>CP106727.1:115675592-116925592 GCA_025506655.1 Gossypium rotundifolium | reverse complement strand
CTGATAAATTATACATATGTGGGGCCAACCCACTATGGTACTTGACCACCAAGACAAGTCACTGATTAAACATTCGTGGTTTCAACCACCGTGGTACTTAAACCACTCGTGACAATAGCCACTCGTGACAAAGTCACTATTATATATACTCATGGGGCCAACCCACTGTGGTACTTGACCACCATGATGATCTCTAATAAATTACGCATACGTGAGGCCAACCCACTGTGGTCTTAGACCACCGAGATAAGTCACTGATTAGATTATTCGTGGTTTCAACCACCGTGGTACTTAGACCACTCGTGACTGTAGTCACTCATGATAATAGTCACTGATTCTCCCCCCTCTTTCCATTCAATCCCGAGCCCATGCTCTTTACATCGTGCACAATATGCATGCAACCAATATCACAGTGTATGTCAGATCATATTTCATACATACAAAACATCAAAATATACATACATGCATATTAACAACAATATCAATATTGAGAACTTACCCGGCGTCCCTAACCTTACCCATAAGGGCATTTTGCTTATCACATCAGTTATTTTGGCTTTCAGCCATTACGGTTAATAACACAATAACAAAAATGCGTGTGAGTGTTACATACAATCAAGTTAATCAACCCTTAAGGGTATAACGATAATTTTACCTACCGAGGGTATTTCAGTAATTTACTACCAAGGGTAATTCGGTAAATCTGCTCATAACTAATCCATGTATGTAGTGCATCTCGAACATAATCAATCATACAATTAACACAGACAACATTAGTACTACCACGAGGGTACAATGACCATTTATCGTTTAGGGGTAAAACGATAATTACACACTAAGGGTATGTCGGTAATTTTGTAATCTGGGGGTATTTCAATACCAAGGGTAATTCGATAATTTTGCAAACTAGGGGTAATTCGGTAATTTTGCAAACCAGAGGTAATTCAGTAATTTCACAAACTAGGGATAATTCGTAATTTCGCAAACCAGAGGTAATTTGGTAATTTCGCAAACCAGAGGTAATTCAGTAATTTCGCAAACCAGGGGTAATTTAGTAATTTTATAAACTAGGGGTAATTCGATAATTTTGCAAACCAGGGGTAATTCGGTAATTTTGCAAACCAGGGGTAATTCGATAATTTTGAAAACCAGAGGTAATTTGGTAATTTCGTAAACCAAGGGTAATTCGATAATTTTGCAAGCTAGGAGTAATTCGGTATTTTCGCAAACAAGGGTAATTCGATAATTTTGCAAACTAGGGGTAATTCGATAATTTTGTAAACCAGAGGTAATTCGATCATTCACAAATTAGGGTATTTTAGTAATTTTGACAAAACAGGGGTATTTCGATCATTTTACAAATTAGGGTATTAACGACCCAACAGAAGGTCCACTGTTGCCTCGAACGACTCAAGTATTCTAAACAAGGATGATGATGCGAATGGGCCTAAGGCCGATTCTCGGCTCAAGTGGGCCTACACACTCGTGTGGCCCATTTAGCCCAAATCTAGCCACATATATCAGATTCACATAGTCTAGTTCACTATCTACTACTCAATCATACAATTTACTCATATGGGCCCCCAGGCCCATTAGGCCCACTTGGCCCCTTTCGGGCCATCGTGGCCCAACAGCCTAAACCCACAAGAACACTACTGATGGCCTCAACTATCGCGTTGAAGCCCCACACGTGCGCTTGCATGCTTGTGTGGCTACTATCGCTGTGTGACTGGCATTTCAGCATTTGCCACTCTACAACTAGAGTACAGAGAATACACACCTAATAGGAATCTGAAGCTGTTAAACCGTGCTCCGAGCACTCCTATGTCCAACGCCAACTAGGTATGCTTACTCTTCTCCTAGACAGCTCTATATATAGCTATCTTCTCACCTTCCTTCTTTGTATCTTTCCGATGTGGGATCCTTCATTAGTAGAGTTTAAATCTAACTCAAACTCTTCCCGTCCAATCCGTAAAATAAATACTCCGTTGCTTGTCATGAGATTCAAACCCAAGCTCCCTTGTAGAATAATCCACGTCGCTATCCACTTTACCAACTAGCTCCTTGTTGTCTAAAATCATGCGCAACTAAATATAAACCTATGGCAAAATTCTAAAGTCCATATGAAAAGAAAACCAAAACCTTGGACCTCCTTCCTTCCTTTTGGCGTCACCCCCTTGCCTCTTATGTGGCATCACTTTGCCACTACACCACACACTCTACTTCTTTTTTTTTTCCACATTTTATTCTTAAAGCCTACCTACTAACTCCCAGGGTTTTATTCACCTAAAATCAAAATTTTTCCTAAGGCCTAACTTGAACCCGAGACTTCATAGAAGCCCCCTAACCTTCTAAAATCACTCACCTACTAAATCCAACTTGCATTTAAGTTGTTCTCATGTTCTCAAAAATTTTAAATGCTACTACGCCCAAGGCCCATTGGGCCCAATTCTACTAGGCCCAATTTAGGGATGTTACATGTAATATCTATATTGAAAGCTCGAATTATGTAAAAAAGGGTTACGAAGCTTATTTTACTTATATGATCGATTTGAAAGTGTCTGAAAAGAAAGCTGAATCAGTGCTAGTTGTTTGTGAGTTTTTTGATGTATTTCCTGAAGAAATACTGGGATTGTGTCCGATGCGTGTTGAATTTGGTATTGAATTGTTACCTAGTACGACACCTATTTTGATAGCTCCATATAGAATGGCACCAACAGAGTTGAAAGAGTTAAAGTCACAGCTGCAAGAATTGACTGACCGAGGGTTCGTTAGACCGAGTTTCTCACCTTGGGGTGCTCCTATTTTCTTTGTGAAAAAGAAAGATGGCACGATGAGAATGTGCATTGATTATCGTCAGTTGAACAAAGTAATTGTAAAGAACAAATATCCGTTGCCCAGGATTGACGATCTGTTTGATCAATTAAAAGGAGCCACTGTATTTTCTATGGTTGATCTAAGATCAGGATACTACCAACTAAAAGTGAAAGATTCAGACGTTCCGAAAACTTCTTTCAGAACGAGGTACATGCATTATGAGTTTTTAGTTATGCCTTTTAGAATAACGAATGCTCCTGTTGTTTTTATGGATTTGATGAACAGAATTTTTAGACCGTATCTAGATCAATTTATTTTTGTATTCATTGACGACATTTTGATTTATTCACGGGATGAAATTGAGCATGCCCAGCATCTGAGGATTGTGTTGCAAACTCTAAGAGAAAAGCAATTATATGTGAAATTCAGTACATGTGAATTCTAGTTGCATGAAGTCAATTTTCTGGGACATGTAGTATCAGCTTCTGGAATACGAGTCGATCTGAGCAAGATTTCTGCTATTCTGGATTGGAAACCTCCGAAGAATGTGTCTGAAGTTTGTAGCTTTTTGGGACTAGTTAGTTATTATCATTGATTTGTAAAAGGTTTTCGATGATTGTAACCCCGTTAAAAGATTGTTTCAAAAAAATGTGAGTTGATATTTATATCCACACAGGAGTGTAGGGTTGGAAGGGAAATGGAGAGCAGGGTTGGATTTGGGATGGGAGCATTGCATTCGTGTGATATGATGTGATATGAGGTCATTGTGGGCTAAGGCCCAAGACCACCGATTTTGATAGGGCTTAGGCCCAATGTGATAATCGCATGTTGGTTGGATTACTAAGGGTCGTACACACTGAGTTTCGAAACTCACACCCTTTTATTTAATGTTTCAGGTGACTCTCAGTGTCGGCTCGACGTGGAAGAGGACTCGGAGGTGGCCACACTGCAAGCTACTTAGAAGTATTTAATTAGTTTCGAATGACTTTATTTTAATTACTTTATCTTCATTGGAATTTAATAAGGCCTTGTATCTCCAATTTGACTTTACATTTGGGTTTTATTATTGTTTCAACTGCCTAATTATTAAACTTAAATAAATTTATAAAGTTTAACATGGTTTTTGAAATAACTATAACATATGGACATTTTCTTAAAACACGGGTGATGAGTGATTTGAGAGTTTTAATATTTATATAATGAATGATCGAGCCTAGAAACTAACTATCACCACGATTGAGGCAAGCGCACCTATCGAACAGTAGTATAGCTTAATGGCAAGACCGGAATCTCGAACCCAAAGGAACCAAAAGTACTAGTACTGACTTTTTTTTATTATCTAGCCTAAAATAAAAGGGATTTTATCTAACTAATTACTAAGCTAAAGATGCTAAGACACAAAGAAAAAATTGGGAAATTACTTTTGGGTAAATCAATTGATCAAGACAATACTCGAGGAAGATTCCACCTAGACTTCATTTGTTATTTAACTCTGAACCAGACGATTTATTCACTTGACCTAATCCGTAGGATTCCCTAATTTATATTAATACCTCTTTTGAGGCTACTAACATCTAACCCTAGGTTGATTAATTGAAATATCTTTCTAATTAAAACCCCTAGTGTTGCATTAACTCAATCTATAAATTCCCATTTTAGGTTTGACCTTAATCCGATAGATTTTCGTCGTTCTATTTCTAGGAGTGCGATCAACTCTGCTTAATTATGCTAGATCTACTCTTAAACAAGGACTTTTGCTCCTCTGAATAAGCACATCAACACTTGAATCAATATCCTGAAATATTAAAGTAAGAATTAAGAACACATAATTAAGAACATCATACAGTTCAGAAAACAATAACAAGATCCGTCTTAGGTTTCATCCCCCTCAGGTATTTGAGTGGTTTAGTTCATGTTCATAAAAGAATACATCTCAGAAGAAAGTAAATAACAAAACATAAAGAAAACCCCTGGAGGAATTAAAGGGAAGATCCTCAGTCTTGAGCATGATTCCAGCTTCTTGAGATGGATCAACTGGCTTTCTTTGAGTAATTCCTTGTATTTAGCCCTCTCTAACTTCGCCTCCTTTGGCTCCGACAGAAGCCTTCTGTCAAACTCTCCTTTTTAGGTTACACTTAGGGTGTTTATATAAGCTTCGAAATGTCTTTCTTTGCCACTAAGTAACCTTTTCCATTTAGAATTAAAACAAGTCACGGTAGGGACACGCCCGTGTGAATCGAGCCTAGGCCGTGTTCGAGTCTGCTAAAGTGGCACGTTCGTGTGGTGTACTTTAGGCCATGTTGATTTCTCCCTTTGGCCCAATTTCTCCGTTTTTGGCCCGTTTCTCGTTCTTTTCATCCTCCTATGCTCACCTAAGTATGAAACATGAAATTAAAGGATTAGGAGCATCGAATTCCACAATTTAAGGGATAAATCATCTAAAAGTATGCCAAATGTGAGATTAAAATATGTATATATTACGGTTTATCAATGGGCTTTCATTATAACTTAACAAGTTGCAAGGATTTTGGGTTTCTAAATATTCAACTTAAGTTTTTAACTATGCAAATTTCCTACTGAACATAAATTTAACTAAACAAGGTTGTTTTGGAATTATTCCTTTGATGTGACATCACTGGATTCGGCCATAACGTCTGGGCTAGGTCTAAGGGTGTTACATTTAGTGGTATCAAAGCCCGGTTGTAAAGCTCGAGCTATGAAATGGGTATTAGATTTTGGGTTTTAAAACAAGAAGATTAAAAAGTTTTTATAGGATTCTTGAAGTGTAGTTTACCGAGCCCTCGACGTCTAGCCAAGTAAGTTTTTCTGTTATTGCACTTGTTTAAATTATTGAAATTTATTTTAGATATTGGGCTAATTTAAACAATAGGCTCTTAGAGTCTAAAGCCCGTAGGAAATTTAAGCCTATAGTGGATTTACGACTGTGAAACAACTTTTAAATTGTTACTTGCGTAAGACATATGCTTTAAACAGTGGAACTACTTTAAACAGTGGAACTATGAACTAATTTCATAAAAATTCTAATCTAGAAATACACACACAACGATGAGCTTTAGAAGAAGTGCAAAAGGCCGCCGCAGAGGCTATGGAAGTGTGAGGGCTGGGTCGTCGGCGTCGGGCCATATGCCCAACGTTAGAGTAGAAGAGGCTCTGACCTCACCACTAGCTGAAATAAGATCATATGAACGGGCTACCACAATAGAAGATGCAGTATCGCAAGCTATGTTAAGGATTTTGGAAAGGGTCGTTGAGCTCAATAATGGTAAGGGAAGTCGTGGGTCGATCGCGGAGCGACTCCGAGCTAATGGGGCAGCGATTTTCAAAGGAGTAGCTGGGGTTGCCCCGAATGTGGTGGAGTTCTGGTTGGAAGCTACGGAAAGAATAATGGATGACCTAGACTGCACGGCGAACAAAATTTGATAGGGCCAATATCCTTACTTAGGGAGGAAACTTATCAGTGGTGGTTGACCGTAAAGGAGGGCAACCAACCCGAGCAGATTACTTGGGAGTTCTTCAAATCGACATTCCAGGGAAGTACATTGGAACGGGCTCTGTGGATGCCCGAAGGAAGGAGTTTTTGAGTCTGACTCAGGGAGATATGTAACACCCCAGACCCGACCCAGACGTTATGGTCGAATCCGAATGTCATATCAAAGGGACAATTCTAAAACAACTTTGTTTAGTTAAATTTATGTTCAGTAGGAAATTTGCATAGTTAAAAACTTTAAGATTTAGAAACCCAAAATCCTTGCAACTTGTTAAGTTATGATGAAAGCCCATGTTTTAAGAAAACGTCCATATGTTATAGTTATTTCGAAAACCATGTTAAACTTTAGAAATTTATTTAAGTTTAATAATTAGGCAGTTGAAACAATAATAAAACCCAAATGTAAAGTCAAATTGGAGCAACCCAATGAAAATAAAATAATTAGAATAAAGTCATTCGAAACTAATTAAAAACTTCTAAGTAGCTTGTAGTGTGGCCTCCTCTGAGTCCTCTTCCTCTTCCATGTTGAGTCATTTACTGAGAGTTACCTAAAACATTAAATAAAAGGGTGTGAGTTTTGAAACCCAGATGTGTGACCCTTGGTAATCCAACCAACATGCGATTATCACATTGGCCCTAAGCCCTATCAAAATCGGTGCTCTAGGGCCTTAGCCCACAATGACCTCATATGTTTCAACTTATATCATGATACATGATCGGTGTATATTTCTAAAAATACCTGTTGTGAATTATGATTTAATTAGTGATTCTCTATAACCTTAATCCGGTGACGGATACGGGTTAAGGGTGTTACATTTAATTGGTATCAGAGCTATTATTTAGTCGATTCTCAGACTAACATAGTGCGCTTGAGTCTAGCTATACATGCCATAGTTTATAATGTGATGGTGTGATGACTTCTGACGGTGAAATGTGTTTATTTCTTTCCTATAGCAATGGATCCCAATTCTGAGCGAGACGTAGCTGATGATGTCGAGAGTGTGGCACCCGTTCCCGCCCAATGGACTATGCCAGAGGAATCTCGACCGACTGCGAGCAATCCTAATGAGGGGGCTAGACATGCCTTCTATAGTATGATGAACTATTGGTTCAGTCATTACGTACGAACCAATTCGGCTGTTCAACCACCCAAAACCCTAATGTACCCCTTATAGTACCGGTGGTACCTCCTGTTGCCAACCCTGAAAGGGTAATTAAACCTCCTGTTAATCATATTAGAAAGCACGGAGCTTAGGAATTTAGAGCGGAGGATGATGATGATGCAGAGAGACCCGAATTTTGGCTTGATAATACTATTTGTGTTTTCTACGAATTGTCCTGCGCACACGATGAGTGCTTGAAGTGTGCCATATCATTATTATGGGATTCTGCCTATTACTGGTGGAATACGCTAGTGTTAGTTGTCCCAAAAGAAAGGGTTACTTGGGACTTCTTCCAGACAGAATTTCGTAAGAAGTGTATAAGCCAGCGCTTTGTTGACTCTAAGCATAAAGAATTTCTCGAGCTCAAACAGGGTCATATGACCGTATCCAAATACGAGCACAAGTTTGTATGACTCAGTCACTACACTCGCGAGTGTGTTTCGTCAGAGGCTATTATGTGCCAGAAATTTGAAGACGGATTAAATGAAGATATAAATCTTCTGGTTGGTATTCTTGAAATTAATAAGTTCGTCGTGCTAGTTGAAAGAGCTTGTAAAGCGGAAGAACTGGGGAAAGAAAAATGAAAAGTTGAGATTGAATCTAGAGAGTTCTAAAAGAGATCGGCGGGTAAACATTCACAGACGATAACAAAGAAGTTCAAGAATGATGGTAGCCGATCAAAACTCAACACCTGGATTTCTATACGAGAATGACCACCAGTGAGTTCTCGGGCTACATCAGTTGCCAGTGTTCATAATGAGAGATCGAGTAAACCTGAGTGTCAGCAGTGTGGTAGACGGCATTTCAGGGAGTGTTGGGGTAAGTCCATTTCAAGCACTTATTACAAGTGCAGCTCGCAGAATCATTTCATTCAAGATTGCCCAGAGACTGCTGGAAAGGGCACTACTCAGAGTGCGAGACCAAGCGGCACTACAGCCGGAGGCAGATCATCTCGTTTTAGAGGAAGTAGGAGTGGTGCACAGAGAGGGACTACAGATGCGGTTGTTCAACCAGACACTCGTGTACCGGCTAGAGCTTACGCCATCCGTGTTAGAGAGGAGGCCTCATCCCTGGACGTCATTACCGGTATTTTCACCCTCTTTGATTCTAATGTAATTGCTTTGATTGATTCGGTTCAACCCATTCATATGTTTGCGAGACATTAGCATCTAGTAAGACTCTACTTGTTGAGTCTACTGAGTTTGTGATTCCGGTTTCAAACCCTCTAGGTCGGTGAGTATTAGTTGACAAAGTGTGTAATAATTGCCCATTGATGATTCGAGACATATGCTTTCTGGCTGATCTGATGCTATTGCCTTTTGACAAGTTTGACATCATTCTCGGTATGGATTGGTTGACAGTTCACGATGCGATAGTAAATTGCAGAAGAAAGACTATTGATTTGAGATGCTAGAATAATAAGATAATCAGAATTGAGTCTTTGAATTTGAGTGGACTACCTACTGTGATATCTTTGATGTTAGCTCGGCAGTATTTAAGGAAGGCCGCAAAGCCTACCTTGCATACATGATTAACAACAAGGTAACTGAAAAGAAGATCGAATCAATACTGGTTGTTAGAGAGTATTTGATATATTTCCAGAGGAATTACCGGGATTATCGCCCGCCCGTGAGGTAGAGTTTGAGATTGAGCTAGTACTAGAGACCACCTCGATTTCGATAACCCCGTATAGAATGGCACTCACTGAATTAATAGAATTGAAGGCCCAGTTGCAAGAATTATTAGATAAAAGTTTTGCCCGACTGAGTTTCTCTCCCTGGGGTGCACCCGTTCTATTTGTGAAAAAGAAGGACGAAACTTTGAGAATGTGCATTGATTATCAGCAGCTCAATAAGGTAACAGTAAAGAACAAATATCAATTGCCATATATCAATGATTTATTCGATCAGCTTAAGGGAGCCTCGGTATTTTAAAAAATTTATATGAGATTAGGGTATTATCAGTTGCGGGTTAGAGAATCAGATGTACCGAAGACTACTTTTAGGATGAGATATGGTCATTATGAGTTCTTGTGATGCCCTTTGGGCTCACTAATGCCCCAGTAGTTTTATGGATTTGATGAATCGGGTATTTAGGTAGTATCTAGATCGGTTTGTGGTTTTATTCATAGACGAGATCCTGATATACTCACGTAACGAAACTAACCATGCTGAGCATTTGAGACTTGTGTTACAAATTTTGAGTGATGAGCAGTTCTACGCAAAATTCAGCAAATGTGAGTTTTGGTTGAATGAAGTTAGCTTATTGGGATATGTTATTTCAGCATCGGGGATTCGTGTTGACCCGAGTAAAGTTTTGGCCATACTTGATTGGAAACCTCCGCCGAATATTTTTGAGGTTCGTAGCATTTTGAGGCTCACCGGTTATTATAGACGCTTTCTGAAAGGGTTTTCTATGATAGCATCCCTGATGACAAAGATCCTACAAAATATGTGAAATTTGAGTGGCCTAAAAGGTGTCAGAAGAGTTTTGATCAACTGATGACTTTGTTAACGAAAGTTTCGGTACTCGTTCAGCCAGAGTCGGGTAAAGAGTTCATTATTTTTAGTGATGCATCTTTAAATGGACTCGGTTGTGTATTGATCAGGAGGGTAAAGTCGTAGCCTATGCCTCGAGACAATTAAAACCACATGAGAGAAACTATCCGACGTACAACCTTGAGTTAGCCGCTATAGTCTTTGCTTTGAAGATATGGCGTCACTATCTTTTTAGTGAGAAATGCCACGTCTTTTCGGATCATAAGAGTCTAAAGTATTTAATGACCCAAAAGGATCTAAATTTGAGACAACGACGATGGTTAAAATTATTGAAAGATTACGAGCTCGTGATTGATTATCACCCGAGAAAGGCTAATGTAGTTGTCGATGCACTTAGTCAAAAATCATTATTTGCTCTTTGTGCAATGAACATGGATTTAGCTATGACCAATGATGGTGTGATCATTACAAAATTAAAAGCGAGACCATTGTTTGTACAACAGATTCGAGAAGCTCAAGAAATCGATGATGATTTACAGGTAAAAAGGAGTCATTGTGGTTTGGGTGCGGATTTAGATTTTTAGATAGATACTGAAGGATGTTTGCAGTTCAAGAGTCGAATGTGTGTGCCTAAAAATCAAGAATTAATTCGAATGATTTGTGATGAAGCTCATAATAGTAGACTGTCGATTCATCCGGGTAGCACAAATATGTATAACGATCTGAAACAGCATTATTGGTGGTACGGAATGAAACGAGACATCTCAGAATATGTGTCGAAATGTTTGGTGTGCCAACAAGTGAAAGCTGAGCATCAAGTGCCATCGGGACTACTTCAGCCGATCATGATACCAGAGAGGAAGTGGGATCGTGTTACAATGGATTTCGTATCGGGTTTGCCTTTGACGTCAAGTAAGAAAGATTCAATCTGGGATATCATTGATATATTGATGAAATTAGCTCATTTTATTCCTGTACGTACAGATTTCTCACTTGATAAGTTGGCTAATTGTATGTATTGCAGATTGTACGGTTACAAGGAGTACCTATTTCTATTGTTTTAGATAGAGATCCGAGGTTTACATCGCGGTTTTGAAAGAAACTGCATTATGCTTTAGGTACCAAGCTACACTTTAGTACAGCTTTTCACCCTCAGTCGGATGGTCAATCCGAGCGTTTTATCCAAATACTTGAGGATATGTTGAGATGTTGCATTCTTGAGTTTGAGGGTACGTGGGAATGATACTTACCTTTGATTGAATTGGCGTATAATAATAGCTTTCAATCTAGTATCAAAATGGCACCCTAGGAAGCTTTGTACAGTCGTAAATGTCGTACGCCGTTGCACTGGACCGAGCTCAGAGAAAATAAGATACACGGGGTTGATTTGATTAAGGAAATTGAATAGAAAGTGGCAGTAATTCGTGATAGTTTGAAAGCGGTATCGAATCGTCAAAAGTCTTATGTAGATTTGAAATGTAAGGACATTGAGTTTCAGATAGGTGATCGAGAGTTCTTAAAAGTATCGCCATGGAAAAAGATAATGAGATTTGGTCGTAAAGGAAAGCTGAGCCCGCGATTCATAGGGCCGTATAAAGTTATTGAGCGGATTGGTCCGGTTGCGTATAGACTTATGTTACCATCTGAGTTGGACAAGATTCACAATGTCTTTCATGTATCGATTCTTTGACAATATTGATCCTATCCTTCTCATGTGGTTAGTCCTTTAGAGATTGAAATTCAGCCCGATTTGACTTATGAGGAAGAATCGATTCGCATTTTAGCTCGTGAAGTGAAAGAGTTGCCAAATAAAAGGGTATCGTTGGTTAAAGTATTGTGGCATAAGCATGGGGTTGAGGAAGCAACCTGGGAAACTGAAGAATTAATGAAAAACGTTACCCACACATATTCACGGGTAAGATTTTTGGGGACGAAAACTTCTTAAGGGGGAGAGTTGTAACAGCCCGTATACGACCCTAATCGGAATGGTAGTTTCGGGACCACGAATCAAAATTAGAAAAGTTATTTTCTATTATTTTTAAATGCTTAGTATGTGTGAATTAATGTGTGTGAAATTTTCATATTAAAATTTGCTTGTTTTAGTGCATAAATATGAAAGGGCTTAATTGCATAAGAAGACAATTTGGTGGATAATGAGTAAATATTGAATTGATGATGTTTTGTGAATTGGGGGTTTTATAAAGTAAATTGACCATAATTAGAGATAGTGGAAGTAATTATTATGCATGTAATAGTAACTTATTTTTTTATTATTATACTTTATTATATTTTATGTTAAACATTAGTTAAAATGGGATAATAATAATAAGAAAATAGATTAAAAAAAAATGAAGGGTGTTGTTCTTTCAAAAAGGGTAATGGCAGAAACTTGAGAAAGAAAGGACAGAAAAACAACTTTAGCATTCGGAACTTGAGGGGATCAATTAGGTGTGTGTTTGTTTTAAATTTTTGATGATTTTCATGTCTTAGTGATTGTTGATCATTTTTCTACTAAACCTATGTAGTAATTTTGAACATTAATCATGAATGTAAGAAATGCCATTGATGTTGGATTGAGTTTTGTGATAGTTTTTGGTATTAAAGGAAGGATTTGAGCTAGATGAACACTATCTTGCTCTTGAGTCTTTGGTGAAAGTAGCTAAGTAAGGGTTTAATTGTATAAATAAACCATAGAGGGTTAAATTTAGAAAATATTGAAGTGTATGGACTTATATGGTCCTTGGGTTGATTCGGCTATAGGGATATATGTGCAATTAGGCTTAATTCGGGAGAAATTTTAGTATGGACTAAATTTAATATATTGTTTTGATAAGGGGTGAATTGGTAAATTTATAAATGCTGTGTTTGGATTAAATTTAGTGACATGTAGGGACTTTAATGAGCTTAAGGAGCAATCGTCCTTAGCTCATTAATGTATAAATGGACATGTTTCGAATGAGTAACAATTTTGTATTAATTTGTTAATGTGTGAAATATCAAGGATGAATTGATAATTTGTCCATTTATTGTTTATGGTTTAATTGAATTGAAATGTACTGAAATAAGTTCAAATTGAAATTTTTTTAGATCAAGTTTCTAAGGAAAAAGGGTTGGATAAAGGAAAAGCTAGGCTAAACGAGTGATCGAGAAGTTTTATCCATTGTATTCCGAGGTAAGATTTAAAAAACCGAGTTGAATTGAATTTTATTTTACAATGCATCTTCTCCTATAAGAAGATAGGTATGTCATATATATACAATTGTTGAATGTGTCATGGAGTTGGATAATGTAAATGTTAATAATGTAATTAAGTTATGTGGATATTAAGTTTGAATTTGATTGATTTCAAATTGATCAGTTGGATGCTTGATAAATAAAATGGCCAAATGTGATATAGTTTGGGATAGAGAATATTAAAGATAAATTTTGCTTTAAGTAATTACACGTGATTCAGTGGAGCGATGTTTCAATTATTTGTCAACGATATGTTACAAGAAATGTTAGTAATGGCTCTTTGTGAGCGGTACGTTATAGGAAATCTAAAGTAAGGGCTCTTTGTGAGCGATATGTTACGAGAAATGTTAAGTAACGGCTCTTAGTGAGCGATACGTTACAAGAAATGTAATGTAACGGCTCTATGTGAGCGATACATTACTATTTTTTTAACAAGTGTGTAAGTATGAAGTTCAACAAGAGATTGCTATTATTAATAAATTTAAGCATACAGAAAGGTACGAGTGTAATATCAAAAGTTATGCACAAATGGTTAAATTGGATAGGTAAGTAAACTCGAGGTATGTATTATACTTATTACCTTGAGATTTTAGTAGCTTGGAATGTGAGTATAAGATTTGATAAGCAGAAGATATGAATATCCTTATTCAGTATGGGATGGCGGTATATTGCTCTGAATTTTACTGTGAAAATTTGGTATTTCGATAAGGATATGATGAATGCAAATAGTTATGAATTTCCCGAATAAGTTTATATGTGTATATAAGTTGTTTAAATCTTACTAGGCTGTAAAAGCTTACTTGGTTCTCGGTTGTTGTGCATTGTAGATTCCTTTTTGGGTGCTTGGCTTATACTTGGGGTCATCTTGGAAGCACATCACACAATCATCTATCTTGGTATCTCTTTAAATATGAAATTTTTGGGAATTATGGCATGTGTAGGCTATGTCACTTTTGAATTATTTTTCAATGGTGTGTATATGTACAAATGCCATGTGAAAATGGCCAAATTATGGTATCATGGTTTCATATATATTCGGCCATAGTCTTAACTTAATGAAGGTGTATGTATATTTTAATGTGTTATGTTTGGTATTTGGATATGTGGATGTAATGGATTGAGTAATTATAGTTATGAATGTTCGGTCATGATATGTCTAGGAGATATAAGCATATTTTCACGATTAGTATGAATAGCATTTAGGTTGTGATTTTGAGTTTGTGTATATTCGAATATTACATGTAGATGTATATGAATGAAGTTCGTTTTACGATATGGTAATATACAAATGAACATTTAAAATTTTGCATTGTTAAATAAGTGATGTGGTCATTGATATTGAATCTGATGTACCCTTGATTCGGATAAGTAAGTTTTTGGCATATATATTTATTGGTTTTGTTATTTGATAAATTGTTTTGGAGATTGTTGATAAGTATGTGTATAATGATCTTTTATATTAAATGTCCAAATAAATAGTAACTATCATTAAGTGATCAAAGATGTGTTTATGTGAATTTTGTTATATGGACTAGGGATGTGTAGGTGAATGTTTAATGCATATTATGAACATACATTATTACCTATGATGCACTCGGCTATGACCACATGAAAAGTGAATATCATGTATGAAATGTGTATATATATTTATAATTTGACCTTTACTTATAATTAAGTAAATTTTAGTTGTGATGTATATTTGTTTGTTTCAACTTATATCATGATACATGATCGGTGTATATTTCCAAAAATGCCTATGTGAATTATGATTTAATTAGTAATGCTCCATAACCCTAATCTAGGAATGGATACGGGTTAAGGGTGTTACAGAAGCTATATTCAATAACATGGAAATAGTCAATAGTGAATAAAGTGGCAATGTCTAAGAAAATTCTTTAAAAAAATGTTATCAAAAACTCCAATGCTTATAATTGTCGAGTAAGTTAGCATCACTTTGTTTGCTCCATCATGCTATTGACTAGAAATGTGAGTTTGAGTAAGAGTGTGTAATAAAGAAAAATAGGGGCACTCCACTGTAGTAACGGGTTGAGTACCTAAAGGGGTAGTTGTTTACTCGATCCATCTTTTTAGTCAAAAGCTTTAGCTTCATGAGTGAGTATTCAAATCGTGACATGATTGAGTATTTGACAATTTAGTGTATGCTCCATTGCAATTGTCAAGTCAAAGAATCATGTGACGAGCTGAATACCCTAGTAAAAAATAGAAAAAAGACATAATAAATGATATGTATGTATTTGAGTAAGTATAAGGACGAATGAAAAAAAGAAGAAGGAAAACTAAGTTAGTTAAAAGATGAACTAAGTAAATTAGGAGGTACTTGCTATAGTGAAATTTGCATGAATACTTAGGATTTCTCCTTCTTTTAGGGCAATATTTTCTACACTACCTTTTCTAAATAAGATTATGAAACTTAATCAAATATTTAGACATAGATGATTGCTGAGAACCGAAGAACAAAATGCTCTCTTAAGGGTCTTACAATGCAAAGGTGATTATATTGCTATGGTAATTCTTACACTTATGCATTCATGCATATCTTCCTTGAAGACAATCAATAGCTCAGGTTTGGGGTTGTGATAACTCTTGAAAATAGTTATAATTCATGCCTTTAGACTCATTCAATTATCTGTACTTAAGTGACCTTAGTTTTATTTTAAGATATTATTTTAGCATTTTTAGAACATTGCATAAGAAAACAGTGCTTAAATATTATTATTTGTTACTTTTAATTGCATGTGGAAAGGTTGTGTGGGTTGAAGAACAAGAGATAAAAGAGTGAAGGCTTTTCAAGGCAAAAGGTTGAAAATTTTGTTAGTACAAATGTCGTGGTAATTCTAGGAAGATTGAGTCAACACTCAATGCATACCATTTTTAGCCCAACTATACTTGTACCAAAAAAATCTTCCTAAAAAAGAGGAGAAGATAATCCCGGGCTATTGTTTTTTATCCTAGAAAAAAGAATTTAAAAAGAAGATAATCTTGGGTTGTTGAAAAAAAATTTAAAAGAGGAGAAGATAAACATGAGATTTACCCTAAGAAAAAGCCTATAAAAAGCCAAATGAGGAACCCCAAAAAGACAAACAAGAGGAAGGGATTCTTAGGCAAAAATAAAGGGTACGGGCTAAGTAGAGACAAAAAGAGGAAGACGAAAGCAGTCCCTCTCAGCCATCGCAGTACATTGTGCCGCTGGAGTGTGAACTGGACACAGTTGTCTTCCCGAAGTCTTTCGTATTTCTTACTTTGCTCTTCTATGAATTGAATGATGAAAATGGTGTCGGATGCTATTTTGGTTTTGAATTTTATGTGCCAACTGATGGGCTCGAAACTAACTAATATTTCAAAAAAGGCAAGTGCACCTATCGAACAGCCAGAATATCGTATCCTTAAGGACTAAAATTACTGGTAATAACAATCTTTTTATTATCTAGCCTAATAATTAAGGGGTTTTTTGTTTTAATCTAAAATTTAACTAACTAATTGACTAACTAATTGACTAACTAATTGACTATGAACGCGACAGAGAGTGAATGAAGTAATTGAATAAACCAATGATATAAAAAATACCCAAGGAAGAATCCACCTAGACTTCATTTATTATTTTGACTCTGAATTAAATGATTTATTCACTTGACTTGATCCGTAGAAATCCCTAAATTATGTTAATATCTCTTTCGAGACTAAAAACAACCGACTCTAGGTTGATTAATTGAAATCTCTTTCTAATTAAAACCCCTATCGTTGTATTAACTCGATCTATGGATTTCCTTATTAGATTTGACTCTAATCCGACATATTTATGTCGCCCTATTTCTAGGGTTGCAATCAACTCCGCTTAATTATGTTGGATCTACTCTTAAACAAGGACTTTTGCTCCACTAAATAAGGACATTAAACTTGAATTAATATTCCTAAAAATATTAAAAACAAGGATTAGGAACACATAATTAAGAACAAGATCAAGTATTTATCACGTAATTCAGATTTATTGAATAATAAGATTTATCTAGGTTTCATCCTCCCTAGGTATTTAGGGAGTTTAGTTCATAATGATAGAGGGAGACATCTTAAAATAAGGAAAACTACAAAACATAAGGAAACCCAGAAACTTCAAGAGAAATGGATAGGAGATATTCAGTCTTGATGGGGATCCTTCTTCCAAGCTACTCCCAATGGCTGTCTTCGAGTATTTTCTACTTTCTCCTTCGTGCGTGTCCTCTTAGGTCCTCCCCTAGGTTGTTTATATAGGCTTTGAAGCACCTTTCTTGGCCCACAAGTAGTCTTTTCCAAATAGAATTAGACTTGGGTTTGGCAAGGACACGCCCATACGCGATAGCTTAGGCTGTGTTCGATTCTGCTCGTCACACACGGTCGTGCGGTCTGCCTGTGTGCGATAGTCCAAGCCGTGTTGATTTCTGAGGTAGGCCCACTTTGTCCCTTTTTGGCCCGTTTCTCGTTCTTTTTGACTTCCTAATCTCTCTTGAGTGTAAAACATGAAATTAAAGGATTAGGAGCATCGAATTCATCAAATTTAATGAAAATTCATCCAAAAATAAGCCAAGCATGGGGTCAAAATATTTATAAATTATGACACAATTTAGCCTTTGCTTGTCCTCAAGCAAAATCCTCAACTCACAATCAAAATAAATTCTTCTCAACTATAATTTTCGTCAATAATGTTTTGAAGTAATTCACACATAATCATGTATTGAGAATTCTACTTAAAAAAGCATCAAAGTTTCAAACAATCCAAGTCAAATATTTGAATCATAAAATCATAGGTATTCCCCTTCATCTAAGTAATTACCTTTAATTCCAAATCGACAAGAGTTGACATCCTCACTAAAGATCCACTCAAATCACTCGAAGTGTTTAAGGTTCAATCATTAAGCACTCAAAAGTCAATCATAAAAAGTTATTACCATAGGCTTGCATGAAAATCAAATCTCCACCACTATAAATAAGATGATACACAAATCAAAAGGTCTTTAGCAAGGTTCTAATGGGGCTTGGGTTAAAGGTGTGGATAAAGGCTGAAAAAGATGGTTAGAATCAAGATTAATGTAATAAATTACCAACTAGAAAAACAGTGCTAATTACTAAATTACAAATAAGTACCCAAAATTAAAACTGCTCACACTTTAGAACGTGAGCTTTCTCTTGAAATAATAACTTTAACTTGGACAAGCTCAATAAAGAATGTAATTACATGAAATTATTTTTTTAGAATAAGAACAAGTAATGAGTATACGTAGGTAGTACCTGAAAAGAAATAATTCAGCAACTAGAATTGACGAACATAGTTAGGTAACAAATCAAATTAAATCTCGATAAAATAGGAGTCAATAAAAGGAAAAATTCTTAATGAATCAAAAATAGTTAAATTGTGGGTTATCATTAAAGGGGGAAAATCAAGAGACGATGGCTAAAGCTCAAAGGGGTTCACTAAGGGTTAATTATGTGGGTAGGCTTTTTATGGAGTAAGTGGGTTAAATCCTAGGTGACTTTATCATTTCAGTATATAAAATCAAAAGTGTTGTCCTAACATGCATAATCGAACCAAGTTCTAGAATAACGATTTAGTGTTGACACACTCATAACCAATAAAAGAAGTGAGCAAGAAAGAATATATGCTCTAAAGGCTTAAAATCTCACAAAAATATGTCAATCCTATCAACTTAAAATTTCAAGATAATACCTCAATTTAGGAAAATATCCTAACAATTTTAATTCTCAAAAGATCAACTTTATCATGCTTGATTCTCTAATGTCCTAAAGTTTAATAATCAATGCACAATAACCTATGATCTAATCCAAAACATATCAATAACAATTATAAATCAATCCAAATTTAGCCTAATAGTAATATGAATAGATTACTTGAGAACAAGATAAAATTCAGGGATTTTTCTGATAATCAATTAAATAACCTCCCCACACTTAAGATGTACATTGTAATCAATGTACAAAGATATATAATAGCAATGTAAGCAGAAAATCATAAGAGAGGGAAGGAGGTGAAACTTCCTGAATTATGGATAAAATCCTTAGAAAGTGAAAATTGTAGAAATAGGTCCAATGAGAAGCATGATGAACTAGGCAGAGCTGGAGGTGGGGGAGAATACTCCAGTAGTTTGTTCATTCCTTAGTAGCACCTTGAACCTTTTGAAACTGTGGAGTCATCAATAAAGTTTTAGGAAGTTTTATTAATGGACTTCGTTATGGTTACTCGATAATAAACAGCCAAAGATATAAAGAAATCAAAATAAACTAATATAAATCAAAGACAAGAAATAAAAAGTGAAAGAGTTTAAAAATTCAAATAAAAGAAAAAGAAAAAATAAATGGACTCAAAGGTCCTCATCAATAGATGGTTCGCGAGGTGGGGGTGGTGGTGATATGTGGAAGTGCTGACAAATTTGTTGTAGAGTCACCTCGAGGCCGTCGAATCGTCGAGCGTTGTTATTGAATTATTGAGTGTAGTACTGCTCAAAACGAGTAAGGCACTCAGATATGTCAGTCAATGAAGTAGCCGCATGAACTAGTCGATGAGGCAGTGTGGCGCAGAAGGTGAACAGTAGACGGGGGTTTAAATAGGGAATGGGGCATACGATCGCGGCCCATGCCTGTATGCCCTGTGTTTAACCCGTATGTTGGTTTAGGGCGTGTCTGAGTCTTAACCCACGCTCGTGTTCCCTGGGCATGTTGGGTCACACGGTCGAATCGCGCGGCTGTGTGATGCTTCGTTCATGTCTTTCACGCCCGTATAGAGGTTCACACGCTTATGTTAAATAATCAATATCGATCATGGCCTATAGGTGTAGGTGTGTCGCATGCCTGTGTGACTTACTCAATTTCAACCACGGCTTCTGGGCACTGGCGAGTCATATGCCTATGTCACTTACTCAGTATCGCCCACGGTCTTAAGGCACGCCTATATGGGTTTATCGCATCCTGTGTTCTTTAGTCAGTTTCGACCACGGCCGTGACATTTTATCGTAGCCCATGTTTTGGGGAAAATTTTCGTCCTATTTTGGCATGGTCTTTGCCATGCCGATGTACCTACTCGTGGTGTCCACACGGCCACGGCCATGCTCGTGTGCAAGGCCGTGTGGATAGGGAAACCTACCCCTATAAATTTGGTTAGTTTTTAGTTAGGTGTTAAAAATAAAAAATATGGACATTAATGAGGTTAGTGCTCAGGTTGCCTCCCAAGAAGCACTTATTTAGAGTCTAAGCTTGACTCACCTTTCATTCGCATAATCATGGTGGTTTGAGGAGTTGAAACTCCTCATTCCTACTATCAATTTTGTTAAAATAAAGTTTTAGACGAGTATTATTTACCTTGAAGGTGCCAAATTTGGAATGAGTTAGCTAGATTGTACCGTATGGGAGAATATTAAGTACCGTGAAAGGGGTTGTTCCATTTGGTTAAGAAGTGGCAACACAAGGATCTGCATTATTCATTAGAACTTGGTCTCCAACCTTAATTTGACTCGTTTTATTTTTAGGCTCGTCATGGCTCTGCTTTAGTTCATCGTGTACTTTCAATTTCTCCTTAAACTGTTTTCACCATTCATCTAGTTCCTCGGTCTGGAGCCTTCGTTCCTCATGAGCAGTTCTGTTCTCAATATGAGAGCTAGACCATGTCTCTGTCATATTTTTCTGAGGAATTTCCTGCAAAGAAGATTGAACATTAATTTCACTTACATTAACAGGACTTGTATCATCTTGATCACTAGATATTCTGACAGAATCACATGCTTGGAGTTTAATCATGTCATCACCTACACGAAGTATTAATTCCCTTGTACCAACATCAATAATGGTCCTAGCAGTTGCTAAAAAGGGTCATCCTAAAGTTAAAGAAATGTCACTATCCTCATCCATGTCTAAAATAACAAAGTCTACTGGGAATATTAATTTATCAATTTTGACTAGCAAATCTTCAATTATACCCCTAGGAGATCTAATGGTTTTAACAACCAATTGAATGCTCATTCTACTTTGTTTAGGTTTCCCAATACCTAGCTGTTTAAACATTTTATAAGGCATAACATTGATACTTGCCCCTGAATCAGCTAAAACATTATTAACAGATAAACCACCAATTAAGCAAGGAATCATAAAACTCCCTAGATCTTTTAATTTGTGGGGTAGTTTATTCTGTAAAATTGCTGAGCAAACTGCATTTAGCTACACATGCGATGCATCATCTAACTTCCATTTATTTTCTAAAAGCTCTTTTAAAAATTTTACTAAATTGGGCATCTGTGAAAGAGCTTCAATAAACGGTAATTTAATATGTAATCTTTTAAAAAGCTTAAGAATTTTACCGAATTGTTCATCTGTGCGGTCTTTCTTTGTCGCATTGGGATATGGCAAACGAGTTTTGTACCTGTACTTAACAGTTTTGGTTTATTATGGCTTACCTCAACCTTACCTTTATCTACTACATTTTCTTGCTTCGGTTTTGGTTTGTCTAACCCTTCACTATCGTGACCAGTAATGGCATGAAGTTGCT
Source organism: Gossypium rotundifolium (assembly GCA_025506655.1). Classification (NCBI taxonomy): domain Eukaryota; kingdom Viridiplantae; phylum Streptophyta; class Magnoliopsida; order Malvales; family Malvaceae; genus Gossypium; species Gossypium rotundifolium. Next base: position 116,903,830 of record CP106727.1, on the reverse strand, counting down.
CCTTTGGGTTAGTTTCAGTGTTGCCTGCCAGGATGTCTTATGGTCGTTCAGATATTAGCTTAGCAAGATGTCCTATTTGAGTCTTGATACCTTGAATCGACGCTTGTTGGTTTTTGAGTGTGGTTTCGGTGTTTTGGAAGCGCCTTTTTGACACCAAGATGAATTTAGTAAGCATCTCTTCAATGTTTGGCTTCGTTTCCTATTGGTAAAGGTTGCTGAAAGTCTGGAGGGAGTTGCTGTCTTTGGTTTCCTTGTCCTCCCATGAAAAGTTTGGGTGGTTCCTCTAACCTGGATTGTAAGTGTTACTATAGGGATTATTTTGAAGTCTAGAATTATTACCCATATAGGTCATCTGCTCGCATTCTATGCTAGGGTTGTAGGATGGATATTTTGTATTGCCCATTCCTCCATCATTCGTATCGCACTGCATCATTGGATGTACCTGAAGAACCATACAAACCATCAATCTTTTTATTTAAAAGCTCTACCTGGTTTGATAGCATGGTAACTATGTCGAGGTTGAAAACACCGACTGTCTTTGTTGGCTTCGTCCTCATAACTTTCCACAGATAGTTATTCAATGACATCTCTTCAATGAATTCATAGGCAGCCTCAGATGTTTTGTTGTTTAGTGTACTATCGGCAGCTACATCAATCAATTGCCTAGTTGAGGGATTCACACCATTGTAAAAGGTTTGAACCTGTAGCCATAATGGTAACCCATGGTGAAGGCATCTTCTCAGTATATCCTTGTATCTCTCCCATGCATTGTAAAGTGTTTCTAAATCCATCTGCACAAAAGAAGAGATATTATTCCTCAACTTAGCCATTTTAGCCGTCGAAAAATATTTAAGTAAAAATTTTAGTCATTTGTTCCCATATTGTGATTGATCCTCATGGTAACGAGTTCAACCACTATTTAGCTTTGTCCCTCATCGAGAAGGGAAACAACCGAAGGCAAATGGCATCATCAGAAATGCCATTAATCTTGAAAGTGTCGCAGAATTCAAGAAAATTTGCCAAGTGATTGTTTGGATCCTCATCCTGCAAACCATCAAATTGAACAAACTGCTAAATCATCTGAATAGTGTTAGGTTTCAATTCAAAATTATTTGCAGCAACAGTAGGTCTAACAATACTTGATTCAGTTCCTATTAAAGTAGGCTTAGAATAATCATACATAGTTAGAGAAGCAGGATTCTAATTTACTGGATCTGTAGCGATCACAGGAGGTATGTAACACCCCAAACTCGGTCTAAACGTTACGACCAGATCTGGTATGTCACAGGGAAATGTTATAAAAGAAACTTTGAAATTTTAAAAAAACTATAAATATGAAGTGTAACATCCTTAAACCGGGGCCTTTGCACTTCGTGTGATTGCATGTGTATTGTATGTTGGGTACGTTAGTTTCGACTATTTTAGGGTCTAGGCTTAGCCAGGAATAGGCCTGTGCCTCAGCAGCAAATTGCGTTTTGGGCTTTAAAAGGGGAGGAGCTTTTGGCGTTAGGTGTTAAGAGTATTTGGTGGAGGAGTGTGTCGCAAGAGATGCCTTGGTAAAGTGGCAAGGGAGGCATCACTTAAGCACAAGGGGGAGGGACGCCTCATGCAGGTGGGAGAGCTTTGGTTCGAGCTGCAAGAATCCCCTTTGAGCATTTCTTTTTGACACCAGGACAAGGGAGGTAGTGCACTCAGGATGGACTTTGGTGGATGAGTGTTGAAGTAGTCAACACATTTGAATTGGATGGAGAGGAGTGAATGTAGGAGCTTGACTCTTTCAAATTGTTTGAATAAGTGGAAGGGACGAATTTGAGGAGAAAGGAGGGAGACGACATAGTGGTTGAAGGGAGTGGGAGTGTGTTGCCAAAATTTGAAGTGGTGTGGGTGTGACCATTCGGTTTTAGTGTGTGGAAAGGAGGTGTGCCGAATTTAGGTAGCCTTGGGTGATATTTTTCGGTATTTGGGGTGTTGGTTTTAGTTTTCTTCCATTCTTTTTAGTGCCAAAAATTAGAAGACCATTTGGGGCATAAAATCTTTCTCTTCTCTTCAATCTTAGAAGCCGAAATTCCTTGAGGGTTTTCTTCTTTTTCCTTGTTTTTGTGTGTTAGCCGAATCCACTCCACCCATTTTTGCATCATTCTTCTTTTTCCATCTTTCTCTAAGTTGAATCCTTCTTTGTGTTTTTCTCTTCACTCAATACTTCCTTGAGCCGAAACTCTATCTCCCAACCTCTCTTCTCGTCACTTCTAAGCTGAAATTACCTACTCTTCTACATATCTTTCCTTTCAAGAACGAAACATTCCCGACATTTGGTAAGTTTTCTTTTGGTTGGCCGAATCTCTCTGAAGGCATTTACTCATTTTTTGGTTCTTCTCCTATTTGATTTGAAAGAAAGCCGAATTCCTCTAACATTCATATCCTTTTCTTTTGGCTTTTGTTCTAGTGGATTGCCGTTATCTGTTCTTTACCACTCTCAATTGATTTCTTTAGTGTTGGGGTAAGTGTTTCCATTCTGATTCAATCATTTCTTATTTTGATTAAAGTGATGAAGGCAGTAGCTAATCTTTTAGGGTCTTGGCCGATTGAATGGGGCTCGTCTTCACGTTACTTCGGCTTTTGCTTTGTGTTGGTAATGTGTTAAGGTAAGGGAGACAATTTCTTTTCTTCTGGGTTATTTTTTTGGGGATTTATGTAAGTCAAATGGATATTTGATTGACAGTGCTAAGTATGGCCGAATATGGAAGGTGTGATGCAAGTTTTGGATTCCGGGAGTTGCTTGACTCGTGGTTTAGATCTAAATCTTAGGGATTTATCGATTAGGAAAGGGATTTATTCATTCGGGTTTGATATTCTTAGTCATAGCATTCTCTGTGTTAACCTAGCTTAGTGACCAAAAGTGTTATGGACCCTAATGGCACCCAAACATTAGGAGGGGTCAGATCTGAGACCTTAGCCCCTAAGTTCAAGAAGAGGGCCGTGTCTGCGGTTCGCGATTGGCCACTTGGGTATGGATCAGTATCCGAGCAGGAGAGTAGGCAGATAGCGGTAGTGTCGATTAACGACAGTACCGACGTGGAGGGTGTCATATTGTGAGTAGTCAGGTGTGTAACCCTTACACACTTTCATTATTAATATGTATTAGCGTATAAACTGATAAAAGCCGGATTAACGGATAGAATGGGTATGATACCCATAAGGGTAAAATCAAGGACTCCGGGTAAGTCCGCTTGGTTTGGTTAACATTAAAATGCCTGATAAAATCTGTATATGCCATGCCATGTGATCTCTAATTGCTAAGCATGATATTTATGCCATGAAAAGTACGTATACTAATGGGCATGATGAGAGGAGGGGGAAGGATGACTTAGACTGTCATCAGTGGTTTTGACCACACAGTGGGTTGGCCCCACTTTCTATATGATTATTGTGACTAGTCTCAGTGGTTTTGACCACCAGTGGTTTGGTACCACATGTTGTTGTTCTTGTGACTTGTCCTAGTGGTTTGGTACCACAGTGGGTTGGCCCCACATATTGATATACGGATTGTCATAAGTGGTTTTGACCACAAGATGGGTTAGCCCCATGATATTATTTTGTGACTACGGTCATCCATGAATTTGACCACACTTACATTATTTGTGACAACGGTCACCAGTGGTTTTGACCACTAGTGGTTTTGACCACATGGGTAGATACAGGAGTTCGGATGGTTAGGTTGGGTTCCATGACTTGCATGTTAATTTATGAAATTGTGTAAAGGCTTGATAATATCGGGATGGGGATTTATACAGTTGAGTCTCGTTGACTCACCCCTTCCTCTGCATTTTTGCAGATGATTTGTAGATTGCGGATGCGGAGCTGGGGCAGTCTCGAGGTGGCCATCTGCATTTTCTTTTGGGTTTTGTTTTAAACTTCTATTTCCGTTTTACTTACTTTAAAATTTGGTTTTGGGTTGTAATAAGGCTATTAAATTTTATTTTGGTGTTTATTTATCTGTTTCATTTTCATGGAAATTTGTATAAATTAAATAAATGGCATGCCTAAATAACTTATTAATTGAATGTTTTCTAAATTCACACAAATTATCGGGTTTTTCTAAAACTTCACCTTCGGATAGATAAGCAAACTTGTAAGATTAACAAAGTATCGAGATTTTTTATTTTTTTAAAGCTAAATTCAAAATAGTTTTAGTAATACTTTTAAATCAACTCGGTTTTTCAGAACATCAAAAGTTTTCCTTAAATTAGAGACGGCAACTTGTTTTCAAAATCATTTTCTTCCCTGTGACATACCAGATTCAGTCGTAGCGTTTTAACCGGGTTTGGGGTGTTACAATTGTGGTATCAGAGCCAAGTTCAAAAGCTCGGTTGTGAGCTTGAAGTCTAAAATGTTTTCAATGATAGGTTACGAAATGATTTTGATGGAAAACGCATGACTTACAAGCATGGGACCGAGTCTCTGACACCGAACTGCACAGGTAAGTACCCCTTAACTGCTGTTTATATGATTGTGGTGCTTGTGATATGGCTAATAGTAATAGGGAACTACTTTAGAGACTGAAACTTGTAGGACTGTGTGAACCTGCGAAAACAATCCCCATGATAAACTGTTCATAAAATTTACCATAATAACAGTGGAATAAGTCTAACGCAATAAATTTTTAAATCAGATTAAAATGTGAATAGTAGTCATGAGTGCTCGAGGTCGTGGACATAATACATGCGGACGTGGTAAAGGTAGGATGGCTGTGTCCGAACTAGCAGGTCTAGCCATGGGTCGGAGAATGAGGTACCACCGCCGCCAGCTGTGGGCGCGGAGTTTCAGGATTAGACATGAGAGGACGGCGCGGTGTCGCAGGCAATGCTGCGGGTTCTGGAGAGAGTAGCTGGAATAGGTGGATGATTTGGAGCTCAAAAATCTGTGTCCAAATGACTCCGAGCTAATGGAGCGAAGGTATTCAGGGGTGTGTTTGGAGTGGCTCCCAATACAACTGAGTATTGGCTAGAGGCGACAGAACACATTATGGGTGACTCAGACTTTACGACTAAGGAAAAGGTGAAGGGGATAGTGTTTCTTTTACGGGATGAGTCTTATCAGTGGTGGTTCACGGTTTGGGATGGTGCAACAGCTAATGATCTCACATGGGATTTCATTAAGTCAGCTTATCAGAGGAAGTACGTTGGGGCTAGCTACATTGATGCACAGCGTAAGGTGTTTTTAAACTTGGTCTAGGGGAACAAGACAGTATCAGAATATAAGGCAGAGTTTCTCCGGTTAATTCACTATGCTCAGGGTATTGTGGCTACGGAGCATAAGCGGTGTGTCAGGTTTGAGGGCGGGTTGAGAGATGAGCTGCGGATGGTGATTGCACCACAACGTGAGAGAGAATTTGCGGTCTTGGTGGAGAAGGCCAAGATTGTTGAGGAAGTGAAGCAATCGGTGAGATGGAATCAGGATAGGAATTAGACCAAAAGGAGTTCTGGGTCATCAGGGTCTGCAGAATTTGCAAAAAAGGGCTAGATATAGTGGGCAGAATAAGGGTTCCAGGCCTGTTAGTACTACTCAGTGGCCACCACGGTGTCCTCGATGTGGAAAGTCTCATATAGGACAGTGTTGGACCGAGAACAAAGGGTGCTTCGAGTGTGGATCTATAGGGCATCAGGTGAGGGATTGTCTGCGAAAAGCAGCTAGGGTCCATCGAGGTCGTATGCACACAATTTGAAAGGATGGCCAGCAACCACAGAGGGGTCGCGGTCCGATCAGGGGAGGTAATGGTTCTAGACGAGGTCATGGAGCACCGGGCAGAGGTGCCAGAATACTGATGCAAGACAGTCGAGGTTGGTCTATGCAGCAAGGCCTCGAGAGGAGAGCGACGCACCGAACGTTATAACCGGTACATTCTTGATTTTGGACTACCTTATATTACTTTGCTATTCGTTAAGAAGAAAGACGAACGATGCGGTTGTCTTGTGGTCGTTCAGATATTAGCTTAGCAAGATGTCCTATTTGAGTCTTAAGACATTGAATCGGTGCTTGTTGGTTTTTAAGTGCGGTTTCGGTGTTCTGAAAGTGCGTTTCTGACACCAAGATGAATTTAGTAAGCATCTCTTCAATGTTTGACTTCGTTTCCTGTTGGTAAAGGTTGCTGAAAGTCTGGAGGGAGTTGCTGCCTTTGGTTTCCTTGTCCTCCCCATGAAAAGTTTGGGTGGTTCCTCCAACCTGGATTGTAAGTGTTACTATAGGGATTATTTTGAAGTCTAGAATTATTACCCATATAGGTCATATGTTCACTTTCTATGCTAGGGTTGTAGGATGGATATTTTGTATTGCCTATTCCTCCATCATTCGTATCGCACTACATCATTGGATGTACCTACGAAGAACCATACAAACCATCAATCTTTTTATTTAAAAGCTCTACTTGGTTTGATAGCATGGTAACTATGTCAAGGTTAAAAACACCGACTGTCTTTGTTGGCTTCGTCCTCATAACTTTCCACAGATAGTTATTCAATGACATCTCTTCAATGAATTCATAGGCAGCCTCAGGTGTTTTGTTGTTTAGTGTACTACCGGCAGCTACATCAATCAATTGCCTAGTTGAGGGGTTCACACTACTGTAAAAGGTTTAAACCTCTAGCCATAATGGTAACCCATGGTGAAGGCATCTTCTTAGTATATCCTTGTATCTCTCCCATGCATCGTAAAGTGTTTCTAAATCCATCTGTACAAAAGAAGATATATTATTCCTCAACTTAGCCATTTTAGCCGTCGAAAAATATTTAAGTAAAAACTTTTCAGTCATTTGTTCCCATGTTGTGATTGATCCTCATGGTAACGAGTTCAACCACTATTTAGCTTTGGCCCTCAACGAGAAGGGAAACAATCAAAGGCAAATGGCATAATCAGAAATGCCATTAATCTTAAAAGTGTCACAGAATTCAAGAAAATTTGCCAAGTGATTATTTGGATCCTCATCCTGCAAACCATCAAATTGAACAAACTACTAAATCATCTGAATAGTGTTAGGTTTCAATTCAAAATTATTTGCAGCAACAGTAGGTCTAACAATACTTGATTCAGTTCCTATTAAAGTAGGCTTAGCATAATCATACTTAGTTAGAGAAGCAGGATTCTAATTTAATGGATCTGTAGCGACCACAGGAGGTATGTAACACCCCAAACTCGGTCTAGATGTTACGACCAGATCTGGTATGTCACACGGAAATGTTATAAAAGAAACTTTGAAATTTTAAGAAAACCCATAAATATGAAGTGTAACATCCTTAAACCGGGGCCTTTGCATTTCATGTGGTTGCATGTGCATTGTATGTTGGGTACGTTAGTTTGGATTTTTTAGGCTCTAGGCTGAGCCAGGAATAGGCCTGTGCCTCAGCAGCAAATTGCGTTTTGGGCTTTAGAAGGGGAGAAGCTTTTGGCGTTAGGTGTTAAGAGTATTTGGTAGAGGAGTGTGTCGCAATAGATGCCTTGGTAAAGTGGCAAGGGAGGCGTCACTTAAGCACAAGGGGGAGGGACACCTTATGCGGTGGGAGAGCTTTGGTTCAAGCTACAAGAATCACCTTTGAGCATTTCTTTCTGACTCCAGGACAAGGGAGGTAGTGTACTTAGGATGGACTCTGGTGGATGAGTGTTGAAGGAGTCAACACATTTGAATTGGATGGAGAGGAGTGAATGTAGGAGCTTGACTCATTCAAATTGTTTGAATGAGTGAAAGGAGGAATTTGAGGAGAAAGGAGGTGGACGGCATAGTGGTTGAAGGGAGTGGGAGTGTGTCGCCAAAATTTAAAGTGGTGTGGGTGTGAGCATTCAATTTTAGTGTGTGGAAAGGATGTGTGCCGAATTTAGGTAGCCTTGGGTGATTTTTTTCTGCATTTGGGGTGTTGGTTTTAGTTTTCTTCCATTCTTTTTGGCGCCGAAAATTAGAAGACCATTGGGGCTTAAAATCCTTCTCTTCTCTTCAATCTTAGAAGCCGAAATTCCTTGAGGGTTTTCTTCTTTTTCCTTGTTTTTGTGTGTTAGCGGAATCCACTCCACCCATTTTTGCTTCATTCTTCTTTTTCCATCTTTCTCTAAGCTGAATCCTTCTTTGTGTTTTTCTCTTCTCTCAATACTTCCTTGAGCCAAAACTCTATCTCCCAACCCCTCTCTTCTCATCACTTCTAAGCTGAAATTACCTACTCTTCTACATCTCTTTCTTTTCAAGAACGGAACATTCCCGGCATTTGGTAACTTTTCCTTTGGTTGGCCAAATCTCTCTAAAGGCATTTACTCATTTTTTAGTTCTTCTCTGATTTTATTTGAAAGAAAGTCTAATTCCTCTAACATTCATATCCTTTTCTTTTGGCTTTTGTTCTAGTGGATTACCGTTATCTGTTCTTTACCACTCTCAATTGATTTCTTTAGTGTTGGGGTAAGTGTTTCCATTCTGATTCAATCATTTCTTATTTTGATTAAAGTGATGAAGGCAGTAGCTAATCTTTTAAGGTCTTGGCCAATTGAAGGGGGCTCGTCTTTGTGTTACTTCGGCTTTTGCTTTGTGTTGGTAAGATGTTAAGGTAAGGAAGACGATTTCTTTTCTTCTAGGTTATTTTTTTTATGGATTTATGTAAGCTGAATGGCTATTTGATTGACAGTGCTAAGTATGGCCGAATATGGGAGGTGTGACGCAAGTTTTTGATTCCCAGGAGTTGCTCGACTCGTGGTTTAGATCTAAATCTTAGGGATTTATCGATTAGGTAAGGGATTTATTCATTCGGGTTTGATATTCTTAGTCATAGCATTCTCTATGTTAACCTAGCTTAGTGACCAAAGGTGTTATGGACCCTAATGGCAGCCAAGCATTAGGAGGGGTCAGATCTGAGGCCCCAGCCCCTAAGTTCAAGAAGAGGTCCGTGTCTGCGGTTCGCGATAGGCCACTTGCGTATGGACCAGCATCCGAGCAGGAGAGTAGGCAGATAGCGGTAGTGTCGATTAACGACAGTACTGACGTGGACGGTGTCATATTGCGAGTAATTAGGTGTGTAACCCTTACACACTTTCTTTGTTAATATGTATTAGCGTGTAAACTGCTAAAAGCCAGATTAACGGTTAGAAATGGTATAATACCCATAAGGGTAAAATCATGGACTTCGGGTAAGTCCACTTTGTTTAGTTAACATTAAAATGCCTGATAAAATCTGTATATGCCATGCCATGTGATCTCTAATTGCTAAGCATGATATTTATGCCATGAAAAGTACGTACACTAATGGGTATGATGAGAGGAGGGGAAGGATGACTCGGATCGTCATCGCTGGTTTTGACCACACAAAGGTTGGCCCCACTTTCTATATGATTATTGTTACTAGTTTCAGTGGTTTTGACCACTAGTGGTTTGGTACCACATGTTGTTGTTCTTGTGACTTGTCCTAATGGTTTGGTACCACAGTAGGTTGGCCCCACATATTGATATACGGGATTGTCATAAGTGGTTTTGACCACAAGATGGGTTGGCCCCATCATATTATTTCGTGACTACAGTCATCCGTGGTTTTGACCACACTTACATTATTTGTGACTACGGTCACCAGTGGTTTTGACCACTAGTGGTTTTGACAACATGGGTAGATACAGGACTTCGGATGGTTAGGTTGGGTTGCATCACTTGCATGCTAATTTATGAAATTGTGTAAGGGCTTGATAATATCGGGATGGGGATTTACACGCTGAGTCTCGTTGACTCACCCCTTCCTCTGTATTTTTGCAGATGATTCAGATCATGGTCGCAGTGAATCAAGGGGAACTCGAGGTGGCCATCTGCATTTTTTTTTGGGTTTTGTTTTAAACTTCTATTTCGGTTTTACTTACTTTAAAATTTGGTTTTGGGTTGTAATAAGGCCATTAAATTTTATTTTGGAGTTTATTTATCTGTTTCATTTTCATGGAAATTTGTATAAATTAAATAAAATGGCATGCCTAAATAACTTATTAATTGAATGTTTTCTAAATTCACACAAATTATCGGGTTTTTCTAAAACTTCACCTTCGGATAGAAAAGCAAACTTGTAAGATTAACAAAGTATCGAGATTTTTTATTTTTTTAAAGCTAAATTCAAAACAGTTTTAGTAATACTTTTAAATCAACTCGGTTTTTCAGAACATCAAAAGTTTTCCTTAAATTAGAGATGGCAACTTGTTTTCAAAATCGTTTTCTTCCATGTGACATACCAGATTCGGTCGTAGCATTTTGACCGGGTTTGAGGTGTTACAATTGTGGTATCAGAGCCAAGTTCAAAAGCTCGGTTGTGGACTCGAGGTCTAAAATGTTTTCAATGATAGGATACAAAATGATTTTGATGGAAAATGCATGACTTGCAAGCATAGCACCGAGTCTCAGACACCGAACTGCACAGGTAAGTACCCCTTAACTGCTGTTTATATGATTGTGGTACTTGTGATATGGCTAATAGTAATAGGGAACTACTTTAGAGACTGAAACTTGTAGGACTGTGTGAACCTACGAAAACAATCCCCATGATAAACTATTCATAAAATTTACCATAATAACAGTGGAATAAATCTAACGCAATAAATTTTTAAATCAGATTAAAATGTGAATAGTAGTCATGAGTGCTCGGGTGGTGGACGTAATACATGTAGACGTGGTAGAGGTAGGATGGCTGTGTTCGAACCAGCAAGGTTTGGCCATAGGTCAGAGAATGAGGTACCACCGCCGCCAACTGTGGGTGTGGAGTTTCAGGATCAGACAGGAGGGGACGACGCAGTGTCGCAGGCAATGCTGCGGGTTCGGAGAAAGTAGTTGGAGTAGGTGGAGGATTGGGAGCTCAGAAATCTGCGTCCAAACGACTCCGAGCTAATGGAGCTGATGTATTTAGGGTGTGTCTGGAGTGGCTCCCAATACAGCTAAGTATTGGCTAGAGGTAACAAAACACATTATGGGTGGCTCAGACTTTACGACTAAGGAAAAGTTGAAGGGGATAGTGTCTCTTTTACGGGATGAGTCTTATCAGTGGTGGCTCACGGTTCGGGATGGTGCAACAGCTAATGATCTCACTTGGGATTTCTTTAAGTCAGCTTATCATAGGAAGTACATTGGGCTAACTACATTGATGCACAGCGTAAGGCGCTTTTAAACTTGGTCTAGGAGAACAAGACAGAATTAGAATATGAGGCAGAGTATCTCCGGTTAAGTCACTATGCTTAGGGTATTGTGGCTACAGAGCACAAGCAGTGTGTCAGGTTTGAGGACGGGTTGAGAGATGAGCTACGGATGGTGATTGCACCACAGCGTGAGAGAGAATTTGTGGTCTTGGTGAAGAAGGTCAAGATTGTCGAGGAAGTGGAGCAGTCAGTAAGACAGAATCAGGATAGGAATTGGACCAAAAGGAGTTCTGGGTCATCAGGGTCTGCCGAAAATTCACAAAAATGGCTAGATATGGTGGGCAGAATCAGGGTTCCAAGCCTACTAGTACTACTCAGTGGCCGCCACGGTGTCCTCGATGTGGAAAGTTTCATATGGGACAGTGTTGGACCGAGAACAGAGGGTGCTTCGAGTGTGGATTTATAGGGCATCAGGTAAGAGATTGTCCGCGAAAAGTAGCTAGGGTCCAGTCTGAGGGTCAGGGGCATACACAATTTTGAAGGGATGGCCAGCAACCACAGAGGGGTCGCGTTCCGATCAAGAGATGTAATGGTTCTGGACGAGGTCGAGGAGCACCGGGCAGAGGTGCCGGGAATACTGATGCAAGACAGTCGGGGTTGGTCTATGCAGCAAGGCGTCGAGAGGAGAGCGATGCACCGGATGTTATAATCGGTACGTTCTTTATTTTGGACTGCCTTATATTACTTTGATAGATGCGGTTCAACCCATTCTTATGTTGCTAGTAGTATTGTGGGAACTATGAACTTAGCCTTTGAGATTTCTTCTAGGGAGATAACTATAATTAGCCCTCTAGGTCACTCTGTAGAAGTAAACAAACTTTATAAGGATGTACCCCTAGAACTTCAAGGGGTAGTGTTTTTGGTTGATCTGATGGAATTGCCATTAGGGGAGATCGATTTGATCCTAGGGATGGACTGGTTAGTAAAGTATCAAGTGAGTTTGGACTGTTCAGCTAAGCGTATGCTATTGAGAACAGTTGACGGTGAAGTGGTGGTAATGATAGGTAATAGAAGAGATTATCTATCCAATGTTGTATCCGCTCTGAAGGCCGAGAAAATGGTGAGGAAGGGTTGTAAGGCGTTCATGGTTCATGTTTGTGCATTAGAGGCTAAGGAAGTAACTGTAGGGGATGTCCAAACGGTGAAGAAATTTGCTGATGTATTCCCAGAAGAGCTTCTAGGTCTGCCTCCAGATCGTGAGGTTGAATTTGGGATAGACTTGTTATCAGAACCGTGCCAGTGTCTATTGCCCCATATAGGATGGCACCGAAAGAGTTGGTGGAGCTGAAAGCACAGATTTAAGAGTTGCTAGATTGAGGTTTCATCCGGCCGAGTGTATCACCTTGGGGAGCGCCTGTGCTATTCGTTAAGAAGAAAGGCGGTATGATGCGGATGTGTATAGATTATCGACAACTGAATAAGCTGACGATCAAGAACAAGTACCCGTTATCGAGGATAGATGACCTGTTCGATCAACTTAAAGGTGCATCAGTCTTCTCTAAAATTGACCTAAGTTCGAGGTATCACCAGCTTAAGGTAAAAGAGGTCGATATTCACAAAACTGCATTTCGCACTCGTTATGGGCACTACGAGTTTTTGGTAATGCCGTTTGGGTTGACCAATGTACTGGCAGCGTTCATGGACATGATGAATCGGGTGTTTCAGCCGTACTTGGATCGCTTCGTTGTGGTATTCATAGATGACATATTGGTGTACTCAAATCTGATGAGGAGCATGATTCGCACTTGCATGTGGTTTTGCGAATTCTAAGGAAAAGCATTTATTCGCAAAGTTTAGTAAATGTGAGTTCTGGCTAAAGGAGGTAACTTTCTTGGGTCACGTGGTATTAGCTGAGGGGATTAGGGTAGATTCTCGATAGATTGAGGCAGTATTAGACTGGAAACCACCTAAGTCTATAGTGGAGATTCGAGTTTTTTGGGTTTAGCAGGATATTATAGAAGATTTGTGGAAGGTTTTCCTTGATTGCAGCGCCATTGACCAAATTGCTGAGAAAAGGGGTTCTATTTGTGTGGTCAGACAAGCAGCAGGAAAGTTTTGATAAGTTAAAAAGAATTTTGACAGAAGCTCAGTTGTTGATTCAGCCCGAAGTAGGGAAGGAGTTCACAGTTTACTATGATGCGTCGCATACTAGTTTGGGTTGTGTACTGATGCAAGAAGGGAAAGTGGTGGCGTATAGGTCTCGGTAGTTGAGGCCTTACGAAGTGAATTATCTAACACATGATCTGGAATTGGATGCAGTGGTTTTCACCCTGAAAATTTAAAGGCACTACTTGTATGGGGAGAAGTCGATAGTCTACACAGACCACAAGAGTTTGAAGTATCTGTTGACACAAAAGAGTTGAATTTGAGGCAACGTAGGTGGATCGAGTTGTTGAAAGACTACGATTGTTCGATTGAATACCATCCAGGTAAAGCTAACGTAGTGGCTGATGCATTGAGTCGCAAGGTGGTAGCGGATTTGAGAGCAATGTTCGCTCATCTTAGTCTGTATGATGACGGGAGTCTATGAGCGGAGTTGCAGATAAAGCTGACTTGGGTAAATCGGATTAAGGAAGAACAGCTAAAAGATGAGGTTCTAGGTGTTGGAGGTTACAAGTGCAGAGTGATGGATTGGAAGGTTATAGTTTGAATAGCGAGGGAGTGTTGTGTTTCCAAGGGAAAGTTTGTATGCTGAAAGACGTTGAGCTAAGGCAGAGGATTCTGCAGGAAGCTTATAGCATCCCATATACTATGCATCCGAGAGGTAGCAAGATGTACTGGGATTTACGAGAATAGTTATGGTGGCCGGGTTTGAAGAGCGAAGTAATAGAATTGGTGAGTAGGTGTCTGATGTGCCAGTAAGTCAAAGCTGAACATCAGTTACCTTCGGGTTTATTGCAACCGGTGAAGATTCCGCAGTGGAAGTGGAAAGGCAAAGAAAGAGGAAGAGAAGAAATGGATTTGGACCAGCCGTCTTGATGATGAAAAGGGGCCGCTAGGCCGCTGTCCCAAGACCGCTTTCCCAATAGGCAACGGAGCGGAACGAGAAGGAATGAATGCAAGCAGGTCAAGTACACCCCAGGGGAAGAGAATCCGGTTAACATAAAGTCTAAAAAAGAAGAAGATCCTTTGAGAGAAATGATTACGATGGATTTCATCACTGGGCTACCCCTTACACCTAGTAAGAAAGATTCAGTATGGGTAATTGTAGATCGTCTGACAAAATCAGCTCATTTCATACCGGTTCGAGTGGATTACTCACTCCAAAAGTTGGCTAAGTTGTATGTTGTAGAGATAGTGAGATTGCATGGGGTGCCAGTATCGATTATCTCGATAGGGATCCTCGATTCACATCAAGATTCTAGAAAGCGTTGCACCAGGCATTGGGTACAAGGCTAGATTTCAGTACGGTGTTTCATCCGCAGTCAGATGGACAGTCAGAAAGAGTAATCCAAATTTTAGAAGATATGTTGAGGGGTTGTGTTTTGGACTTCAGGGGTAGTTGGGAGGAATATCTACCATTGGCGAAATTCACGTACAACAACAGTTACCAGGCAAGTATCCAGATGGCACCAGATGAAGCATCAGATGGACGAAAGTGTCGTACTCTACTTGTTAGACAGAGTGGAGAGCGTCGCTTGTTGGGTCCAGAGCTAGTGGTGAAATAGAGGATAAGGTTGTCGATTCTGCTCGTCAAGGAGGCTTCGAATGACCGTAAGTCTTATGTCGATCTTAAGCGAAGAGATATAGAGTTCGCAGTGGGGGACAGGGTCTTTCTTAAGGTGTCGCCGTGGAAGAAAGTGCTGAGATTTGGTCGGAAGGGCAAGCTGAGCCCTAGGTTTATCGGGCCGTATAAGGTGTTAAGGCGTGGGGACCATGGCTTATCACCGAGTTGCGGTGGAATTGAGTCGATCCATGACGTGTTCCATGTTTCCTATTTTGACGCTATCAATCGATCCGTCGATGTTGTGCCAAGAGAGAGATAGAGGTGAGTCCAGATTTGTCCTTTGAGGAAGAACCAAGTCAGATTTTAGATCGGGATGTCAAAGTTCGTAGGAAGTCGTATTCCTTTAGTAAAGGTGTTATGGCGTAATCACGAACGGAAGAAGCCACGGGGAACCGAAGATGCGATGCGCAAAGAATACCCTCAACTCTTTTGATCAGGTAATTTCAAGGCCAAAATTATTTTTAAGGGGGGTAGAACTGTAACATCCTTAAACCGGGGCCTTTGCATTTCGTGTGGTTGCATGTGTATTGTATGTTGGGTACGTTAGTTTGGACTATTTTATGGTCTAGGCTGAGCCAGGAATAGGCCTGTGCCTCAGCAACAAATTGCATTTTAGGCTTTAGAAGGGGAGGAGCTTTTGGCGTTAGGTGTTAAGAGTATTTGGTGGAGGAGTGTGTCACAAGAGATGACTTGGTAAAGTGGCAAGGGAGGCGCCACTTAAGCACAAGGGGGAGGGACACCTCATGCAGGTGGGAGAGCTTTGGTTCAAACTGCAAGAATCCCCTTTAAGCATTTTTTTTATGCCAGGACAAGGGAGGTAGTGTACTCAGGATGGACTCTGGTGGATGAGTGTTGAAGGAGTCAACACATTTGAATTGGATGGAGAGGAGTGAATGTAGGAGCTTGACTCATTCAAATTGTTTGAATGAGTGGAAGGGAGGAATTTGAAGAGAAATGAGGGGGACGACATATTGGTTGAAGGGAGTGGGAGTGTGTTACCGAAATTTGAAGTGGTGTGGGAGTGAGCATTTAGTTTTAGTGTGTGGAAAGGAGGTGTTCCAAATTTAGGTAGCCTTGGGTGATATTTTTCGGCATTTAGGGTGTTGGTTTTAGTTTTCTTCCATTCTTTTTGGTGCCGAAAATTAGAAGACCATTTGGGGCTTAAAATATTTCTCTTCTATTCAATCTTAGAAGCTGAAATTCCTTGAGGGTTTTCTTCTTTTTCCTTCTTTTTATGTGTTAGCTGAATCCACTCCACCCATTTTTGCTTCATTCTTCTTTTTCCATCTTTCTCTAAGCCGAACCCTTCTTTGTGTTTTTCTCTTCTCTCAATACTTCCTTGAGCCGAAACTCTATCTCCCAACCCCTCTCTTCTCGTCACTTCTAAGCTAAAATTACCTACTCTTCTACATCTCTTTCTTTTCAAGAACGGAACATTCTCGTCATTTGGTAAGTTTTCTTTTGGTTGGCTAAATCTCTCTAAAGGCATTTACTCATTTTTTGGTTCTTCTCCTATTTTCTTTGAAAGAAAGCTAAATTCCTCTAACATTCATATCCTTTTCTTTCAGCTTTTGTTCTAGTGGATTGTCGTTATCTATTCTTCACCACTCTCAATTGATTTCTTTAGTGTTGGGGTAAGTGTTTCCATTCTGATTCAATCATTTCTTGTTTTCATTAAAGTGCCGAAGGTAGTAGCTAATCTTTTAGGTCTTGGCCGATTGAGAGGGGGCTCGTCTTTGCATTACTTCAACTTTTGCTTAGTGTTGGTAAGGTGTTAAGGTAAGGAAGACGATTTCTTTTGTTTTGGGTTATTTCTTTTGGGATTTATGTAAGCCAAATGGCTATTTGATTGACAGTGCTAAGTATGGCCGAATATAGGAGGTGTGACGCAAGTTTTGGATTTTTGGGAGTTGTTCGACTCGTGGTTTAGATCTAATTCTTCGGGATTTATCGATTAGGTAAGGGATTTATTCATTCGGGTTTGATATTCTTAGTCATAGCATTCTCTGTGTTAACCTGGCTTAGTGACCAAAGGTGTTATGGACCCTAATGGCGCCAAGCATTAGGAGGGTCGATCAAGACCCCAAATTTCTAAGTTCAAGAAGAGGGCGTGTTCTGCGGTTCGCAATTGGCCACCTGGGTGTAGACCAACATCCGAGTAGGAGAGTAGGCAGATAGCGGTAGTGTCGATTAACGACAGTACCGACGTGGAGGGTGCCATATTACGAGTAATCAGGTGTGTAATCCTTACACACTTTCTTTGTTAATATGTATTAGTGTGTAAACTGCTAAAAGCCAGATTAACGATTAGAATGGGTATGATACCCATGAGGGTAAAATCGAGTACTCTGGGTAAGTCCACTTTGTTTGGTTAACATTAAAATGCCTGATAAAATCTGTATATGCCATGCCATGTGATCTCTAATTGCTAATCATGATATTTATGCCATGAAAAGTACGTACATTAATGGGTACGATAAGAGGAGGGGAGGATGGTTCGATTGTCATCGCTGGTTTTGACCACACATGGGTTGGCCCCGCTTATATGATTATTGTGACTAGTCTCGGTGGTTTTGATCACCAAAGTGGTTTGGTACCACATGTTGTTGTTCTTGTGACTTGTCCCAGTGGTTTGGTACCACAGTGGGTTGGCCCCACATATTGATATACGGGATTGTCATCAGTGGTTTTGACCACAAGATGGGTTGGCCCCATCATATTATTTCGTGACTACGGTCATACGTGGTTTTGACCACACTTACATTATTTGTGACTACGGTCACTAGTGGTTTTGACCACACAGGGTATATACAGGAGTTTGGATGGTTAGGTTGGGTTGCATGACTTGCATGTTAATTTATGAAATTGTGTAAGGGCTTGATAATATCGGGATGGGGATTTATACACTGAGTCTAGTTGACTCACCCCTTCCTCTATATTTTTGCAGATGATTCGTAGATCGCGGATGCGGAGCCGGGGCAAACTCGAGGTGGCCATGTGCATTTTCTTTTTGGTTTTGTTTTAAACTTTTATTTCGGTTTTACTTACTTTAAAATTTGGTTTTGGGTTGTAATAAGGCCATTAAATATTATTTTGGAGTTTATTTATCTATTTTATTTTCATGGAAATTTGAATAAATTAAATAAAATGGCATGCCTAAATAACTTATTAATTGAATGTTTTCTAAATTCACACAAATTATCGGGTTTTTCTAAAACTTCACCTTCGGATAGATAAGCAAACTTGTAAGATTAACAAAGAATCGAGATTTTTTTTTAAAGCTAAATTCAAAACAGTTTTAGTAATACTTTTAAATCAACTCAGTTTTTCATAACATCAAAAGTTTTCCTTAAATTAGAGATGGCAACTTGTTTTCAAAATCGTTTTCTTCCCTGTGACATACCAGATTCGGTCGTAGCGTTTTGACCGGGTTTGGGGTGTTACATGAAGTTAGACATTTTCGGTGATATTATAAAAACAATGATTTGTAGTTTTAAGAAAAATTTCCGAGTTGAGTTAATCGAAAGTTTGTTATCCTTGTTGGCATTAGAGAGAAAATGGTCGTTTATGTTACAAATGTTTTGAAAACTCCATTTTAGCTTTCGTATAGAATAATGTCATAACATGAGTAAATAATAATTAAAAAAAACAGTTATTAAATTTTAGAAGGCCTTATTACATAACAATATCCCCAATTAAAATAATTTATAGAAAGGAAACGAGTTTACGTAAAAAAAAATCTTATGGCCTCCCCGAGTCCGCCTCGGTTCCCAGATCCATGATCTACTGATTACCTGCAAGTAAAGTAGAGGGGTGAGTCACCAAGACTCAGTGTGTATTTCCCCTTATATCACATAAACGGCTTCAAGCCCACAATCGCACGTTGGGCTTTAGCGCATTTAATATAACATACACAAAATATGAATGTAAAGTGTCCCAGCCCAACCTAATTTTTCATCCTCTACACGCCACCCGTACCAACCCAACATACTATTGGGATTTCTACAATCAACCCTCCATCCGCTACACGCCTCATTCATGGCACCAAGACACTAGTGACAATCCCTGATAATTGTATATGTGGGGCCAACCTACTGTGGTACCAAACCACTAGGATAAGTCACAGAATCAGATGTATATGTATGTGGTGTCAAACCATCGTGGTGCCAAACCACTGAGACTTAGTCACTGAATCAGATATGTGGGGTCAACCCACTGTGACAGTCTGTAATAGCACTTCCCCTTTCGCATCATAAACCGAACCCATGCATAACATACATATCAAATGAATGCAACATGCTATCAAGCAAAGTAAAGATTACAGCATACATTTATATACTTATAAATAGAATGTTAACGTCACTTACCTGGTATCCCCAACTATACCCACAAGGGTTTTGCGACTGCCTTTCCAGTTATCTCGGCTTTACAACCCAAACAGTTAATAGCACAAACTAATAGCAGAGTGTGAAATTTACACACCGTAAACATGAAGAACTAAACTATCGATCTCGTTAACACCTTCACTCATAGGGATCACAACGATCTGCTTATCCCTCTCCGAATCGGTCCGACAGCCCAGTGGAAAGTATCAAACGGCGGACACTGCATGTTTTTTGAACTTAGGGGTAGGGACTACGAGTCCAACCCCCTCCTTTGCTTGGCTGGTATTTGATTCCATGAAAGAGATCTTGGTTAGAAGATACTATAATAAAGCAGCGATTGTTTAACAACAACATTGGATTAAGGTAGCGAATAACAAAAAGAAAGGCTGATCGGATAACTAGAAAGGGATCCCTTACCTTTTATTACCGACGCGAATCCACATGACTTCTTGAATAGAAACCCCCGGCAACCAAGAACTCTTAGCACCTCCCTGATAGGTATTCGGCCACTAGAAAAGAGATATGAAAGAAAGATTAGAAATATGTTGCCAATAGGCAAAGTACTTTGGTATGATAGGGAACATTCCCTCATTTATGGA
This sequence comes from Gossypium rotundifolium, assembly GCA_025506655.1. Classification (NCBI taxonomy): domain Eukaryota; kingdom Viridiplantae; phylum Streptophyta; class Magnoliopsida; order Malvales; family Malvaceae; genus Gossypium; species Gossypium rotundifolium. The sequence continues at coordinate 116,883,938 of CP106727.1, read as the reverse complement.
AGAAAGAGTGACCGATTGACCAAAAGAGAGTAGGGGTGATGAAAAGAAATTGAAACAAAACCGCCTTACCTTAACCCAAGAGAAGCCGAATGATGCCCCAAAGATTCGGCACTAGCCACAAAAGCAGAGAAGATTCGGCTTACTGATGATATCTCTAGGAGAAGCAAAGGGAAACAACAGTCAAAGATTCAACTATAGAGAAAGAAAAAAATGAAAGCAAAACTAAAAGGAGATATGAGAAATTGGTTTGGCCCTGAGGAGAAGAAATAGAAAAGAAAGATTAATCACTCACCGAAGAGTGAGATGAATATTCGGCTATAAGGGAAAAATGAGAGAAAAAAGAAAGAAAAGAATTGAAGGAAGAGGGTGCCTAAGAAGTTTCGGCTTGGCAAGGGAGAAGATGAAAGAAGAGAGGTGCGGTTATAGTGTTTAAGAGAATAGAATTGAATGATGAGGGGAAAAGAGGAAAGAAGAAAGAAGAAAAGAGTGTCAAAGATTTTGGCTTTTATCAAATACAAAATGAACCAAATTGATCTTGGAGGTTGCGGCAAATTGAGGGAAAATGAAGAGAAAAGAAACAAAAGTATTTTGGTTTTGATTAGCAGAGAAATGAAGAAAAAGGTTCAAAACAAAAGAGTGAGATGAGTGTTTCACTAATCGGTCTTCCTATCACTAAGCTCAAAGTGATTCTAATAAGAAAAATGGGCACAAAGACACCCCTAAGACCGATTGAACCACCTCCCAAAAGAAAAACCCAGCCACTAGCCTTAAGAATTTAGCTCACAACCCACTAGACTCCAACCGAAATGTCTCCCCCATCTCAAGCTTCCCCAAACCGGCCATTACCTTCATCCACTTGAAAATCCCTTACTTTGCTCCTACATTCACTCTTGTTCATCCATTCAAAATAGTTTGAATAATTCAAACTCCCCCTTTCCCTCATGGCCTTTCATTCAACACCCCTCCATGCAGTGCCCCTGCCGATTCCACCACCCAAGCTCCTTAAGTGCAAAAATAAAACTCCACATTGCTGACGACGCGACTCGAACATGCTCCCACACTGCTCCCCTGTGGCGTCACTTACCTACATCATAAGTTGTGTCTCCCAGCCACTTTACCACTGCACATCTTGTGTCAACAAACACAAGCATTAATCCTTAAAGCCTGCCCCAGCTAGCTCTCCCCTAAAGTGCCTAAAATTGAAACTTTTACCGAGGCTTCAGCTTAACCTCGAGCCTTCCAAAGGCCCCCAAACACACAAAATTAACACACAGAGCATAGCATACACACACAACACACATTAAAAGTAGAACCCCAAAATCCAGGATGTTACAAGGTAGCGGATTATTCTGGGGATCAACCATCTCCTCGGTATTAGTGATATTGTTATGTTGCTCTTCTTGTATATATTGTAGGCTTTGACTTATCTCTCTTCGATTTCTGTGAGTTGTACTCTCAATCTCACTGTCGTAATGCAAAGGTCCTAACGGGTTTCTTCTAGTCATAAACTAGAGACACCTGCCAGAAGCAAAGAAAGAGAAAAATTAGAAAAGTAACAATAAAATAAAAATAAGTAGCAATAAAATAAAAAAAAAGACTAAAGTAATAAAATTTAGTGTTCTTAATATCTTAGTCCTCGGCAACGGCACCAAAAACTTGATGGGCTCGACACTAACTAATATTTTGACAAAGGCAAGTGCACCTATTGAACAGTAGTATAGTTGTGGTGAGTCTGGAATATTGTATCGTCAAGGACTAAAATTACTATTAATAACTATCTTTTAATCATCTAGCCTAATAATTAAGGGGTTTTTTGTTTTAATCTAAAATTTAACTAACAATTCACTAACTAAGTGAATATGAACGCGACAGAGAGTGAAAGAAGTAATCAAATAAACCAATGATAAAAACAATACCCAAGGAAGAATCCACCTAGACTTCACTTATTATTCTGACTCTGAATTAAATTATTTATTCACTTGACCTGATCCATAGAAATCCCTAAATTATGTTAATATCTCTTTCGACACTAAAAAACTAAAAACAACTAACTCTAGGTTGATTAATTGAAATCTCTTTCTAATTAAAACCCCTCTCATCGCATTAACTCGATCTATGGATTCTCTTATTAGATTTGACTCTAATTCGACAGATTTATGTCACCCTATTTCTAGGGTTGCAATCAACTCCGCTTAATTATGTTGGATCTACTCTTAAATAGGGAATTTTGCTCTACTGAATAAGACATTAAACTTGAATTAATATTCCTAAAAATATTAAAAACAAGTATTAGGAACACATAATTAAGAACAAGATCAAGTATTTATCACGTAATTCAGATTTATTGAATAATAAGATTCATCTAGGTTTCATCCTCCCTAGGTATTTAGGTAGTTTAGTTCATAATGATAGAGGGAAACATCTTAAAATAAGGAAAACTACAAAACGTAAGAAAACCCAAAAACATCAAGAGAAATTGATAGGAGATCTTCAGTCTTGATGGGGATCCTTCTTCCAAGCTGCTCCAAATAGTTGTCTTCGAGTATTATCTGCTTTTTCCTCCGTGTGTGTTCTCTTAGGTCCTCCCCTAGGGTGTTTATATAGGCTTTGGAGCACCTTTCTTGGCCCACAAGTAGTCTTTTTCGAATAGAATTAGACTTTGGTTCGGTAGGGACACACCCGTGTGACATGTCCGTATGCGATAGCTTAGGCCATGTTCGATTCTACTCGTCACACACGGCCGTGTGGTCTGCCTCGTGTGTGATAGTCCAGGCCGTGTTGATTTCTAAGGTAGGCCATTTTGTCCCTTTTTGGCCCGTTTTCGCTCTTTTCGACTTCCTAAGCTCTCCTGAGTGTAAAACATGAAATTAAAGGATTAGGAGCATCGAATTCATCAAATCCAATGAAAATTCATCTAAAAATAAGCCAAGCATGGGGTCAAAATATGTATAAATTATGGTTTATCACCAACCCATGAGCTAAATATCATAGTGTTGGGATTACATGATGAAACTTTTATTTTCTTTAATGGTTGAAGCACAAATCTGAATCAATTTACTATTTTATTCACTTGTTTATTTTTAATTGTATGTGTGCAATCCCTAGACATAGATGACAGTGCAACATGTCCATAAACAAATCTAATTCTGAAAAGGTTGAAGTAGTTGGACCGAAATTGAATGATATGAGCAAGTACTCGACCGATACTTGTAGTAGACTCTAGACATAGAGGAGCGTTCATACAAAAGGAAAATATTACAGGGTACTATATTAAAATCTCACAGACACAGGTAAGGTAATTTGAGGTTTTTACTCTTGAAAGAAGTAGACCATTTTAGAACTCCTCTGAGCAGTAAACAGAGTATGATTTTGCTAAGTCATTATTCACAGTAAGGGTAGATTCTTAGTAATCTCGACCTTCAAAATTGACATCATATATCATTTATTCCTTGTCATCATATCTTTACCATGTCATTCTAGTTATTTACTTGATCGTTTACATAATATTCTCATAATTGCCATTACATCTCTACTCTCATTTTGCCATAGCATTTCCAGTTATTCATTAATTCCACGTGTTGTTAACTTCATTACTCCACTAATTGTCATGGCATATTTATCATTGACTTTACCATAGAATTAATCGCATTTTATTATAATAACTTGAAAAATTTTGTGCCTCAATATGATCCTCATGGGAGTGATACTCACTATCACTTTATCACTTGATTCAACATGTATAGTTGCACAAAATCGCACATCATTTTACATGTGACATGTGTCTCAAGGAGAAGATGGACAAACCTTACTCAATGTGAGTTTAGGCAAATCTATATCGCAAACACGATAGTTTTTGATATCTCTATGGCACACTCTGAAATGAACCCCTTTGTGGTACACTTTGAAAGAAATGCCTTTGTGGCATACTCTGGCCAGATCGCGTTGGTGGTGTACTCTCTACGACTAATTGTATGGCATGTTCTTTTAAGCTTATATAGTGTGAACTGATAGGATTTTCTGGTAAGACTTGAATATGAATGATTGACCTTATGGTAGGATATGAATGAATCCTATTAGTTTTGGAATAAGGGTGACCATGATAAGGCATTGATATACTCTGGGTTAATAGTTGAATAAATCTTAAGGGTTTCTACAAAAAGAGACTTGTATCAGAATGTTAAGAAGGGTATCTTTCATTATGATCTGTAAGTATTAAAGGTGAGTTTTATTTTAACTTCATCTAAAATCATTCTAAGTATGAGTCAATGTTATCTTGAATTATGGGTTTCTGATGTAACACGATATGGGTTCCATCTAAATGGACTATGTTGTGAGCTATCAGTAGGAAAATTGTGTGGCACTAAATCAGGGTACATTTGACTATGAATTAAAGGCATTAAGTTATGTGTAAGTATTCACCAAGCCAATATGTATCCACCTGCATTAAATATCAGTGAACATCTGTTAAAACAAGTGCATGGGTTAAGACATGGGTTGTCGGAAGTGGTCTCTGAGGATATGTTATGCTAAAAATGTAATAGACCATTTTTAGTCAAACCAAAATAGTAGTTTCAGGACCACAAATTCAGGGCCAAAATAATTATTTTATTATTATTCTAAGGTTTATAGTATGATAATATGAATGTGTGAAAATTTAGTTAAGAAATTTTATCGTTTGAATGTTTAATTTGATAAAAAGAACTACATCACGTAAAATGTAAAACTTATAATCTATTAGCTAAAGGTGTCTAATAGCTATGGAATATTAAATTGGAGGTCCTTATGTGGTAATTAGACCATTATTAAAATAAGTGGACAAAGATGGTGTAACACCCCTAACCCGTAACCATTGCCGGTCTAAGGTTAAAGGCATTACCGGATGAATTGGATCCTTTTACAAACATTTCATACTATAATTCAACAAAATAAATCAAAGTGTCCCTTAAATAGGTCTACGAGACCTTAAACATGCTTTAGAAAGGGGTCGAGACTAAACCAAACACAAACAGAATTTTCAAAAATTTTAAAAATTTTCAAAGCTACAAGGGTCACATGCCTGTGTGGGCAAACCGTGTGCCTCACACGGCCTCAGACACGCCCGTGCACCTCACCCGTGGTCACTACTAACTTGCACTACATGGCCAGTCACACGCCCGTATGTCCAGTCCGTGGTCGAGTCTGACTTGTTTTGAAACACAAGCACAAAGAACACGGCCGAGCCAAACGCCCGTTTGCTTTACCGTGTGAGGAATTATAGGCTATTTACAAAGCCAATTTGCCATCCACACATTGGTTTATACCTACAAGCATTATACCAATTCAAATCATACCAAAATGACCATCTATTCTAAGCATTCAAGAACATTTCAAGCACACCATCTTATGCAACATTTTCCTCATTCTCATCACAACATTTCTAAGTATAAACTAACCAAAACATACCAGTTCTTTATAACAACCTTTCATTAATAATATGCTAACTTTGTATCTATAAACTTACCATTATTTTGACCATTTCATTAACCATCAAAACATACCAAACTAAGCATCATATAGCATGACTACTCATTCATATCACATTCATTTATCTAGCCATATCGCATGGCTATATACACATCTCAAACATAAGTCAAAATAACTAGCCTATACATGCCATATTTAACTATGTACACATTCAAAAGTACCAACATAGAGTTTGATAGTGTGGTGATGATCCTCGATGATCCCCGAGCCATCCGTAGCTTTAACGATCTATAAAACAAAGTAAACACACACAAAGTAAGCTTTCAAAAGCTTAGTAAGCTATATACAAATAAACTTAACATATAAACATTAAGTATAATATCAAACACAAGATCATTCATATATACATTTCAATTGCAAATTCTTAATTCATTCTTGGCTCATTTGTTCGGCCATTTCTTACCAACACAATTATGTTTCCAAATACCTCTCTTGATCATAGCACGTTTTCACATATATCACATTTAACTTTATCAATACTATGCACATATTTCACCTAGGTAAGTTCATTTATATATACTTACCTTTCAAACACAAACATAGTGTACATTTTAAACGTACCTGATTCGTTTATACATTTCACATAGTCTTTTGTTTCACGGAATTGCCTATTGAACCATTCGAATCAAATAGGATACTCGAAATACTCAGAATAATTGTACAATGCCAACATCCCGGACGTGATCTTACATGTAACCAAATATCGATGCCACTGTCCCAGACAGGGTCTTACACAAATCAAATATGATGCCAATGTCCCAGACATGGTCTTACACGTAAATCTCAAATCGATGCCAACGTCCCAAATGTGGTCTTACACGATGTCTCATATCAGTGCCCATGTCCTAGACGTGGTCTTACACAATATCTCATATCAGAAACCTATGTCATGACATATAAGATCCTATCTATTCCTAAGTTCGTACGGGACTTTTCGAACATTGATACATTGTCGATACTTTCTCGGATTTCATGTACAAATCATCATGTACACATTCTTCACAATTAATTTTCATAGATGCATAAATAACTCATTTCAAATACATTTATTTGTACATAGACTTACCTCGGATTCAAATAAACGAACAAACTTGGCTACTCAATCACTTTCGATTTTCCTTTGTCTAAATCTGTTTTCTTCGGTTCTTGATCTATACATATTCAAATTTACCTCATTTATTCACCAATTCATTCAATTCAATCCAAAAACACACATTTTGGGCAATTTAGAAATTAGCCCTCATATTTTCACATTTTGACATTTTAGTCCCTATTTCATAAAATCACAAAATACACAAAATTTCCTATCACCCAATCTTGACCGAATATTCCCATGCTCAATACAAGTCCATACATTTCATTTATTTCACATTTTAGTCCTTTTAAATATTATTTTCATAAATTTGGCCAAATTACTCAAATTCATCAAAAATGCAAAGACAAAACATGTTAATCTAACACATATATTTCATATTTCATCAACAATCATCACAAAGCTCATGAATTCATCAATGGCACTTTTCAAAATCTTCATCAATTCACAAAATTAAGGCATGGGTTTGAAAGAACACGAAGCAACGATTACAAAAAAGTAGAAATTATCAAAAATCGAGCAAAAACTAACCTTGAATCTAAGAACATCAATGGTCGAATGTAACCTAAGCTTAAACTCTCATTTCATTTCTTATTTTCGGTGGTGGATGGATGAACAATCCACTATCATCTTTCATTTTTTTATTTACTACATAATAATATTTTATTTACCATATTAACCTTTGAATTTTTATAAGCAAACCATATAAACTAAGCCCATAACCGTCCACCCTAAAGTCTAATGGCCAAATTACAACATAAGGCCTTATATATAGAAAGACACATTAATTAAGCACTTAATCAAATAGAAAGCTACTTTTACATTTCATGCGATTTAGTCCATCTATTAAATTAAGCACACAAACAGAAAATTTAATCCATGAAACTTTCACACATGCGAAATCACATACTGCAAGCACAAAAATAATATTAAAATATTTTTCTAACTCAAATTTGTGGTATCGAAACCACTATTCCGACTAGGGTCTAAACTGGACTGTTTCAATTCTCCACTTAGGGATTTTCGTCCTCGAAAATCTTACCATTAAACAGGTTCGGATATTGTTGTCTGACAGTATCTTCAGGCTCCCACATAGCCTCTTCCATCCCGTGTCGATGCCACAACACCTTTACTAATGAGATTTTCTTATTTCTCAATTCTTTCACCTCACGAGCTAAAATACGGATCGATTCTTCTTCATAAATCATATCGGACTAGATTTCAATCTTAGACGGAGAAATCACATGAGAGGAATCAGATCTGTAATGAAGAAGCATTGATACGTTAAATACATTATGAATCTTTTCTAGCTCAGGTGGCAACAACAATTTGTACGCAACAGGTCCAATACGCTCAATAATTTCATATGGTCCGATGAACCTCGGACTCAGTTTGCCTTTCTTGCCAAAACGAAGTATTTTCTTCCACAGAGATACTTTCATGAACACTTTATCACCAATCTCGAACTCGATTTCTTTTCGTTTCAAGTCTGCATAAGAATTTTGACGATCTGACTCGGCTTTCAGACTATTACGGATCACTTTCACTTTCTGCTCAGTTTTTTTTATCATATCAACCCCGTGTATCTTATTTTCACTTAGCTCAGTCCAGTACAAAGGTGTTCAACATTTGCGTCTGTACAAAGCCTTATAAGGTGCCATTTTGATCCTCGATTGAAAACTATTATTATATGCAAATTCGATCAATGGCAGATATTGTTCCTAGGTACCATTAAACTCAAGAATGCAACATCTCAACATATCCTCGAGTATCTGAATAATCCGCTCAGATTGACCATCCGTCTTTGGGTGAAAAGATGTACTAAAATGCAATTTAGTACTTAAAGCTTCTTGCAGTTTCTTCTAGAACCATGAAGTAAATCTTGGATTTCTATCAGACAAAATAGACAGTGGCACCCCATGTAATCTAACGATATCTGAAATATAAAACTCAGCTAATTTATCAAGTGAGTAATCAGATCATACCGAAATAAAAAAGGCTGATTTCATCAATCTATCAACTACGACCCAAATTACATCTTTTTTCCTCGGGGTCAAAGGCAACCCTGAAACAAAATCCATCATCACTCTGTCCCATTTCCACTCAGGAATCAAAATCGGTTGTAACAAACCAGATGGCACCTGATATTTAGCGTTAACTTGCTGACAGACTAAACATTTCGACACAAAATTAGAGATATCTCTTTTCATACCAGGCCACCAATAAAGTTGCTTCAAATCATGGTACATCTTTGTACTTCCCGGATGAACAGATTGACGATTGTTATGTGATTCTTTTAATATCAACTTAATCAACTCTAAGTTTCTCGGAACACATATCCGATCTCGAAATCTCAAACAATTATCAACATCAACTCAAAATTCAGAATCAGAATTCAAATCACACTGAGCTCTTATCCTCTTATCTTAAATACATTGCCCTGGGCGGATAGCAGGAATCGAACCCGCGTCTTCTCCTTGGTAAAGTGAAATTTTACCATTTGACTATATCCGCATTTTTGTTCTTGATTATTGATACGAAAGAATATTTGGTCAGAGCTAGGATAGATACTTTCTTCAATTCAAGGCGATTTTATCAAATTCCACTACTAAACCAATTAACAATCGAAATTATATAACAATTCAAATGCTTATCAATTAATCAAATTACAAGTTATTAGCAATTAATATTAATTTATATTATTTATTATTAATATTAAGTAATTAATAATATTTATATTATTATATTTATATTAATATATTTTGATTTATAAATCTATATTTCTATATTATTTATTTTATTATTCTATCTATTATTATATTATCTATTATTATTATTATTATATATATTATTATTTCTATTTAGTTATTATTTATATTTAGTTATTATTATCTCTTTTGATTTAATTAAAATTTTCCAAAGAATAGTCAAGTCTCGATTATCACATTTTACGATATCGATGATTTTGTCTATTATTTTCATATTGAAATATTTACCCTTATTGGTATTGCTTTGAAGAGAAAAATTCTATCAACCTTATCAAATATGGAAAATTTCTACTTGGCTCGGAGGAAAAAACCTCTTAGCGGCCCAAGAAGACCCAGAGCACTTGTCAAAAACCATTGACGATTGCTACAATAATTTTACCCATTATCAAGTCCAAACCGGAATTGATTTGGTTACCATGGCCCAACATTTGCTACATCAAGATACATATTCATTTTGGACCGATGGAAGAAGAGTTTTGGCCTACGACACTGGAAATCCCAGCAAAGTAGATGAAGCCCAAAACGAAGAAGCAATTTCCCTATTAACAAAAATGGCGGAAATGGAACTCAATGATTATCCGTTAGCACCGAGATTAGAGAAGAAATGGAGAAATGGAACACACCACCTCCAACACCAGAATCACTTCACCTGGACGAAATTGAAGAAAGGAACCTGAGAAACATCCAGGAGGGATGAAGACGAATTTATTATTATTTAAGTTAAATTAAAATAGAAAAATTAATAATTTAATTTAAGTATAATTAAAATAAATTATTAATTTAATAATTTAGAATTTAATTTTTTTATTATGATTTCGATTTTATTATTTTCTTTTCATTCATCATTCAAATTCGCTAGTATTTCATTATCAACTTTCTGAGCATCACATATTTGTTGTAAAAACAACGGTTTCACTTTCAATTATGCCAAAACTAAACCATCATCAGACAAGTCTAAATGAGCATTCATCGCACATAATGAAAACAATGATTTCTGACTCAGTGCATCAGCAACAACATTTGTCTTACTTGGATGATAATCTATCACAAGCTCGTAGTCTTTCAACAATTCTAACCATCTTTTTTGTCACAGATTTAGGTCTTTTTGAGTCATCAAATATTTCAGACTTTTATGATCCGAAAACACATGACATTTTTCACCGAAGAGATAGTGGCGTCAAATCTTTAAAGCAAACACAATTATAGCTAGCTCAAGATCGTGTGCCAGGTAATTCTTTTCATGCGGTTTCAATTATCTCGAGGCATAAGCTATTAATTTTCCTTCCTGCATCAAAACGCATCCCAGACCGTTCAACGAAGCATCACTATAAATCACGAACTCTTTACTCTATTCTAGTTGTACTAAAACTGGAGCTTCATTCAAAAGGGCTTTCAACTGATCAAAGCTTTTTTGACATTTATCGGACCATTCAAATCTCACATCTTTCTGAAGCAATCTAGTCAATGGAGTAGCAATCATCGAAAAGCCTTTTACGAACCTTTGATAGTAACTAGCAAGTCCCAAAAAACTGCGAACTTCAGACGCATTCTTTAGAGACTTCCATTCAAAAAAAGCTAAAATCTTGCTCGGATCAACTCGTATGGCAGATGTTGACATAATATGTCCCAGAAAACAAACTTCTCTTAACCAGAATTCACACTTATTGAACTTTGCATACAATTGCTTATCTCGTAGAGTTCGTAAAATAATTCTCAGATGTTCAGCATGCTCAATTTCATTACGTGAATAAATCAAAATGTCATCAATAAATTCAATAACAAATCGATCCAAATATGATCTGAAAATTTTGTTCATTAGATCTATAAAAAAGCTGGAGCATTTGTTAGTCTGAAAGGCATAACTAAAAACTCATAATGCACGTACCTCGTTCTGAAATCAATTTTCAAAATATCTGAATCTTTTACTCGCAACTGGTAGTATCCTGATCTCAGAACTGTCTTAGAAAACACTGTGGCTCCTTTAAGCTGATCAAACAAATCATCAATTCTGGGTAGAGGATATTTTTTCTTAATGGTCACTTTGTTCAACTGATGATAATCAATGCAGATTCTCATCGTGCCATATTTCTTTTTCACAAATAAACGGGAGCACCCCAAGGTGAAAAAATCGATCATGCAAATCCTCTATTGGTCAATTCTTGCAACTAAGACTTCAACTCTTTCAATTCTGTTGGTGCCATTCTATACGGAGCTATCAAAATAGGAGTTGTTCCTGACATTAAATCAATACCAAATTCAACTTCACGTATCGGAGGTAATCCCGGTAGTTCTTCAGGAAACACATCAGGGAATTCACAAACAACTGGCACTGATTCAACTTTCTTTTTCATAACTCTCGAATCAATCACATAAGCGAAGTAAGCTTCATAGACCTTTTTTCACATAACTCTGAGCTTTCAACACTGATATCACAGCTGACAATCGATTTGAATCATTTGATTCAATCCTTACTATTTCATCATTCTGAAGTCTCAAATCAATAATCTTTCTTTTACAGTTCACAACAGAATCATGCAATGTTAACCAATCCATACCCAGAATTATATCAAACTCATCAAAATGTAATAGCATCAGATCAGCCAGAAAATAAACACCTTGAAACATTAACAGGCAGTTCTTGCATACTTTGTCAACCAAGACACATTTACCTAAGGGGTTCGATACTCTAATAACAAATTCAGTAGACTCTACAGGCAAATTCTTACTGGATACTAAGTTCATGCATACATACGAATGAGTAGATCCTGGGTCTATCAATACAATTATATAAGTATCATAAAGAGTAAATGTACCCGTAATAACATCTGGAGATGAAGCTTCCTCACGGGCTCATATGGCATAAGCTCTGGCAGGTGGTCTAGCTTCAGATCTCGCTACTGTATCTTTTGTAGCTCTCTAACTACCACTGACATTCCTTGTATTTCGAGAAAGTCTACCTTTAGCTGAAACATTATTTGACTTCAGATTCTGAACAATCTCTTGTTCAACAGACTCTGGGCAGTCTCGGATGAAATGGTCTAATGATTCGCATCTGAAGCAGGCTCGATCATTCAATCTACAACTACCTGGATGTCTTTTACCCTAATGCTTACATTTAGGTCATTTGGATTGATCATTTCAAACACTAGCCATCAAAGTAGCTGGAGCTTTGAAGTTTGATTGCGATCTAGCTCGATCTCTGTTCAAATGTCCCACATTAGTCTTTGAATGACTATGCTTATCTCTAAATTTCTATGAAGCAGACTGAAATGATTTACTTAGAAATCTTTTTCTCACATCTTTGGCTTCAAACTCAGCTTTTCTTTAATCTTTCCCGAGTGCCTCAGCTTTACATGTTCGATCAACAAGCACAACAAACACTTTTATTTCTAGTATTCCAACTAGCAAACGAATATCTTCATTTAGGTCATCTTCAAACCGTTTACACATTATTGCTTCAGTCAAAACACATTCCCGAGCATATTGGCTTAAGCTCACAAATTCTCGTTCATACTCGGTGACAGATATGCGTCCCTGTTTCAATTCCAGAAACTTTTTCCATTTTTGATCTATAAATCTCTAGCTGATGTATTTCTTTTAGAATTCAGACTGAACGAAATCCCATGTGACTCATTCTTTTGGAACAATAGAAATTAAAGTCTTCCACCACTGATAAGATGCATCTTATAACAAAGAAACAGCATATTTCACACATTCATCAGGAGTCAATGACATTTCATTGAACACTCAGATTGTGTTCTCGAGCCAAAACTCAGCTCTCTCAGCATCATCATCACTGGTGGCCCTTGATAAACTGTAATATGTTCATATTTTAATCCCACATTTAGCATACTTTTGGATGATTTATTCCATGAATTGTGGAATTTGTTGCTCCTAATCCTTTAATTTCATGTTTCATACTTAGGAGAGCACCGGAGGATGAAAAGAATGAGAAACGGGCCGAAAATGGAGAAAATAGGCCAAAGTATGAAATCAACACAGCCTGGGCCTGAGATACACGGTCGTGCCTGTTTAGAAGATTCGACCACGGCCTAGATTCGATTCACACGGGCGTGCCCCTGCCACAGCAAATAAGATTTTCATTCGGATTAGGGTACTTAGAGGCAAAGAAAGACATTCCAAAAGCCTATATAAATACCCTAGAGGCCAACCTTCGAGGGGGCGTTCAGTTAGGCTAAGGAGCTGAGCCAGAGAGGCCGAATTGTAAGATTCACTGAAAGAAAGCTAGTTGATCCATCCTAGAAGCCAGAATCACACTCAAGACTGAGGATCTCTCCTTCAATTCCTTCAGGGGGTTTTAGGGTTTTCCTTATGTTTTGTTTTATATTTCTTCTAAGATGTATTCTTTTATGATTATGAACTAATCCCCTCAAATACCTAAGGGGGATAAAACCTAAGACGGATCTTGTTATTGTTTTTGAACTATATGATAAATACTTGATTTGTTCTTAACTATGTGTTCTTAATTCTTGCTTTGATATTTCAGGATATTGATTCAAGTATTTATGTGCTTAGGCAGAGGAGGAATATTCCCTGTTTAAGAGTAGATCTAGCATAGTTAAGCGGAGTTGATCGTAACCCTAGAGATAGGATGATTTAAAATCGCGAGTTAGGGTCAAACCTAATATGGGTGTCCATAGATCGAGTTAATAAAATTCTAGGGGTTTTAATTAGAAAGAGATTTCAATTAATCAACCTAGGGTTAGACGTTAGTAGCCTTGAGAAAGGTATTAATATAAATTAGGGAATCTTACGGATCATGTAACACCCCAAACTCGGTCTAGACGTTACGACCAGATCTGGTATGTCACCGGTTGAAATCATAAAAAAAAATTCATTTTAGGAGAAATGTCGAAAGTTGGAAAAGTTTTTTGTTTAGGCGATGTTTTAAAAATAGTGGTTTACAGTTATAAGAAACTTTTCCAGGTTAAGTTGTATTACGTTTGTTATCTTGGTTAGCACTTGTGAGAAAACGGTTATTTAGTGTTTCCTCCGTTTTGAAAACTTCAGGTTAACTTTCTTGCTAAAAGAAAATAAGTTAATGTCGTACCAAAAGTAAATACTAAATATTAAAACCCAAATATCAGTTTAAGAAGGCCTTATTACATAATCTAAAATCCCAATTAAAATAACTTAAAGAAAGAAAATGAGTTTACGGAAAATAAACATGTTATGGCCTCCACGAGTTCGCCTCGGCTCCCAGATCCATGATCTACTGACTACCTACAAAGTTATGCAGGGGGTGAGTCACCAAGACTCAATATGTAAATCCCTTATATCACATAAATGGCTCCTAGCCCACAATTGTAATTACACGGAATATGAATGCAATGTATCCCAGCCCAACCTAATTATCCATCCTATACACGCCACCCGTACCAGCCGAACACACCGTGGGGATTTCTACAATCAACCCTCCATCTGCTACACGTCATATATGTGGCACCAAGCCACTAGTGACAAAGTCACAACGTATAACACGTGGGGCCAACCCACTTGTGGTACCAAACCACTGGTGACAATCCTTGATAATCATGTATGTAGGCCCAACCCACTGTGGTGCCAAACCACTAGGACGAGCTAGAGAATTCACGCGTATGTATGTGGTACCAAACCACTGAGACTTAGTCACTAATCAATATGTGTGGGGTCAACCCACTGTGGTACCAAACCATTGTGACAGTCTTTAATAGCACTTCCCCTTTTCATCATAAACCAACCCATGCATAACATACATATCAAATGAATGCAACATGCTATTAAATAACCAATATATTATGGCATACGTTTATGTACACACAAATAGAACAATAAGGTATTTACTTGGTATCCCAACTATACCCATAAAGGTATAACGACTTTTCATTTAGTCACCTCAACTTTTCAGCCCCAAACGGTTAATAAAAAATTTTAAATAACAAAAGAGTGTGAATATTTACACACTTGTAAACACAGAGAACAAACTATCGATCTCGTTAACACTCTCACTCACAGGAATCATAGTAATCTGCCGATCCCATTTCGAAGCCGGACCACAACCAGGTGGAAAATCACGAATAGCCAAAATCGCTCATTTTTTGAACTTAAGGGTAGAGACTACGAGTCCAACCCCCTTCTTTGTTTGGATACTACTTGATTCCATGAAAAAGGTCTTGGTCAGAAGACCAGGTTAAGGCTTTGAATTAGAGAAAATAAGAATAGACACTCGATATGAAAAGATTTCTTACCTAGACCGACAGAACCCGGAGGCTACAAGACTTGGATTAAGAAGTTGATTGAGTACCTATGCAAATACCAAGTAAGAATCGGTTGAAAGAAAGAAAAAAATAGATTAGGACAGTTGGCCTCTTGGCCAAATGAATAACATGAACCCTCCTACCACCATTCAGCCAACACCACTTACCAAAATCTGCCAACCGCTGACCAAATGCAAGTAGGAGTATGAAAGCGAAGTCCCTCCTACATTGGGCCAAAGCACCAAAACACCACATAAACACCTTTGGTTTAACAGCCCTAAGAGAAAAGAAAGAGAACGAGCAGTAAAGTAAGGAAGATCCCTTACCTAAACTAAAATGTGCCAAATGAGAGATCTATACTCAGCAATCACCTAAAAGTTGACAGAGAAGGTGCAAATTCGGCTTTGGTTCGACTAGGCAAAAATGAGATAAAAGATGGTAGAAGGTACAGATGATTTAAGTTACCACCCTGACAATCGATTAACACCAAAGAATGAGAGAAGAGATCAACAGGAAATGGTTGATTAAAAAGAAATAAGAAGAAGGGCTAGGGAAATTTAGCTAAAACAAAAGAATTTAGAGAGAGATGAGTGATGGAAGATGATGATTTGGTCAAGAAGGAAAATGAAGGATGTGGTTCAGCTTGGAAGAATAAAGCAAGAAAACAAAAGAGAAGAAAAACAAAAGGGTCCTATGACTTTAGAGTAGAAGAGGAAAGAACTAAAGAAAAAAAAGGATGACAAAAGGCTTGAGCAAATTCAGCAAGGGTTGGGAGCTTGGGGAGAAGAAGCAATTGAGAAAAAAAAGCAATAGAAAGGAAAGAATGCCCCAACAGGTTATGACTTACCAAAGAAGAGATGACCAATAAGTAACCTTGGGAAAAATCGACAATTAGAACAAGAAAAGTACTGAAACAGGAACATACCCCAAATGCCGAAAAAAAACCTCAACACATACAGAAGCTACTAAAAACACACCTAAGTTTCGGCATGTAACCCCTTTACCAATACCGAAATCCTACCCCTAACACTACTCAAAAATTTGGCTAACAACTTTACCCCACTCCAAATTCCTTAATTTTTCTCCACAAAGTACTCCATAACACCCATTCAAACCGATTGACCTCTTCAACTCTCCCCCATCACCTCTCATCCACTCATTCAAACACCTTTGACTCATTCAACAACCACTCTTCAAGGTCCCTAGCCGAATCCACCACTTCCAATCCCAACACCAAAATAAATTCCCAACAAAAAAAATGTAATCCATGCTACTCGAACCCTCTCCCTCACTGCTCTTTGTGGCGTCACTTCAAGCACTCTAAGTGGCGCCTCTCTGCCACTTCACCAACTCCTCACTTGTGTCAACTAAACACAGGCAATAACTCATAAAGCATATCCCAGCCAGTTCTCACTTAAAGTGCCTAAAATAGAAATTTTCAGCAAGGCTCAGGCTTAACCCTAAGCCTTCTTAGGACTCCCAAACACATCCAAATAACTACAAAACATGGCATACGCACCCAACACATATTAAAACTGAACTCCAAAATCCATGGTGTTACAGTTCTACCCCCTTCAAGAAATTTTGGCCTTGAAATTTCCTGGTCAGAAGATATGATGGTATTGTTGTTGCATCACATCCTCTGGCTCCCATGTGGCTTCCTCTGAACCGTGATTGTACCATAATACTTTAACCAAACGAAACCGTCTTCCTTCATAGTACCTTAACATCATGATCCAAGATTTGAATTGGCTCCTCCTCAAAGGATAGAACAGGCCTTACTTCGATTTCTTTCACTGGCACAACATAAGATGGATCTGAACGGTAGCGCCTCAGCATTGAAACATGAAATACATCATGAATTTGACTTAATTCTAAAGGTAGCTCGAGCTGATAAGCTACCGATCCTATACGCTTCAACACACGGTAAGGCCCGATGAACCTGGGGCTTAGCTTACCCTTCCGTCAAAAATTTAGAACTTTCTTCCACGGTGACACTTTTAAGAAAACTGGTCACCTATTGCAAATTCTATGTCCTTATACTGCAGATCAGCATAGGACTTTTGCCTGTCAGAAGCTTCTTTCAACCGAGTCTGAATCAACTTAACCTTTTCCTCCGTTTCAGAAACCAATTCTAGACCCAATAATTGTTGCTCACCCAACTCTGTCCAACAAGTAGGAGTGTAACACCTTCGACCATACAACACTTCATACAGTGCCATCTGAATACTGGACTGATAGCTATTGTTGTACGCGAATTCTGCCAATGGTAGAAACTCCTCCCAACTACCCTTGAAGTCAATAACACAGCCCCTCAACATATCTTCCAAAATTTGAATTATCCTCTCCGACTGTTCGTCTGTATGTGGATGAAATGCTATACTGAAATCCAACCTTGTACCCAAAGCTTGATGTAGTGCTTTCCAAAAACGTGACGTAAACCTAGGGTCTCTATCCGATATGATCGACACTGATACCCCATGCAGCCTTACAACCTCTACTATATACAGCTTAGCTAGTCTCTGTAGGGAGTAGTCAACGCGAACTGGTATAAAATGAGTGGACTTCATCAATCGGTAGATAATCACCCATACCGAATCTTTCCTAGTAGGCGTAAGAGGTAGCCCACTAACAAAGTCCATAGTGATCCTCTCCCATTTCTACTGTGGAATTTTCACCGACTGCAATAACCACAAAGGCAACTGATGCTCTGCTTTTACCTGCTGACATGTTAAACACTTTCCCACAACCTCCGTAACTTTTCACTTCAATCTAGGCCACTAGAACTGTTCACGCAGATCCCGATACATCTTACTTCCTCCAAGATGCATAGCGTATGGGCTACTATGCACTTCCTGAAGAATCGTTTGTCTTAACCCATCATCCCTCGACATGCAGACCCTTCCACAGAAACACAAAACCCCATCACTATTCAGACTATAATCCTCTACTTCACCATTCTGTACTTGCAAAAGTTGAGCACTCAAGGCTTCGTCCACCAACTGCTTTTCTTTAATCTGACTGACCCAAGAAGGCTTCACTTGGAGTTCAGCTAATAGACTTCCATCGTCGTATAAGCTAAGATGAGCAAACATCACCCTCAAATCTGCTATAACCTTTCGACTTAACGTATCTGCCACCACGTTAGCTTTACCTAGGTGATATTCGATCGAGCAATCGTAGTCCTTCAATAACTCAATCCACCTCTGCTGTCTTAAATTTAACTCCTTCTGAGTAAGGAGATATTTCAAACTCTTGTGGTCGGTGTATATAACAGACTTCTCTCCATACAGATAATGTCTCCAGATCTTCAAAGCAAACGCTACTACAGCCAATTCCAGATCATGCGTAGGATAATTTACCTCATGCGGTCTCAACTGTCGAGATACATATGCCATCACCTTCCCTTCCTATATCAACACATATCCAAAACCTGTGTGCGACGCATCACAGTAAACAACAAACTTCTTCCCGGCCTCAGGCTATATCAAAACTGGAGCCTCCATCAAGATCTTCTTCAACTTTTCAAAATTCTTCTATTGCTTATCAGACCAGACAAATGTACCCTTTTGTAACCGCTTGGTTAATGGTGCTGCAATAAAAAAGAAACCCTTAATGAACCTTCTGTAGTAACCTTTCAAACCCAAGAAACTTTGAATCTTTGCCACAGAATTAGGTTGTTTCCAATCCAACACAGCTTCAATTTTTCGGGGATCAACTCTAATTCCCTCAGTAGATACTACATGACCCAAAAAGGTAACCTCTTTCAACAAAAATTCACACTTACTAAATTTGGCGTACAGTTGTTTCTCCCTCAGAATCTATAGAACTACCCGAAGATGCGAATCATGCTCTCCTTCCATCTTGGAATATACCAGAACATCGTCTATAAATACCACAACAAACCGATCCAGATAGGGTTGGAATACCCAGTTCATCATGTCCATAAACGTTGCTGGTGCATTGGTCAACCCAAATGGCATCACCAGAATTCATAATGGCCATAGCGAGTTCGAAAAGCCGTCTTATGAATATCCGCTTCCTTGACTTTAAGTTGATGATATCCTGATCTCAAAATCTAACTTCGAGAAGACTGAAGCCCCCCTCAGTTGATCGAACAAATCGTCAGTCCTCGGCAGTGGGTGCTTGCTCTTGATGGTTAACTTATTCAACTGATGGTAGTCAATGCACATACGCATTGATCCGTCCTTCTTCTTAACGAATAGCACTGGCGCTCCCTAAGGTGATACACTCGGTCGAATAAAACCCCGATCCAACAGTTCCTAAATTTGAGCTTTCAATTCCACCAACTCCTTTGGCGTCATTCTATACGGGTAATCGATACAAGCCCTGTCCCTGGAAGAAGACCAATACCGAATTCCACCTCACGATCCGGAGGTAGTCCTGGAAGCACTTCTAGGAAAACATCGAAACTCCTTCATTGTTTTAACCTCTCCCACAGTTAATTCATTGGCCTCCAGAGCACAAACAAAGGTTATGAATGCTTCACATCCCTTCCTCACCATTCTTTCAGCTTTTAAAATGGACACCACATTAGACAAGTAGTTTCTCCTTTTCTCCTAACACCACCACTTCATCATCCTCAGGAGTTCTTAACACCATTCGCTTGGCTGCACAATCAAAGTTTACTCGATACTTCACTAACCAGTCTATACCTAAGATTAAGTCAAACTCCCCAAATGGCAATTCCATCAGATCAGCCGAAAAAACCATCCCTTGAACCTCTAAAGGAACCTTCCTAAAGAGTGTATTCACTACAACCGATTGTCCTAAAGGGCTAAGTACAGTCATCTCCCTAGAGGTAATCTTAGAATCTAAGTTTAAAGTTCCAGATATCATACTAGCAACATATGAATGCGTTGACCCAATATCAATTAATGCAGTATAAGGCAACCCATAAATAAAGAACATACCGATTATGACGTCCGGTGCATTGCCCTCTTTTCGGCGTCTGAATACATAGACCAATCTAGACTGTCTCGTATCTGCGTTCCCAGCACCTCTGCCCAGTGCCCCACGTCCCCGACCAAAACTATTACCTCCCCTGTCTAGACCACGTCCCCTCTGTGATTGCGAACTGTCTCTACCAGACTAAATATAACTCTGACCCACTGGTCGCTCTCTGCCCGACTCCTGTGGACAGTCTCTTATCTGATGATTAGTAGACCCACACCTAAAGCATCCTCTATTACTCGTCCAACATTCACCCAAATGAAATTTACCATATCGAGCACACCTCTAAGGCTGATTATATGCAACAGGTCTCGCAACACAACTCAGCCCATTCAACCTAAGCCTCTTTTGAAAACCTCTAACTGACCCTGATGATCCAAAATTCCTTTTATTTCTGACTCAATCCCTATCATGGTTCTACTTTTTGAACCACTTCACCTCCTCATCTATCTTAGCCTTTTCCACTACGATAGTAAATTCCCTTTCTCGCGGTGGAGCTATTAACACTCGCAGCTCATCCCTCAGGCCATCCTCAAACCGAATGCACGCTCATGGTCTGTTGCAACAATACCCCGGGCATAATGACTAAGACGTAAGAATTTTGCCTCATACTCAGCCACCGATCTATTCCCCTGAACCAAATTTAAGAATGCCTTACGCTGTGCGTCCACACAACTTGATCCGATGTACTTCCCCTGGAACGTTGTCTTGAAGAAATCCCAGGTAATGCAGTCAGCCACTGATCCATCCCTAACCGTAAGCCACCACTGATACACTTTGTCCCAAAGAAAAACACAACCCCTTTCAACTTCTCCTCCACCGTAAAATCAAGATCATTCATTATACACTCAACCGCTTCCAACCAATATTCTGCCACATTAGAAGCTACACCAAAAACACCACTAAACATTTTCGCTCCATTAGCTCGAAATCGCTCAGACACAGATTTTAGAGCCCCCGAACCCGTGCTCGCTCCAGCAACTCTCTCCAACACCTATAACATTGCCTGAGACACAGCATCGTCCCCACCTGTTTGATCCTGAACTCCACTTTCGCAGCTGGCAATGCTGATACATCACCTTCCGACCCATGTCCAGATTCCAAAGTTTTAGACCCAACACTCTGGCCTCTACCACGGCCGCGTACAACACGTCCACGCCCCCTAGTACTCATGGCTACTGATATGACTTAATCTGATTAAGAGTTTTATGAGTTAATGCTCTCTTTCACTGTTTAATACCGAGCAGTCTTATGAAAAATAATAGCATTAAAAGTGATTCTCCCAGATTCGTGTCTACATCTAAAGGTTTCAGTCTCTAAAGTTTAGATCTCCAAATAATAGCATTCATAACACAACATAATTATTTCATGCAAAATTACCAACAATTAGAACACTTATCGTGTGGATCGAGTGCCGGTAGACTCGGGTGCCATACTCTAACTACCACATTTTCTTTATATAATACCTTAAACCAACTTTTTAAAACATTGTTGAACCCATTCCACAGTCGAGTTTTACAAACTAGGCACTGATACTAAAATTGTAACACCCCAAACCCAGTCTAGACGTTATGACCAGATCTGGTATGTCACAGGGTGAAATCGTAAAAAAATTTGATTTTAGGAGAAAAGTCAGAAGTTGGTAAAGTTTTCATTTAGACGATGTTTTAAAAATAGTGGTTTACAGTTATAGGAAACTTTTCCAGGCTGAGTTGTATTCCATTTGTTATCTTGGTTAGCATTTGTGAGAAAATGGTTATTTAGTGTTACCTCCGTTTTGAAAACTTCTGGTTAACTTTCTTGTTAAAAAAAAGTTAATGTCGTACCAAAAGTAAATACTAAATATTAAAACCCAAATATCAGTTGAAGAAGGCCTTATTACATAATCTAAAATCTCAATTAAAACAATTTAAAGAAAGAAAATGAGTTTATGGAAAATAAACATGTTATGGCCTCCACGAGTCCGCCTCGGCTCCTAGATCAATGATCTACTGACTACCTGCAAAGTTAAGTAGAGGACTCAGTGTGTAAATCCCCTATATCACATAAATGGCTCCTAGCCCACAATCGTAATTACACGGGATATGAATTCAATGTATCCCAGCCCAACCTAATTATCCATCCTCTACACGCCACAGGTACCAGCCCAACACACCGTAGGTATTTCTACAATCAACCCTCCATCCGCTACACGTCATATATGTGGCACCAATCCACTGGTGATAGAGTCACAACTTATAACATGTGGGGCCAACCCATATATGGTACCAAACCACTGGTGACAATCCCTGATAATCATGCATGTGGGGCTAACCCATTGTGGTGCCAAACCACTGGGACGAGTCACAGAATTAACACGTATGTAAGTGGTACCAAACCACTGTGGTACCAAACCACTGAGACTTAGTCACTAATCAATATGTGTGGGGTCAACCCACTGTGGTACCAAACCAATGTGACAGTCTTTAGTAGCACTTCCCCTTTTCATCATAAACCAACCCATGCATAACATACATATCACATGAATGCAACATGTTGTTAAATAACCAATATATTATGACATACATTTATGTACTCACAAATAGAACAATAAGCTACTTACTTGGTATCCGAACTATACCAATAAATGTATAACGACTTTTCATTTAGTCACCTCGACTTTTCAGCCCCAAACGGTTAATAACACATTTTAATAACAAAAGAGTGTGAAAATTTACACACCTGTAAACACAGAGAACCAAACTATCGATCTCGTTAACACTATCACTCGTAGGAATCACAGTAATCTGTCGATCCCGTTTCGAAGCCGCCCACAACCAGGTGGAAAATAACGAACAGCCAAAACCATTCATTTTTTGAACTTAGGGTAAGATACTACGAGTCCAACCCCCTCCTTTGTTTGGCTACTACTTGATTCCATGAAAAGGTCTTGGTCAGAAGACCAGGTTAAGGCTTTGAATCAGAGAAAATAAGAATAGTCACTCGATATGAAAAGATTTCTTACCTAGATCGAAAGAACCTGGAGGCTACAAGACTTGGATTAAGAAGTCGATTGACTACCTATGCAAATACCAAGTAAGAATCGGTTGAAAGAAAGAAAAAAATAGATTAGGAGAGTTGGCCTCATGGCCAAATGGATAACATGAATAGTCCTACCACCATTCGCCAACACCACTTACCAAAATTTTCCAACCTCTGACCAAATGTAAGTAGGAGTATGAAAGCGGAGTCCCTCCTACATTGGGCCAAAGCACCAAAACACCACATAAACACCTTTGGTTTAACAGCCTTAAGAGAAAAGAAAGAGAATGGGCAGTAAAGTGAGGAAGATCCCTTACCGAAACTACAATATGCCAAATGAGAGATCTATACTCAGAAATTACACAAAAGTCGATAAAAAGGTGCAGATCCTGCTTTGGATCGACTAGGTAGAAACAAGATAAAAGATGGTAGAAGGTAAAGATGATTTAAGTCACCATCCTAACAACCGATTAACACCAAAAAATGAGAGAAGAGATCAACAGGAAATGGTTGATTAAAAAGAAATAAGAAGAAGGGCTAGGGAAATTCAGCTAAAACAAAAGAATTTAGAGAGAGAGGAGTGATGAAAGATGATGATTCGATCAAGAAGGAAAATATTAGATGTGGTTCGGATTGGAAGAATGAAGCAAGAAAATTAAAGAGAAGAAGACCAAAAGGGTCCTATGGCTTTTAGCGTAGAAGAGGAAAGAACTAAAGAAAAAAAAGATGACAAAAGGCTTGAGCAAATTCGGCAAGGGTTAGGAGCTTGGGGAGAAGAAGCAATTGAGAAAAAGAAAGAAATAGAAAGGAAAGAATGCCCCAACAGGTTACAACTTACCAAAGAAGAGATGACCAATAAGCAACCTTCGGAAAAATCAGCAATTAGAACAAGAAAAGTGCTGAAAGAGCAACATACCCCAAATGCCGAAAAGAGAACCTCAACACATACACAGTCTACTGAAAACACACCTAAGTTTCAGCATGTAACCCCTTTACCAATACCAAAATCCTGCCCCCTAACACTACTCAAAAATAAGAATACCAACTTTACCCCACTCCAAATTCCTTATTTTTCTCCACAAAGTACTCATTAACACCCATTCAAACCGGTTGACCTCTTTAACTCTCCCCCATCACCTCCCATCCACTCATTCAAACACCTTTGACTCATTCAACACCCACTCTTCAAGGTCCCTAGTGATCTACCACTTCTCATCCTAACACCAAAATAAATTCCCAACAAAAAAAAATGTAATCTATGCTACTCGAACCCGCTCCTTCACCGCTCCTTGTGGCGTCATTTCAAGCACTCTAAGTGGCACCTCTCTACCACTTCACCAACTCCTTACTTGTCTCAACTAAACACAGGCAATAACTCATAAAGTGTATCTCAGCCAGTTCTCCCCTAAAGTGCCTAAAACAAAAATTTTCAGCAAGGCTCAAGCTTAACCCCAAGCCTTCCTGGGACCCCAAACACATCCAAACAACTACAAAACATGGCATACGCACCCAACACACATTAAAATAGAACCCCAAAATCTAGGGTGTTACAGATCAAGTCAAGTGAATAAATCGTCTAGTTTAAAGTTAGATAACAAGTGAAGTCTAGGTGGATTCTTCCTCGGGTATTATCTTAATCAATTGGATTTCCCACAAGTATTTCCCTAATTCCTTCTCCGTGCCTTAGCATCTTTAGCTTAGTAGTTAGTTAATTTTAGATTAAACAACAATTCCCCTAATTCTTAGGTTAAATAATAAGAAAGAAGTTAGTATTAGTACTTTTGGTTCCCTTGGGTTCAACAATCCGGTCTTGCCACTAAACTATACTACTGTTCGAAAGGTGCACTTGCCTCAATCGTGGTGATAGTTAGTTTCTAGGCTCGATCATTCATTATATAAATTTTAAGACTTTTTCCACCACCATCAAGTTTTTGGCACCATTGCGAGGAACTGAAATATTAAGAAAGCTTAATTTTTGTTACTTTAGCCTCTTTTTTTTGCAATTAAATTTTATTTTTACTTTTCTAATTTCATTTTTCTTTTTTTGTCTTTTCCTAGCAGGTACCTCTAGTTTAAGACTAGAAGGAACCCGATAGGACCCTTAGTTTACGATAGTGATATTGAAGGTACGGTTCATAAAATCGTTGAGAAATAAGGCAAAGCTTAACTACATACAAGAAGAGCAAGAGAATGAAATTAATACTACCGAAGAGATGGCTGAGAATAATCCGCTACCTCAGGAGGTGGCCGGAAATCATGCTCCTCGGACTATGTATGATTATGCTAAATGTAAATTAACAGGAATTGAGTCAAGTATTGTTAGACCTGCTATTGCTGCAAATAATTTTGAACTGAAACCTAACACTATACAAATGATTCAACAGTTTGTTCAATTTGATGGCTTGCAGGAAGAAGACCCAAATACTCATTTAGCAAATTTTCTAGAATTCTGTTGTACCTTCAAAATAAATGGCGTTTCTGATGATGCCATTCGTCTTCGATTATTTCCCTTTTCATTAAGGAATAAAGCTAAACAGTGGTTGAATTCTCTTCCACAAGAATGAATCACTACATGGGATCAAATGACAGAAAAAATTTTGTTAAAATATTTTCCATCAGCCAAAATGGCCAAATTAAGGAATGATATCTCTTATTTTGTGCAAATGGATTTAGAAACACTATACGATGCATGGGAGAGATACAAAGATCTATTGAGAAGTTGCCAACACCATGGATTACCCTTGTGGCTACAGGTCCAAACTTTTTACAACGGTGTGAACCCCTCAACCAGGCAGTTGATTGATTCAACCACCGACGGAACCCTAACTAACAAAACACCTGAGGCGACCTACAAATTCATTGAAGAGATGTCACTGAACAACTATCAGTGGCAAGTTACAAGGACAAGGCCAACAAAAGTAGCCAGTGTTTTCAACCTCGACGTAGTAACCATGCTATCAAATCAAGTAGAGATGTTAAATAAAAAGATTGATGGTTTGTGTTCTTCACAGGTACATCCGATAATACAGTACGAAACAAGTGGAGGTGTTGCGAATCCTGAGTAACCACCCTACGGATATGGCATGGAAAACGAGCAAATAAATTATATAGGTAATAATCCTCGACCTCAAAATAATCCCTATAGTAACACTTACAATGTAGGTTGGAGGAACCATCAAAATTTTTCATGCGGTGGCCAAGGAAATCAAAGACAACAACCCCTCCCAAGCTTTCAACAGCAACCTTACCCACAAGAGAAGAAATTGAACCTTGAGGAGATGCTAAAAAAATTCATAGCGGTGTCAGAAACACATTTTCAAAACACCAAAACAACACTTAAGAATCAACAAGCATCAATTCAAGAGATCGAGAACTAGTTAGGGCAACTTGCTATGTAACACCCCAAACCCGGCCTAGACGTTACGAACCGAATTTGGCATGTCACATGGAAAGGTTGTTAAAGAATCTACGCATTCGTTAAAAAGATCAAGTTTTGTGAAAAATCCAATTTGTTTTATAGTTCTCTTTGAAAAAACATTTTCATTGCTATTTCTGATGATCTTGATTATAATTAATCCAACTCAATGAGTTTTAGAAAAACAACATTTAATTTATTGTAGCCATGTGATATTTTGAAAAGAGTTATCAACATTAAGAAAATCCAGAGTTTTATCCATTATAGTTTATAAACCGTGTATTAATATTATAGAAAAACTGTTATTAATATTTTAAAAAAACCCCAAATTAAGCATTCAAAATTAATAAGCAGTTACGAATTAAAAGCTAAAACCAAAACAAAATACCAAAGGCCTTATTACAAAACAAAAACCCAAATTTAAATAAAACCTATAGTACCGTAAAACAAAATTTATTAAGCTACGATGTATGGCCACCACAGAGTTCGCATCGGCTCTAAATCTACAAAGCTAGGAATTACCTGCAAAATTAAGTAGAGGGGTGAGTTACGAGAACTCAGTGTGTAATCCCCTATACAAACAATAACTAGGGCCTAAGCCCACAGAAGTGCTGGCCTTAGCTCTCACAGTAATGAAATTGGCCGAAACCCATACAAGTCAAACTGGCCCGTAGCCCTAACAACATGGCATAAATAGTGAATGCAATGCAACCTAGCCCAACCTAGTATTCCATCCTCTACACTCTGCTCCACATGTCCAACCTCATCACACCTGTGGGGATTTTTACAAACAACCCTCTATCCTCTACACTCCTCTTTAGCAGTCATGCTGACAATCAAACTGCTTAAAGCCGATATATGTGGCACCAAGCCATTGAAACAATGTGGCAGAGCCACCGATATATGTGGCAGAGCCACCAAAATAATAATATAATAGGCACACAACCTTGGGTAACTATGATTGACACAGACTCATCAATAACTGTATTTTGCTTGGCACATAGCCATCAACGACGGTAATATAATCGGCACACAGCCTTGGGTAAATATGATTGGCACAAAGCCATAATCAAGTTGGCACGGAGCCATATTTAGGTTGGCATATAGCGATTATATAGAATGTGGCAGAGCCACCGATATACACTTCCCCGATCATCAATATCCCAACCCCATGCAATAGGTCGTGTATGTCATGCTCAATCATTACACGTGTATGCAGAATTCCCATGCTCAATAACAATCATTTAAACATGTAATAAAAGCATATTAGTCATACAACCATAGCCAAACCACCATATCATAGCACAAGCCAATCACTTACCTACAAGGGCAAATCAGTCATTTTACCCTGTAAGGGTATTCCGGTAATCTTTTCCTTCAGGGGTAGTTCGATAATTCTACTCATAAATAATTCATGTATGTAGTGTATCTCAAACATAATCAATCATACAATTAACACATAAAATGCTAGTACTACTACGAGGGTACAACGATCATTTTATCGTTTAGGGGTAAAATAGTAATTTCACAAATTGGGGTATTTCAGTAATTTCACAAATCAGGGTATTTCGGTAATTTTACAAACTAGGGGTATTTTGGTAATTTTACAAATTAGGGGTATTTCGGTAATTTTACAAACTAGGGGTATTTTGGTAATTTTGGAAACCAGGGGTATTTTAGTAATTTTACAAACCAAGGGTATTTTGGTAATTTCATAAACCAAAGGTATTTTTGGTAATTTTACAAATGAGGGGTATTTCGATAATTTTGAAAATAAGGAGTATTTTGGTAATTTCACAAACTAGGAGTATTTTGGTAATTTTGCAAACCAAGGGTATTTTGGTCATTTTACAAATCAGGGTATTAACGACCCAATAGAAGGTCCACTGTCGGCTCGAATAACTCAAGCATTCTAAACAGAGATAATAATATGAATGGGCCTAAGGCCCATTCTTGGCCCAAGTGGGCCCACACATTCGTATGGCCCATTCAACCCAAACCTAGCCATATATATGAGATTCACATAGTCTAGTTCACTATCTACTACCCAATCATACAATTTCCTCATATGGGCTCCCAGGCCCACTTGGCCCCTTTCAGGCCATCGTGGCCCAACAACCCACACCCACAAGAATACCCATAGTGGCATCGACTATCGCATCGAAGCTTCCACATGTGCGCTTGCACACTTGTATGGCTACCATCATCGTGTGACCGGCATTTCGGCATTTTCCACTCTACAACTATAGTAGAGAGAGTACACACCTGATAGGATCTGAAGATGCTAAACCGCGCTCTGAGCACTCTTACGTCTAACGCCAACTAGGTATGCTTATTCTCTTTCTAGACAACTCTATATATAGCTAGCTACTCACCTTCCTTCTTTGTATCTTTTCGATGTGGGATCCCTCCGTCAATAGAGTTTAAATCCAACTCAAACTCTTGTCGTCCAATCCGCAAAATAAATACTCCCTTGCTTTCCATGATATTCGAACCCAAGCTCTCCAATCAGCCAATTCACGCCACTTGCCACTAAGCCACAAGCTCCTCTTGTTGCTAAAACCATGCGCAACTAAATATAAATCTATGGCCAAGGTCTAAATCCATTTTGAAAAAATACCAAAAAGAAATGTAAGTGCCATGCCTTGAACCTTGGATCTCCTTCCTTCCTTTTGGCAGCACCCCCTTGCCTCTTATGTGGCGTCACTTTGCCACTACACCACACACGGCACTTGTGTCATTTTCTCCAAATTTTATTCTTAAAGCCTACCTACTAACTCCAAGGGTTTTATTCACCTAAAACCAAAATTTTTTCTAAGGCCTAACTTGAACCCGAGACTTCATAGAAGCCCCTAACCTTCCAAAATCACTCACCTACTAGATCCAACTTGCATTAAATCCGTTCTCTTATTCTCAAAAATTTTAACCGCTACTATGCCCAAGGCCCATTGGGCCCAGTCCTACTAGGCCCAAATTTGGGATGTTACATGCTAAGCTGATCTTCGAATGACCACAAGGTAGCTTGCCAAGCAACACTGAAACTAACCCAAAAGAGCAACTTCGAGCCATAACAGGTCATGATAGTGAAGGGTTAGACGAACCAAACCCGAGGCAAGAACCTGTGGTAGACGAAGGTAAAGTTGAGGAAAGCCAAGAAAAACTAAAATCAGTAATTAAAGAGTACCAACCTCGAATACCATACCCCAATGCGATGAAGAAAGACAATATAGATGAACAGTTCGGTAAGTTTCTTAAACTTTTAAAAAAAAATTACATATTAACTTACCGTTTCTTGAAGCTCTTTCGTAGATGCCAGACTCAAGGAATTTTTTAAAAGAGCTTTTAACAAACAAGCGGATGTTAGACGAGGAATTGCATGTGGAACTAAACACAGTGTGCTCAACAATGTTGCAAAATAAACTACCACCAAAATTAAAAGATCCAGGGAGTTTTACAATTCCATGCTTAATTGGCAGTTTATCTGTTGATAATGCTTTAGCTGATTTAGGGGAAAGCATCAATGTTATTCCTTATAAAATGTTTAAATAGCTAGGCCTAGGGAAACCCAAACAAACTAGGATGAGCATTCAATTAGCTGATAAAACTATTAGAATTCCTAGGGGTATAATTGAAGATGTGCTAGTTAAAATTGACAAATTTATATTCCCAGTAGACTTTGTTGTTTTGGACATGGATGAAGACAATAGTATCCCCTTAATTTTAGGAAGACCCTTTTTAGCAATTGCCAGAGCTAAAATTAATGTTGGTACAAGTGAACTCACACTTCGTGTAGGTCACGAATCAATCAGTCTTCAAGCTCTCGACTTAGTTAGGACATCGAGTGATAAAGGTGAGAATGTAAATTCTATTGATAATCATTTGGTTCAACTTTCTTTACAGGAAGCACCACAAAATTACATAACTGAGCCAGATCTTAGACCTCATGCCAACAAAGAAATAACTCATGAGGAAGAAAGGCTTCAAATCGATGAACTAGACGAGTGGAAGCCATGTGTCAAGGAGAAACCAAGAACACACGAAGCAGAATCAAAGCAAAACCATGTCAGACTTAAGGATGAGGCAAACCGATTTCAGATTAGGGATGAAACACCCCACACCCGGCCCACGAGCCTGAACCGGATCTGGTATGTTCCTAAAGTAAACCGGTTTCAAAGAATTTCGTTACTTAGAGAAAATTCGTAAAATTTTTAGAAAATGTTGTTGTGGATTGGGCTTAGATTGGAAACCCATTTAATTAATCTTGTAAATCCAATTTTTATTAAGGTGATAAAATATTTTTTTAGGGTTTTAAAGAAAATAACATTTAACTTTTAGTCATAATAGTTTGTATCATAACAATTTAAAGTAAAGCAGAATAAGAAAAATCCACTGGGCCTTATGGCCTCATTACATCAAGTAAAAACCCAAAACAAATAACAAAGTCCAAATCGAATAAAATCTTCAAATGGAACACGGCACCTTGAGGTCTACCGTCCCGGTCAAATCACTTTATTCATCACCGAAAATATTTCCCTAGCGGGTGAGTCAACAGACTCAATGTGCACACAATACTAACATTCAACAAATCGAGCATACATGTTCAAACATCGATTCATATAAAATAAATTATGATGCAACCCAAACCCAAGCCTAATGGTCCATCCGCTACACACCACCCGTACACCGGTCAAATACACCGTGGGACTACTAAGTCAACCCTCCATTCGCTACACACCATCGAAGGCGATTCTTTGCGATCGGCGTGCTCATCGCCCATATAATTTGTGTCATTAGACACCATATTCAAATAGTGTAACCGAAGTTACCAAATTTAGATAATGTAACCGGAGTTACCATATTCAAAATATTGTGACCGTAGTCACCATATAACGTTGGTGAGACCGAAGTCAACACCTTCTTCCCCTTTCACATAAATCCTGAATGCCCCAAAAATATATATATCATGCATAACATACTTAATTTCATATTCATATACATATATTCACATGTTATAGAATAACATATTTCATAATCCTATCAGAAGTAGGAAACGTACCTGAGTACTTTTACCACATTTGTGGTATTTAGCCACATTCATATTCTTATGCATATTCACATATTAAAATAATTGCCATATGATAAATCGAAGGTTAGTGTGCGTACACACCTGATTTGCTTAAAAGGTTCCTTGAGATCTCAAAAATCCCGATCTATCTTTAGATCTGTTAACTCCTATATTCGGCCATCATATAAGACACATTAATAAACCTATTTGGCTAATATCAAAACCAAATCCTAGTAGGATTTGTAAAAAGACTCACCTTGAGGCCGATTTGGTGTTTATTCAAATCCAAAACTTGGTTTTCGTTTACGATATTCGCCAACCTTGAATCTCAATATGGGCTAGTTTTCGGCTTTTTAATAATTAAAGAACTGATCTAGATAATCACACAAGCCTTGGCCGAATACTTTTAGATGCTTACCTTATGGACTTTAAATCCCGAAAACTTCACCTTCCTCTTCCTTGGAATCGGCCAAATCCTAAATCCCTGAATCGGTTAGTTTTTGATTAACTTGATCTGAATACCTAAGATTTGGCCTTGGTCGAATGTATATACTCACTTACCTTGGATCCTTGATCCTTCTATTCGATAATGGTGGAAACACGAGAGATCTTGTAGATTGACCATGAACAAGAATAAGGATTAGGCCATTCACTTTCGGCAAATAGAAAAGAAAGACAATGGAATAGCTTAACCTTACCTTGATTCGATTGTTTCCTTGCCTAGTGTCACAGAGATTCGGCTATGGTGATTTAATAGGGATCAAAAGAAAAGAGTTTTGGCTTAACAATGACAGAGGAGAGGAGAAGAAAAGATGGAGTCTTTGCTTAGTAAAGATTTCGGCAGAGAGAAATAGGGGCTAGGGAATTTCGGCACACATAGAAAAGATGAGAGAAAATCCTTTAACTCTCCTTCTTTAGCCGAAATTATCAATAGGAGAGCCCCTTTCTTGGCCACTACTCCATAAATGATAATATTATCTCCTTTAATTATCACCTAATTAAATTAAAAGTATTTAATCCATCCTTTATCTCCTCATTTATCTTATTAAAAGAAAATCCTTTACTTAACACTTAATTTATCAAGTTTTAACCGAAATAAAACTCTTCCCTTTTCTAGAAGTAGGTGCCGTCCACCCCTAGTCTTGGAAGCAAAATAAAACCTTCAATATTTGCTTTCCAAGTGACTCGAACTCAAGCCCTTTTCTCTTACACATGGTGCCATTTCCATAAGCCTTAAGTGACACCTTCAGGCCACTTTTCCAAGCTCGATTGTGTGTCAAATTTCACCAACTTTTTCTTTTAAGGCCCTCTTGCCCTTATTTCCTATTTTGAACTTTAAAATTTGTCATTCCGGCCTTATTTCTAAGTTTCCTAAAATTTTCGATTGGCTCTGTAACTTGCCATTTTTCTTACATCTTCAAGTTTCCAAAATGTTCGGGTTTCCAAAATGTTCAAGTTTCCAAAATGTTCAAGTTTCCAAAATGTTCAGGTTTCCAAAATGTTCAGGTTTCCAAAATGTTCACTTTCCTAATTTGCTTAGGTTTCCAAAAATCATTCCAAATTTATTCCAAAACACATAAAAGATGTCTTTTTGTACAATTAGGCCAAAATGCATAGGCCCTTTTTAGGATGTTACAGTTCTACCCCCCTTAAAAATAATTTTGTCCTCGAAATTACTTACTATCGTTCATCCGTACAGTCTAACTCACCACACTACGCTATTGCTGCGCACTCTGATCTTAAAGAACTATCATACTTTCTAGACACATTCTCTAAGTTCACAATCAAGGTTCCATACACTTCATTAGCAACATAAGATCGAACTATTCTTATAGCGAGTAAAGTAATGAAGTATAATCCATAAATAAGAAACTTACTCATTGTCTCGTCTGGTGCATCACTATCCTTGCGACGGCCGACTGCATAAACTAACCTTGGCTGCCTTGCTTTTGAACCTTCAACACCTCCGCTTGGTGCTCCACGACCTTGGCCAGAACCATTACCTCTCGTTATTCAACCTCGACCTCGTTGAGGTCTTGTCCTCCCTACTAGCACGATTAACATTACGAGTTCTTTGGTTGTTTGTCATCGATATTTTTAGACAATCCTTGAGCATATGGTCCTTGGACCCATACTTAAGTCATGCTCTGTCTTTCTCCAACACTCACCAATGCTTCTTTCCACAATGCTCACAAGGGCGACATCGCCTCTGGTACCAACTTGCGATCCTTGACCCATCGATTCTAGGCCTCTTATTCCCGATGATCCGCACAATCCAAAACCTCTTTTCGGCCTATTTCGATCAGTGTTCTGCTTGATAGAATCCTTAATTCCCTCGGCCACTTTAGCCTTAACCACTAAAGTAGAAAACTCTCGCTCCTGATGCGGTGCTATCAACAGTCTTAGGTCATCTCTCAGTCCGTCCTCAAAACGGACACAGCGTTTATGCTTAGTCGCCACTACCCATCGAGCATAGCAGCTCAACCTCAGGAATTCCGCCTCATATTTTGCAACAGACTTACTCCCTTGTACCAACCCTAGAAAAGCCTTCCTTTGTTCATCTCAGATACGGTTCCCACATACTTCTTCCAAATGCCTCTTTAACATACTCCTGGGTCAAATTTTCACCGTGGTACCATCACGAGCAGTTAACCACCAGCGATATGCTTCATCGCATAACAACGCCACCATCCTTTCAACTTTTCCTCTGAGTCGGATCGAGCTCATCCATGATACGCTCCGTTGCTTCCAACCATTTTCATTATCTTGGGTGCCACATTAGATACTCCTCGAAACATTTTCGCTCCATTAGCTCGGAGCCGTTCGGTCTGAGACTTCGATTTCTGAATTCCCTCGACCGCCACTAATTCCAAAACTCACGGCCTGACTGCGACACGAAGATCTTCCCGTCGAGCTCTTTGCTCAACATTAACGGTGGGGGTGATGGTGGCGGTGATATTTCATTGTCGGACCCTTGACCCGATTTAACGGGTTCCGACACGGTTATCCTTCCTCTACCTCGACCACGATGACCACGTCCTCTAGAGCTCATTTTCTAGCGTCGAGATCTGATTAATAAATTTTATGGATTAGTCATTTTTCCACTTATTTACCAGCGAAGGAGTTTTATGAAAAGGGATTTAAGAGTGGTTCTTTCGTATACATACAAACACACAGTCTTTTCCATTCATTCATTCATCCATCAAACAAGTATGAACTTTCGTTCATTCAGAGAAACGTTGTAGTTTTTATTGTTATTTGTTGTTTTCCACTACCTAGGGGTATTTTCGTAACTTTGTCCTATAGGGGCATTTTCGTAATTTTTCAGAAGAAAAACGTTCCTTGGTGTTTTTGCCAAAAAGTATTTTGAAAATTTTGAAGTCTAGGGGTAATTTAGAAAAATTTTGAAATCCGAGGGTATTTCGGTAATTTTTTTCACCTCAGGGGTATTTTGGTAATTTTTTCACAAATCAGGGTAAATTTGTAAATTTAATAAATTAGGGTTTTTTTTGAAAGTTATAAAACTTTGAGGGTTCTTTTTGAAAATTGTTCCTTCAAAAATAGGGATGCTACAAAAATTTTGGAAAGCAGGGTCATTTTGGTAATTTTGTAAGTTAGGGACAATTTTGTAATTTTCAAAAATCAAGGTATTTTGATATTTTACAAATTAGGGTTCTTGAATGTTTATGAAATATTGAAATTTTGGTAAAGTTGTTGAGTAGTTGAACATTTTATAAACCAAGGGCGTTTTGGTAATTTCACCCCTAAGGGCATTTTTGTAATTTTCGCAAATCAGGGGAGTTTTTAGAAAATGTCGTAAAAATAATTTTATTAGATTTAAAAGAAAGTTTTAAAAGTTTGAAAACTAGGGTTTGTTGTTTTGTTCTCTCTCTTTTTTTCTTCTTTTTTTTTTTAAAAACATGGTTAGTTCCCTTTCGGGTTTTAGTCATTATGTTTAGCCTATGACCGAGCCCTCTTGGTCGGGGTGAACCAAAGCTACGCACCAGGCGGGATTCGTGTGGAGAGGAGGTGAGTCAGCGGATGCTTAAATACCAAGCTCCCACCAAACCATTCCTAGACATGCATGAGAGTTGCCACACCACCGAGCCCTCCGAGTTATGGTGAGCCGAAGCTACGCACGGGTAGGATTCTGCGAAGAGGAGGTGAGTCACTAGGGCTGCTTAAATACCAAGCTCTTGGGATCCAATCCTAGACATGCGTCTGAGGTTACCACACCACTAGCTCAGTGACTTAGCCATAGGTTGGTTCGATGTATTAAATCTTATGTGGTTTTGTGTTTGAGTAGTCTAGTCCTAGGTTCAAGTTCCTATCATTCTAGTCTACGTTCCATTCCTTTTCTACCCTTCTATAATTCACATAATCACACAGATAGATAGGGGTACTTACCGGTGGATCATGGGTTGGGACTTAGGGACCATGTCATCATACATCCATTTTCAAAAATATTTTCATAAAACTCATTTGGGCTTGTTTTGAAAATGTTTTGGGCCTTAAACCACAATCGAGAGTTTAAAAGCTGGCTCGATACCAAATTGAAACACCCCACACCCGCCCACGAGCCCAACCAGGATCTGGTATGTTCCTAAAGTAAACCGATTTCAAAAATTTCGTTACTTAGAGAAAATTAAGTAAAATTTTTAGAAAATGTTGTTGTGGATTGGGCTTAGATTGGAAACCCATTTAATTAATCTTGTAAATCCAATTTTTATTAAGGTGATAAAATATTTTTTAGGGTTTTAAAGAAAATAACATTTAACTTTTAGTCATAATAGTTAGTATCATAACAATTTAAAGTAAAGCGAAATAAGAAAAATCACTTTGGGCCTTATGGCCTTATTACATCAAGAAAAACCCAAAACAAATAACAAAGTCCAAATCGAATAAAATCTTCAAATGGAACATGGCCACCTCGAGGTCTACCATCTCGGTCCAAATCCTTGTTCATCACACGAAAATATTTCCCACAGCGGGTGAGTCAATGACTCAATGTGCACACAATACTAACATTCAACAAATCGGGCATACATGTTCAAACATCGATTCATATAAAACAAATTATGATGCAACCCAAACCCAAGCCTAATGGTCCATCCGCTCCACACCACCCGTACCTGCCAATCACACCGTGGGGACTACTAAGTCAACCCTCCATCCGCTACACACCATCAAAGGCAGTCGCTGTAGTCGACGTGCTCATCGCCCATATAATTTGTGTCATTAGACACCATATTCAAATAGTGTAACCGAAGTTACCAAATTCAAATAATGTAACCGGAGTTACCATATTCAAAATATTGTGACCGTAGTCACCATATAACGTTGGTGAGACCGAAGTCAACACCTTCTTCTCCTTTCACATAAATCCCGAATGCCCCAAAAATATATATATCATGCATAACATACTTAATTTCATATTCATATACATATATTCACATGTTATAGAATAACATATTTCATAATCCTATCGAAGTAGGAAACGTGCACAGTACTTTTACCACATTTGTGGTATTTAGCCACATTCATATTCTTATGCATATTCACCTATTAAAATAATTGCCATATGATAAATCGAAGGTTAGTGTGCGTACACACCTATTTGCTTAAAAGTTCCTTGAGATCTCAAAATCCCGATCTATCTTTAGATCATTAACTCCTATATTCGCCATCATATAAGACACATTAATAAACCTATTTGGCTAATATCAAAACCAAATCCTAGTAGGATTTGTAAAAGACTCACATTGAGGCCGATTTGGTGTTTATTCAAATCCAAAACTTGGTTTTCCTTTACGATATTGACCAACCTTGAATCTCAATATGGGTTAGTTTTCGCTTTTAATAATTAAAGAACGATCTAGATAATCACACAAGCCTTGGCGAATACTTTTAGATGCTTACCTTATGGACTTTAAATCCAAAAACTTCACCTTCCTCTTCCTTGGAATCGGCCAAATCCTAAATCCCTGAATCGGTTAGTTTTTGATTAACTTGATCTGAATACCTAAGATTTGGCCATGGCGGAATGTATATACTCACTTACCTTGGATCCTTGATCATTCTATTCGATAATGGTGGAAACCTGAGAGATCTTGTAGATTCGACCATGAACAAGAATAAGGATTAGGCCATTCACTTTCGGTAAATATAAAAGAAAGACAATGGAATAGCTTAACCTTCCCTTGATTCGATTGTTTCCTTGCCTAGTGTCACAGAGATTCGGCTATGGTGATTTAACAGGGATCAAAAGAAAAGAGTTTTGGCTTAACAATGACAGAGGAGAGGAGAAGAAAAGATGGAGTCTTTGCTTAGTAAAGATTTCGGCAGAGAGAAATAGGGGCTAGGGAATTTCGGCACACATAGAAAAGATGAGAGAAAATCCTTTAACTCTTCTTCTTTAGCCGAAATTATCAATAGGAGAGCCCCTTTCTTGGCCACTACTCCATAAATGATAATATTATCTCCTTTAATTATCACCTAATTAAATTAAAAGTATTTAATCCATCCTTTATCTCCTCATTTATCTTATTAAAAGAAAATCCTTTACTTAACACTTAATTTATCAAGTTTTAACCGAAATAAAACTCTTCCCTTTTCTAGAAGTAGGTGCCATCCACCCCTAGTCTTGGAAGCAAAATAAAACCTTCAATATTTTCTTTCCAAGTGACTCGAACTCAAGCCCTTTTCTCTTACACATGGCGCCATTTCCATAAGCCTTAAGTGACACCTTCAGGCCACTTTTCCAAGCTCGATTGTGTGTCAAATTTCACCAACTTTTTCTTTTAAGGCCCTCTTGCCCTTATTTCCTATTTTGAACTTTAAAATTTGTCATTCCGCCTTATTTCTAAGTTTCCTAAAATTTTGATTGGCTCTGTAACTTGCCATTTTCTTACATCTTCAAGTTTCCAAAATGTTGGGTTTCCAAAATGTTCAAGTTTCCAAAATGTTCAAGTTTCCAAAATGTTCGAGTTTCCAAAATGTTCGGGTTTCCAAAATGTTCACTTTCCTAATTTGCTTAGGTTTCCAAAAATCATTCCAAATTTATTCCAAAACACATAAAAGATGTCTTTTTGTACAATTAGGCCAAAATGCATAGGCCCTTTTCAGGATGTTACAAGGGATCAGGTATTGTTGGATAAGACAGACCCTCGAATCTCCACTTCAAACCTTAACACAAACGAAGAAATCCCTTTTGAGGTATTGAATATCTTCCCATACGGAAAAGTCGAGGTAACTAATCCTAAATTTAGCACTTTTAAGGCAAACACTTCTCAACTCGAGCTATATACTGATAATAGAACTAATAGCACGAGAAAGGATTTTCAACTTCTCAAACCACCATGATTATGCAAATGAGAGGTAAGTCTAGCTTAAGACTTTAAACGAGCGCTTCTCGGGAGGCAAGCCGAGCACTAACCCCACTAATTAGTTTGTTTTCACATTTTAAAATGCATACTCCCATACCACACGGCCTTGCATACGGGCGTGGCCGTGGCCATGTGGACACCATGAATAGGTATATGGGCATGACGGAGATCGTGCAAAAAAAGGACGAATTTTTTTCCCAAGAAATGGGCTTCGGCTAAACGCCATGGTCATGCGACGCAGCCATGGTCGAAACTGCCTGAAGAACACGGGCTGAGATAAATCTACGAGTCGTGCAAGGCGGCCGTGGTTGATATTATCAATTTTTTTCACATATCACTACCACCACCTCGAGATCACTTCGATGATAAGAAACCTTTGAGTCCTTTTATTTTCTGTATTTTTATTCCTATTTTTATTTTTAGTTTTATTTTTATTTTAGTTCATTTTCCTTTATTATTAAACTCTTTAAATTTTTAAGTATAATTTGATTTCTTTTATCTCTGGCTGTTTAACTCTCGAGCAACTATAAAAAATGTCCATTAAATAAGAACTCCCCAAAAACTTTACTTATGACTTCGTAGTTTAAAAAGGTTCAAGGTTCCAATCAAGGAACGAACACACCACCAGAGTATTCTCCACCACCTTCACCTATACCTAATCATCATTGATCATCCTCCAAGGATTTCATCCATAATTCACGAAGTTTCACCTCTCTCTCTCTTATGACATTCTTACTAATCATTATCTATCATTTTACATTGAGGACAATGTACGTCTTAAGTGTGGGGGGTCAACTATAGTATTATTTGAAAATCTCTGAATTATGCCTTATTCTTAAGTAATTTCCTCATATCACTAATTAGAATGAAACTTCTGTTGATTTATGATTTTTATTGATATGTTTTAGATTAATTCATAGTTAATTGTGCATTGATAATTTAAACTTTAAGATGCTAGAGAATCAAACATGATAAGTCTATTTTTCAGAATTAAAAATTTGCTTGGTTGTTGACCTAAATTTGAATATTACCTTGAAGTTTGAGATTTGCAAGGTTGTCATCAAAAACCATAATTTTTGTGAGATTTTGAGACTTTTAGAGCATTTTTTTTCGTGCTCACTTTATTGATTATGTGTGTGTCAACATTGATTTGTTATTCTAGAACTTGCTTCGATTATACATGTCAAGACCACATCATTGATTTGATATACAGAGATGATAAAGGCACTTAAGATTTAACCCACTTACTCCACTAAAAGCCTACCTTCACAATTAACCCCTAGTGAACCCTTTTGATCCTAACAACCCTTTTATTGACTCACCCACTAATATTAACCTAAAACCCATCTTGTATTTGTTATCACCATTTCTCTTGACTACCCTTCTATCGAGACTTGATTTGATCAGTTGCCTAATTATTTTATTTAGTAGTTGAATTTATCTTATATTATGTATTTACTTGATTTGTTCTTAAAAAAATCAAAG
This sequence comes from Gossypium rotundifolium, assembly GCA_025506655.1. Classification (NCBI taxonomy): domain Eukaryota; kingdom Viridiplantae; phylum Streptophyta; class Magnoliopsida; order Malvales; family Malvaceae; genus Gossypium; species Gossypium rotundifolium. The sequence goes on along the minus strand of CP106727.1, from coordinate 116,842,952 downwards.
TATATCCATTATTAGTTCTATAATTAAGTGAGCTTATACATTTAAATTTAACATCTTGAAGAAGAAGCTCGTATTATTAATTTCAAGTTTCAATTGATGTAATTATTCAGGATTAGTTCATTTTTCTAGTTAGGTAAATTGTCAATTCAATCTCGATTCTAACCCTTTAGTTTACCCTTTATCCACACATTTAACCTAAGACCTGTTACAACCCTTTTTTTTAAAACCTTTTGATCTGTGTATCATTTCATTTTATAGCGGTGGAGATTTGATTTTCAGGCAAGCCTATCGGATTAACTTTTCATGTTTGACTTTTAATAGCTTAATTTTGAACCTTAAACACTTTAGGTGATTTGAGTGAATCTTCAGTGAGGATGTCAACTCTTGTCGATTTTGAATTAAATGTAATTATTTAGATAAGGGGAAACACCTATATTTTCTGTGCTACACACTTGTAACATTGATTGTTTGAATCTTCAAAACTCTTTTAGTTAAATTATCCATGTATAAATTATCTATGAATTATGATTAGGCATCGTTGATAAGAATTATGAATCGAGGGAAGTTAACATTAATTGTGAGTTGAGAATTTTGCTTGAGGACAAGCAAATGCTTAGGTGTGGAGGTATTTGATAAACCGTAATATGTTCATATTTTAATCCCATATTTAGCATACTTTTGGATGATTTATTCCCTGAATTGTGGAAATTGGTGCTCCTAATCCTTTAATTTAATGTTTTATACTTAGGAGAGCACCGGAGGATGAAAAGAATGAGAAACGGCCCAAAAATAGAGAAATTGGGCCAAAGTACAAAATTAACACGGCCTGGGCCCAAGACACATGGTCGTGCCTCTTTAGCAGATCCGACCACGGCCTGGATTCGATTCACACGGTCGTGCCCCTGCCACTTCAAAGAAGAGTTTCATTTGGATTAGGGTACTTAGAGGCAAAGAAAGACATTCCAAAAGCCTATATAAACACCCTGGAGGCCAACCTTCAAGGGTGCGTTCAGCTAGGCCAAGGAGCCGAGCCAAAGAGGCCGAATTGTGGGATTCACTCGAAAAAGCCAGTTGATCCATCCCAAAAGCCGGAATCACACTCAAGACTGAGGATCTCTCATTCAATTCCTTCAGGGGGTTTTTGGGTTTTATTTATGTTTTATTTTATATTTTCTTCTGAGATGTATTCTTTTATGATTATGAACTAATCCCCTCAAATACCTAAGGGGGATGAAATCTAAGATGGATCTTATTATTGTTTTCTAAACTATATGATAAATACTTGATTTGTTCTTAACTATGTGTTCTTAATTCTTGCTTTGATATTTTAGGATATTGATTCAAGTATTGATGTGCTTAGGCAGAGGAGGAATACTCTCTGTTTAAGAGTAGATCTAGCATAGTTAAGCAGAGTTGATCGTAACCCTAGAGATAGGATGACGAAAATCTATCGGATTAGGGTCAAACCTAATATGAGAGTCCATAGATCGAGTTAATGTAATTTTGGGGTTTTAATTAGAAAGAGATTTCAATTAATCAACCTAGGGTTAGACGTTAGTAGCCTCGAAAGAAGTATTAATATAAATTAGGGAATCCTACGGATAAAGTCAAGTGAATAAACCGTCTGGTTCAGAGTTAGATAACAAGTGAAGTCTAGGTGGACTCTTCCTCGGGTATTGTCTTAATCAATTGGTTTTTCCACAAGTATTTCCCCCAATTCCTTCTCTGTGTCTTAGCGTTTTTAGCTTAATAGTTAGTTAATTTTAGATTAAACAACAATTCCCTTAATTCTTAGGTTAAATAATAAGAAGGAAGTTAGTATTAGTACTTTTGGTTCCCTTGGGTTCGACAATTCGGTCTTACCAGTAAACTATACTACTGATCGATAGGTGTGCTTGCCTCAATCGTGGTGATAGTTAGTTTCTAGGCTTGATCATTCATTATATAAATTTTAAGACTTTTTCCACCATCATCAGCCCTAAACTCTTTAGCCCCATATTTACGAATTTTATTGACCGGAGGCTTATTCAACAAATTCAATTTATAGCTGGAGATGCAATGATCCGAGAAAGATTAGGTGGGGCGGAGGTTGTAAACGATCGATTCATTCTTACATATTGAGTGAACTGTTCATTCATCATTTGGGAGAAGGCTTGATTAGCCTCTCCTTCCTGACCGCTAGTAGTCGATCTTGAATCAAATGGCGCTGTCCCTTGAGCTAGAGCAGGCTTATTACTTTCAACATCATTAGCTACAGCTCTTTTGGAATCCATTACTATACGAAAAACACATTTTACACGTCACGATTCATCACACTATCACAGTTCGTATATATGGCATGTATAGCTAGACTCTCACTCGTTACATTAGTCCTAGAATCGACTAAGTCGTACCTCTGATACCAATCAAATGTAACACTCGTAACCCTTAACCATTGCCGGTCTATGGTTAAAGGCATTATCGGATAAATCGGATCTTTTACAAACATTTCATAATATAATTCAACAAAACAAATCAAAGTGTCCCTTAAATAGGTCTACGAGACCTTAAACATGCTTTAGAAAGGGACCGAGACTAAACTAAACACAAATAAATTTTGAGAAAATTTAAAAGTTTTTCAAAGCTACAGAGGTCACATGCCCGTGTGGGAAAATCATGTGCCTCGCATGGCCTCAGACACGCTCGTGTGCCTCACCCGTGGTCGCTACTGACTTGCACCACACAGCCAGTCACACACCTGTGTGTCCAGTTCGTGGTCGAGTCTGACTTGTTTTGAAACACAACCACGAAGAATACGGTCGATTATCTACAACAGGTCTCGCAACACAACTCAGCCCATTCAACCTAAGCCTCTTTTGAAAACCTCCAACTGACCTTGATGATCCAAAATTCATTTTATTTCTGACTCTATCCCTATCCTGGTTTTGCTTTTCGGACCGCTTCACCTCCTCATCTATCTTAGCCTTTTCCACTAAGACAACAAATTCCCTTTCTCGCTGTGGAGATATTAACACTCACAGCTCATCCCTCAGACCATTCTTAAATCGAATGCAATGCTCATGGTCTGTGGCAACAATACCCATGCATAACGACTAAGACGTAAGAATTTCACCTCATACTCAGCCACCGATCTATTCCACTGAACCAAATTTAGGAATGCCTTACGCTGTGCGTCCACATAACTTGATCCGATGTACTTCCCACAAGCTTTTGTCTTGAAGAAATCCCGGTGTCATGCGATTGACCACCGATCTATCCCTGACCATAAACCACCACTGATATGCTTTGTCCTAAAGAAGAGACACAACCCCTTTCAACTTCTCCTCCACCGTAAAATCAAGATCATCCATTATACACTCAACTGCTTCCAACCAATATTCTGCAACATTAGGAGCTACACTAGAAACACCCCTAAACATTTTTAGTCCATTAGCTCGAAATTGCTCAGACACAGATTTTGGAGCCCTCAAACCCGTGCTCGCTCCAGCAACTCTCTCTAACACCCGTAATGGCTGAGACAAAGCATCATCCCCGTCTGTTTGATCCTGAAACTCCGCTTCCATTTGGCGATCTTTGGTACATCACCTTCCGACCCATGTCCAGATTCCAAAGGTTTAGACCCAACACTCCGGCCTCTACCACGGTCGCGCACAACACGTCCACACCCCCTAGTACTCATGGCTACTGATATGACTTTATCTGATTAAGAGTTTTATGAGTTAGTGCTCTCTTTCACTATTTAATACCGAGCAGTCTTATGAAAAAGAATAGCATTAAAAGTGATTCTCCTAAATTCGTGTCTACATCTAAAGGTTTCAGTCTTTAAAGTTTAGATCTCCATATAATAGCTATCATAACACAACATAATTATTTCATGCAAAATTACCAACAATTAGAACACTTACCATGTGAATCGGGTGCCGGTAGACTCGGGTGCCATACTCTAACTATCACATTTTCTTTATATAACACTTTAAACCAACTTTTTAAAACATTGTTGAACCCATTCCACAGTCAAGTTTTACAACCTAGGCGCTGATACAAAAATTGTAACACCCCAAACCCAGTCTAGACGTTACGACCAGATCTTGTACGTCACAGGGTGAAATCGTGAAAATTTTTTTTTGATTTTAGGAGAAATGTCGAAAGTTGGTAAAGTTTTCGTCTAGGCGATGTCTTAAAAATAGTGGTTTACCGTTATAGGAAACTTTTCCAGGCTGAGTTGTATTCCATTTGTTATTTTGGTTAGCATTTGTGAGAAAATAGTTATTTAGTGTTACCTCCATTTTGAAAACTTCAGGTTAACTTTCTTGTTAAAAAAAATAAGTTAATGTCGTACCAAAAGTAAATACTAAATATTAAAACCCAAATATCATTTTAAGAAGGCCTTATTACAAAATCTAAAATCTCAATTAAAGCAATTTAAAGAAAGAAAATGAGTTTACGGAAAATAAACATGTTATGGCCTTCAGGAGTCCGCCTCGGCTCCCAGATCCACGATCTACTGACTACCTGCAAAGTTAAGTAGAGGGGTGAGTCACCAAGACTCAGTGTGTAAATACCCTATATCACATAAATTGCTTCTAGCCCACAATCATAATTACACGGAATATGAATTCAATGTATCCCAGCCTAACCTAGTTATCCATCCTCTACACGCCACCGATACCAGCCCAACACACTGTGGGGATTTCTACAATTAACCCTCCATCCACTACACGTCATATATGTGGCACCAATCCACTGGTGACAGAGTCACAACTTATAACATGTGGGGCCAACCCACTTGTGGTACCAAACCACTAGTGACAATCCCTGATAATCATGTATGTGGGGCAATAAACTATGGTGCCAAACCACTAGGACGAGTTACAAAATTAACACGTATGTAAGTGGTGCCAAACCACTGAGACTTAGTCACTAATCAATATGTGTGGGTTCAACCCACTGTGGCACCAAACCACTGTGAGAGTCTTTAGTAGCACTTCCCCTTTTCATCATAAACCAACCCATGCATAACATACATATCAAATGAATTCATCATGCTGTTAAATAACCAATATATTATGGCATACATTTATGTACTCACAAATAGAACAATAAGGTACTTACTCGGTATCCCAACCATACCAATAAAGGTATAACGACTTTTCATTTAGTCACCTCGGCTTTTTAGCCCCAAACGGTTAATAACACATTTTAATAACAAATGAGTGTGAATATTTACACACCTATAAACACAGAGAACAAAACTATCGATCTTGTTAACACTATCACTCGTAGGAATCACAGCAATCTGCCGATCCCGTTTTGAACCCGGCCCACAACCAGGTGGAAAATCACTAACAGCCGAAATCACTCATTTTTTAAACTTAGGGGTAGATACTACGAGTCCAACCCCCTCCTTTGTTTGGCTACTACTTGATTCCATGAAAAAGATCTTGGTCAGAAGACCAAGTTAAGGCTTTGAATCAGAGAAAATAAGAATAGACACTCGATATGAAAAGATTTCTTACCTAGATCGACTGTAACATCATTAAATAGGGACTATTGGGTTTGAACTTCTTTGCATATGTATTGATTAATTGTGTTATTAGTTGAGGGTTCTAGAGTCTAGTTATAAGTCAGCAGTGAGGCCCAAGCTCTGAGGAAAAATTTTGTTTTTAAGCTTTAGTTTAAGGGAGCTGAAGGAGCTAGGGGTTAAGTATATTTCGTAGGGAATTTAAACACAAGAATTGGCTTGGAAGAGTGATAAGGAGGTGCTACATAGGGCCTTGAAAGTGACGCCACATGCAAGGAAGGGGAAGCTCAAGTTCGAACAGTAGGAATCCCATTTTCTGCTTACCATTTTGACGCCAAGGAGGGAGGTATTGTGCTCAGCTCAAATTCTGTCAGATAATTGTGGACTAAGTTAGATTAATTTAAATTGGTGGCAAGGAGAAAATTTAGGAACTTGTGAAATTCAAACTCATTTGAATTTGTGGCCAGGAGAAATTTGAGGTGGTTGTCAAATTTTGAATAGTGGAAAAGGAGTGTTCGGTTGGGGAACATGTTAGGTGTATCCATCCTCCATAGTTAGCTCAGGGGGTCATTTTCAGCTAGCAAAGCTTGGTGCATTTGGTTGGAAAGCAAAACTGAAACCTCATTTGGGCACTTGTCAATTTTTCCCTCTAGCATAGCAAGCTGAATCCTTTAGCACCATTTGGGACTTCTTGCTTTCTCTCCTTTGAAACCGAAAGCCAAAAGCACCCTAGACTCTTGTCAATTTCTTCCTTAGGCATTGAGTCAAATTCCCTTTGTTTTCCTCTCATTTTCTTTGAAGCCAAAACTTGTTTCACTTCTCTTCTCCCATTTTTGCTCAAAAGCCGAATCTATTCTCTTCTCTTCATCTTTTTCTTTTCTCAAACCCTTGTGCCGAAATCTTCTTCTTTCTTCCTTTGTCAAATTCCCTTTTTCCCATTTCATTTTCTTCTCTATCTCTTTCATTAGCAGAAGCCAAATACCATTCATCTTTCTCCTATTCTCTTCTTTCATTTTTTAGCCGAATCTTATTTGTTTTTTTCTCAAACCATAGCCGAATCTCCTTTGTTTGCTCTCTACCATTGCAGGAATCTTTCAAACTCTCCCCTTCTCATTATTGGTCGAATATCAGTCTAGCATAGATCTTTCTTGGTTCTTCTCTAATCGGATTTGAAAAGGGTAAGTAATCTTGGTCGAAACTTTATTCTCACGTTCTTTTTCTCTCTGTCGACATGTGTAGACAAAAGCCAAATTTTGCCATTTGTCTTGGCTTTTAATCAACCATGCGATTGGTCTCTTTTAGGATCTTTGAGACTTTGAAGCAGTAGATCGGGGTCATCTATTTCCCTTTCAAGCGATTTCGGTAAGTCAGTGGTAAGGTTCGTGTCGATTCAATCATTTTGTTAGTTGTTTAAAAAGCCGAAGGCTAATTGTGTTTATGTGATAGTGTGTGGTGATTACAAGGGGATCATCACGTAGTTTGAGATTTGGTTGGAAACCAAATCGGCATTAAATTAGGATTATGGCTTCATGTGTTAACTCTTGAGTTTGTTAGTGTGGTACGAATGGCCTTGTTAATGGTATTGGTTTGGCGAATATAGGATAAAGGAGATCTAGTGTGTTAGATCGGGTACTTCGGGATTCAGCAATCGCGTTAGTGATCAGGTGTGTAACTTACACACTTCTTAATCATAGTAGATATGCTAATAACCTAAACATGTTAAAAATCAAAAGTTGTGTAGATCACGATATGATACCTTAACGGGCATGAGCATGGATTTCGGATAAGTTTGTTTTGATGAGATTTTTCCAGATGATATTTGATGCTATGATTTACGATATAATTGATATATGTGTAATATTAAAGCATGTTGGCATGATTTATATATGTGTTGCATAATTATGGGTGATATGAGAGGAGGGAAGATTTGATATCTGTGTCTTTGGGACACGGAGGTTTAGCACCTCGGTGGTTTGGTACCACGATGATTTCATGACTTTGGGTCACGGAGGTTTGGCACCTCATCGCGACTCATCCTAGTGGCCCGTACCACGGTGGGTTGGCCCCACATTTGATAACATGGGATTATCGCGGTGATTTGGTATCACAACGGGTTGGCCCCACATATGGATTATTTTTGACTTTGGGTCACCAGTGGTTTGGCATCACATTATTATTGATATCAGTGACTTTGGGTCACCAATGGTTTGGCACCACCAGTGGTTTGGTACCACACGGGGTAGAAAAAGGAGTTGTGGATGGCTAGGTTTGGGTGCATGATATGTTTGCTTGATTATGACTTGTGGAAGTATGTTGCTATAATCGGGAGGGGGATTATGCACTGAGTCTTGGTGACTCACCTTCTCCCTTATCTCTTCAGGTGACTCGTAGATCGCGAATGCGGAGCCGGGTGTACTCGAGGTGGCCATGCAACATCTATTCTGGTTTTATTTAGACTTTCGGTTTGGGGTACTTCCATTTTAATTTGATTTTATTTGGGTTTGTAATAAGGCCATTAGTATTTTTTTTATTTAGGGTTTTATTATATCTGCTTTAATTTTCTGGTTGTTGTTAAGTAAACTGATTAGCGTGTTTTAAATAACTTAATAACTAAAGTTTTCAAAAAGTATACAACACAACAGGTTTTTCTCGAATCTTACCATCGGGTAACAATATTTTCAAGAGGATAATAGGGTTGGCTCAAATGCTTTTAAAAAAAAACTAAGTTTTCCATGTTCAAGGATAAACGGTTTTAATCTAACTAAGTAGGAATTGCTCGTGTTTTAATAGGTTTAACGTTTTCTATTGAGCACTGAATGATGAACGAATTTAAAAAAAAACCTTTCGGAATTTCAAAGCAAATAAAGAAGTTCTTTGCGCTGAAACTAAACCAACAACTTGTTTTCTTCGAAACATTTTCACTCTGTGACATGCCTGATTCGGTCGTGGAGTGTTAACCGGGTTTGGGGTGTTACATTTTTGGTATCAAAGCTAAGTTCAAAAGCTCGGCTGTGGGCTCGAGGCCCAAAATGTTTAAAAGTAGGGTTTTAAAAAGTTTTGTGGGAAAGGTACATGGTTTGACCAAAGATGGCAATCGAAGTCTCGGCACCAATCCACCCGTAAGTATCCCTAACCCTTGTGTGATTTGAATGTGGGAGAAATGGGTATTTTGGGATCGTAGATTAGTTGGTTTAGAGTTTTTGAACCTTAGGAATAGCCTACTCCAACGCAAAATTTCATAAGACTTAAATATCAACTAAACAAACCTGTGAGTACGTCACTAAGATGAAGGGTGTGGCAACTGTTGTGCGTATGTCTAGGTATAGATTCAGGGGGAGCCTAGTATTTAAGCCGTCCTAGTGACTCACCTCCTCTTTACTCGAATCCTACCTGGTGCGTAGTGACAGTTCACTCTAACTGAGGCGACTTATTTGCAGGCTAAATTCAATAACTAAAACCCGAAAGAAACCAGCCACCTTGTTTTTTACAACCCTAAAATTTAACCATGGTTTCAAAATTTTCAAAGTACCCTTGATTTGGAAAATGACCAAAATACCCCTAATTTGTAAATTGACCAAATTACCCCTGATTGGTAAAATTACCAAAAACCCTTGGTATGAAAATTGCCTAAGTACCTCCGAAATGAAAAAAAATTTCTAAAATACCCGTATTTCGTAAATCACCTGGAACCATGTTTTGGAGAAATTACGAAAATACCCCTAGTTTATGAAATTACCAAAATACCCCTAATTTTTAGAATTTTGAAATATCTATGATTTGTAAAGATTTCCAAATTAACCCTGATTTATTACTGAAATACCCCGATAGGTTAAATTACGAAATACCCCGGTAGTGAAATAACGAGAATGCCCCTACAAGTGGTGAGTATGGGTGAAGGACGTTATTGAGGAACGAACGTGATTCTCTAAATTAGGATAGAAGACTTGAAATGTAAACTTTGTAATGGTTGAAAGAACTACTACTAAACTTCTTTACATAAAGCTTGCTCATGGGTAATCAGTGGAACATAAACTAATGCATAAAATTTTTTTTAAACCAGATTAAGGCGCGAGCATAGTCATGAGTTCTAGGGGACGTGGTCGTAATGTGCGAGGTCGTGGTAGAGGCAGAATGACCGTATTGGAACCAGTTAGGTCTGGTCAAGGGTCAGAGAATAAGATACCACCACCACCAGCTACTGGTGTTGAGTACCAGGATTAGACGGGGGATGATGCAGTGTCGCAGGCGATGTTGTGGGTTCTTGAAAGAGTGGCTGGAGCAGGTGGAGGTACGGAAGCTTGAAAATTCATATCTGAGTGACTCCGAGCCAATGGAGCTGAGGTATTCCGAGATGTTTTTAGTGTGGCGTCCAATACAGCTGAGTATTAGTTGGAGGCAATGAAACGAATCGTGGATGATTTGGGCCCGGCAATAGGAGGCGAAAAGGGTAGTGTCGCTTCTCCGAGATGAGTCATACCAGTGGTGGCTCACGGTTCGGGATGGTGCTATAGTGGATGATATCACTTGGGATTATTTTAAGGTGGCTTATTAGAAGTAGTATGTGGGGACTAGTTATATTGATGCGTGAGGAAGGTGTTTACGAGGTTTGGTTCGGGGAGTAAGTCATGATGCAGTATGAGGCGAAATTCTTGAGGTTGGTGGTATGCTCATGGTATCGTGGCTCTGAGCATGAAGCGATGTGTCAAGTTTAAGGATGGGTGAGGATGAGTGAGATTGCTGATTGCTAATTGCTCCATGGCGAGGCGGGAGTTCTTGTGTTGGTAGAGAGGCTAAGGTAGCCAAGGGGTTAAGGAATCGTGAGATGTAATGCGGATAGGAATCGACAGAAGAGAGGGTTTGGACTATCGGGATCAGTCGAAAACTCTCAGAAAAGGGTTAGAAAAAGTGGGCCAAATCAATTTGAGAGACCTATTGCTAATCAAGGACTAGCGCAATGTAATCGGTGTGGAAAATCTCATTGGGGAGGATGTTGGACCGGTTGAAAAGGATGTTTTGAGTGTGGATCGCTAGATCATCGTGTGTGAGACTATCCATAGAAGTTAGCCAGGATTCAATCTGAGGGGCAGGGCCATGCTCAGTTTAGGAATGAAGGACCGCAACCGTAGAGGGGTCGTGGTGCTGGTAGAGGAGGAAATGGTTCTAATCGGGGCCGTGGGGCACCGGGTAGAGGTGCAAGCAACACTGAAGCAAGACAACCTGGATTGGTATATGCAGCGAGGCATCGAGAGGAAGGCGATGCACCGGACATCATAACCGGTACGTTCCTAATCTTCAGTTACCATATACTGCTTTGATAGATCTGGGTTCGACGCATTCGTATATTGCCAGTAGTATAGTGGAGACTATGAACCTAGACTTTGAGACTACTTCTAGGGAGATGACAGTAATTAGTCCTCTAGGTAACTCTGTAAAAATAAATAAGTCAGTATAGGATGTACCCTTGAACTCAAGGGTAGTATTTATGGTCGATCGATGGAGCGCCATTTGGGGAGTTCGATCGATTCTTGGGATGGGTGGCTGGTGAAGTATCAAGCGAGTTTGGATTGTACGGCTAAGTGCATGGTTTTGAAAATGGTTGAGGGTGGAGAAGTGGTGATGATAGGTAATAGAAGAGATTATCTATCCAACGTGGTGTCAGCTTTGAAAGCTGAGAAAATGGTCAGGAAGGGCTGTGAGGCGTTTCTGATTCGTGTGTGTACCTTGGAGGCCAAGGAGTCAGTAGTGGAGAATGTCTGAACAGTGAAGGAATTTCTTGGCGTATTCCACAAGAACATTGAATTACGCCTCTAGATCGGAAATTGAATTTGGTATAGATCATTATCGGAATCTGCGCGGTGTCTATTACCCCGTATAGAATGGCGCCAAAGGAATTGGTGGAGCTGAAGGCTCAGATCCAAGAATTATTGGAATGGGGTTTTATCCGGCCAAGTGTTTCACCTTGGGAGCGTCGGTGCTCTTTGTTAAGAAGAAGGATGGTACAATGTGGATGTGCATAGACTACTGCCAGTTGAACAAGCTGACGATCAAGAACAAGTATCCATTGCCAAGGATCGATGACATGTTTGATCAGCTTAAGGGGACATCGATTTTCTTGAAGATCGATCTACGGTCGGGGTATCATTAGCTTAAGGTGAAGGAGGCTGATATCCATAAGACGGCGTTTCGCACTCGATATGGGTACTACGAGTTTGTGGTAATGCAGTTTGGGTTGACTAACACGCCAGCGACATTTGTGGACATGATGAATCGGGTGTTCCAGCCGTACTTGGACCAGTTTGTCATGGTATTTATAGACGTTATATTTGTGTACTTGAGATCTGAGGAGGATCATGATGCGCACCTGCGGGTAGTTTTACAAATACTGAGGGAGAAGCAGTTATTTGCGAGGTTCAGTAAGTGCGAGTTCTGGCTCAGGGAGGTGACTTTCTTAGGTCACGTGGTGTCAGCTGAAGGGATTAGAGTGGACCCTCGCAAGATTGAGGCAGTATTGGACTGGAAACTGCCTAAGCCAGTAGCGAAAGTTTAGAGTTTTCTAGGTCTGGCAGGGTATTACCGAAGATTTGTAGAAGGATTTTCTCTGATCGCCACACCGCTAACCAATTTATTGAGGAAAGGAGTTCCATTTGTGTGGTCTGAGAAACAATAGGAAAGTTTTGACAAGTTGAGAAAGATTCTGACGGAAGCTCTGGTTTTGGTTCAGCCTGAGGCAAGAAAAGAATTCACGGTCTACTGTGATGCATCGCATACTAGCTTGGGATGTGTCTTGTCTGAGGAAGGAAAGTAGTGGCATATGCGTCTCGACAACTGAGACCGCATGAAGTTAGTTATCTGACACATGACTTAGAGTTGGCTGCAGTGGTTTTCGCCCAAAGATTTGGAGACACTATTTGTATGGTAAGAAGTCGATAGTCTACACGGATCACAAGAGTCTGAAGTATCTCTTGACTCAGAAGGACTTAAATTTGAGATAGCGTAGATGGATTGAGCTGCTGAAGGACTATGATTGTTCGATTGAGTATCATCTGGGCAAGGCTAACGTGAATTCTGCGCAGCGTTGAGTCGTAAGGTAGTGTCGGACCTAAGGCGATGTTTGCTCAACTTAGCTTTGTATGACGACGGAGTCTTTTGGCGAAATTACAAGTTAAGCCGACTTGGGTAGAAGCAGATTAAAGAGAAACAATTAGTGGATGAGGTTTGAATGCTCGGAGATTGCAAGTGCAGAGTGGTGGTTTGGAAGGTTCTGACTTGACCAATGATGGAGTGTTGTGTTTTCAAGGGAGAGCTTGTACAGAAGGACGTCGAGTTAAAGCGGAGGATTCTTGGGGCCTTTACATAGCAGCCATATGCTATGCATCTTGGAGGTAGCAAGATATACCGAGATTTGCGAGAGCAGTTTTGGTGGCCAGGTCTGAAGCGGGAAGTGATTGAGTTTGTGTGTAAGTGTCTGACGTGTTAGCAAGTCAAAGCTGAGCATCAGTTGCCATCAGGTTTACTTCAGCCGATAAAAATTCCTCAGTGGAAGTGGGAAAGGATCACTATGGACTTTCTCAGTGGGCTACCCCATATGCCTAGCAAGAAGGACTCAGTCTGGGTGATTGTGGACCGTTTGACTAAATCGGCTCATTTCATACCGATAAGGGTCAATTATTCACTCCAAAAGTTAGCTAAGCTATATGTGGAAGAGATAGTGAGGTTGCACGGTGTGCCAGTATCAATCATCTCGAATAGGGATCCCAGATTCACGTCGAGATTATGGAAAGCATTGCATCAAGCATTGGGTATGCGGTTGGATTTTAGTACAGCATTTCATCCGCAGTCGGATGGACAGTCGAAAGGGTTATACAAATCTTGGAGGATATGTTGAGAGGCGTGTCTTGGACTTTAGAGGCGGTGGAAGAGTTTCTACCGTTAGCTAAATTTGCATACAACAATAGTTACCAAAGAGCATTAAGATGGCACCATATGAGTATTTGTATGGTAGGAAGTGTCGATACACCTACATGCTAAACGAGTTGGGTGAGCATCAGATGTTGGGACCGAATTTGGTTACTGAGACCGAGGATAAAGTTAAGATGATTCAGCTCGTCTAAAGGAAGCTTGACGAGCAAAAGTCATATCTTGATCTTAAGCGGAGAGATATTGAGTTTGCGATGGGTGATGAGGTTTTCTGAAGGTCTCACCATGGAAGAAGGTCTTTGAGGTTTGGAAGGAAAGGCAAGCTAAGCTCAAGATTTATTGGCCCATATAAGGTGTTAAGGCGAGTAGGACCGATGAGCTTATCATTTCGAGTTGCCGTGGCCGAGTCAGATACATGATGTATTCCACGTCTCCATGCTTAGGCGCTACCGTTCATATCCATGACATGTTGTATCGGTGGAGAAAATTAAGGTGAGCCCAGATTTGACCATGGAAGAGGGACCAATACAGATTCTAGCTTGGGATCTGAAAGTTTTGCGCAGGAAATCAGTTCCATTAGTGAAGGTATTATGGCAAAACCATGGCGTGGAAGAAGCTACGTGGGAGCCAGAGGATGTGATGAGGCAGCAATACCCTCAACTCTTTTGACCAGGTAATTTTGAGGCCAAATTATTTTTAAGGAGGGTAGAACTGTAACATCTTTAAATAGGGGCTATTGGGTTTGAACTTCTTTGCATATGTATTGATTAATTGTGTTATTAGTTGAGGGGTTCTAGAGTCTAGTTATAAGTCAAGGGTAGGCCCGAGCTACAGGGAAAATTTTATTTTTAAGCTTTAGTTTAAGGGAGCTGAAGGAGCTAGGGGTTAAGTATATTTCATAGGGAATTTAAGCACAAGAATTGGCTTGGAAGAGTGGCAAGGAGGCACCACTTAGGGCCTTGAAAGTGACGCCACATGCAAGGAAGGGGGAGCTCAGGTTCGAGCAGCAGAAATTGCATTTTCTGCTTACCATTTTGACGCCAAGGAGGGAGGTATTGTGCTCAGCTCAAACTCTGTCAGATAATTGTGGATTAAGTCAGATTAATTTAAACTGGTGGCAAGGAGAAATTTTAGGAACTTGTGAAATTCAAACTCATTTGAATTTGTGGCCAGGAGAAATTTGAGGTGGTTGTCAAATTTTGAACAGTGGAAGAGGAGTGTTCGATTGGGGAACATGTTAGGTGTACCGTCCCTCCATAGCTTAGGGGGGTCATTTTCAGCTTGCAAAGCTTGGTGCATTTGGTTGGGAAGAAAAACTGAAACCTCATTTGGGCACTTGTCGATTTTTCCCTCTAGCATAGCAAGTCGAATCCTTTAGCACCATTTGGGACTTCTTTCTTTCTCTCCTTTGAAACTGAAAGCCAAAAGCACCCTAGACTCTTGTCGATTTCTTCCTTAGGTATTGAGCCGAATTCCCTTTGTTTTCCTCTCATTTTCTTTGAAGCCGAAACTTGTTTCACTTCTCTTCTCCCATTTTTGCTCAAAAGCCAAATCTATTCTCTTGTCTTCATCTTTTTCTTTTCTCAAACCCTTGTGCCGAAATCTTCTTCTTTCTTCCTTTTCTGAATTCCCTCTTTCCCATTTCATTTTCTTCTCTATCTCTTTCATTAGCAGAAGTCGAATACCATTCATCTTTCTTCTATTCTCTTCTTTCATTTTTTTAGCCGAATCTTATTTGTTTTTTTCTCAAACCATAGCCGAATCTTCATTGTTTGCTCTCTACCATTGCCGAAATCTTTCAAACTCTCCCCTTCTCATTATTGGCCGAATATCAGTCTAGTATAGATCTTCCTTGGTTCTTCTCTAATCGGATTTGAAGAAGGTAAGTAATCTTGGCCGAAACTTTATTCTCACTTTCTTTTTCTCTCTGTCGACATGTGTAGACAAAACCCGAATTTTGGCATTTGTCTTGGCTTTTAATCAACCATGCGATTGGTCTCTTTTAGGATCTTTGGGACTTTGAAGCAGTAGATCGGGGTCATCTATTTCCCTATCAAGCGATTTCGGTAAGTCAGTGGTAAGGTTCGTGTTAATTCAATCATTTTGTTAGTTGTTCTAAAAGCTGAAGGCTAATTGTTTTTATGTGAAAGTGTGTGGCCGATTGCAAGGGGGGATCATCACGTAGTTTCAGGATTTGGTTGGAAACCAAATCGGCATTAAGGTAAGGATTGTGGTTTCATGCGTTAACTCTTTAGGATTTGTTAGTGTGGCCGAATGGCCTTGTTAATGATATTGGTTTGGACGAATATAGGATAAAGGAGATCTAGTGTGTTAGATCGGGAACTTCGGGATTCAGCAGTCGCGTTAGTGATCAGGTGTGTAACTTACACACTTCTTAATCATAGTAGATATGTTAATAACCTAAACATGTTAAAAATCGAAAGTTGTGTAGATCACGATATGATACTTTAACGGGTATGAGCATGGATTTCGGGTAAGTTCGTTTTGATGAGATTTTGCCATATGATATTTGATGTTATGATCTACGATATAATTGATATATGTGTAATATTAAAGCATGTTGGCATAATTTATATATGTGTTGCATAATTATGGGTGCTATGAGAGGAGGGGGAAGATTTGATATCTGTGTCTTTGGGACACCAGAGGTTTGGAACCTCCAGTGGTTTGGTACCACAGATGATTTCGTGACTTTGGGTCATCAGAGTTTTGGTACCTCATCGCGACTCGTCCCAGTGGCTTCGCACCACAATGGGTTGGCCCCACATTTGATAAAACAGGATTATCGCCATGATTTAGTATCACAATGTGGGTTGGCCCCACATATGGATTATTTGTGACTTTGGGTCACCAAAGTGGTTTAGCACCACATTATTATTGATATCGGTGACTTTGGGTCACGGTGGTTTAGCACCACCGTGGTTTGGTACCACAGGGTAGAAAAAGGAGTTGTGGATGGCTAGGTTTGGGTGCATGATATGTTTGCTTGATTATGACTTGTGTAAGTATGTTGCTATAATCGGGTGGGGATTATGCCTTTGAGTCTTGGTGACTCACCTTCTCCTTATCTCTTCAAGTGACTCGTAGATCGCGGATGCGGACCCTGGTGTACTCGAGGTGGCCATGCGACATCTATTCCGGTTTTATTTAGACTTTCGGTTTGGGGTACTTCCATTTTAAATTGATTTTATTTTGGTTTGTAATAAGGCCATCAGTATTTTTTTTATTTAGGGTTTTATTATATCTGCTTTAATTTTCTGGATGTTGTTAAGTAAACTGATTAGCGTGTTTTAAATAACTTAATAATTGAAGTTTTCAAAAAGTATACAACACAACGGGTTTTTCTCGAATCTTACCATCGGGTAACAATATTTTCAAGAGGATAATAGGGTTGGCTCAAATGCTTTTTAAAAAAAACTAAGTTTTCCATGTTCAAGGATAAACGGTTTTAATCTAACTAAGTAGGAATTGCACGGGTTTCAATAGGTTTAACGTTTTCTATTAAGCACTAAATGATGAACGAATTTAAAAAAAAACTTTCGGAATTTCAAAGCAAATAAAGAAGTTCTTTGCCCTGAAACTAAACCGGCAACTTGTTTTCTTCGAAACGTTTTCACTCCGTGACATGCTTGATTCGGTCATGGAGTGTTAACCGGATTTAGGGTGTTACATTGACAGAAACCGGAGGCTACAAGACTTGGATTAAGAAGTCGATTGAGCACCTCTGCAAATAGCATGTAAGAATCAGTTGAAAGAAAAAAAATAGATTAGAAGAGTTGGCCTCTTGGCCAAATGAATAACATGAACCCTCCTACCACTATTCAGCCAACACCACTTACCAAAATCTGCCAACCTCTGACCAAATGCAAGTAGGAGTATGAAAGCGGAGTCCCTCCTACATTGGGCCAAAGCACCAAAACACCACATAAACACCTTTGGTTTAACAGCCTTAAGAGAAAAGAAAGGGAACGAGCAGTAAAGTGAGGAAGATCCCTTATCGAAACTACAATATGCCAAATGAGAGATCTATACTTGGCAATCACCAAAAAGTCGACAGAGAAGGTGCATATCTGACTTTGGTTCGACTAGGTAGAAACGAGATAAAAGATGGCAGAAGGTAAAGATGATTTAAGTCACCACCCTGACAATCAATTAACACCAAAGAATGAGAGAAGAGATCAACAGGAAATGGTTGATTAAAAAGAAATAAGAAGAAGGGCTAGGGAATTTCGGCTTAAACAAAAGAATTTAGAGAGAGATGAGTAATGGAAGATGATGATTCGATCAAGAAGGAAAATGAGGGATGTGGTTCGGATTGGAAGAATGAAGCAAGAAAACAAAAGAGAAGAAGAACAAAAGGTCCTACGGCTTTAGAGTAGAAGAGGAAAGAACTAAAGAAAAAAAAAAGATGACAAAAGGCTTGAGCAAATTCGGCAAGGGTTGGGAGCTTGGGGAGAATAAGCAATTGAGAAAAAGAAAGAAATAGAAAGGAAAGAATGGCCCAATAGGTTACGACTTACCAAAGAGGAGATGACCAATAAGCAACCTTGGGAAAAATCGACAATTAGAACAAGAAAAGTGCTGAAAGAGCAACACACCCCAAATGCCGAAAAGAGAACCTCAACAAATACACAAGCTACTGAAAACACACCTAAGTTTCGGCATGTAACCCCTTTACCAATACCGAAATCCTACCCCAAACACTACTCAAAAATTCGGCTACCAACTTTACCCCACTCCAAATTCCTTATTTTTCTCCACAAAGTACTCCTTAACACCCATTCAAATCGGTTGACCTCTTCAAATCTCCCCCATCACCTCTCATCCACTCATTCAAACACCTTTGGCTCATTCAACACCCACTCTTCAAGGTCCCTAGCCGAATCTACCACTTCCCATCCTAACACCAAAATAAATTCCCAAAAATAAAAATGTAATCCATGCTATTCGAACCCGCTCCCTCACTGCTCCTTGTGGTGCCACTTCAAGCACTCTAAGTGGCACCTCTCTGCCACTTCACCAACTCTTCACTTGTGTCAACTAAACACAGGTAATAACTCATAAAACGTATCCCAGCCAGTTCTCCCCTAAAGTGCCTAAAACAAAAATTTTTAGCAAGGCTCAGGCATAACCCCAATCCTTTCTGGGACCCCCAAACACATCCAAACAACTACAAAACATGGCATATGCACCCAACACACATTAAAATAGAACCCCAAAATCTAGGGTGTTACAGATCAAGTCAAGTGAATAAATCATCTGGTTTAGAGTTAGATAACAAGTGAAGTCTAGGTGGATTCTTCCTCGGGTATTATCTTAATCAATTGGTTTTCCCACAAGTATTTCCCTAATTCATTATCTGTGTCTTAGCATCTTTAGCTTAGTAGTTAGTTAATTTTAGATTAAATAACAATTCCCTTAATTCTTAGGTTAAATAATAAAAAAGAAGTTAGTATTAGTACTTTTGGTTCCATTGGGTTCGACAATCCGGTCTTGCCACTAAACTATACTACTGTTCGATAGGTGCACTTGCCTCAATCATGGTGATAGTTGTTTCTAGGCTCGATCATTCATTATATAAATTTTAAGACTTTTTCCACCACCATCAAGTTTTTGGCACCATTACCGAGGAACTGAAATATTAAGAAAGCTCAATTTTTGTTACTTTAGCCTTTTTATTTTTGCAATTAAATTTTATTTTTACTTTTCTAATTTCATTTTTCTTTTTTTTTTCTTTTCCTAGCAGGTACCTCTAGTTTAAAACTAGAAGGAACACGATAGGACCCTTAGTTTACGATAGTGATATTGAAGGTACGGTTCGCAGAAATCGTAGAGAAATAAGGCAAAGCTTAAACTACATACAAGAAGAGCAAGAGAACGAAATTAATACTACAGAAGAGATGGTTGAGAATAATCCGCTACCTCAGGAGGTGACCGAAAATCATGCTCCTCGAACTATGTATGATATGCTAAACGTAATTTAACAGGAACTGAGTCAAGTATTGTTAGACCTGATATTGCTACAAATAATTTTGAAATGAAACCTAACACTATACAAATGATTCAATAGTTTGTTCAATTTGATGGGTTGCAGGAAAAAGACCCAAATACTCATTTAGCAAATTTTCTAGAATTCTGTTATACCTTCAAAATAAATGGCGTTTCTAATCATGCCATTCATCTTCGGTTATTTCCCTTTTCATTAAGGAATAAAGCTAAACAGTGGTTGAATTCTCTTCCATGAGGATCAATCACTACATGGGATCAAATGACGGAAAAATTTTGTTAAAATATTTTCCATCGGCCAAAATGGCCAAATTAAGGAATGATATCTCTTATTTTGTGCCGATGGATTTAGAAACATTATACGATGCATGGGAGAGATACAAAGATCTATTGAGAAGTTGCCCACACCATGGATTACCCTTGTGGCTATAGGTCCAAACTTTTTACAATGGTGTAAACCCCTCAACCAGGCAATTGATTGATTCAACTGCCGGCGGAACCCTAACTAACAAAACACCTAAGGCAACCTATGAATTCATTGAAGAGATGTCACTGAACAACTATCAATGGCAAGTTGCAAGGACAAGGCCAACAAAAGTAGCCAGTGTTTTCAACCTCGACGTAGTAACCATGCTATCAAATCAAGTAGAGATGTTAAATAAAAATATTGATGGTTTGTGTTCTTCACAGGTACATCCGGTAATGCAGTACGAAATAAGTGGAGGTGTTGCGAATCTTGAGTACCCACCCTACGGATATGGCATGGAAAATGAGCAGATAAATTATATAGGTAATAATCCTCGACCTCAAAATAATCCCTATAGTAACACTTACAATGTAGGTTGGAGGAACCATCAAAATTTTTCGTGGGGTGGCCAAGGAAATCAAAGACAACAACCCCTCCCAAGCTTTCAACAGCAACCCTACCCACCAAAGAAGAAACCGAACCTTGAGGAGATGCTGAAAAAATTCATAGCGGTGTCAGAAACACATTTTCAAAACACCGAAACAACACTTAAAAATCAACAAGGATCGATTCAAGAGATCGAGAACTAGTTAGGGCAACTTGCTATGTAACACCCCAAACCCGGCCTAGACGTTACGACCGAATCTGGCATGTCACATGGAAAGGTTGTTAAAGAATCTACGCGTTCGTTCAAAAGATCAAGTTTTGTGAAAAATCCAATTTGTTTTATAGTTCTCTTTGTAAAAACATTTTCATTGCTATTTCTGATGATCTTGGTTATAATTAATCAAACTCAATGAGTTTTAGAAAAATGACATTTAATTTGTTGTAGCCATGTGATATTTTGAAAAGAGTTATCAACGTTAAGAAAATCCAGAGTTTTATCCATTATAGTTTGTAAACCGTGTATTAATATTATAGAAAAACTGTTATTAATGTTTTAGAAAATCCCAAATTAAGCATTCAAAATTAATAGCGATGCAAAATTTAAAGCTAAAACCAAAACAAAATACCAAAGGCCTTATTACAAAACAAAAACCCAAATTTAAATAAAACCTATAGTACCGCAAAATGAAATTTATTAAGCTACGATGTATGGCCACTACAGAGTTCGCCTCGGCTCCAAATCTACAAAGCTAGGAATTACCTGCAAAATTAAGCAGAGGGGTAAGTTACGAGAACTCAGTGTGTAATCCCCTATACAAATGATAACTGGGCCTAAGCCCACAGAAGCGCATTGAGCCTTAGCTCTCACAATAATGAAATTGGCCGAAGCCCATACAAGTCAAATTGGCCCGTAGCCCTAACAACATGGCATAAATAGTGAATGCAATGAAACCCAGCCCAACCTAATATTCCATCCTCTACACTCCGCTCCACATGTCCAACCTTATCACACATGTGGGGATTTCTACAATCAACCCTCCATCCTCGACACTCTTCTTTGCCAGTCATGCTGATAGTCACACTGCTTAAAGCCGATATATATGGCACCAAGCCATCGAAACAATGTGGCAGAGCCATCGATATATGTGTCAGAGCCACCAAAATAATAATATAATCGGCACACAGCCCTGGGTAACTATGATTGACATAGAGTCATCAATAACTGTATTATGCTTGGTACATAGCCATCAGCGACAGTAATATAATCGACACACAGCCTTGGGTAAATACGATTGGCACAAAGCCATAATCAAGTTGGCACAGTGCCATATTTAGGTTGGCATGTAGCCATTATTCAGAATGTGGCAGAGCCATCGATATACACTTCCCCGATCATCAATATCCCAACCCTATGCAATATGTCGTGTATGTCATGCTCAATCATTACACGTGTATGCAGAATACCTATGCTCAATAACAATCATTTAAACATGTAATAAAAGCATATCAGTCATACAACCATAGCCAAACCAGCCATATCATAGCACAAGCTAATCATTTACCTACAAGGGCAAATCAGTCATTTTACCCTGTAAGGGTATTCCGGTAATCTTACCCTTCAGGGGTAGTTCGATAATTCTACTCATAACTAATTCATGTATGTAGTGTATCTCAAACATAATCAATCATACAATTAACACATAAAATGCTAGTACTACTACGAGGGTACAATGGTCATTTTATCGTTTAGGGGTAAAAAAGTAATTTCACAAACTGAGGGTATTTCGATAATTTCACAAATCGGGGCATTTTGGTAATTTCACAAATTAGGGGTATTTTGGTAATTTTGCAAATTGAGGGTATTTTGGTAATTTTGTAAATTAGGGGTATTTTGGTAATTTTAGAAACCAGGGGTATTTCGGTAATTTTACAAACCAGGGGTATTTTGGTAATTTCACAAACTAGGGGTATTTCGATAATTTTACAAATGAAAGGTATTTCAGTAATTTTGAAAACCAAGAGTATTTTGGTAATTTCACAAACTAGGAGTTTTTAGTAATTTTACAAACCAGAGGTATTTTGGTCATTTTAAAAATCAGGGTATTAAAGACCCAATAGAAGGTCCATTGTCGCCACGAACGACTCAAGTATTCTAAACAGAGATAATAATACGAATGGGCCTAAGGCCCATTCTCAGCCTAAGTGGGCCCACACACTCGTGTGGCCCATTCAGCCCAAACCTAGCCATATATATGAGATTCACATAGTCTAGTTCACTATCTACTACTCAATCATACAATTTACTAATATGGGCTCCTAGGCCCATTGGGCCCATACCCACAAGAATACTCATGGTGGCCTCGACTATCGCGTCTAAGCTTCCACGCGTGCGCTCGCACGCTCATGTAGCTACCATCGCCGTGTGACCTGCATTTCAGCATTTGCCACTCTACAACTATAGTAGAGAGAGTACACACCTGATAGGAGTCCGAAGCTGCTAAATTGCGCTTTGAGCACTCCTATGTCTAACGCCAACTAGGTATGCTTATTCTCCTCCTAGACAACTCTATATATAGCTAGCTTCTCACCTTCCTTCTTTGTATCTTTTCGATTTGGAATCCCTCCGTCAGTAGAGTTGAAATCCAACTCAAACTCTTGCCGTCCAATCTGCAAAATAAATACTCCCTTACTTTCCATGATATTTGAACCCAAGTTCTCCCATCAGCCAATTCACGCCACTTGCCACTAAGCCACAAGCTCCTCTTGCCACTAAAACCATACTGCCTAAATATAAATCTATGGCTAAGAAAAATCCATTTTGAAAAAATACCAAAAAGAAATGCAAGTGCCACGCCATGAACCATGGATCTCCTTCCTTCCTTTTGGCATCACCCCCTTGCCTCTTATGTGGCGTCACTTTACCACTACACCACACATGGCACTTGTGTCATTTTCTCCACATTTTATTCTTAAAGCCTACCTACTAACTCCTAGGGTTTTATTCACCTAAAACAAAAATTTTTCCTAAGGTCTAAATTGAACCCGGGACTTCATAGAAGCCCCTAACCTTCAAAATCACTCACCTACTAGATCCAATTTGCATTAAAGCCATTCTCTTATTCTCAAAAATTTTAACCGCTACTATGCCCAAGGCCCATTGGACCCAATCCTACTAGGCCCAAATTTGAGATGTTACATGCTAAGCTGATCTCCGAACGACCACAAGGTAGCTTGCCAAGCAACACTGAAACTAACTCAAAAGAGCAACTTCGAGCCATAACAGGTCATGATAGTGAAGGGTTAGATGAACCAAACCCGAGGCAAGAACTTGTGGTAAGCGAAGGTAAAGTTGAGGAAAGCCAAGAAAAACCAAAATCGGTAATTAAAGAGTACCAACCTCGAATACCATACCCCATTGCGATGAAGAAAGATAATACAGATGAATAGTTCAGTAAGTTTCTTAAACTTTTAAAAAAAATTACATATTAACTTACCGTTTCTTAAAGCTCTTTCGAAGATGCCAGATTCAAGGAATTTTTTAAAAGAGCTTTTAACAAACAAGCAAATGTTAGACGAGGAATTGCATGTGGAACTAAACGTAGTGTGCTCAACAATGTTGCAAAATAAACTACCACCAAAATTAAAAGATCTAGGGTGTTTTACAATTCCATACTTAATTGGTAGTTTATCTGTTGATAATGCTTTAGCTGATTTAGGGGCAAGCATTAATGTTATTCCTTATAAAATGTTTAAACAACTAGGTCTAAGGAAACCCATACAAACTAGGATGAGCATTCAATTAGCTGATAAAACTATTAGAATTCCTAGGGGTATAATTGAAGATGTGCTAGTAAAAATTTACAAATTCATATTCCCAGTAGACTTTGTTGTTTTAGACATGGATGAAGACAATAGTATCCCCTTAATTTTAGGAAGACCCTTTTTAGAAATTGCCAGAGCTAAAATTAATGTTGGTACAGGTGAACTCACACTTCGTGTAGGTGACGAATCAATCAGTCTTCAAGCTCTCAACTCAGTTAGGACATCAAGTGATAAAGGTGAGAATGTAAATTCTATTGATAATCATTTGGTTCAACTTTCTTTACAGGAAGCACCACGGAATTACATAACTGAGCCAGATCTTAGACCTCATGCCAACAAAGAAATAACTCATGAGGAACGAAGGCTTCAAATCGTTGAACTAGACGAGTGGAAGCCACGTGTCAAGGAGAAACCAAGAACACACGAAGCAGAACCAAAGCAAAACCATGTCAGACTTAAGGATGAGGCAAACCAGTTTCAGATCAGGGATCAGGTATTGTTGGATAAGACAGACCCTCGAATCTCCACTTCAGACCTTAACACAAACGAAGAAATCCCTTTTGAGGTATTGAATATCTTCCCATACAAAAACGTCAAGGTAACTAATCCTAAATTTAGCACTTTTAAGGTAAACACTTCTCAACTCGAGCTATATACTGATAATGGAACCAATAGCATGAGAAAGGATTTTCAACTCCTCAAACCACCATGATTATGTGAATGAGAGGTAAGTCTAGCTTAAGACTTTAAACGAGTGCTTCTCGGGAGGCAAGCCGAGCACTAACCCCACTAATTAGTTTGTTTCACATTTTAAAATGCATACTCCCATACCACACGGCCTTGCATACGGGCATGGCCGTGGCCATGTGGACACCACGAATAGGTATATGGGCATGGCGGAGATCGTGCAAAAACAGGACGAAATTTTTTTCCAAGAAACGGGCTTCGGCTAAACGCCATGGTCATGCGACGCAGCCGTGGTCGAAACTGCCTGAAGAACACGGGCTGAGATAAATCTACACGGCCGTGCGAGGCGGCCGTGGTCGATATTATCAATTTTTTTTCACATATCTGCCACCACCACCTCGAGACCACTTCGATGATAAGAAACCTTTGGGTCCTTTTATTTTCAGTATTTTTATTCCTATTCTTATTTTTATTTTTATTTTTTTTAGTTCATTTTCCTTTATTATTAAACTCTTTAAATTTTTAAGTATAATTTGATTTCTTTTATCTCTGGCTGTTTAACTCTCGAGCAACTATAGCAAACGTCCATTAAATAAGAACTCCCTAAAAACTTTACTTACGACTTCGCAGTTAAGATTCAAGGTTCCAATCTAGGAACGAACACACCACCGGAGTATTCTCCACCACCTTCACCTATACCTACTCATCATTGATCATCCTCCAAGGATTTCATCCATAATTCAAGAAGTTTCACCTCTCTCCCTCTCTTATGACATTCTTACTAATCATTATCTATCTTTTTACATTGAGGACAATGTACATCTTAAGTGTGGGGAGTCAACATAGTATTATTTGAAAATCTCTGAATCATGCCTTATTCTTAAGTAATTTCCTCATATCACTAATTAGAATGAAACTTCTATTGATTTATGATTTTTATTGATATGTTTTAGATTAATTCATAGTTAATTATGCATTGATAATTTAGACATTAAGATACTAGAGAATCAAGCATGATAAGTCTATTTTTCAGAATTAAAAATTTGCTAAGTTGTTGATCTAAATTTGAGTATTACCTTGAAGTTTGAAATTTGCAAGATTGTCATCAAAAACCATAATTTTTGTGAGATTTTGAAACTTTTAGAGCATTTTTTTCATGCTCACTTTATTGATTATGTGCGTGTCAACATTGATTTGTTATTCTAGAACTTGCTTCGATTATACATGTCAAGACCACATCATTGATTTGATATACAGAGATGATAAAGGCACTTAGGATTTAACCCACTTGCTCCACTAAAAGCCTACCTTCACAATTAACCCCTAGTGAACCCCTTTGATCCTAACAACCCTTTTATTGACTCACCCACTAATATTAACCTAAAACCCATCTTGTATTTGTTATCACCATTTCTCTTGAATACCCTTTTATCGAGACTTGATTTGATCAGTTGCCTAATTATTTTATTTAGTAGTTGAATTTATCTTATATTATGTACATTTAAATTTAACATCTTGAAGAAGAAGCTCGTATTATTAATTTCAATAGTGGTGGAGATTTGATTTTCAGGCAAGCCTATGGGATTAACTTTTCATGTTCGACTTTTAATAGCTTAATTTTGAACCTTAAACACTTTAGGTGATTTGAGTGAATCTTCAGTGAGGATGTCAACTCTTGTCGATTTTGAATTAAAGGTAATTACTTAGATAAGGGGAAATACCTATATTTTCTGTGCTACACACTTGTAACATTGATTGTTTGAATCTTCAAAACTCTTTTAGTTAAATTATCCATGTATAAATTATCTATGAATTATGACAAGGCATCGTTGATAAGAATTATGAATCGAGGGAAGTTAACTTTAATTGTGAGTTGAGAATTTTGCTTAGGGACAAGCAAATGCTTAAGCGTGGGGGTATTTGATAAACCATAATATGTTCATATTTTAATCCCACATTTAACATACTTTTGGATGATTTATTCCCTGAATTGTGGAATTTGGTGCTCCTAATCCTTTAATTTCATGTTTTATACTTTGGGCCAGTTTGGCAATGCTTTTGAGAAGTGCTTTTGAGAAGTGATGTGGAAAAGTGCTTTTGAGAAGTGCTTTTGAGAGGTGCTTTTGAAAAATCTAAATGTTTGGCATTGCTGTCAAAAAATACTTTTGAGAAGTAAAATGTCTATTTTAGACATGATATTATAAAGTAATAAATATGTATTTAAATAATGTTCAAATTAGTTAATATTATGATATTTTAGTAAAAATATAAAAATAATTTATTAAAACTTATTGTTAATATTTTAATATATAATATTAATTTTAAATATTTCTAAGTAATTAATATTAACTATTTATTAACTTTAATTAGAATATATAAAATATATTAAAATATTTAAATATAAAAGTCCGTACTTCAGCTATCGCCGTATCAGAGGAGAAGCAACGATCACAAATCATACTAACAAATACATTTGGATATGAATTCTGAATCAAAGCCTTAGACTTGCCTTGGATCTATAAGAGCTTTTACGTATCCAAAATTACTACAACTACAAACCTGGAGATCTCAAATCTCAATCTAGAATGAAACCTCTTGACTTTGAGAACTGAAGTGTATAATATTATTTGTGTATCATCTATATATATGTACACCCTCACCATATTGTATTCATGCACTACCCCTCTGTTTGCACCAATCATTTACAGGAAGAACAGGACAGGGCACAGCAAGGTATATATATGTATATAATAGCCGCCAATTACTATATAACTACATCAAAACCTTATAAAAAGGGGTTGATTCAGCAAAATGTTCATATGATCCCTGTATGTAGACACTACACAAAGAGACAGGAGTATGCAAACATTTGAATTTAATGAACTAAATCAGAATACACATAAGCCCCGGCAAGTAAACAATGTTATAAATCAAATATAAACAACTCTTCTCTACTCGTATTGTTTAGTTTAGTTTACAATAATAACATTACATATCCCTTCTACACAATGGACAAGAACCATGACTAAGCAGCCACTTATCTATGCACGGCTGGTGGAACATGTGATGGCACTGTGGCAAGTTCCCCACTGTTTCTCCAAGTTGAAAGTCCTGCATAATATGAAACATAAAAGACAGTCAAATAAGCTCTTTATCAATGTCATCTAGTTCTGAGAATAGGGTTAAGAGGAAACTAGGCTTGAAGGCAAACTGACCATGAAACTTTCTCCCCGGAAGCATTTACATTGTTACCGTTTGTGATTATCATCTTCGGGATTTTTTCAACCAAATGCCTGGCCAATCCTTTAGCACAACCAGTGTCAAAGATGTTGTGGACCTCCGCGAATGTTGTTGTAGGCTCAGCAGTGCCCATCTAGTGAACGAAAATCAAAATCTTAAGCATATTGCTCCTTTGATGGAAGCTCAGAAAAACTAGTATCATCTTGCAGTGAATATATAATATATATCACCTGACTCTGGACTGCACTCAGCATAGCCGGACCGATTCATTCACAAACAAGTCTCCCACTTAGAAGGCTTACAACCACGTCAATCTACATAATAGAATGGTTTTCATTTATCATAAGAACTAGCAACTAAAGCTGTAAATGTTAAAACCATGATACTGAACAAAATTGCTCACCAAGTAGAGCAAACATCCGATCTCGGATTCATTGGATTGCCAAAGAAGGAGAGAAGATTCAAGATTTCTCGAGAAAGCGCTCCCCAATTGAGAAAACCCACTCTGCTCTTGTCCTATCAATGCCCCCATCATGGCCCAACAATGTTCCCCTTCGCACATACAAATGTCATCAATCTCCATCCTCACCATACTTAGAGCAAAAATGGTTACCCTCAGGCATTAAAGTGTTCCACATGTTAAATTCTATGAAATCAAACAGCATAATTGGATTTATTCTCTATATAATAAAAACGACGAAATTATATAACTTGCCATAAAATTATGAATGGAAAAGAAAAATTTAAAAGAAATAAAGCTATAACAACATGGCAAATTCAATTTATTGTAACACCAATATGAATAGGTAATGAACCAAATACAAAAGCTTTTGAAGGAACAATGAAATGGAAAGAAGGAAGAGAAACCAACCCAATGCAAAGAAGAAGGTTAAGATGGCAGAGAAAATGTTCCCAATAATGGCAGAAAGGGCGGAATTGCAAAATTCTTTAACCTTTTCAATGAAATTCCTTAACAAAGAAATTGAAGGCATAGAAACAGGGGATGGGTATCCGTAATAATCCATTTTATTAAAAACACACTATCTAAATCAGATTTATTAAAAACTCTAGCACAAGGATAGCCACACTTATGATTCATGTGTTTATCGCAGGTAAAATTAGATCTTATGTGACTTTTAAAATGGGTTTGGCCAATTTTTTAGCCCTAACTACCAAGATCAGTGAACAATTAAAGAGGAGAAGAAGAGAAGAAAAAAAGATAAACTCACCTGTGGATGAGAGAAACAAAGAATCAGAGGAAAAAGCTAAGTTCAGACAAAAGAGAAAATGGAAAAAAAAAGTCTTCCCAACGTCTTGTGGAAGAAGAAATAGTGAGGTTAATCAAGTAAAATCTCATCCCCAAAAGCACTTCTAGGCTGAAAAACTCAAAATTTATGCTTTTCCATTTGTGAAAAAGGACTTCAAAAAAGCTAAAAAGTTTCCTCCGCTGGTGTTTGTTCTCTAATGCTTTTCAAGAAAAAGCACTTTTCCGTGAAAAAGCTCGTTTGAAACGCAATGGAGAACGTAACCTTAGGAGAGCACCGGAGGATGAAAAGAATGAGAAACGGGCCAAAAATAGAAAAATTGGGCCAAAGTACAAAATCAACACGGCCTGGGCCTAAGACACATGGTCGTGCCTCTTTAGCAGATCCGACCACGGCCTGGATTCGATTCACACGGTCGTGCCCCTGCCGCTTCAAAGAAGAGTTTCATTTGGATTAGGGTACTTAGAGGAAAAGAAAGACATTCCAAAAGCCTATATAAACACCCTAGAGGCCAACCTTCAAGGGTGCAGTCAGCTAGGCCAAGGAGCCGAGCCAGAGAGGCTGAATTGTAGGATTCACTCAAAGAAAGCCAGTTGATCCATCCCAGAAGCCAGAATCACACTCAAGACTGAGGATCTCTCCCTCAATTCCTTCAGGGGGTTTTAGGGATTTCTTTATGTTTTATTTTATATTTTCTTCTGAGATGTATTCTTTTATGATTATGAACTAATCCCCTCAAATTCCTGAGGGGGATGAAACCTAAGACAGATCTTATTATTTTTTTCCGAACTATATGATAAATACTTGATTTGTTCTTAACTATGTGTTCTTAATTCTTGATTTGATATTTCAGGATATTGATTCAAGTATTGATGTGCTTAGGCAGAGGAGGAATACTCTCTATTTAAGAGTAGATCTAGCATAGTTAAGCATAGTTGATCGTAACCCTAAAGGTAGGATGACGAAAATCATCAGATTAGGGTCAAACCTAATATGAGAGTCCATAGATAGAGTTAATGCAATTCTGGGGGTTTTAATTAGAAAGAGATTTCAATTAATCAACCTAGGGTTAGACGTTAGTAGCCTCGAAAGAAGTATTAATATAAATTAGGAAATCCTATGGATAAAGTCAGGTGAATAAATTGTCTGGTTCAGAGTTAGATAACAAGTGAAGTCTAGGCGGACTCTTCCTCGGGTATTGTCTTAATCAATTGGTTTTCCCACAAGTATTTCCCCAATTCCTTCTTTGTGTCTTAGCATCTTTAGCTTAGTAGTTAGTTAATTTTAGATTAACAATAATTCCCTTAATTCTTAGGTTAAATAATAAGAAGGAAGTTAGTATTAGTACTTTTGGTTCCCTTGGGTTCGACAATTCGGTCTTACCACTAAACTATACTGTTGTTCGATAGGTGTGCTTACCTCAATCGTGGTGATAGTTAGTTTCTAGGCTCGATCATTCATTATATAAATTTTAAGAGTTTTTCCACCACCATCAGCCCTAAACTCTTTAGCCCCATACTTACGAAATTTATTGACCGGAGGCTTATTCAATAAATTCCAATTCATAAATGGAGGTACAGCAGAAGTCTGAGAAAGATTAGGTGAGGGCAGAGGTTATGAAACAGCCGGATTCATTCTTACATATTGAGTGAACTATTCATTCATCATTTGGAAGAAATCTTGTTTAGCCTCTCCTTCCTGACCGCTAGTAGTCGATCTTGAATCAAATGGTGCTGTCCCTTGAGCGAGAGCAGGCTTATTACTTTCAACATCGTCAGCTATAGCTCTTTTCGAATCCATTACTATACGAAAAACACATTTTACACGTCACGATTCATCACACTATCACAGTTTGTATATATGGCATGTATAGCTAGACTCTTACTCGTTACGTTAGTCCTAGAATCAACTAAATCGTAGCTCTGATACCAATCAAATGTAACACCTGAACCCTTAACCATCGCCTGTCTAGGGTTCACGGCATTACCGGATAAATCAGATCCTTTTACAAACATTTCATAATATAATTCAACAAAACAAATCAAAGTGTCCCTCAAATAGGTCTACGAGACCTTAAACATGCTTTAGAAAGAGGCCAAGACTAAACTGAACACAGATAAATTTTTAGAAAATTTAAAAGTTTTTCAAAGCTACAGAGGTCACACACTCGTGTGGGCAAACCGTGTGCCTCGTATGGCCTCAGACACGCTCGTGTGCCTCACCCGTGATCGCTACTAACTTGCACCACACGGCCAGTCACACGCCGTGTGTCCAGTCCATGGTCAAGTCTGACTTGTTTTGAAACACAACCTCGAAGAACATGGTAGAGCCACAAGCCCGTGTGCTCAACCGTGTGGGAAATTATAGGCTATTTACAAAGCCAATTTGCCATCCACACATTGGTTTATACCTACAAGCATTATACCAATTCAAATTATAACATAATGTGTAACATCCTGATAATTAGGGGTTATGTATCTTACTTAATTGAATGATGTTGCATGCTTAAATATGTTTGAGTGTATTTTGGAAGTTATTTTTGAACTTCATTAATTAAGTGAATGCTTAGTGAAACTTTTAATTTCTAATAATTAAGATGGACTTAAGCATGTTAGGCTTTAAGAAATAAAGACAAGAGGTTTTAAGCATAAGATGAGTAATTGGTAAGGTGGTTAGGATACATGGATGAGTGCTTGAGGGGAGAGGTTCGAATCCCCTAGCTAGCAAATGGGAAGATTTTATTTTTTTGTTTCCTTCTCTATAGTGTCGGCCAAGGTTCTTCTAGAATGGATGAGCATCTTTTTAATTTTGGCTATTTGACCATATGAAAAAGGCAAGATAAAGACTTATGGCATGGAATCAAGATATGATGATAAGATAGGGGGACAAAAGGATTGATATATGGGCAATGTTTTGGAAGCTTGTTCATGGTCATTTGACCATGAACCTAGTCGGTTTTAGGGGCTAAATAGGGTGGTTAATGGTGATAGCAATCTAAGGATTGATGGGGAAGAATTATGGAGGAAAAAGGGGGATTATGTTGGCTTCCTAGTTGGCCGAATTTGACTTGAGTTAGGGGATGATAGTTGGCCAAAAGCTATTGCATTTTTGTGCATCTTCTCTCATTTCTCCAAAAGTTTCTCTCCTAGCCGAATTTGTCATTGAGTTTAGGTAAAAATTTCTCTTTGTTTTGGCTTTCATTTTGACCAATTTTCTCCAAAAGCTCCCTTCCTAGCCGAATGCTTATCTACACAAAAGAGAAGTCTTTTTCTCTTCTTTTGGTCATCTTGCAATTTGCCATTTCGGTTTGAAAGGTCTTTTTAGTTTCTTTTCTCCTAATCAAAATACCTTTCTTTCTCTTTGTAACCGAAATTACAAGTCTTCAAGAATCATTTATTTCTTTTTCCTTCATTGACGAATCTACCAAAGTTCAAAGAACCATTTTTCTTCAATTTCTCCCTCTTGGCCGAATGTGCATAGGTCCCTAAACCTATCTCTTTTCTTTTGAAATCACTTTCATCATCATCTTTTCTTCATCTTCTATTTCTCTCTTCTTTCAATTTCATTTTCTTTCTTCCTTCTCTCAATGAAACTACTTTCTACTAAAACCAACAATCAACATCTATTTTCATCATCTTTTGCCAACCTAATCATATTCTATTTCGATTTCCTTTCTCCTTTTCTTTCTTTGAAAATCAAACCATTTTAGCCATAAATCACCATCTTTTCTCTTTTCTTTTTTGTGCGATCAAACTACCAAATCCATTTTATTCTCTTCTTTTTGTTTTAGGCCGAATCTTCAAGTGGGTAAGTAAGACTTTTCGTCAATCGTTTTCATTATTTCTTTTTACTTTGGCCAATTTAGAATCATGATTCTCTTATTTTCTCTCTTAGGCCGAATCCTTGGAAAGGATTTTTAAGGATCTTTGTTGAAGCCAACTTTTAAGAAGTGACTTTTCAAAATCATCCAAGGTAAGATTATCCCTTTTGGTTATATCAATTTCTTTAGATGGGCTACTAATCAATCTTATTTTTAGGGGTGATTTAAGACTAACAAGATAGGTAAGAAAAGAGCAGTGCGAAGTGTTTGGAAGAGAGGAGGCACTGTTTTACCATTGAATTTCAAAAGAAAGGCTGTATCGGTGGTAAGAGATTTTCCACCGGGTTGTGGACCCTCTGCTAATGAAGATCGATTATTTGAAGTAGTACGTACAACCAAACCACTTTACGTTGGTGGGATATCAGGGGGTTTTGATCCATCTAGCAGAGAAAAACCACAAATAACAGTTGTTCGAGAATCCGAGGGTAAGGATTTAGATCTTTCGTCAATAAATAAAGTTTTATTAGTAATAGTGTATACTAACCAAGTGTGATAATTAATTAGGTGTTGATGAGCGAGAGAGTGTCGTACTCACTGTCATAAGGTGTGTAACCCTACATTAAAAACTCATAGATCTATTTTTATATGTGACTTTATGACAATGTGTTTAATAATGATTTTTGGATGCCATTCAGTGGTATACGATATTCAGGTATGTTTACCCCAAATATTCTGTTAATTTTGCTATATGCATAATTGGGAGATAAGTATGATTTTGTTATGATTTTGGGGTAAATAGCATGAAAACTAAATGATATGTATGTGCATGGGTATATGGGTATATTTGATAAAGGGGAAGTATTCTGGTGGTTTTACCACATTTTCGGTGATTTTGGTCACATATTTGAAATCCGGTGACTTCGGTCACACATGTGAATCTGGTGACTTCGGTCACATATTTTAAATTTGGTGACTTCGGTCACAATTTTGTCTGGTCGCCTTGCCACAAAATTATAAGGGCGATGTGCATGTTGACTGCAGCAACTGCCTTCGATGGTGTGTAGCGGATGGAGGGTCGATTTAGTAATCTCCACGGTGTGTTGGTTGGTACGAGTGGTGTGTAGCGGATGAATATTTAGGTGGGCCGGGTTTGCATTTCATTATTTGTACATATTCATGTGATTTAAATGATTATTATTTAATCTGCTATGGAAATGGGCTTTTGGGCTAAAAATGAGCTAAATGGGCCTATGGCCATATGTGTAATTTTTTTGGGCTTTAAGGCATATGATTAATGGGCTTTTTAATGTATGTGTTACACATTGAGTTTATAACTCACCCATTTTGTGGGATAACTTTTCAGATGATTCGTAGCGCGATGGATTGGGTCAACAAGTACTCCGTGGTGGCCAATGCTCATATCAAGTATTTTGAAGATTTTCCAATTTAAACTTATTAAATTTTATTACTTAGACTTTATTATGGGTTTGCTATTTTTGTAATAAGGCCACTATAAACTGTTTTAATTTTGTGTTTGGACTTTTATTTTGCCATGAACAAATATCTATTAAATAACTAAATGGTTTTTCGTCAAATAATTTAAAAAAAATGTTTTTGTCACTAATATATATATGTTTTAAAGTAATTTCCATAAATTTGGTTTTCTTTTAATTTATTAACTCCTTCTAAAATAATGTTTTAAAAGACATAAATTTACTTTACAATTTGATTTCAACCTAAAATATTAATTAAATCTATTTTCTACAAAAATCATCAAGTTTTTCTTAAATAAAACGAGAGTTTGCTAAAGTTAGATTCGAGGAACATAACAAATCCGGTCAGGCTTTTTGGGCCGGGTTTGGAGTGTTTCAACTTGGTATCAGAGCCCAGTTTTAAACTCTCGGCCTTGGGTTGTGAAGCCCACAATGTTTTCAAAAATTGGCCCAAATGACTTTTAGAAAGTTTTCTTAAGTTAGAATGGTTTTATAAGAGCATAGCACCCGAGTTCTCAGCCCAGATCCATCAGGTATGTATCTTTATGGATAAAGTGATATGAAAGTCTGATAAGCTTAAGGAAACTATAACTTTAGAGACATGGACCCTAGGTGTATGTGTGCTACTGCGAAAAAACCACTGAATATCTGTTTCATAAAACTTTCTTTTAATAAGAAGTGAAAAGACTCTAATACATAAGACTTTTTCATAAAAATGATAAGACACGTAGTAGACATGAGTTCTAGGGGCGTGGTCGTCGTGGACGTGGACGAGGAAGACCCGTCGTGTCAAACATTAGATCCGAATATGGTTTGAAAATGAAGCTCCGCCAACTTTTGAAAACCCATTTTTTCAAAACAAATTTAATATTTGTTGAAAACTTCTCATTTTAGCTATCTAGTTGAAATCATACTTAGTCGAGTTTGAAAATTTAATTAAGTCAAGTTTTCGGGGAGTATCCGAGTAGCTCAAATTTAGCGGAATGTGGTTGGAGGCACGATAAAACATTTTGGTTAATTTAGAAAGCGTGTGATTCAAATTTATAATTAAAACAAAATATCTACTCCGTGATGAGGCCTACCGGTGGTGGCTCACTATCAAGGAAAGTACCACAATGGATCATTGGATTGGGGTATTTTAAAATTAAATTCAAGGAAAATACGTTGGAGCTAGTTACATCGACTCCGGAGGAAGAGATTTCTAAATTTGGTGCAAGGAAACAAGTCGATAAATGAATATGAAGCGAATTTTTGTGACTTAGCCGTTATGCCAAAGGGATGGTAGCTACTGAATATGAACGGTGTATCAGATTTGAGGATGGACTTAGAGATGAACTGCGAGTGATGATTGCTCCGCACCGTGAAAGAGATTTTACAATCTTAGTAGAAAGAGCAAGAATAGCTGAAGAGGTTAACCGAAAGATAGAACTGGGATAGAGGCGAATAAGAATAAGAGAAGCTTTGGGTCTTGTGGTCATCCGAATTTTCAAGAAACCAAGAAATGAAGGACCGCGAGGTCGTGATCACTACTGGTGGACAACATCGTGCTTGTGCCCAATGTGGAAAAATGCACCCAAGAGAGTATTGGAAAAAGACCGGGGGATGTTTCAAGTGCGGATCTAAAGACCATATGATCAAGGATTGCCCGAAGAATTCAGATAAGAACCGCCCAGCAGGTCAGGGTGTTAATCAGGCTGGCAGAGGTGAACAACAGCCGATAAGGGGCCGTGGTCCAAATGGAAGGGGTAATGGTTCGTAGAGGTCGCGAAACTTGAGTGCAGAGGCAAGTGGTAGCTCCGAGGCAAGACAACAGTCCGGTATATGCAGTTCATCGCAGAGAGGGGCAATGGCGCACTGATGTTATTACGCACGCTTTACGATTTACGGGTTGCCCTTTATTGCTTTGATAGATATAGGGTCAACTCATTCTTATATCGCTAGTGAAGTATCTGGGACTTTGCATGTGACTTCGAGATCAGTACCTAGGAAGATGATATACTTAGTCCTTTAGGATGATGAAGAGTTATAGACAAACTTTTAAGGAAGTACCTTTAGAAGTTCAAGGATACGCTTTACCGATTTAATGGAGTTGCCATTCGAGAATTCAACTGATCTTAGGCATGGACCGGCTTGTGAAGTGTCGTGTAAATGTGGATTGTGCTTGCTAGTTAATGTCCTAAGAATGTGATGACAAAGAAGTTGTAGTGATGGGCGAGAGACGGAAGTACTTATCTAATGTAGTATTCGCTCTTAAGGTAGAAAAGATGGTTAAGCCTTCCCGATGTTGGTGAGTGCCTTGGAGGCTAAAGAAGTAATCGTTGAAAGAGTTAGACCGTGAATGAATTTATAGATGTTTTTCCTAAGAACTTCCGTGTTTGCCTCGAATCGTGAGGTAGAATTGAATTGATTTATTGCAGAACGGCGCCAGCTTTCTATTGCTCCATATAGAATGGCACGAAGGAGTTAGTTGAGCTTAAGGCTCGATTCGGGAGTTGCTTGATCGTGGATTTATCGACCTAGTGTGTCTCCATCGAGCACCGGTCCTATTTGTGAAGAAGAAGGACGGATCAATAAGGATGTGTATAGATTATCGGCTTGAATAAGCTAACCATCAAGAACAAGTATCCTTTGCCAAGGATCGACGACTTGTTTGATCAGCTTAAGGGAGTTGCGGTATTCTCAAAGATTGATCTAAGGTCAGGGTATCATCAGCTTAAAGTGAAAGAAGCAGATATCCATAAGACAGCTTTCCGAACTAGATATGGGCATTATGAATTCCTGGTAATGCCCTTCAGATTGACGAACGCCCCAGCTGCGTTCATGGATATGATGAACCATATTTTCCAAATTTCTACTTGGATCAATTCGTCGTGGTATTCATAGACGACATCCCAGTGTATTCTAAGTCCGAGATGGAACATGATGAGCATCTTGGATTGTGTTGCGAGTTTTAAGAGAGAAGAAGCAGTATGCCAAATTCAAAGAAGTGTGAATTTTGGCTAAAAGAGGTTGTATTTTTAGGCCATGTGGTGTCTGCAGAAGGGATAAGGTGGATCCTCGGAAGATTGAGGCGTGCTAGATTGAAACCACCTAAGTCCGTGGCGAAGTTTGCGTTTCTTGGGGTTAGCAGGCTATTACAGAAGATTTGTTGAAGGAATTTCATCGATAGCTGCACCTTTAACAAAATTGCTGAGAAAGGAAGTACCTTTCGTGTGGGCTGATAAGCAACAAGAGAGTTTTGAGAAGCTCAAGAAGGTTTTGACCGAAGCTCTAGTTTTGATTCACTGAGGCGTGAAAGGATTTAAATGCGTGTATTGTGACGCATCTCACATGGGATTAGGATGTGTTCGATGCAAGATGGGAACGTGAGTTGCGTATCGTCTTGGCGCTAAGACCTCACGAGGTTATATCCGACGATGATTTGGAGTTGGTAGGCTGTAGTCTTTACTCTTAAAGTTTGGAGATATTACTTATATGGAGAAAAGTCGGTGATATACACGGACCATAAGAGTCTAAAATATCTCCGACTCGAAAGAATTGAATTTGAGGCGTGAAGGTGGATAGAGTTGTTGAAAGACTACGATCGTTTCTATAGAGTACCACCGGCAAGGCGAATGTGGTGGCGAACGCTCTAAGTCGAAAGTGGTGTCGATTTAAGGCGATGTTTGCACATCTTAGTCTTTACGATGACGGAAGCTTGTTGGCGTAACTTCAAGTTAAACCGACATGGTTGAATCAAGTGAAAGAGAGGCGCTTGATAGACGATGATCCGAGTGCAAAACTTGATGAGGTGCAGTGGAGAATTGGAAGATTATGGTATTAACAAAGTGGACGTGGACGAGGAAGAATGGTCGTGTCGAACTAGTTAGATCTGGTTAAGGTTTCAAATGAAGCTCCGCCACCCACCGTTGGGTGGATTTTCAAGAACAAAATGAAGGAGGTGACGCAGATATCACAAGTCGTGTCTTGCGAGTTTTAGAACGAGTAGCGTAAGCTAGTTCTCGAAATGGGTCTCAAAGTCGAGTCGAGAGACTAAGATCGAATGGAGCCGAGGTTTTCGGGGAGTATCCGGAGTAGCTCCAAATGTAGCGGAATCTTGGTTGGAGGCAATCGAGAGGATTATGGACGATTTAGACGCACCATCAAGAAAAATTGAAAGGTGCTATTTCACTACTCCATGATGAGGCCTACCAAGGTGGCTCACTATCAAGGAAAGTACCACGTGGATCGATTGGATTGGGGTATTTTAAAATTAAATTCAAGGAAAATACGTTGGAGCTAGTTACATCGACTCCCAGAGGAAGAGATTTCTAAATTTGGTGCAAGGAAACAAGTCGATAGCTGAATATGAAGCGAAATTTTGTGACTTAGCCGTTATGCCAAAGGATGGTAGCTCTCGAATATGAACGGTGTATCGATTTGAGGATGGACTTAGAGATGAATCTGAGTGATGATTGCTCAAGACCGTGAAAGAGATTTTACAATCTTAGTAGAAAGAGCAAGAATAGCTGAAGAGGTTAAGCGAACCGAAAGATAGAACTGGATAGAGGCGAATAAGAATAAGAGAAGCTTTGGGTCTTGTGGTCATCCGAATTTTCGGAAGAAACCAAGAAATGAAGGACCGCGAGGTCGCTGAGATCACACGGTGGACAACATCGTGCTTGTGCCCAATGTGGAAAAATGCACCCAAGAGAGTATTGAAAAAGACCGGGATGTTTCAAGTGCGGATCTAAAGACCATATGATCAAGGATTGCCCAAGAATTGAGATAAGAACCGCCAAAGAAGTCGAGTGTTAATCAGTGGCAGAGTTGAACAATGAAATGATAAGGGACCGTGGTCCAAATGGAAGGGTAATGGTTACGTAGAGGTCGCGAAACTTGAGCAGAGGCGGTGGTAGCTCGAGGCAAGACAACAGTCCGGTATATGCAGTTCATCGCAGAGAGGACGATGGCGCACTGATGTTATTACAGCACGCGTTTCGATTTCAGGTTGCCCTTTATTGCTTTGATAGATATAGGGTCAACTCATTCTTATATCGCTAGTGAAGTATCCGGGACTTTGCATGTGACTTCGAGACTGTACCTAGGAAGATGATCGTATTTAGTCCTTTAGAATGATGATGAGTTATAGACAAACTTTTAAGGAAGTACCTTTAGAAGTTCAAGGGATACGATTTAACGATTTAATGGAGTTGCCATTCGAGAATTCGACCGATCTTAGGCATGGACGGCTTGTGAAGTGTCGTGTAAATGTGGATTGTGCTCTAAGCGAATGTCCTTAAGAATCTGTTGATGACAAAGAAGTTGTAGTGATGGGCGAGAGACGAAGTACTTATCTAATGTAGTATTCGCTCTTAAGGTAGAAAAGATGGTTTGTAGCCTTCCGATGTTGGTGAGTGCCTTGGAGGCTAAAGAAGTAATTGAAAGAGTTAGGACCGTGAATGAATTTATAGATGTTTTTCCTAAGAACTTCCGTGTTTGCCTCCGGATCGTGAGGTAGAATTCGAATTGATTTATTGCCTGGAACGGCGCCAGTTTCTATTGCTCCATATAGAATGGCACCGAAGGAGTTAGTTGAGCTTAAGGCTCAGATTCAGGAGTTGCTTGATCGTGGATTTATCTGACCTAGTGTGTCTCCATCGGGAGCACCGGTCCTATTTGTGAAGAAGAAGGACGGATCAATAAGGATGTGTATAGATTACCGGCAGTTGAATAAGCTAACCATCAAGAACAAGTATCCTTTGCCAAGGATCGACGACTTGTTTGATCAGCTTAAGGGAGTTGCGGTATTCTCAAAGATTGATCTAAGGTCGGGGTATCATCAGCTTAAAGTGAAAGAAGTAGATATCCATAAGACGACTTTCCGAACTAGATATGGGCATTATGAATTCTCGGTAATGCCATTCGGATTGACGAACGCCCAATTGCGTTCATGGATATGATGAACCATATTTTCCAAATTCTACTTGGATCAATTCGTCGTGGTATTCATAGACGACATCCTGGTGTATTCTAAGTCCGAGATGGAACATGATGAGCATCTTCGGATTGTGTTGCGAGTTTTAAGGGAGAAGAAGCTGTATGCCAAATTCAGCAAGTGTGAATTTTGGCTGAAAGAGGTTGCATTTTTAGGCCATGTGGTGTCTGTAGAAGGGATAAGGGTGGATCCTCGGAAGATTGAGGCTGTGCTAGATTGGAAACCACCTAAGTCCGTGAATCAAGTTTGCGCTTCTTGGGGTTAGCGAGGCTATTACGTAAGATTTGTTGAAGGAATTTCATCGATAGTTTGCACCTTTAACAAAATTGTTTGAGAAAGGAAGTACCTTTCGTGTGGGCCGATAAGCAACAAGAGAGTTTTGAGAAGCTCAAGAAGGTTTTGATGAAGCTCTAGTTTTGATTCAACTGAGGCGTGAAAGGATTTAAATGTGTATTGTGACGCATCTCACATGGGATTAGGATGTGTTCGATGCAAGATGGGAAGGTAGTTGCGTGTCGTCTTGGCGCTAAGACCTCACGAGGTTATATCCGACGCATGATTTGGAGTTGGTAGTCTGTAGTCTTTACTCTTAAAGTTTGGAGATATTACTTATATGGAGAAAAGTCGGTGATATACACGGACCATAAGAGTCTAAAATATCTCCGACTCGTAAAGAATTGAATTTGAGGCGTCAAGGTGGATAGAGTTGTTGAAAGACTACGATCGTTCTATAGAGTACCACAGGCAAGGCGAATGTGGTGGCAGACGCTCTAAGTCAGAAAGTGGTGTCAGATTTAAGGGCGATGTTTGCACATCTTAGTCTTTACGATGACGGAAGCTTGTTGGCAGAACTTCAAGTTAAACCGACATGGTTGAATCAAGTGAAAGAGAGGCAGTTGATAAACGATGATCTGAGTGCAAAACTTCGGTAGGTGCAGAGTGGAGAATTGGAAGATTATGGTATTAACAGCGATGGGGTATTGTGTTTCAAAAGTAAAGTCTGTATGCCGAGGATCGGGAATTGAGGCAAAAGATTCTTCAGAGTCGATAATAGCCCTTATGCTATGCATCTGGAGGAAGTAAGTTATACCGAGATTTGTGAGATCGGTTTTGGTGGCTCGGACTTAAGCGGAAGTTACGGAGTTTGTAGGAAAGTGCTTAACATGTCATCAAGTCAAGGTGAACATCAAGTACCTTCGGATTGCTTCACCGATAAAGATTCCGCGATGGAAGTGGGAGAGAATCACCATGGACTTTGTTAGTGGGCTTCCTCTTACGCCTATTAAGAAAGACTCTGTATGGGTGATAGTGGACCGATTGACAAAATCTGCACATTTTATCCCAGTTCGAATTGATTACTCTTTATAGAAGTTGGCGAAGTTATATGTGGCTAAAATTGTGAGATTGCATGGAGTGCCGTTGTCGATTATTTTGGATAGGGATCTGAGGTTTACGTCTCGGTTTTGGAAAGCATTGCATCAGGCTTTGGGCACCAGATTGGATTTCAGTACGACATTTCATCCACAGTCGACGGTCAATCTGAAAGAGTAATCCAAATCTTAGAAGATATGTTAATGGGTTGTGTGATAGATTTCAAGGGAAGTTGGGAGGAATTCTTACCGTTAGCAGAATTTGCGTACAATAACAGTTACCAAGCCAGTATTCGGATGGCACCAATGAAGCACTACATGGACTAAGTGTCGCACTCCTACGTGTTGGATGTAATTAGGGAACGCCGATTTTGGGTCCGAAAATAGTGGTGAATCAAGAAAAGGTTAAGGTAATCCGGGCTCGGTTAAAAGAAGCATCTGATAGACAAAAGTCGTACGCAGATCTAAAGCGAAAGGAAATAGAGTTTGCTGTGGGGGACCAAGTTTTCCTAAAGGTTTCACCTTGGAAAAAGGTAATGAGATTTGGTCGCAAAGGGAAGCTAAGTCCCAGGTTCATTGGACCTTATCGGGTTTTGAAGCGGGTCAGATCTGTGGCATATCAGTTAGAATTACCTTCGAAATTGAAGCAAATGCACGATGTGTTCCATGTTTCAATGTTAAGCCGTTACCGGTCGGATCCATCTCATGTAGTGCCAGTTAAGACCAGATTTGTCCTATGAAGAGGAGCCAATTCAAATTCTGGAGCGAGATGTAAAGGTTTTACGGAGAAAGTCGATTCCTCTCGTCAAAGTATTATGGCGTAATCATGGATCAGAAGAAGCTTCGTGGGAACCGGAGGAAGCGATGCGACAGCAATACCCTCACTTGTTCCAACCAGGTAATTTCGAGGACGAAATTATTTTAAGGGGGTAGAACTGTAACATCCTGATAATTAGGGGTTATGCATCTTTACTTAATTGAATGATGTTGCATGCTTAAATATGTTTGAGTGTATTTTGGAAGTTATTTTTGAACTTCATTAATTAAGTGAATGCTTAGTGAAACTTTTAATTTCTAATAATTAAGATGGAGTTAAGCATGTTAGGCTTTAAGAAATAAAGACAAGAGGTTTTAAGCATAAGATGAGTAATTGGCAAGGTGGTTAGGATACATGGATGAGTGCTTGAGGGGAGAGGTTCGAATCCCCTAGCTAGCAAATGGGAAGATTTTATTTTTTTGTTTCCTTCCCTATAGTGTCAGCCAAGGTTCTTCTAGAATGGATAAGCATCTTTTTAATTTTGGCTATTTGACCATATGAAAAAGGCAAGATAAAGACTTATGGCATGGAATCAAGATAGGATGATAAGATAGGGGGGACAAAAGGCTTGATATATGGGCAATGTTTTGGAAGCTTGTTCATGGTCATTTGACCATGAACCTAGTCGGTTTTAGGGGCTAAAGAGGGTGGTTAATGGTGATAGCAATCTAAGGATTGATGGGGAAGAATTGTGGAGGAAAAAGGGGGATTATGTTGGCTTCCTAGTTGGCCGAATTTGACTTGAGTTAGGGGGTGATAGTTGGCCAAAAGCTATTGCATTTTTGTGCATCTTCTCTCATTTCTCCAAAAGTTTCTCTCCTAGCCAAATTTTTCATTGAGTTTAGGTAAAAATTTCTCTTTGTTTTGGCTTTCATTTTGACCAATTTTCTCCAAAAGCTCCCTTCCTAGCCGAATGCTTATCTACACAAAAGAGAAGTCTTTTTCTCTTCTTTTGGTCATCTTGCAATTTGCCATTTCGGTTTGAAGGTCTTTTTAGTTTCTTTTCTCCTATTCAAAATACCTTTCTTTCTCTTTGTAACCGAAATTACAAGTCTTCAAGAATCATTTCTTTCTTTTTCCTTCATTGCCGAATCTACCAAAGTTCAAAGAACCATTTTTCTTCAATTTCTCCCTCTTGGCCGAATGTTCATAGGTCCCTAAACCTATCTCTTTTCTTTTGAAATCACTTTCATCATCATCTTTTCTTCATCATCTATTTCTCTCTTCTTTCAATTTCATTTTCTTTCTTCCTTCTCTCAACCGAAACTACTTTCTACTAAAACCAACAATCAACATCTATTTTCATCTTCTTTTGCCAACCGAATCATATTCTATTTCGATTTCCTTTCTCCTTTTCTTTCTTTGAAAATCGAAACCATTTTATCCATAAATCACCATCTTTTTCTCTTTTCTTTTTTGTGCAAACCGAAACTACCAAATCCATTTTTATTCTCTTCTTTTTGTTTTAGGCCGAATCTTCAAGTGGGTAAGTAAGACTTTTCGTCAATCGTTTTCATTATTTCTTTTTACTTTGGCCAATTTAGAATCATGATTCTCTTATTTTCTCTCTTAGGCCGAATCCTTGGAAAGGATTTTTAAGGATCTTTGTTGAAGCCAACTTTTAAGAAGTGACTTTTCGAAATCATCCAATGTAAGATTATCCCTTTTGGTTATATCAATTTCTTTAGATAGACTACTAATCAATCTTATTTTTAGGGGTGATTTAAGACTAACAAGATAGGTAAGAAAAGAGCAGTGCGGAGTGTTTGGAAGAGAGGAGGAACTATTTTACTATCGAATTTCAAAAGAAGGGTCATGATCGTGAAGAGATTTTCCACCGGTTGTAGACCCTCCGCTAACTAAGATCGGTTATTTGAAGTAGTACGCATAACCGAACCACTTTACGTTGGTGGAATATCGGCGGTTTTGATCCATCTAGCGGAGAAAACCACAAATAACGTTGTTCGAGAATCCGAGGGTAAGGATTTAGATCTTTCGTCAATAAATAAAGTTTTATTAGTAATAGTGTATACTAACCAAGTGTGATAATTAATTAGGTGTTGACGAGCGAGAGAGTATTGTACTCACTATCATAAGGTGTGTAACCCTACATTAAAAACTCATAGATCTATTTTTATATGTGATTTTATGACAATGTGTTTAATAATGATT
Organism: Gossypium rotundifolium; assembly: GCA_025506655.1. NCBI lineage: Eukaryota > Viridiplantae > Streptophyta > Magnoliopsida > Malvales > Malvaceae > Gossypium > Gossypium rotundifolium. The sequence goes on along the minus strand of CP106727.1, from coordinate 116,797,971 downwards.
TTTGGATGCCATTCAGTGGTATATGATATTCAGGTATGTTTACCCCAAATATTTTGTTAATTTTGCTATATGCATAATTGTGAGATAAGTATGATTTTGTTATGATTTTGGGGTAAATAGCATGAAAACTAAATGATATGTATGTGCATGGGCATATGGGTATATTTGATAAAGGGGAAGTATTCTGGTGGTTTTACCACATTTCCGGTGACTTCGGTCACATATTTGAAATCCGGTGACTTCGGTCACACATGTGAATCTGTGACTTCACACATATTTGAATTCAGTGACTTCGGTCACAATTTTGTCTGGTGGCCTTGCCACAAAATTATAATGGCGATGTGCATGTTGATGCAAAGAATCGCCTTCGATGGTGTGTAGCGGATGGAAGGTCGATTTAGTAATCCCCACAGTGTGTTGGTTGGTACGGGTGGTGTGTAGCGGATGGATATTTAGGTGGGCCGGGTTTGCATTTCATTATTTGTACATATTCATGTGATTTAAATGATTATATTTAATCTGCTATGAAAATGGGCTTTTAGGCTAAAAATGAGCTAAATGGGCCTATGGCATATGTGTAATTTTTTTTGGGCTTTAAGGCATATGATTAATGGGCTTTTTAATGTATGTGTTACACATTGAGTTTATAACTCACCCATTTTGTGGGATAACTTTTCGATGATTCAGAGGCGCGATGGATCGGTCGACAAGTACTCGTGGTGGCCAATGCTCATATCAAGTATTTTGAAGATTTTCCAATTTAAACTTATTAAATTTTATTACTTAGACTTTATTATGGGTTTGCTATTTTTGTAATAAGGCCACTATAAACTGTTTTAATTTTGTGTTTGGACTTTTATTTTGCCATGAACAAATATCTATTAAATAACTAAATGGTTGTTCGTCAAATAATTTAAAAAAATGTTTTGTCACTAATATATATATGTTTTAAAGTAATTTCCATAAATTTGGTTTTCTTTTAATTTATTAACTCCTTCTAAAATAATGTTTTAAAAGACATAAATTTACTTTGCAATTTGATTTCAACCTAAAATATTAATTAAATCTGTTTTCTACAAAAATCATCAAGTTTTTCTTAAATAAAACGAGAATTTGCTAAAGTTAGATTCGAGGAACATAACAAATCCGGTCAGGCTTTTTGGGCCGGGTTTGGGGTGTTTCATAATGACCATCTTTTCTAAGCATTCAAGAATATTTCAAACACACCATCTTATGCAATATTTTCCTCATTCTCATCACAACATTTCTAAGTATAAACTAACCAAAACATACCATTTCTTTATAACAACTTTTCATCAATAATATGCTAACTTTGTATCAATAAACTTACCATTATTTTGACCATTTTGTTAACCATCAAAACATACCAAACTAAGCATCATATAGCATGACTACTCATTCATATCACATTCATTTATCTAGCATATCAAATGGCTATATATACATCTCAAACATAAGTCCAAATAACTAGCCTATACATGCCATATTTAACTATGTACACATTCAAAAGTACCAACATAGAGTTTGATAGTGTGGAGATGATCCTCGATGATCCCCGAGCCTTCCGTAGCTTTAAGGATCTATAAAACAAAACAAACACACACAAAGTAAGCTTTCAAAAGCTTAGTAAGCCATATACAAATAAACTTAACATATAAACATTAAATATCATATCAAACACAAGATCATTCATATATACATAACTATTGCAAATTCTTTATTCATTCTTGGCTCATTTCTTTGGCCATTTCTTACCAACAAGAATATGTCTCCAAATACCTCACTTGATCATAGCACATTTTCACATATATCACATTTAAGTTTATCAATACTATGCACATATATCAATTAGGTAGGTTCATATATATATATGCTTACCTTTCATACATATACATAGTGTACATTTCAAATGTACTTTATTCGTTTATACATTTCACATAGTCTTTTGTTTCTCGAAATTACCCATTGAACTATTCATAATCAAAAGGATACTCTGAATACTCAGAATAATCGTACAATGCCAACATCCCAGATGTGGTCTTACATGTAACCAAATATCGATGCCACTGTCCCAGACAAGGTCTTACACGAATCAAATACGATGTCAATGTCCCAGACATGGTCTTACACGTAAATCTAAAATCGATGCCAACATCCCAGACATGGTCTTACACTATGTCTCATATCGATGCCAACATCCTAGATGTGGTCTTACATGATATCTCATATCGAAAACCTATATCATGACATATAAGATCCTATTTATTCCTAGGTTTGTACGGGACTTTCGGACATTGATACATTGTCGATACTTTCTCGAATTTCATGTACAATCATCTTGTACACATTCTTCACAATTAATTTCCATAGGTGCATAAATAACTCAATTCAAATACATTTATTTGTATATAGACTTACCTCGGATTCGGAATAAACGAACGAACTCGGCTACTCAATCACTTTCGATTTTCTCGGTCTAAATCTATTTTCTTCAGTTCTTGATCTATACATATTCAAATTTAACTCATTTATTCACCAATTCATTCAATTCAATCCAAAAACACACATTTTAGGAAATTTAAAAATTAGCCATCATATTTTCATATTTTGACATTTTAGTCCCTATTTCATAAGATCACAAAATACACAAAATTTCATATCACCCAAGCTTGACTGAATATTCCCATGCTCAATACAAGTCCATACATTTCATTTATTTCACATTTTAGTCCTTTTAAATATTATTTTCATAATTTAGTCCAAATTACTCAAATTCATCAAAAGTCCAAAGACAAAACATGTTAATCTAACACATATATTTCATATTTCATCAAAAATCATCACAAAGCTCATGAATTCATCAATGGCACTTTCAAAATCTTCATCAATTCACAAAATTAAGGCATGGGTTTGAAAGAACACGAAGCAACGATTACAAAAACTTAGAAATTATCAAAAACTGAGCAAAAACTAACCTTGAACCTAAGAACATCAATGACTGAATGTAACCAAAGCTTAAACTCTCATTTCTTTTCTTATTTTCGATGGTGGATGGATGAACAATCCACTATCATCTTTCATTTATTTTATTTACTACATTATAATGTTTTATTTACCAAATTAACCTTTTAATTTTTATAAGTAAACCATATAAACTAAGCCCATAACCGTCCACCCCAAAGTCTAATGGCCAAATTACAACATAATGCCTCATATATAGAAAGACACATCAATTAAGCACTAAATAAAAAGAAAGCTACTTTTACATTTCATGCGATTTAGTCCATTTATTAAATTAAGCACACAAGCGGACAATTTAATCCACGAAACTTTCACACATGCTAAATCACATGCTGCAAGCACAGAAAATAATATTAAAATATTTTTTGACTCAAATTTATGGTTCCAAAACCACTATTTCGACTAGGGTCTAAACTGAACTATTACAAATGGACATCATTTGGGTGATATTAATGGTTTATTATTAAGGTTAATTAAGTAATTAGATAATTTCATACTAAATTAATAAAACAAAAACCCATTAATTTCATTTATCATCTTCTTAGCTGAAATTAGGGTTGGAGAAAGCCATTAAAATAGCTTGAAGCATTCGATCACTTGCTAGCTTTATTGTAAGTTCATTTTTGTCTCGTTTTTAATGATTTTTATGTTTTTGAGATTGTTGAAACTTAGTCTATCTAGCCTAGGGACTATTTTGCAAAACTGTTAGAGTTTTAGGCTTTTTCCATTTATTAATGTTGGTGTATTTTAATGTTTAATGATAGAAAATGTATGCTTGTTGTTAGATAAACAACAATTGTAAAGTGATTTTTGACAAAATTGTCAATTAGGAGTTAAATTGTGAAATGTGAAAAATTCATGGTTAAATTGTGAAATAAATGAAAAATATGGGCTGCTAGGGACCTATTTGAAATTCAGCTAGCATGGGTTTTGGTTGAATGGCATGAATTTGTAATTTCATGAAATAATGACTAAATTGTAAAAATGTTAAAATGTTAGGGGCAAAAATGTAAATTTACCTTAATGTGTGTTTTGGGTTAAATTGAATAGAGAGATAATTAAATAAGTTAATTTTGATTACATTTAGATCAAGAAAGGTGAAATATGGATTTAGATCGAGGAAAGAACAAGATTTTGGATTAATTGACTTATTTTGCCATTTTTACATTCAAGGTAAGTTCGCATGTAATAAGCTTTGTTATAATTGTGTTTTAAATGTTTTGATATTTCATAAATTGTAAAACGACATTACGAAAATATTTGACGATGATTCGACAAGTGATGAATCCCGGTTGAACCTTAGGAATAGATTAGGATATAGATGACATGTCATTAGGGGTTATTTGATTTGGGTGCTAGTCTGTACGTCTTACCGGTGGCTGAGTTATCAGGCATGTGTTATGGGTTCTCGTCAGCTTGTGTGCTCAGCACTGTGTATCTTCATCATGACCATCACCTTGTGTGAGCAGACCTGTTGATAGCTCTAGTGTAACACCCCAAACTCATAACCGTTGTCGGAATAGGTTAAAAGGCATTACCGAACTAGAAACTCAGTTTAAAACAATCATTTATCAAATATCATCTTATTTCAGTAAATATCATTCACTCACATTCAATATATATTTAAATCGAGCATACAAGGCTTAATTCATGCATTCGGGACTAAATCGGTAACATATAAAAATTTTGGAAACTTAGAAAAATTTTAACACTTCAAGTATCACACGCCCGTGTGAACAGGCTGTGTGCTTCACATGGCTCGTAGACACGCCAGTGTCTTAGACTGTGTGAAAACAAGGCAACATACTAACTTGTGTCACACAGCCGAGGACATGCCAGTGTGCCAGGCCGTGTGAAAACAGAAGAGTATATTGACTTAGGTCACACGGCCAACCACACACCCGTGTGCCCTTTAAAATGGACATACACGCCCGTGTATCAGGCCGTGCCAAAACTGTAGGGTATACTGACTTATCAACACGGCCAAGCCACACGCCTGTGTGCTAGGTCGTGTGCCATTTAAGGGGGTATACTGATTTGCACCACACGGACAGTCACACACCCGTCTGTAAGGCCGTGTGGAGTATACTGACTTCTATTCCATTTCAAGACCAGGGGGCACATGGCCGTGTAACATGACCGTGTGTCACACACGACTGAGACACACGCCCGTGTCCCTGCCCATGTGGACCAAAATAGGATATTTACAAAGCCATTTGTGACCCTATAAACACAAGCATTTATAATCATAAATGACCACATTTCATAACCGAATTGGCAATCATTCCATAACATTTTATACACATAATATACCAATTCAATTTAGTATTCAAATGCCTAATTAAAATCAAGCATTATCCATTCATATTTCAACTACATAACAAGACATTTTTTGCACCTTTTCATTCTATCAATTTCTTGCCCAAAACATACCATAATTGAATACTTAAACTGAACCAAATGATAGTACAAAAATAAGCTAAATCACATGGCTTAACTTATACACAAAAACATAACAAAACCATGATATCAAGTAACATAACTAACATATTTTAAAATAGCCTATACTTGCCATATTTCCATATCTCCACAAGATCAAAAGTACAAATTGAAAATTGGATAGTGTGCAACTCTGACTTGTCCGAAACGAGCGAGCTAACAAACTTATATAAAACATAGAAAAGGAAACAGAGTAAGCTTTATAGCTTAGTAAGCCCGTATAATCTATAATTAAACTTACCATTTATGCATAATCAAAGCAAATAACTAAAGTACACTCTACACAATTTCCAAATGCCTATCACAAGCATTCTTACATAGGTTAGACATGTTAATACATGAAATCATCCCTTATTACAATTCAATAATCAATATAACTAGCATTCAACATTTCATTCTCAATCATATAACCAATAATCCATTAATAACATTACTCATTCGTATCAATAGAATCTATGCCCATTGAACCTATTAGAACTCCTAAGGATACTCGGGTGATATATAACAGTAATTCGTCAATTTATTATCATTTCTGCTCTTTCGAGCCATGATTAGTAAGCTCCTCCTAAGCTGATGAATAGTAAGCTCTAATGGGCTGAAATGGTAAGCTCTATCGAGCTGAACAGTAAGCTCATACGAGCTATGGTGAGTCCGTAACAAATGCAAGAGCTCAACCAAAATGGTAACCCTAGTGACATGTCACTCGTATCCTATGAATTCATACAATTCAAACGAGGGCTGGATAACAATTAAACTATATCAATAAGGCATTTGTATTTCAAGTATATCAATTACTCAATCACAAATGTTCATTTCAAATATTCAAAAATATTTAAAAGCTTGATTCTAATTATACGAACTTACCCCGTATTGCTCGGATAAAATTATCGACTATTCGTCAATCTTTCCTTTTCCCCAATCTAAACTCGATCTCGACTTATCTTGATCTATATATTATCAAATTCAATACATTCAACATTAAATCTATTCAATTTAGTGCATAATTCATTTTTGGAAAATTTACACATTTGCCCCTATACTTTTTAATTTTTACAATTTAGTATTTATAACATAAAATTGCAAATTCATGCAATTTAGTACCTACACATGCTTAGCCAAATTTCATAGGGACTCCTAGCCACATTTTACAAATTCACAGATTAATCTCTTTTTAACATTTTTGTCAAAAATCACTTTATAAAACTAGTTTAACTATTAACAAATATTCAAAATTCAGCATTGTAACACCCCAAACTCGGCCTAGAAGTTAGGCCCAAATCTGGTATGTCACATGGAAGTGTTTTTCAAAACCAAATTTCTTGTTTTTAAAACTTGTTTGAGAGTTAAAGCCTCTTTGTTAAAACTCAACACACTTAAGCAATTGCTATTCACTTGAAAACGTAATTACTTTTAAAACCTTATATGTTGCAGAAGCATATTTAAAATAAACAATTTACGAAAAAAATTAAATCACGAACCTATTTTGAAAATGTGATGTTTAAAAATTGAGTTGCAGAAGCATTTTGAAAACGTTACGGAAACGTAGTGTTTTGAAGACAATTATCATTTTAGAAATCGTGTTCCACTTTTAGCAGTTAGAAAACATCATAAATAAATATAAAAAATAATAAGTTAAATATAGAGAGGCCTTATTACAACCCAAATTAAAATATTTAAAAGTAAATAATCAAAACGACAAGCATAAGCAGTGTGTGGTCTTCTCCGAGTCCCTCGCAACTCCAATCCATCAAAGATGGGGATTACCTGCACAGTTAAAAACGAGGTAAGTTTACGAAAACTCAGTGTGCAATCCCCTTACTAGGGTAACCGTTAGTATACATAAACAAAACCCGAAACAGTCTGAGCCAATTCCCTTTAATAGTAATAGTACAGTCTAGTTCAAGGCATACGTGGGCCAAAGCCCTCTACAATATCATTTGGGTCTCAGCCCATAACAAAATCAATTAAGCCTAGCCCAAACTAATAACAGAACAAATGGGCCTAAGCCCAGTACAATGACAGATCTCATAATAGATATGCAATAATATGAGGATGCATCCCACCTCGATCCAGCCAACACACCACTCGTACCAACCAACACAACATGTGGGGATAAAATCGACCCACCCAGCCAATACACAAAGCTTAGCAACTATTGCGGCACTAAGTCAACAGAAAGGCTCAGTGCCGTGAACAGAACGGCTAAAAGCCATAAATATCACAACAACATTGCCAGTTAACAGAACGACTAAGAGCCATAAATAGAATGGATATAAACCATAATTAGGATGGCACAGATCCATCATCTAAATTTGGCACATAGCCATCAATGACGGTAATATAATCGAACACACCCACGGATAATTTATGATTGACATAGAGTCATCAATATATAGATATGTTAGGCACATAGCTACGGGTAAATACACTTGGCACAAAGCCATAATCAAGATGGCACAGAGCCATACTTAGGTTGGCACAGAGCCATAATCAGATTACGTGGCTTTAAGCCGTCTGTTGGTCCACAGTCATCATGCGCCCGCGTAACCTCAATAGATCAATACTAGATCCACAGTCGTCATGCGACCCGTGTAACCCTATTAGATCAATACTAGATCCACAGTCGTCATGCGACCCGTGTGACCCTATCTGTTCAATTCTGGATCCACAGTCGTCATGCGACCCATGCGACCCTATCAGATCATGTAATAGTCTGGTTTATACCCTAGTTGGAATAGTTGTTTTGGGACCACAAACATGAGTTCGTATAATATTTTAATATTATTTTTCATGTCTTTGATATGTGATTAAGCATGTGCTAAATTTTCATAAGTTAATTTGTCCGTCTGTGTGCATAATTTGATAAAGGGGCTAAATCGCATAAAGTTTAAAAGTGGCTTTTCATTTGATTAGTGATCAAATTGATGTGGCTTTATTATTGTAAAGTCTTTAAAAGGAAAATATCCCCTTTTTTACTTATAGTGGACGGCAACATGCAAATTTATATCATGATTTTATATGTTTATTATTATATATTAATGTTATATGATATTTTATATTATAATAAAAAGAAACATGTGTAAGTGGCCTTACTTTTATCATCTTCTTGTTGAAAATCATAAAGAAAAAGAAAGAACAAAACCTTAAGGGTTTAGCCATGGTTTTAGTTTGATTTAAGGTTAGTTTGTGATCCGTTTTCAATGATTTGTACATTTTTGTAATCGTTGCTTTGAGAGCCACAAAACCCATGTCCCAATTTTGTGAATTGATGTTGTTCATGAGAAATGCCATTGATGTTATATTGAGTTTTGTGATTATTTGTGGTGTTAAATGAAAGTTTCGAGCTAGATGAATATGCTTTGTTTTTGAATTTTTGATGAATTTAGCTAAATAGGGATAAATTGAGAAAATGGTAATTTGAAGGACTAAATTACAAATTTGATGGAAAATAGGGGCTTATATGATATACATAAGCATCCAGCTAAGCATGGATGGGTGATAATTTTTTGTGAATTTGATGTTTTGAGAAAAATGGACTAAGTTGATAAATTGTGCAAATGTGAGGGCTAATTTGGAAATAGCCCTAAATACATGTCCTTGGATTGAATTGAATGATTTAGTGAATAAAAGGGTTAAATTTGAATATGTATAGATCAAGAACTGAGGACAACGGACTTAGATTGCGAGAAAGCGAAAGTAACCAAGTAGGCATTTCCATTCCGATAAATTGAATCCAAGGTAAGTCCCTATGCAAACAAACATACTTGTATGAAATTGTAATTGTTCATATGATTAATGTTGATAACTAATGCTATTGAGAGGTTATGCATATGAATTCTGAGATAAGTTTGATATAGTGACAATGTCCAAGAAGTCCTGTACGAACCTAGGAATAGATAGGATTAGCTATGTCATGACATAGGTATCTATTCTGTTTTATCATTTAAGACCACGTCAGGGACGTTGGCATTGATTTGAGATTTTGTGTAAGACCACATCTGGGACGATGGCATCGATATGAGCTTTACGTGTAAGACCACGTCTTGGATGTTGGCATCGATATGAACTTTATGTGTAAGACCATGTCTGGGACATCGGCATCGTATTGATTTGTGTAAGACCCTTTCTGGGACAGTGGTATCGATATCTGAGTGAATGTAAGACCTCGTCTGGAACGTTGGCTTTGTACAACTATTTTGAGTTTTTTAAGCATCCTACTAGATTCTTATTGGTTCAACAGGTAAGTCTGTGATACGAATTGCAAATTCGAGCTATGATCAATTAAGTGAATGAATGTCTGTTTCAGGTACGTTTGGTATATACACAAAGGGTGTATAAAAAGGTAAAGTGATTTTAATTTGAAGAAATGTATGCTTAAATGTGAGAATGTGAATCTTGAAATGATGAATATGGAAAATGTGGCCACAAGTATGAATCAAAGCATATATGTGATAGTTTGTTAAGTGAATGAGATGTGCCAATGTATCTAATTGCATATATGCCTTCCATGCTAAGTTTGTTTGTATATTGACTTACTAAGCTTTTGGAAAGCTTACTCTGTGTGTGTTTTCTCTGTTTTATAGGTCGTCAAAGCTACTGAAGGCTCGAGACCGCCAAGGATCGTCATCACACTACTAAATTCTTTTTGGTACACTTTGAAAATGTATATAGTTAGATATGGCATGTATAGGCTAGTTTTTTATATAAGTTTGTTATATGAACATAGCTATGTGGTTTGGCTAGTTATGAATTGATAATTTGCTTAAATGGTTGTGATATATGATGCATATCTTAGTATGGTTGAAGCACTTGGAAATGGTCAAGTTTTGAGTAGGCAAATGAATGAATTATGTTTGTGATGAGATGAGTTTTAGTCTTGAAATTGTCATGGTTGGAATTGGTATTGAATGCATGGTTTGAATGGTTATTGTGGTATGTTCTTGGTTGCCAAATAGGCATGAGATGTCTTGATGATGTTGCTTGTAGGTAAGACTCAAGTGAGTGGCATTTTGGCCATGCAAATGGCCTATTTTTGTCACACGGTTATGGCACACGGGCATGCCTAATGACCGTGGGGTAAAGTCAGTAGCTAGCTTAAGAGCACACGGCCTTAGTACACGGGGGTGCTTGGCAGCCGTGTGGTTTTGGTAGGATCGACCATGGCCAAGGTACACGGGCATGCTTGGTGGCCGTGGTGCTAAGTCAGTTTCGACCACAGGGAGGACACACGGGTGTGCCTAGCAGCCGTGGAGGGCACACGGTTTGCTCCCATGGGCGTGTATCCCCTTTATTTTAGAAAAGTTTTTAAGTTTCTGATAGTTTCTGTATATGTTTCGTTTTTGTCCCAAATCGGGTTTTAAGCATGTTTTGTAACACCCCAAACTCGGCCCATACGTTATGACCAGATCTGGTATGCTACAGGTTGAACGTTGAAAACTTTGCTTTTATGGGTTTTGAAAAGCTCAGTTTATTTTAACCGATTAATCATTAATGGTGACATTTTTGAAGAGACTTTATCATTTGCGTTGAACATGCTTGACAAACCCATTTTCATTTCACTTTATGATTAAGACTTTGAAAACTTAAGTTTATAAGATGTAACATAAAAAAAATATAAATCGATAACTTAAGTTATAGAGGCCTTATTACAAAAGTAATCCCAAAATTGCAATTTAAAGGAAAACCGAAAATAGTCTATGAAGATAAAAGACTTGATGACCCCTCGAGTCTGCCTTGGCTCCCATGTCCACGATCTACTACTCATCTGAAAAGTTGGGAAAAATAAAAGGGTGAGTCAAGAAGACTCACTGTGCAAATCCCGAAAATACATAAAAGCCTTGGGGCCACAAACATATTATGGGCCTTGGGCTATACACAATGGCAACAGAATATATTTACATGCAATATGGCCCATCCCAAACCTAAGAGTCCATCCTCTACACACCTTCGTACCAACCATCACACCGTGGGGATTTCTACAATCAACCTTCCATCCGCTACACACCATATCGACAGCTGTGTTGCCTACTATAAAGACCGATCACTATGTGACCTATGTGGCAAAACCACCGATTGCTATGCGACCTTAATAATATATCGATAGCTATGCTGCCTGTGATAAAGACCGATCACCAAGTAACCTATGTGGGAAAGCCACTGATCGCTATGCAACCTTCTTCCCCTTCATCATATCAATCTCATCCCATGCATGCATACATACAAGAATCAAATCATTATACTATCTAAAAAGATCACATACTTTCAGATACTTCGATACACATAGAGAAGTTTCTATGATCACGTACCTGGCATCCGTTGCCTACCCTTTTTGGGTAACATGACTATTTATACAGCCTATTTTCGGCTTTTAGCCCATAACATATACATAGTACGGTTTAACTAGTGTGATAGAGATCTACACACCTGATCACCGACATGACAGTACTTTCTATGTCGACATTATCAGAAGTCGATAGACTATTAACTTTCTAAGGTTTTGTTCAAAGTCGGTCCACAACTCAAAGAGAAATCTGAATCTATGACATCGCTGCTTTCTTAAACTTAGGGATTGGTTTCTGATCCAATCCCTCCTTCGCTTTGATTGACATTTGATTCCATCAAAAGACCTTATCGTTGCTACCAGACAAAATATAGTTGTTAATCCATAACATACAGTTAAGATTATAAACACGATGAACGAACCTAATGAAAATCTAAAGAGAACCCCTTACCTTGAAATCCCGAAAAGAGATTAAGACTTAGAGACTAGTAGTTTCTGGCTTTTAGATCTAAATGATCTACTTCGATTCTCGACGTCGCCCAACAAGAAAACTTCAAACCATTAATCAAACATCAACCTTACCAAGCCCAATAGCCTTTCGGCTTTAGCTTCCAACAACTGAAAGAAACGTGAAGAGAAGAAGATCGACACTTACCCTATCACAGGAGATTCAGCTATTCATAGAAGATTTTGGCTTTTTGCGGAAACCAAAAAGAGAAGAGGATTCAAAGAATCTATGGAGATTCAACTTTTTAATGAAGAAATCGGCAGGAAGAGAAGAAAAAAAAAAAGAATAGACACTAAGGCATTCAGCTATGGCAGAAAGAATACTTAAGGGTTTCGGCTTATAGAAGGAATTGGAAAAAGGTGCAGAGAAAGGCTATGAGGTTTCTTCTTTAGCAGAGAATGAAAAAGAAGATGGAACTTTAGGGGTTTTTCGACTTTTTGAGAAAAGAAACAAGTAAGAGAAGAGGATGAGAATAAATGCCGAAATTAAGAAGTGTGCTATTTTCTAATCAAATTTTTGGCACACACACTAACCAAAAGCCAGAATTGGCCTCTTTTGAAAACTAAAACTAATTAATTAACAAGGAAAATTTCGGCACCCCCCTTTAGCCTCATCAAAACCGATTTCCTCCTTCCCCCAGAGTTGAAAATTCGGCCACTACTGTGATCAATAGATAATTCCTAAACTTTCTCCATATCCGATCATACCTTCACAAGTGGCCTAGATAACACCACCTCTTCCTCCTTTTTTATCTCTTCATTATCCACATTATCCACTCACATAAACCCCCTATTTCTAAGCCTCATTGACGTCCCAATCTACCCACTTAAATGCCAAAAATTAACTAAATTTAATTAAAAGAATTGGGCTTCATGCAACTTGAATTTGGGCCTTCTCAGTTGACGCCACTTCTCTGCTCTCTCTAAGTGGCGCCACTTGCCACTGGGCCACAAGCCCATTTTGTATTTTAAAACACAAATAACCTCTTTTAAGCCTTCACTTATCAAGCTTTCCACTAGAGTGTCCAAATAGAAAATTTAATCAAGGCCTCAGCCCTAACCTGAGCCCAATCTGGACCCCTAACACTCTAATTAACACATTACACATAACCACACATTAAACGCATGGGCCCATTAACTCAGGATGTTATAGTTCTAACCCCTTAAAAAAATTTTGGCCTCGAAATTACCTGATCAGAATAGATGTGGGTATTGCTGCCGCATCGCTTCCTCGGGCTCCCAAGTAGCCTCCTCAGAACCGTGATTCCGTTATAGAACCTTAACCAACAGAATCGTTTTCCTTCGCAACACTTTGACATCATGATCCAGGATTTCCACTGGTTCCTCTTCAAAGGATAAATCGGGTCTTACTTCGATTTCCTCCACAGGCACCACATGAGACGGATCTGAACGATATCGTCTCAACATAGAAATGTGGAATACATTGTGAATCTGGCTTAGCTCAAAAGGTAGCTCTAGTTGATAGGCTACTGGCCCTACTCGTTTCAACACTCGATAAGGTCCAATAAATCTGGGACTTAATTTACCCTTCCGTCAAAACCTCAGCACTTTTTTCCATGGCGACACCTTCAAGAACACCTTGTCACCCACTGCAAACTCTATGTCCTTACACTTCAAGTCTGCATAGAACTTCTTTCGGTTCGACGCTTCCTTTAGTCGAGCTCGAATTAACTCAACCTTCTCCTTTGTCTCAATAACCAACCCCAGACCCAAAATACTACGTTCTCCTAATTTCGTCCAATAGGTAGTAGTACGACACTTTTGCCCATACAATGCTTCATAGGGTGCCATCTGAATACTATACTGGTAGCTGTTGTTGTAAGCAAACTCTGCCAACGGTAAAAACTATTTCCAACTACCTTTGAAGTTAATGACACATCCCCTTAACATGTCCTCCAAGATCTGAATTACCCACTCAGACTGTCTATCTGTCTGAGGATGAAACGCTGTACTAAAATCTAACTTCGTACCCAATGTTTGATGCAAAGCCTTCTAGAATCGCGACGTGAACCTCAGGTCCCTGTCCGATATGATTGATACTGGTGCCCCATGCAACCTCACTACTTTCGCTATGTATAGCTTAGCCAATTTTGTAAAGAGTAATTGACCCGTACTGGTATAAAATGAGTAGATTTCATCAAGCGATCAACAATCACCCAGACTGCATCTTTCTTAGTAGGCGTGAGAGGTAGCCCACTAACAAAGTCCATTGTGATCCTTTCCCACTTCCATTGGGGAATCTTCACTGGCTGCAACAACCCTGATGGTAACTGATGCTCTGCCTTTACCTACTGATAGGTCAAACACTTACTTACCAACTCAATTACCTTACGCTTCAAGCCCGGCCACCAGAACTGACCCCGCATATCCTGATACATCTTACTCCATCCGGGGTGCATAGCATATGAACTTCCATGCGCTTCTTGCAAAATCCTATGCATCAATTCCGGATCTTTTGGCATGCAAACTCTCCCTTGAAAACATAACAGTCCTTCCTTATTCATACTGAAGTCCGTCAATCCATCACTTGATCCTACATGAAACTTCTCCTTTAGCAACTCATCGGTCTACTGCTTCTCCTTAACTTGACTGACCCAAGAGGGTTTCACTTGAAGTTCAGCCAATAAGCTCCTATCATCATACAAACTAAGGTGAGCAAACATTGCCCTCAAGTCAGAGATTACTTTATGACTTAAGGCATCCGCCACCACATTAGTTTTTCCCATTTTACCCAGATGGTACTCGATCGAGCAATCATAATCCTTTAACAACTCGATCCACCTCCCCTGCCTTAAATTCAACTCCTTCTGGGTCAAAAGGTATTTTAGGCTTTTATGATCTGTATAAATAACAAATTTTTCCTCGTACAGATAATGTCTCCAAATCTTTAAAGCAAAAACCACCGCCGCCAACTCCAAATCATGGGTGGGATAATTTTCTTCGTGCGGTCTTAACTACCAAGATGCATACGCAACAACCTTTCCATCTTGCATCAACATGCATCCTAGTCCCGTGTGTGACGCATTACAGTAAATTACAAATTCCTTTCCTGCCTCCGGCTGAATCAATATGGAGCCTCCGTCAGAATCCTTTTCAATTTCTTGAAACTCTCTTGCTGCTTACTAGACCAAATAAACATAACTCCTTTTCGCAATAACTTAGTCAATGGTGTCGCGATTGAAGAAAATCCTTCAATAAACCTTCGATAGTACCCGACCAGACCAAGAAAACTCCAAATCTCTGCCACAGAACTAGGTGGCTTCCAATCCAACACCGCTTCAATTTTTCGAGGGTCAACCCTAATCCCCTCTACCGATACAATGTGGCCTAGAAAAGTAACTTCACTTAGCCAAAATTCACACTTACTAAATTTGACATACAACTACTTCTCCCTCAGAATCCGTCAAACCACTCGCAAATGTGAATCATGCTCCTCTTCCAATCTTGAGTAAACCAAGATATTATCTATAAATACCATGACAAACCGATCCAAGTAGGGTTGGAACACTCGATTCATCAAATCTATAAATGCCGTTGGTGCGTTAGTCAATCCAAATGGCATTACCAAAAATTCATAATGGCCATAACGGTCCTGAAAGCTGTCTTATGAATATCCGATTCTTTGACCTTAAGCTGATGGTATCCTGATCTCAAATCTATCTTCGAGAACACTGACGCCCTTTTCAGTTGATCGAACAAGTCATCAATCCTTGGCAACGGATACTTATTCTTGATAGTCAACTTGTTCAGCTGACGATAGTCAATGCACATACGCATTGATCCATCCTTCTTCTTAACAAATAACACCGGCGCTCCCCAAGGCGACACACTAGGTTAAATAATTCCTTTATCTAACAACTCTTGTATTTGTGCTTTCAACTCTACCAACTCCTTTGGCACCATCCTATATGGAGCGATAGACACTGGTGCTATTCCCGGAAGAAGATTGATACCAAACTCTACTTCACGATCCGGAGGTAATCCGACACTGGTGCTATTCCCAGAAGAAGATGATACCAAACTCTACTTCACGATCCGGAGGTAATCCTGGAAGCTCTTCTGGGAAAACATCAGGAAATTCCTTCACCGTCTTAATGTCCCCAACAGTTAGGTCCTTGCCTTCTAAAGCCCGAACAAACATTAATACCGCCTCGTATCATTTTCTCACCGTCCTTTTTGCTCTTAGGGCAGTCACTACATTTGATAGACAGTTCCCCCTTTCTCCTATCACCAACACTTAACCACCCTCAGGGGTTTTCAACACCATACGCTTGGCTGCACAATCTAAATTAGCTTGATACTTCACCAGCCAGTCCATGCCTAATATTAAGTCAAACTCCCCGAACGGTAATTCCATTAGATCCGTCCGAAAAACTATTCCCTAAACTTTTAAGGGTACCTCCCGATAGAGTTTATCTACTACCATAGATTGTCCTAATGGGCTAATTACAGTCATCGCCCTAGGGTAAATCTCGAAATCTAAACTTAAAGTTCCATACACACTACTAGCAATATATGAATGTGTCAACCCAATGTCAATCAATGCAGTGCAAGGCAAACCAAATATTAAAAACGCACCGGTTATAACATCTAGTGTGTCGGTCTCTTCACGACGTCTGGCAGTAGAGACTAACCCCGACTGTCTCGCCTCAGTGTTTCTACCCTCGTCTCAGGTGCTCCACTACCGATCAAATTGTTACCACCTCTAGGCGGACCATGACCTCTCTGCATTGTGACCTCCTCTACCTAGCGAGCATTTCCACCTCCTCGACTCGACATCACTCGTGGTCAGGGCATCCCTAACTGATGGTCCAAAGACCTACACCTAAAGCACTTTCCATTGCCTCGCCTAACACTCACCTACATGGAATTTACCACAATAACATATCATCGTATGCAGTTAGCGATGGGTCTCTCCACCCGCTCAACCCTATCGACCTAGGTCATTTCTGAGTACGCCCAACTGCTCCTGATGATCCAAAATTCCTCCTACTTCCACTTCTATCTTCATCCCGATTCAGCTTTTCCATTCGCTTTACCTCCTCAGCTATCTTAGCCTTCTCCACAAGCATAGCAAATTCCCTCTCTCGCTGTGGAGCTATCAAAACACGTAAATCATCCTCTAGGCCATCTTCAAATCGAACACACCGTTCATGTTCTGTGGCCACTATCCCTCTAGCATAATGGCTCAAGCATAAGAATTTCGCTTCATAAGCCACCACCGACCTACTTCCCTGAACCAGATTCAGGAATGCTTTAAGCTGCGCATCCACATAACTCGTTCCAATGGACTTACTCTGGAACGTCGTTCTGAAGTAATCACAGGTGATACGGTCAGCCACTGTACCATCCTTAACCATAAGCCACCATTGATAATCTTGATCCCGGAGAAGGGGCACTACTCCTTTCAGCTTCTTTTCTTCCGTGAAATCCAGATCATCTATTATGCGTTCGACCACCTCCAACCAATACTCAGCTGTACTCGGGGCTATCCTAGAAATTCCTCTAAACACTTCTACCCCATTAGCTCTAAGTCTCTTCTACACAGATTTTCGGGCTCCTGTGCCCATGCCTGCCCCAGCAACCCTCTCTAACACCCTCAACATCGCCTGAGATACCGCATCATCTCCGGCCATCTGATCCTGAAATTCTGCCTCCACAGCTGGTGGCACTGGTACCTCATTCCTTGACTCGTGACCAAACCCTACCAGTTCCGACACAACAATCCTGCCTAAGGGTATTTTTTTCATTCCACTACCTAGGGGTATTTTTGTAATTTTATCCTACAGGGGGTATTTTCGTAATTTTCCAAAATAGGGTATCTTAGTGATTTTACAAAATAGGAGTATTTTGGTAATTTTGCAATCCGGAGGTATTTCAGTAATTTCTACAAATTTTGGTAATTTTTTTACAAATCCAGGGTATTTCGAAAATTTTACAAAACTAGGGATATAAGTAATTTTACAAAAATAGGGTGGCTGGTCCCTTTCTAGTTTTAGTTATAAATTTTGGCTCATCAACAAGCCCTCTCGATTAGAGTGAACAATCACTACGCACCAGGTAGGATTCTAGCGAAGAGGAGGTGAGCTGCTAGGGCCGCTTAAATACCAATCTCTCCCTGGATCCAATCCAAGACATGCGTATGCCTGTTACCACACCCAAACCCTGTGACTTGTTCACAGACATGTTTAATTAGAAATTAAGTTTTATGAGATTTGAAGAATTGTTTATACTTAACCTAAAGTCCACAAACTCTAGCATACTAGCCGGCGTCCCTAGAGAGCCCATCAAGCCCAACATGCATATCACATAATGAGTTTAGAATACTTACCTGCGTGGATCGGGTGCCAGTAGACTCGAAGGCCATATCTCAACTGAACTTTTCTCAAACTTACATCATTTTACAAATTAACCCTAGACCCACTTTACAACTCGAGTTTTGAACTAGGCTCTGATACTAAAAATGTAACACCCCAAACCCAGCCCATACGTCATGACCGAATCTGGTATGCTACCGGGTTGAACATTGAAAACTTTGCTTTGATGGGTTTTGAAAAGCTTAGTTTATTTTAACCGATTAATCATTAATGGTGACATTTTTGAAGAGACTTTATCATTTGCGTTGAACATGCTTGACAAACCCATTTTCATTTCACTTTATGATTAAGACTTTGAAAACTTAAGTTTAAAAAATGTAACATAAAAAAAATATAAATCGATAACCTAAGTTATAGAGGCCTTATTACAAAAATAATCCCAAAATTGCAATTTAAAGGGAAACCGAAAATATTCTATGAAGATAAAAGACTTGATGGCCCCTCGAGTCTGCCTCAACTCCCATGTCCACGATCTACTGCTTATCTGAAAAGTTGGGAAAAATAAAAGGGTAAGTCACCAAGACTCACTGTGCAAATCCCGAAAATACATAAAAGCCTTGGGCTCACAAACACATTATGGGCCTTGGGCCATACACAATGGTAACAGAATATATTTACATGCAATATGGCCCATCCAAAACCTAAGAGCCCATCCTCTACACACCCCCGTACCAACCATCACACCGTGGGGATTTCTACAATCAACCCTCCATCTGCTACACACCATATCGGCAGCTGTGCTGCCTGTCATAAAGATTGATCACTATGTGACCTATGTGGAAAAGCCACAGATCACTATGTGAACTTAATAATACATCGACAGCTATGCTGCCTGTTATAAAGACCGATCAACATGTGACCTATGTAGCAAAACCTTCGATCGCTATGCGACCTTCTTCCCTTCATCATATCAATCCCATCCCATGCATGCATACATACATGAATCAAATCATTATACTATCTAAAAAGACCACATACTTTCACATACTTTGATACACATAGAGAAGTTTCTATGATCACGTACCTGGCATCCCTTGCCTACCCTTTTTGGGTAACACGACTGTTTATACAATCTATTTTCGGCTTTTAGCCCATAACATATACATAGTACAATTTAACTAGTGTGATAGAGATCTACACACCTGATCACCGACAGGACAATACTTTCTATGTCGACATTATCAGAAGTTGATACGACTGCTAACTTTTTAAGGTTTTGTTTTGAAGCCGGTCCACAACCCAGCGGCCAATCCTGAACTACGGACACTACTCGTTTCTTAAACTTAAGGATTGGTTTTACAGATCCAATCCCCTCCTTCGCCTGATTGACATTTGATTCCATCAAAATACCTTATCATTTGCTACCAGCACAACATATAGTTGTTAATCCATAACATACGGTTAAGATTATAAACACGATGAACGAACCTAACGAAAATCTAAAGAGAACCTCTTACCTTGAAATCCCAAAAAGAGATTGAGACTCAGAAACTAGTAGTTTCCAGCTTTTAAATCTAAACGATCTACTTTGATTCTCGATGTCGCCCAACAAGAAAACAACAAACCATTAATCAAATGTCAACCTTACCAAGCCCATTAGCCTTTCAGCTTTAGCTTTCAAAAATTGAAAGAAACGTGAAGAGAAGAAGATCATCACTTACCCTATCACAGGAGATTCGATCACTCCTAGAAGATTTTGGCTTTTTGTGGAAACCAAAAAGAGAAGAGGATTCAAAGAATCTATGGAGATTTGACTTTTTAATAAAGAAATTGGCGGAAGAGAAGAAAAAAAGAAAAGAATAGACACTAAGGCATTCGGCTATGGCAGAAGAGAGTGAAGAGAAAGAATATTCAAGGGTTTCAGCTTATAGAAGGAATCAAAAATAGGTGTAGAGAAAGGCTATGAGGTTTTGGCTTTAGCAGAGAATGAAACAGAAGATGGAACTTTAGGGTTTTTAGCTTTTTGAGAAAAGAAACAACTAAGAGAAGATAATGAGAATAAATGCTGAAATTAAGAAGTACGCTATTTTCTAATCAAATTTTTGGCACACACTAACCAAAAGCCGGAATTGCCCTCTTTTGAAAACTAAAACTTATTAATTAACAAGGGAAATTTTGGCACCCCCCTTTAGCCTCATCAAAATCGATTTCCTCCTTCCCCTAGAGTTAGAAATTTGGCCACTACTGTAATCAATAGATAATTCCTAAACTTTCTCCATATCTGATCATATCTTCACAAGTGGCCTAGATAACACCACCTCTTCCTCCTTTTTATCTGCTTCATTATCCACATTATCCACTCACATAAACCCCATATTTCTAAGCCTCATTGCCGTCCCACTCTACCCATTTAAATGCCAAAAATTAACTAAATTTAATTAAAAGAGTTGGGCTTTATGCAACTTGAATTTGGGCCTTCTCAGTTGACGCCACTTCTCTGCTCTCTCTAAGTGGCGCCACTTGCCACTGGGCCACAAGCCCATTTTGTATTTTAAAACACAGATAACCTCTTTTAAGACCTCACTTATCAGGCTTTCCACTAGAGTGTCCAAATAGAAAATTTAACCAAGGCCTCGCCCCTATCCTGAGCCCAATCTGGACCCCTAACACTCTAATTAACACATTATACATAACCACACATTAAACGCATAGGCCCATTAATTTAGGATGTTACATGTTTAAAGTCTCGTTGACCTACTAAGGGACACTATGATTGAAATAGATGTATATTTGTATGACATTTGTGTATGATTGGTCTATGGAATGTTATGAAGTTTTCAATCTATCCGGTAACGCCTTTAACCCTAGCCCGGTGATGGATATAGGTTAGGGGTGTTATAGATCAATACTGGATCCACAGTCATCAGGCGACCCGTGCGACCCTATCAGAACTTCCTCCGTATCAATGTCCCAACCCCATGCAATATGTCATGTATGTCATGCTCAATCATTACACGTGTATGCAAAATGGCCATGCTCAGTAACAGTCATTTAAACATATTTTAAAAGCATATCAATTATACAACCACAGTCAAATTAGTCAACTCATAGTCTAAGTCAGTCATTTACCCACAAGGGCAAAATAGTCATCGTACCCTATAAGTGTTTTTCGGTAATCCTACCCTTCAAGGGTATTTCGTTAATTTTACCCTTTAGGGGTATTTTGTTAATTCTACCCTACATGGGTATTTTAGTAATTTGCAAACTGAGGATATTTTAGTAATTTTACAAATTGAGGGTATTTTGGTAATTTTATAAATTGAGGGTATTTCAGTAATTTTTCAAACCGGGGTATTCGATAATTTTATAAATTGAGGGTATTTTGGTAATTTTGCAAACCAAGGGTATTTTAGTACTTTTGTAAATCGAGGGTATTTTAGTAATTTCATAAATTAGGGGTATTTTTGTAATTTTATAAATCGAGGGTATTTCAATAATTTTGCAAACCAAGGGTATTTTAGTACTTTTACAAATCGAGGGTATTTTAATAATTTTACAAATTGGGGGTATTTCGATAATTTCACAAATCGGGGTATTTCGATAATTTTACAAATCGAGGGTATTTTAGTAATTTTGCAAACCAATGGTATTTCAGTAATTTTGCAAATCGAGGGTATTTCAGTAATTTTACAAATCAGAGGTATTTCGATAATTTTGCAAACTGGGGGTATTTTAGTAATTTGCAAACCTAGGTATTCTAAACAGAGATAACAATGCGAATGGGCCTAAGGCCCATTCTCAGCCCAAATAGGCCCATATGCTCGTGTGGCCCATTTAGCCCAAATCTAGCCATAGATATGAGATTCACATAGTCTAGTCCAATATTTACTACACATTGGCCCCACATGGCCCCTTTCGGCCCATCGTGGCCCAAACACCCTAAACCCACAAGAACACTCATGATGGCCTCAACTATCGCGTCAAGCCCCCACACGTCTTTCCAGACGCTCATGTATACCATCGCTGCAGTGTGACCAGCATTTGGCATTTGCCGCTCTACTAGAGTGAAAAGGAATACACACCTGATAGGAATCTAGAGTTAATCCGCGCCCCGAACACTCTTATTCCCAAACGCCAACCAAGGTATGCTTACTCTCATCATAGATCCCTCTATTTAAAGCTAGCTTCTCGCCTACTCTCATGCTAGCTTCTCGATGTGGGATCCCTCCATCAATCCTCCAAAATCATCCCAAATTAGCAAAATAGTCACCTTTCGCATGCAAGGGGTTTCAAACTCAGGCACCCCTGCAACTTAATCCACGCCGCTAGCCGCCTTACCAACTAGCTCCTTATGTAACAAAGCAAGCTCAACTAAATATAAGCCTATGGGCCAAAGTCTAAGTTCATTTAAAAGGAAATCAAAATGTATTGCAAGTGCCAAGACTTGAACCCATGCTCCCTTGGAATCTTAATGACGCCTTGTCACTAGACCACTCACTTCCTTGTGTCACATTTTATCTTCAAATATTCTTAAAGCCTACTCACTTACAACCAGGGTTTTATTCACCTAAACCAAAATTTTTCCTAATGCCCAGGTTTGAACCCAAGACTTCATGGAAGCCCCCTAACCTTCCAAAATCACTCACCTAATAGGTCCAACTTGTATTAGTGTCATTCTCTTGTTCTAAAAAATTTTAAACGCTCCCATGCCTAAGGCCCAATAGGCCCACTTATACTAGCACAAAAATTTGGGCGTTACAATCATCAAACATCAAATAACTCATATATTCAACAATGGCACTTCATAAAATCATGAACAAATTCAAAAATTAAGGCATGGGCTATATAGTATACAAAACAACGATATCAAAAATGTAGAAATCATTAAAAATCGATTAAAAACCATACCTTAATTGAAGAATTTATCAATGCCAAATGAGGAACCCTATTTTGGCTTCTTCTATTTCAAATTTTTAGCTAAAGATGAATGAAATAACAAAAAATTTGGTTTTGTTTTATTTATATTAACATTAATAAACATTTTACCAAAATAACCTTAATATAAAACCATTTAAAATCATGATATTATGCCCATTAATGTCCATTCAATTTAATTATGGTCTAATTAGAACATAAGGACTTCTCATTTAATAATTCATAGCAATAAAACACTTTTAACAAATAGAATGCAACTTTTACGCGTTACACAATTTAGTCTTTTTACCAAATTAAGCATTTAAACGGTAAAATTTCTTTACAAAACTTTCACATAATAATTCTATCATGCTGTAAAAAATAATAAAATAGTAAAATAAATATTTTAAACTCAAATTTGTGGTCCCAAAACCACTATTCTGATTTGACTAAAAATAGGATGTTACATCTAGCATGAGCTTTATATGTGATACGAGATTGAGATAGCTTCGGCTATGTATGTGGCACTTAGGGTATGAGATTCCTTAGTATCCAATAGTATTCAGAATGGTTCAATGGGTAAATCAACAATGAGGATGGGTATGTAATTGATACGAGATGGTACAGGTATGTACATAAACCATACAAGCATTGAATCGAAGAAACTTGTGAAATGTGTATCTAATCTTGTGAATGAAATTGTGGTAGGTTGATGGTTTAAAATGATATATGTTATGATATGTATAAATTGCTTAAATTGTGCATATTTGATAAATTAAGTTTATTGCTATACGAACTTACTAAAGTTTATAGCTTACATTGTTTAATTTTCAGTGTTTTATAGTGAATTCAAAGCTAGCTCAGATTTCGGGACCATCGTATATTTCATCACACTCTCCTACTATTACTTTGGTACTTTTGAACTTAATTATATGAGTATATGGCATGTATAGGAACTTTGGCCATTTTGGTTATGGATTGATAATGAATTTAGCCATTTGAATTGGCTTGTAAATGTAAATGTTTTGGTTTTTTACATAGCTATGAGATTTGGCTTAATTTTGTTGTTTTGTTTGTGTATATATATGTGTATATGGCTTTGGTTAGGTGTTTAAATATGGTTATGTTATGCTTATTAATATTTGGTAACTATAGGTATTAAATTATATATAAATGAATTTGGTATGCTTGTGGGATTAGGCTAAATTATGCAAAATTGGGAGTGTTCATATTATTGATTTGATATTATGAGTTTTGGCATGAAATTGAATGGGATATTGTGGTATTGTTGTGATATATATTTTTTGGCATTGAAATGATATAATTTATGCTTGTTTGAGAGTAGATCAATGCATATATATGCCATGTTTTGATGCCAAATGGATTATTTTAGGTATGTGCAAAGTTGGGTAGCAAATTGGCTTGGTAAATAGCCTATTTTTGTCCACACGGGCGCATGTCTCAGCTGTGTGTGACACACGGTTATGTTACACGAATGTATGTCCCCTGATGTTGAATTAAAAATTAAGTCAATATGCTCCACACGGCCCAGCACACAAGCATGTGATTGCCTGTGTGGCCTAAGTCAGTTTACCCTACAGGTTTGGCACGGCCTGGCACACTAGCGTGTGAGGCCATTTTGGAAAGGCACACGGGCTGGTCATGTAACACCCCAAACCCGGCCTAGAAGTTAGGCCTGAATCTGACATGTCACATTGAAGTGTTTTTCAAAAACCATGTTTTCATTGAAAACCCTTATTATTTAAAAGCTTAAGTAAAATCCCAGTTACGTTAGTTTATTTTTAAAACAGGGTACATTGAAAAATTATTAGATCTATTCCCAAAATATCTTTTTAGTTGCGAAAGCTAATTTTAAAAGTAATTGATTTACGAAAAAGATTAAGTCGCGAAGCCATTTCGAAAATGTTGTGAAAACGTAGTGTTGTTTTAAAAAAAGTTAACATTTTGGAAAACTGTGATTTACTTCTAACGGATATAACTCAAAGTAAATAAAAACCCCAAGTTAAAACCCAGAACCTTAAAGAGGCCTTATTACAAAAATTAAAACCCAAAATAGAAACTAAAGCATAAATGAAGTCCAAAGGAAGTCGTGTGGCCATCTCCGAGTCCCTTGCAACAACAACCTTCCTAATGATGGGGATTACCTGCACAGTTAAAAACGGTGTGAGTTTACAAAAACTCAGTGTGTAATCCCCTTACTAGAGTAACAGTCAATATACAGAAATAGAAATCGAAACAGTCTGGACCAAAGCCCTTTAACAGTAACAGTACAGTCTGGTTCAGAGCATACGTGGGCCAAAACCCACTACAATATCATTTGGGTCATAGCCCATAACAGAATCAATTGGACCCAACCCAAAATAATAATAGAATAAGTGGACCCAAGCCCAGTACAATGACAAATCTCATAAATAGATATGCAATAGTATGAGGATGGATCCCACCCCGATCCAGCCAATACACCACCAATACCAACACTACACTGTTATGGGGATTAAATCAACCCACCCAGCCAACACACCAAGCTTAGCACCAGTTGCGGCACTAAGTTAACAGAACGGCTCGGCGCCGTGAACAGAACAGCTAAAAGTCATAAATATCGCAGCAACACTGCCAGTTAACAGAACGACTAAAAGCCATAAACAGAATGGTTATAAACCATAATCAGGATGGCACAGAGCCATAATCAGGATGGCACAAAGCTATCGGTAACTGTAATATGTTTGGCACATAGCCATCAGCGATAGTAATATAATCAGCACATAGCCATGGGTAATTATAATCGACACAAAGTCATCGATATATATGTTAGGAACATAGCCATGGGTAAATACGATTGACACAAAGCCTTAATCAAGATGGCACAGAGCCATATTTAGGTTGGCATAGAGCCAAAATCAAATTACGTGGCTTTAAGCCGTCCGTCGGTCCACAGTCTTCTCATGCGACTTGTACGACCTTAACAGATCAATACTGGATCCATAGTCGTCTCATGCGACCCGTGTGACCTTATCAGAACTTCTTCCGTATCAATGTCCCAACCCCATGCAAGATGTCGTATATGTCATGCTCAATCATTACACGTGTATGTAAAATGGCCATGCCCAGTAACAGTCATTTAGACATATATTAAAAGCAAATCAGTCACACGACCACAGTCAAGTCAGTTTAAACACAGTCATATGATCACAGTCAAATCAGTCAAATTCATAGTCTAAGTCAGTCATTTACCCACAAGGGCAAAGCAGTTATTTTACCCTATAAGGGTATTTCGGTAATCTTACCCTTCAGGGGTATTTCGATAATTCTACCCTATAGGGGTATTTAGGTAATTTTACAAATTGAGGGTATTTTGGTAATTTTACAAATTAGGGGTATTTAGGTAATTTCACAAATCAAGGGATTTTGATAATTTTGCAAACTGAAGGTATTTCGATAAATTTTACAAATTGAGGTTATTTCGGTAATTTTACAAATCAGGGTCTTAGCGACCCAACAGAAGGTCCACCGTCGCCTCGAGCGACTTAAGTAACCTAAACAGTCACAACGGTGTAAATGGGCCTAAGGCCCATTACTCGACCTAAGTAGGCCCACACACCCTTGTGTGGCCCATTTAGCCCAAAATTAAGTGCGACTATGTGTACACCATAGCCCGTTCCTTATTAGTCACTTACCGCAGATTTCATTCGTGTGGGCCCCACGAATCCCCTGGGCCCACACAGCCCATTTAGGCCCAACGAGGGCCAAAACTACCTAAGTCATGTGCGCGGCATGACAAGTCTATCTACGTCCCACTTAACAGTGAAGTTTACCCACACAGGCCCAAGGCCCATTGGGCCCATTCTGGCCCAAGCCCATGAGATCGCTTATGGCGGCCTTCCTCGTCGTACACCTACGTTTCGTGAGCTCGATTGATCACATGAGCGGTCGTATGCTTATGTGGGCCAAAAGCCCAATCCTTCAGCTTTTTAGATTTTCAGCATTTCGACATTTTGGCATTTTTCACTACAGCTAACACCGTGCGAAAAACATTCACATTCTATTGGCTTTTACCGATTAGCAATTACGGTACTAATACACACTTGATTATGAAAGCGAATTGTATGCAAAGTAACCTTGTACCTAAGTTAAACCAATAATATCTGATTAAAAACTTAACTCATAACACTAACGAAATCTAACGGAATTCCAAATCAGATACGATGCCCTTACCAACAACAGAAGCGATCACCTCTTCAGTTCACAAGTAATGCACCAATCACCCTTGGCCACAACCTATACAAGAACCCCTCCTTTTTTAGATTCACACAAGACATACGATATCATTACAACAAGAACCCTATACCCCATTCTCTACCCCTTACCAGATCGTAGAACCAAATACTGATAAAAGGAGTAGCGCACACGAGTCGATAATCGGTTTAATCTAAAGAGTATACCAAAATAATATAGTTGGTGCAAAAAGGAGAAATAAAATACAATAACCAGAGAAGGGAAAATTTTGAAAGAGGAAAGAAAGCACAAGTCGAGTACTCACCTATGAGTATTCGGACATAGGCTGGGACACGACCATGTGCTCCTATTTTGAATGTCCACACGGCCTATAACACGGGCGTGTCTTTGGCTGTGTGCCCTCTGAGCTTGAAAAAATTTCTTGAGTTATCGTTTTAGTCCCTAACCACCATGAATGCATGTTTTGGCCCTCGTATGCTCGTATTAGGGACAATCTAATTGATGTTGAATGATGATTACATGAAATTGAAAAATATATGTACAATGTATGTTTATTTGTGTTATAAGTTTGATAATGCCCTGTAACCCTATTTCGACATTGAATACAGGTAAGGGGTGTTATATTTATTGGTATCAGAGCTACAGTTTAGTCAATTCTCGAACTAACGTAGCGTAAGTGAGAGTCTAGCTATACATGCAATATATAACTTGTGATATTGTGATATCTCCTAACAGTTTAAATCGTGTTTTCGTATAGTAAATGGATCCCAATCGAGCTGTAGTTGATTATGTTGAGAGTAATGCGCCATTTCCATTCACGGAGTAGCGCAATCTGAGTTGAGACCCGTAATAAGTAGCCAGGGATGAGAGGCTAAAGAAGCCTTCTTCCAAATGATGAACAAGTGGTTGACAGAGTTTGTTCGAACAGATCTAGTTGCTTAACAACCTCCGCCCCCACCTAATCACCAACATGTTTCCGTAGGTCCTTAAGGTGTAGAACTTTTAAGATTGAATAAGCCGCCAGCTGATATGATTCAAAACATGAGGTCAAGAGTTCAGAAATACTGTTGACAATTGTCCTAAGAGAGCCGAGTTTTGGCTTAAAAATACTATTTCGATATTTGATGAACTTTCTTGCACACCGTGTAACACCCCTTACCCAAATCTGACGCTGGAAATGGATACGAGGCATTACCATGCATAAGCTTGTCTAACAGTATAGTTACGAGCAATGACTTTTGTTTCAACTTAAAACCTTTCTTTAGTTATCTTGACATTCATATGATGGGCCCCTGATGCCTTACACATACACCCGAAAGGTTTCAAGTCTCAACCGGAAGCTTTCACTCCCTTTGAAGATTTTTATTCTAAACAGGGGTCACAAGCCCGTGGGGTCTAGAGACACGCCTGTGTGCCCTTGAGGCATACTCGTGTTCGACACCCGTGGTCTACTCTGACTAAATCACACGGCCTAGACACACCCGTGGCCCTGTCCCATGTGCCAAAGCTTAACATTCTGACTTATCCACACGGCCTGGGCACACGCCCATGTGCTAGCCGTGCTACCCACACGGTCTAGACACATGCCCATGTGTCTATCTATGTGGCAAATTAGCAGGCTATTTAATAAGCAATTTACCACCCTACATTACACACATTCGAGCTTATACCAATCAACAACTCTTAACATAACAATGGTTCTGTAACTTCTATATCATCATTCATTTCATTCCCATTTCTACTCAATATCATGCACACATATTCATCTCTTTAAACAAATCAACTTTTCACTTGAATGTGTTAACATTAGCCAATTCATTATGGCCCATTTACAAAACGAGTGTGAAATATTAATAGCCAACTCTTTGGCCTTTCAACAAGATATGACACAAAATGAACAACTTCCTCTACATGCCATACTTATAATGAAACTTGTCTTTACTATACCAAAAAGTAGTTGATAGTGTGATTTCAAACTCTGACATCCAATGATCCTCGAGCCAACTTGATAGAGATACAGGGAAAAGGAAAAGAGTGGGGTAAGCATATAGCTTAGTAATTTTGTACGAAACTCAAGGATCACATATCTATTCAAACTATGTTCATTCATGTCATGATGCAATGGCAACATAGTCTCGCTAACTAAAAGTACTTACTCGTACTTGTTCACACTTATTCTTACCCATCTCATGTCAAAATAATCTGGTAACTTTTACTTACTCATGCTTCCTGTATCACTGGGTCACGTGATTTAACACATATGCCAACATAATAATATATCCACATCTTTATTATCCATATCATGAACATTACTCATGGCCATACTTAAATAGGTTTGGATGAAGACTAGCTCACATACTTACCTCTTTCATTTCTAAATAAATTTGATCATTATAAGTTATTCAAACATAACATGTATAAGATTTGATGCCAACGCCATATCCCGGATATGGTCTTACATGGGATCTTTCCTTAATGCCGATGCCATATCCCAGATATGGTCTTACACGGGGATCTCATAACTCGATCTCGAAGCCATGTCCCAGACATGGTCTTATATGATATCATGCATAGATGTCGATGCCATATCCCAGATATGGTCTTATACAAAATCTTTCATTAGTGCCGAGGCCATGTCCCAAACATGGTCTTATACGAACCTTTCCATTCTTATATGCATACATGAGAAATAAACTTATTCCGGAGCTATAACCGAAACTATAATTTATCTTGTTCTCACCATTTACTCGTCAAGACATCATAGCTCGATTTTTTATCATAAAATCATTCATTAACATAATAATTAACTGTTTCAATTATTGAACATCATGAAATACTAATTTCATACAAACTTACCTCAATTTCTCAAAAAGTGCCTCAATGCTCGATTTTATTTTTGCCTCGGTTTTGATCCTAGCTTCGTGTCTCTTGATCTATAATAACAAATTTCTCTTGTTAAACACATGCATTTACTAAATCGACTCATATTTCATATTTTGGTAAATTTACAATTTTGCCCCTAAACTTTCACATAATTATACTTTTGCCCCTAGGCTCGTAAAATGATTTTCATTCAACTTGATTGCATTTCAAGCCTAGCCAAATCATTTTCTCAACTATAGCAACATTAAATTCCCACTATCTCACTCATGTATGGCCATTTCTATAACTTTACAAATTGGTCCTTTTCATGCATCTTTCATGAAAATCACTTAGAAAAAGATGTTTATCATACATCAAAATTTCATAATCTTCCATAAAACATCAAAATAAATGCATGACATACATGGGTAAATTTTTGAACATAAACCCTAGCTCAACATATGGCTAAAAATAGTTAAACCGAACTATAAGGGTTTAAAAATACGAAAAACTTTAAAAATGGGGCTAGGATGCACTTACTTTAAGCTTGAAAATGATCAAAACCCTAGCTATGGCTTCTCCCCAAATTTTTGGCACAAAGGTTGAAGATGGACATGATTTTTGTGTTCTTTTTCCCTTTTTATTCTTTTATTTACTAAAGGAAATGACTATTTCTTAAGATTTTTCCTTCCCATGTCCATTTTTGTCCATCATCAAATATAATAGTGTAATTGCTAAATAAGGACCTCTAATAATTCTCATAATTCTATTTCATACTAGAATATTCTAGAATCTCACATTTTTTATTCTTTGCAATTTAGTCCTAATGGACACTTAAATCTCTATTCAGTAAAATTTCTTTATGAAATTTTCACACAATCCTATAATCACTTCATAAGTCTTATAAAAATCATAAAACTCATATTTTTATTTTAGATTTGTGGTCTCGCACCACTATTTCAACTAGGCCCTAAGTCGGGCTGTTACACACCGACTCTGAGGGACGCTGCGTATCAATGGTGGAATACTTTGGTATCTGTGGTACCAAGAGAAAGAGTTACTTGAGAATTCTTTCAAGTTGAGTTCAGAAAGAATTACATCAATCAACGATTTATCGATAAAAAATGTAAAAAGTTTTTAGAGCTAAAATAGGGCCGTATGTTTGTGACTGAATATGAACGAGAGTTTGTAAGACTCAGTAAGTATGCTCGGGAATCTGTTTCAACCAAAGCAATTATGTGTAAAAGATTCAAAGACAGGTTGAACGAAGACATCAGATTGTTGGTTGGGATTTTAGAATTGAATGAATTTATGGTATTAGTTGTCAGGGCTTGTAAAGCCGAAGAACGTGGCAAAGAAAAGAGAGAAGTTGATATTGAGGCTAGAGATTCAAGAAAGAGGTCAATTAGTAAACCATGTCAATGTCTATCAAAGAAATCACGGAATTGATATAGTCATCCAAATGTTTTAGTGGGATTTGCTAATAGAGATCATGGGAAGCAATATTCAAGTTCTAAAGCTCAAGTTACATCGATGTCAAGTGTCGGCAGTGTAAGAAATAATAAATTTGAGTGTCAATAATGTGGAAGGTGACATTTTGGAGACTATTGGATGAATAATAAATGTTGTTTTAAATGTGGCTCACAAGATCATTTCATTCGAGATTGTCTGAATTTACCCGAGAAAGATAGATATCATAATGCAAGATTGAGTAATACAACTGCTAGAGAAAGACCACCTAGCAGTACGAGAAATGTGTCCACTAGCAAAGGAATGACAAAGGACTCTGTTGTGAGATTTGAAGCTAGAGCACCAGCTAGAGCTTATGCTATTCACACTCGCGAAGATACATCGTCACCCGATGTTATCACTAGTACATTTTCTCTCTATGGCACTAATGTTATTGCATTGATTGATCCTAGATCAACTCATTCATATATTTGTATGAATTTGGTGTCTAGTAAGAGTTTACCTGTTAAGTCTACCAAATTTGTCATTAAAGTGTCGAATCCCTTAGGCAAGTATGTCCTAGTTGATAAAGTTTGCAAGAACTGTCCTTTAATGACACGAGGTTATTATTTTCCTGCAAATTTGATACTATTGCGTTTGATGAATTCAATGTAATTATGGGTATGGATTGGGTGACGCTACATGATGCTCTTGTGAATTGTAGACGAAAGACTATTGAATTGAAATGTTACAATAGTGAAATCCTTCAAATTGAATTAGATGAGTCGAGTGGGTTTCCTATTGTGATTTCATCGATGACAGCTCTAAGATATGTGAGAAAAGGTTATGGTGCTTATCTAGCATATGTGAGAAAATTCCATTAGTGAAAGTACTATGGCATCGTCACGGAATAGAAGAGGCTACGTGGGAACCTGAAGATTCTATGAGACAACAATATCTGACTCTGTTTAACAGTAAGATTTTTGGGGACAAAAATCCCTAAGGGTGGAGAATCATAACAGTCTGATTTATACCCTAGTCAAAATAGTGGTTTCGAGACCACGAATCCGAGTCTAAATAATATTTTAATATTATTTTTTGTGTCTTTGATGAGTGATTAAGCATGTGGTAAAGCTTCGTAAGTTAATTTGTCTGTCTGTGTGCTTAATTTGAGCAAAGGATTGAATTGCATTAAATGTAAAAGTTGTATGCTATATGTTAAGGTGCCTATGTGTTATGGTTTATTAAAGTGAAGGCCTTATGTTGTTATTAAACCAATATTAGTTGGTGGATTGATAAAGGTCATAAACGCCCTTATGGTTATAAATTTCTTGTGTTTAATGAAAGGTTAAAATAGTAATTAGGTTAATATTAAACAACCATTAAAAAGATGATGATTATCATCTTATATTGCTGAAAATCAAAGAAAGAAAAGAAAGAAAATTGAACTAGGGCATTTGGCCTTTTGAGGGCTTAATTCAAGGTATGTTTGATTTTGGTTTTTGATAATTTCTACGTTTTTGTAATCGTTGCTTCGAGTGCTATCAAACCCATGTCTCAATTTGATGAATTGATGTTGTTCATGAGAAATCCCATTGATGTTATGTTGAGCTTTGTGATGTTTGATAATAATAAATAAAAGATTTGAGCTAGATGAACATACTTTGTTCTTGACATTTTGATGATTTAACTAATTTGGTCTAAATTGAGAAAATAGTAATTTGAGGGACTAAATTACAAATTTGATGGAAAATATAGCTTTATAGTCCCTAGGGAGATTCAGCTATGCATGTGTGTGAACAAATCTTGTATATTTCATGTTTGAGAAAAGGACTAAATTGATAAATTGTGCTAGTATGAGGTTTAATTTGCAAATAGCCCTAAATATGTGTCCTTGGATTGAATTGAATGAATTAGTGAAAAAAGGGTTAATTCAAAATATGTTTAGATCAAGAATCGAGGAAAATGAACGTAAAACCCGGGAAAGCGAAAGTAATAGAGTAGCCGTTTTCATTCAGTTAAACCGAATTCAAGGTAAGTCACTATGCAAATAAACGTACTTGCATGAAATTGTGGTTGCTCATATGACTAATGTTGATAATGAATGCTTATGAGAGGTTATGCATATGAAATTCGAGATAATTTCAATATAGTGACAATGTCCGAGAAGTCCCGTACGAACCTAGGAATAGATAGGATTAGCTATGTCATGACATAGGTATCTATTCTATTTTATCATGTAAGACCACATCAGGGACGTTGGCGTTGGTTTGAGATTTTGTGTCAGACCATGTTTGGGATGTTGGCATCGATACAAGCTTTACGAGTAAGACCATGTCTGGGACATCGACATCGTATTGATTCGTATAAGACCCTATCTGGGACAGTGGCATTGATATCCTAGTACATGTAAGGCCTCGTCTAGGACATTGGCATTGTATGACTATTCCGATCTTTCTGAGCATCCTACTAGATTTTCTAAAGGTTCAATGGGCAAGTCTGTGATACGAATTGTAAATCTGAGCTATGATCAAATAAGTAAATGAATGTTCATTTCAGGCACGTTGAATGTACGTTAAGTGCGTAAAAAGGGTAAGTACCTATATGACTTTGATTTGAAGAAAAGTATGATTGAATATGAGAAGGTGAATGAGATGCAAGAATGATTATGAAAGAGCTATGTATACATATTATTATTGATTTGTGAATATGGCAAATATGGTCACAAGTATATGAACCAAAACACATTTGAGATAGTGTGCTAAGTGTTTGGGATGTGCCAATATATCTACTTGCATAACATGCATTCTATGCTAAGTTTGCTTGTATATTGACTTACTAAGCTTTTGGAAAGCTACTGAAGGCTCGGAACCATCAAGGATTGTCATCACACTACTAAACTCTTTTTGGTACACTTTGAACATGTATATAGCTAGATATGGCCTGTATAGGCTAGATATGTGTATATGTTTATGACATAAACTTAACCATGGTTTTGGCTAGTTTTGAATTTATAAAATGCTTGAATGAATAAGTTATATGATGCATATTTTTTGTATGGTTTGGAGCACAAGAAATGGTCAAGTTTTTGACTAAGTTTTGAATGAATTATACTTGTGATGATATGAGTTTTAGTTTTGTAAGTTGGCATGAATGAAATTGGTATTGAATATATAGATTGATTGGTCAATTTGGTATGTTTTTTTTGCCATATATGCATGATATGATTTGGTAAATGTTTCTTGTAGGTATGACTCATTTTGGGTGGCATTTTGCTCTTGGAAATGACCTATAATGTCACACGGCCATGGCACACGGGCGTGCCTAGAAGCTATGTAAGAAAGTCAGTATATGGCCTAGTAGTACATGGCCTTAGCACACGGGGGTGCTAGATAACCGTGTTGATTTAAGCAGGATCGACCACGGTCAGGGTACACGGGAGTGCTTGGTGGTCGTGGTGTGAAGCCATGTTTGACCACGGGGAGGACACACGGGTGTGTTTAGTAGCCATGGAGGGCATACAGTTGGATCCCACGGGCGTGTATCCCCTGTATTTTAAAAAAGTTTTTAAGTTTTTGAGAACTTTTGTATGTGCTTCGTTTTAGTCCCAACTCGGTTTATAAGCATGCTTAGGGTCTAGATGACTCACTTAAGGGACATTATGTGTATGATTGATGAATGAAATGAATGAAATATTATGGAAGTTTTTGATCTATCTGGTAACGCCTTTAACCCTAGTCTAGCGACGGTTATGGGTTAGGGGTGTTACAACTTGATTGGTATTAGAGCTACGGTTTAGTCGATTCTCGGACTAACGTAGCGTGTTAGAGTCCAGCTATACATGCCATATGTCTGAAATGTAATAGTGTGATGAATCCTGACGTATAAAATGTGATTTTTGTATAGTAGTAGATCTCGTAATAGCCATAATTGATGACGTAGAAAGTAATGCGCCTGCTCCCGCACAAGGGATAGTGCCCCCTGATCCGAGACCGGCTACGAGCGGTCAAGAGGGAGAAGCTAAACAAGCTTTCTTCTAGATGATGAGTGAGTGGTTCCCTTAATTCATGAGGAATAACCCGACTGTTTTGCAACCCTCGCCCCTGGTTAATCCCCCTCAGACATCTATTATACCTCCAATTGAAAATCTAAATCCGTGAAATAAGCCTCCAGTTGACAAGATTCGTAAGTATGAAGCCGAAGAATTTAGGGCTACTAATGATGATGATGCTGAAAAGGCTGAGTTCTGGATTGAAAATTCTATCCGAGTATTTGAAAAAATGTCTATGACTCCGGAAGAGTGCATAAAATGTGTAGTATCATTACTCCGAGATGCATCTTACCAATGGTGGAAAACTCTGATTTCCATTATTCCTAAAGAGCGAGTTACATGGGATTTCTTTGAGATCGAGATCTAGAAGAAATATATCAGTGAGAGATTCATTGATCAGAAATGAAAGAAATTTTTGAAACTTAAACAAGGCCGAATGACTGTTTCTATGTATGAACGAAAGTTTGTGAGGCTAAGTCAATATGTCCGGGAGTGTATATCATCTGAAGCTATAATGTGCAAAATATTTGTAGACGGCCTTAATGAAGATATCTAATTGCTAGTTGAAATCTTAGAAATAAAAGAGTTTTTTGTACTCGTTGATCGAGCATGTAAAGCTGAAGCACTCGGGAAATATAAAAGAAAAGTTGAGTCTGAAGCTCGAGATATGAGAAAGAGATATCTAAGCAAGTCATTTCAGTCTGCTTCGAAGAGATTCAGAGATGATCAAAGTCGTTCAAGAGACAATGTGGGACATTCAAATAGAAATCGAGCTAGACCACAAATAAATTCCAAAACTCCAATAACTTCAGTGGCTGGTGTTGGTAATGTCCGGACTGAGAGACCTAAATATAAACATTGTGGAAAAATGCATCCAGAAAGCTATAGATTAAACGACAGAGCTTATTTTAGATGTGGATTGCTTGATCATTTCATCTATGATTGTCCTAAATCTATCAAGCCAAAGATTATTTAGAATCTTAGACCTAATAATGCACCTGTGAGAGGTAGACCTTCTAAGAATGTGAGAAATATCAGTGGTAGTCAGAGAACTACGAGAGACACTATTGCAAGATTTGAAGCTAGAGCACCTGCCAGAGCGTATGCTATCCGAGGTCGTGAAGAAGCTTCATCACCTGATGTTATAATGGGTACTTTTACATTTTATGACACTTCTTTGATTGCATCAATAGACCTTGGTTCTACGCATTCTATACATGCATGAATTTAGTATTTAGTAAGACTTTTCTTGTAAAGTCTACTGAGTTTGCTATAAAAGTATCGAACCCCTTAGGGAAAAGTGTTTTGGTTGATAAAGTATGCAAGAACTGCCCTTTAATGTTTTGAGATATTTGTTTCCCTACTGATTTGATACTTTTTCCATTTGATGAGTTCGATATTATTTTGGGTATGGACAAGTTGTCTTTGCATGATACTGTTGTGAATTGCAAAAAGAAGACTATAGATTTAAGATGTTCGAATAATGAAATTGTGCGGGTTGAGTCTAATGATTTGAATGGATTGCCTGCTGTGGTATCGATATTAAAAGCTCATAATTATGTGAAAAAGGGATATGAGGCATATTTTGCTTATGTAATTGATTCGAAAATGTCTGAAAGGAAAATTGAGTCAGTACCTATTGTATGCGAGTTTTCTGATGTGTTTCTTGAAGAGTTACTGGGTTTACCTCTGATTCAGGAAGTTGAATTTGGTATTGAATTGTTGCCTAGTACTGCACCTATTTCGATAGCTCTGTATAGAATGGCACCAACTGAGTTGAAAGAGTTAAAGTCACAGTTGCAAGAATTGACCGATAGAGGTTTTGCTAGGCCGAGTTTTTTCCCTTGGGGTGCTCCTGTTCTGTTTGTAAAAAAGAAAGATGGCACGATGAGAATGTGCATTGATTATCGTCAGTTGAATAAGGTGACCATAAAGAATAAATATTCGTTACCCATAATTGATGACTTATTTGATCAGTTAAAAGGGCTACTATATTTTCCAAGATTGGTCTGAGATCGGGATACTATCAATTGAGGGTGAAAGATTCAGAAATACTGAAAACTGCTTTCAGAACAAGGTACGGGCATTATGAGTTTTTAGTTATGCCATTTGGGCTAACCAATGCTCTTGTTGTTTTTATGGACCTGATGAACATAATTTTTAGACCATATCTAGATCAATTTGTTGTAGTATTCATAGATGACATATTGATTTATTCATGTGATGAAAATGAGCATGCTGAACACCTGAGAATTGTATTGCAAATTTTGAGGGAAAAGCAATTGTATGCGAAATTCAGAAAATGTGAATTTTGGTTGCATGAGGTTAATTTTCTAGGGCATATTGTGTCAGCTTCTGGGATTCGTGTTGATCCGAGCAAGATTTTTGCTATTCTGGATTGGAAACCTCAAAGAAATGTGTTTGAAATTCGTAGTTTTCTAGGACTAGCTGCTTACTATCATCGATTTGTAAAAGGATTTTCAGTGATAGCTACTCTATTAACTAGATTACTTTAGAAAGATGTTAGATTTGAATGGTCTGATAAATATCAGAAAAGTTTTGATCAACTGAAAACTCATAATGTAAGCTCCAGGTGTTAGTACAACCGAATCAAGTGCTAATTTGTAATTTACAGTGATGCATCGTTAAATGGTCTGGGATGTGTTTTGATGCAAGAAGGCAAAGTTGTAGCTTATGGACAATTGAAGCCTCATGAAAAGAACTATCTGACGCACAACCTTGAGTTAGCTGTGATTGTATTTACACTTAAGATATGGCGTCATTATCTGTATGGTGAGAAATGTTACATGTTTTCAGATTATAAAAGTTTGAATATCTGATGACTTAGAAAGATTTGAACCTGCGTCGGGAAGATGGCTTGAGTTGTTGAAAGATTACGAGCTTGTAATAGATTATTATCCGGGTAAAGGAAATGTTGTTGCAGATACATTGAGTCAAAAATCATTGTTTGCACTACATGCTCTGAATGCCCAGTTAGATTTGACTGATGACAGTTTTGTGGTAGCTGAATTAAAAACAAAACCGTTGTTTATGCAGCAGATATGTGATGCTCAAAAATCTGATAATGAATTACTAATGAAACGAGCTTAGTGTGAATTGAATTCTGAATCTGAATTTCAAATTGTTGATGATTGTTTGAGATTTCGGGATCGTATCTGTGTTTTGAGAAATCCAAAGTTGATTCATCTGATTCTGAGTGAAGCACACAATAGTGGTCTATCTGATCATCCGGGAAGTACTAAAATGTATCATGATTTGAAATGACACTACTGGTGGTCTGGTATGAAACATGATATTTCTGACATTGTTTTGAAATTTAGTTTGTCAACAAGTGAAAGCTGAACATCAAGCTCCATCAGGTTTGTTACAACCGATTCTAATTCCAGAATGGAAATGGGATAGAGTGACGATGGATTTTATTTCTGGTTTGCCATTAACTCTGAGAAAGAAAGATGCGATATGGGTCGTGGTTGATAGATTAACGAAAACTTCCCATTTTATTCCGGTAAGATCTGATTATTCACTTGAGAGATTAGCCGAGCTTTACATTTCTGAGATTGTGAGGTTGCATGGGGTGCCACAATCCATTGTGTCAGATAGAGATCCGAGATTCATATCGCGATTTTGGAAGAAGTAGCAAGAAGATTTAGGCACGAAATTGCATTTCAGTACAACTTTTCATCCACAAACAGATGGTCAATCCGAGCAGATTATTCAAATTATCGAAGATATGTTACGATGCTGTATACTTGAGTTTATTGGTTCGTGGGAACAGTATCTGCCATTAATCAAATTTGCGTATAATAATAGTTTTTAGTCAAGCATCAAAATGGCACCTTATGAAGCTTTGTACGAATGTAAATGTCTTACACCTTTGTATTTGACCGAGCTCAGTGAAAATAAGCTCCACAGGGTTGATTTGATAAAAGATTCAAAACAGAAAGTGAAATTGATTCGAAATTGTTTGAAAGCAACATTTGACCGTTAGAAGTCTTATGCAGACTTGAAACAAAAAGATATACAATTTGAGATCAGTGACAAAGTATTTCTAAAAGTGTCTTCATAGAATAAAGTGCTTCGATTCGAACGAAAAGGCAAATTGAGTTCAAGATTCATCGGACCGGATAAGATCATTGAATGTGTCGGGCCTGCTGCATATAGATTAAAGTTGTTGTCTGAGTTAGAAAAGATACACAATATATTCCATGTTTCAATGCTCCGTAGATATCGATCCGATCTGTCAGATGTGATTGCAACATCTGAAATTGAAATCTGATCTAATATGACATACGAAGAGGAACTGATCCTTATCTTAGCTCATGAAGTGAAAGAGTTGAGAAACAAGAAAATTTCGTTAGTGAAAGTACTATGGCATCATCACGGAATAGAAGAGGCTATGTGGGAACCTAAAGATTCTATGGGACAACAGTATCCGACTCTATTTAACGGTAAGATTTTTGGGGATGAAAATCCCTAGGGGGAAGAATTATAACAGTTCGGTTTATACGCTAGTCAGAACAGTGGTTTTGAGACCACGAATCTGAGTCTGAATAATATTTTAATATTCTTTTCTGTGTCTTTGATGAGTGATTAAGCAATTGGTAAAGCTTCGTATGTTAATTTGTCTGTCTGTGTGCTTAATTTGAGCAAAGGATTGAATTGCATTAAATGTAAAACTTGTATGCTATATGTTAAGGTGCCTTTGTGTTGTGGTTTATTAAAGTGAAGGCCTTATGTTGTTATTAAACCAATAGTTAGTTGGTGGATTGGTAAAGGTCATAAATGCCCTTAATGGTTATAAATTTCTTATGTTTAATGAAAGGTTAAAATAGTAATTAGGTTAATATTATGTTTATAATAAAACAACAATTAAAAAGATGATGATTATTATCTTATATTGCGAAAATAAAAGAAAGAAAAAAAGAAGGCAATTGAGTTGATGAATTGATGAATTTGATGAATTGATGCTATCAAACCCATATCTCAATTTGATGAATTGATGAGAAATGCCATTGATGTTATGTTGAGCTTTGTGATGTCGATAATGATAAATGAAAGATTTGAGCTAGATGAACATACTTTGTTCTTGAAC
Organism: Gossypium rotundifolium; assembly: GCA_025506655.1. Taxonomy (NCBI): domain Eukaryota; kingdom Viridiplantae; phylum Streptophyta; class Magnoliopsida; order Malvales; family Malvaceae; genus Gossypium; species Gossypium rotundifolium. Next base: position 116,756,662 of record CP106727.1, on the reverse strand, counting down.
TTTTGATGAATTTAGCTAATTAGGGCTAAATTGAGAAAATAGTAATTTGAGGGATTAAATTACAAATTTTATGGAAAATATAGACTTGCATGGTCCCTAAGGAGATTCAGCTATGCATGTGTGTGAACAAATTTTGTATATTTGATGTTTTGAGAAAATGGACTAAATTGATAAATTGTGCTAGTGTGAGGGTTAATTTACAAATAGCCCTAAATGTGTGTCCTTGGGTTGAATTGAATGATTTAGTGAAAAAATGGTTAATTCTGAATATGTTTAGATCAAGAACCGAGGAAAACGGACTTAGAACGCGGGAAATAAAAAGTAACAGAGCAATTGTTTTCATTCAGTTAAACTGAATTCGAGGTAAGTCACTATACAAATAACCGTACTTGTATGAAATTGTGGTTGCTCATATGACTAATGTTGATACTGAATGCTTATGAGAGGTTATGCATATGTAATCCAAGATAAGTTCGATATAGTGACAATGTCCGAGAAGTCCCGTACGAACCTAGGAATAGATAGGATTAGCTATGTCATGACATAGGTATCTGTTCTGTTTTATCATGTAAGACCACGTCAGGGACGTTGGCATCGATACAAGCTTTACGATTAAGACCACGTCTGGGACATTGGCATCGATATGAGCTTTACGTGTGAGACCATGTCTAGGACATCAGCATCGTATTGATTCGTATAAGACCCTTTCTGGGACAATGGCATTGATATCTAAGTGCATGTAAGACCTCGTCAGGGAGGTTGGCATTGTCAACTATTTTGACCTTTCTGAACATCCTACTAGATTTCTTAAAGGTTCAACGAGCAAGTCTGTGATATGAATTGTAAATCCGAGCTATGATCAAATAAGTAAACAAATGTTCATTTTAGGTACATTGAATGTACATTCAGTGTGTAAAAAGGGTAAGTACCTATATGATTTTGATTTAAAGAAAAGTATGATTGAATATGAGAAGGTGAAAGAGATACAAGAATGATTATGAAAGAGCTATGTATACATATTATTATTGATTTGTGAATATGGCAAATGTGGTCACAAGTATATGAACCAAAGCACATTTGAGATAGTATGCTAAGTGTTTGGGATGTGCCAATATATCTACTTGCATAATATGCATTTTATGCTAAGTTTGTTTGTATCTTGACTTACTAAGCTTTTGGAAAGCTTACTCTGTGTGTCTATTTTCTCTGTTTTATAGGTTGTCAAAGCTACTGAAGGCTCGGGACCGTCAAGGATCGTCATCACACTACTAAACTCTTTTTGGTACACTTTGAACATGTATATAGCTAGATATGTGATGTATAGGCTAGATACGTGTATATGTTTATGAAGTGAACTTGGCCATGGTTTTGGCTAGATTTGAATTGATAAAATGCTTGAATGAATGAGTTATATGATGCATATTTTTGGTATGGTTTGGAGCACAAGAAATGGTCAATTTTTTGAGTAAATTTTGAATGAATTATACTTGTGATGATATGAGTTTTAGTTTTGTAATTTGGCATGAATGAAATTGGTATAGAATGTATAGATTGATTGGTCAATTTGGTATGTTTTTGGTTGCCATATATGTATGATATGATTTGGTAAATGTTGCTTGTAGGTATGACCCATTTTGGGTGGCATTTTGGTCTTGCAAATGACCTATAATGTCACATGGCCATGGCATACGGGCGTGCCGAGAAGCCATGTGAGAAAGTCAGTATATGGCCTAGTAGTACACGGCCTTAGCACACAGGGGTGCTGGATAACCGTGTTGATTTTGGCAGGATCGACCACGGTCAGGGTACACGGGCGTACTTGTTGGCCGTGGTGTGAAGCCAGGTTCAATCATGGGGAGGACACATGGGTGTGTCTAGTAGCCATGGAGGGCACACGATTGGCTCCCACGGGCGTGTATCCCCTGTATTTTAGAAAAGTTTTTAAGTTTCTAAGAACTTTTGTATGTGTTTCATTTTAGTCCCAACTCGGTTTATAAGTAGGCTTAGGGTCTAGATGACTCACTTAAGGGTCATTGTGTGTATGATTGATGAATGAATTGAATGAAATATTAAGTAAGTTTCTGATCTGTCTGGTAACACCTTTAACCCTAGTCAAGTGGCGGTTATGGGTTAGGGGTGTTACAATTTAGTTGGTATCAGAGCTACAGTTTAGTCGATTCTTGGACTAACGTAACGTGTCAGAGTCTAGCTATACATGCCATATGTCTGAAATGTGATAGTGTGATGAATCCTGACGTATAAAATGTGATTTTCATATAGTAATGGATCCTGAAAGAGCCGTAGCTGAAGACGTAAAAATGTCGCCTTCTCACGACAAGGGACGGTACCTACGATCCGAGGCCGACTACGAAGGTCAAGAGGGAGAAGCTAAACAAGCTTTCTTCCAGAAGATGAGTAAGTGGTTCACTCAATTCATGAGGAATAACCCGATTGTTTCATAACCCCTACCCCCAATTAATCCCCCTCAGACATCTGATATACCTCCAACTGCAAATCTGAATCCGTGGAATAAGGCTCCAGTTGACAAGATTCGTAAGTATGGTGCCGAAGAATTTAGGGCTACTAATGATGATGATACTGAAAAGGCCGAGTTCTGGATTGAAAATACTATCCGAGTATTTAACGAAATGTCTTTGACTCCTGAAGAGTGCATAAAATGTGTAGTATCATTAGTCTGAGATGCAGCTTATCAATGGTGAAAAACTCTGATTTCCATTATTCTGAACGAGCGAGTTACATGGGGCTTCTTTCAGATCGAGTTTCGGAAGAAATATATCAGTGAAAGATTCCTTGATCAAAATGAAAGGAATTTCTGGAACTTAAACAGGGCCGAATAACTATTTTTGAGTATGAACGAAAGTTCGTGAGACTAAGTCAATATGCCCGAGTGTATATCATCTAAAGTTATAATGTGCAAAAGATTTGAAGACAGTCTTAATGAAGATATTTGTTTGCTAGTCGGGATCTTAGAAATAAAAGAGTTTGTTGTACTCGTCGATCGAGCATGTAAAGCTGAAGCACTCGGGAAAGATAAAAGAAAAGCTGAGTCTGAAGCTCGAGATATGAGAAAGAGATATCCAAGCAAGTCATTTCAGTCTGCTTCGAAGAGATTCAGAGATGATCAAAGTCGTTCAAGAGACAATGTGGGACATTCAAATAGAAATCGAGCTAGATCGCAAATAAATTCCAAAACTCCAGCAACTTCAGTGGCCAGTGTTGGTAATGTCTAGACTGAGAGACCTGAATGTAAACATTGTGGAAAAAGGCATCCAGGAAGATGTAGATCAAACGACAGAGCTTGCTTCAGATGTGGATCACTTGATCATTTTATCCGTGTTTGTCCTGAATCTGTTGAGCGAGATTGTTCAGAATCTGAGACCTAATAATGCACCTATGACAGGTAGACCTTCTAAGAATGTGAGAAATGTCAATGGTAGTCAGAGAACTACGAGAGACACTGTTGCAAGATCAGAGAACTACGATGATTTTCACACCAATGACCAGGTTACCAAAAAATATGTAAAGTTCTAGTGTCCCGAAAAATGTCAGCAGAGCTTTGAACAGTTGAAAGCATTGTTAACTGAGGCACCCGTTTTGGTTCAACCTAAGTCGGGTAAAGAATTTGTGAATTTTAGCGACACGTTATTGAATGGTTTGGGTTGTGTTTTAATGCGAGAGAGTAAAGTGATAGCTTATGCCTCCAGACAGTTGAAACTGCATGAAAAGAATTATCCAACGCACGATTTAGATTTGATGGTTATTATTTTTGCATTCAACATTTGGCGACACCATTTATATGGTGAAAAGTGACATATCTTTACTGATCACAAGAGCTTAAAGTATTTAATGACTCAGAAAGATTTGAATTTGTGACAATGAAGATGGCTCGAGCTATTGAAAGACAATGAGTAGTGATTGATTATCATCCAGGGAAAGCGAATGTAGTCGTGGATGCTCTGAGTAGAAAATCAATATATGATTTGCAAGCAATGAATACATAGCTAACCTTGCTTGATGTTAATTCGATTCTAGCTGAGGTAAAAGCTAAACTGGTATTTCTTCAACAAATTTGTGAAGCTTAGAAATGTGATAACGAATTACAAGCTAAAAGAGTGCAATGTGAGTCAGTTACTGAGTCAAACTATCAGATCAGATCCAATGATTGCTTAATGTTCCGAGGCAGAATTTGCATACCAAAGAATTTCGAGTTTATTCAAAAAATTCTGCACGAAGCACACAGTGTTTGTTTATCTGTTAATCTGGGGAGTACTAAAATGTACAATGATTTGAAATAGTTATACTGGAGGTCGGGCATGAAACGAGACATTTCAGAGTTTATGTCGAGATGTTTGGTTCGTCAATAGGTTAAAGCTAAACATCAGGTGCCTTCAGGATTACTATAGCCTGTGATGATACTAGAGTGAAAATGGGATAGAGTTACGATGGATTTCGTATCAAGATTACCCCTGTCTCCGAAGAAGAAAGATACTATTTGGGTTGTCGTTGATCGACTGACGAAATCTGCACATTTCATTCCAGTACTACAAACTATTCGCTTGATAAATTGACTGAATTGTACATCTCTGAGATCGTTAGATTGCTTAAGGTGCCAGTTTTGATTATTTCGGATAGAGATCCGAGGTTTACGTCATGATTTTGGAAGAAATTACATGAAGCTCTAGAGGTTGAACTTTAGTACCGTATTTCATCCGCAAACCGGTGGTCAGTCAGGGAGAGTGATACAAATTCTTGAAGATATGTTTCGTTGTTGTGTTTTAGAGTTCGAAGGCAACTGGAAGAAATATTTATCATTGGTTGAATTCGCATATAATAACAGTTTTCAATCGAGCATAAAGATGGCACCGTACGAAGCTTTGTATGGTCGCAAATGCCGAACTCCATTGTACTGGACTAAGCTTAGTGAGAAAAAGATTCACGGGGTTGACTTAATCAAAGAGACTAAAGATAAAGTGAAAGTAATTCAGGATAGTTTGGAAGCAGGTTCAGATTGACAAAAATCATACGCGGATTCGAAATGAAAAGACATCGAATTTCAAATTGATGACAAAGTATTTCTGAAAGTATCTCCATGGAAGAAAATTCTTCGATTTGGTCAGAAAGGAAAACTAAGTCTGCATTTCATCAGGCCGTGTGAGATTATTAAAAGAATATGGTCAGTGGCATATCGGTTAGCTTTACCGTTAGAATTAGAAAACATCCATAATGTGTTTCATGTGTCAATGTTGCGCCAATATAGATCAGATCCATCACATATAATTTCCCTGTCAGAAATTGAAATTCAACTTGATATGACATGTAACGAAGAACCGATCAGAATTTTAGCTCAAGAGGTTAAGGAGTTGAGAAATAAAGGCATAGCTTTAGTAAAGGTTTTGGGTCAATGAAACAATGTTGAAGAATCTACGTGGGAACTCGAAGAAGCTATGAGAAAACAGTACCCTAACCTCTTTTCTAGTAAAATTTTCGGGGACAAAAATTCCTAAAAGGGAGAGTTGTAACAGCTTGTTTTTAGTCAAACCAGAACAGTGGTTTTGGGACCACAAATTTGGGGTCAAAATAATTATTTTATTATTATTTTAAGGTTTACAGTATGATAATATGAATGTGTGAAAATTTCGTTAAGAAATTTTATCGTTTGAATATTTAATTTGATAAAAAAGACTAAATCGCGTAAAATGTAAAACTTATATTCTATTAGCTAAAGGTGTCTAATAGCTAAGGAATATTAAAATGGAGGTCCTTATGTGGTAATTAGACCATTATTAAAATAAGTAGAAAAAGATGGACATCATTTGGGTGATATTAATGGTTTATTATTAAGGTTAATTAAGTAATTAGATAGTTTCATACTAAATTAATAACAAAAAGCCATTAATTCCATTTATCATCTTCCTAGCCAAAATTATGGTTGGAGAAAACCATTAAAATAGCTTGAAGCATTTGGTCACTTTCTAGCTTAATTGTAAGTTCGTTTTTGTCTCATTTTTAATGATTTTTATATTTTTGATATCGTTGCAACTTAGTTCAGCTAGCCCAGGGACTATTTTGCAAAACTATTAAAGGTTTAGGGGTTTTCCATTGATGAATTTTGGTGCATTTTGATGTTTAAGGATATAAAATGTATGTTTGTTGTTAGAGAAACAACATTTGTAAAGTGATTTTTGACAAAATTGTCAATTAGGGGTTAAATTGTAAAATGTGTAAAATTCAAGGTTAAATTATGAAATAAATGAAAAATATAGGCTGCTAGGGACCTAATTGAAATATGAATAGCATGGGTTTTGGTTTAATTGCATGAATTTGTAATTTTATGAAATAAGCACTAAATTGTAAAAATGTTGAAATGTTAGGGGCAAAAATATAAATTTACCTTAGTGTGTGTTTTGGGTTCAATTGAATAGAGAGATAATTAAATAAGTTAATTTTGATTACATTTAGATCAAGAAAGGAAAAATAAGGATTTAGATCGGGGAAAGAACAAGATTTTGGATTAATTGACTTATTTTGTCGTTTTCACATTCGAGGTAAGTTCGTATGTAATTAGCTTTGTTATAATTGTGTTTTAAATGTTTTGATATTTCATAAATTGTAAAACGACATTACGGACATATTCGACTATGATTCGACAAGTGATGAATCCTTGTTGAACCGTAGGAATAGATTTGGATACTGATGATATGTCATTAGGGGTTATGTGATTTGGGTGCTGGTTCGTATGTCCTACCGGTGGCTGAGTTATCCAGCATGTGTTGCGGATACTCGTCAGCTTGTGTGAGCAACACTGTGTAGCTTCATCATGACCGTCACCTTGTGTGAGCAGACCAGTTGATAGCTCTAGAGTGAGATTTATATGTGATACGAGATTGTGATAGCTTCGGCTATCTATGTGGCACTTAGGGTGCGAGATTCCTGAGTATCCGATAGTATTTGGAATGGTTCAATGGGTAAATCAACAATGAGGATAGGTATGTAATTGATACGAGATGGTACAGGTATGTACATAAACCATACAAGCATTGAATCAAAGAAACTTGTGAAATGTGTATCTAATCTTGTGAATGAAATTGTGGTAGGTTGATGGTTTAAAATGATATATTTTATGATATGTATAAATTGCTTAAATTGTGCATATTTGATAAATTAAGTTTATTTCTATACGAACTTACTAAAGTTTATAGCTTACATTGTTTAATTTTTCGTGTCTTATACTGAATTCAAAGCCAGCTCGGATTTGGGGACCGACGTAGATTTCATCACACTATCCTACTATTACTTTGGTACTTTTGAACTTAAGTATATGGCATGTATAGGAACTTTGGTCATTTTTGTTATGGATTGATAATGAATTTAGCCATTTGAATTGGCTTGTAAATGTAAATGTTTTGGTTTTCTAATAGCCATGATATTTGGCTTAATTTGGTTGTTTTGTTTGTGGATATATATGTGTATATGGCTTTGGTTAGGTGTTTAAATATGGTTATGTTATGCTTATTAATATTTGGTAACTATATGTAACACCCCAAACCCGGCCTAAAGGTTACGACTGGATCTGGCATGTCACATGAAAGGAATGTTTAAAAATTGTACGTTCGTTAAAAAATTCTTATTCTTTTTGAAACTCCACGTTTCGTGGTTTGTATATAAAACCTGATTCATTTAATGCCCATTTTACAAAGTTGTTATTAGTTTGTAAAAATTGTATTTGTTGTGAAAATTGAGTTGAAGTAATTTTGAATAAGAAACGATTTATTAATATTTTAGGAAAATCTCGCATTAAACATTTAATAATAAGTAGTAACCAATTTAAACGCTAAAACCAAATAAAATACCAAGGCCTTATTACATAACAAAAACCCAAATAAAAATAAGTCCAAATAAAAGAAATGAATTTACGAGTAAACATATGTATGGCCTCTACGAGTCCACCTCAGCTCCCAAATCCACGATCTAATGATTACCTGCAAAATTTAACTAAGGGGTGAGTCATCGAGACTCAGTGTGTAAATCTCCATCCAACGGGTGTTAAACCCTTACACAATTTCATATGAAAGTATGCATGTCATGCAACCCAAAACCTAACCATCCGAGACTCCCGATTCTACCCCGTGTGGTACCAAACCACTGGTGGTGCCAAACCACTGGTGACCCAAAGTCACTGATATCAATAATGATGTGTTGCCAAACCACTGGTGACCCAAAGTCACGAATAATCCATATGTGGGGCCAACCCACATTGTGATACCAAATCACTGGCGACAATCCCGATTTATCAAATGTAGGGCCAACCCACTGTGGTGCTAAGCCACTGGGACGAGTCGCTATGAGGTGCCAAACCCCGTGACCCAAAGTCACGAATAACATATGTGGTACCAAACCACTTTGGTGGTGCCAAACCACTTGGTGACCCAAAGTCACGATATCAATCTTTCCCTCCTCTCATCATACCGTGCAATATGACATAATAATTCGTGTATGCGTTATGTCATGTATGCTGAACATATATCAAATATAAGTATAACATGAATTATCATCATAATCGATAGACATAAAACAACATAATCATGCTAATCAACCTCTAAGGGTAAAACCGTAATTTTACCTACCAAAGGTATTTTCGTAATTTACCCACTAAGGGTATTTTCGTAATTTACCCACCAAGGGTATTTTCATAATTTACCCATCAAGGGTATTTTGTAATTTACCCACCAAGGCTATTTTACCCACTAAGGGTATAATTTACCCACCAAGGGTATTTTCGTAATTTACCCACCAAGGGTATTTTCGTAATTTTGTACCTGGAATGGCCCTCCCGAAGGTCTAATGTTACCCTGAGCGACTCGGCTACCATTTCTGGTCGTCACCAGACTATTAGGCCTAAAACTCGATTTCGGCCCATTCAGGCCCACACGCTCGTGTGGCCCACCTAACACAAATCTAGCCATGTATATAGGTCCCACCTAGTCTAGTTCACTATATACTATATCATCATACAATTTATTCCAATTGGGCTCTGGGCCTATTGGGCCCACTCACCCATCGCGCCCAAGTAGCCCCAACCCACAAGAATACTATTGATGGCCTCAACTATCGCGTGAAGCCCCACACGCGCGCCGCTGCGTTCGTGTAACTACTATTGCGTGACCGCACTTTGGCATTTGTCGCTCTACAACTAGAGTAGAGAGTTACACACTTGATACGACTTTGGTGCTAAACCATGCGACCACTACACACCCAACGCCCACCAAGGTATGTGAACCCTTCTCCTGGCATGCTCTTTATATAGCTAGCTCTTCACCTTCATTCCTTGTCTCTTTCCGATGAGGGATCCTTCGTCGATGAGTTTAAATTCAATTGAAACTCTTACCGTCCACTCATAAAATAAATACTCCTTGCTTCTCATGAGATTCAACCCGTGCACCATTATAACATAATCCACGCTGCTAGCCACTTTACCACTAGCTCCTTGTGTCTTAAACCATGCGCAACTAAATATAACCCTATGGCCAAGGTCTAAATTCATTTAATAAAAATAATCTAAAAGGAATGCAAACGCTACAACTAGAACCTTGGACCTCCTTCCTTCCTTGGCGTCATTCCTTGTCCTTAAGTGGCGTCACTTTGCCACTACACCACACACTCCACTTGTGTCATTTTCATCCACATTTTATTCTTAAGGCCTACCCACCAACCTCCGGGTTTTTTTCACCTGAAACCAAAATTTCCCCAAAGCTAATATTTGAAGCCGGGACTTCATAGAAGCCCCCTAACCTTCCAAAATCACTTATATAAAAGGTCCAACTTGCACTTAAGCCGATCTCCTATTCTCTAAAAAATTTTAAACGCTACTACACCTAAGGCCCATTGGGCTCAATCCTACTAGGCCTAATTTCAGGATGTTACAAATCTACCCTCCTTAAAGAAATTTCGTCCTCGAAATTTCCAACTAACTAACAGTCACACGTCCTAACCTACCACACTACGCTCACGCTGCGTACTCTGATCTAATAACACTAATAAACCAAATCTCGAAACTTCTTTCTCACAACTAGATATCTAAACACAAAAGCAAATCGATAATTATACATACAATTTCTATATCCAAACCAGCACACACAAAATAAATACCAAAAATATAGTCATAACATTGTCTTAACAAACATAAAATAAGGGAACTTACGGATTTGGATGCCGGAGACTCAAGGTGCCATACTTCCAAACAACATGTATTTTCAAACAAACTTTTTTCTAACCCCATAACCCACAATGAGTTTTTAAAACCTAGGCTCGATACCAAAATTGTAACACCTCAAACCCGGCCTAAAGGTTACTGATAGGATCGGCATGTCACATGAAAGGAATGTTTAAAAATTATGCGTTCGTTAAAAATTCTTATTCTTTTGAAACTCCACGTTTAGTGGTTTGTATATAAAACTGATTCATTTAATGCCCATTTTACAAAGTTGTTATTAGTTTGTAAAATTGTATTTGTTGTGAAAATTGAGTTGAAGTAATTTTGAATAAGAAACGATTTATTAATATTTTAGGAAAATCCTGCGTTAAACATTTAATAATAAGTAGTAACCAATTTAAACGCTAAAACCAAATAAAATACCAAGGCCTTATTACATAACAAAAACCCAAATAAAAATAAGTCCAAATAAAAGAAATGAATTTACAAGTAAACATATGTATGGCCTCCACGAGTCCACCTCAGCTCCCAAATCCGCGATCTAATGATTACTTGCAAAATTTAACTAAGGGGTGAGTCATCGAGACTCAGTGTGTAAATCTCCATCCAATGGGTGTTAAACCCTTACACAATTTCATATGAAAGTATGCATGTCATGCAACCCAAAACCTAACCATCCAAACTCCCGATTCTACCCGTGTGGTACCAAACCACCGGTGGTGCCAAACCACCGTGACCCAAAGTCACCGATATCAATAATGATGTGGTGCCAAACCACTGGTGACCCAAAGTCACGAATAATCCATATGTGGGGCCAACCCACGTTGTGATACCAAATCACTGGCGACAATCCCGTTTTATCAAAGGTGGGGCCAGCCCACTATGGTGCTAAGCCACTGGGACGAGTCGCTATGAGGTGCCAAACCCCTGTTGACCCAAAGTCACGAATAACATATGTGGTACCAAACCACTGGTGGTGCCAAACCACTGGTGACCCAAAGTCACAGATATCAATCTTCCCCCTCCTCTCATCATACCCGTGCAATATGACATAATAATTTCGTGTATGCAGTATGTCATGTATGCTAGACATATATCAAATATAAGTATAACATGAATTATCATCATAATCAGATAGACATAAAACAACATAATCATGCTAATCAACCTCTAAGGGTATAACCGTAATTTTGCCTACCAAGGGTATTTTTGTAATTTACCCACTAAGGGTATTTTTGTAATTTACCCACCAAAGGTATTTTCATAATTTACCCACCAAGGGTATTTTCATAATTTACCTACCAAGGGTATTTTCGTAATTTACCCATCAAGGGTATTTTGTAATTTACCCACCAAGGGTATTTTTGTAATTTACCCACCAAGGGTATTTTCATAATTTTGTACTGGAATGGCCCTCCCAAGGTCTAATGTTACCACGAGCAACTCGGCTACCATTTACGGTCGCCACTGACTATTAGGCCTAAAACCCGATTTCTACCCATTCGAGCCCACACGCTCGTGTGGCCCACCTAACACTAATCTAGCCATGTACATAGGTCCCACCTAGTCTAGTTCACTATATGTTATATCATCATACAATTTATTCCAATTGGGCCTACGGGCCTATTAGGCCCACTTCAGCCCATCGCAGCCCAAGTAGCCCCAACCCACAAGAATACTATTGAAGGCCTCAACTATCGCGTCAAAGCCCCACACGTGCGCTCGCACGCTCGTGTGGCTACTGTTGCCGTGATCGGCACTTCGGCATTTGCCGCTCTACAACTAGAGTAGAGAGAGTTACACACGATAGGACTCGTTGCTAAATCACGCTGCGACCACTCCTGTGCCCAACGCCCACCAAGGTATGTTAACCCTTCTCTGGCATGCTTTTTATATAGCTAGCTCTTCACCTTCATTCCTTGTATCTTTCCGATGTGGGATCCTTCACAAGATGAGTTTAAATTCAATTGAAACTCTTACCGTCCACTCATAAAATAAATACTCCTTGCTTCTCATGAGATTCAACCCTAGGCACCATTATAACATAATCCACGCTGCTAGCCACTTTACCAACTAGCTCCTTTTGTCTTAAACCATTCGCAACTAAATATAACCCTATAGCCAAGGTCTAAATTCATTTAATAAAAATAATCTAAAAGGAATGCAAACGCTACAACTAGAACCTTGGACCTCCTTCCTTCCTTGTGGCGTCATTCCCTTGTCCTTAAGTGGCGTCACTTTGCCACTACACCACACACTCCACTTGTGTCATTTTCCTCCACATTTTATTCTTAAGGCCTACCCGCCAACCTCCAGGGTTTTTTTCACCTAAAACCAAAATTTCCCCAAAGCTAATATTTGATCCGGGACTTCATAGAAGCCCCCTAACCTTCCAAAATCACTTATATAAAAGGTCCAACTTGCACTTAAGCCGATCTCCTATTCTCTAAAAAATTTTAAACGCTACTACACCTAAGGCCCATTGGGCTCAATCCTACTAGGCCTAATTTCAGGATGTTACAAATCTACCCTCCTTAAAGAAATTTCGTCCTCGAAATTTCCAACTAACTAACAGTCACACGTCCTAACCTACCACACTACACTCACGCTGCGTACTCTGATCTAATAACACTAATAAACCAAATCTCGAAACTTCTTTCTCACAACTAGATATCTAAACACAAAAGCAAATCGATAATTATACATACAATTTCCATATCCAAACCAGCACACACAAAATAAATACCAAAAATACAGTCATAACATTGTCTTAACAAACATAAAATAAGGGAACTTACGGATTTGGATGCCGGAGACTCAAGGTGCCATACTTCCAAACAACATGTATTTTCAAACAAACTTTTTTCTAACCCCATAACCCACAGTCGAGTTTTTGAAACCTAGGCTCTGATACCAAAATTATAACACCCCAAACCCGGCCTAAAGGTTACAACCGGATCTGGCATGTCACATGAAAGGAATGTTTAAAAATTGTACGTTCGTTAAAAAATTCGTATTCTTTTTGAAACTCCCGTTTAAGTGGTTTGTATATAAAACCCGATTCATTTAATGCCCATTTTACAAAGTTGTTATTAGTTTGTAAAATTGTATTTGTTGTGAAAATTGAGTTGAAGTAATTTTGAATAAGAAACGGTTTATTAATATTTTAGGAAAATCCGCATTAAACATTTAATAATAAGCAATAACCAATTTAAATGCTAAAACCAAATAAAATACCAAGGCCTTATTACATAACAAAACCCAAATAAAAATAAGTCCAAATAAAAGAAATGAATTTACGAGTAAACATATGTATGGCCTTCATGAGTCCACCTCGACTCCCAAATCCATGATCTAATGATTACCGCAAAATTTAACTAAGGGTGAGTCATCGAGACTCGGTGTGTAAATCTCCATCCAACGAATTGTTAAACCCTTACACAATTTCATATGAAAGTATGCATGTCATGCAACCCAAAACCTAACCATCCGAAACTCCGATTCTACCCGTGTGGTACCAAACCACCGGTGGTGCCAAACCACCGTGACCCAAAGTCATTGATATCAATAATGATGTGGTGCCAAACCACTTTGGTGACCCAAAGTCACGAATAATCCATATGTGGGACCAACCCACGTTGTGATACCAAATCATGGCGACAATCCGTTTTATCAAATGTGGGGCCAACCCAATTGTGGTGCTAAGCCACCGACGAGTCGCTATGAGGTGCCAAACCTCGGTGACCCAAAGTCACGAATAACATATGTGGTACCAAACCACCGGTGGTGCTAAACCACTTTGGTGACCCAAAGTCACAGATATCAATCTTCCCTCCTCTCATCATACCCGTGCAATATGACATAATAATTGTGTATGCGATGTCATGTATGCTAGACATATATCAAATATAAGTATAACATGAATTATCATCATAATTAGATAGACATAAAACAACATAATCATGCTAATCAATCTCTAAGGGTAAAACCGTAATTTTACCTACCAAGGGTATTTTCGTAATTTACCCACTAAGGGTATTTTCGTAATTTACCCACTAAAGGTATTTTCAGTAATTTACCCACCAAAGGTATTTTCGTAATTTACCTACCAAGGGTATTTTCGTAATTTACCCATCAAGGGTATTTTAAGTAATTTACCCACCAAGGGTATTTTCGTAATTTACCCACCAAGGGTATTTTAAGTAATTTTGTACTGAATGGCCCTCCGAAGGTCTAATGTTACCACGAGTGACTCGGCTACCATTTTGGTCGTCACTGGACTATTAGGCCTAAAACCCGATTTCGGCCCATTCAGGCCCACACGCTCGTGTGGCCCACCTAACACAAATCTAGCCATGTATATAGGTCCCACCTAGTCTAGTTCACTATATACTATATCATCATACAATTTATTCCAATTGGGCCTACGGGCCTATTGGGCCCACTTCAGCCCATCGCGGCCCAAGTAGCCCTAACCCACAAGAATACTATTGATGGCCTCAACTATCGCGTCGAAGCCCCACGTCAAGGCCGCACGCTCGTGTGGCTACTATTACCGTGGACCGACATTTTGGCATTTGCCGCTCTACAACTAGAGTAGAGAGTTACACACCGATAGGACTCGGTGCTAAATCGCACACACGACCACTCCTGTGCCCAACGCCCACCAAGGTATGTTAACCCTTCTCCTGGCATGCTCTTTATATAGCTAGCTCTTCACCTTCATTCCTTGTATCTTTCCGATGTGGGATCCCTTCGTCAGTAGAGTTTAAATTCAATTGAAACTCTTACCGTCCACTCCGCAAAATAAATACTCCCTTGCTTCTCATGAGATTCGAACCTAGGCACCCTTATAACATAATCCACGCTGCTAGCCACTTTACCAACTAGCTCCTTGTGTCTTAAACCATGCGCAACTAAATATAACCCTATGGCCAAGGTCTAAATTCATTTAATAAAAATAATCTAAAAGGAATGCAAACGCTACAACTAGAACCTTGGACCTCCTTCCTTCCTTGTGGCATCATTCCCTTGTCCTTAAGTGGCGTCACTTTGCCACTACACCACACACTCCACTTGTGTCATTTTCCTCCACATTTTATTCTTAAGGCCTACCCGCCAACCTCCAGGGTTTTTTCACCTAAAACCAAAATTTCCCCAAAGCTAATATTTGATCCCGGGACTTCATAGAAGCCCCCTAACCTTCCAAAATCACTTATATAAAAGGTCCAACTTGCACTTAAGCAGATCTCCTATTCTCTAAAAAAATTTTAAACGCTACTACACCTAAGGCCCATTGGGCTCAATCCTACTAGGCCTAATTTCAGGATGTTACAAATCTACCCTCCTTAAAGAAATTTCGTCCTCAAAATTTCCAACTAACTAACACATCACGTCCTAACCTACCACACTACACTCACGCTGCAGACTCGATCTAATAACACTAATAAACCAAATCTCAAACTTCTTTCTCACAACTAGATATCTAAACATAAAAGCAAATCGATAATTATACATACAATTTCTATATCCAAACCAAAGAAACACAAAATAAATACCAAAATATAGTCATAACATTGTCTTAACAAACATAAAATAAGGAACTTATGGATTTGGATGCTTAGGAGACTCAAGGTGCCAAACTTCCAAACAACATGTATTTTCAAACAAACTTTTTTCTAACCCCATAACCCACAAATTGAAGTTTTTGAAACCTAGGCTCTGATACCAAAATTATAACACCCCAAACCCGACCTAAAGGTTACGACCGGATCTGGCATGTCACATGAAAGGAATGTTTAAAAATTGTACGTTCGTTAAAAAATTCGTATTCTTTTTGAAACTCCACGTTTCGTGGCTTGTATATAAAACCTGATTCATTTAATGCCCATTTTACAAAGTTGTTATTAGTTTGTAAAAATTATATTTGTTGTGAAAATTGAGTTGAAGTAATTTTGATTAAGTAATAGTTTATTAATATTTTAGGAAAATGTCGTATTAAACATTTAATAATAAGCAGTAACCAATTTAAATGCTAAAACCAAATAAAATACCAAGGCCTTATTACATAACAAAAACCCAAATAAAAATAAGTCCAAATAAAAGAAATGAATTTATGAGTAAACATTTGTATGGCCTCCACGAGTCCACCTCAGCTCCCAAATCTGCGATCTAATGATTACCTGCAAAATTTAACTAAGGGGTGAGTCATCGAGACTCAGTGTGTAAATCCCCATCCAACGGGTGTTAAACCCTTACACAATTTCATATGAAAGTATGCATGTCATGCAACCCAAAACCTAACCATCCGAAACTCCCAATTCTATCCCGTGTGGTACCAAACCACTGGTGGTGCCAAACCACTGGTGACCCAAAGTCACCGATATCAATAATGATGTGGTGCCAAACCACTTTGGTGACCCAAAGTCACGAATAATCCATATGTGGGGCCAACCCACGCCAGATACCAAATCACCGGCGACAATCCTGTTTTATCAAATGTGGGCCAACCCAACGTGTGGTGCTAAGCCACCGGGACGAGTCGCTATGAGGTGCCAAACCTCCGTGACCCAAAGTCACGAATAACATATGTGGTACCAAACCATCGGTAGTGCCAAACCATTGGTGACCCAAAGTCACGATATCAATCTTCCCTCCTCTCATCATACCCGTGCAATATGACATAATAATTCATGTATGCAGTATGTCATGTATACTAGACATATATCAAATATAAGTATAACATGAATTATCATCATAATCAGATAGACATAAAACAACATAATCATGCTAATCAACCTCTAAGGATATAATCGTAATTTTACCTACCAAGGGTATTTTCGTAATTTACCCACTAAGGATATTTTCGTAATTTACCCACCAAAGGTATTTTCATAATTTACCCACCAAGGGTATTTTCATAATTTACCTACCAAGGGTATTTTCGTAATTTACCCATCAAGGGTATTTTCGTAATTTACCCACCAAGGGTATTTTCGTAATTTACCCACCAAGGGTATTTTCGTAATTTCGTACCTAGAATGGCCCTCCCGAAGGTCTAATGTTACCCTGAGTGACTCGGCTACCATTTACGGTCGTCACTGCACTATTAGGCCTAAAACCCGATTTCGGCCCATTCAGGCCCACACGCTCGTGTGGCCCACCTAACACAAATCTAGCCATGTATATAGGTTCCACCTAGTCTAGTTCACTATATACTATATCATCATACAATTTATTCCAGTTGGGCCTACGGGCCCATTGGGCCCACTTCAGCCCATCGCGGCCCAAGTAGCCCCAACCCACAAGAATACTATTGATGGCCTCAACTATCGCGTCGAAGCCCCACACGTACGCTTGCACACTGTGTGGCTACTATTGACGTGATCGGCACTTCGGCATTTGCCGCTCTACAACTAGAGTAGAGAGAGTTACACACCGATAGGACTCGGTGCTAAGCTGCAGCATGCCACCACTCCTGCCTAACGCCCACCAAGGTATGTTAACCCTTCTCTGGCATGCTCTTTATATAGCTAGCTCTTCACCTTCATTCCTTGTATCTTTCCGATGTGGGATCCTTCACAAGAGAGTTTAAATTCAAGCTGAAACTCTTACCGTCCACTCATAAAATAAATACTCCTTGCTTCTCATGAGATTCAACCCGTGCTCCTTATAACATAATCCACGCTGCTAGCCACTTTACCAACTATCTTCTTGTGTCTTAAACCTTGTGCAACTAAATATAACCCTATGGCCAATGTCTAAATTCATTTAAAAAAAATAATCTAAAAGGAATGCAAACGCTACAACTAGAACCTTGGACCTCCTTCCTTCCTTGTGGCGTCATTCCTTGTCCTTAAGTGGCGTCACTTTGCCACTACACCACACACTCCACTTGTGTCATTTTCCTCCACATTTTATTCTTAAGGCCTAGCCGCCAACCTCCGTGTTTTTTTCACCTAAAACCAAAATTTCCCAGAGCTAATATTTGATCCGGGACTTCATGAAGCCCCTAACCTTCCAAAATCACTTATCTAAAAGGTCCAACTTGCACTTGCCGATCTCCTATTCTCTAAAAAAATTTTAAACGCTACTACGCCTAAGGCCCATTGGGCTCAATCTTACTAGGCCTAATTTCAGGATGTTACACTATAGGTATTAAATGATATAGAATTTAATTTGGTATGCTTGTGGGATTAGGCTAAATGATGCAAAATTGGGAGTGTTCATATTCTTGATTTGAGATTATTAGTTTTGGTATGAAATTGAATAGCATATTGTGGTATTGTTGTGATATTTATTGGTTGGCATTGAAATGATATAATTTATGCTTGGTTGAGAGTAGGTGAATGCCTATATATGCCATGTTTTGATCCCAGATGGATTGTTTTAGGTATGTGCAAAGTTGGGTGGCAAATTGGCTTTGTAAATGGCATATTTTGTCTACACGGGCAGAGACACGGGGGTGTCTCAGCCATGTGTGACATAGTGTCATGTTACACGGTTGTGTGTCCACTGGTATTGAATTAAAAATCAAGTCAGTATGCTCCACACGGCCCAGCACAAGGGCGTGTGATTGGCCATGTGGCCTAAGTTAGTATACCCTACAGGTTTGGCACGGCCTAGCACATGGCCTAGCACACGGGAGTGTGAGCCCATTTCAAAAGGGCACACAGGCTGCTCACATGAGCGTGTGGTTGGACGTGTGACCCAAGTGAAGGAGTTACATGGTGTAACACCCCTTACCCAAATTCAACACCGAAACCAGGTACGAGGCATTACCGGACTTAACTTACTTACTCGTACAAAATCGGGCAATAAACTTTCCTTTCAAGTTAAACTTTTTCATTTAAACTCTTAACATCCTTATTATAGGCCAAAGAGACCCTAAACATACACATGGAGTGATCCAGGACTGAACCGAAAACTTACAAAAAATTAGAAAATTTTGTCTCAAAACAGGGCCACAGGTCGTGTGGTCTCACACGCCCATGTCCCTAGTCCATGTGGATTTTATTTTTCATTTCGAACCTACAGGGGTTTTCACACGGCTTGGCACACGCCCGTGTCTATGGCACGTGTCCCTCAAATGGCCATAACATGCTCGTGTTTTATCCCGTGTGTGAAAACCTTAGCATTATGTTTATGACGTTAGGAAACACTTAGAGGCACACGTCCTAGTCACACGCCCATGTGATGGCCCGTGTGATGAACTGAATTTTTCGTAAATTAGATGCAGGGGACACACGGCCTATCAACACGCCTCAGGGCTGACCGTGTGTCACACGCGGCCTAGACACACACCCGTGTGTCTACCCGTGTTGACAATTATAAAGCTATTTACCAAGCCATTTACCACCCTGAAAAGCAACCACACTTACACCATTTCAAGTAACACTTAGCATAGTAATAATACATCATTAGCTATCACTAATTCATCATACATCTACTTCACACACTACTAATTTGATTTCATCAACTTGTACTTCATGAATTTCATCATCATTGAATATATATATAACTTAACAATTATCGACCAATTCTAATGGCCATTTACAAAATGAATTAAGTAACATTAATAGCCAACACATTGGCTAACCAATATGACATAACAAAATGACCAAGCACCTATACATGCCATACTCAAAATAATCAAGCTTTACTATACCAAAATAATAGCTTGATAGTGTGAAGCGAGCTCCGACGTCCTACGATCCCGAGCTATCTTGGCGATACTACAAGGAAATGGAAAAGAGAGGGAGTAAGAATAAAGCTTTGTAAGTTTGCATGTAATAAATGGCAACATAAAATCTCATGATATATTCATACTTTAACTAATAAGACAAGTTCTCAAGTGCATTGACATGGCTTACTCATGCTTACTCTTACCAATCACACATCATACATCGAACCTATTTCTCGTGGGTTACTCATGTATTCCTATATTACTCATCACAAAACTTTAGCACTTTTGCAATCATGAATACAAACTTAGCTCGTTATCATCTTTAACATGAACTTAACTCTTTATCATTTTTAGTATGAACTTAGCTCTTTACCTGTTGAACCACTTGGGATATCGAAGGATACCGGAATTTTCCATACATGTAATAAGATGCCAATTCCATATCCCAGATATGGTCTTACATGGGATCATATGTCGATGCCGATGCCATATCCCAGATATGGTATTATACGGGATCTCATATCAATGTCGGTGCCATATCCCAAATATGGTCTTATAAGAGATCATATATCGATGCCATGTCCCAGACATGGTCTTACATGATTTTCCTCTTAGATGCCGATGCCATATCCCAGATATGGTCTTATATGGGATCTCAATTTGGCACCGAGGCCATGTCCCAGACATGGTCTTATACGGGACCTTTTAATCTCATGTCTTGACGATGGTATCCTTTCTATTCCTAAGTTCAATCAGGACTTTCGCATCATAAATCTTCGTCATATTTCTTATCGAACATCATTGATCAATTTTCATAAAAAATGTACATTTCATGCAATCTCAAGCATTTCAATACATAATGACATAAGGTTAATTTATTACACACAAACTACCTCGGTATCAAAATTTGTATAATTGTTTGATTTAGTCCATTTCCTTGTTCTTCCTCTATTTCAATCCGAACTTCGTGTTTCTTGATCTATAATGAAAATTTCACTCTTTTAATGATCACATTGACTAAATCAAACCATGAATCATACTTTGGCAAAATTACGATATTACCTCTATACTTTCTCATATTTACAAAATGGTACATTGGTTCGTATATTGAAATACACTAATTTCCTTGGTTACCCAAGCCTAGCCGAACTTATCTTAAGCTCATAGTAGCTCATATTTTCCTTCAAAGCTGATTTTTACTACGCATTTTATCACTTTTACAATTAGGTTCTTTTTATGAGTTTTCCATGAAAATCACTTAGAAAAAGATGTTTATCATACATCAAAACTTTCATATTCCTCCATTAAGCATCAAAATACATGTATATCATACATGGGTAAATTTTTGAACATGAACCCTAGCTCAAAATATAGCTAGAAATAGCTAAATCAAGCTACGGGGATCTCAAAGATGTGAATAACATTAAAAACGAGGCTAGGAGGTACTTACAATCAAGCTTGAAAGTTCAAGAAACCCTAGCTATGGTGCTCTTGAAATTTTCGGCTAGCTTGGAGAAGATGGACATCCTTTTTTTACTTTTTTTTCCCTTTTAATTAACTTACTAACCAAATGACCAAATTGCCCTTAAAGCCTCTTTCTTGAGATTTTTCCTTCCCATGTCTATTTTTGTCCTTTTTGACATATAATGGCCTATTTACTAAATAAGGACCTCTAATAATTTTTCTAATACTATTTCATACTTGAATCTTTTAGAATCTCATATTTTCAATTTTTTCAATTTAGTCCTACTAGATAAATTGTTTACTAAATCATAAAATTTCTTCATAAAATTTTCACACAATCATGCAAACATGTCATAGACCTCATAAAAACCATAAAACACATATTTCTACCTCGAATTTGTGGTCTTGCAACCACTATTCTGGCTAGGCCCTAATTCGGGCTGTTACAATTCTCCCCCTTTAGGGATTTTCGTCCCCGAAAATCTTACAAGTAAAAAGGATGGGATACTGGTTTCTCATAGCCTCCTAGGGCTCCCATGTAGCCTCTTCTACCCTATGCCTTTGCCATAATACTTTCACAAGAGCTATACATTTACTTCTTAACTATTTGACTTCTTGAGCCAAAATCTTAGCCGACTCTTCACCATAAGTTATGTCCGGTTGAATTTCTACCTCTATTGGTACAATTACATGCGAAGGGTCTGATCGGTAGCGACGTAGCATAGATAAATGGAACACATCATGAATCTTTTCTAACTTAGATGGCAAAGCCAAATGATAAGTTACTGGCCCTATCCTCTCGATAACCTTATACGGTCCAATAAAGTGCAGACTCAACATGCCTTTTCTGCCAAATCTGAGAACTTTCTTCCATGGTGACACCTTTAAAAAATACCTTATCACCAACTTGAAACTCAATCTCTTTCCATTTCAAATTCGCGTAGGATTTTTGTCTATCTAAGGTAGCTTTTAGACCATCACGAACCACTTTTACTTTCTCCTCAGTTTCTCTGACTAAATAGACCCCGTGAATCTGATTTCTCTGAGTTCAGTCCAATACAGGGGCGTTCGACACTTACGCCCATATAATGCCTCATAAGGCGCCATTTTCAAGCTCGACTGAAAACTGTTATTATAGGAAAATTCTGCTATTGGTAAATACTTTTCCCAATTACCTTAAAATTCCAAAACACAGCATTGGAGCATGTCTTCAAGTATCTGTATTATTCTCTTCGACTATCCGTCAATTTGCGAATGAAAAGCTATAACACCCCTAACCCGAAACCATCGCCGGAATAGGGTTAAGAGGCATTACCGAACAATCAAATCATTTAACAACCCATTCACTTACACAAAGTCAATCATAAGTATATCACATCAAAACATAAACATATAGTCCCTTATTGAGATCTATAAGAGCTTAAACACCTGTTAGAGAAGGATCGGGACTAAATCAAAACATATTCAAAATTTTTCAAAAACTTAAAAACTTATCCAGAATATAGGGGATACATGCCCGTGGGAGCCAACCGTGTGATCTCCACGGCTGCTAGACATATCCGTGTGTCCTCCCTGTGGTCGAACCTGATTACTCACCACGACGACCAACCACGCTCGTATACCCTGGCCATGGTCAATCCTGCCAAAGCAACACGGTTACCAAGCACTCTGTGTGCTAAGGCCGTGCACTACTAGGCCATATATTGACTTTCTTACACAGCTTCTAGGAACGCCTGTGTGCCATGGCCGTGCGCCCTTAAGCAAGCTACTGACTTTACCCCACGATCACTAGGCATGCCTGTTGCCATGACCGTGTGACATTATAGGTCATTTGCAAGACCAAAAATGCCACCCAAATGGGTCATACCTACAAGCAACATTTACCAATACAACTAATGCACTTATGACTACCCAAAAGCATATCAAAATAATCATTCAAACCATGCATCCGATACCAATTCTATTCATACCAAATTTAATACCAAAACTTATCTTATCACAAGCATAATTTATTCCCAATTTCACTTATTCCTAATAACATCATACCGTCACCAAAATTTCCATCCATAAGTCAATTTCTCAACTCACAATCCATACCAAAAGATGCATCATATATACCAAAGTCATTTATGCCAAAAACTATCACATATCTAGCCACATCTCATGGCTACTTACAGATCTCAAACATGATTCAAATAACTATTGTATATGCCATATTTTAACTATGTACATCTTTCCAAAATACCCTAAAATAGATTACCAATAGTGTGATTGAGATGCTGACTATCCCCAGATCCGAGCTAGCTTTACTAACACTGCAAAGCAGAAAAACAAATCACACAGTAAGCTTTTCAAAGCTTAATAAGTTCGTAATTTAATACATATTACTCAATAATACCTTATCAAACACGATTAAGTCATCACAAAGATAAATTGCACAATTAGGCTCATCATCTCAACCATATGCTCAAGTTTCTATTCATATAACTATTAAGGCTATCATCAACCACCTAGGTTCAAATGTACGTTGATCAACACATAGTTACTCACCATTCATGCTACTCAATTGCTCGATATTACCTCTCGTTCAACCTTTACTATTCTTTTTGATTATTTCGCACACTTAGTGCCAATTTCATAATCGGATCATAATCTTCATCGAACACTTAGTGCGTAATCTTTCAACCAACTTATCTCGGTATCGCACACACAGTGCCAGGTCCATAAGCCGAAGATTTCATATCATTGGACACACAGTGCTATTCATTTTTGTTTCAATTTCAATTTCGCATACTTAGTGCCATCAACTAAAATCTTGCACATAGCAACTCACTTTCATATACAAATACATATTAATTTCATAATGCTAAAACATATCTTAATAATATGTATCCTATCCGAACTTACCTCGGACATCAAACTATCGATACGGTCAATTAATCGAGCACTTGATCTTTGCCTCGATCTCGATCCGAACCTCTCCTCTATTGGTCTATACACATTCAAATTCAATCCATTCAATCATCAAATCATTCATTTTAGTCCAAACACATATATTTAGGGAATTTTACAAAATAGCCATCACATTTTCACATTTCGACACTTTAGTCCCTATTTCACAAAATCATTAAATATACAAAATTCCAAAACACATATACTTAGCTGAATCCTCTTTATATTCGTACAAGTCCACACATTTCATTTATTTTACATTTAAGTCCTTCAAATTACTATTTTCATAATTTAGCCCTAATTAGCTAAATTCATCAAAATTTCTAGAACAAAGTATGTTCATCTAGCTCAAATCTTCCATTTAACAGCATAAATCATCACAAAGCTCAATATCTTACCAATGGCATATATCACAAACACTATCAGTACATAAAATTTGAGCATGGGTTTTGTAAAGCACAAAGCAACTATCACGAAAACGTAGAAATTATCAAAAATCGACTCAAAATCATACCTCAATCAAGAATTCAATGTGCCGAAATCTACAAAGCTCTTAACCCTTTCTTTCTTCTCTATTTTTGATGCATGAATGAACATAATGGGTAAAAAGTTTGTGTTTTATTTATTATATTAACATTAAAACAAAGTTTGCTATTTTTCCCTTTCATTAAAACATTATAAATTCACTTAATATATACCCATTTATGTTCATCTATACTTTTAATGGTCCATTTACAACATAAGGACCCTTCATTTAAAAAGCGATAACAATTAAGCACTTTAACAATCAGCACACAACTTTTGCATTTTATGCGATTAAGTCATTTCTCTTAATTCGGCACACAAACGATCAAATTATCACATAAAATTTTCACACGGACAATGTCACATACCGTTCACATAGAAAATAATATTAAATTTTTATACTGAACTCCGATTTGTGGTCTCAAAACCACTGTTCTGACTAAGGTCTAAACCGGCATTACAATTCTCCCCCTTAGGGATTTTCGTCCCTGAAAACCTTACCAGTGAACAGGTGTGGATATTGCTCTCTCATAATGTTCTCAGACTCCCACGTAGCCTCTTCAATTTTGTGTTTGTGCCACAATACTTTTACTAAGGAAATTCTTTTGTTTCTCAATTCTTTAGTCTCTCGTGCCAAAATTTGGATCAGTTCTTCACTATACGACAAGTCTGACTAAATTTCAACCTCAGTAGCTGCAATCACATGAGACGGGTCTGGTTTGTATCGTCGAAGCATTGACACATGAAACACATTATGAATCTTCTCTAATTCAGATGGCAATCCCAATCTATAAGCTACCGGCCCAACTCGTTCAATGATCTCATACGGTCCAATAAACCTTAGACTCAATTTGCCCTTTCTACCAAATCGTAGTATTTTCTTCTACGGAGACACTTTCAAGAACACTTTATCACCAACTTCAAATTCAATATCTTTTCGCTTTAAATCTGCATAAGACTTTTGACAATCTGAGGCCGCTTTCAAGCTGTCACGAATTACTTTCACTTTCTGCTCAGTCTCTTTTATAAAATCAACCCCGTGAATCCT
Source organism: Gossypium rotundifolium (assembly GCA_025506655.1). NCBI lineage: Eukaryota > Viridiplantae > Streptophyta > Magnoliopsida > Malvales > Malvaceae > Gossypium > Gossypium rotundifolium. The sequence goes on along the minus strand of CP106727.1, from coordinate 116,730,757 downwards.
ATTCTCACTCAGCTTAGTCCAATACAATGGAGTTCGACACTTTCAACCATAAAGAGCTTCATATGGTGCCATTTTAACGCTGGATTGAAAACTATTGTTATACGCAAACTCAATTAATGATAAATGATTTTCCCACGTACTTTCAAATTCAAGTATGCAACATCTCAGAATGTCTTCTAGAATCTGAATGATTCGATCGGATTGACCATCCGTTTGCGGATGAAATGCAGTATTGAAATGCAATTTTGTGCCTAAAGCATCTTGCAATTTCTTCCAAAATTGAGAGGTAAACCTCGGATCTCTATTAGACACAATAGATAGCGGTATTCCGTACAATCTCACAATCTCACTGATATACAGTTTAGCTAACTTATCTAAAGAATAATCGGTTCTTACTAGAACGAAATGAGCTGATTTCGTCAATCTATCCACTACCACCCAAATTGCATCTTTCTTACTCGGAGATAAGGGCAAACCCGACACAAAGTCCATCGTAACTCTCTCCTATTTCCACTCAGGAATCATAATCGATTGTAACAAACTAGACGAAACTTGATGTTCAGCCTTAACTTGCTGGCAAACTAAACACTTCCACACAAAGTTAGAAATGTCTCTTTTCATACCATGCCACCAATAAAACTATTTCAGATCATTATACATTTTCGTACTCCCCGGATGAACAGTCAAATGACTACTGTGAGCTTCATTCAAAATCATTTGAATCAACTCTGAATTTCTTAGAACACAAATCCGATATCTGAATCTCAAACAATCATCACTATCAACTCAAAATTCTGATACAACATTCGAATCACCCTAAACTCTTTTTGCTAACAACTCATTATCAATTTTCTGAGCATCACATATCTGTCATAAAAATAACGGTTTTCCTTTAAATTCAACTGCAACCACATCATCATCACACAGATCTATCCGATTGCTCATAGCTCGCAATGCATATAATGATTTACGACTCAAGGCATCAGCTACAATATTAGCTTTACTCGGGTGGTAATCTGTCACAAGTTCGTAGTCTTTCAACAATTCTAACCGCCTCTATCGCAAATTCAAATCTTTCAGAGTCATTAAATACTTTAAACTCTTATGATCAGTATAACTATGACATTTTTCACCGAATAAGTAGTGACGCCAAATCTTCAATGCAAACACAATCGCAGCCAATTCAAGGTCATGTGTTGGATAATTCTTTTCGTATGGTTTTAACTGTCTTGAAGCATAAGCAATAACTTTCCCTTCTTGCATCAGCACACAGCCAAAACCATTTAACGATGCATCATCAGAAACTATGAACTCTTTGCTCGACTCGAGTTGAATCAACGAAGGTGCTTCATCAACAACACCTTCAACTGTTCAAAACTCTGTTGGCACTTTTCTGACCACTCAAATCTAACATTTTCTGTAACAACTTTGTCAATGGGGTCGCAATCATCGAGAAGCCTTTCACAAATCGACTATAATATCCCGCTAGTCTTAGAAAACTACGGACTCAGACACATTTCTCGGAGGCTTCCACTCCAAAATAGTAGAGATTTTACTCGGATCAACTCATATCTCGACAGCTGATACAACATGTCCCAAAAAACCAACCTCACTCAACCAAAATTCACATTTGCTAAACTTTGCATACAACTGTTTCTCACGTAGAGTTTGTAGCACGATTCTCAAATGCTCAGCATGTTGCGCCTCATTACACGAATAAATCAAAATATCATCAATAAACACCACCACGAAGTGATCCAAATATGGTCTGAATATTAGATTCATCAATCCATAAACACTACAAGAGCATTTGTTAGTCCAAAAGGCATCACTATGAATTTGTAATGTCCATACCTCATTCTGAAAGCAATTTTCAGCACATCAGATTCTTTAACTCTCAACTGAGAGTAGCCTGATCTCAAATCTATCTTAGAAAATACTGTAGCTCCTCTCAGCTGATCAAACAAATTATCAATACGAGGCAACGGATATTTTTTATTTATTGTCACTTTGTTCAATTGTCGATAATCAATACACATTCTCATAGTTCCATCTTTCTTTTTCACAAATAACATAGGAGCTCCTTAGGGTGAGAAACTCAGTCATGCAAATCCTCTATCAGTCAACACCTGTAACTGATATTTCAACTCTTTCAATTCTATTGGCGCCATTCTGTACGGAGCTATCGAAATGGGAGTGGTTCCCGACACCAACTCAATACCAAATTCAACTTCCCTAATCGGAGGTAATCTTGGTAACTCTTCGAGAAACACATCTGGAAACTCACATACCACAGGCACAGATTCAACTTTCTTATCCGGCACTTTTGTATCAATCACATATGCCAAATAAGCTTCACAACACTTTTTCACATAATTCATAGCTTTCATCGCAGATACAACAGCTGGTAATCCTTTCATATCATTAGATTCAATTCGAACTATCTCACCATTTTGACTCTTCAATTCAATACTCTTTCTCTTACAATTGACGATGGCATTATGCAAAGTAAGCCAATCCATACCCAGAATTATGCCAAATTCATCAAATGGTAGCAACATCAAATTGACCGAAAAACATAAATCACGAAAATCAATGGACAATTCTTGCACACCTTATCCACCAAAACACACTTGCCTAAGGGGTTCGATACTCTAATTACAAATTCAGTAGAATCAACAAGTAGAGTCTTATTCAATACTAAATTCATACACACATAGGAATGAGTTGATCCTGGATCTATCAATGCAATGACATCAGTATCAAATAAACTGAAAGTACCGGTGATGATATCTAGAGATGATACTTCCTCCCGTGCACATATAGATAGGCTCAGGCAAGTGACCTCGCTTCTGACCTCATTACTGTATCAGTTGTCCCTTTCTGGCTCTCACTCACATTTTGGTGTTTCTAGGTGGTCTACCCCTAGCTGTCACATTACTCAGTCTTTTATTCTGAACATTTTCTTCTTTGACCATCTTTGGACAATCTCGAATAAAATGATCTCGGGATCCACACTTATAGCATGTTTTGTTGTTACACTTGCCCCAACACTCTCCCACATGTTGTCTCCCATATTGTCTACACTTGGGCTTGTTACTCTTAACATTGCCAATACTTGATTCATTTGGAACTTGAATTCGTAAACCAGTACTTTGTCTCAAACGATCTCTACTTGGATGTCCAAACGAAGCATTTGAACGATTGCTTGCATCTCTATATCTCTTTGTAGAAGGTTGAGAAAATTTATTCATCGATCTCTTTCTTTCATCACGAGCTTTAGAATCAGCTTTCTTCTTTTCTTTACTGAGTTCCTCGATTTTGCATGATCTTTCAACTAATACAACAAATTCATTTATATCGAGTATCCCAACCAACAACTTAATGTCTTCATTCAATCCCTCTATGAAACGTTTGCACATAGTAGCTTCAGTTGAAACACACTCTCTCGCTTATTGACTCAATCTTACGAATTCTTGCTCGTACTCAATAATAGAAAAACAACTTTCTTTCAGTCTTAGAAACTCTTTACGTTTTTGATCAATGAAGCGTTGACTGATGTACTTCTTTCTGAACTCGGCTTGAAAGAAATCCTAGGTGATTCTCTCTCTCAAACCATAGATATCAATTTTTCCATAGTTATAAGCCGTGTCTCTCAACAAGGAAATCATCAAATACTCGAATTATATTCTCGAGCCAAAACTCGACCCGCTCAGCATCATCATCAGCCGTGGCCCTAAACTCTTCAGCCCCGTACTTCTGATTCTTGTCTATAGGTGGTTTATTTAATCTGATCGGATCTACAATTTGTGGCACAACAGGTACTTGTGAGGGTGGAGGTTGTGGAGTAGTCGATTTGTTCGAACAAGTTTCGAAAACCATTCACTCATCATACAGAAGAAGGCTTGCTTATCCTCTCCTCCCTCACTACTTTCATTCGGCCTAGATGTGGTTTGTTACCGTCCCTCGGCGGGAGCAAAAGCGTTACTTTCTACATCTTGATAGAATCGCTCAATCGGGATCCATTACTACATGAAAACACATTTTCAACTGTCAAAATTCATCACACTATCGCAATTTGAAATATGGCATGCATAGCTAGACTTACACACGCTACGTTAGTCTGAGAATTGACTAAACTGTAGCTCTGATACCAATAAAATGTAACACCCCTAACCCAAAACCATCGCCAAAATAGGGTTAACAGGCATTACCAAACAATCAAATCATTTAACAAACCATTCACGATAGAAAGTCAATCATCAGTATATCACATCAAAACATAAACATATAGTCCCTTATTGAGACCTATAAGACCTTAAACACCTACTAGAGAAGGATCGGGACTAAATCGAAACACATATAAAATTTTTCAAAAAATTAAAAACTTATCCAAAAAAAAAAAGGGGATACACGCCTGTGGGAGCCAATCGTGTGCTCACCACAGCTGCTAGACACACCGTGTGTCCTCCCACGAACAAATCCTCACCACACCACTACACACCTGTACCTTGGCCGTGGTCAATCTTGCCAAAGCAACACGATTACCAAGCACCCCCGTGTGGTAAGGCCATGCACTACTATGCCATATACTGACTTTCTCACATAGCTTCTAGGCAAGCTCGTGTGCCATGGTTGCGTGCCCTTAAGCAAGCTACTGACTTTGCCCCACGGTCACTATGCACGCCTGAGTGCCATGACCGTGTGACATTATAGGTCATTTGCAAGACCAAAATTGCCACCCAAATAGATCATACCTACAAGCAACATTTACCAAAACAACTAATGCACTTATGACTACCCAAAAGCATATCAAAAAAATCATTCAAACCATGCATTCAATACCAATTCTATTCATACCAAATTTAATACCAAAACTTATCTTATCACAAGCATAATTTATTCCCAATTTCACTTTTTCCTAATAACATCATACCATCACCAAAATTTCCATCCATAAGTCAATTTCTCAACTCACAATCCATACCAAAAGATGCATCATATATACCAAAGTCATTCATGCCAAAAACTATCAGATATCTAGCCACATCTCATGGCTACTTACAAATCTCAAACATGATTCAAATAACTAGCCTATATATGCCATATTTTAACTATGTACATCTTTCCAAAATACCCCAAAATAGATTTCCAATAGTGTGATTGAGATAATGACGATCCCCAGATCCGAGGTAGCTTTATTGACACTGCAAAGAAGAAAAACAAATCACACAGTAAGCTTTTCAAAGTTTAGTAAGTTCGTAATTTAATACATATTACTCAATAATACCACATCATACACAATTAAATCATCACATAGATAAATTGCACAATTAGGCTCATCATCAATCTCAACCATATCCTCAAGTATCTATTCATATAACTATTAAGGCTATCATCAACCACCTAGGTTCAAACGTACCTTGATCAACACATAGTTACTCACCATTCATGCTACTCAATTACTCGTTATTACCTCTCGTTCAACCTTTACTATTCTTTTTGATTATTTCGCACACTTAGTGCCAATTTCATAACCGGATCATAATCGTCATCGCACACTTAGTTCCTAATCTTTCAACCGACTTATCTCGGTATCGCACACACAGTGCTAGGTCCATAAGCCAAAGCTTTAATATCATCGCACACACAGTGCTATTCATTTCCTTTTCGATTTTAATTTCGCACACTTAGTGCCATCAACTAAAATCTTGCACATAGCAACTCACTTTCATACACAAATACATATTCATTTCATAATGCTAAAACATATCTTGATAATGTGTATCCTATTCGAACTTACCTCGAACATCGAACTATCGATACAGTCGATTAATCGGGCACTTTATCTTTGCCTCGGTCTCGATCCGAACCTCTCCTCTCTTGGTCTATACACATTCAAATTCAATCCATTCAATCATCAAATCATTCATTTTAGTCCAAACACATATATTTAGGGCATTTTAAAAAATAGCCCTCACATTTTCACATTTCGACACTTTAGTCCCTATTTCAAAAAATCATCAAATATAAAAAATTCCAAAACACATATACTTAGCCGAATCCTCTCTATATTCGTACAAGTCCACATATTTCTTTTATTTCACATTTAAGTCCTTCAAATTACTATTTTCATAATTTAGCCCTAATTAGCTAAATTCATCAAAATTTCTAGAACAAAGTATGTTCATCTAGCTCAAATCTTCCATTTAACAGCATAAATCATCACAAAGCTCAATATCTTATCAATGGCATATCTCACAAACACTATCAATACATAAAATTTGAGCATGGGTTTTGTAAAGCACAAAGTAACGATCACGAAAACGTAGAAATTATCAAAAATTGACTCAAAATCATACCTCAATCAAGAATTCAATGTGCCGAAATCTACAAAGCTCTTAACCCTTTCTTTCCTCTCTATTTTCGGTGCATGGATGAACATAATAGGTAAAAGTTTGTGTTTTATTTATTATATTAACATTAAAACAAAGTTTACTATTTTGTCCTTCATTAAAACATTATAAATTCACTTAATATATACCCATTTATGTCCATCTATACTTTTAATGGTCCATTTACAACATAAGGACCCTTCATTTAAAAAGCCATGACAATTAAGCACTTTAACAGTCAACACACAGCTTTTGCATTTTATGCGATTAAGTCCTTTCTCTTAATTCGGCACACAAACGATCAAATTATCACACAGAATTTTCACACGGACAATGTCACATACCGTTCACACAGAAAATAATATTAAATTTTAATACTGACCTCGAATTTGTGGTCTCAAAACCACTGTTCCAACTAGGGTCTAAACTGGGCTGTTACAAAAGTTGTACTAAAATTTAACTTTGTGCCCAAGGCTTCTTGTAAAATTTTACAAAATCGTGATGTAAATCTCGGATCTCTATCCGAAATAATTAATAACGGTACTCCATCTAATCTCACAATTTTTGACACATAAAAATCCGCCAACTTATCAAGTGAATAGTCAATCCGTACTAGTATAAAATGGCCTGACATTGTAAGTCTATCAACCAGAAACCATACGGCATCCTTCTTTTTCAGTGTCAAAGGCAAACCTATCACAAAGTCTATAGTAATACAGTCCCATTTCCACTCGGGAACCATAATAGGCTGAAGTAGACCCAAAAGTACTTGGTGCTCAGCTTTTACTTGCTAACAAATCAAACATCTTGATACGAACTCAGAAATATCTTTCTTCATACTCGGCCACCAATACCATTTCTTCTAATCATTATAAATCTTTGTGCTACCAAGATGTACAAATAAACATCCACTATGTGCTTCGTGTAGAATTTTCTAAAGAAGCTTATCATCTCTGGGTACACAGACCCTATCTCAAAACATCAAACATCCATCGGGATTAATCTGAAAGTCTGACTTAACAGTCGACTCTTTTAGCTTGCAAATCATTGTCGCCTTTTTAACCTTCACAAATCTCTATGAGAAACATTGAACTAGCTCTCAATTCAGCTAGAATAGAACCATCATCCCACATAGCCATTCGTGTATTCATGGCTCTCACTGCAAACAAGGATTTCCTACTCAAGGCATCGGCGACCACGTTCGCCTTTCCCGGGTGGTAGTCAATCACTAACTCTTAATCTTTTATCAATTCTAACCATCTTCGTTGCCTTAGATTCAATTCCTTTTGAGTCATAAGTACTTTAGGCTCTTATGGTCAGTAAATATCTGACATTTCTCACCATACAAATGGTGTCTCCATATTTTCAATGCAAACACAATAGCGGCTAATTCCAAATCATGGGTCGGGTAATTCTTTTCATGCGACTCTAACTGTCTATAGTCATAAGCTATCACCTTGCCCTCTTGCATGAGTACACAACCCAATCCATTTAAGGATGCATCACTATAGACCACAAATTCTTTTCCTAGTTCAAGTTGTACTAAAACTAGAGCCTCAATCAACAATGTCTTCAACTTCTCAAAACTCTGTTGGCACTTTTCTATCCACTCAAACTTCACATTTTTTTGCATTAGCCTCGTCATCGGAGTAACTATCATGGAAAATCCCTTATCAAACCGTCTGTAATAACTAGCTAGGCCCAGAAAACTTCTAACCTCGGATACATTCTTTGGTGGCTTCCAATCCATAATTGCTGAAATCTTACTCAAGTCAACTCTAATTCCATCTCCCGAGACAATGTTCCCCAAAAATCTGACTTCTTTAAACCAAAATTCACTTTTACTAAACTTGGCATATAACTGGTTATCTCGTAAAATTTACAAAAATGTCCTCAAGTGCTCGGCGTGTTCATTCTCATCACAAGAGTAATTCAGTATATCATCAATAAAGACCACAAAAAATTTATCTAAATATGGCCGAAAGATGCGGTTCATCAAATCCATGAACATAGCAGGGGCATTTGTTAAACCAAAAGGCATGACTAAAAACTCGTAGTGACCATACCTTGTCCGAAATACGAATTTTGGCACATCTGAGTCTTTGACTCTCAACTGATAATATCCAGACCTCAAGTCTATCTTGGAAAACACAATGGCTCCCTTCAATTGGTCGAACAAATCATCGATCCTTGGCAAGGGGTAGTTGTTCTTTATGGTCGAACAAGTAATACGGGAGCACCCCACAGAGAATAGCTTGATCTTGTGAAACCTTTATCCGTCAACTCTTGTAACTGTGCCTTCAATTCTTTCAACTTGGTTGGAGCCATCCTATATAGAGCAATTTAAATAGGGGCAGTATTAGGAGCTAACTCAATTCCAAATTCAATCTCTCTAACCGGAGGTAACCCGGGCAATTCTTCTTGAAATACATCTGGATACCAACATACTATGGGCACCGATTCAATTCTTAACTCAATCTCTTTGGCATTCATCAAAAAGGCAAGATAAGCTTCATATCCCTTTCCTACATATTTTTGAACAGACATATGAGAAATCACTACAGGCAATTTGTCTTCTTCATCTGATTCAACACAAAGAATATCCCCATTTTCATATTTTAACTAAACAAATTTCCTTCCAAAATTTACTATCACATCATGAGTAGTTAACCAATCCATGCCAAGAATTACATCGAATTCATCAAATGGAAATAACATAAGGTTTGTCAAAAATAATGACCTCTAATCATCAAAGGGCAATCTTTGCATACTTTATCAACTAACACACATTTGCCTAGGGGATTTGACACCTTTATCACAAATTCTGTGGACTCTATAGGCATTTTCATACTAGATACTAATTTCATGCAAACATATGAGTGGGTAAATCCTAGTCAATTAAACCAACAACATGAGTATCATAGAGAGAAAATATACTCATGATCACATCAGAGGATGACACCTCTTCGCGAGCGCGAATGGCATAAATCCCCGTAGGCACTCTACCCTCAGATCTTGCAGTATACTCGCTAAGTGTATTATTACTACTCGTTTCGTTTCCCAGATTTCTTCTGTAACTTCCTCTCTAGACCTTCCTCTAAGATTTCTCTTTCTCACCCATCTTGGGGCATTCTCTAATAAAATGATCTTCTACACTTGAACTTGCACTCTGAGATTTCTCTTTCTCACCCATCTTGGGGCATTTAATCGGATATCCTCATTTAATCCGCCCTCAAACCTTTTGCACATGATAGCCTCGGTGGATACGCACTCTCGGGTGTATTTACTAAGCCTTACGAACTCACGTTCATATTCAGTCACCATCATTCTACCTTGTTTTACCTCTAGGAATTCCTTTCTTTTCTGGTCGATAAACCTTTGGCTAATGTACTTCTTTCAGGACTCTTCTTGGAAAATTTCCCAATTAACTTTCTCCCTTGGTACAATGACACAAGGGTGTTCCACCACTGATAAGCTGAGTCTTTTAAGAGAGACACAACACATTTCATGAACTCTTCAGGTGTACAAGATAGTTCATCAAATACCCTGATGGTATTTTCAAGCCAGAATTATGCTCTTTCTGGATTATCATCTTTATTAGCTCGAAATTCCTCAGCTCCTTGTTTCCAATTCTATCAATAGGGGGCTTTTCTCTTCTTACCACTTCTACAACTTGGGGAGCTATATGGGTAGGCTGAGGAATAGGTGGGGGAGGAAGGGGTTGCACATTCGGGTTCGTTCGAACGAACTCTATATACCAATCCGTTATCATGTAGAGAAAGGCTTTCATAGCCTCTTCTCCTCCTCTCTGACTTACAATCGCTAGTCTATTCTCATTTTCAATTGGCACTGTTCCTTGGGCAGGAGCCAGTGCGTTACTTTCTACATCATCTGCCACTACTCTTTCGGGATCCATTTACTATATGAAAACATAACTTAAGTTGTTAGGAGTCGTCACACTATCATTATATAAATACTCATACATATGGCATGTGCAACACCCCTGATCTGTAATCGTCACCCAAATAGGGTTAAGAGGTATGACCGATCATTTCAGAACATTTCAATTCATTTCACATATAAACATATCAATTCACATTAATATAGTCCCCTAATAGGTCAACGAGAGCTTAATCATTCATTAGAAAGGGGTCGGGACTAAACCGAACACATACAAAAATTTTTGAAAACTTAACATTTTTCAAAGCTATAGAGGTCACACACCCGTGTTTCCAAGTCAGTGGCAATGAGGCATACATATCTTGATTTGTCCACACAAGATGAGACACGCCCATGTGCCTCACCGTTGGTCGACATCGACTTGCACCACACGACCCAGATCCACGCCTGTGTGTCTAGCCCGTAAAGTAGCCCCGACTTGTTTCAATTTGCAAACTCAAAAGACACGGTCGAGCCACACATCTGTGTGATCAACGGTGTGGGCAATTATAGGCCATTTGCAAGGCCAAATTTGCCATCCCCACTTAGGATCACCTATAAGCATCAAGCCAACAGAATTTACACCTCAAATTGAAACCAAAACATACCAATATATGCACTAATTAATCATCAACCACACCATTAATTTCCATACTCAAGTTTAACTCAAATAAGTCCATCTAAAATACCAATTTCACATCCCAAATCATATAATCTACTCATCATTTAATCCAACCAAATCTATTATGAAACATACCATTTTCATTATGCTAATTTATACCATAATAACCACTCACATAGAACATACTCTACACATATATGTGATTCCTTTTTATATGATCAAAACATATACCAACCATCAAACTACTAAGCCAACTCATATGGCTAAGCTTATACACTTCAAAATATGCCATAATCATTAGCTTATGCATGTCATATTAAAAAATATACATCTTTTCAAAAATACCAAAATAGATAGCTGATAGTGTGTTTGAGTCGCTGACGATCCCGGATCTGAGCTAGCTATAAAGACACTATAAAACAGAGAAAACTTCACACAGTAAGCTTAAGATCTTAGTAAGTTCGGAAGATAATACATTTAATTCAATGATTCAAATCAATATACAAAATAAACCATCACATAGATTATTTCACAAGAATACACAATCCCATCCATATCCAATACTCACATTACTAACCATTCATCTATTTCCAAATTCATTAACCACATAGGTTCCATACATACCTTTGCCAACACTTAGTTAATGACAAATTTTTCTACTCAATGCTTGATACCACATTTCAATCAATATTCGTTATTCCTTCGATTCAATCGTACACTTAGTGCCCATTTCATAGTCGAAGCTTAAATATCATCGTACACTTAGTGCCTTTTTTTAAACTGACATTAACTCGGTATGGCACACACAGTGCCAATCAATATAGTTGAGGCTTCCTTTATTTCGCAAACACAGTGTTATTCACCCATGTATCAATTCTAATTTTGCACACTTAGTGCCACATTTCTCAATTCCACATATATAGAATTTCTATTTCAATAACCAAATGTTCATTCATTTCATAACACATAGATATGAATTTAACAATTCGTATTATACTCGAACTTAGCTCGGATGTCGAAGTAACAAAACAAGTCGATTAATCGAGCACTTTATCTTTGCCTCAATCTCGATCCAATTCCCTCTTTTCTTGATCTATACATATTCAAATTTAGCTCATTCAACCACCAATTAATTCAATTTAGTCTAAATACACATATTTAGGGCATTTTATAAAATAGCCCTTACATTTTCACATTTCAACACTTAAGTCCCTATTTCATAAAATCATCAAATACACATAATTTCATTTTACACATGCCTAGCAAAATTTTTCTTTATGCTCATACAAGCACATATATTTCATTTGTTTCACATTTTAGTCCTCCAATTTCTCATTTTCACAATTTAGCCCAAATTACTCAATTTCACCAAAAATACAAATACAAAAAATGTTAACCCAACATTAAGCTTTCATACTCCACCAATTAACAACACAAAGCTCACATATTCATCAATGGCATATCTCAAAATCATCATCAAATTCTAAAATTAAAATATGGGCTAGCTAGAACACTAAGCAATGATCATAAAAACGTAGAAATCATCAAAAACTGAGCTTGAAACATACCTCATTAAGATCACAAGTGTGCCAAAATCTAATGCTTTCCTTTTTCTTTATTTTCTTTTTTTATTTGGTTTTGATGAAGAGAATTAAAGATGACAATGCTTTTGTTTTATTTATTATACCTTAATACACATTTTACCATTTTACCCATTTTATTATAACATTAAAATCCCACTAACTTAGCCCATTTTTGTCCATCCATGCCATTAATGGTCCATTTACAACATGAGGACCTCCCATTTAAAAAACCATGCCAAATAAGCACTTTAACAATCAGTACGTAGCTTTTACATTTTATGCAATTAAGTCTTTTTTCATCATTCGACACACAAACAATAAAATTTTCACACAGAAATTTCACAAATGCTCAATAACATATTGCAAACACAAAAATTAATATTAAAATATTTTTCCAACCTCGATTTTGTGCCCAAAACTACTATTCTGATTAGGGTCTAAATCGGGTTATTACAGCATGTATAGCTAGACTCGTGCTTACGCTACGTTAGTTCGAGAATTGACTAAACCGTAGCTCTGATACCACTAAATGTAACACGCCTTACCCGTATTCAACATCGAAACTGGGTACGAGGCATTATCATACTTAACTTACTCGTTCAAAATCAGGCAACGAACTTTCCTTTTAACATAAACTTTTTCATTTAAACTCTTAACATCCTTATTATGGGCCTACGAAACCCTAAACATACACATAGAGTGATCCGAGACTAAATCGAAAACTTACAAACACTTAGAAAATTTTGACTCAAAATAGGGCCACACGCTTGCGTAGGTAGGGATACACTCATGTGGACAACTCGTTTGGTCTCACACGGCCTATCAACACGCCCTCAGGGCTGACCGTGTGTCACATACGGCCTAGACACACGCTCGTGTGTCTACCCGTGTGGACAATTATAAGGCTATTTAACAAGCCATTTGCCACCCTGAAAAGTAACCACACTTACACCATTTCAAGTAACACTTAGCATAGTAATAATGAATCATTAGCTATCACTAATTCATCATACATCTACTTCACACACTATTCAGTTGATTTCATCAACTTTTACTTCATGAATTTCATCATCATTGAATATATATAACTTAACTATTATCGGCCAATTCTAATGGCCATTTACAAAATGAATTAAGTAGCATTAATAGCCAACACCTTGGCTAACCAATATGACATAATAAAATGACCAAGAACCTATACATGCCAAACTCAAAATAATCGGGCTTTACTATACCAAAATAATAGCTTGATAGTGTGAACCGAGATCCGACATCCTATGATCCCTGAGCTAGCTTGGCGAAACTACCAGGAAATGGAAAAGAGAGGGAGTAAGAATAAATATTAGTAAGTTTGCTTCCAGTAAATGGAAACATAAAATCTCATGATACATTCATACTTTACTTTAAGTAATAACACAAGTTCTCAAGTGCACTGACATGGCTTACTCATGCTTACTCTTACCAATCACACATCATACATCGAACTTATTTATCGTGGGTAACTCATGTATACCTGTATCACTCATCACATAACTTTAGAACTTTTGCAATCATGAATACAAACTTAGCTCGTTATCATCTTTAACATGAACTTAACTGATGGCTCGAAACTAACTAATATTTCGACAAAGGCAAGCGCACTAATCTAATAGTAGTATAGTTGTGGTGAGTCCGCAATATCGTATCCTTAAGGACTAATATTACTAGTAAAAACTATCTTTCTATTATTTAGCCTAATATTTAAAGGGATTTATTTTAATCTAAAATTTAACTAACTAATTAACTATGAACGCGACAGAGAGTGAAAGGAGTAATCGAATAAACTAGTGATAAAGACAATATCCGAGGAAGAATCCACCTAGACTTCACTTATTATTCTAACTCTGAATTAAATGATTTATTCACATACCTTGATCCGTGGAAATCCTTAAATTATGTTAATATCTCTTTCGAGACTAAAAATAAATGACTCTAAGTTGATTAATTGAAATCTCTTTCTAATTAAAACCCCTATTGTCGCATTAACTTGATCTATGGATTCCTTTATTAGATTTGACTCTAATCCGGCATATGTCGTCCTATTTCTAGGGTTGCAATCAACTCCGCTTAATTATATTGGATCTACTCTTAAACAGGGACTGTTGCTCCACTGAATAAGCACATTAAACTTGAATTAATATTCCTGAAAACATTAAAACAAGGATTAGGAACACATAATTAAGAACAAGATCAAGTATTTATCACGTAATTCAGATTTATTGAATAATAAGATTCATCTAGGTTTCATCCTCTCTAGGTATTTAGAGATTTTAGTTCATAACGTAAAAGGAAAATATCATAGAATTAAGAAAACAACAAGACATAAAGATCACAAAAACTTCTAAGGAACTTGATGGAGGTGTTCAATCTTGAGTGAGATCCTACTTCTGAGATGATTCCGACGGCTTCTTTCGAGTAATTTCTTCGATCTACTCTGCGTGTGTCCTTAGGTCCTCCCCTAGGTTGTTTTAATAAACCATAATACACACATATTTTAGTCCTATATTTAGCATACTTTTGGATGATTTATCCCTTTAATTATGGTAATAGGTGCTCCTAATCCTTTGTTTTCATGTTTTATACTCAGGAGAGCACCGGAGGATAAAAAAAATGAGAAATGGGCCAAAAATAGAGAAAATAGGCCGAACTACGAATTGCACATGGCTTGGACCCACAACACATGGTCGTGCCTCCTTAGCAGATCCGACCATGGCCTGGCCCCAAATCACACGGCCGTGCCACACGGGCATTCCCTACCGCAGCAAAGAAGAGTTTTATTCGAATTATGGTACTTAGAGCAAAGAAAGACATTCCAAAAGCCTATATAAACACCCTAGAGGCCAACCTAATAGGGGGCGTTTAGCTAGGCCAATGAGCCAAGCCAGAGGGGCCAAATTGTGGGATTCACTCGAAGAAAGCTAGTTGATTCATCTCAAGAAGCCGGAATCATACTCAAGACTGAGGATCTCTCTTTCAATTCCTTCAGGGGATTTTATGGTTTTCTTTATGTTTTGTTTTATATTTTCTTCTGAGATGTATTATTTTATGATTATTAACTAAACCCCTCAAATACCTAAGGGGGATCAAACCTAAGACGGATCTTGTTATTGTTTTCTGAGTTGTATGATAAATATTTGATTTGTTCTTAACTATGTGTTCTTAATTCTTGTTTTGATATTTCAGGATATTGATTCAAGCATTTATGCTATTAGGCAGAGGAGGAATAGACCCTGTTTAAGAGTAGATTTAGCATAGTTAAGCGGAGTTGATCGCAACCCTAGAGATACGATGACGAAAATCTATCGGATTAGGGTCAAACCTAATATGGGAGTCCATAGATCGAGTTAATGCAATTCTAGGGTTTTAATTAGAAAGATATTTCAATTAATCAACCTAGGGTTAGATGTTAGTAGCCTCGGGAGAGGTATTAATATAAATTAGGGAATCCTACGGATCAAGTCAAGTAAATAAATCATTTGGTTCAGAGTTAAATAACAAGTGAAGTCTAGGTGGATTCTTCCTCGGGTATTGTCTTAATCAATTGGTTTTTTCCCTCAAGTATTTCCCCCAATTCCTTCCCTATGTCTTAGCATCTTTAGCTTAGTAGTTAGTAAATTTTAGGTTAAACAACAATTCCTTTAATTCTTAGGCTAAATAATAAAAAGAAAGTTAGTATTAGTACTTTTGGTTCCTTTGGGTTCGACAATCCGTTCTTGTCACTAAACTATACTACTGTTCGATGGGTGTGCTTGCCTCAAGTCATTGTCACAGTTAGTTTTTAGGCTAGATCATTCATTATATAAATTTTTTAGACTCTAGCACACGATCAAGTTTTTGGCGCCGTTGTCGAGGAACTGAAATATTAAGAACGCTCAATTTTTATTCCTTTAGCCATATTTTATTTTTTTTTTGCAATTAAATTTTATTTTTACTTTTCTAATTTTCTTTTTTTTTTATCTTTTCCCAGCATCTACCTCTAGTTTATGGCTAGAAGGAACCCAACAGGACCCTTGATTTATGATAGTGATATCGAAGGTATGGTTCACAGAAATCGTAGAGAAATAAGGCGAAGCTTAAACTCTATACAAGAAAAGCAAGAGAATGAAAGTAATACTACCGAAGATATGGCTGAGAATAATCTGCTACCTCCAGAGGTGGCCTAAAATCATGCTCCTCGAACTATGTATGATTATGCTAAACCTAATTTAACAAAAACTGAGTCAAGTATTGTTAGGCCTAATATAGCTGCTAATAATTTTGAACTAAAACCTAACACTATTCAAATGATTCAACAATTTTTTCAATATGATGGTTTGCAGGACGAAGACCCAAATATTCATTTAGCAAATTTTCTAGAATTCTATATACCTTCAAAATAAATGGCATTTTTTGATGATTCCATTCGTCTTTGATTATTTCCTTTTATTTGAGGAATAAAGTTAAACAGTGGCTGAATTCTCTTCCACGAGGATCAATCACTACATGGGAACAAATGACCGAAAAATTTTTATTAAAATATTTTTCGTCGGCCAAAACGGGCAAATTAAGGAATGATGTCTCTTCTTTTGTACAGATGGATTTAGAAAGACTATACGATGCATGTGAGAGATACAAATATCTATTGAGAAGGTGCCCACACCATGGATTACCCTTGTGGCTATAGGTCTAAACCTTTTACAACGATGTGAACCCTTCATTGAGACAACTAATTGATTCAGTAGCCAGTGTAACCCTGAATAACAAAACTCTTGAGGTGGCCTATGAGTTTATATAGGAGATGTCACTGAACAACTATCAGTGGCAAGTTACAAGGACAAGGCCAACAAAAATAGCCAGAGTTTTCAACCTCGACGCATTCACCATGCTATCAAATTAGGTAGAGATGTTAAATAAAAAGATTGATGATTTGTGTGGTTCCTCGCAGGTACACCCAGTAATGCAATGTGATTCAAACCTAGGAGGTGTGGCGAATCCTGAGTACCCACCCTACAATCCTGGCATGGAAAGCAAACAGATAAACTATACAGGTAACAATTTTAGATCTCAAAATAACCCTTATAGCAATACTTATAATCCAGGTTAGAGGAACCACCCTATTTTCTCATGGGGTGGTCAAGGAAATCAGAGACAACAACCCCCTCCAAACTTCCAACAACAGCCTTACCCATAGGAAAAGAAGCCGAACCTTGAGGAGATGCTGACAAAATTCATAGCGATGTTAGAAACTCGTTTCCAAAACACCAAAACAACACTTAAAAATCAAAAAGCATCGATTGAAGGAATCGAGAACCAGTTAGGGCAACTCGCTAAGATGATCTCTGAATGACCACAAGGTAGCTTGCCAAGTAACACTGAGACTAACCCTTAAAAGTAACTTCAAGCCATAACCGCTCAGAATAGTGAAGGGTTAGTAGATTCTGAACATGAGCCAAGGCAAGAACCTGTGGTAAGTGAAGGTAAAGTTGAGGTAAGCCAAGAAAATCCAAAACCAGTAATTAAAGGATACAAACCTCATATACCATATCCCGAAGCAATAAAGAAAGACAATTCAAATGAATAGTTTGGTAAGTTTCTTAAACTTTTAAAGAAATTACATATTAACTTATTATTTCTTGAAGCTCTTTCGTAGATGCCAGATTCAAGGAAATTTTTAAAAGAGCTTTTGACAAATAAGCGGAAGTTAGACGAGGAGTCGCATGTGGAATTAAACGCAGTGTGCTCAACGATGTTACAAAACAAACTACCACAAAAATTAAAAGATCCAGAGAGTTTTACAATTCCATGTTTAATTGGTAGTTTAACTATTAATAATGCGTTAGCTGATTTAGGGTCAAGCATAAATGTTATGCCTTATAAAATGTTTAAACAACTAGGTCTAGGGAAACCCAAACAAACTAGGATGAGTATTCAATTAGTTGATAAGACATTTGAATTCCTAGGGGTATAATTGAAGATGTACTCGTTAAAATTGACAAATTCATATTCCTCTTAGACTTTGTTATTTTAGATATGGATGAGGATAACATGGTTCCTTTAATTTTAGGAAGGCCCTTTTTAGATCTGACAGATCTAAAATTGATGTTAGTACAGGTGAACTCACACTTTGTGTAGGTGTCAAATCAATTAGTCTTCAAGCTCTCGACTCAGCTAGGACATCGAGTGATAAAGGTGAGAACTTAAATTCTATTGATAATCATTTGGTTCAAATTTCTTTACAGGAAGCACCACTAAATCACATAACTGATCTAGATCTTAGACCTCGTACCGATAAAGAAGAAATTTATGAGGAACGAAGGCTTCGGATTGATGAACTAAATGAGTAGAAGGCACATTTCAAGGAGGAATCAAAACCACACGAAGTGAAACCGAAGGAACCCCCAGACGAGCTTATAGGAACGTCAAATTACTTCAAAATAGGAGATCAAATACTGTTAGAGAAAACAGACCCTCGAGCCGCCACTTCAGACATCAATACAAATGAAGAGATCCCTTTTAAGGTACTTAATGTCTTCCCATACGACACAGTCAAGGTAAGCAATTCTACATTCGACACTTTTAAGGTAAATGCTACTCGATTCAAACTATATAATGATAGTATCAGAAAGGATTTTTCACTCCTCAAACCACAATGAATGTACAAATGAGAGGTAAGTCTAGCTTAAGACTTTAAATGAGCACTTCTCAGGAGGCAACCCAAGCACTAACCCCATTTATTTATAGTCTCTTTCTTTTAGCGCCTAACTACAAACTAACCAAGTTACTGAAGCGCAGATTTTCGCACCACACGGCTTTGGCTGTGGTGGTGTGGATACTATGGATTTTAGTACTGACATGGCAGAGATAGTACGAAACAGGACAAAAAATATCTTCAAGCCACGGGATCCGACTAAACACTACGGTCATGCGACGCAGTCGTGGCTGACACTATTTTAACAACACGGGCATGGCAAAAATAAATGCACCACCTCATGATCGTGTGACACCACCGTATGGTTTGACACACCCATGATACACGGGCATGAGGATGTACCAAAGCTAAAAATTTTATTTAAATCACCTACTCCCCTTCTCACCTACTCTCCATTCCCTTCTTCCACAACCTTTACACTCTCATCCCTTTTCATTTCCTCCTTCCCCCTTTTCCAAACTCTTGATCTACACTTCATCCATGTCGAAGAAACGGAAGGATCCTATCCCAGTCTCCCTATGTGAGACTGATCTACATAATTTTATGCCGGCCACTTCATTAACTTGACAGGAAAAGGACCTTTGAGTCCGTTTAATCTTTCTTTTTCTTTTCTCTTCTCCTTTATTTTCCTTATCTTTATTTTTCTTTTACTAAATTTGGTTTATTTTATTATAGTTTCTTGGTTTTAGGTTCTTTAGACTGCTTGGGAAACACACATCATGGCCTTAGAAATCACTCCCACCTTGCGAACCATCTAACAATAAGGACCTTTCAGTCCATTAATCTTTTCTTTTAGTCTTATTTCACTTTTTACACTCTTTCATTTTATTTCTCTTTTCTTTAAATATATAATTAGTATAATTAGAATTATTGTTATTATTTCCTGGCTAACTCTTCATGAGATTCCCAAATTCTTCATCTACTACAAGAATTAGAAGCGCCCCCTCCAACTTATCTTTCACCTCCGAATTAAGTTTCCACACTTCCAACTCAAGGAATCCATCCAAAAATTCAAGAAGTTTCACTTCTCTCCCTATCTTTTAATTTTCTTAATATATGATTACTATCTATCTTTGTACATTGAGGGCAATGTACATCTTAAGTGTGGGGTGAAAATTTATTTAGAAAAGTTCATAACTTTTTGCATTATTCTCAAATCCCTAAATGATATATTGTCTTAATTAATTTTCTCATATCACTAATTAGAATGAAATTCCTGTTGATTTATGATTTTTATTGATATATTTTGGATTAAGTCATTCATAATTATACAGTGATGATTTAAACTTTAAGGTACTAGAGAATCAAGCATGATGAGTCTATTTTCAAAAATTAAAATTTTGTTAGGTTGTCTACCTGAATCTAATTGTTACCCTGAAGTTTAAAATTTGTAAGGTTGATATCAAAAACCACATTTTGTGAGATTTTGAGCCTTAGAGCATACATTCTTTTCGTGCTCACTTTTTTTTATTATGAATGTGTTGTTATTCTAGAACTTGCTTTGATTATACAGGTCGAGACCACATCTTTGATTTGATATATGAGATGATAAAGGCACTTAGGATTTAACCCACTTACCTCACTAAAATCCTACCCTCACAATTAACCCCTAGTGAACCCATTTGATCCTAACAACCCTTTTTATTGATTCATCCACTAATATTAACCCAAAACCCATCTTGTATTTGTTATCACCATTCCTCTTAACTACCCTTCTATCGAGACTTGATTTGATCAGTTGCCTAATTATTTTATTTCAGTAGTTGAATTCATCTTATATTATGTATTTATTTGATGTGTTCTTAAAAAATCAAAGTATATTCATTATTAGTTCTGTGATTAAGTGAGCTTATACATTTAAATTCAACATCGTGAAGAAGAAGCTCATATTATTAGTATTTCAAGTTTTCAATTGATGTAATTATTCAGGATTAGTTCATTTTTCTAGTTAGGTAAATTGTCAATTCAATCTTGATTCTAACCCTCTAATTCAACCTTTATCCAGACCTTTAACCTAAGCCCCGTTACAACCCTTTTAAAGACCTTCTAATTTGTGTATCATCTCATTTTATAGTGGTGGAGATTTGATTTTTAGGCAAGCCTATGGGATTAACGTTTCATGTTCGACTTTTGAGAGCTTAATTTTTAACCTTAAACACTTCGAGTGATTTGAGTGAATCTTTAGTGAGGATGTCAACTCTTGTCAATTTTGCATTAAAGGTAATTATTTAGATAAGGGGAAACACCTATATTTTTCCTGCTACAAACTTGTGACTTTGATTGTTTGAATCTTTAGGACTCTTTGAGTTAAATTATCCATGTATAAATTATCTACGAATTATAATGAAACATTATCAATGAATATTATGAATTGAGGAAGTTCATTTTAATTGTGAGTTGAGAATTTTGCGTGAGGACAAGCAGCAGCTTAAGTGTGAGGGTATTTGATAAACCATAATACACACATATTTTATTCCCACATTTAGCATACTTTTGGATATTTATCCCTTTAATTATGGAAATAGGTGCTCTTAATACTTTGTTTTCATGTTTTATACTCAGGAGAGCACCGGAGGATGAAAAGTGCGAGAAACGGGCCGAAAACAGAGAAAATGGGCCAAAGTACAAATTGCACATGGCCTGGGCCCGAAACACACGACCTTGCCTCCTTAGTAGATCCGACCACGGCCTGGCCTTGAATCACACGACTGTGCCACACGGGCGTGTCCCTGCCACAGCAGAGAAGAGTTTCATTCGGATTAGGGTACTTAGAGGCAAAGAAAGACATTCCAAAAAGCCTATATAAACACCCTAGAGGCCAACCTAATAGGGGGCATTCAGCTAGGCCAATGAGCCAAGCCAGAGGGGCTGAATTGTGGGATTCACTCGAAGAAAGCTTGTTGATTCATCTCAAGAAGTCAAATCATACTCAAGACTGAGGATCTCTCCTTCAATTCCTTCAGGGGGTTTTAGGGTTTTCTTTATGTTTTCTTTAATATTTTCTCCTGAGATGTATTCTTTTATGATTATGAACTAAACCCCTCAAATACTTGAGGGGATGAAACCTAATACAGGATCTTGTTATTGCTTTCTGAGCTGTATGATAAATATTTGATTTGTTCTTAACTTTGTTCTTAATTCTTATTTTGATATTTTAGGATATTGATTCAAGCATTTATGCTCTTAGGTAGAGGAGGAATAGACCCTATTTAAGAGTAGATCTAGCATAGTTAAGCAGAGTTGATTGCAACCCTAGAGATAGGATGACGAAAATCTACCAGATTAAGGTCAAACCTAATATGAGAGTCCATAGATCGAGTTAATGCAATTCTAGGGGTTTTAATTAGAAAGATATTTCAATTAATCAACCTAGGGTTAGACGTTAGTAGCCTCGGGAGAGGTATTAATATAAAATAGGGAATCTTGCGGATCAAGTCAAGAGAATAAATTGTCTGGTTCAGAGTTAGATAACAAGTGAAGTCTAGGTGGATTCTTCCTCGAGTATTCTCTTAATCAATTGGTTTTTCCCTCAAGTATTTCCTCAATTCCTTCTCTATGTCTTAGCATCTTTAGCTTAGTAGTTAGTAAATTTAGGTTAAACAACAATTCCTTTAATTCTTAGGTTAAATAATAAAAAGAAAGTTAGTATTAGTACTTTTGGTTCCTTTGGGTTCAACAATCCGGTCTTGCCACTAAACTATACTACTGTTCGATAGGTGTGCTTGCCTCAAGTCGTTGTCACAATTAGTTTTTAGGCTATATCATTCATTATATAAATTTTTAAGACTCTAACACACGATCATGTTTATATAGGCTTTGGAACACCTTTCTTGGTCCACAAGTAGTCTTTTTCGAATATAATTAGACTTGGGTTTGGCAGGGACATGCCCGTGTATGACAGCTTAGGATGTGTTCGATTCTACTCGTAACACACGGCATTGTGGTCTATCCGTGTACCATAGTCCAAGCCATGTTGATTTTTGAGGTAGGCCCATTTTGTCCCTTTTTGGCCCGTTTCTTATTCTTTTCAACACCCTAAGCACTCCTGAGTGTAAAATATGAAATTAAAGGATTAGGAGCATCGAATGCATAAAATCTAATGAAAATTCATCCAAAAATAAGCCAAGCATGAGGTCAAAATATGTATAAATTATGGTTTATCAAATATCCCCACACTTAAGCTTTGCTTGTCCTCAAGCAAAATCCTCAACTCACAATTAAACTTCCTTAATTCACAAATTTTATTAATAATGTCTTATAATAATTCGCAAATAATTCATACATTGATAATTTAACTAAAAGAGTCCTAAAGATTCAAACAATCCAAGTCATACATTTTTATAGCACGAAAACATAGGTGTTGCCCCTTATCAAAATAATTACCTTTAATTCAAATCTGACAAGATATGACATCCTCACTAAAGATTCACTCAAATCACTCAAAGTGTTTAAGGTTCAAAAAATTAAGCACTCATAAGTCAAACATGGAAAGTTATTACCATAAGCTTGCATGAAAATCAAATCTCCACCACTGTAAAATGATATGATACACAAATCAAAAGGTCTTTAAAGGGATGTAATGGGGCTTGGGTTAAAGGTGTGGATAAAGCCTGAATTAGAGGGTTAAAATCAAGATCGAATTGACAATTTGCCTAACTAAAAAAATAAACTAATACTAAATAATTACATAAATTAAAATTGCACGAGCTTCTTCTCAAATGTGAAATTAATCACTTAAGCTCAAATAAAATAAAACTAGTATAAATATTATTTTTTATCACGTAATTAGGAATAATTTAACAACTGAACTGAAGAACATAGTTAGGCAACTGACCAAATCATTTCTTGACAAAAAGAGGGTCAATACAATAGAAAAAAATTCTCAATGAATCAAAAAAATAAGTTTTGGGTTAATATTAAGGGTGGATCAAGAAACGGATTATTAAGTTCAAAAGGGTTCAATAAGTGTTAATCATGAAGGTAGGCTTTTAATGGAATAAGTGGGTTAAAACCTAGGTGCCTTTATCATCTCATTATATCAAATCAAAAGGTGTGGTCTCGACATGCATAATCAAAACAAGTTCTAGAATAACAAATCAATAATGACACACTCATAAAAAAATGAGCAAGAAAAGTGTATGCTCTAAAAGGCCCAAAATCTTAAAAAAAAAATTATGGTTTTTAATGGCATTCTTGTAAATCTCAAACTTTAAGGTACTATTTAAATTTAGGGAAACAATCTTGCAATTTTAATTCTAAAAATAGACTTATCATGCTTGATTCTCTAATGTCTTAAAGTTTAAACAATTAATGCACAATTACCTATGACTTAATCCAAAACATATCAATAAAAATCATAAACCAATAAAAATTTTATTCTAATAGTAATATGAGAAAGTTACTTAAGAACAAGACATAATTTAGGGATTTTCTAATAAGAATATAATCAACCTCCCCACACTTAAGATGTACATTGTCCTCAATGTACAAAGATAGATAAATAGCAATAAGCATAAAATCATAAGAAAGGGAAAGAGGTGAAACTTCCTGAACTATGGATGAAATCCTTAGACAGTGAAAATTGTAGATATAGGGCCAATGAGAAGCATGATGAACTAGGCAGAGGTGAAGGTGGGGGAGAATACTCATGTAGTTTGTTCGTTCCTTAGTGGCACCTTGAATCTTTTAAAACTGTGGAATCATCAACAAAGTTTTAGGGGGTTTTATTAATGGACTTCGCTATGGTTACTCGATAATAAACAGCCAGAGATATAAATAAATCAAAATATACTAATATAAATCAAAGACAAAGAAGATAACGAGAAAGAGTTTAAAATTTAAAATAAAAGAAAAAGAAAAAATAAATGGACTTAAAGGTCCTCATCAACAGATGGTTCCCGAGGTGGGGGCGGTGGTGATATGTGGAAGTGCTACAAATCTGTTGTAGAGCCGCCTCGAGGGCGTCGAATTGCCAAGTGTTGTTATTGAATTATTGAGTGCAGTATTGCTCGAAATGAGTGAGGCGCTCAGATATGTCAGTCAATGAAGCAGCCACATGAACTGGTCGATGAGGCGGTGGTGGTGCAAATGTGGCTCCTCGTGATGTAAATGGACATCATCAGTAATGTCCTCTGGGTCAACCTGATCGGTGGCTTGAGATAGACAGTATTGAGGATGATTGAACTCATGACGATGCTCAATCATCTTCATATGAAGCATCGTCGAGATGCCTTATAGGGACATTTGCCCAATAAGCGTGAGCGAGGAGGACTGAGCTGCAGTGTTGAGGAGGCCAAAGTATCGAGCTAGGTGCGTCACATATAGGCTAATGGAGAGGACCCCCTTCCTATGTCACTCTATCTCATGCCGAATGGAAAGGCCGATGAAGTAAGCTAAATCAAACACATGCCCATGTGCCATGCTCCATAAGAAGTAGGCGTCGTGAGTGTTGACAACGCCAATGCTCTCTCGCTTAACTGTCAAAGTGTGAGCTAGGATGGGATGTAAATAGCTCAAAGATGGGGCGAGAGCTAATGCCTTAGAGTGATTGGGATCATAGGCAACTGAGGTAGGAACTAAGGCTCTCCATAAATTAGAGTGGATGTGGGGATGAAGGTTCTCGAAGTCGTCGTCCTCCATAAATTCCTCGGTATAAAGTCCCAAAGCGACCCCAAACTCTAGGATACTCATCTCACGTACTAGGCCTCCAAGGTAGAACTGGACTGTGCCTCGGTGTTAAAGTTTTTCATGACCATCTAAAGGTGAAAGGTGGAACAGAGCTCCAAAGTAAGCTTTAAGTAAGTCAGCTCGACAATCTCAAAAAATTGCCCCCATGGGTCAGTAGTTAATAGGGCCCGAACTGCATCAGCTAGTTGGACTTGCTTTAAGGCGGCATAATCAATACATCTCCCCACGCCTAGGGGTCATGCACGAAGCATCTGAAAAAGTTCCTCCTGGGGTCCCAAGGGAAACTGTAGAAAAGGATGGCGCACTTTGGCAGATGCACTCGCAGAGGTAGCTCGGGTCCCTTCCACTTTTTCAAAGTGGGGATAGCAGTCTTTTTACCATGTGAAGGAGTCATTATGTGCCGATGGAGGTATTAAGGTGGCACACAGATGTGGTGGTGGCGCACGGGCATGGTGGTCACGCACGGGCGTGAACTACGGGGGCTATGCGCGTGGAGAAGAAAGGGAGAAGAGGAAAGGAAAAAAAAGAGGATATGGATAGTTCAGTTGTTTGTGGGTCATCGAGGTGGTGGCCGGATTAGGGGGAAGGAGTAGAGAAGGTGTTTGGGTGAGAGAGCGGCTAGGGTTTTGGGGGGGAATTTGGGGGAAAGGTAAACAGTGGACGAGGGTTTAAATATGGATTGGGGCACACAATCCCAGCCCACGCCCGTGTGCCCTGTTTTTAGCCCGTGTGTTTTGTAAATATTGGTTTATGGCATGTCTGAGTCTTGGACCACGCCCGTGTACTGGTTCACATGCCCGTGTTAATTAATCAATATCGACCACAGTCTATAAGCACGGGCGTGTCGCACGCCCATGTGATTTACTCAGTTTCGACCACGACTTCTGGGCATGGGCGTGTCACAATCCCGTGTCACTTACTCAGTATCGCCCATGGTCTTAAGGCACACCCGTCTGGTTTTATCACATCCTTTGTTCTTTAGTCAGTTTTGACCATGGCCACATCGCACAGCTGTGGTATTTTATCACAGCCAATGTTTTGGGAAAATTTTTGTCCTATTTCCACACAATCTCCGCCACGTCGATGTACCTACTCGTGGTGTCCACACAGCGACGGACACGCCCGTGTGCAAGGCCGTATGGGTAGGGAAACCTGAGCCTATTAATTTGGTTAGTTTTTAGTTAGGTGCTAAAAATAAAAAATATGGATATTAATGAGGTTAGTACTCGGGTTGCCTCCCGAGAAGCACTTGTTTAAAGTCCTAAGCTAGACTTATGATGGAACCTCAAAATAACTATTATTTCGACAAAGGCAAGCGCGCCTATCAAATAGTAGTATAGCTGTGGTGAGTCCGGAATATCGTATCCCCAAGGACCAAGAGTAATTAGTAACAACTATCTTTTTATTATCTAGCCTAATAATTAAGGGGATTTATTTTTAATCTAAAATTTAACTAACTTATGAACTTGACAGGGGGTAAACTGGGAAAATACTTTGGACAACTTATATGAGATGGACGACACCTAAGGAAAAATCCACCTAGACTTCACTTATTACTTTTGATTCATGTGATTTATTCACTTGACTTAATCCATAGAAATCCCTAAATTATATTAATACCTCTTTCGAGGCTACTAACAACTAACACTAGGTTGATTAATTGAAATCTCTTTCTAATTAAAACCCCTATTGTCGCATTAATTTAATCTTTGGATTCCCATATTAGGTTTGACCCTAATCCGGTAGATTTTCGTCGTCCAATTTCTAGGGTTGTAATCAACTCTACTTAATTGTGTTGATCTACTCTTAAACAGGACTTTTGCTCCACTAAAAAAGCACATTTGACTTGAATCAATAACCTGAATTATCAAAACAAGAATAAAACTCACAATTAAGAATAACCACAAGTATTTATGTCATAAATCAAATAATAATAAGATCTGTCATAGCTTTCATCCCCTTAGGTATCTAAGGGATTTAGTTCATACTAGAAGAGGAAAACATCATAAAAGAGGAAAAACAACAAAACATAAGTAAGCCCAAAAACTTCTAAAGAACTTGATGGGAGATCCTCAGTCTTGATGGAAATCCTTCTCCTAAGCTGTTCCTAACGGTTGTCTTAGAGTATTTTCTCCTTCTACTCGACGTCTATTCGATGTCCTATCAACCTCTTTTTAAGTTGCCTCCTGGGGTGTTTATATAGGCTTTGGAACATCTCTATTGGCCCACAAGTAGCTTATTCCGAATAAAACTCTTCTTTGCTGCGGCAGGGACACGCCCGTGGTGGACTCCTTCGACCGTGGTCGAATCTGCTCGCCACACACGGTAGTGTGATCTACCCGTGGTCGATAGTACAGACCGTGTTATTTCTAATGTAGTCCCATTTTGTCCCTTTTTGACTTACTAAGCTCTTCTGAGTATAAAACATAAAATTAAGAGGTTAGGAGCATCGAATTCATGAATTCTAATGAATATTCATCCAAAATTAAGCCAAGCATAGCGTTAAAATATGTGTAAATTTTGATTTATCAAATACCCCCACACTTAAGCATTTGCTTGTCCTCAAGCAAAATTTTCAACTCACAATTAGAAATAACTTCCCTCAGCTCATAATTCTCATCAACAATGTCTTCATCATAATTCATAGATAATTTATACATAGATAATTTAACTCAAAGAGTCCTAAAGATTCAAACAATCAAAGTCAAATATTTTTGTAGCACGAAAAATATAGGTGTTTCCCCTTATCTAAATAATTACCTTTTATCCAAAACCGACAAGGATTGACATCCTCACTAAGGATTCACTCAAACCACTCAAAGTGTTTAAGGTACAAGATAAGCACTCATGAGTCAAATATGAAAAGTTAATCCCGTATGCTTGCATGAAAATCATATCTCCACCACTATAAAATGAGATGATACACAAATCAAAAGGTCTTTAAAGGGTTGTAATGGGGCTTGGGTTAAAGATGTGGATATAGGTTGAATTAGAAGGTTAGAATCGAGATTGAATTGACAAATTACCTAACTAGAAACAATGAACTGATAATGAATAATTACATCAATAACACGAGCTTCTTCTAAAGATGTGAATTTAACTGTTTAAGCTCATAGAACATAAAACTAATGATGAATAAATTTTCTAAAATTTTTTTTTTTAACACAAGTACATAATAAAAGATGAATTGAACTACTATAATTAGGCAACTGATCAAATCAAATCTTGACAAAAGGGGAGTCAAGAAAATGGGATAAACAAGTTAATAACGGGATTTTAGGTTAATATTAGTGGATATTCAAGAAATGGTTGATTAGGATAAAAAGTGGTTCACTAGGGGTTAATTACAGAGGTAGGCTTTTTATGGAGTAAGTGGGTTAAATCCTAGGTGCCTTTATCATCTCAGTATATTAAATCAAAGGTGTGGTCTCGACCTGTATAATCGAAGCAAGTTCTAGAATAACAAATCAATGTTGACACACTCATAATCAATAAAGTGAGCACGAAAAGATATATGCTCTAAAGGTTCAAAATCTCACAAAGATTATGGTTTTTGATGTCAACCTTGTAAATTTCAAATTTCAAAGTAATATTTAAATTTAGGAAACAACATAGAAAATTTAATTCTAAAATAAACTTATCATGCTTGATTCTTTAATATATTAAAGTTTAAATTATCAATGCACAATTAACTATTACTTAATCCTAAACATATCAATAAAAATCATAAATCAACGAAGTTTCATTCTAATTAGTAATATGAGAAAATTACTTAAGACAAGATATCATTCAGGGATTTCAGAATAATGCAAAAAGTTAGGAAATTTTAAAATTCACCCCCCACACTTAAGATCTACATTGCCCTCAATGTACAAAGATAGATATTCACAATATAGTAAGAAAATCATAAAGTAGGGAGAGAAGTGAAACTTCCTGAAGTTTGGGTGGAGTCAAAGAAAAGAAATGGGGGAAATTCGGGCCGAGATAGAGGAGGAGGCATCGGTGGTGATGGTTACTAGGGTCGTGGTGTGGTGATTCTCAAGCAGCTTGAAGAACCTAAATAAACAAAATCAAAATATAATAATATAGATTTAGCATAAGAGAGATAAAGAGAAGTAAAATAATGGAGAAGAGAAAAAAAAGAAAAAGTAAATGGACTCAAAGGTCTTTGTCCTGAGTTAATGAAGCGGCCGGCATGAACTTATGTAAATCGGTCTTGCACAGGGAAATTGTGCTCAGATCCTTTCGCTTCTTCGACATGCTAATCATGGTGTAGATAAAGAGTGAGGGGAAGGGAAAATGAATGAAAATGAGGGGGAAGCTTCAAGGGGTATAAAAGAAGAGGAAATTGGGGAGTAGGTGAGAAGAGGGGGGTTTAAATAAAAATCTTAGATCAGGTACATCCCCACGCCCGTGTGTCATGGGCATGTTAAGTCGCACGGCCGTATCGGACGACAGTGTTGTGGCTCATTCGTTTCTCCCACGCCTATGTAGAGGTTTCTACGTCCGTGTGGTTTAATCAGTGTCAACCACAACTGTGTCGCACGGTCATGGCCTTTTACTGTAGCCCGTGTTTAGGGAAAATTTTGTCCTATTGCCACACGATTATGGCCATTCCCATGTACCTACCTGTGGTGCCCACACGGCCGTGTGTAAGGTCATGTAGGTATGGAAAACCTGCGCCTAAACATGAAAAGAAATAAACTAAGCTAATTAGTAGGGTTAGTGCTCGGGTTGCCTCCCAAAAGCACTCATTTAAATTCTTAAGCTAGACTTACCTCTCATTTGCACATTCATGGTGGTTTGAGGAGTTGAAACTCCTCTCCCCTACTATCAGTCCTATGATTCTCATATAGTTTGAGTCGAGTAGTGTTTACCTTAAAAGTGCCAAATTTAGGATTAGTTGCCTCGACTGTTCCATATGGGTAGATATTCAGGAACTCAAAAGGGATTTCTTTGTTTGTATCAAGGTCTAAAGTGGCAATTCGAGGGTCTTTCGTATCCAACAATACCTAATCTCCGATCTTGAATTGGTTTGGCTTATGGTGTTGCCTCGATTTTGCTCCGTGTGTTCCTAGTTTCTCTTTGAAATACGTCTTCCACTCGTCTAGTTCATCAATCTGAAGTCTCCATTCCTCACTAGTTATTTCCTTGTTGGCATGAGGTCTAGGATCTGGTTCAGTTGTGTAGTTTCGTAGTACTTTCTGAAAAGAAGGTTTAACCGAATGGTCATTGATCAAATTTATGTTCTCACCTTTATTACTTGATGTCCTAGCTGAGTCAAGTGCTTGAAGAGTGATCATCTCGTCACCTACACGAAGTATAAGTTCTTCTGGATCTTTTAATTTTCATGGTAGTTTATTTTGCAAAATTGTCGAGCACACTGCGTTTAACTCTACATGCGACGCCTCATCTAATTTTTGTTTGATTGTCAAAGGCTCTTTTAAAAATTTCCTTGAATCTGGCATCTGCGAAAGAGCTTCATGAAATGGTAAGTTAATATGTATTTTTTTTAGAAGTTTAATAAATTTATCGAATTGTTCATCTGTGTTGTCTTTCTTCATCGCATTGGGGTATGGCACACGAGGTTGGTACTCTTGCTTTGGCTCAGATTGAGATTCCACTAACCCTTTACTATTTTGAGTGATAACGACATGAAGTTGCTCTTTTGGTTTTGTTTCAGTGTTGCTTGGCAAGCTACCTTGCAGTTTTTCAGAGATCAGCTTAGCAAGTTGTCCTAATTGGTTCTCGATCCCTTGAATTGATGCTTGTTGATTTTAAGTGTTGTTTCCAAGAAAATGGGATAAACAAGTTAATAACGGATTTTAGGTTAATATTAGTGGATATTCAAGAAATGGTTGATTAGGATAAAAAGTGGTTCACTAGGGTTAATTACGAGGTAGGCTTTTTATGGAGTAAGTGGGTTAAATCCTAGGTGCCTTTATCATCTCAGATATTAAATCAAAGGTGTGGTCTCGACCTGTATAATCGAAGCAAGTTCTAGAATAACAAATCAATGTTGACACACTCATAATCAATAAAGTGAGCACGAAAAGATATATGCTCTAAAGGTTCAAAATCTCACAAAGATTATGGTTTTTTGATGTCAACCTTGTAAATTTCAAATTTCAAAGTAATATTTAAATTTAGGGAAACAACATAGAAAATTTAATTCTAAAAATAAACTTATCATGCTTGATTCTTTAATATATTAAAGTTTAAATTATCAATGCACAATTAACTATTACTTAATCCTAAACATATCAATAAAAATCATAAATCAACAGAAGTTTCATTCTAATTAGTAATATGAGAAAATTACTTAAGACAAGATATCATTCAGTGGATTTTGAATAATGCAAAAGTTAGAAATTTTGAAATTCACCCCACACTTAATATCTACATTGCCCTCAATGTACAAAGATAGATATTCACAATATAGTAAGAAAATCATAAGGTAGGGAGAGAAGTGAAACTTCCTAAAGTTTGGGTGGAGTCAAAGAAAAGAAATGGGGGAAATTCGGGTCGAGATAGAGGAGGAGGCATCGGTGGTGATGGTTACTAGGGTCGTGGTGCGGTGATTCTCAAGCAGCTTGAAGAACCTAAATAAACAAAATCAAAATATAATAATATAGATTTAGCATAAGAGAGATAAAGAGAAGTAAAATAATGGAGAAGAGAAAAAAGAAAAAGTAAATGGACTCAAAGGTCATGAAGCTACTTACATGAACTTATGTAAATCGGTCTTGCAGACAGGAAATTGTGCTCAGATCCTTTCGCTTCTTCGACATGCTAATCATGGTGTAGATAAAGAGTGAGGGAAGGAAAATGAATGAAAATGAGGGGAAGCTTCAAGGTATAAAAAGAAGAGAAATTGGGGAGTAGGTGAGAAGAGGGGGTTTAAATAAAATCTCAGATCAGTACATCCCCACGCCTGTGTCATGGGCATGTTAAGTCGCATCTTCACTGATCAGACGACAGTGTTGTGGCTCATTCGCTTCTCCCACGCCTATGTAGAGGTTTCACGCTGTGTGGTTTAATCTGTCAACCACAACCGTGTCGCACGGTCATGGCCTTTACTCAGAGTCCCGTGTTTAGGGAAAATTTTGTCCTATTGCCACACGATTATGGCCATTCCCATGTACCTACCTGTGGTGCCCACACGGCCGTGTGTAAGGTCATGTAGGTATGGAAAACTCGCTACTAAACATGAAAAGAAATAAACTAAGCTAATTAGTAGGGTTAGTGCTCGGTTGCCTCCCAAAAAGCGCCATTTAAATTCTTAAGCTAGACTTACCTCTCATTTGCACATTCATGGTGGTTTGAGGAGTTGAAACTCTCTCCCTACTATCATCCTATGATTCTCATATAGTTTGAGTCGAGTAGTGTTTACCTTAAAAGTGCCAAATTTAGGATTAGTTGCCTCATTCGTTCCATATGGGTAGATATTCGGGAACTCAAAAGGGATTTCTTTGTTTTTATCAAGGTCTAAAGTGGCAATTCGAGGGTCTTTCAGATCCAACAATACCTAATCTCCGATCTTGAATTGGTTTGGCTTATGGTGTTGCCTCGATTTTGCTCCGTGTTCCTAGTTTCTCTTTGAAATACGTCTTCCACTCGCCTAGTTCATCAATCTGAAGTCTCCGTTCCTCACTAGTTATTTCCTTGTTGGCATGAGGTCTAGGATCTGGTTCAGTTGTGTAGTTTCGTAGTACTTTCTGAAAAGAAGGTTTAACCGAATGGTCATTGATCAAATTTATGTTCTCACCTTTATTACTTGATGTCCTAGCTGAGTCAAGTGCTTGAAGAGTGATCATCTCGTCACCTACACGAAGTATAAGTTCTTCTGGATCTTTTAATTTTCATGGTAGTTTATTTTGCAAAATTGTCGAGCACATCGCGCTTAACTCTACATGCGACGCCTCATCTAATTTTTGTTTGATTGTCAAAAGCTCTTTTAAAATTTCCTTGAATCGGCATCCGCGAAGAGCTTCATGAAATGGTAAGTTAATATGTATTTTTTAGAAGTTTAATAAATTTATCGAATTGTTCATCCGTGTTGTCTTTCTTCATCGCATTGGGGTATGGCACACGAGGTTGGTACTCTTGCTTTGGCTCAGATTGAGATTCCACTAACCCTTTACTATTTTGAGTGATAACGACATGAAGTTGCTCTTTTGGGTTTGTTTCAGTGTTGCTTGGCAAGCTACCTTGCAGTTTTTCAGAGATCAGCTTAGCAAGTTGTCCTAATTGGTTCTCGATCCCTTGAATTGATGCTTGTTGATTTTAAGTGTTGTTTCAGTGTTTTTGAAATGAGTTTCTGGCACCGTGATAAATTTTGTTAGCATTTCCTTAAGGTTCGCTTCTTTTCTTGTGGGTAGGGTTGCTGTTGAAAGCCTGGGAGAGGTTGTTGTCTCTGATTTCTTTGGCCACCCCATGAAAAGTTTGGATGGTTCCTCCAACCTGGATTGTAAGTGCTACTATAAGGGTTATATTGGGGTCTAGAATTATTACCCATATAGTTCATCTGTTCGTTTTTTATGCCAGGGTTGTAGGGTGGGCATTCTGTATTGTTTGTCCCTCCTCCGTATGTATCGCACTGCATCATTGGGTGCACCTGTGAAGAACCACACAAACTATCAATCTTTTTATTTAACAGTTCTACTTGATTTGGTAGCATGGTCACTGTGTCGAGGTTGAAAACACTGGTGGATTTTGTTGGCTTTGTCCTCGTAACTTGCCACTAATAGTTGTTTAGTGACATATCCTCTATAAACTCATAAGCCGCTTCAGGGGTTTTGTTATTCAGGGTTCCACCATCAGCTGAATCAATTAACTGCCTAGTTGAGGGGTTCACACTGTTGTAAAAGGTTTGAACCTATAGCCACAAGGGTAACCCATGATGAGGGCACCTTCTCTATAGATCCTTGTATCTCTCCCATGCATCGTAAAGTGTCTCTAAATCCATCTACACAAAAGAAGAGATATCATTCCTCAACTTAGCCAATTTAGCCGGCGAAAAATATTTTAGTAGAAATTTTTCAGTCATTTGTTACCACGTAGTGATTGATCCTCATGGTAACGAGTTCAACCACTGTTTAGCTTTGTTCCTCAATGAAAAGGGAAAGAACCAAAGATGAATGGCATCATCAGAAACGCCATTTATTTTGAAAGTGTCGCAGAATTCCAGAAAATTTGCCAAGTGATTGTTAGGGTCCTCATCCTGCAAACCATCAAACTAAACAAACTGCTATATCATCTATATAGTGTTAGGTTTTAGTTCAAAATTATTTGCAGCAACAGCAGGTGTAACAATACTAGATTCGGTTCCTGTTAAATTAGGTTTAGCATAATCATACATAGTACAAGGAGCAGAATTTTTATTCACCGGGTTTGCAGCAACCATAGGAGGTAGCAGATTGTTATCAGCCATCTCTTCGGCAGTATTGGGATCGTTTTCTTACTCTTATTCTATGTACTATAGGCTTTGCCTTCTTGCCCTACGATTTTTGCAAATGGTACCTTCTATATCATTGTCAAAAATCAAGGGTCCTGTCATGTTCCTTCTAGTCATAAACTAAAGGTACCTACCAGAAACGAATAAAAGAAATTAGTAAAGTTAAAAATAGAATAAATATAAATTGCAAATAAATAAAATGGCTAAATTAATAAAAATTTAATTTTCTTATTATCTTAGTCCCAGGCAACGACGACAAAAACTTGATGGAAGCTTGAAACAGCTATTATTCCGATAAAGGCAAGCGCACCTATCGAACAGTAGTATAGCTGTGGTACGTCCAGAATATCGTATCCTCAAGGACCAAGAGTATTTAGTAATAACTATCTTTTTATTATCTACCTAATAATTAAGGGGATTTATTTTTAATCTAAAATTTAATTAACTAATTTAACTAACTTATGAACTTGAGAGGGAGTAAACTGGGAAAATACTTTGGACAACTGATATGAGATGGACGACACCTAAGGAAGAATCCACCTAGACTTCACTTAATACTTTTGATTCATGTGATTTATTCATTTGACTTAATCCGTAGAAATCCCTGAATTATATTAATACCTCTTTTGAAGCTATTAACAACTAACTGTAGGTTAATTAATTGAAATCTCTTTCTAATTAAAACCCCTATTATCGCATTAATTCAATCTTTGGACTCCTATATTACGTTTCACCCTAATCCGACAGATTTTTGTCGCCCTATTTCTAGGGTTGCAATCAACTCCGCTTAATCGTGTTGATCTACTCTTAACAAGGGACTTTTGCTCCAATGAATAAGCACATTCGACTTGAATCAATAACCTGAATTATCAAAACAAAAATAAAACTCACAATTAAGAATTAGCACAAGTATTTATCTCATAAATCAAATAATAATAAGATCTATCATAGGTTTCATCCCCTTAGGTATCTAAGGGATTTAGTTCATACTAGAATAGGAAAACATCATAAAACAGGAAAAACAACAAAACATAAGAAAACCCAAAAGCTTCTAAAGAGCTTGGTGGGAGATCCTCAGTATTGATGGAAATCCTTCTCCTAAGTTGTTCCTAACGGCTATGTAACATCCTAAAAATAGGGTTATTTGTATTCGTATTATTTTGTTTATGTGGAATGGCTGAGATATTAATTATGGCTTGATAAGATTTAATTAAAGGCCTTGAGTTGGCTCGGAAGAGTAGAAAATATTATTTATGAGCTTTAAGGGTGGATAGCCTTAGGAGTTAGGGGTTATAAGAATAAATAAGGAAACATTTGACATAAAATGAGCCTAGAATAAGTGGCAAAGGGAGGGCCACTTGGGAGCTACAATTGACGCCATCAAGAACAAGGGAGAGCCTTGGTTCGAGTCATGTAATCCCCTTTTTCTTTCATATTTTGGACGGCATAGAATGGGAGAGTTTTTCCCCTCTTTAAACTCTTTTTATTATGAGATAATTAAAGATAATATGAGCATTTTATTTATTATTAATTCCAAGGATAATAGAACATAAGAAGATATTATTAGGATTATTCATTATGGGGATTAATTCAAGATTATTTTGAATTTAATCAAACCAATTAAGGAGTTGGTAGTATTTGGAACTCCTTGGTGGAGTGGACGGCAAGGACTTTGGGGGAGGGGATAATGCCGAATTTATTGAGGTTGTTTTCAGCTAGCCTCCACTTGGTGATAATTTTACTCTTCATTCTTTCTCAAATTTTTCTCCATTGCCAACCAATTCTCTTATTCTTTGATCTCTAGCCGAAACATCTATTCTTTTCTTTCTCTTCATTGCCAAACCGAAACCACCTTCTCTTTACATCCTCCTCTTCTCAAAAATCCCCCTTAAGCCGAAACTTTTAACACCTTTCTCTTCCATTGATTTCTTTCTTCCCTTGGCCGAATACACCCCCCTTGGAAGTGCCGATTTCCTTTCCTCCTAATTTCTCACCTTGGCCGAATGGTATAGTGGCATAGACACATCGGGATTTCACTAGTGTTCAATCAATTGTACGGTAAGTAGGGTTGGCCGAATGCCTATGTTCCCTTTTCCCCTATCTTTGTCGACTTTTTAAGGATTAAGGGCCAATATCGCATTTATTTACAAGGTGCTAAGTGTCTGCTTTTGAAAATCGAATGCATCTAGGTGTTCCGGATTTTGAGATCGACAAAGCAAGCCGCCATTCGTGACCAATCAAGTGGTAAGTGGTGGTAAGAATCGACTTTCATGGGTTTAATATGCAAGTACTTAAAAGTCAAGGCTATTAGCTTTGTTTACTAACCGATGGTAATTGGTGAAGCGATTCGAGAATCGGTGTTGTGGTATCTAAAAGCGTAAGGTAAGGATTCGGGTTCAAAAGGAGAACCCTTAAACTATTTGATTTGGCCGAATATACTAACTCATGTTTTGGCCGAATATAGGGTAGTAGATCTAGTGTGACCGACTCCATCATTCGGGATTTAGATCATTCACAGGTGACAGTGTACATACACATATAACTTGTTAAATATGCTGATTGTTGTGAATGCTATCTTGATTTTATGTAGCATTGGATAATATACCACATCGGTATAGATGGTGATTCGTAAGTACTGTTAATATGAATTTGTTATTTGATGCTTTTGGGAAGCATGATGCATTGATACATGAGATTTAAGCATGTGATGACATGAAACATATACATATGTGATTGATGTGATTGATGAGTGGAGGGGCGGTGTTAATCGTGCCGACGGGCACCAGAGTTTTGGTAACACACCGTGACTACGGCCACCGGAGGTTTGGTACCTCCAGAGGTTTGGCACCTCATAGCGATTTATCCTGTGGTTAACACCACCGTGGGTTGGCCCCACTTGAGATATGGGATCGTCGCGGTGATTTGGTATCACACGATGGGTTGGCCCCATCAATTGATCCGTGTCTATGGACACCAGTGTTTTGGTAACACATTGTGACTATATGTCACTAGTGGTTTGGCACCACCAAAGGGTTTGGTACCACAACGGGGTAGACAAAGGCATTTGGATGGCTAGGATGGGTATTTAATATTCTGCATATTAATTGTTATGTGTTGTGTATGAAAATGTTTTAAAACGGGGAAGGGTTACATACTGAGTCTTGGTGACTCACCTTCTCCATTATTTTTTTCAAGTGATGCATAGATCGCGGATATGGAGCCGGAGGGACTCGAGGTGGCCATGCAGTGGACTTGAAATAAATGAACTTTAATTTAGTTATATTATTTCATTATTGGTTTGTTTTTATTTGGATTGTAATAAGGCCTCCATAAGCTTTATTTTGCTACTATTCATATGTCGGATACTTGCTTTTAACTACACTATTAAAAATTAAATTAAGATCACTGTTTTTCTAAATCAACACGAAAATGTTTTTATCGTGTCAGCGGACACATCCAAAATTGGTATAATAACTTGACTTCAATTAAACCTCCGAATTTAATCCAAGTAAGATTTCAGGAAGATAACCAAAAACGGGGAGTTTTCAACAAAACTTAAATTGGATTTTAAAATGGGTTTCAAAAGTTTTTCCTCCAGAATTGACCCATATTAGGTCCTAACGCTTTGGGCTTGTTTGGGTGTTACAAATTGGTATCGAGCCCAGTTCAAAGCTCGATTGTGGGGGCCCAAGGCCCAAGTAGGCCTTATTAATTATTTTTGGGTTTTAAAGCAAGATGGCCCGAGTCTCCAAACCGATCCGCCTGTAAGTACATCTAAACCTCTTTGTGAATTATATTCTATAGAAGGGTAGGAAGCATGGAACGAGATAGACCTATAGGAACTTGAACCCTAGGATTAGATTACTCACACACAAATGTAACATAAGACTTAAAGAACTAAACCAACCTATGACTTAGTCATGAGCTAGAGTGTGGTAACCTCAGACGCATGTCTAGGATTGGATCCCAAGAGCTCGGTATTTAAGCGATCGAGTGACTCACCACCTCTTCGCAGTATCCTACCCGTGCGTAGCTTGGGTTCACCTTAACTCAGAGGGCTCGGTGGTGTGGTAACCTCATGCATGTCTAGAAAGGTTCGGTGGGAGCTTGGTATTTAAGCGATCACGTGACTCACCTCCTCTCCACACTAAACCCGCCTGTGTGTAGCTTGGGTTCACCACGATCAAGAGGGCTCGGTCATAGGCTAAACATAACGACTAAAACCCGAAGGAACTAACCATGTTTTTTTTTGAAGAAGAAGAAGAAAACAACAAAACCCTAATTTCTTCAAAATCTTTTAAATCACTCTTCCAAACATAAGAACAACTCTTTTACAATGTTTTCCCAAAAAGTTTGATTTGCAAAAATTACGAAAATGCCCTTAGGGGTAAAATTACTAAATGCCCTTGGTTCATAAAATATTAACTCAATGATTTTGTCCAAAATTTCAACTACTTCTCAAATATTCAACCCCGCTTTGAAAATCATCAATAAAATAATTTGGTTTTGGAAAATTACTAAATACCTCAACTTGTAAAATTACCAAAACGACTCGAGTACAAAATTTTTGCAACATCACTGCTTTTAAGAAAGGAAAATTCTCAAAAGGACCCTCGAGTTTTACAATTATTAAAACACCTTGATTTACAAAATTACAAAATTACCCCGATTGACAAAATTACCAAAATACCTCGATTCCAAAATGATACCATAACTTCAAACCTTATCAATTTTCAGTAATACCCTCCAGTTTTGGGAATTTCAAGTGACCTACTTTATCAAAGTTTGAAATCTCTCAAATTTTATTACAAAAATACCCCTGTAGGAAAAAGACGAAAATACCCCTGGGTTAGAAATGGGCAGAAATGTCCGAAGAGCGAATAGGTAAGGAAAGTATTAAGGAATGGATGCAAGAACTTCTTTGTGTGAACTAGGTTAGAAAACTGAAACCTTGTTTGCTCGAAAGAATCTCTGATTAAAACTCTATCCATAAAATTTCTCCGCGAATAAGAAAGTGGAACAAATGCTAACGCATAAAATTTTTCTTAATCAGCGCGTTAGGTAGAATGAGTTCTAGAGGACGTGGCTGACGTGGACGTGGTAGGGGAAGAATGAATATATCTGAACCCGTCAGGTCGGGACATGGTTCTGAAAATGAGGTACCACTGCCACCACCACCTCTAGCTTTTGGAGCCGAGGAGTAAGATCGACGAGGGAGAGGCAAGATCGCAAGTCGTTGCGAGTCCTCAATTGGTGGTCAGGTGGTGGAAATTTAGGAGCTCAAAATCTATTCCCGAGCGAATTTGGTCCAACGGAGCCGAGGTGTTCCGGTGTGTCGAGTGGCACCCAGGCGCAGAATCATCTGCTAGAGTCAATCGAAAGGATCATGGATGATCTTGATCTCGACCGAGGAAGAAAAAGCGAAAGGGGCCGACGCTTCTAAAGGATGAAGCGTATCAGTGGTGGCTGACAGTTCGAGATGGCGCTACGGCGGATGATCTGACTTGGGATTATTTCAAAACCACCTATCAAAAGAAGTATGTGGGCACTAGTTATACAGATGCTCAAAGGAAAGCCTTTCTAGGGTTAGTGCAAGGAACTAAGTCAGTAGCGAAATATGAGGCGGAGTTTTTAAGACTGAGTAGGTATGCTAGAGGCATCGTGGCTACTGAACACGAGCGCTGTGTCCGCTTTGAGGATGGACTCCGAGATGATTTGAGGTTACTGATTGCCCATGACAAGTTCGTGAGTTTTCATCTCTAGTGGAAAAGGCTAAGGTAGCTGAAAGGGATCAAGGAGGCTGTGAGACAAAATTATAGTAGGAATAATCAAAAGAGAGGATTTGGGTCAGCTGGATCCAGTGGTAGTGTCCAGAAAAAGGCTAGGCCAAGTGGGCCAAATCAGGCGGCAAGGCCCATGATCTGCTAATTAGAGGCCGACTCAGTGTAATCGCTGTGGAAAGACCCATTGGGGAAGTTGTTCACCCATGATAGAGGATGTTTTGAGTGTGGGTCTTGGAGGATCGGGTCGAGATTGTCCTCGAAAACTAGCTAAGAACCAGCCGGAGGGACAGTAACTGTGCTCAGGATAGAAATGTGGGACCACAGAGGGGTCGTGGTAATGGCAGAGGAAGCAACGGTCCTAACTAAGGTCGTGGAATTCAGGGCAGAGGTTCAGGCAACACGGAGGCTAGGCAGCCTGGCTTAGTCTATGCGGCGTTGTTCAACTTCCTATAGTCAATGCAAACTCTCCAACTGTGATCGTGTTTGTTGGAATCAATTCATTCTTCTCATTGGCTACAACAATATGCCTCCTTTTTTGGAACAACTCGCACATGACTTACATCAAGTATCACGTAAATAGGATAAATAACTCTAGCATCTAGATGTTTAATTACCTCAGCTTTAACAACTTCCTTCATATTGGGATTTAATCGTCTTTGAGTTTGCACACATCGTTTATATGCATCTTCCATTAAAATTTTGTAGGTCCAAAACAATGGGCTTATCCCTTTAATATCAGAAATATTCCAAGCTATGGCTCTTTTATGCTCCTTTAGTACTTGTAGTAACTCATCTTTCCCATTAGGTTCCAATTCTGAAGAAATAATTACTGATAGTGTAGAAATATCACCGAGGAATGCATACTCTAAGTGATTTGGTAACTGTTTCAATTCCAAATATGGTAGGCTCTTCAATAGAGGGTTTTTGTTTTAGATCATTGTTTATTTCAATACCCTCATACTTTTTTGTCTTGGGGAAGAATTATTAGAATTTAACTCAATTTTTCTCTCCCCTATCTCATTGGTATTATCATCTGCTCCTCACCTTGGACAAGACACAGTTCCAACGTGTCTTTATGTATGATTTCCTGAAAAGAATCTTGAATAGAATGATTAATAGCGTCGATAAAATAATACGAATCATCTTGCTCTTTAGAGTATCGCATAGCATCATAAATTTTAAAAATATTTCCACATCACCTACCTAAGCACAAGTTTACCATCACCTACAT
Source organism: Gossypium rotundifolium (assembly GCA_025506655.1). Taxonomy (NCBI): domain Eukaryota; kingdom Viridiplantae; phylum Streptophyta; class Magnoliopsida; order Malvales; family Malvaceae; genus Gossypium; species Gossypium rotundifolium. The sequence continues at coordinate 116,688,333 of CP106727.1, read as the reverse complement.
CAACAACAGCCCTTGCAGTAGCTAAAAATGGGCGTCTTAAAATTAAAGGCACCTCAACGTCCTCATCCATGTCAAGCACAACAAAGTCAACAGGGAATATGAATTTATAAACTTTTATCAAAACATCTTCAATAATTCCCCTAGGGTATTTAACAGATCTATCAGCTAATTGGAGACTCATCTTAGTGGGTTTTGGTTCCCCAAGACCAAGCTACTTGAACATTTAATAAGGCATTAAATTAATACTAGCACCTAAATCAGCTAATGCTTTCTCAATGATAAACCATAATATGAACATATTTTAATCCTACATTTAGCATGTTTTTGGATGATTTATCCCTTTAATTATGGAAATAGGTGCTCCTAATCCCTTGTTTTCATGTTTTATACTCAGGAGAGCACCAGAGGATGAAAAGAACAAAAAATGGGTCGAAAATGGAGTAAATGTGCCAAATTATGAAATCGACACAGCCTGGACCCCGAATCACACGACCGTGCCTCATCAACAGACCCGAACATGGCTTGGCCTCAACTTATATGGGCGTGTGCCATGGGAGTGTTTCTGCCGCAGTAAAGAAGATTTTCATTCAAATTAGGGTACTTAGAGGCAAAGAATGCAAATCCAAAAGCCTATATAAATACCCTAGAGGTCAAGCATTTATGAGGCGTTCAGCTAGGCCAAAGAGCCAAGCCAGAGGGGCTGAATTGTGGGATTAACTCAAAGGGAGCCAGTTGATTCATCTCAAGAAGCCGGAATCATACTCAAGACTGAAGGTCTCTCCTTCGATTCCTTCAGGGGTTTTAGGGTTTTCTTTATGTTTTGTTTTATATTTTCTTCTGAGATGTATTCTTTTACAATTATGAACTAAACCCTCAGATACCTGAGGGGGATGAAACCTAAGATGAATCTTGTTATTGTTTTCTAAGCTGTAAGATAAATACTTGATTTGTTCTTAATTATGTGTTCTTAATTCTTGCTTTGATATTTCAATATATTGATTCAAGTACTAATGTGTTTAGGCAGTGGAGCAAAAGTCCCTATTTAAGAGTAGACCTAGCATAGTTAAGCAGAGTTGATCACAACCCTAGAAATAGGATGACAAAAATCTGCCGGATTAGGGTCAAACCTAATATGGGAGTCCATAGAACGAGTTAATGCAATTCTAGGGGTTTTAATTAGAAAGAAATTTCAATTAATCAACCTAGAGTTAGACGTTAGTAGCCTCGAAAGAGATATTAATATAAATTAAAGAATCTTACAGATCAGGTCAAGTAAATAAATTGTCTGGTTCAGAGTTAGATAACAAGTGAAGTCTGGGTGGATTCTTCCTCGGGTATTGTCTTAATTAATTGGTTTTTCCTACAAGTATTTCCCCAATTCATTCTCTTTGCCTTTGTGTCTTTAGCTTAGTAGTTACTTAATTTTAGATTAGATAACAACAGCTCTTTTAATTCTTAGGCTAGATAATAAAAAGAAAATTAGTATTAGTACTTTTGGTTCCTTTGGGTTCGATAATCCGGTCTTGCCACTAAACTATACTATTGTTCAATAGGTGCACTTGCCTCTATCATTGTCTTAGTTAGTTTCCAGGTTCGATCATTCTTTTTATAAAATTTTAAGACTTTGACACACGATAAATTTTTTGGCGTCATTGCCAGGGAACTGAAATATTAAGAAAGCTCAATTTTTATTACTTTAGCCATATTTTATTTTATTTTATTTTATTTTGCAATTAAATTTTATATTTACTTTTCTAATTTCTTTTTTCTTTTTTCTTTTCCTAGTAGGTACCTCTAGTTTATGGCTAGAAAGAACCCGATAGGACCACTACTTTACGACAGTGAAATTAAAAGCATAGTTCACGGAAACTGAATAGAAATAAGGAGAAGCCTACAATACATACAAGAAGAGAAAGAAGACGAAATTAATACGAATGAAGAGATGGCTGAGAATAATTCGCTACCTCTAAAGGTGGCTGAAAATCATGCTCTTCGAACTATGTATGATTATGCTAAACCTAATTTAACAGGAACTGACTCAAGTATTGTTAGACCTGTTATAACTGCTAATAATTTTGAACTAAAACCTAACATTATACAAATGATACAACAATTTGTTCAGTTTGATGGTTTGCAGGATGAAGATCCAAATAATCACTTGGCAAATTTCCTAGAATTTTGCGATACTTTAATAATTAATAGCTGTAGCATCCTTAAAATGTAAGTATCGATATGTTGCATGTTTTTGGTGTTTAGCTTGTGAATGATTTTATTTGTGTGTTTAATATAGTCTTGAGAAGGCTCGGGTTTATTCGGAGTTAGAATAAATTTTAGTAAAGAGTACTTTACTGTGGAGGAATCAGGTGACTATGAAGTTTAAGTTAATTAAAGGGGTAAAAGATAGCATAAGTTGAGTTATTGGTTAAGTGGATATGCGCTACATGTATGGTATTGAGGGGAGAGGTTCGAATCTCCTAGCATGCAAATTGTGAGCATTTATTTTTGCTCTTTCCTAGCAAGTGTCGGCCAAGCTTCATTCATGGATAAGATGGACAAATTCTTTTATGGTAAGGAGGCTAAAGGTTATGGCAAGCATGGATTTAGGGATATAATCAACTTGATTTTAGGGATAGAATTTTTAATCTTTTGGAAAGTGGAGGATCACAATGCATGATACAAGGATGATGTCTTGGAAACTTTTGAATGGACATTTTGTCCATGAATTTGGACGGCATTGTGGACTAAAGGGGGAGACGAATTTTGGGTGGCAAATTTTGGTGATAGGTTTAGTTTGATTGGTAGCTTTTGGGTATCATTTGGTCACTTTTCTTTTGCTAGACATTTCTCCTTTCATCTTTCCCTCTCTTGGCCGAATGTGTTTGTGTTAGGAGGAAGCAACTTTTATTTTGTTTCTTTTGGTCATTTTTTGACCATTTAGGTCATTTATTTTGCAAAATCTCTCAAGTGCTTCATCTTGTATTCTCTCCTAGTGTTGAAATTATCAACACAAAAAGCCATTTCTTTTTCCTTCTCCTCCCCCATTGTCAAATGCATTTTGTTCCTAAACTCATCACTTTTCTCTTTCTCTTTTCTTCTCTTTGAAAACTGAATCATAAACACCTACTCCCCATTCTCTTTTCCTCTCCATTTTATTTATCATTCAAACACCTTCTCCATCCTGTTCTCCCCATGGCCGAATGGTACTAATACCATTTCCTTCAATTTTCCTTCAAAGCCGAATCTTCTCTTCATCTATATTGTTTTGTTGATTATTCATTCAACCTTCATTTAAGCAATCGGTAAGAACTCTTTTCGAATCTTTTTTTTTCCCTTCTTTTCTTAGCCGAATATATATAGGTTTGGGAGGGTCTTATGACCGATAATAATGTTCTTTTCCCTTAGACAATCTTTCATTTTTATAGTGTGATAGTGGAGGGCTGAATCACCATCTCGTCAAAGTCATCTTGAGGTTGTTAAGTTCGGATCATATTTTTCAAGGTAAGGGTTCTTATCAAGGAGATATATACTACTCGACATATTGTTATAGATGGACTACTAATCGATTTCATTTTAGGGGACGTTATCGCTCGATTTTTATCTTGTGGAACAAGGATATTTTGTGGTAAGCCGATTTCACCCTTAAAACCGTTAGTCACGTTTTTCGATATACTTTTTAGTTGGACTAACTATCTTTTGTCAATGGAGACAATCAAGATAGGGACGAAAAAGGTTGTGAATAGTGTTCGAAAGAGGGGTGGTTCTACTATTCCCCCAAAATTTAAGCGAAGGGCTATTTCGGGAATTCGAGATTTTCTACCGGGTTATGGACCCTCATCCGAGGAGAATCTATTATTTGAAGTCGTTCGTACTCCTAAACCTTTGTTTGTTCGTGGATATTCATAGAGAAACAAACCAACAATCGGGGAAAAACCGCATATAGAAGTTGTTCGAAATTCCAAGGGTAAAGTCTAGATCGTTATTTATAAGAATAGATTTATAAATAGTATTAGTGTTCTAAATTATCGTGATATGTGTTTAGGTATCGACGAGCGAGAAAGTCTAGTTCTCACTGTAACCAGGTGTGTAACTTCACACTTATCTCTCAGGTTAGATACTATATTGTAAGTATTGGGATAAAATTGTAAAGATGGAAAAATCGGAGAAATACAAAATAATTAACACTTTTGTGTAAATACATGAAAACGGTTAAAGTCATGGAAATTATGAAAACCCCTTCAATGGGTTATTTGATAAATAGTAAAATTTTATGCCTCATGCGATATATGGGCCAACAACTAGATTGATATATGGGCCAAAAACTACTAGATCGATATATGGGCCAAGGTTTGCTAGATCGTTAAATGGGCTAAAATGCTATTTTGCCTTATGGGCCAAAATGAAAATTTGAAATATGGACCCACTTGTATTATGGGCCTTTTGTTAAATTAATCATGTGAATGTATTGTTATGTTTTATATATAAACATGATTGCATGGGTTGGGAAAATTGACGAAGAGAAGAAAGGCCTGTTGCCAAAAATCTAGTTTGGGTGGCTTTGCCACAATCTAGTTCAGTGGTGCACCACAATATTATTTAAAATGGCTTTATTCCTGCGATTGGTGTGTTGGCGGGGTGGGTTGACTTGATCCCCACAGGTGTGTTGGTTGGTACGGGTGGTGTGTAGCGGATGGAAAATTGAGGATTGGTTGGGAATTTCATTCTACATGCATTATTATTATTATTATATTGTTAAATCGTAAATCTAAAAGCCCATTATAATGTCTTGATGATTTGGCCCAAGGATATGGTAAGTGGGTTATACATCGAGTTCTCGAGTAACTCACTCGCTTTATTATCCTTCTCGTAATGGCAATTGATGGAGGCTTGGGTGGGGATGACTTCGTGGAGGCCATACTTGAACAAGGATTTTATAAACTATGAACTTCAATTAAGTATATTTATTTAATTACTATTTTGGGTATGATGTAATAAGGCCTCTATTATTATTATTTTATGGATTTTTATGTGTGGATGGATTTAATTATGCTTTATACACTTAATTTGGACTAATACTATTTTAATAATATTTCCTTAAATATTTTATTTTTAAACATATGAGATTCATTAAATATTCTTGATTCTTTTGAACTCTTTAAAAATTATTTTAAAGTCTTTAACAATTAAATATTAAATAATAAGATTTCAAACTAGTACTACTTTATTCATCAATTTTAAATCAAATTCTTGGTTTTTACTAAACTTTATTTTCAAAAGGTTTTGTAGAACTGTTTTACCTAAATCATTCGATAATTAAATGGATGTTCGTTATGTGTGACAAACCAAATCTCGTCTTAACGCATAGACCTGGTTTGGGGTGTTACAATAGCGTTTTTGATGATGCCATCCGTCTTCAGTTATTTCCCTTCTCCTTAAGGAATAAAGCTAAACAGTGGCTGAGTTCTCTTCCACAAGGATCAATTACTACATGGGAACAAATGACAGAAAAATTTTTATTAAAATATTTTTCACCGGCCAAAACGGCCAAATTAAGGAATGATATCTCTTCTTTTGTACAGATGGATTTAGAAACACTATATGATGCATGGGAGAGATACAAGGATATGTTGAGAAGGTGCCCACACCATGGTTTACCCTTATGGCTATAGGTCCAAACTTTTTACAATGATGTGAACCACTCAACCCGTTAGTTAATTGATTTAGCAGTCGGCAAAACCCTGAATAACAAAACTCCTAAGGCAGCCTACGAGTTATAGAGGAGAAGTCACTGAACAACTATCAGTGGCAAATTACAAGGACAAGGCCAACAAAAATAGCCAGAGTTTTCAACCTCGACGCAGTCACCATGCTATCAAATCAGGTAGAGATGTTAAATAAAAAAGTTGATGTTTTTATGTGGTTCTTTGTAGGTACATCCAATTATGCAATGTGATTCAAATCTAGGAGGTGTGGCGAATCCTGAGTACCCACCCTACAATCATGGCATGGAAAACGAACAAATAAACTATACAGGTAATAATTTCAGATCTCAAAATAACCCTTATAGTAATACTTATAATCCAGGTTGGAGGAACCACCCCAATTTTTCATGGGGTGGTCAAGGAAACTAGGGACAACAACCCCCTCCAAACTTCCAACAATAGCCCTACCCATAGGAAAAGAAGCCGAACCTTGAGAAGATGCTGAAAAAATTCATAGCAGTGTCAGAAACACGTTTCAAGAACACTGAGACAACACTTAAAAATCAACAAGCATCGATTAAAGGAATCGAGAACTAGTTAGGGCAACTCGCTAAGTTGATCTCTGAACGACCACAAGGTAACTTGCTTAGTAATACCGAGACTAACCCAAAAGAGCAATTTCAAGCCATAACCGCTCAGAATAGTGAAGGGTTAATAGATTCTGAGCCTGAGCCAAGGCAAGAACTTGTGGTAAGAGAAGGTAAGGTTGAGGTAAGCCAAGAAAAGCCAAAACCAGTAATTAAAGAATACCAACCTCGTATACCATATCCCGATGCAATAAAGAAAGACAATTCAGATGAACAGTTCGGTAAGTTTTTTAACTTTTAAAGAAATTACATATTAACTTATCGTTTATTGAAGCTCTTTCGCAGATGCTAGGCTCAAGGAAATTTTTAAAAGAGCTTTTGACAAACAAGTGGAAGTTAGACCAGGAACTGCATGTAGAATTAAACGCAGTGTGCTCAACGATGTTACAAAACAAACTACCACGAAAATTAAACGATCCAAGGAGTTTTACAATTCCATGTTTAATTGGTATTTTATCTAATAATAATGCTTTAGCTGATTTAGGGGCAAGCATCAATGTTATGCCTTCTAAAATGTTTAAGCAGCTAGGTCTAGGGAAACCCAAACAAACTAGGATGAGTATTCAATTAGCTTATAAGACTATTCGAATTCCCAGGGGTATAATTGAAGATGTACTAGTTAAAATTGATAAATTCATATTCCCAATAGACTTTGTTGTTTTAGATATGGATGAAGACAATAGTATTCCCTTAATTTTAGGAAGACCCTTTTTAGCAACTGCCAGATTTAAAATTGATGTTAGTACAGGTGAACTCACACTTCGTGTAGTTGACGTATCAATCAGTCTTCAAGCTCTCGACTCAGCTAAGACATCACGAGATAAAGGTGAGAACATAAATTCTATTGATAATCATTCGGTTAAATTTTCTTCTCAGGAAGCACCACGAAACTACACCACTGAGCCTGATCTTATACCTCATACCAATAGAGAAATAACTCATGAGGAACGATGACTTTAGATCGATAAGCTAGATGAGTGGAAGACACATTCCAAGGAGGAATCAAAACCACACGAAGTGAAATCGAAGGAACCCTAAGACGAGCTTACAGGAACATCAAATCACTTTAAAATAGGAGATCAGGTACTGTTAGATAAAACAGACCCACGAATCACCATGTTAGACCTAAATACAAACAAAGAAGATCCCTTTAAAATACTTAATGTCTTCCCTTACGGCACAGTCGAGGTAAGTAATTCTACATCGGCACCTTTAAAGTAAATGCTACTCGACTCAAATTATATAATGATAGCATAAGAAAGGATTTTTCACTCCTCAAACCACCATGAATGTGCGAATGAGAGGTAAGTCTAGCTTAAGACTTTAAACGAGCGCTTCTCGAGAGGAAATCACGCACTAACCCCATTTATTTTTATTCTTTTTTCTTTTAGCACCTAACTACAAACTAACCAAGTTAATGAAGCACTGATTTTTGCACCATTTGGCCTTACACACGGCCATGGTCGTGGCCGTGTGGGTACTATAGACTTTAGTATAGGTGTGGCGAGATAGTACGAAAAAGGATGGAAAAAATCTTCAAGTCACGGGCTCCAACTAAACACCACTTCATGGTGCATTGCGGCCGTTCTTAACTGCTTTTAGAAGCACGCGTGACGACCATACATGGGCGTGGAGAAACGAAGAAGCATAACACAATTGTGATTCAACACGCCCACAATACACGGCATGGGGATGTACCGCACCTAAATTTCTATTTAACCCACCCACTCTCCATTGTCTTCTTCCACACCCTTAAAGTTTTTCCCTTTCATTTCTCTCCTTCTTCATCTTCCAAGTCCTTTATCTTCACCTCATCCATGTCAAATAAATGGAAGGATACTATCCCGCTCCTTTGTACGAGACCGATCTACATAAGTTCATGTCGTGACTTTCATTAACTCGATAGGAAAAAGGACCTTTGAGTCAATTTATTTTCTCTTTTTTCTTTTCTCGTCGCTTTTAATTTCCTTATCTTTATTTTTCTTTTACTAAATTTGGTTTATTTTATTTTAGTTTCTTGGTTTTAAGTTCTTCAGGCTGCTTGGGAATCACGCACCACAGCCTTAAAAATCACACCCAACTCGCGAACCATCTAACAATAAGGACCTTTCGGTCTAATAATTGGTTCTTTTAGGCTTATTTCACTTTTTACACTCTTTCTTTTTATTTTTCATTTCTTTAAATATATAATTAGTATATTTAGAACTATTCTTATTATTTACTGCCTAACTCTTCCTGAGATTCCCAATTTCTTCATCTAGCTCAGAGATTGTCGACGGCCACCACACCACGACCACTGTCAACTCAAGGAATCCATCCAAAAATCAGGAAGTTTCACTTCTCCCTATCTCTTATAATTATATATATATATATATATATCTTTGTACATTGAGGGCAATGCACATCTTAAGTGTGGGCGGGTGAAAATTATTTGAAAAGTGCCTAAATTTTGCATTATTCTCAACTTCTGAATGATATCTTGTCTTAAGTAATTTTCTCATATTACTAATTAGAATGAAATTCATGTTTGATTCATGATTTTTATTGATATGTTTTAGATTAAGTTATAGTTAATTGTGCATTGATAATTTAAACTTTAAGATACTAGAGAATCAAGCATGATGAGTTTATTTTCAAAAATCAAAATTTTGTTAGGTTGTCTACCTAATCTAATTATTACCTTGAAGTTTGAAATTTGCAAGGTGGTCATCAAAACCCATAATTTTGAGAGATTTTGAACTTTTAGAGCATACATTCTTTCGTACTCACTTTATTGACTATGTGTAACATTCTCGAATTAATGGGCCAATGCGCTTAATGTGAGGTTATGTTTAATGAGAGTGTTAGGGGTCCAGAATGGGTTCAGGAATTGGGCCAAGGCCTTAATTGAATTCTCTAATTAGACTCTAGTGGAAAGCATGATAAGATATGGCGTAAAAGATGTTATATGTGTTTTAAATACAAAGTGGGCTTGTGGCCTAGTGGCAAAGTGGCGCCACTTAGAGAGAAAGGAGGTGGCGTCAACCGAGGAGGCCCACATTCAAGTTACATGAAGCCCAATTCTTTTAATTAAAGTTAGCTAAAGTTTGGCAATTAATTAGGTAGAGTGGACGGCAACAAGGCTTTAATATAGGAGAATTTATTTGAGTGGATAATAAAGATAATATGGTAGATAAAGGGAGGAAATGAGCCCGATCTTATACCTCATACCAATAGAGAAATAAGTCATGAGGAATGATGACTTTAGATCGATGAGCTAGATGAGTGGAAGACACATTCCAAGGAGGAATCAAAACCACACGAAGTGAAATCGAAGGAACCCCAAGACGAGCTTACAGGAACATCAAATCACTTTAAAATAGGAGATCAGGTACTGTTAGATAAATCAGACCCACGAATCACCATGTTAGACCTAAATACAAACAGCAAGATCCCTTTTAAAATACTTAATGTCTTCCCTTACGGCACAGTCGAGGTAAGTAATTCTACATCGGCACCTTTAAAGTAAATGCTACTCGACTCAAATTATATAATGATAGCATAAGAAAGGATTTTTCACTCCTCAAACCACCATGAATGTGTGAATGAGAGGTAAGTCTAGCTTAAGACTTTAAACGAGTGCTTCTCGAGAGGAAATCACGCACTAACCCCATTTATTTTTATTCTTTTTTCTTTTAGCACCTAACTACAAACTAACCAAGTTAATGAAGCACAGATTTTTGCACCACACGGCCTTACACACGGCCATGGCCGTGGCTGTGTGGGTACTATAGACTTTAGTATAGGTGTGGCAGAGATAGTACGAAAAAGGATGGAAAAAAATCTTCAAGTCACGGGCTCCAACTAAACACCACGGTCGTGCATTGCGGCCGTTGCTGACACTGTTTTAGAAGCACGGGCGTGACAACCTGTACATGGGCGTGGGAGAAACGAAAGAAGCATAACACAGCTGTGTGATTCAACACGCCCACAATACACGGGCATGGGGATGTACCAGACCTAAATTTTATTTAACCCACCCACTCTCCATTGTCTTCTTCCACACCCCTTAAAGTTTTTCCCCTTTCATTTCTCTCCTTCTTCATCTTCCAAGTCCTTTATCTTCACCTCATCCATGTCAAATAAATGGAAGGATACTATCCCAGTCTCCTTGTACGAGACCGATCTACATAAGTTCATGTCAGCAGCTTCATTAACTCGATAGGAAAAAGGACCTTTGAGTCAATTTATTTTCTCTTTTTTCTTTTCTCGTCGCTTTTAATTTCCTTATCTTTATTTTTCTTTTACTAAATTTGGTTTATTTTATTTTAGTTTCTTGGTTTTAAGTTCTTCAGTGCTTGGGAATCACACATCACAGCCTTAAAAATCACACCCAACTCGCGAACCATCTAACAATAAGGACCTTTCGGTCCAATAATTGGTTCTTTTAGGCTTATTTCACTTTTTACACTCTTTCTTTTTATTTTTCTTTTCTTTAAATATATAATTAGTATATTTAGAACTATTCTTATTATTTACTGCCTAACTCTTCCTGAGATTCCCAATTTCTTCATCTAGCGCAGAGATTGTCGACGGCCACCACACCACGACCACTGTCAACTCAAGGAATCCATCCAAAAATTAGGAAGTTTCACTTCTCCCTATCTCTTATAATTTTATATATATATATATATATATATATATATATATTTGTACATTGAGGGCAATGTACATCTTAAGTGTGGGCGGGTGAAAATTATTTGAAAAGTGCCTAAATTTTTGCATTATTCTCAACTTCTGAATGATATCTTGTCTTAAGTAATTTTCTCATATTACTAATTAGAATGAAATTCATGTTTGATTCATGATTTTTATTTATATGTTTTAGATTAAGTTATAGTTAATTGTGCATTGATAATTTAAACTTTAAGATACTAGAGAATCAAGCATGATGAGTTTATTTTCAAAAATCAAAAATTTTGTTAGGTTGTCTACCTAATCTAATTATTACCTTGAAGTTTGAAATTTGCAAGGTGGTCATCAAAAACCCATAATTTTTGAGAGATTTTGAACTTTTTAGAGCATACATTCTTTCGTACTCACTTTATTGACTATGTGTAACATCCTGAATTAATGGGCCAATGCGTTTAATGTGAGGTTATGTTTAATGAGAGTGTTAGGGGTCCAGAATGGGTTCAGGAATTGGGCCAAGGCCTTAATTGAATTCTCTAATTAGGCTCTAGTGGAAAGCATGATAAGATATGGCGTAAAAGATGTTATATGTGTTTTAATTACAAAGTGGGCTTGTGGCCTAGTGGCAAAGTGGCGCCACTTAGAGAGAAAGGAGGTGGCGTCAACTGAGGAGGCCCACATTCAAGTTACATGAAGCCCAATTCTTTTAATTAAAGTTAGCTAAAGTTTGGCAATTAATTAGGTAGAGTTGGACGGCAACAAGGCTTTAATATAGGAGAATTTATTTGAGTGGATAATAAAGATAATATGGTAGATAAAGGGAGGAAATTTAGGATCTGATCTACTAGTCACAATAGTGGCCGAACTTCCAACTCTAGGGGAAGGAGGAAATCGATTTTGATGCGGCTAAAAGGGGGTACCAAAATTTCCCTTGTTAATTAATTAGTCTTAGTTTTCAAAAGAGGGCAATTCTGACTTTTGGTTAGTGTGTGCCGAAGATTTGATTAAAGAAATAGGATACTTCTTAATTTTGGCATTTATTCTCATTCTCTTCTCTTGGTTGTTTCCTTTCTCAAAAAGCCGAAAACTTCTAAACTTCTATCTTCTTCTTATTCTTCTTTTCTGCTATAGCTGAATACCCTAGTGTCCATTTTTTTCCTTTCTTTTTCTTCCTGCCGACTTCTTTAGTAAAAGCCAAAATCTTCTTACAATTTCTTCTTTAAAAGTCGAAATCTCCATAGATTTCTTTGAATAATCTTCTCTTTTTGATTTTCACAAAAAGCCAGCATCTTCTCTTAAGAGTTAGCCGAAACCCCCATATTGAGGTAAGTGTCGACTCTTGTTATTCCTTAAGATCTCTTTCAGTTTTTAGGGGTTAAGGCCGAATGGCCACTTGGTTTGTTAAGGCTGTCGATTAGACTAATACTTCCTATCTTTTTACGTGTTGGGCAACATTTAAGAAGTGAAGAAGATCACGTAGATATAAAAGCCAGAATCATTAGTTTCTGAATCTTATATATCTCTCTTTTCGGGATTTCAAAGCAAGGAGTTATCTTTATATTTTCGTTAGATTCGCTATCTTAATTGTGATCTTAACCATATGTTATGATGGTAGCAACTGATATGGTCTTTTGATGGAATCAAATATCGATTCGGTGAATGAGGGATTGGATCTGTTAAACCAATCCCTAAGTTTAAGAAGCAAGCGATGTCAATAGTTCGGGATTGGCCATCGGGTTGTGGACCGGCTTCAGAACAAAACCTTAGAATGTTAGCAGTCATAGTAGCTACTGATAGTGTCATCTTAGACAGTATCGTCTTCTCAGTAATCAGGTGTGTGGATCTCTATCACACTAGTTAATCTGTATTATATGTATGTTATGGGCTAAAAATCAAATAAATAGGCTGTATGAACAGTCGTAATACCCAAAAAGGGTAGGCAAGGGATGCCAGGTACATAATCATAGAAACCTCTCTATGTGTATCGAAGCATGTGAAAGTATGTGATCTGTTTAGATAGTTTAATATTCTGATTCTTGCATGTATGTATGAATGGGATGGGATTGAGATGATGGAGGGGAGTAGGTCGCGAGGTGATCAGTGGCTTTACCATATAGGTCACATAGTGATCGGTCTTTATGACAGGCAGCGCAGCTTGTCGATATATTATTAAGGTCGCATAGCGATCGGTGGCTTTGCCACATAGGTCACATAGTGATCGGTCTTTGTGACAGGCAACACAGCTGTCGATATAGTGTGTAGCGGATGGAGGGTTGATTATAGAATCCCCACGGTGTGATGGTTGGTATGGGGGTGTATAGAGGATGGACTCTTAGGTTTGGGATGGGCCATGTTGCACGAAAATATATTCTGTTGCCATTGTTATGGCCCAGGGCCCATAATGTGTTTGTGGGCCCAAGGCTTTTATGTGTTTTTGGGATTTACACACTAGGTCTTGGTGACTCACCCTTTTATTTTTCCCAACCTTTCAGATGGGCATTAGATCATGGACATGGGAGCCGAGTCAAACTCGAGGGGCCATCAAGACTATTATTTCTATAAACCATTTTCGGTTATCTTTTAAGTTTTAATTTTGGGGTTTTTTTTTTGTAATAAGGCCTCCATAACTTAGGTTATTTTTCTTTATTATTATCATGTCACATTTTTATAAACTTATGTTTTCAAAACTTTAATTATAAAGTGAGAGGAAAATGGGCTTTTGAAACACATTCACGTAAATCTTAAAGTTTCATTCAAGAATTTCTCAATTAATGATTAATCGGTTATAATAAACTGAGATTTTCAAAACCCTTCAAGGCAAAGTTTGCAACGTTCAACCCGTAGCATACCAGATCCGGTCATGACGTATAAGTCGGGTTTAGGGTGTTACATTTTTGGTATCAGAGCCCAGTTCAAAACTCGGGCTGTGAAATGGGTCCAGTGGTGATTTGTAAAAGTGATGTAAGTTTGAGAAAATGTTCAATTGAGATATGGCCTTCGAGTCTCTCGCACCCGATCCACGCAGGTGAGTATTCTAAACTCATTATATGATATGCATGTTGGGCTTGATGGGCTCTCTAGGGACGCAAGCTAGTATGCTAGAGTTTATGGACTTTAGGTTTAGTATAAACAATTCTTCAAATCTCATAAGACTTAATTTCTAATTAAACATGTCTATGAACAAGTCACAGGGTTAGGGTGTGGTAACAGGCATACACATGTCTAGGAATCCTACCTCTTCGTATTTAAGCGACCCTAGTGGCTCACCTCTTCGCTGGAATCCTACCTGGTGCGTAGTGTTTGTTCACTCTAACCGAGAGGGCTTGTTGACAGGCCAAAATTTATAACTAAAACCCGAAAGGGACCAGCCACCCTTTTTTGTAAAATTACTTATATCCCTAGTTTTGTACAATTTCCAAAATACCTAGATTTGTAAAAATTACCAAAATTTGTAAAAATTACCAAAATACCCCCGACTGGCAAAATTACTGAAATACCTCCGATTGTAAAATTACTAAAATACCCCTATTTTGTAAAATCACCATAATACCATATTTTGGAAAATTATGAAAATACCCTTGTAGGATAAAAAATTACAAAAATACCCCCGGGTAGTGAAATGACGAAAATACCCCTAGGTGATGAATGTGAGTTCATGGATGATGCTTGTATGTTGATGTATGATGGTTGAATGTATGTGGTTTCTAGAACTAGGAGATTTAGACTTGAGACTAAAACCCGTAGATATAGTTTCGAATTTGAAAGTACTACTCTTGAAACTATTGTCCATAAGATTGTTCGTGGTTAATTAGTGAAAGAAGCTAATAATTCATAAAAATTCCTAATCAGATAAATGCAAATCGATAGAATGAGCACTAGAGGACATGGTGTGCGTGGCCGAGGTAGAGGTAGGATTGCTGTGTCGAACTCGTAGGGTCTGGTCACGAGTCAGGGAATGAGGTACCAGTGCACCACCATGGAGGCGAATTTTAGGATCGACTACCAAAAATGATGCGATATCTCAGGCGATGTTGAGGGTTTTAGAGAGGTAGTTAGGCGGTATGGACACAGAGTCGAAAATCGTGCGGAGTGACTTAGAGCCAATAGGGCAGAAGTGTTTAAGGGAATTTTCGGTGTAGCCCTAGTATAGTTGAGTATTAGATGGAGGCAGTCGAACACATAATGGATGATCTAGATTTTGCGGAAGAAGAGAAGCTGAAAGGAGTAGTGTCCCTTCTCCAAGACGAAGCGTATCAATGGTGGCTTACGGTTAAGGATAGTACCATGGCTGACCGTATCACTTGAGATTACTTCAAAGCGGCATTCCAGAGTAAGTACATTGGAACGAGTTATGTAGATGCGCAGCGTAGAGCGTTCCTAAATCTGGTTCAAGGAAGTAGGTCGGTGGCGGCATATGAAGCGAAATTCTTACGCTTGTGCCATTATGCTCGAGGGATGGTGGCCAGTAGAACATGAACGGTGTGTTTGATTTGAAGATGGCCTGAAGGATGACCTACGTGTTTTGATAGCTCCACAACGAGAGAGGAAATTTACTGTGCTTGTAGAGAAAGCTAAGATAGCTGAGGAGGTGAAGTGGACGGAAAGACTGAACAGGGATAGAGATAGGAGCAGAAGTAAGAGAAATTTTGGATCATCTGGGGTAGCCAGGCATGTTCAAAAAAGACCTAGGTCAGATAGGTCGAGACGGGATGAGAGACCTACTGTTGCTAGTCAGACACAGAAGTGTGCTCGATGTGGTAAATTCTATCTAGGTGAGTGTTGGACAGGCAGTGGGAAGTGCTTTAGGTGTGGATCTTTGGATCATCAGATTAGAGGCTGTCCACAGCCATGAAGCTATGTAGGACCCACAGGGCAGGATAATACTCAGTCGGGCAGCGGAGGTTAGCAGCCGTAGAGGGGTCAAGGTTTATCAAGAGGTGGTAACGATTTTAGTTGGGGCTGTGTAGCACCAGGCCGAGGGGCAGGAAACACTGAGGCAAGACAGTCGGGGTTAGTCTATGCTGCCAGACGTCAAAAGGAGGTCGACGCATCGGATGTTATAACCGGTACATTTTTAGTATTTGGTTTACCTTACACTGCATTGATTGACATTGGGTCGACATATTCATATGTTGATAGTAGTGTGTCTAGAACTTTAAGTTTAGATTCTGAGATTACCCCTAGGGCGATGACTGTAATTAGCCTATTAGGACAATCTGTGGTAGTAGATAAACTTTATCGGGAGGTACCCTTAAAAGTTCAGGAATAGTTTTCCTGTCGGATCTGATGGAATTACCGTTCGGGGAGTTTGACTTAATATTAGGCATGGACTGGTTGCTGAAGTACCAAGCTAATTTAGATTGTGCAACCAAGCGTATGGTGTTAAGAACCCCCGAGGGTGATGAAGTGTTGTAATAGGAGAAAGGGGAAACTGTTTGTCGAATGTGGTGACTGCCCTAAGAGCAGAAAGAATGGTGAAGAAAGGATGCGAGGTAGTATTAATGTTTGTTCGGGCTCTGAAGCCAAGGACCTAACTGTTGGGGATGTTAGGATGGTGAAGGAGTTTCCTGGTGTTTTTCCAGAAGAGCTTCCGGGATTACCCCCAAATCGTGAAACGGAGTTTGGAATTGATCTTCTTCCGAAACAACGTCAGTATCTATTACTCCGTATAGAATGGTGCCGAAGGAGTTGGTGGAATTGAAAGCACAGATTCAAGAGTTGTTAGATAAAGGATTTATTCGACCAAGTGTGTCACCTTGGGAAGCGCCGGTGTTATTTGTTAAGAAGAAGGATAGATCAATACGTATGTGCATTGACTACCGTCAGCTGAACAAGTTGACTATCAAGAACAATTATCCGTTGCCAAGGATTGATGACTTGTTCAATCAACTGAAAGAGGCGTCAATGTTCTCAAAGATAGATCTAAGGTCAGGATACCATCACCTTAAGGTCAAGGAGGCATATATTCATAAGATGACATTCATGACTCGCTACGGTCAGTACGAATTCATGGTGATGCCATTTGGATTGACCAACGCATCAGCAGCACTTATGGATATGATGAACCAAGTGTTTCAACCCTACTTAGGTCAATTTATCGTGGTATTTATAGATGATATCCTGGTTTATTCAAGATCAGAAGAGGAGCATGATTCACATCTGTGAGTGGTTTTGCAAATTCTAAGGGAGAATCAGTTGTATGCCAAATTTAGTAAGTGCGAATTTTGGCTAAGTGAAGTTACGTTTTTAGGCCACGTTGTGTCGGTAGAGGGGATTGAGGTTGACCTTCGAAAAATTGAAGCAGTGTTGAATGGAAGCCGCCTAGGTCTGTGGCAAAAATTCAGAGTTTTCTTGGTCTAGCCGGATATTACAGAAGGTTTTTGAATGATACTCTTCAATTGCTACACCATTGACTAAGTTATTACAGAAAGGAGTTCCGTTTATTTGGTCTAGTAAGCAGTAAGAGAGTTTCGAGAAGTTGAAAAGGATTTTGACGGAGGCTCCGGTATTGATTCAACCAAAGGCTAGGAAGGAATTCGTGATTTACTGTGATGCGTCACACAAGGGACTAGGAAGCGTGTTGATGCAAGATGGAAAGGTTGTTGCGTATGCATCTCGGCAGTTAAGACCACACGAAGCAAATTATCCCACCCATGATTTGGAGTTGGCGGCGGTGGTTCTTGCTTTAAAGATTTGTAGACATTATCTGTACAGGGAGAAATCTATTATTTATACAGACCATAAAAGGCTAAAATACCTTTTGACCTAGAAGGAGTTGAATTTAAGAAAGAGGAGGTGGATCGAGTTGTTAAAGGATTATGATTGCTCGATCGAGTACCATCTGGGTAAAGCTAATGTAGTGGCGGATGCCTTAAGTCATAAAGTAATCTCTAACTTGAGGGCAATGTTTGCTCACCTTAGTTTGCACGATGATGGGAGCTTATTGGCTGAACTTCAAGTGAAACCCTCTTGGGTCAGTCAGGTTAAGGAGAAGCAGTAGACCGATGAGTTGCTAAAGGAGAAGTTTCATGTAGGATCAAGTGATGGATCGACGGACTTTAGTATGAGTGAGGAAGAACTATTATGTTTTCAAGGGAGAGTTTGCATGCTAAAAGATCCGAAATTGAGGCATAGGATTTTGCAAGAAGCACATGGAAGTTCATACGCTATGCACCCGAAGGAGTAAGATGTATCAGGATTTGCGGATTAGTTCTGGTGGCCGGGCTTGAAGCGTGAGGTAACTAAATTGGTGAGTAAGTGTTTGACCTATCAGCAGGTAAAGGCGGAGCATCAGTTACCATCATGGTTGTTGCAGCCAATGAAGATTCCACAATGGAAGTGGGAAAGGATCATAATGGACTTTGTTAGTGGGCTACCCACGCCTACTAAGAAAGATTCAGTCTGGGTGATT
The DNA here is from genome assembly GCA_025506655.1 of Gossypium rotundifolium. Lineage (NCBI taxonomy): Eukaryota > Viridiplantae > Streptophyta > Magnoliopsida > Malvales > Malvaceae > Gossypium > Gossypium rotundifolium. The sequence goes on along the minus strand of CP106727.1, from coordinate 116,669,905 downwards.
TTTGATCGCTTGACGAAATCTGCTCATTTCATACCAGTACGGGTCAATTACTCTTTACAGAAATTGGCTAAGCTATACATAGCAGAGGTGGTGAGGTTGCATGGAGTACCAGTATCAAACATATCGGATAGGGACCCGAGGTTCACGTCGTAATTCTGGAAGGCTTTGCATCAAGCATTGGGTACGAAGTTGGATTTCAATACAGCGTTTCATCCTCATACCGATGGGCAGTCTTAGTGGGTAATTCAGATCTTGGAGGACATGTTAAGGGGTTGTGTCATTGATTTCAGAGGTAGTTGGGAGGAGTTTTTACCATTAGCGAAATTTGCTTACAACAACAACCACTAGTCTAGTATTCAGATGGCGCCCTATGAAGCATTGTGCGGGCGGAAGTGTCGTACTCCTACCTGTTGGATGGAGTTGGGGGACCGTCAAGTTTTGGGGCCAGAATTGGTTACTGAGACAAAGAAAAAGGTTGAGTTAATTGGGCTCGACTAAAGAAGCCTCGGACAAACAAAAGTCCTATGCTGATTGAAGCGTAAAGGCATACAGTTTGCAGTGGGTGATAAGGTGTTCTTAAAGGTGTCACTGTGGAAGAAAGTGCTGAGGTTTAGACGGAAGGGTAAATTAAGTCCCAGATTTATCAGGCCTTACCGGTTGTTGAAACGAGTCAGACTAGTAGCCTATCAGCTAGAGCTACCTTTAGAGTTAAGCCAAATCCACAATGTGTTTCATGTCTCCATGCTGAGACGATATCATTCAGATCCGTCTCATGTAGTGCCTGTGGAGGAAATCGAGGTAAGACCTGACCTATCCTTTGAAGAAGAGCAAGTAGAAATCTTGGACCATGATGTTAAAGTGTTGTGAAGGAAGACGGTTTCATTGGTTAAGGTTCTATAGCAGAATCATAGTTCTGAGGAGGCTACTTGGGAACCAGAGGAGACGATGCGATAGTAGTACCCGCATCTATTCTAATCATGTAATTTTGAGGCCAAAATTTCTTTAAGGGGGTAGAACTGTAACATCCTAAATTAATGGGCCAATGCCTTTAATGTGTGGTTATGTTTAATGAGAGTGTTAGGGGTCTAGAATGGGCTCAGGAATTGGGCCGAGGCCTTATTTAAAATCTCTAATTAGACACTCTAGTGGAAAGCATGATAAGATAGGGCATAAAAGATGTTATCTGTGTTTTAAATACAAAGTGGGCTTGTGCCCCAGTGGCAAAGTGGCACCACTTAGAGAGCAAGAAGGTGGGGTCAACTGAGGAGGCCCACATTCAAGTTACATGAAGCCCAATTCTTTTAATTAAAGCTAGTTAAAGTTTGGTAATTAATTAGGTAGAGTTGGATGGCAACAAGGCTTTAATATAGGAGGATTTATTTGAGTGGATAATAAAGATAATATGGCAGATAAAGGGAGGAAATTTAGGATCTGATCTGCTGGTCACAGTAGTGGGAAAACTTCCAACTCTAGGGGAAGGATGAAATCAGTTTTGATGAGACTAAAAGGGGGGTACCAAAATTTCCCTTGTTAATTAATTAGTTTTAGTTTTCAAAAGAGGGTGGTTAGTGTGTGCCAAAAATTTGATTAAATAAATAGGGTACTTCTTAATTTCAGCATTTATTCTCATTCTCTTCTCTTCGTTGTTTTCTTTCTCAAAAAGTCGAAAACTCCTAAAGTTCATCTTCTTCTTTTTCTTCTTTTTTGCTATAGCCAAATACCCTAGTGTCCACTTTTTTCCTTTCTTTTTCTTTCTGCAGACTTCTTCAGTAAAAGCCGAAATCTTTTTGTCGATTTCTTCTTTAAAAGCTGAAATCTCCATAGATTTCTTTGAATCATCTCCTCTTTTTGAATTTCGCAAAAAGCCGGCATCTTCTCTCAAGAGTTTGTCGAAACCCTCATATTGAGGTAAGTGTCGACTCTTGTTATTCCTTAAGATCACCTTCGATTTTTAGGGGCCAAGGCCGAATGGCCACTTGGTTTGTTAAGGCTGTCGATTAGACTAATACTTCCTATCTTTTTACTTGTTGGGCTACATTCGAGAAGTGAAGAAGATCGCGTAGATCTAAAAGTAGGAATCGTTAATTTCTGAATCTCATATATCTCTCTTTTCAGGATTTCAAGGTAAGGGGTTCTCTTTAGATTTCCGTTAGATTCGCTATCGTAATTGTGATCTTAACCATATGTTATGATGGTAGTAACTAATAAGGTCTTTTGATGGAATCAAATATCGATCTGGCAAAGGAGGGGATTGGATCTGTTAAACCAATCCCTAAGTTTAACAAGTGAGCGGTGTCAGTAGTTCGGGATTGGCCACCGGGTTGTGGACCGACTTCAAAACAAAACCTTAGACTATTAGCAATCGTAGCGGCTACTGATAGTGTCAACTTAGACAGTATCATCTTGTCAGTAATCAGGTATGTGGATCTCTATCACACTAGTTAATTTGTATTATATGTATGTTATGGGCTAAAAGTTGGATAAAGAGACTGTATGAACAGTCGTAATACACAAAAAGGGTAGGCAAGGGATGCCAGGTATGTAATCATAAAAACCTCTCTGTGTGTATCGAAGCATGTGAAAGTATGTGATCTGTTTAGATAGTTTAATGTTCTGATTCTTGCATGTATGTATGCATGGGATAGGATTGAGATGATGAAGGGGAGTAGGTCGCGAGGCAATCGATGGCTTTGCCACATAGGTCACATAGTGATCGGTCTTTATGACAAGCAGCGCAGCTGTCGATATATTATTAAGGTCGCATAGCGATCGGTGGCTTTGCCACATAGGTTACATAGTGATCGGTCTTTGTGACAAGCAGTACAGCTGTCGATATGGTGTGTAGCGGATGGAGGGTTGATTGTAGAAATCCCCACGGTGTGATGGTTGGTACGGGGGTGTGTAGAGGATGGACTCTTAGGTTTGGGATGGGCCATGTTGCATGAAAATATATTTTATTGCCATTGTTATGGCCCAGGGCCCATAATGTGTTTGTGGGCCCAAGGCTTTTATGTGCTTTTGGGATTTACACACTGAGTCTTGGTGTCCTACCCTTTTATTTTTCCCAACCTTTCAGATGAGCAGTAGATCGTGGACATGGGAGCCGGGTTGGACTCGAGGGGCCATCAAGACTATTATTTCCATAAACTATTTTCGATTATCTTTTAAGTTTTAATTTTGGGATATTTTTTTTGTAATAAGGCCTCCATAGCTTGGTTTTTTTTCTTTATTATTATCATGTTACATTTTTATAAACTTATGTTTTCAAAACTTTAATTATAAAGCAAGAGGAAAATGGGCTTTTCAAACACATTCACACAAATCTTAAAGTTTCATTCAAGAATTTCTCAATTAATGATTAATCGGTTATAATAAACTGAGATTTTCAAAACCCTTCAAGGAAAAGTCTGTAACGTTCAACCCGTAGCATACCAGATCCAGTCATGACGTATGGGCCGGGTTTGGGGTGTTACATTATGAGTGTGTCAACATTGAGTTGTTATTCTAGAACTAGCTTCAATTATACATATCAAGACCACACCTTTGATTTGATAAATTGAGATGATAAAGGCACTTAGGATTTAACCCACTTACTCCACTGAAAGCCTACCTTCATAATTAACCCCTAGTGAACCCCGTTGATCCTACCAACCCTTTTTATTGAGTCACCCACTACTATTAACCCAAAACCCATCTTGTATTTGTTATCACCATTACTTTTAACTACCTTTCTATCGAGTCTTAATTTGATCAGTTGCCTAATTATTTTATTTCAGTAGCTGAATTTTTCTTATATTATGTATTACTTTATTTGTTCTTAAAAAAATAGAAGTATATTCATTATTAGTTCTGTGATTAAGTGAGCTTATACATTTTAATTCAACAATCGTGAAGAAGAAGCTTACATTATTAGTTTTCAATTTATGTAATTATTTAGGATTAGTTCATTTTTCTAGTTGGGTAAATTGTCAATTCAAATCTCGATATTAACCATTCTAATTTAGCCTTTATCCACACCTTTAAACTAAGCCCTGTTACAACCCTTTAAAGACCTTTTGATTTGTGTATCATCTCATTTTACAGTGGTGGAGATTTGATTTTCAGGCAAGCCTATGGGATTAACTTTTCATGTTTGACTGATGAGTGCTTTATTTTGAACCTTAAACACCTAGAGTGATTTGAGTGAATCTTTAGTGAGGATGTCAACTCTTGTCGATTTTGAATTAAAGGGAATTATTCGGATAAGAGGAAAACACCTATGTTTTCGTGCTATAAACTTGTGACTTTTACTGTTTGAATCTTTAGGACTCTTTAAGTTAAATTATCCATGAATAAATTATATATGAATGATGATGAGACATTATCGATGAATATTATGAATTGAGGAAGTTCATTTGAATTATGAGTTGAGAATTATGCTTGAGGGCAAGCAAAAGCTTAAGTGTGGGGGTATTTGATAAACCATAATATGAACATATTTTAATCCTACATTTAGCATGTTTTTGGATGATTTATCCCTTTACTTCTGGAAATAGGTGCTCCCAATCCCTTATTTTCATGTTTTATACTCAGGAGAGCATTGGAGGATGAAAAGAACAAGAAACGGGCCAAAAATAGAATAAATGGGCTGAATTATGAAATCAACACGGCCTGGACCCCAAATCACACGGCCGTGCCTCATCAACAGACACGAACACGGCCTGGCCTCGACTTACAAGGGCGTGTGCCATGGGCGTGTCCCTGCCACAGCAAAGAAGAGTTCAATTCAGAATAGGGTACTTAAAGGCAAAGAAAGCCAATCCAAAAGCCTATATAAACACCCTAAAGGTCAAGCATTTAGTAGGCGTTCAGCTAGGCTAAAGAGCCAAGCCAGAGGGGCTGAATTATTGGATTAACTCGAAGGGAGCCAGTTGATTCATCTCAAGAAGCCAAAATCATACTCAAGACTGAGAATCTCTCCTTCAATTCCTTTAGGGGGTTTTAGGGTTTTCTTTATGTTTTGTTTTATATTTTCTTCTGAGCTGTATTCTTTTACAATTATGAACTAAACCCTCAGATACCTGAGGGGGATGAAACTTAAGACAAATCTTGTTATTGTTTTTTGAGTTGTATGATAAATACTTGATTTGTTCTTAATTTTGTGTTCTTAATTCTTGCTTTGATATTTCAGGATATTGATTCAAGTATTGATGTGCTTAGGCAGTGGAGCAAAAGTCCCTGTTTAAGAGTAAATCTAGTATAGTTAAGCGAAGTTGATCACAACCCTAGAAATAGGATGACGAAAATCTGTCGGATTAGGGTCAAACCTAATATGGGAGTCCATAGAATGAGTTAATGCAATTCTAGGGGTTTTAATTAGAAAGAAATTTCAATTAATCAACCTAGGGTTAGACGTTAGTAGCCTCGACAGAGGTATTAATATAAATTAGGAAATCCTACGGATCAAGTCAAGTGAATAAATCGTCTGGTTCGGAGTTAGATAACAACTGAAGTCTAGGTGAATTCTTCCTTGGGTATTGTCTTAATCAATTGGTTTTTCCCACAAGTATTTCCCCAATTCATTCTCTTTCTCTTCGCATCTTTAGCTTAGTAGTTAGTTAATTTTAGATTAGATAACAACAACTCTTTTAATTTTAGGCTAGATAATAAAAAGAAAGTTAGTATTAGTACTTTTGGTTCCTTTGGGTTCGACACTCCGGTCTTGCCACTAAACTATACTATTGTTCGATAGGTGCACTTGCCTCCATCGTTGTCTTAGTTAGTTTCCAGGTTTGATCATTCTTTTTTATAAATTTTTAAGACTCTGACACACGGTTACTCAAAATTTAAACTACCAATTAAATAGGGAATAGTGAAACTTCCTGGATCTTTTAATTTGATTGGTAGCTTATTTTGGAGAATAGTTGTACATTCCTCGTTAAGCTCTACGGTTGATAGCTCTTCAAACTTCCTTTTATTTGTTAAAATCTCTTTTAAGAATTTTGTGTACATAGGCATCTGCGAAATAGCTTCAACAAAAGGTAAGTTAATATGTAATTGTTTAAAAAGTTCAAGAAATTTACCGAATTATGCGCCCATGTGGTCCTTCTTCAACTTTTCTGGATATGGGATAGGTGGTTTATACCCTTTGAGTACCAGTGTTACATCCTTGTTTACTTTCTCACCCTTCGCCTTATCAATTTCTTGTGGCATCTTCTTCTTAGCTTCAACCAACACCTTCCTATTTCTTAGTATAACTGCCTTCACATGCTCTTTTGGGTTAGGTTCAGTGTTACTGGGTAAACTACCTGGTTGCCTTTCGAAAACTAACTTAGCCAGCTGTCCAATTTAATTCTCAAGCCCTTGAACCAATGCTTGCTGATTTTTCAATGATGTTTCAATATTCTAAAAAAGTCTCTAACACCGAAATAAACTTTGCTATCATATCTTCAAGGTTCGGCTTTTTCTCTTGCTGGTAGGGTGGTTGGAAACTTGGAGGGGTTGTTGTCTTTGGGTTTCTTGTCCTCCCATGAAACGTTTGGGTGGTTCCTCCAACCTAGATTGTAAGTGTTACAATAGGGATTATTCTGAGGTCTAGAATTATTACCCATATAGTTCATCTGTTCACTTTCTCTGCCAGGGTTGTAGGATGGATATTCTGTATTGCCCATTCCTCCTCCATTTGTATCGCACTGCATCACTAGATGTACCTGCAAAAAACCACACAAACCATCAATCTTTTTATTTAGAAGCTCTACCTGGTTTGATAGCATGGTATCTGCGTCGAGGTTGAAAACATTGGCTGCTTTTGTTGGCTTCATCCTCATAACTTGCCACTGATAGTTATTCAGTGACATCTCTTCAATGAATTTGTAGGTAGTCTCAGGTGTTTTGTTGTTTAGTGTACCACTAGCGGCTGCATCAATCAATTGCTTTGTTGAGGGGTTCACAGCATTGTAAAAGGTTTGAACCTATAGCCACAGAGGTAACCCATGATGAGGGCACCTTCTCAATAAGTCCTTATACCTCTCCCATGCATCGTAAAGAGTTTCTAAATCCATCTGCACAAAAGAAGAGATATCATTCCTCAACTTTTCCGTTTTACTCGGGGAAAAATATTTTAGTAAAAATTTTTCAGTCATTTCTTCCCAAGTAGTGATAGAACCTCATGGTAACGAGTTCAACCACTATTTAGCTTTGTTTCTTAATGAAAAAGGGAATAATCGAAGGTGAATGGCATCATCAGAAATGCCACTAATTTTAAACGTGTCGCAGAACTCTAGAAAGTTGGCCAAATAAGTATTTGGGTCGTCATCCTACAAACCATCAAACTGAACAAACTGTTGAATCATTTGAATAGTGTTAGGTTTTAGTTAAAAATTATTTGCAGCAATAGCAGGTCTAACAATACTCTATTCATCCCCAGTTAAATTGGGCTTAGCATAATCGTACATAGTACGAGGTGTAACACCCCTTACCCGTAATTCCTACTAGAACCGGGCCTGAGGCATTACTGGATAAAGACCACATGATCGCCACTTAGGCTCATCGTGACTACTCTCTTAAGTCACCTCATCAACCTCATTCTCGACTTACAAGGCCTCACTCATACACGCGAGGCTCTCGAGACTATATTGAAACTTTTTTGAATCTTAATTTTCTCCATCTAAACAGGGACTACACGCCCGTGTTAGATGGCACACGCCCGTGTACAGACACACATGCCCATGTCCACCAACCGTGTATGAAAACTCAAGCATTCTGCCAATGACCCACAGCTAGAGCACACGCCCGTGCCACCACCCATGGTGAACACTGACCACTTCACACGGCCTTGAGTCTAGGCCCACATGTAACACTCCGAACTCATAAACGTCACCGAATTTGAATTACAAAACATTTCATAACAATGCACAACTATCAAACAATTATAAATATGTACTTATCTTGTTTGTAAAAAATAAAACAAATAGTTGTTTAAAGTAATAAACGCACTCTATTATTCATAAAACATATACACTTCATTAGCATGTAATCACATTATAACCTAAACAATTTACCTCAAATCCATACAAATTATATGCATCCAAAATATAAGCATAGATAGTGTACTTATCACATCAAATTGAACCATTCTATCATAAGTCTAAATAAACCATTTCATATTTGAATCACATCAATTCATAAACTAATTTATAGCATAAAAAATGCTTCTCACATAAGTCTATATCATGACCGAAAATACACTTGTTCTTCCATATTTTAATACCGAACTTAACTACCATTTCATCTATTATATACTTAGTAATTCACCTATTAATTCAACTACATTTCAGATTCTTAATAGCAAGCATAACCCGAATATGTATATATCACTTACTTATGAAATACACATTACTTTCGATACAAATGAAATCCATGATTAAATTCAGACAGATCGTTAGCAAAACATACCCAACAAAGTTCACTTAATAGACCATGATCAAATTTAAATAATTCAAGTATCAAATATATTCATTATATCAAAAGCACAGAAACTAAGATTAATCAAAAGAAATAAGCCATTTTCGCATGGCTCATAATTACAAATTCAAAGTTGAACAAAAATACATATTAGCCTATACATGCCATAAGTTCAAAAATAAACTTTTTAAAAGTACCAACGATTGACGATAGTGTGGATGACTTCAATAACGATCCCCGAGCTTGTAGCTGAAGTCCAAAATCTACAAACAACATAAACATAAAATACAGAGTAAGCTAACATAGCTTAGTAAGCCTTAAGCAAATAAAACTAATTAACTAAACATTCAAACATTTTAACAATTCAATTTGTATTATTAACATGATACTATGGCACAATTAAACTATCTTGACCGAATGATATTATTTCCATTTAACATTACATTATTCACTTTTCATTCCCAAAATATCAATATCTCACTTAAGTTTACAAACTTACCTATTTGGCAGAGTGATTAAGATCCAAAATATCATCTCTTAATTACCTACTTATACGGCCAAATACACATGGTTCATTAGATTTTCATATATGACCGAATATGCAAATACTATATATATATGACCAAACATACAAAGTTAATTAAATCATCACATGTACTCAATATTTGAATTTAATATAGCATTACATTTGACCACATGTATACAAATTCAATTTATCATCACATATGCACATACCTTTGTGGCTGAACATTTAAGGTTAATTAGATCAACTTACTTGCTCAATTTCCACATCAATATGAAGTCTTATAGACATAGACTTGAAAATAAATCACAGGTATTAAACCTGCTAGGCGTAAGCCTGAATCACACACCAGCACTAGGCCTGCTAGACCCAAAGTCTAATATTTATTCACCTAAATAAGCCTACTAGGCACGAAGCCCGATTAAATTCACCAGCTCAAAGCTTGCTAGGCCCAAAGCCTGAAGACAGTACTTAATAGCTGTCTCACACACATATCATGTAACGAAACTTTCATGTACTCATAATCTTCATACGAACTATCAGATATTATAACTCAACGAACTAAACTTAAACATATTAATTCTAGATTTATTCATCTTCAGCTATCTCAATACAATCTCCATAATTTCCAAATCAGCGTATTATTAAATTTTATACACAATTTACAAAGTTTAATTGCTTAAAGACTTACCTCGGATATCGTTGAACGAAAAAAATCGACTATTCAACTATTTTCCCTTTTCCCCGATCTAAGTTCGATTTCTTTGCTTCTTGATCTAAAAATATTCAAATTAAGCTCATTCAAACATATTTTCATTCAATTTAGTCCAAAAACACATAAATAGGAAAATTACCATTTTGCCCCTAACATTTCACACTTTTACAATTTAGTCCTATTTACACAAAACACAAAATACACAAAATTTGATTATACACATTAAGGGTCGAATATTCCTAGTCCTCATACAAGTCCATACATTTTATTTATTTCATATTTTAGTCCCTCAAAAATTTATTTTTGCAATTTAGTCCAACATACTCAATTTCATCAAAAATTCAAAGACAAAACTTGTTAATCTATCACATATATACCATATTTCATCATCAAACAACACAAACAACAAGCTATCTTCAATGGCTCAACTCAAAATATTCATCAAAATAAAAAATTAAAGCATGGGTCTTGAAGATTTCTAAGCAACGATCTCAAAAAGGTGGAAATTATCAAAAACCGAACAAAAACGAACCTTGATTGAGCTTGAATAAATGTCGAAACCTACCTTGGTTTTCTTTCTTTTTCTTTTCTTTGTTTAGGTGATGGATGAATTAAAATGATGAAAACCATCTTTCTTTTTACTATAATTAATAAATTATAATATAATATAAATTTTTAATTTATAAAATATATAAATAAAAGCATATATATATACATATTCATTACCTAATGCCATCCACTATCTAAAATAGTGGCTAAATTGCCACATAAGGTCTTCCCATTAAGAAGCCATCTCAATTTAGCCATTATTAAAATAGAAAGTAACTTTTACGATTTACGCGAATTAGTCCTTTGCTCAAATTAAGCATACTAACAGGCAAATTAATTCACAAAAATTTCACACATGCTTAATCACAAATCATGGACACAAAAAATAATATTAAAATATTTTACTGACTCGGATTTGTTGTCTTGAAACCACTATTTCGATTAGGGACAAAATCGGGCTGTTACAACACACCCGTGTTGCTAGCCCGTGGCCTACACTACTCAATTCTGCCAAAGTGACACGGCCAAGGCACACGCCCGTGGACTGGTCGTGTGTCACACATGGCCTAGACACATGCCCATGTGTCTATCCACATGAACAAGAACTAAGCTATTTGCCAAGTTCTTTTCACTCCTCAATCATACACAACGTGCACTCATCCAGTCCATCTATAATAAACTCATATTAAAGTACAATCTCACATGGATACTACATCTTTTCATATACTAAAATAGCCAACAACTATGGCATTATACAAAATAGATTATCCATCTAAAGGTCAACACATCATAGCCATTTACAACAAAATTCACTAACTTTCTAGCCTCTATACATGCCATATACCAAACATTGAGTCTCATGTACCAGAGTGTGCTGATAGTGTGGGTGATCCTCCAATTGATTCACGCATCTCAATTTAAATCTTTTGCTCTATAAGACAAGGGAAAAGAAAAGGAGTAAGCTTTGAGATTAGTAAGTTTACACATAAACAATTTAAGCATTCTAGTATAAGCTAAACAACAATTAGCATTATACTACCAAATAAATTGACATCCACAACTATGCTTACTCTTTCTATTCCTTACTACATTTCCAACGCATCATAAGTCACATACTCATAATCATTGACATGCACCCCTGCACTCAATACCACATTTACTCAAAAGTACAACACATCATTTTATCACACTAATACATCACTAGCTAAATTACTCGGTGGTTTCGCATTCAGCTCACCACAATCAAATAATAAGGTAGTATCACACATAGCCTACCAAGAGGAAATCATAGTGGTTTCGCACATAGCCCACTAAATAATATATTTAAATATGGTATCACACACATCCAATTGTTGTTAAGTATTAAGGTGGTATCGCACTTAGCCCACCATCAAATATTATCACTACACATCCACATATCTACTTACTCATTCATTCATTCATGATATCTACCACATTCATTCCACTTGAACCATATAGGTTCTCAATCATTTTCAATCATTCTTTGTAACATCCTGATAATTAGGGGTTATGCATTTTACTTAATTGAATGATGTTGCATGCTTAATTATTTTTTAAGTGTATTTTTTTTTGGAAGTTAATTGAGCTTCATTAATTAAGTGAATGCTTAGTAAAACTTTTAATTCCTATTAATTAGAGAGAACTAAGAAAGTTAGGCCTTAAGAATTAATGATAAGAGGTTTAAGAAAGTTAGGCCTTAAGAATTAATGATAAGAGGTTTTAGCATGAATTGAGTAATTGGCAAGGTGGTTATGATGCATGGATGTGTGCTTGAGGAGTGAGGTTCGAATCTCCTAGCTAGCATAAGGGAGGATGTTTATTTTTTTATTTTCTTCCCTATAAGTGTCGGCCAAGAATGTTCTAGAGTGGATGAGTGTTCTCTTAATTTTGGCTATTTGACCAAATGAAAAAGGAAGCTAAGAACTTATGGTATGGAATCATAAGTTGATGATAAGATGAGGGGGACAAAAGGCATAATATTGGGCAATGTTTTGGGAGTGTGTTCATGGTCATTTGACCATGAACCTAGACGGAATGAAGGGTTAAGGGAGTGGTTTAATTGTGTAGTAAATTTTGAATATGATGGGGAAGAAACAAGGAGGTAAAAGGGGAATGATGTTGGCTAGGTTGACCGAAAATTAGTGTAGCCATTAGGGTGCTAGTTGGCCAAAAATCTTAGCAAAATTTGTCCATCTTTTCTCATTTCTCCAAAAATTCTCTTCTTAGCCGAATCTTGCTTTGGGATTTAGGCAAAACTTCTCTTTGTTTTGGTTCTCATTTTGACCATTTGGTTAAAATTCCTCTCTCAAGATTCTTGTCAAAAGCCTCAAAAGTTGGAAAGCCTTTCTTCTTTTCTTCCTTTTCTCTCATTCTTTGAAAGTACCAAAAGGTTCAAGCACCATTTTTCCCTCTTGACCGAATACATCTAAGCCCCAAAACCAATCTCTTTTCTCTTTGATCATTTCTCCTTTTCTTTTTCTTTTCATTTTATTTCTCTCTTTTCTTTCCCTCTTTCTTAAAACTACAAAGGATCAAGAACCATTTTTTCTTCAATTTTTACCTCTTTGGTAGAATGTGCATAGGTCTCTAAACCTATCCCTTTTTTTTTCTTTATCATCATCTTTTCTTTCTTCTCTCTTCTATCATTTCCATTATCTTTCTTCTTTCCTCAAACCGAAACCATCATATTGAAACCACCATTTCTCTTCTCTTTTGTTAAGGTCGAATCATCATATTCTTTTCTTCTTATTCAAGGCCGAATCTTGAAGAACTCAAAGTAAGATTTTATCAATCATTTTCGTCAATTCTTTTTACTTTAGCAAATTTAGAATCATGATCTTTTAATTTCTCTCCTAGGCTGAATCATTTGAAAAGATTTTTCAAAGATCTTTGTTGAAGACAAACTTTAAGTGACCATTCAAATCATCAAGGTAAGGTTATTAATTTAGATCATATCGATTTATTTAGATAGACTACTAATCGATCGTATTTTTAGGGCGATTTAAGATCAACAAGATAGGTATGAAAAGAGCCGTCGGAGTGTTTGGAAGAGAGGAGGTATTCCTTTACCATCAAACTACAAAAGAAATTTGATCGGCGGTTAGAGACTTTCCACGGGTTGTGGACCCTCCGCTAATGAGGATCGATTATTTGAAGTAGTGCGTACAACCCAACCACTTTACGTTGGTAGAATTTTGGTGGGTTTTGATCCATCTAGTGGAAAAACCACAAATAACTGCTGCTCGAGAATCGAGGGTAAGGAATTAGATCTCTCGTCAATAAGTATAGTTTTGTTAACAATAGTGTATACTAACCAAGTGTTTTAATTAATTAGGTGTTGACGAACGAAAGGGTATTATTCTCACCGTCACAAGGTGTGTAACCTTACATTAAAATTTCCATAGATCTATATTTTAAAAATTGATTATATGACAATATGTTTGTTTGTGGATACCAATCATTGGTATACAAAATTCAGTATGTTTACCCCAATATTCCGCTTATTTTTGCTATATGCATAAATATGAAATGAGTATGATTATATTATGTTTTGTGGGGTAAATAGCATGAAAATCGATTTGATATGTATGTGCATGGGCATATGGATATTGTTGATAAAGGAGGAAGTATTCGGTGGTTTTACCACATTTACGGTGACTTCGGTCACATATTTGACTCCGGTGACTTGGTCACATATTTGACTCGGTGACTTGATCACATATTTGAACTCCGGTGACTTCGGTCACATATGTGAATCTGGTGACTTCGGTCACGTATTTGAAATTTGGACTTCGGTCAGGTGACTTCGGTCACATCTATTTTGGTGGCTTTGCCACAACATTATAAGGGCGATGTGCATGTTGACCGCAAAGAATCGCCTTCGATGGTGTGTAGCGGATGGAGGGTCGATTTAGTAATCCCCACGGTGTGTTGGTTGGTACGGGTGGTGTGTAGCGGATGGATATTTAGGTGGGCCGGGCTTGCATTTCATTTCATGTACATAACCATGTAATATTGAATGATTATTATTTGATCTACTATGATATGGGCCTTTGGACTAAATATGAGTTAAATGGTCCTTTGGGCTAAATATGAGTTAAATGGGCCTTTGGGCTAAATATGAGCTAAATGGGCCTTTAGGCTAAATATGAGTTAAATGGGCCTATGGTCATATGTGAAATTTTTGGACTTAAAGCATATGATAAAATGGACTTTTTAGTGTGTGTGTTATACATTGAGTTTATGACTCACCCCTTTTGTGGGATAAACTTTTCAGATAATTCATAGTGCGATGGATCGGGTCAGCAAGGATTTCGAGGTGGCCAGTGCTCGTATCAAGTATTGTGTAGATTTCCCAACTTAAACTTATTAATTTAAATTTTATTACTTAGACTTTATTTTGGGTTTGCTATTTTTGTAATAAGGCCACTATAAACTACTTTTATATTTTGTGTTTGGATTTAAATTTTGCCATGAACAATTATCAATTAAATAACTAAATGGTTTTCGATAAATAATTTGAAAAGGTTTTATCGAGAATATATATATATATATATGTTTTAAGAAAATACAAATCAATTTTTCAACTAAGCCCAACTTGATCTTTAAGTTAATCCGTTTTATTTGAAATCATCAAGTTTTCTTGAACAAAATGATATTCCGCTAAAGTTTTACTCGAGGAACATACCAAATCCGGCCAAGCTTTTGGGTAGGGTTTAGGGTGTTTCAACTTGGTATCGAGGCCCGCTTTAAACTTTCGGCCTTGGGTTTTAAAGCCCACAATATTTTCAAAAGTTGGCCCAAATGACTTTTTGAAAGTTTTCTTAAGTTAAATGATTTTATAAGAGCATGGCACTCGAGTTCTCGGCCCAGATCCATCAGGTATGTACTTTATCGATATGTGATATGTATGATAGTTTAAACTTAAACTATACTTTAGAGACATGGACCCTAGGTGTATGTGTGCTACTACGGAAAAAAAAAACTAATGAATATCTATTTCATAAAACTTTCCTTTAATAAGAAGTGAAAAGACTCTAATACATAAGACTTTTTCGTAAAAACAGATAAGACACGTAGTAGACATGAGTTCTAGGGGACGTGGTTGTCGTGGAC
Source organism: Gossypium rotundifolium (assembly GCA_025506655.1). Taxonomy (NCBI): domain Eukaryota; kingdom Viridiplantae; phylum Streptophyta; class Magnoliopsida; order Malvales; family Malvaceae; genus Gossypium; species Gossypium rotundifolium. Next base: position 116,654,540 of record CP106727.1, on the reverse strand, counting down.
ATGGAAGAGGAAGGATGACTGTTTCGAAACCAGTTCGATCTGGTCAAGGTTCCAAGAATGAAGCTCCACCACCGGCTGTTGGGGTGGACTTTCAAGAACAAAATGAAGGAGGTGACGTAGTATCATAAGCTGTGCTGCAAGTTTTGGAAGGAGTAGCAGAAGCTAGTTCTAGAAATAGGTCTTGAAAGTCAGTAGCTGAGAGACTTAGATCGAATGGAGCTGAGGTTTTCAGAGGAGTATCTGGAGTAGCTCCAAATGTAGCTGAATATTGGTTGGATGCAGTCGAGAGGATCATGGACGATATAGACTGCACTGATGAAGAGAAATTGAAAGGTGCTATTTCACTTCTCTGTGGCTCACTATCAAGGAGAGTACCCCTGTAGATCGTCTGGATTGGGGGTATTTTAAGATTAAATTCGAAGGAAAATATGTTGGAGCTAGCTACATTGACTCCCAGAGAAAGATATTTCTGAATTTGGTCCAAGGGAACAAGTCGATAGCTGAATATGAAGCAAAATTTTTGCGACTTAGCCGTTATGCTAGAGGGATAGTGGCTACGGAATATGAACGGTGTATCAGATTTGAAGATGGACTTAGAGATGAGCTAAGAGTGATGATTGCTCCACACCGTGAAAGAGATTTTGCAATCTTAGTGGAAAGGGCAAGAATTGCCGAAGAGGCTAAACAATTCGAGAGATGAACCGGGACAAAGGCCAGAGCAAGAATAAGAGAAGCTTTGGGTCTTCAGGGTCGTCCGGGAATTTTCAAAAGAAATCAAGAAGTGATGGTCCGCGAAATCAACAGACTACTATAGGTGGACAAAATCGTACTTGTTCTCAATGTGGGAAAATGCACTCGGGAGAATGCGAGAAAAAGACCGGCGGATGTTTCAAGTGCGGATCTAAAGACCATATGATTAAGGATTGCCTGATGAACTCGGAGAAGAACCGTTCAAAGAAGTCGAGGTGCTAATCAGTGACAGAGGTGGACAAGAAATGATAAGGGTCGTGGTCCAAATGGAAGGACAATGGTTCCGTAGAGGACACGGACTTGATGCGAGGCGAGTGGTAGCTCGAGGTGAGACAACCGGGTTTGGTGTATGCGCTTCATCACAGAGAAGACGATGGCCTTTTGATGTTATCACGACGCGTTTTAATTTCGGTTGCCCTTTATTGCTTTGATAGATATAGGGTCAACTTATTCCTATATCGCTAGTGAAGTATCTGGGACTTTGCATGTGACTTCTGAAACTGTACCTAGGAAGATGACTGTACTTAGTCCTTTAGGACAGACAGTAGTTGTAGACAAACTTTTTAAGGAAGTGCCTTTAGAAGTATAAGGGATACAATTTCCGGCTGATCTAATGGAGTTGCCATTTGGAGAATTCAACCTAATCTTAGGCATGGACTGGCTTGTGAAGTACCGTGCAAATGTGGATTGTGCTGCTAAGAGAATGTCCTTAAGAACTTTTGATGACAAGGAAGTTGTAGTGTTGGGCGAGAGATGGAACTACTTATCTAATGTAGTATCCGCTCTTAAGGCGGAAAAGATGGTTAGAAAGGGATGTGAAGCCTTCCTGATGTTAGTGAGTGCTTTGGAGGCTAAGGAAGTAACTGCTAATGAAGTCAGGACAGTGAAGGAATTTGTAGATGTTTTTCCGAAAGAACTTCCAGGTTTGCCTCCGGATCGTGAGGTAGAATTCGAGATATATTTATTGCCTGGAACGGCGCCAGTTTCTATTGCTCCATATAGAATGGCACCGAAGGAGTTGGTTGAGCTTAAGGCTCAGATTCAGGAGTTGCTTGATCGTGGATTCATCCGACCTAGTGTGTCTCCATGGAGAGCACCGGTCCAATTCGTGAAGAAGAATGACGGATCGATGAGGATGTGTATAGACTACCGGCAGTTGAATAAGCTGACCATCAAGAACAAGTATCCTTTGCCAATGATCGATGACTTATTCGATTAGCTTAAGGGAGCTGCGGTATTCTCAAAGATTGATCTAAGGTCGGGGTATCATCAGCTTAAAGTGAAAGAAGTGGATATTCATAAGACGGCTTTCCAAACTAGATATGGGCATTATGAATTTCTGGTAATGCCCTTCGGATTGACGAATGCCCCAGCTGCGTTCATGGATATGATGAATCGAATTTTCCAGCCCTACTTGGATCAGTTCGTCGTGGTATTCATAGACGACATCCTGGTGTATTCTAAGTCCGAAGTAGAACATGATGAGCATCTCCGGATTGTGTTGCGAGTTTTAAGGAGAAGAAGCGACGCCAAATTCAAGAAGTGTGAATTTTGGTGAAAGAAGTTACATTTTAGGTCATGTGGTATCTCGAGGAAGGGATTAGGTGGATCCTCGAAGATCGAGGTCAGACTAGATTGGAAACCACCTAAGTCCATAACTAGGTTCGCAGCTTGGGTTTAGCCGGATACTACGAAGATTCATTGAAGGATTTTCATTGATAACTGCACCTTTAACGAAATTGCTGAGAAAAGAAGTACCTTTCGTGTGGACTGATAAGCAGCAAGAGAGTTTTGAGAAGCTCAAGAAAGTTTTGACTGAAGCTCCGGTTTTGATCCAGCCTGAGGCAGGGAAGGATTTAAATGCGTATTGTGACGCTTCTCACACCGGATTAGGATGTGTTCGATACAAGGCGGAAGGTAGTTGCATATGTGTCTCGACAGTTGAGACCGCACGAGGTTAATTACTCGACGCATGACTTGGAGTTGGCGCTATAGTCTTTGTTCTTAAGGTTTGGAGACATTACTTATATGGGAGAAGTCGGTGATATACACGGACCACAAAAGTCCAAATATCTCTTGACTCGTAAAGAACTGAATTTGAGGCAACGAAGGTGGATAGAGTTGTTGAAAGACTACGATCGTTCTATCGAGTACCACCCGCAAGGCGAATGTGGTGGCGTACGCCTAAGTCAAAAAGTGGTGTCGATTTGAGGCGATGTTTGGACATCTTAGTCTTTACGATGAAGGAAGCTTGTTGGCGTAACTTCATGTTGTCGCCGACATGGTTAAGTCAAGTGAAAGAGAGGCAATTAGTAGATGAAGATCTGAGTGAAAAGCTTGACAGTGCACAGTGGGAAATTGGAAGATTTTGGTATTAATAAAGGACGGGTATTGTGCTTCAAAGGTAAAGTCTGTATGCCAAAGGATCAGGAGTTGAGGCAAAAGATACTTCAGGAATCGCATGGTAGCCCCTATGCTATGCATCCTGGAGGAAGTAAATTATACCGAGATTTGCGAGATCAATTTTGGTGGCCTGGACTTAAGCGAGAAGTTACGGAGTTTGTAGGAAAGTGCTTGACGTGCCAGCAAGTCAAGGCTGAACATCAAGTACCATCGGGATTGCTTCAACCGATAAAGATTCCGCAGTGGAAGTGGGAGAGAATCACCATGGACTTTGTTAGTGGGCTTCCTCTTACGCCTACTAAGAAAGACTCTGTATGGGTGATAGTGGACCGATTGACAAAATCTGCACATTTTATCCCAGTTTGGGTTGATTACTCTTTGCAGAAATTGGCGAAGTTATATGTGGCTGAGATTGTGAGATTGCATGAAGTGCCGTTGTCGATTATTTCAGATAGAGATCCAAGATTTACGTCGCGATTTTGGAAAGCATTACATCAGGCTTTGGGCACTAGATTGGACTTCAGTACGGCATTTCATCCTCAGTCAGACGGTCAGTCTGAAAGAGTAATCCAAATCTTAAAAGATATGCTAAGGGGATGTGTGATAGATTTCAAGGGAAGTTGGGAGGAATTCTTCTGCTTGGCGAATTTGCGTACAACAACAGTTTCAATCTAGTATACTGGATGGCACCATATGAAGCACTATATGGACGAAAGTGTCGCACTCTTACGTGTTGGATGTAATTAGGGAACGTCGATTTTGGGTCCGAGATAGTGGTGAATCCGAAGAAAAGGTTAAGATAATCCTGGCTCGGTTAAAAAGCATCGGCAGACAAAAATCATACGCAGATCTAAAGCGGAAAGAAATAGAGTATCAAAGGGAGACCAAGTTTTCTAAAGGTTTCACCTTGGAATAAGGTGATGAGATTTGGACGCAAAGGAAACTAAGTCCTGTGTTCATTGGACCTTATCGGATTGTGAAGCGGGTCGATCTGTGGCATATCGCTTAGATTTGCCTTGAATTGAAGCAAATGCACGATGTGTTTCATGTTTCAATGTTATGCCGTTACCAGTCGGATCCATCTCATGTAGTGCCAGTTGAGGAGGTGGAATTAAGATCAGATTTGTCATATGAAGAGGAGCCAATTCAAATTCTAGAACGAGATGTAAAGGTTTTATGGAGAAAGTTGGTTCCTCTCGTCAAGGTATTATGGCGTAATCATGGATCAGAAGAAGCTTCGTGGGAACCGGAGGAAGCGATGCGATAGCAATACCCTCACTTATTCCAGCCAGGTAATTTCGAGGATGAAATTATTTTAAGGGGGTAGAACTGTAACATCCTGATAATTAGGGGTTATGCATTTTACTTAATTGAATGATGTTGCATGCTTAATTATTTTTTAAGTGTATTTTTTTTTGGAAGTTAATTGAGCTTCATTAATTAAGTGAATGCTTAGTAAAACTTTTAATTCCTATTAATTAGAGAGAACTAAGCAAGTTAGGCCTTAAGAATTAATGATAAGAGGTTTTAGCATGAATTGAGTAATTGGCAAGGTGGTTATGATGCATGGATGTGTGCTTGAGGAGTGAGGTTCGAATCTCCTAGCTAGCATAAGGGAGGATTTTTATTTTTTTGTTTTCTTCCCTATAAGTGTTGGCCAAGAATGTTCTAGAGTGGATGAGTGTTCTCTTGATTTTGGCTATTTGACCAAGTGAAAAAGGAAGCTAAGAACTTATGGTATGGAATCATAAGTTGATGATAAGATGAGGGGGACAAAAGGCATAATATTGGGCAATGTTTTGGGAGTGTGTTCATGGTCATTTGACCATGAACCTAGATGGCATGAAGGGTTGAGGGAGTGGTTTAATTGTGTAGTAAATTTTGAATATGATGGGGAAGAAACAAGGAGGAAAAAGGGGAATGATGTTGGCTAGGTTGACCGAAAATTAGTGTAGCCATTAGGGTGCTAGTTGGCAAAAATCTTAGCAAAATTTGTCCATCTTTTCTCATTTCTCCAAAAATTCTCCTCTTAGCCAAATCTTGCTTTGGGATTTAGGCAAAACTTCTCTTTGTTTTGGTTCTCATTTTGACCATTTGGTTAAAATTCCTCTCTCTCAAGATTCTTGTCAAAAGCCTCAAAAGTTGGAAAGCCTTTCTTCTTTTCTTCCTTTTCTCTCATTGCCGAAAGTACCAAAAGGTTCAAGCACCATTTTTCCCTCTTGGCCGAATGCATCTAAGACCCAAAACCAATCTCCTTTCTCTTTGATCATTTCTACTTTTCTTTTTCTTTTCATTTTATTTCTCTCTTTTCTTTCCCTCTTTGCCGAAACTACAAAGGATCAAGAACCATTTTTTTCTTCAACTTTTACCTCTTTGGCCGAATGTGCATAGGTCTCTAAACCTATCCCTTTTTCTTTTCTTTATCATCATCTTTTCTTTCTTCTCTCTCTTCTATCATTTCCATTATCTTTCTTCTTTCCCTCAAAACCGAAACCATCATATTGAAACCACCATTTCTCTTCTCTTTTTGTTAAGGTCGAATCATCATATTCTTTTCTTCTTATTCAAGGCCGAATCTTGAAGAACTCAAAGTAAGATTTTATCAATCATTTTCATCAATTCTTTTTACTTTAGCAAATTTAGAATCATGATCTTTTAATTTCTCTCCTAGGTCAATCATTTGAAAAGATTTTTCAAAGATCTTTGTTGAAGACAACCTTTAAGTGACCATTCAAATCATCAAGGTAAGGTTATTAATTTAGATCATTTCGATTTATTTAGATGGACTACTAATCGATCGTATTTTTAGGGCGATTTAAGATCAACAAGATAGGTAAGAAAAGAGCCGTCGGAGTGTTTGGAAGAGAGGAGGTATTCCTTTACCATCGAACTACAAACGAAGGGTCAGATCGGCATTAGAGACTTTCCACCGGTTGTGGACCTTCCGCTAACGAGGATCGGTTATTTGAAGTAGTGCGTACAACCGAACCACTTTACGTTGGTGGAATTTTGGTGGGTTTTGATCCATCTAGTGGAGAAAAACCACAAATAACTATCGTTCGAGAATCCGAGGGTAAGGAATTAGATCTCTCGTCAATAAGTATAGTTTTGTTAACAATAGTGTATACTAACCAAGTGTGTTAATTAATTAGGTGTTGACGAACGAGAGGGTATTGTTCTCACTGTCACAAGGTGTGTAACCTTACATTAAAATTTCCATAGATCTATATTTTAAAAAGTGATTATATGACAATATGTTTGTTTGTGGATACCAATCATTGGTATACAAAATTCGTATATTTACCCCAATATTCCGCTTATTTTTGCTATATGCATAAATATGAAATGAGTATGATTATATTATGTTTTGTGGGGTAAATAGCATGAAAATATGATTTGATATGTATGTGCATGGGCATATGGATATTGTTGTTGAAGGAGGAAGTATTCGGTGGTTTTACCACATTTACGTGACTTGGTCACATATTTGACTCAGTGACTTCGGTCACATATTTGACTCGGTGACTTCGCCACATATTTGAACTCCGTGACTTCGGTCACATATGTGAATCTAGTGACTTGGTCACGTATTTGAAAGTTGGACTTGATCGGTGACTTGGTCACATCTGCTTTTGGTGTCTTTGCCACAACATTATAAGGGCGATGTGCATGTTAGCTCGCAAAGAATCGCCTTCGATGGTGTGTAGCGGATGGAGGGTCGATTTAGTAATCCCTACGGTGTGTTGATTGGTGCGGTGGTGTGTAGCGGATGGATATTTAGGTGGGCGGGCTTGCATTTCATTTCATATACATAACCATGTAATATTGAATGATTATTATTTGATCTACTATGATATGGGCCTTTGGGCTAAATATGAGTTAAATGGGACTTTGGGCTAAATATGAGTTAAATGGGCCTTTGGGCTAAATATGAGCTAAATGGGCCTTTAGGCTAAATATGAGTTAAATGGGCCTATGGTCATATGTGAAATTTTTGGACTTAAAGCATATGATAAAATGGACTTTTTAGTATATGTGTTATACATTGAGTTTATGACTCACCCCTTTTGTGGGATAAACTTTTCAGATAATTCATAGTGCGATGGATCGGGTCAGCAAGGATTTCGAGGTGGCCAATGCTCGTATCAAGTATTGTGGATATTTCCCAATTAAACTTATTAATTTAAATTTTATTACTTAGACTTTATTTTGGGTTTGCTATTTTTGTAATAAGGCCACTGTAAACTACTTTTAGATTTTATGTTTGGATTTAAATTTTGCCATGAACAATTATCAATTAAATAACTAAATGGTTTTCGATAAATAATTTAAAAGGTTTTCTCAAGAATATATATATATATATATGTTTTAAGAAAATACAAATCTATTTTTCAACTAAGCCCAACTCGATCTTTAAGTTAATCCGTTTTATTTAAAATCATCAAGTTTTCTTGAACAAAATGATATTCCGCTAAAGATTTACTCGAGGAACATACCAAATCCGGTCAGGCTTTTTGGGCCGGGTTTGGGGTGTTTCATTCTCATTCATTCTCATTCATGCTACATGAAACATCCCAAACCCGACCCACAAGCCCTGATCGGATCTGGCATGCTTCTTGAATAAAACGTAGTTAAGTCTCGTATGACATTTTGAAAATCATGGTGGTTTCGAAGAAAATAGAATTGGGTTGTTGTCAATTTAAAAGTTGAGTAGTAATTTAATTTTGTACTAAATCGATAATTTCATATTTCAAGAGTTACAAGTTAAAGAAATACTGAATTTTAGAGTTTATTATTTTTGTTACTTGAAAAAAAACCGTAGGTGATTGAGTTTCAAAACAATTGATGTTGTTCTTATCATATCAGAAATTTAAAACGCAATGAAAATAAAACGGTTAAGTAATAATGGCCTTATTACATCAAAATATAACCCAAAATAAATAAATATAAACTTAATAAGGAAACCGAAAATTTGAGCTGTGCATGGCCACCGCTAAGTTCCTGCCGACGCCGTCCATCTACTGAGTGCCATCTGCAAAAAGTTAGCCCACGAAGGGTGAGTCAATAGACTCAGTGTGTAACTACCATCACAGATTCCCCAAATCATACAAGGCATAATAAATCACATAAAATAATTGTAAACCATGATGCAACCCAAACCACCTAGATCCAACCTCTACACATCACCGTACCTCTACCGATCACACCGTGGGATTACTAAATCGACCTTCCATCCGCTACACACCATTGAAGGCGTTCACCGTGCGATAATCTGACATCGCCTTTATAATTGTGGCATAGCCACGAGATAATGTGACAGAGTCACCAGATTTATATTATGTGACATAGTCACGAGATAATGTGACAGAGTCACGAGATATTGTGGTAGGAACCACCAGATCACTTCCCCTTTCACATAATCACCCATATGCCCACGCAACATACAAAACATTCTATTTTTCATGCAATTTACCTTACCCCAAAATTATAATGTGATCCACATATTTTCACATCAATGTTCTTAAACATTATTTACAAGTGTTAAAGGGGTAACGTACCTGAATGCACTCGTACCATTGAATGGTACCTTTAGCCATATTTCATATTTTCATTAACGCATATCCAATATTATCAACCTAGGGGGAATTAGTGTAGGGCTACACACCTGATTATTCGTAGATCTAATCGAAATCTCGAAAATCTCAATCTAACGCACTAGATCCCTTTTTCCTACATTCAGCGAACACTAAGCATATTAGCAAAAAGCCATTCGACTAATCAGTCAAATCCCGAAGGGTTATGGCAACCAAAATCCTTACCTTGCTGCCGATTTGGTTGCTAGCCAAATCCCAAAACTTCGTGATGATCCCCCTTGCAATCGGATAAATAGTAGAACACTCAATCGATTAGTTTTCAGCTTTTGAACGAATAAGGAAACAGATCTAAATCACTAGAACCCTTACCACTGACTTACCAAAACTATTGGCAGGGAAAAGATGCTCCCGATCTACTGCTTCAAATCTCGGAAATCTTAAAAGAAACCATTTGCATGGTTGATTAGAAGTCTAGACAAATGCCAAATTTTGGCTTTTGTTCTACACATGTCGACAGAGAGGAAATAAGGAAGAATAGTGGAGATTCGTTCATAGCAGACTTACCTATTCCAAACCGATTTGAGAAGAGATCAAGAGAGATCTCTACTTGGTTGATATTCGGCCCAAAACTGAGAAGGAATGAGGTTGAAAGATTTCGACAATGGCTTAGGAAAACAATGGAGATTCGGCCAGAAACTGAAAAGAGAAAATTGGAGAATGACAAATGATATTCGGCTTTTGATTAATAGTAGAGATTGTGAGAAAAAAGAACAAAAAGAATGATATGGAGGCTCAATTATGATTCGGCTAGAGTGAGAAAGAAGAAGAAGAAAGAATTGAGAGAAAGAAAAGAAAAAGAAAAGTGTTGTTGGGGCTTAACCAAAAATTCGGCTTAAGGGATTTTGGTAACCGAATTTGTCATCCAAGAAGTCCCTTGGCCAGCCAACTATCCCTCTCTCCATTCAATCCCCCTTTTCACTCTACCTTAGCCGAATCTCTAAGCTATCAGACCCAATCTATACCCCTCCATCGAGTCCCTCGTCTGTCCACTCACCGCCTTCCATGCTAAAAAATAAAACTCCAAAATGCTTCCCTTGTCGCTCAACCTAGGCCCTTCTCACTCCTCGTGGCGCCACCTTACAAGGCCCTAAGTGGCGCCTCCTTGCCACCTTACCATCGGGTTATTTGTGTTCTAAATCACACAATAAACTCCTTCAGGCCTAGCTCCCTTAATTTCCCTTTTTGGGCTTAAAAATCCCATAACTCCTAAGGCTCCTATCTACATCCCAAGGTTCTTGAAGCCCTTAAATCACATTATAATCATACCCAAGCATGCATTCACATACATTTAAGTAAAAATGCATAACCCCTAAATCCCGGATGCTATAGTTCTACCCCCTTAAAATAATTTTGACCTCAAAATTACTTGGCTAAAATAAGTGAGGGTATTGCTGTCGCATCGCTTCCTCTTGCCACCACGAAGCTTTTTTCGATCCATGGTTTCGCCGCAGCACTTTGACTAGAGGGACCGATTTCCTTCGAAGCACCTTCATATCCTGCTCCAAAGATCTCGAATTGGCTCTTCCTCATAGGATGATCTAGTCTCATTACACCTCCTCAATCGGTATCACATGAGATCGATCTGATCGGTAACGACGTAGCATCGAAACGTGAAACACATTGTGTATCGGCTCCAACTCCGAAGGCAATTCTAACTGATACGCTACTGGTCTAACCCGCTTCAACACCCGATAAGGTCCTATAAACCTGGGACTTAACTTTCCCTTGTGACCAAATCTCATCACCTTCTTCCACGGTGAAACTTTTAGAAACACATAATCTCCCACAGCAAACTCAATCTCCTTCCGCTTAAGATCTGCGTATGACTTTTTCGGTCGGATGCCTCCTTCAACCGTGTTCGAATTACCTTATCCTTTTCTTTCGATTCTGCCATAATTTTTGGACACAAAACCTGACGTTCTCCCAATTCCGCCTAACATGTAGGAGTGCGACACTTCCGTCCATACAGCTTCAGACGCAATATCTCAATACTTGCCTGATAGCTATTATTGTACGCAAATTCCGCTAAAGGCAAGAACTCCTCCCAACTCCCTCTGAAGTCTATCACGTAACCCCTCAACATATCCTCCAGGACTTGAATTACCTACTCAGATTGACCGTCCAACTGCGGATGGAATGCCGTACTAAAATCCAACCTAGTGCCCAAAGCTTGATGTAGCGCCTTCCAAAATCGAGACGTAAACCTCAGATCCCTATCTGAGATAATCGACACCGGCACTCCGTGCAGCCTTACGATTTCTGCTACATACAACTTTGCCAATTTCTGCAACGAATAGTCAACCCGCACTGGTATGAAATGTGTAGACTTCGTCAACCGATCTACTATCACCAATACCGAGTCCTTCTTAGTAGGAGTAAGGGGAAGCCCACTAACAAAGTCCATGGTAATTCTCTCCCACTTCCATTTCAGAATCTTTATCAGCTGAAGCAACCCTGTGTTCAGCCTTGACTTTCTGACACGTTAAGCACTTTCCTACAAACTCTATAACTTCCCGCTTAAGACCAGGCCACCAAAACTGATCCCGTAGATCCCTATGTAACTTACTTCCTCCAGGATACATAGAATAATGGCTACTATGCGATTCCTAAAGAATTTTTTGCCTTAACTGCTTATCCTTCGGCATACAGACCTTGCCCCGGAAACACAGCACTCCATCACCGTTTACACCAAAATTTTCCAGTTCCCTACTTTGTACTTGTAGCAGCTTAGCACTTAGTTCACCATCTAACAATTGTTTCTCCTTAACCTGACCTAGCCACGTCGGCTTCATTTGCAATTTCGCTAGCAAGCTTTCATCATCATAGAGGCTCAAATGTGCAAACATCGCCCTTAACTTCGACACTACTTTCTGACTTAGGGCATCCGCCACAACATTCGCCTTGCCCGGGTGATACTCTATTGAGCAATCGTAATCTTTCAACAACTCCACCCACCTACGCTGTCTCAAATTTAGCTCCTTCTAAGTCAGCAAATACTTTAGGCTCTTGTGGTCCGTGTAGATCACGACCTCTCTCCATATAAGTAATGCCTCCACACCTTAAGAGTGAATACCACCGCCGCTAACTCCAGATCATGCGTCGGATAGTTAACCTCATGTGGCCTCAACTACCGAGATGCATAAGCGACCACCTTCCCGTCTTGCATAAGGACACATCCCAATCTTGTATGGGAAGCATCACAATATACCACATAGTCCTTCCCTGCTTCAGGCTGAATCAAAATCGGAGCCTCTGTCAATACCTTCTTAAGCTTCTCGAAACTCCCCTGTTGCTTATCCGCCCATACGAAAGGTACCTCATTTCGCAACAACTTCGTCAAAGGACCTGCTATCGACGAGAAACCCTCAAAAAATCTACTGTAGTAGCCTGCTAATCCCAAGGAACTATGAACTTTTGCCACAGACTTAGGTGGTTTCCAATCCAATACTGCCTCAATCTTTCGAGGATCCACCCTTATTCCTTTGACAGACACCACATGCCCTAAGAACGTAACTTCCTTCAGCCAAAACTCTCACTTGCTGAACTTGGCATACAGCTTCCTTTCCCTTAACACTTGTAGCACAACTCGAAGATGCTCATCATGTTCTTCCTTGGACTTGGAATACACTAGGAATCATCTATGAACACAACAACGAACCGGTCCAGGTAGGGTTGGAAAACCCGGTTCATCATGTCTATGAACGCGACTGGGGCATTTGTCAATCCAAATGGCATTACCAAGAACTCATAATGCCCGTACCTTGTCTGAAAAGCTATCTTATGGATATCAGCCTCCTTCACCTTAAGTCGATGATATCCTCGAACTTAGATCTATCTTCTAAAATATCTGCATGCCCTTAGTCGATCGAACAAGTCATCTATCCTTGGCAATGGATACTTGTTCTTGATGGTCAGCTTATTCAACTGCCGGTAATCTATGCCATGCGCATAGTCCCGTCCTTCTTCTTCACAAATAGGACCGGTGCTCTCCAAGAAGACACACTGGGTCGAATAAACCCACGATCGAGTAACTCTTGGATCTGGGCCTTGAGCTCTACTAGCTCCTTTGGTGCCATTCAGTATGGAGCAATTGACACAGGAGTTGTACTCGGCAATAAGTCAATTCTGAACTCCACCTTCCTATCTGGGGGTAACCCAGCTCCTCCGGAAATGCATCCACAAATTCCCTTACTGTTCTAACTCCTCCTACAACTGCTTCCTTAGCCTCCAAGGCACTGATCAATATTAGAAAAGCTACATACCCTTTTCTCACCATCTTCTCTGCCTTAAGGGCAGATACCGCATTTGACAAGCAATTTCGTCTCTCGCCCATCACCACAACTTTTTTGTCATCAAGAGTTCTGAATGACATGCGCTTAGCAGCACAATCCACATTCGCATGATACTTCACTAACCAATCCATGCCTAAGATTAGATCAAACTCCTTGAATGGAAACTCCATTAAGTCACCAAAATTGCATACGAACTTCCAAAGGTATGCCCTAAAGAGTTTGTCTAATACTACCGATTGCCCTAAAGGACTAAGTATACCATCTTCCTAGGTACAGTTTGAGTTCACATGCGAGTTCCGACACCTTACTAGCAATGTATGAATGAGTTGACCCAATATCTATCAACGCAATAAAGGGTAATCCGTAGATAAGGAACATACCCGCTATGACATCAAGTGCATCACCATCCTCCTCCGATTTAACTACATACACTAGACCCGATCGTCTCGCCTGTTACCAACACCTCTGCTTGTGTTCCCGACCTCTTCCGAACCATTACCTCTGCCAGCCGGACCACGACCTCGCGGTGGTTGCTATCCACCCCTTCCTACCTGATTAGGACCCTGACTTATTGGTCGGCTCCCGTCTGTTTTCATAGGATAGTCCCTAATCATGTGGTCCTTGGACCCACACTTGAAACATCCTCCCGTCTTCTTCCAACACTCTCCCAAGTGCATCTTTCCACACTAAGCACAAGTATGATCATCGTCCTCCGTAGTAACTTGTCGACCTCATGACCCATCCGTTCTAGGTCTCTTTTGGATATTCCTGATGACCACGATGATCCAAACCTCTCTTTTGCTTATTCTTGCCCGTGTTCTCGTCTCACGACTCCTTAACTCCTTCAAAGAACCTTTGCCTTTTCTACCAACACAGTAAACTCCCGCTCTGCTGTAGGGCAATCAACAATCTCAGGTCATCCCTTAGTCCATCCTTAAATCGGACACATCGTTCATGCTCCGTAGCCACTATACCTCGAGCGTATCGGCTCAACCTTAGGAATTCTGCCTCATACTTTGCTACGAACTTATTTCCCTAAACCAGCCTCAGAAACACCTTCCTCTGCGCATCAACATAGCTGGTTCCAATATACTTCTTCTGATACGCTACCTTAAAATACTCCCAAGTGAGATCATCTGTTGTAGCACCATCCCTAATCGTGAGCCACCATTGATATGACTCATCGCGGAGAAGCGACACTACCCCTTTCAGTTTCTCCTCGGCAGACAGGTCCAAATCATCTATAATTTGCTCCGTCGCCTCTAACTAATACTCAACTGTATTAGGCGCCACACAAGATATACCACGAAAAAACTCAGCTCCATTAGCTCGGAGCTGCTCGGGTATAGATTTTCAAGCTCCCATACCTCCACCTGCTCCAGCCACCATCTCAAGTACTTGCAGCTTCGCTTGTGATACTGCATCATCTCCCGTCTGATCTTGATATTCAACGCCATCAGCTAGTGGTGGTGGCATTTCATTCTCGGACCCTTGACCAGACCTAACGGGTTCTGACATGGTCATTCAGCCTCTACCACGGCCACGCATATTACGACCACATCCCCTAGAACTCATCTTTCTGAGGTGTATTTATCTGATTAAGAATTTTATGAATTAGTTTTTGTTCCACTATTTTATCGCGATCAGTCTTATGTTTAATAGTTCTAAAAAAAAAGTAGTTCTTTCGAATTCATACACACATACACAGTCTCAAGTTCATTCATCCAATCATCAGCATTCATGAACTTGCGTTCATTACAGAAAAGTGTTGTGGTTGTCATTGTTGTTGTTCTCCACTACCCAAGGGTATTTTCGTAATTTATCCTATAGGGGTATTTTGGCAATTTTCCAAATTAGGGTATTTGAAAATTTCACAAAATAGAGATTTTTGGTATTTTTGCAAAATAGGAATACTTGGTAAGAAGATTCAAGGGTAATATGGTAATTTTATAAACTGAGGGTATTTTTTATAATTTTACAAACCAGGGGTATTTCAATAATTTTGCAAAATATGGTTCCAGATATTTTACGAAATAAGGGTATTTTGGAAATTTTCAATTTAGGGTACTTCGGCAACCTTCTATACTATGGGTAGCTTGATAATTTTACAAGTTAGGGGTAATTTGGTCAATTTGCAAATTAGGGGTATTTGGGTCATTTTTCAAATCAATGGTATTTTGGTAATTTCAAAATCATGGTTTAATGTTAGGTTTGTACAAAACAAGGTGACTGGTCCCTTTCGGGTTTTAATTATCGAATTTAACCTGTGATTGAGTCCTCTTGGTTAGGGTGAACCGTCACTACACACTAGGTAGGATTCGAGCGAAGAGGAGGTGAGTCCCTAGGACTGCTTAAATACCAAGCTCCCCCTGAATCTAATCCTATACATGCGCACAATAGTTGCCACACCCTGAACTTGGCGACTCCCTCACAGGTTTGTTTGGTTGAACTTTAAATTTTATGTAATTTGGTGTTGGAGTAAGCTAATCCTAGGGTTCAATAACTCCTAATCTACTAATCTACGTCCCTATAATTCCCACATATAAATCACACAAGGGTTAGGGGTACTTACCTGGTGGACTTCGGGCCAAAGACTCAAAGCCATGCCGTAAAACACCTTATTCTTTAGTAAAACTCAATTTCAAATAAAGAAAATGTTTTGGGCCCAAAAATCCCTCAAGGTCGAGTTTTGAACTGGGCTCTGATACAAAATTGAAACACCCCAAACCCGGTCCACAAGCCCTGACCGGATCTGGCATGCTTCTTGAATAAAATGTAGTTAAGTCTCGTATGACATTTTGAAAATTGTGGTGGTTTCGAAGAAAATAGAATTGGGTTGTTCTCAATTTAAAAGTTGATTAGTAATTTAATTTTGTACTAAATCGATAATTTCATATTTCAAGAGTTACAAGTTGAAGAAATACCAAATTTTAGAGTTTATTATTTTTGTAACTTGAAAAAAAAACCCGTAGGTGATTGAGTTTCAAAACAATTGATGCTGTTCTTATCATATCAAAAATTTAAAACGCAATGAAAATAAAACGGTTAAGTAATAATGGCCTTATTACATCAAAATATAACCCAAAATAAATAAATATAAACTTAATAAGGAAACCGAAAATCGAAATGTGCATGGCCACCTCTAAGTTCCTGCCAATTCGTCCATCTATCGAAAGTGCCATCTCGCAAAAGTTAGCCCACGAAGAGTGAGTCAATGACTCGATGTGTAACTACCATCATAGATTCCCCAAATCATACAAGGCATAATAAATCACATAAAATAATTGTAAACCATGATGCAACCCGAACCACCAAGATCCAACCTCTACACATCACCCGTACCTACCGATCACACCGTGGGGATTACTAAATCGACCTTTTATCTCTACACACCATCGGCGATCCATCGAGTCAACGCACATCGCCCTTATAATTGTGGCATAGCCACCAGATAATGTGACAGAGTCACCAGATTCATATTATGTGACATAGTCACCAGATAATCTGACAGAGTCACCAGATATTATGGTAGGAACCACCAGATCACTTCCCCTTTCACATAATCACCCATATGCCCATGCAACATACAAAACATGCTATTTTTCATGCAATTTACCTTACCACAAAATTATAACGGGATCCACATATTTTCACATCAATGTTAGTAAACATTATTTACAAGTGTTAAAGGGTAACGACTGACTGCATACTGCATACCATTGAATGGTACCCTTAGCCATATTTCATATTTTCATTAACACATATCCAATATTATCAACCTAGGGGGAATTAGTGTTGGGCTACATACCTGATTATTAGTAGATCTAATCGAAATCCCAAAAATCCCGATCTAACGCACTAGATCCTTTTTTCCTGCATTCGGCCAACACTAAGCATATTAGCAAAAAGCCATTCGGCTAAACAGTCAAATCCCGAAGGGTTATGGCAACCAAAATCCTTACCTTGCTACCGATTTGGTTGCTAGCCAAATCCCAAAACTTCGTGATGATCCCCCCTTCCAATCGGCTAAACACTAGAACACTCCATCGGTTAGTTTTTGGCTTTTGAACGAATAAGGAAGTAGATCTAAATCACTAGAACCCTTACCACTGACTTACCGAAAACTATTGGCAGGGAAAAGATGCTCCCGATCTACTGCTTCAAATCCCAGAAATCCTAAAAGAAACCGTTTGCATGGTTGATTAAAAGTCTAGGCAAATGCCAGATTTTGGCTTTTGTTCTACGCATGTCGACAGAGAGGAAATAAGGAAGAATAGTGGAGATTCGGTCATAGCAGAATTACCTATTCCAAACCGATTGGAGAAGAGATCAAGAGAGATCTCTACTTGGTTGATATTCGGCCAAAAACTAAGAAGGAATGAGGTGGAAAGATTTCGACAATGGCTTAGGAAAACAATGGAGATTCGGCCAGAAACTGAAAAGAGATAATAGGAGAAGGAGAAATGATATTCGGCTTTTGATTAATAGTAGAGATTGTGAGAAAAAGAAGAAAAAGAATGATATGAAGGCTCAATTATGATTCAGCTAGAGTGAGAAAGAAGAAGAAGAAAGAATTGAGAGAAAGAAAAGAAAAAGAAAAGTGTTGTTGGGGATTAACCAAAATTGACTTAAGGGATTTTGGTGATGAATTTGTCATCCAAGAAGTCCCTTGGCCTACCAACTCTCCTCTCTCCATTCAATCCCCTTTTCACTCTACATTAGCCAATCTCTAAGTCGTCGGACCCAATCTATACTCCTCCATCGAGTCCCTATGTCGTCTTCTAGTACGCTTCTTTGCTGAAAAATAAAACTCCAAAACGCTTTCCTTGCTGCTCGAACCTAGGCCCTTCTCACTCCCTGTGGCGTCACCTTGCAAGGCCCTAAGTGGCGCCTCCTTGCCACCTTACCACGGGTTATTTGTGTTCTAAATCACACAATAAACTCCTTAAGGCCTAGCTCCCTTAATTCCCCTTTTTGGGCTTAAAAATCCCATTACTCCTAAGGCTCCTATCTACATCCCAAGGTTCTTGAAGCCCTCAAATCACATTCTAATCATAACCAAGCATGCATTCACATACATTTAAGTAAAAATGAATAACCCCTAAATCCCAGATGCTACACTACACACTAGTTAGCATTAAGATTGTATAAGTATAATCACATTGATTACGCATAAACTTAACTCAGCACTCAAAAGTATAGAGACGTGCAATTTAGTCCACCACCTTGCTCTTGCCTCGGTTTTGATCCGGGCTTCATATTTCTTGATCTATAATGATAAATCAACTCATTCAATACACACATTGACTAAATTGACCCTTATCTCATACTTTAGCAAAATTACTATTTTGTCCCTAATCTTTCTCATATTTACACTTTTGCCCCAAGGCTCGTAAAGTGATTTTCATTCAACTTTCTAGTCTTTCATGCTTAGCCGAACCATTTACTCAACTAAAGCAATCATCAATTCTAACTAAATCACACATGTATGACCAAACTCGAGACTTTCATAAACAAGTCCCTACATGTATTTTTCATGGAAATCACTTAGCAAAAAATGTTTCTAATACATCAAGCTTTCATACTCTTCCATAAAACATCAAAATACATGCATGTCATACATGGGTACATTTTTGAACATCCATCTTAGCTCAACATGTAGCTAAAAATAGCTTTCTCATGTACTAGGACTTCAAAAATACGAAAAATAACAAAAATGGGGCTTGGATACACTTACTAGCAAGCTTGAAAAGTTGAAGAGCCCTAACAATGGCTTCTTAAAATTTTCAGCTGCTTGGAGAAGAAACGAAATTCTATCATCTTTTCCCATTTTAATCATTTTAATTGCCAAATGACCAAAATGCCCTTTTTGACAAACTTTCTATTTTAACTCATCCATGCTCAATTTTTTCCAAAAATTAAAAATTGGGAAAATTGCTCTTTAAGGACCTGTAATTGATATTCTAAATCTATTTCATACAAATAACTTCTAGAATCTCACAGTTTGCAACTTTTGCAATTTAGTCCTTTTGGACAATTCAACTGCGATTTCACAAAATTGCTTTATGAAACTTTCACAGTAACATGCAAATATGGCATAAACCTCAAAAACTCATACATATACCTCGGATGTGTGGTCTCGCACCATTATTCTGATTAGGCCCTAAATCGGGATGTGACAACTCTCACCCTTTAGAGATTTTTGACCTTGAAAATTTTACTAATAAAGAGGTTTGGATGTTGCTCTCTCATAGCTTCTTCCGGTTCCCACGTAACCTCTTCCGCACCGTGTTTTTGCCACGACACTTTCACTAGGGCTATGTTCTTATTCCTCAACTATTTCACTTCTCGAGCCAAGATCTTAATCGGCTCTTCTTCATAAGACATGTCCAGTCATATCTCAATCTCTGTCGAAGGAACCATATGTGAAGGATCGGAGCGATACTGTCGCAACATCGACACATGGAACACATTATGTATATTTTCTAACTCTACCGGAAAAGCCAACCGGTAAGCTACTAGCCCAACTCTATCCATAATCTCATATGGTCCTATGAATCTTGGACTCAATTTCCCCTTTTCGTCCACATCTCATGATCTTCTTCCATGGGGACACTTTCAAAAACATTTTGTCACCTACCTTAAACTCAATTTCTTTTCTTTGCAAATCCGCGTACGACTTCTGTCGGTCCGAAGTAGCTTTCAGACTATCACAGATCACTTTCACTTTCTTTTCAGTTTCTTTCACTAGATCGACCCCATGGATTCGCTTTTTACCAAGCTCGGTCCAATACAAAAGAGTCCGACACTTATGACCATACAAGGCCTCATACGGAGCCATCCGTATACTCAACTGATAACTGTTGTTGTAGGCAAACTCAACCAAAGGTAGATATCTCTCCCAAATACCTTAGAATTCTAACACACAGCATCGAAGCATATTTCCAAGGACTTCAATCACTCTTTCAAACCGACCATCAGTTTGCGGATGGAACGCAGTACTAAAATCTAATCTCGTACCCATGGCTTCTTGTAACTTCTTCTAAAACCTTGAAGTAAACCTCAGATCTCTTTCCGATATTATAGACACAGGCATACCATGTAATCTTACTATCTCTACCACAATCAATCTGGCTATCTTATCCAGTGAGTAATCAACACGTACTGGAATAAAATGAGCCAACTTCATTAATCTGTCCACAACAACCCACACAGCATCTTTCTTTTTTGGAGTCAAAGGTAACCCTGTCACAAAATCCATGGTAACCCGATCCATTTCCATTCGGGTACCATCATTGGCTGAAGCAATCCCAAAGGTACTTGATCCTCAGCTTTCACTTGATGACAAATTAGATATTTTTCCACAGACTCTAAAATGTCTCTTTTCGCCAGCAATAAAACTTTCTCAATTCATTGTAGATTTCATACTGCCCGGTTGTATAAAAAAAAACCACTATGTGCCTTAAGCAAAAGCTTTCAGATTAACTCTTCATCTCTTGGTACACAAAGTCTGTCATGGTACAACAAACAATCATTCGAGCCCACTCGAAAATCAGAATCACTTCCTGATCCGCACTTAACTCTCTTAGCTTGCATCTCACTATCATTTTTCTGAGCCTCACATAACTGTTGAACAAATAGTGGCTTAGCTCTCAGCTCTGCCAAAATAGCACCATCATCAGACAATGCTAAACTCGTACTCATAACTCTTAGAGCACACAAGGATTTCCTACTCAGGGCCTCTACAACCACATTTGTTAAGCCTAACAACTCGCGCTCATATTCTGCTACTGACATTCTTCCTTGCTTCAACTCAAGGAATTCCTTCCTTTTCCGATCAGTAAATCGCTGGCTTATATACTTTTTTCAGAACTCTTCCAGAAAGAAGTCCCACGTCACCTGCTCTTTCGAGACCACTGACATCAATGTCTTCCACCAATGGTATGCCGAATCCCTTAGCAAAAATACGGCACACTTCAGGTTCTCTTCAAGTGTACATAAGAGTTCATCGAATACTTTCATTGAGTTCTCCAACCAGAACTCTGCTTACTCAGCATCATCATCTACCTTAGCTCTAAACTCCTCAGTCCCGTGTTTCCTAATCTTATCCACTGAGGTTTCGATATCCTCACTACATCAATACCTTAAGGAGCCACTGGAATTGGCTGATGTATAGGAGGAGGTAGAGGAAGCTGAGCATTAGGGTTTACTCGAACATAGTCCGAGTACCAATTACTCATTATCTAGAGAAAAGCTTCTCGAGCCTCGTCTCCTTGACCCCTAGTCTAGGGTCCACTCTGCACAAGCATGGTCCCTTGCACAGGAGCCGACGCATTACTAGCTGTTTCACCAGCAGTCGATGGATCAGAATCTATATGCTATATCAAACAAAATTTAAAATCATCGGAAACCACCACACTATCCTTCTACACTTATGACATGTATAGCTAGACTCTAACACCCACTACGGTAGTCCTAGAACTGACTAAACCATAGCTCTGATACCACTAAATGTAACACCCCTTACCCGTAATTCTCGCCAGAACCAGGCCTGAGGCAATACTGGATAAAGACCACATGATCGCCACTTAGGCTCATCATGACTACTCTCTTAAGTCACCTCATCAACCTCATTCTCGACTTACGAGGCCTCACTCATACAAATGAGGCTCTCGAGACTATATCAAAACTTTTTCAAATCTTAAAATTTTCTCTGTCTAAACAGGGACTATATGCCCATGTTAGATGGCACACGCTCGTGTGTAGACACACACGCTTATGTCCACCAATCGTGCATGAAAACTCAAGCATTTTGCCAATGCCTCACGGCTAAAGAACATACCCGTACCCACCACTCGTGGTGAACACTGACCACTTCACACGGCCTTAAGTCTAGGCACACACCCGTTGGGCTAGCCCGTGGCCTATACTACTCAATTCTGCTAAAGTGACATGTGTCACACATGGCCTAGACACATGCCAAGTTTTTTTCACTCCTCAATCATACACAACATGCACTCACCCAATCCATCTATAATCAACTCATATTGAAGTACAATCTCATATGGATAACTATATCTTTTCATATAATAAATACAAAATAGATTATCCATCTAAAGGCCAACACATCTTAGCCATTTACAACAAAATTCACTAACTTTCTAGCCTCTATATATGCCATATACCAAAACATTGAGTCTCATGTACCAGAGTGTACTGATAGTCTGGGTGATCATCCAATTGATTCACTTATCTTAATTCAACTCTTTTGCTCTATAAGACAAGGGAAAAGTAAATGAGTAAGCTTTGAGCTTAGTAAGTTTACACATAAACAATTTAAGCATTCTAGTATAAGCTAAACAACAATTAGCATTATACTACCAAATAAATTGACATCCACAACTATGCTTACTCTTTCTATTCCTTGCCACATTTCCAATGCATCATGAGTCACATACTCATAATCATCGACATGCACCCTTGCACTCAATACCACACTTACTCAAAAGTACAACACATCATTTTATCGCACTAATACATCAACACAGCTAAATTACTCAATGGTTTCGCATTCAGCCCACCACAATCAGATAATAAGGTAGTATAGTACATAGCTTACCAAGAGGAAATCATAGTGGTTTTGCACATAGCCCACTAAATAATATACTTAACTATGGTATCGCACACAGCCCATCTTTGTTAAGTATTAAGATGGCATCGCACTTAGCCCTCCATTAAATATTATCACTATACATCCACATATCTATTTACTCATTCATTCATTCATGATATCTACCGCATTCATTCCACTTGAACCACATAGGTTCTCAATCATTCTCATTCATGCTACACACTAGTAAGCATTAAGAATGTATCAGAATAATCGCATTGATTACGCATAAACTTACCTCGGCACTCAAAAGTATAGAGACGTGCAATTTTGTCCACCACCTTGCTCTTGCCTCGATTTCGATCCGGGCTTCATCTTTCTTGATCTATAATGATAAATCAACTCATTCAATACACACATTGACTAAATTGACCCTTATCTCATACTTTAGCAAATTTACTATTTTTCTCTTAATCTTTCTCATATTTACACTTTTGCCCCAAGGCTCGTAAAGTGATTTTCATTCAACTCTCTAGCCTTTCATGCTTAGCCGAACCATTTACTCAACTAAAGTAATCATCAATTCTCACTAAATCACACATGTCTGACCAAACTCGAGACTTTCACAAACAAGTCCCTACATGCATTTTTCATGGAAATCACTTAGCAAAAGATGTTCTACTACATCAAGCTTTCATATTCTTCTATAAAACATCAAAATACATGCATGTCATACTTGGGTAAATTTTTGAACATCCATCTTAGCTCAGTATATAGCTAAAAATAGCTTTCTCATGTTAGAAGGACTTCAAAAATACGAAAAATATCAAAAACGGGGCTTGGATGCACTTACTAGCAAGCTTGAAAAGTTGAAGAGCCCTAATAATGGCTTCTTGAAATTTTATGTAGCTTGGAGAAGAAGATGAATGAAATTCTATCATCTTTTCCCATTTTAATCATTTTAATTGTCAAATGACCAAAATGTCATTTTTGAGAAACTTTCTATTTTAACTCATCCATGCCCAATTTTTTCCAAAAATTAGAAATTGGGAAAATTGATCTTTAAGGACCTCTTATTGATATTCTAAAGATATTTCATACAAATAACTTCTAGAATCTTACATTTTGTAACTTTTTCAATTTAGTCCTTTTGGACAATTCAACCGCAATTTCACAAAATTGCTTCATGAAACTTGATGGGCTTGAAACTAACTAATATTTCGACAAAGGCAAGTGCACCTATTGAACAGTAGTGTAGTTATGGTGAGTTCAGAATATCGTATCCTCAAGGACTAAAATTACTAGTAATAACTATCTTTCTATTATTTATCCTAATATTTAAAGAGATTTATTTTAAACTAAAATTTAACTAACTAATTCACTACGAACGCGATAGAGAGTGAAATGAGTAATCGAATAAACCAGTGATAAAACAATACCCAAGTAAGAATCCACCTAGACTTCACTTATTATTCTAACTATGAATTAGATGATTTATTGACTTGCCTTGATCCATAGAAATCCCTAAATTATGTTAATATCTCTTTCGAGACTAAAAACAACTGACTTTAAGTTGATTAATTGAAATCTCTTTCTAATTAAAACCCCTATCGTCGCATTAACTCGATCTATGGATTCCCTTATTAGATTTGACCTAATCCAGTAGATTTATGTCATCCTATTTCTAGGGCTGCAATCAACTTCGCTTAATTATGTTGGACCTACTCTTAAACAGGGACTTTTGCTCCACTGAATAAGCACATTAAACTTGAATTAATATTCCTAAAAAAATTAAAACAAGGATTAGGAACACATAATTAAGAACAAGATCAAGTATTTATCACATAATTCAGATTTATTGAATAATAAGATTCATCTAGGTTTCATCCTCCCTATTATGTATTTAGGGAGTTTAGTTCATAACGTAAAAGGAAAACATCATAGAATTAAGAAAACAACAAGACATAAAGATCCCAAAAACTTCTAAGGAACTTGATGGAGGTCTTCAATCTTGAGTGAGATCCTGCTTCCGAGATGATTTCGACGGCTTCCTTCGAGTAATTTCTTCGATCTACTCTGCGCCTGTCCTTAGGTCCTCCCCTAGGGTGTTTATATAGCCTTTGGAACAAGTTTCTTAGCCCACAAGTAGTCTTTTTCGAATAGAATTAGACTTGGGTTTGGCAGGACACGCCCGTGTGACACGCCAATGTACGACAACGTAGGCCGTGTTCTATTCTGGTCGTAACACACGACCGTGTGGTTTGTCCATGTGCTATAGTCCAGGCCATGTTGATTTTTGAGGTAGGCCCATTTTGTCCATTTTTGGCCCATTTCTCATTCTTTTCGACTCCCTAAGCTCTCTTGCGTGTAAAATATGAAATTAAAGGATTAGGAGCATCGAATTTCTCAAATATAATGAAAATTCATCCAAAAATAAGCCAAGCATTGGGTCAAAATATGTATAAATTATGGTTTACCATTAACTCTTTATCATTTTTAGTATGAACTTAACTCTTTACCCATTGAACTACTTGGAATATCGAAGGATACCCAGAATTTGTCTTACATATAATAAGATGCCAATGCCATATCCCAGATATGGCCTTACATGGGATCACATGTCGATGCCGATGTCGTATCCCAGATATGGTCTTATACGAGATCTCATATCGATGTCAATGCCATATCCTAGATATGGTCTTATACGACATTACATATCGATGCCATGTCCCAGACATGGTCTTACATGATTTTCCTCTTAGATACAGCTGCCATATCCCAGATATGGTCTTATACGGGATATCAATTCGGTGCTGAGGCCATGTCCCAGACATGGTCTTATACGGGACCTTTTGATCTCATGTCTTGACAATGGTATCCTTTATATTCCTAAGTTCAACCAGGACTTTCACCTCATAAATCTTCATCATTTTCTTTATCGAACATTATTGATCAATTTTCATAAAAATAATGTACATTTCATGCAATCTCAAGCATTTCAAACATAATGACATATGGTTAATTTATTACACACAAACTTACCTCGGTATCAAAATTTGTATAATTGTTCGATTTAGTCCAATTCCTTGTTATTTCCTCAGTTTCGGTCTGGACTTCGTGTTTCGTAATCTATAATGACAATTTCACTCTTTTAATGATCACATTGACTAAATCGAACCATGAATCATACTTTGGCAAAATTAAGATTTTGCCCTTATACTTTCTCATATTTACAAAATGGTCTATAGGCTCGTATATTGAAATACACTCATTTCCTTGGTTACCGGAGCCTAGCCAAACTAATCTTAAGCACATAGTAGCTCATATTTTCCTTCAAAGCTGATTTTTACTACACATTTTATCACTTTTACAATTAGGCCCTTCTTATGAGTTGTAACACCCCAAACTCGGTCAGTACACCACAACCGGATTTGGCATGTCACGGAGTGAAAACCTTTTGAAAATGAAAGTTTTTCGGATAATTTTCTTTAGAAAACCCTTTTTGGAAATTCGTGTTTAAAGTTTAATTATTGTTGCAAGTTTTTAGAAAACATTCAAGTTATCTTTGTTATCATAATTTAAGTGATGTTACCCGATGGCAACGCTTTAATGAAAAATGAAGGAGTTATAGTTTTAAAAACATTGCGTTCTGCCGATTAATTATTAAAATCATTTATCCCACATAGTTAAAATAATAGCAATAATAAAATGAAACCAAAAATAAATCTTAGCGGCCTTATTACATAACCCAAAAACCAAAATTTAGAATTTAAAAAGTAACTAAAGAAACTATAATCCAACGAACATGCATGGCCGCCTCGAGTCCTCCCGGCTCAATCTCTGCAACCTATTCACCTGCAAAATATAACGGAAGGGGTGAGTCACCAAGACTCAGTGTGTAAATCCCCAACCCGATAGTGCACTCACTTACACAAGTTATCAGTAAAAACATGCAAACCATGCAAAACATGCAACCCATAACCTAGCCATCCAAACACCTTTAACTACCCCGTGTGGTCAAAACCACTGGTGGTCGAAACCACTGGTGACTGTAGTCACAATATATTAGTGTGGTCAAAACCACGGATAACCAAAGTCACAAATCAAGTGATGGGGCCAACCCATTGTGTGGTCAAAACCA
Source organism: Gossypium rotundifolium (assembly GCA_025506655.1). Classification (NCBI taxonomy): domain Eukaryota; kingdom Viridiplantae; phylum Streptophyta; class Magnoliopsida; order Malvales; family Malvaceae; genus Gossypium; species Gossypium rotundifolium. The sequence continues at coordinate 116,627,690 of CP106727.1, read as the reverse complement.
CTGATGACAATCCCATAAATAATCTCGTGGGCCAACCCACTGTGTTACCAAACCACTGGGACGAGTCACATATCGATATGTGTTCAAAACCACAGGTGGTCAAAACCACTGGTGGTCAAAACCACTGGGACTTAGTCACAAAATATAATATCAAGACGGGGCCAACCTGTCGTGTGGTCAAAACCACTGGTGGCAGTCCAAAATAAATCATCCCCCTCCTCTCATCAAACCCAACATCATGTTCATAACATACATGTCATAATATCGAATGATAATGCTAATAAAATATACCATAGCATTTAACAGATCGCAATGATGTGTACCAAGAATCACATAACAGGGGACTTACCCGGAATCCAAGCTTATTTCCACAAGACAAAGTCACTAATACCAAGGGTTATACAGTAACATAATAAGCATCATTAAACTAATAAAGTGTGTAAGCATTTACACACCTGACTATACGCGAAATCCCGAAACTACGCGATACCACGAGATCCCGAAACGTATGTTCTTACTGCACCTACAATCGGCCAATACCACCCTTTAGATTTAAAGCCATTAAGCTTATTCTCAAAATCTCGAAGGATATGTCGCCCCAAATATAGCACACCTTAAGCCGATTTGGTTTCCAACCACATCCCGAAGCCACACAAAGCCTCCTTGTAATCGGCCACACACTAGCACACATGAAAACATTTAGCCTTCGGCTTTTGATCAGTTAAGACATAGATCTTAATGTTGAACCCTTACCTAGATCAACCACCAAGTCCCAAGGCTCCTCGAATTCAAAATAGCCCTCCCCGCAATCGGTTTTGTCACTTCATTAGAGAACTAATGGCCATTCGGCCATAATCATAAATCCCGATACCAAATAAGTTTGTCGTCCCTTACCTTGATGACTGCTTTAGCCTTTAAACACCACAGATCGGCACCCCCTATTGGTGTTAAGGGTTTCGGCTACCACATGGGACAATAATAAGTTAAGATCTCGATTACCATAATTGAAGAAATATCAAAAGAAAGATAGAAGAGGTTCGGCATTACTCAAATCGGTCAAGAAGAAAAGAAGAGATCCCTTACCAGAAGATTCTGCTATGTCCCCAAAAGCAAACTTGATTCCGGCACTTAAGATAATGAAGAGAAATCACAAGAAGAGAGAGATTTATGAGCCAAGTATTCGGCCAAGGTACTTGATAAAACTGAAGGAGAAACAACAAGCTTTCGGTTTCAAAACAAAATAGAAAATATGGGAAAGATGGGATCAAGATTCGGCTTGAGTGGTGGTTTTATTCGAGAAAGATTGTGAAGAGAAGAGAGAAGATAGGTGAAAAGGGTTCGGCTATGGTGTTTTCGGCTTTGAGCAAAATAGGAAGGAAAAGAGAGAGATGAGGGAGCTGAAGATTTCAGCTAAGTACTTTGAGAGAAAAAGAAATAATAGTAATGAGCTTAGAGGGACATTCGGCTATACCAAAAGCTCCCCAAAATCGATAGCCCCCTTGCCCACAGTCCACTATTCGGCCAACTCTCCCAAGTGAGCTTGATAAGACTCAAACTCCTCAATTCCCTCATCTTCATCTATCTGACTCTCTCTATCCTTATTCATCAAGAGAGTCCCACCTAAGTACTCCTCTCCTTGCTTGTGGCGTGAAAAAGAATAAGCAGGAGTGCAATTCCTACAGCTCGAACACAGGTTCCCTCTCACTGCATGTGGCGTCACTCCCCTGACACCCTAGTGGCGCCTCCCTTGCTTTTTTTCCCATTGCTTTCTTGTGTCAACCTTCCCAAATAAAATTTCTTAACCCCTCTCTCCTTTAGCTTCATTTCCTTGAATGCCAAAACAAAATTCTTAGCCCTAACTCAGGCCTAACTTAGGGTTTTGAACTAGACCCCAAAACATGTTAAACGAACATTATAGACAATTCATCACATGCAACACAAGCAAAACACAGAACCCCATTTTAAGGATGTTACAGTTCTACCCCCTTAAAAATAATTTCGACCTCGAAATTACCTGATCAGAAGAGTTGAGGGTATTGCTGCCTCATCACATCCTCGGGTTCCCATGTGGCCTTCTCCGTACCATGGTTCTGCCATAATACTTTCACCAGGGCTGACTTCCTACGTAGAACTTTAACATCCCGATCTAAGATCTGAACCGGCTCCTCCTCGAAAGACAAATCCGAGCTTACCTCAATCTCTGCAACTGGTACCATGTGTGACGGATCAGATCGATAGCGCCTAAGCATCGAAACATGGAAAACATCGTGAATCTGACTTGACTCTACTGGCAGCTCGAGCTGATAAGCTATGGGTCCTACTCGTTTCAACACCGTGTACGGCTCGATGAACCTAGGGCTTAGCTTCCCTTTTCGTCCAAATCTTAGCACTTTCTTCCATGGCGATACATTCAGAAAAACCTTATCACCTACTGCATACTCTATATCTCTGCGTTTTAGATCGGCGTAAGACTTCTGCCTGTCCGACGCTTCCTTGAGACGAGCCCGAATCACCTTAACCTTATCCTCAGTTTTTGCCGCCAACTCTGGACCCAAAACATGCCGTTCACCCAACTCTGTCCAGCACGTAGGAGTACGACACTTCCGTCCATACAGCACCTCATATGGTGCCATCTGGATACTCGCTTGATAACTATTGTTATAAGCGAATTTCGCCAATGGTAGATACTCCTCCCAACTACCATTGAAATCCAGAACACGGCCCCTTAGCATGTCCTCCAGAATCTGAATTACCCTTTCAGATCGTCCATCGATCATGGGTGAAAAGCTATGCTGAAATCCAACCTCGTTCCCAAGGCTTGATGCAAAGCTCTCCAGAACCTCGACATGAACTTAAGATCCCTATCCGAGATGATTGACACTGGCACCCCATGCAACCTTACTATCTCGGCCACATATAACTTGGCTAACTTCTGGAGCGAATAATCAACCCTCACTAGTATGATGTGAGCTGATTTAGTCAGACGATCCACAATCACCCAGACTGAGTCCTTTTTACTAGGCGTGAGGGGTAGCCCACGGACAAAGTCCATGGTTATTCTTTCTCACTTCCACTGAGGAATCTTCATCGGGTCAAGTAAACTCGACGGTGGCGACGCGGCTTTGACTCTGCGACACGTCGCACTTTCCCACAAACTCGCCACTTCGCTTCAACCACGCCACCGTAACTACTTTCGCAAATCCTGGTACATCTTGTTACCTCCAAGATGCATAGCGTATGGGCTGCTATGATCATCCTGAAGAATCTTTTGCCTTAACTCCCCGTCCTTCTGCATACAAGCTCTCCCTTGGAAACACAGTACTCCATCGTGAGTCAAGCTATATCCTTCCAACCCATTATTTTATACTTGCAACTTTCGAGCATTCAAACCCTCATCCACTAACTGCTTCACTTTGATCTACTCCACCCAAGTCGGTTTTACTTGCAATTTCGCCAGCAAACCCCCATCGCCATACAGACTAAGGTAGGCAAACATCGCTCGCAAGTCTGCTACCACCTTTCGGCTAAACGCATCAGCTACTACGTTAGCCTTGCCCGGATGATACTCAATCGAGTAATCGTAGTCCTTCAACAGTTCAATCCATCTGCATTGTCTTAAGTTTAAATCTTTCTAAGTCAGAAGATACTTTAAACTTTTGTGATCTGTGTAGGCCATCAACTTCTCTCCGTACAGATAATGCCTCCAAATCTTCAAGGCAAAAACCACCATAGCCAACTCCAAGTCATGCGTCGGGTAGTTACCCTCATGCGGTCTCAGCTGTCGAGACGCGTACGCAACTATTTTCCCTTCCTGCATCAGTACACATCCCAAACCAGTATGTGATGCATCACAGTAGACCGTGAATACCTTCCCTACCTCAGGCTATACCAGAACCGGAGCTTCCGTCAAGATCTTTCTCAACTTATCGAAACTTTCTTGCTGTTTCTCCGTCCACACAAATGAGACTCCTTTCCTCAACAGCTTGGTCAATGGTGCCGTGATCAGAGAAAATCCTTCCATGAATATCCGATAGTACCCTGCCAGACCTAGAAAACTCTGAATTTTCGCAACCGACCTCGGCGATTTCCAATCCAACACCGCCTCAATCTTGCGAGGGTCCACTCTAATCCCTTCAGCAGACACTACGTGACCTAAGAAAGTCACTTCCCTAAGCCAGAATTCGTACTTACTAAACTTGGCAAAGAGCTGCTTCTCCCTCAGAATTTGCAATACCACCCACAAGTGTGCATCATGATCCTCCTCAGTCTTGGAGTACACCAATATGTCGTCTATGAATACTACAACAAACTGGTCTAAGTACTGCTGGAACACCCGATTCATCAAGTCCATGAATGCTTTGTCAGTGCATTAGTTAACCCGAACGGCATTACCAGAAACTCGTAGTGCCCATACCGAGTATGGAATGCCGTCTATGAACATCAACCTCTTTCACTTTGAGTTGATGGTACCCCGACCTGAGATCTATCTTCGAGAAAACCAATGCACCCTTAAGTTGATCAAACAAGTCATCAATCCGGGGCAACAGATACTTGTTTTTGATCGTCAACTTGTTCAGCTGGTGGTAGTCTATACACATCCGCATTGTACCGTCCTTCTTCTTAACAAAGAGTACAGGTGCTCCCCAAGGAGATATATTCGGCCGGATGAAACCTCAGTCCAACAACTCCTGAATTTAGGCCTTCAGCTCTACCAATTCCTTCGGCACCATCCTATACGGGGCTATAGACAGTGGCGCAGTTTCCGGGTAACAAGTCTATACCAAATTCAACTTCCCGATTCGGAGGCAGACCCAGAAGTTCTTTTGGGAATACATCAGCGAATTCCTTCACTGTTCGAACATTCTCCACTGCTAACTACTTGGCCTTCAAGGCACATACCCGAACCAAAAACGCTTCACAGCCCTTTCTGACCATCTTCTCTACCTTCAGGGCAGAGACCACATTCGATAAGTACTCCCTCCTATTGCCTATCATCACCACCTCCTCACCTTCTATTTTCCTCAACGCCATGCGCTTAGCCGTACAATCCAAACTGGCCTGGTACTTCACCAGCCAATCCATCCCAAGAATCAGATCGAACTCCCTAAACGGTAGTTCCATCAAATCAACTAAGAACACGACCCCTTGAAGTTCTAGGGGTACAACCCTATATAGTTTACTTACTTCTATAGAGTGACCCAAAGGGCTTATCACAGTCATCTTCCTAGAAGTAATCTCAAAGTCTAAATTCATAGTTTCCACTATGCTACTGGCTACGTATGAGTGCGTCAAACCCACATCTATTAAAGCATTATAAGGAAATCCAAAGATTAGGAACGTACCGGTTATGACGTCCGGCGCGTCACCCTCCTCTCGACGCCTCGTTGGGTAGACTAACCCAGGCTGTCTAGCCTTCGTACCACCTGCACCTCTGCTCGGCGGCCTTTACCAAAGCCATTACCTCCCCTAGCAGCACCATGGCCCCTCTGTGGCTACTGACCATCCCTCCTATTTTGAGTACGGTTTTGATCCCTAGACTGTAACCTAGCTGACTGCTTTGGACAATCCCTCACTCGGTGTTCCATCGACCCACACTCAAAACATCCTCTGTTTCCAGTCCAGCATTCTCTCGTGTGAGACTTTCCACACTGAGCACATCGTGCGGCCACTAAGTATTATCTGTAGTAGGCCTAGCAGCTTGATTCGCCCACTATATCTACCCGTTTCACGATTCCCGCTAAACCCGATGATCCAAAGATTCCTTTTATTCCATCCGGTCTTGATTCGGTCTCACCGATCGCTTCACCTCCTCAAGAACTTTGGCCTTTTCCACTAAGACCAGAAACTCTCTCTCTCTCTGTGGAGCAATCAGCGACCTCAAATCATCCCTTAATCCATCCTCAAATCTAACACACTGCGTTCATGCTCAGAACTATAAAGCCCTCGAGCATATCGGCCAACTTTAAAATTCGCCTCGACTCGACATGCACTTATTCCCTAAACTAGCCTTAGAACGCCTTCCTTTGCATCAATGTAGCTAGACCCCATATATTTCTACCGATAAGCTACCTTAAAATAGACCCAAGTAAGGTTATCCACATTTGACTATCTCGAACCGTGAGCCACCACTGGTATAACTCATCCCGGAGAAGCGACACTATCCCTTTCAGTTTTTCCTCAGCAGTTAGGTCCAAATCATCCATGATTCGTTCGGTCGCTTCCAACCAATACTCAGCCGCATTAGGAGCCACACTAGAAACACCTCAAAATACCTCGACTCCATTGGCTCAGAGTCGCCGAAACGAATTTCCAAGCTCCCGTACCTCTACCTACTCTAGCCACCCTTTCAAGCACTCGCAACATCGCCTGCGACACTACATCATCCCCTGTCTGATCCTAATACTCAACGCCAGTAGCTGGTGGTGGGGGTATCTCATTTTTTGACCCTTGTCCAGACCTAATCGGTTTCGATACGGTCATTTTACCCCTACCGCATCCTCACACATTCTGACCACGTCCCCTAGTACTCATATCTAATCGCGGTTTATCTGTTTAAGAGATTTTTATGAATTAGCCTTTGTTCCACTTATTACCCACGAATAAATTTTATGAAAAGTAATTTGGTAGTGGTTCTTTCGATCATCACACAGTTTTCATTTCACTTTCTTACCCTCATTCCATGTGTAGGGGTATTCTCGTCATTTCACTACCCGGGGGTATTTCTATAATTTAACCTATCGGGGTATTTTAGCAATAAAATAGAGTAAATTTGTAAACCCTTAAAAAAATTCCAGAAATCAGGGCATTTTGGTAATTTCATAAACCAGGGGTATTTTTCATAATTTTTCATAATCCAGGGGTATTTTTGAAATTTTTTTCCATAATATTGTTCAAGGTGATTTTACAAAGTAAGGGTATTTTGAATACTTTCACTTCGAGAGTACTTCGAAAATTTTCCCATATTGAGGGCATTTTGGTAATTTTCCAAGTCAGAGGTAATTTGGTCATTTTTTTCAAATCGGGGTATTTTAGTCATTTCTTAAATCAAGATTACTATGGCCATTTCAAAACCAAGGTTTTAAGGCATTTCAAAACAAAACGGTTGGTCCCTTTCGGGTTTTAGTTATGAAGTTTAGCCTGTGAATAAGTCGTCTTAGCTGGGGTGAACCGTCACTATGCACCAGGTAGGATTCGGATGAAGAGGAGGTGAGTCACTAGGACTGCTTAAATACCAAGCTCCTCCCTAAATCCACTCCTAGACATGCATGCATGTTACCACACCTTTGGCTCGATGGCGTACTCACAGGTTTGTTTAGTGGATCATTAAGTCTTATGTAATTGAGTTGGGGTAAGCTATTCCTAGGGTTCAATAATTCCTATTCTGCTAATCTATGATCCCGAAATACCCATTTCCCCCACATATAAATCACACAACAGTCAGAAGTACTTACTTGGGCGGATTGGAGCCAGAGACTCGGTGCCATTCTGTTCATCCCATGTATTTCCAACCGAGAACATTTTAAAACCAAACCTTAAAATGTTTTAGGCATCAGGCCCACAGCCGAGCCTTTGAACTTGGCTCTGATACAAAAATTGTAACACCTCAAACCCGGTCAGCACACCATAACCGGATTTGGCATGTCATGGAGTGAAAACCTTTTGAAAACAAAAGTTTATCGGATAATTTTCTTTAGAAAACCCTTTTTGGAAATCCATGCTTGAAGTCTAATTATTATTACAAGTTTTTAGAAAACATTCAAGTTATCTTTGTTATCATAATTTAAGTGATGTTACCCGATGGCAACGCTTTAATGAAAAACGAAGGAGTTATAGTTTTAAAAACATTGCGTTCTGCCGGTTAATTATTAAAATCATTTATCCCACATAGTTAAAATAATAGCAATAATAAAATGAAACCAAAAATAAATCTTAGCGGCCTTATTACATAACCAAAAAACCGAAATTTAGAATTTAAAAAGTAACTAAAGAAACCATAATCCAACAAACATGCATGGCCGCCTCGAGTCCTCTTGACTCCGTCTCTGAAATCTATTCACCTGCAAAATATAAAGGAAGGGGTGAGTCACCAAGATTCAGTGTGTAAATCCCCAACCGGATAGTGCACTCACTTACACAAGTTATCAGTAAAAACATGCAAACCATGCAAAACATGCAACCCATAACATAGCCATCCAAACACCTTTAACTACCCCGTGTGGTCAAAACTACTGGTGGTCGAAACCATTGGTGACCGTAGTCACAATATATCGGTGTGGTCAAAACCATGGATGACTGGAGTCACAAATCAAGTGATGGGGGCAACCTATCGTGTGGTCAAAACCACTGATGACAATCCCATAAAAAATCTCATGGGGCCAACCCACTGTGGTACCAAACCACTGGGACGAGTCACATATCGATATGTGGTCAAAACCACTGGTGGTCAAAACTATTGGGACTTAGTCACAAAATATAATATCAAGACGGGCCAATCCGTCGTGGTCAAAACCACTGGTGACAGTCCAAAATAAATCATCCCCCTCCTCTCATCAAACCCAACATCATGTTCATAACATACATGTCATAATATCGAATGATCATGCTAATAACATATACCATAGCATTTAACGGATCACAATGATGTGTACCAAAATCACATAACAGGGGACTTACCCGGAATCCAAGCTTATTTCCACAAGACAAAGCCACTAATACCAAGGGTTATACAGTAACATAATAAGCATCATTAAACTAATAAAGTGTGTAAGCGTTTACACACCTGACTATACGCGAAATCCCAAAACTACGCGATACCACGAGATCCTGAAACGTATGTTCTTACTGCACCTACAATCGGCCAATACCACCCTTTAGATTTAAAGCCATTCAGCTTATTCATAAAATCCCGAGGGATATGTCGCCCCAAATATAACACACCTTAAGCTGATTTGGTTTCCAACCAAATCCCGAAGCCACACAAAGCCTCCTTGCAATCGGCCACACACTAGCACACATGAAAACATTTAGCCTTCACTTTTGATCGCTTAAGACATAGATCTTAATGTTGAACCCTTACCTAGATCAACCACCAAGTCCTCAAGGCTCCACAATTCGGCAATAGCCCTCCCTACAATCAGTTTTGTCACTTCATTAGAGAACTAAAGGCCATTCAGCCATAGTCATAAATCTCGATACCAAATAAGTTTGTCGTCCCTTACCTTGATGACTGATTTGGCCTTTAAACACCACAGACCGGCACACCCTATTGGTGTTAAGGGTTTCGGCTACCACATGGGACAATAATAAGTTAAGATCTCGATTACCACAATTGAAGAAATATTAAAAGAAAGACAGAAGAGGTTCGGCATTACTCAAATCGGTCAAGAAGAAAAGAAGAGATCCCTTACCAGAAGATTCGGCTATGTCCCCAAAAGTAAACTTGATTCCGATACTTAAGATAATGAAGAGAAATCACAAGAAGAGAGAGATTTATGAGCCAAGTATTCAATAAGGTACTTGATAAAACCGAAGAGAAACAACAAGCTTTCGGCTTTCGAAACAAAATAGAAAAGATGGGAAAGATGGGATCAAGATTTGACTTGAGTGGTGGTTTGATTTGAGAAAGATGGTGAAGAGAAGAGAGAAGATAGGTGAAAAGGGTTCCGTTATGGTGTTTTCGGCTTTGAGCAAAATAGGAAGAAAAAGAGAGAGATGAGGGAGATGAAGATTTCGGCTAAGTACTTTGAGAGAAAAAGAAATAACACTAATGAGCTTAAAGGGACATTCGGCTATACCAAAAGCTCCCCAAAATCGATAACCCCCCTTGCCCACAGTCCACTATTCGGCCAACTCTCCCAAGTGAGCTTGATAAGACTTAAACTCCTCAATTCCTTCATTTTCATCTATCGACTCTCTCTATCCTTATTCATCAAGAGAGTCCCACACGAGTACTCCTCTCCTTGCTTGTGGCGTGAAAAGAATAGCGGAGTGCAATTCTGCAGCTCGAACACGGCTCTCTCTCTCGCATGTGGCATCACTCCCCGACACCCTAGTGGCGCCTCCTTGCCATTTTTCCCATTGCTTTCTTGTGTCAACCTTCCCAAATAAAATCTCTTAACCCTCTCTCCTTTAGCTTCATTTCCTTGAATGCCAAAACAAAATTCTTAGCCCTAACTCAGGCCTAACTTAGGGTTTTAACTAGACCCCAAAACATGTTAAATGAACATTATAGACAATTCATCACATGCAACACAAGCAAAACGCAGAACCCCATTTTAAGGATGTGACATGAGTTTTCCATAAAAATCACTTAGAAAAATATATTTATCATACATCAAACTTTCATATTCCTCCATTAAAAATCAAAATACATGTATATCATACAAGGGTAAATCTTTAAACATGAACCCCAGCTCAAAATACAGCTAGAAATAGCTAACTCGAGTTACGAGGATCTCAAAAATATGAAGAACATTAAAAACAGGGCTAGGAGGTACTTACAATCAAGCTTGAAAGTTGAAGAAACCCTAGCTATGGTGCTCTTGAAATTTTCGGCTAGCTTGGAGAAGATGGACACCATTTTTGACTTCTTTTTCCCTTTTAATTAACTCATTAACCAAATGGCCAAATTACCCTTAAGGCCCCTTTCTTGAGATTTTTCCTTCCCATGTCCATTTTTTTCCATCTTGACATATAATGGTCTATTTACTAAATAAGGGCCTCTAATAATTCTTCTAATGCTATTTCATACTTGAATCTTCTATAATCTCATATTATTCAATTTTTGCAATTTAGTCCTACTAGATAAATTATTCACTAAATCATAAAATTTCTTCATGAAATTTTCACACAATCATGAAAACATGTCATAGACCTCATAAAAATCATAAAACACATATTTCTACCTCAGATTTGTGGTCTCACAATGACTATTTCGACTAGGCCCTAATCCAGGCTGTTACACGTGGGGTCGGACACAGGCTGGGACAAGGCCATGTGCTCCCATTTCGAATGTCCACACGGCCTGTAACATGTGCATGTCTTTGGCCGTGTGAGACACACGGCTGGGCCATACAGGCGTCTATGCCCTGTAGTTTGAAAAATTTTCTAAGTTTTGTAAAAATTTCTTGAGTTGTCAGTTTAGTCCCTAACCACCATGAATGCATGTTTTGGGCCTCGTATGCTCGTATTATGGACAATATTATTGATGTTTAATGATGATTATATGAAATTGAAAAATATATGTGCAATTTATGTTAATTTGAATTATAAGTCCGGTAATGCTCTATAACCCTATTCCGGTGTTGAATTCAGGTAAGAGGTGTTAGAAAAAAAGTACTAGAGGACTAGGGATTTATGAATTGAATGGAATGATCTCTCGGTTGACTAGATAAAGAAGACTTGGTTTGATAAGATCAAGATAATTGGCGTATAAGAGAATGATAAAACTGTAATAGTTTCAATTGAAGTAATTGACACAGAATAATGGTTAACTCGTAATAATTTTTACAAGATATCGAAGCATCCGTCAAGGTATGGTTATGATTCAACTTACTAAGTACTCATGTACTTACGAGATTTAGTATTTTCTTTTCAGGCATTTGGGAAGAGACTTCGTCTAGAGGAACAACGCTAGGACTACACCAAGTCGGTGGTGAGGTGGGCTATTATGCATACAGTGGATTTTGTGGCACAGTTTGAATATTCCTTTTTATTCTATTACAAATAAACTTCTAACTTGTAAAGATTTGTATCAAGAATGTTGTAAGCAAATATGTTTTAAATACTTCTCTTTTTTTTTGTAATAAGTATTTAATTAAAATGCCACCGAACATTTTTAAAGAAATAGGAAACTATAAATTATTTTGGCTAATGATTAAGTTTTGTGTAGTAACACCTAAATTTTGGACCCGATGAATCGGGTCGTGTTTGGGGCATTACATTATGTGAACCTCTCGTTTGGCCACATGTACAAGTTCATAGCCATATCTTCAATAATTTGACAGGCTCGCTCATGCGTGTGGTTCATTAAAGCACCTTCGAATGCTCCATCCACTGCGGATCTCACATTGTTGTCTAAATCGTTATAAAATATTTGCATTTGAAGCCACTCTTGCATTTTGTAATGGGGACACATCCTTAACAGTGACTTGAATCAATCCCAAGCTTTATATAGATTTTTTCCTTCAAATTGCTTGAAGTTGGCAATCTCTTGGAGGAGCTGAATGGATCTACTAACCTGGAAAAATTTATCTAAAAAATTTCATACTAATTCATCCAATAAGGTGATAGAACCTGGTTCCAATGAGTCTAACCAATCAACAGCATGGTCACATAAAGAAAAAGGGAATAATTCAAGACACACTGCATCATCGGTTACCCCGTTGTATTTGAAAGTGTCACATAACTAAAGGAATCACTTCAGGTGGTTGTTTGGATCCTCCATCATGTTCCCTCGGAACTGCTAGGTGTTTTGGATCATTTGGATCATTGCTGTCTTGATCTCAAAATTATTGGAGTTTATCATTGATCGTTCAATGCTGCCTCGTACAACATCGAGTGTTGGTAGTGCATACTCACACAATGTTCTTTGAGCCATCAGTAGCTATCCACAAATCTAGCTTGTGGTTCGAGTGGATCGTCAAATAAAGGATTTTCTCAAGGTAAATCAGTTACCGTAGGTGATTTTTTTTGCATGAATTGACGGTTGTGTCTCAATAGTCTCTTCGGATCACGATATGGCTCAATTTGAGTACTTCCACTTCGGCTCATACACTGAAAAAAGAGAAAAACAATATTTTTGGTATATTTAGTAAAATTTAAAATTAAAAAATGTAACTATAATCATTATTGTTCTTATTTATCCTACTAACTGCAACCAAATAAATTTAGATTCAATGCCGAAACCCCCTTAGCAGTGATGCCAACAACTTGACTGGCTCCAAACATGCAAACGTTTAGAGTATAAATCATGAAAATAAAATTATATAAAATCAATATGGTATCTACAAGCAAACATGTCAAATTCTAATATAGATGTGTGTTACAACGAAACACCGAGAAGTATTCCAAGGATCGTACCCAAGAGATGTTGAATTAAATCTGAAAAAATTATTATCTGTAGCAGTAGGTTTAAATAGTAATTATTAAAAAATATTATTATGACAATCAATATTAAAGATTGAGATAAGAAAATAATATTAAGAATTGAAACCACACAAATAACGTTAACAAACAAAAATCCCTCCAATAATAGACAGAAGACTAACTCGCTTCAGTGGTTGTAATCAACTTCAGACTTAGGGTTTTTATGAGAAGATTAATTATTACCTAGACAATATTACTAATAAACCGTAAAAGTAACATATTTTAATCCCACATTTAGCATACTTTTGGATGAATTATTCCTTGATTTATGTAAAAAGATGCTCTCAATCCTTTCTTTTCATGTTTTATACTCAAGAAAGCACCCGAGGATGAAAAGAACAAGAGACGGGCATAAAACGGGCCAATTTGGGCCAAAGTGGAAATCGACACGGCTTGGACTTCAAGCCACACGGCCATGCGTCATCAATTAACTAGAACACGGCCTAACCATAATTTGCACGACCGTGCCTCCATCACCAGACCCGAACACGGCATGAAGTCGATTCACACGGGCGTGTGCCATGGCCGTGCCCCTATCGTTGAAGAGAGGAATTTCACTCAAATTTGGATACTTAAAGGCAAAGAAACACATGCCAAAGCCTATTCAAACACCCGAGTAGGAATCATACTTGAATTAGGATACTTAGGGGCCAATCAAAGCATTCCAAGAGCCTATATAAAGACCCTAAGTGTAACTTTGAATGGTGGATGTCGGTTAGCGGTCGGCTAGGCCAAGGAGTCGAGCTGAAGGCGATTGTGGGAATCACTCGAAGATAGCCAGTTGATCCATCCCAAGAAGCCGAAATTATACTCAAGACGGCGGATCTCTCCTTCAATTCCTTCAGAGGTTTTAGGGATTTCTTATGTTTTGTTTTATCTTTTCTCTTGAGATGTTTTCTTTTATCATTATGAACTAAACCCTTCAGATACTTGAAGGGGATAAAACCTAAATGAATGTTGTTATTGTTTTCTGAACTATATGATAAACACTTAGTTTGTTCTTAATTATGTGTGCTTAATTCTTGTGTTGATACTTCTGGGATATTAACCCAAGTATGATATGCTTAGGGGGTGGAGCAAAAGTCCCTGCTTAAGAGTAGATCTAGCATAATGAAGTGGAGTTGATCGCACGTCCATAGATAGGGTGACGAGATTTTGCCGGATTAGGGTGAAACCTAATATGGGAGTCCATAGATCGAGTTAATGCTATTCTAGGGGTTTTAATTTGAAAGAGACTTTAATTAATCAACCTAGGGTTAGACGTTATTCGCCTCAAGAGAGGGTTTAATATAAATTAGGGAGTCTTACGGATCAAGCTAAGCGAATAAATCGTCTGGTTCAGTGTTAGATAACAAGTGAAGTCTAGGTGGATTCCTTCTAGGGTATCGTCGTAATCAACTGAGTTTTTTTTCTAAAAGTTATTTCTTCAAATTTTTTCTTTTTGTCTTTGCATCTTAGTTTAGTACTTAGTTAATTTAAACAATCACTAAATATTTAGGCTAAATAGTAGGAACAAAGTGAGTATTAGTATTTTTAATTCCCTTGAGTTCGACAATCCGATCTTGCCTAAACTATACTACTATTCGATAAGAGCACTGGCCTTAAGTCGTTGTCAGAGTTAGTTTCCAGGTTCGATCAATTTCTTTATAAATTTTCAAACTCGACAATTCAGACGATCAAGTTTTTGGCGTCGTTGTCAGGTAAGTAAAATATTAAGAAAACTCTATTTGTATTCCTTTAGCCATTATTTTTACTTTTATTTTTTTTCACGATTTATTATTTTTGCTAATTTTATTTCTTTCTTTTCCTAGTTGGTACCTCTAGTTTATGACTAGAAGGAACCCGACAAGACTTCTAATATACGATAGTGATATTGAAGTTACCGCTTGTAGGAATCGCAGAGAAATTAGGCGAGCCCTAAATTATACAGAAGAAGAGCAACAAAGCAGATCCAATCCTACAGAAGGGATGGACAAGAATAATTCGCAACCACAAGATGTGACAGAAAACAATGCTCCGCGTACTATGTATGATTATGCTAAACCTCATTTAACAGGAGCAGAATCGAGTATTGTTAGGCAGCAGAATCGAGTATTGTTAGGCCTGCTATAGCTGCTAATAATTTTGAATTAAAGCCTAACACTATACAAATGATTCAACAATTTGTTCAATTTGATGGTTTGCAGGACGAAGACTTGAATACTCATATAGCTAATTTTTTAGAGACCTGTGATACCTTTATAATAAATGGTGTTTCTGGTGATGCTATACATCTTTGGTTATTCCCCTTTTCAATAAGGAATAAAGCCAAGCAGTGGTTGAACTCGTTACCACGAGGGTCAATCACCACATGGGATCAAATGACCGAAAAATTTTTATTAAGATATTTCCCACCGGCCAAAATAGCCAAATTACGGAATGATATCTCTTCTTTTGTGCAGATAGATTTAGAGACATTATACGACGCATGAGAGAGATACAAGGATCTCTTGAGAAGGTGTCTGCACCATGGTTTACCCTTATGGCTCCAAGTCCAAACTTTCTATAATGGTGTAAACCCCGAACGAGGCAACTAATTGATTCACATGGTGGAACCCCGAACAATAGAACTCTGAAGCGACCTACGAGTTTATTGAAGAGATATCACCGAATAACTATCGCAAGCGTGTTACAAGGACAAAACCAACAAAATCAGATGGTGTTTTCAACCTCGACGCAGTAACTATGCTATCAACACAGGTAGAGATGATGAATAAAAAGCTTGATAGTTTGTGTTCTTCGCAGGTACACCCAGTAATGCAGTGTGAGGCAACTAAAAATGTGGTGAATCCTGAGTACCCACCCTACTAATTGGGCACCGAAACGAACAGATGAACTATATAGGGTAATAATTTCAAATCTAATAATAATCCTTATAGTAATACCTATAATCCAGGTTGGAGGAACCACCCCAATTTTTCGTGGGTAGGTCAAGGAAATCAAGGAAATCAAAGACAAAAACATCCTCAAAATTTCCAAAATCAGCCATATCCACAAGGAAAAAGCCAAACCTTGAAGAGATGTTGACAAAATTTATGGAAGCCACAGAAAACAGTCTTCAAGACACCGAGGCAACACTAAAACCCAACAAACATCGATGGAAGGGGTCAAGAACCAAGTTGGGGAACTTACTAAGTCAGTCGGGGAAGTTACAAAGTCAGTTGGACAACTTGCAAAGTTAATTTCTGAACGACCACAAGGGTGTCTACCACGCAACACCGAGATCAACCCAAAGGAAAAAAATCCAAGCCATAACAGCTCAGGAAAATGTAGGGTTAGATGAACCCAATTCAATTTAAGAAAGTGAGGTAGAAGAAGGTAAAATTGAGGTAACACAAGAAAAGACAAAACTGGTAGTCAAAGAGTACCAACCTCGTAAACCTTATCCCGTAGCGTTAAAGAGATACGGTACAGAGGAACAGTTCAGTAAGTTTCTTAAACTTTTAAAAAAATTACATATTAATTGACCGCTTCTTAAAGCTCTGTCACAGATGCCAGATTCGAGGAAATTTTTAAAACAACTCTTAACAAACAAGCGTAAGTTAGACGAGGAGTCGTATATGGAGCTAAACGCAATGTGATCAGCAATTCTACAAAATAGACTACCACAGAAGCTAAAAGGTCCAAGGAGTTTTACAATTCCATGTTTAATTGGTAGTTTAACTGTTGACGATGCCTTAGCTGATTTAGTGGCAAGTATAAAGTCATGCCTTATAAATGTTTAAACAGTTAGGTTTAGGGAAACCCAAACAAACTAGGATGAGTATACAATTAGCTGATAAAACTGTTAGAATTCCTAGGGGTATTATCGAAGATGTTCTTGTAAAAATTGATAAATTTGTTTTTCCAGTAGATTTTGTTGTCTTAGACATGGATGAGGATAATTCGATTCCTTAATTTTAGGAAGACCTTTTTTAGCAACTGCCACGACTAAAATTGATGTTTGTACAGGAGAACTCATTCTTCGTGTAAGTGACGAATCAATCAGTCTACAAGCTCTTGACTCGGCCAGAACATCAAATGATGAAGGTCAGAAAGTAAATTTAGTTGATAACCAACTTGTTCAACTTTCACCACAGGAAACACCACAAAGTTACAAATCTAAGCTGGATCATGAACCTCATGCCCAAAAAGAAAAAGAATATGAGGAGAAAAGCCTTAGGGTTGATAAACTAGAAGAATAAAAGACACACTTTAAAGAAGAACCAGAACCACACGAAGTAAAACCAAAGGAGCCCCTAGAAGAGCTCGTAGGAACATCAAACCACTTCAAAATAGGAGATCAGGTACGGTTCAATGAAGTACATCCTTGCATCACCACACCAAACTTGAATTCAAACGCAGACATCCCTCTCTAGGTACAAAATTTCTTCCCATACAGAACAGTCGAGGTAAGTAATCCTATATTCAGCACTTTTCAGGTAAATGCTTCCCGACCTAAAATTTATCATGAAACTAAAACTGATAGCATGAGGAAGGATATTCAAACATTTAAACCACCCTGATTTTTTAAACTTGAGGAAAGTCTAGCTTAAGACTTTAAACAAGCGCTTCTCGGGAGGCAACCTGAGCACTAACACTATCTCTTTATTTCTATTTTTGGTTATCTCTTTTCTATTTTTATTTTTCTCCTTCTCCAAAATTTTAATGAATCGAAAGTACAGATTCCCAGACCACACGGCCTAGCACACGACAGTGGCCATGGCCGTATGGGTACTCTGAATCAACGTACTGACATGGCGGAGATGGTACGAGTCAAAACGAATCAATTTTTTGAAGTCACGGACCCAACCACCACGCCACGGTCGTGTGATGCAACCGTGGCCGACACTGAGAGTTCATACACGACCGTGGCAAACTACACATGGGCATGGAAAAATGATATGCCACGATCGTGGTTGACACTGACTTATCACACACGGGCGATACGATCCACAGTACGGCCGTGCGAGTTGGCCATGTGCCTCGACACGCCCATGGTACACGGGCGTGGGACGGTGTCAAGATCCAAAACTCTATTTAAACCTCCTCACCCTCCCTATTTCACCCATTAACCTTCATCCATACCTTCTTTCCCTTAGATTTCTCTCCTTTTCTCCTATCATTCTTACAACTCTTAAGACAGCAAAACCATGCCAAATAACCGTAAGAGGCCAACCACTGTCTCCTCAAGGAAGACCAATCTACATAAGTTCATTCCAGCTACTTCAACCCTCCAACATGCCAAGGGTCTCCAAGACCTTTTCGTTTCTATTTTTCTTTTCTCTTTTGCTTCAATTTCCTTCCCTTTCACTATATTATGCTTAGTTTAGCTTATTTTAATTTAGTTTCTTAGTGTCAGGTTTGCCAGGCTGCTTAAGAATCATGCCACGACCATCGGCTCAACACAGCTTTAGAAATCACACCCACCTCGCGAACCATCCAACAATAAGGACTCCTCAGTCCATTTACCTATTCTTATAAGTTTATTTTCCTTTTTATTTTCCTTCACTTTAGCTTGCTTTTCTTTAAATATTTATTTCGTATATTTTGAATTTTTATTAATAATTCTTGGCTAATTCGTAACGAGTTTCCCAATTTCTTCATCTAGCACAATGACTGTTAGCATCCACCACAGCACCACCGTCTCCTCCTCCAAATTAGGCCAAAATAGTGATCCTAGAAAAAATTCAGGAAGTTTCACTTCTCCCTTCCTCTTTTGATTTTATCATTACATGATTATTTATCTATCCTTGTACATTGAGGGAAATGTACATCTTAAGTGTGGGGGTAAAAGTTCCTAACTTTTTGCATTATTCTCAAATCCCTAAATTATATCTAGTTCTTAAGTAATTGTTTCATATTACTAATTAGGATGAAATTTCTGATGATTTATGATTCTTATTTATATGTTTTAGAGTAAGTCATAGTTAATTGTGTATTGATGATTTAAACTTTAAGATACTAGAGAATCAAGCATGATAAGTCTATTTTTCAAGAATCAAAAAAAAATTTTCTAGGTTGTCGAACTGAATTTGAATACTACCTTGAAGTTTGAAATTTACAGGGATTGACATCAAAAACCCATAATTTTAGTGAGATTTAAAGCCTTATAGAGCATATATTCTTTTTCGTGCTCACTTTTTGATTATGACTGTGTCAACACTGAACTGTTATTCTAGAACTTGCCTCGATTATACATGTCAAGACCACATTTTTTATTTGATATACTGAGATGATAAAGGCACCTAGGTTTTAACCCACTCACTCCACTAAAAAGCCTACCTTCATAATTAACCCTTTGTAAACCCCGTTGATCCCAACAACCATTTTTATTGATTCACCCACTAATATTAACCCAAAACCCCGCTCGTATTTATTATCACCATTCCTTTGACTGCCCTTCTATCGAGAATTGATTTGATCAGTTGCCTAATTAGTTTATTTCAGTTGATAAAGTTCTTTCTTCATTATGTACTTATTTAGTTTGTTCTTAAAAAAATGAAGTATATTCATTATTAGTTCTATGTTCTAAGAGCTTACATGTTTAATTTCAATATCTTAAAGAAGAAGCTCGTATTATTAGTATTTTCATGTGATGTAATTATTCAGATTGCTAGTTCAATTCTTTTTCTAAAGTTAGGTAATTTGTCAATTCAATCTCGATTCTAACCTTCTGTTTTAGCCTTCATCCACACCTTTAACCCAAGCCCCGTTACAACCATGTTAAATACCTTTTAATTTGTGTATCATCTCATATTACAGTGGTGGAGATTTGATTTTCGGGCAAGCCTATGGGATTAACCTTTCAGGTTCGACTTATGAGTGCTTTTTCCTAAACCTTAAACACTTCGAGTGCTTTGAGTGAATCTTTAGTGAGGATGTCAATTCTTGTCGGTTTTGACTCAAAGGTAATTATTTAGATAAGGAGAGACGCCTATGTTTTCATGATACAAATATATGACTTAGAATTGTTTCAATCTTTAAGAGTCTTTAAGTTAAATTATCCATGTATAAATTATCTATGAATTAAGATAAGGCATTGTTAATGAGAATTATGAATTGTGGAAAGTTCGTTTTAATTGTAAGTTCAGAATTTTGCTTGAGGACAAGTAAAAGCTTAAGTGTGGGGGTATTTGATAAACCATAAAAGTAACATATTTTAATCCCACACTTAGCATACTTTTGGATGAATTATTCCTTTATTTATGTAAAAAGGTGCTCTTAATCCTTTCTTTTCATGTTTTATACTCAAGAATGCACCCGAGGACAAAAAGAACAAGAAACATGCTTAAAAAGGGCCAATTTCAGTCAAAGTGGAAATCGACACGGCCTGGACTTCAAGCCACACGGCCGTGCCTTGTCAATCAACTAGAACATGGCCTAACCATAATTTACACGGTCGTGCCTCCATCATCAAACCCGAACACGACATGAAGTCGATTCACACGGGCATGTGCCATGGTCGTGCCCCTATCGTGGAAGAGAGGAATTTCACTCGAATTTGGATACTTTAAGGCAAAGAAACACATTCCAAAGCCTATTCAAACACCCGAGTAGGAATCATACTTGAATTAGGATACTTAGGGGCCAATCAAAGCATTCCAAGTGGAACACCCCAAACCCAGCCCAAAACACCACGGCCGAATCCAGAATGTTACTGGAAAAGTGTTGAAAAGAATTTTGTTTTGAAGGTGTAAATAAGTTTTAAGTTCTAAAACAAATATTCAGCTTTAAAAAGGGGTTTGTCGTTTAAAATAGCAATTTTCCGACGAATCAAATCTTTCGGGTTGTGTAAAGTTAAAATAGTTGTTTGTGCGAGAATTTCGAGAAAACATAAGTAAACCGAATTTTGAAAACTTCAATTTTATTTCTAGGTTGTAAATGGCTTAAAGTCATTTTAATTAACAAATCCGACTTAAATCCATAATATCCCAAAATAGTTAAAGTGGCCTTATTACATAATAAAAATAACCCAAATAATATCCAAATGGTTTAAAATATAAATAGAGTTTACGAAAACAACTTCTGCATGGCCACCTCGAATCTGCTCCAACCCGGTCCAATGAATCACGAGTTACCTGCATCGTTTTAAACAACAGAGTAAGTCACCAGACTCAGTGTGCAATTAGTCCACACATATCCACAATTGGGCTTGGCCCCAAAGCCACATCAAATCAACATATCATGCACGAAGATGCAACATACGAACCCACCCCAACCTAGTATCCATCCGCTACACACCACCCATACATCCAACCACCACACACCGGGGGATTACTAAATCGACCCTCCATCCGCTACACACCTCTTTGGCAGTCTATACCGACAAACACACTGGTCAAAGTCCACTTAGTGGTCTAGCCACTGATCCACGTGATTAAATCACAAATATCCACGATGACACTCATGGTCATAATCAATCCACAATAAGGCTCGAGGCCATCATTAATCGTGACAGAGTCACCCACGTACAAAAATGTACACACTTCCCCTTTATCAATATATATATCTCGAACCCATGAACATGCAGCATAATATGATGAAATGGAAATATAATAAAGTATAAATGCATCCAGACATGCGTATATAACATGCTTGCATACATCCACAATTATTAACCATAACCTCGACATACGTAGTATACTAACCTGGTTTCTCGGATTACCTAAAATGGGTCCCACATCTCTACAGCCACTATTGCGGCTACCACGTATGTTTATACATTTTAACTAACAACTTAAGAAAACGGTGTGGTAATTACACAACTAAAAACCTAAAGAACTAGGCTATCAATATCCCTAACGTCCTCACTCGAAGAAACTACAGCGATCTGCTTGTCTCTCTCGTGGCCCCCACATCCCGATGGCCAATCTCGAATCAATGGCCCGACTGTTTCTTGAACTTAGGGGTAGGGACTATGTGTCCAACCCCTTTTGTTCCTTGGCTAGTACTCGAATCCATCAGACAAAATCTTTGGTCAGAAGACCCGGGTTAAAACATTGAATAGGAAAGAATAGCGAAACCAAATGAATACTAAGATCGAAAGAACATCCTTACCAAAGTCGACCTAAATCCCAAGGCTCTCACTTGAACTTGAAGGTTGTAACACCCCAAACCCGGCCCAAACACTACAACTGGATATGGTATGTCACTAAGAAAAATTTTGTAAAACAATCGTGTCGACAGAAAGCCCAAATGAGAATTTTGTAAAATGTGCCGTAATAATCAAAAGCCCAAAACTTAATTACATGTCTTAGTTTTAAAATAAATAAAAATAAATAATAAAGGCCCATAATAAAACAAAAATGTAAACTAATGGCCCATGGCCTTATTACAATGTAGTTCAAATCCATAACATAAAATACTAAAAAAAACTAATATGGGGAACTTTTCACCGGATCCACATTCTTTTGCATGGCCACCTTGCGCTCCACTACGGCCCGGTCCGTTGCACTAATTGTCACCTGAAAGGTTAGATTAATTTGGATGAGTCGTGAGACTCAGTGTGCAACCCTCATGCACCACTAGATTTGGGCCTCATAGAACATAACAACAATTTCATTTACATGGATAACAAGTAATATGCAAAGCCCAACCCAATTGCCTAGGTTTCCATCCGCTACACGCCCCCGTACCAACCAACACACCATTGGGGATTTCCACAATCAACCCACACCGCTACACGCCAAGATGGCAGTTATGCTGCTCATGAACATATATTGGCCAAAGCCCTTATAACAGATCACGGCATTAGCCGCTACAGTAAATCACGATAAAAATCGCTACACATATACATATACATATACTTCTTCCTTTCATCACCCAACCCATGCAAACATGTACAATAATTTAAAAACATGTATAAAAATTTACTTATAACATATAATCAGATTATTTACTAACCTGAGGGTCCGCTGTTTAAATTTGAGATTTCAGCTTTTAACATATACAACTTATGAATATATATAATTAATCAAATCTAGTCGGTGGGGAAATATTACACACCTGATTTTCGTACTAATACTTTCTCTACGTCTACGTTACTATCACTCGAGACCACCACTATCAGTCCTCGATCTGACTTCGATGTCGGCCCACACCCCGATGGCCAATCTCGTACTACCGAAACAGACCGCTTCTTGTATTTGGGTGTTGGTTGTACAGATCCAACCTTTTCTGCCTGACTGTTATTCGAGTCCATCCTTAATCACTAAACCATTTAAACGATGACATCTAATTACTTAACAACTATAACTCTTAAATCGAATTCTTACCTAATTAATTGAATCCCGATTATCGTTGAGAACTCGTCACCTCCCTTCCTACATTCAGCCATCATCAAAAGTAATTAACCAAACCAATGATCGAAATCCATCTAACATTTTGTGCCATTTGGCAGAAAATGAAAGAACAGAAAAGTAGCCATTCGGCCGAACCTACGCTTGGCCACCTACCTTCGACTTTTCACAATTCGGCACTATGGATCTCAACAAGAAAGGATTCGAATTTTATGGACAAAGAGGAAAATCGATAGTCATTAGTACACATGATTTGGGTTAGATCTTAGGAAAAGAAAAGTGAAATCGAATAGAACAAAATCCCGAAACTCACCAGATTACAAAGGAGTATTCAGCTTACGGTGCACCTTCGGGAAATAGAGATCTCATCTAATGATTCGGCTATGGAGGAAGAAGATGTGCACTAAGAGCATTCAGCTTTCAGAAGGGTTTTTGAGGAGAGGAGAAACACTTAAGGAGTTTCGACTATGATGTGTTTTCAGAAAAAAGAAAAAAAGAAAACTTAGAGAGAATGGAGTGTAAATTTCGGCAAAGAGAAAGAAAAGATGGAGAGAATGGTTAGTAGAATTTTGGCTAGCCTATACTAAACCGATTTCCCCCTCTGTAGTTGAGTTTCGACCAACTCTCCCTCTTCTTTTGATAATCTTTAAATCTCATGATAACTCAATCCTTATCTTACCTTTAGGAGAGCCCACACTAAAGCCAACTCCTCCCTCTTTAATTATCATCTTTTGTCACTTAAATAAAAGAAAAAGACTCCTAAAAAGAAGCCTAATTGCCGTCCAACCCCTTCCCTTCTTAGTACCAAAATTTGGCCCCAAAACTTGGGCTTCGGGTGGCTACAAATTGGGCCTCTTTCTCTTGCCTTTTGATGCCAACCCCCCTCCTTTCTTATGGCATCATTCCCTTCTAGGCCACAAGCCCAAAATGTTCATTAAACTACTTGAATCTTTATTTTAACCCAAGTAAGCTTAAACAAAATATTTAATTTGGGCTCTGTTTTAAACACATGAAACAAGAACCACATATAAATGCACAGGCCCACCTTTAAGATGTTACAAAGGTTATCGAAATCCCTACATAAGTCATGTTAGATTCAGCCTATCACCTAGTGACCAAACAAAATGGCCTTTGGTCGAACCAAATACCTTTTACCTTGATTGATCGAATCCTGAAAGATCACAAACACCCTTAACGCTGGTTTCAAACAAAAGAGACACAAAGTTAATGCCTTTATCAAGGTTCGGCCATACACAAGAACCAAGGTTAAGCTTTTGGTTTCAGGAACCAAAGAAAGAAAAAGAAAGATTAAAAAGGAATCACGAACCCTTACCACTGCTACTAACCCGATTGAGAAAATTGATAGGAGATGAATGACAGCACCCCCTCTACAGATTAACAAACGGAACAGAGTTACCACCCAAGAGATATTCAGCTCTAACAGGTTCGGCCAAGAGATAAAACTTGAGAAACAAATGAAATAGAAGAAGAAAAGAAAGAGTAGAGATGAAAAACAGGGAATAATGGTGAATAGAAGATTCGGCCAAGGTTCTAATGGCTAAGAGGGTTATTCGACTTTTGAGATTGAAGTGATCGGTGGAAAAGAAGAAGAGAGGGTTGAGGTTTATGAGGTTTTGGTTATGGGAGGGATTGATGAGTGTAGTTTGATTTTTAAGAAGAATGGAGAAAAGGTGACGCAAATGGAGTAAAAAGGATTCGGCTAGAGAGGCTTCAAGAAAGAAAACGAAAACTTGAAATGAAAAGGGAAGAAAAAGTGGTACCTTCAGCTTTTGAAAATGAGAAGAAAAAGATGAATAAGAGTGACCCCACTGGTCTTCTAAATTTCGACTATGAGTCAAAAAGAGAGAAAAAGAGTTGAGATGCTATGGGTTTTCGGCACAAGAGAGGATGAGAAGAAAGAAAAACTAAATTTCGGCACTATACACTATACACAAACAACCAAATTTTGGCACCCTCACCTTAAGCTCAAAATCGAATGTACCCTCTCAACCCCTCAAAAATTCAGCCAACACCTAACTAGTCAACACCGCCCATGATTTTCTCCTTAACTCCCTCTACACCTCCCATTCAAATGAGTTTGAATTATTCAAACCTCACAAATAACTCTCCACCACCCATTCGAATGGCTTGATCCATTCAACCCTCCATCTTTCAAGTGCCCTTGCTGAATCCACTGCCTCCCCCTCTTGACTCAAAAATGCAACTCCAAAATGCTGCCCACGCTACTCGAACCTTCTCCCCTTGAACTCCCCTTTGACGCAACTCCCCGCCCACCAAATGGTGTCTCCTTGCCACTCCACCACTCCACTTGTTATGTCCTAAAACACCACTTTAAATCCCTTAAGGCCTAGCTCCACTAGCTCTCCTTTAAAGGCTTCAACTAAAAATTTTCACCAAAGCTCCTACCTAACCTCAAGGCTTCCTAAAGCCCCCAACACACTCAAAAAGCATACAACACAAGGACACACAGATACGAGATCAAATGCAAAACCCCTAAATTTCAAATGTTACAGTTCTACCCCTTAAAGAAATTTTGGCCTCGAAATTACCTGGTCAAAATAGATGAGGGTATTGTTGATGCATTGCCTCCTCCGGGTCCCACTAAGTTTCCTCTGAACCATGGTTCCACCACAACACCTTAACTAGAGGAACTAATTTCTTTCGTAGTGCCTTCACATCTTACTCCAAAATCTAGATTGGTTTTTCCTCATACGACAGGTCTGGCTTTAGCTCAACTTCCTCGACGGCACCACGTGTAATGGATCCGAACGGTAACGTCTTAGCATCGAGACATGAAACACATCATGCATCTGCTTCAACTCTGAAGGTAACTCCAACTGATGTGCTACTGGCCCAACTCGCTTCAAAACCCGATAAGGCCCTTTAACCTGGGACTCAGCTTACCCTTACATCCAAATCTCATCACCTTCTTCCACGGTAAAACTTTTAGAAACACCCGATCACCCACTGTAAACTCTATCTCTTTTTGCTTAAGATCTGCATACGACTTCTGTCTGTCAGATGCCTCCTTCAGTCGAGCTCGGATTACCTTAACCTTCTCCTCAGATTCTGACACCATCTCGGGCCTAAAACATGACGTTCACCCAGTTCTGTCCAACAAGTAGGGGTCCAACACTTTCACCCATACAATGCTTTATACGGTGCCATCTGCATACTAGCTTGATAAATGTTGTTGTATGTGAACTCTACTAAGGGTAAGAATTCTTCCCAACTACCTCTGAATTCGATAACACATCCCCTCAACATATCTTTTAGCACTTGAATTACCTTTTTAGACTGGCCATCCGTCTGCGGATGAAATGCCGTGCTAAAATCCAACCTGGTACCCAAAGCCTGATGCAATGCTCCCCAAAATCACGACGTAAACCTAGGGTCCCTACCTGAGATGATTGACACTAGCACCCCATGCAGCCTCACAACCGATTTTGTCAACACGAACAGGTATGAAATGAGCAGATTTTGTCAACCGATCCACTATCGCCCATACCAAGTCTTTCTTAGTAGACGTAAGAGGAAGCCCACTAATGAAATCCACCGTGATTCTCTCCCACTTCCATTGTGGAATCTTCACTGGCTGTAGCAACCCCGATAGAACTTGATGTTCAGCTTTGACCTGCTAACACATCAAACACTTCCTCACAAATTTCGTAACTTTTCGCCTCAATCCAGGCCACCAGAACTGATCTCGTAGATCCTAATACAACTTACTCCCTCCAGGATGCATAGCGTAAGGGCTACTATACGATGCCCGGAGAATCTTCTGCCTTAACTCCTCATCCTTCGGTATACAAACCCTTCCACGAAAATAATACTCCGTCGCTGTTCACACTGTAATCCCTTATTCCCCCATCCTAAACTTGTAGAAGTCGAGCACTCAGAACCTCATCCACCAACTATTTCCCTTTTACCTGACTTAACCATGTCGGCTTCACCTGCAACTCTGCTAATAAACTCTTGTCGTCATAAAGGCTAAGATGAGCGAACATCGCCCTCGGGAGTCATCAACGTCATGCACTTAGTAGCACAGTCCAAATTCTCACAATACCTTACTAACCAGTCCATGCTTAGGATCAAGTCAAATTCTCTGAACGGTAGCTCCATCAAGTCAGCCGGAAACACTAACCCTAAACTTTTAAAGGCACATCTCTAAAAAGTTTATCTACTACTACCGATTGCTCTAATGGACTAAGTACTGTCATCTTTCTAGAGGCAATTTTAGGATTCACATTCAAGGTTCCAGACACCAGACTAGCAATATAGGAGTGAGTTGACCCAACATCAATTAAAGCAGTAAAGGGTAACCCAAAAATGAGAAACGTACCCATGATAACATCTGGTGCATCCCCCTCCTCACGACGTTTGGCTGCGTAAACCAACCCAGGCTGGCTTGCATCTAAGCTCCCAGCACCTCTTCCTAGTGCTCTACGACCCTGACCTAAACCATTCCCTCCTGGGTTTGGACCATGACCTCTTGACATCTGTTGACCACCTCTTCCTAGCTACACATACCCCTGACCTACCATCTGAGTCCTAGCCATATCCTGAGGACAATTCTTAGTCAGATGGTCCCTTGACCCACACCTGTAGCACTCTTTATTCCTTCCCAGCACTCTCCTACATGAGACCTCCCACACTGAGCACACTGACAGAACTAACTTCTAGTAGCTGGCGCAGAAACGCGAGCATGTCCCTCAACCCTAGGCTTTTTTTGGAAACCCCCCGATGTTACCGACGGTCTAAAACTCCTCTTATTCCTACCTCTATTCTTATCCCAATTCTGCCTCTCAGTTCACTTAACCTCCTCAGCTATCCTTACTTTTTCCACTAAAGTAGCAAAGTCCCTCTCCCGCTAAGAAACTATCAACACTCCTAGCTCATCTCGCAGCCCATCCTTGAATCTCATACAGTCAGAGTGAGTCGCTTGCAACCATCCTCCAAGGTCCGACTTAACCGCAAAATTTTGCTTCATACTCACCATCTTGTCTTACCTCCTTGCACTAAGTTCAGAAACGCCTTCCTCTGTGCATCCACATAACTAGCCCCAATATATTTCCCTTCGAACTTAATCTTAAAGAAACTCCAATCCACTCGCTCGCGTGAGTACCCTCTCGACAAAGAGCCACCACCGTAGGCCTCATCCCGAAGTAAAGAAATAGCACCCTTCAATTTCTCTTCAGCTATACAATCCAAATCATCCATGATCCTCTCGACTGCCTCTAACTAGTGCTCTGCCACATTCGGAGCTACCCCCGAGACACCCCTAAATATATCTCAGCTCCATTCACTCTGAGTCACTCAGACACTGATTTTTGAGCCCCAATACCCATATTTGCCCCCACAACTCTCTCCAAAACCCGCAGTATAGCCTGAGACACTGCATCTTCTCCACCCGTTTGATCCTGGAACTCTACTTTCGCACCTGGCGACGGTGTTTCGTTCCCTAATTCATGACTAGACCCAACTAGTTCTGATACAGCCATCCTGCCTCTACCACACAGTAACATCCTAAAATGGGGGTTGTTGTGTTTAAATTATTTTTGCATGGGTATGGCTTGATTGTGGTAGTAATTAAGGTGTTTTAAGATCTAGGTATAAGCCAAGGGTAGGCCCGAGCTGTGGGAAAATTTTTGTTTTAAGTTTTAGTAAAAGGGAGCTAGGAGAGTTAGGGGTTAAAGGAAATTATTGGGAGTTTTAGACACAAGAATACCGGTGGAAAAGTGGCAAGGAGGCATCACTAAGGTGTCTAAAGAGTGATGCCATATGCAGGGGAGGAGAACTCAGGTTCGAGCAGCAGAAATCTCACTTTTTGCTTATTATTTTGACGCCACAAGCAAGGAAGAGGAGTGCTCAGGAGGGACTCTCTTGAATGGATGAGGATGTGATCATCGATTTGAATTGGATAGATAAAGGTGATGAAAGTTAGGAGCTTGAATCTTATCAAACTCATTTGGGAAGAGTTGGCCGAATGGTGGACTGTGGGCAAGGGGTCTATCGGTTTTAGGGAGCTTTTGGTGTAGCCGAATGTCCCTCTAAGTTCTTTAATTTTATTTTATTTCTTTTTATTTCCTTCTCAAAGTGCTTGGTCGAATCTTCTTCTCCCCCATCTCTCTCTCTTTTTCTTCTTCTTATTCTTGCTTAAAGCTGAAACCATCTTAGTTCATTTCATCTTTTCCTTTTCTCAAACCCTTGTGCCGAAATCTTCATCCTCTTCCCTTGCCGAATCTTTCCTCTCCCATTCCTTATTTTCTTTTCCATTTTCTTCTTTTCACTTTAGCCGAACCCCATTTGTTTATCTTCTATCAACCATACCCGAATCTCCCTTCATCACTCAACTCTTTGCCGAATTTTCCTTCTTTCTTCTAGTGTTATTTTGGCTAAATATCAACCAAGAGTAGATCTTCTTCGGGTTCTTCTCTAATCGGATTTGAAGAGGGTAAGTGTCCATGGCTGAAATCTTATTACTTATTTTCTCTCTTCTCTCTGTCGACTTTCATGAGAGCAAAAGCCAAATTTCAACATTTGCTGATAAGTAATGCTAATCATCTATAGGGACCGATTTCTTTTAGGACCTCTGGGATTTTGAAGTAGTAGATCTGAGCCCTCTATTCTCTGACAATCAAATTCGGTAAGTCAGTGGTAAGGATCCATATTAGTTTAGTCTTTCCATTAGATATTTGAAAAGCCGAAGGCTATTGAAATGAGTGTTAATGATTTCCAGTTGTAGGGGAAGGCTCAATCTCATATACTTCGGGTGGTGGCTAGTATTCAAAGAGCATCAAGGTAAGGTTTGGGGTTCCATGCGTTAACCCTTTGGGATTTGTTGGTGTGGCCGAATGGCCTTGTTACTGATTTTGGGTTTGGCTGAATGTAGGATCAAGAAGATTTGGTGCAGTAGATCGGGTCTTCGGGATTTAGTGATAGCGTTAGTAACAGGTGTGTAACGCTTACACACTTTATTAGTATAATATGCCTATTATGTTACTATTTAGCCAATGAAATCAGTAGTTATGCCTTGTGGATATGTGCCTAGATTCCGGGTAAGTCCCCTGTTATGTGATTTTTGATATACATCATCATGTTATTGATATATGCTATGCTATGCGTTATTGCATGATACATGATATTATGTCACGTATGTTATGGACATGATGATGGGATTGATGAGAGGAGGGGGAAGGAATATTTGGACTGTCACCAGTGGTTTTGACCACACGTCTGGGTTGGCCCCATCTTTGATATTATATTTGTGACTAAGTCCCAGTGGTTTTGACCACCAGTGGTTTTGACCACATATGAATATTGTGACTCGTCCCAGTGGTTTGGTACCACAGTGAGTTGGCCCCATATGTTAATTATGGGATTGTCATTAGTGGTTTTAACCACACGATGGGTTGGCCCCATCACTTGATTTGTGACTTCGGTCATCAATGGTTCTGACCGCACCGATATATTTATGACTACGATCACCAGTGGTTTTGACCACCAGTGGTTTTGACCACACGGGGTAGTTAAAGGAGATTCGGTTGGTTAGGTTATGGGTTGCATGATTTGCATGATTTACTGATGATTTGTGTGAGTGCTTGCACTATCGGGTTAGGGGTTTATACACTGAGTCTTGGTGACTCACCCCTTCCTTTATATTTTGTAGATGGGGCGTAGATTGCAGATATGAAGCCGGGGGGACTCGAGGCGGCCATGCATGCTAGTTTGGGTTTTGATTTCTTTTAAGTTACTATTTCAGTTTATTTATTTACTTAAATTTGGTTTTGGTTTGTAATAAGGCCGCTAAGTATTATTTTGGGTTTTATCATTTGCTTTTATTTTGATTATATTATACCTATGTTGGATATATGGACTTGTTAAATTAACTCCAAAAGCAATGTTTTCAAAACCATAACTCCTTCGGTTTTTAAACGCTGCCATCGGGTAACATCACTTATAAGATGATAACAAAGGTAACTTGTATGTTTTCTAGAACTTGCAACAACCAAGAGGGTTTTTCAAGCATGAGTTTTGAAGCGACCATCACACAATTTCAAAATCATCTTAAACAAGGATTTCTAAACTTTTCATACTACAAAAGGGTTTTCTAGGAAAATTTTCCGACAAACTTTTGGTTTAAAAAGGTTTTCACTCCGTAGCATGCCAGATTCGGTCGTGGTGTGTTGACCGTGTTTGGGGTGTTACACACGCCCACACACATTACGACCACGTCCCCTAGAACTCATGTCTATCATCACGTTTTAATCTATTTTAAGAACTTTTTTGCACTAGCTTTCTTTCCACTTGTTGATTAAAGGGGTAGTTTTATGACATAGAATTTCAAGTTATTCTCTCCTAAAGCGCATACATCCCTAAAGGTTTTAGTCTCTAAAGAGAATATCCTAAATTCTAATGTCCATATCCACAACAATGCACCACCTAACCATTTTCATTCAATTCATTTAACAAGTCAGTAGACTTACCTGGTAGACCTGGGCCAAAAATTCGAGTGCCATGCCTTCACAAATCCATTTCATGAAAAATTTCCTTTAACTACTTTTGAATATCAATTTGAAAAAAATTTTGGGGGCCTCAAAACCCAAAGGCCGAGTTTTAAACTTGGCTAGGATACCAAATTGTAACACCTCAAACCCAGCCCAAAACACCATGGCCGAATCCAGAATGTTACTGGAAAAGTGTTGAAAAGAATTCTATTTTGAAGGTGTAAATAAGTTTTAGTTCTAAAACAAATATTCCGCTTTAAAGAGGGGTTTTTAAAATAGCAGTTTGCCGATAAATCAAATCTTTCGAGTTGTGTAAAGTTCAAATCGTTGTTTGTGCAAGAATTTCGAGAAAACATAAGTAAACTGAATTTTGAAAACTTCAATTTTATTTCCAGGTTATAAATGGCTTAAAGTCATTTTAATTAACAAATCTGACTTAAATCCATAATATCCCAAAATAGTTAAAGTGGCCTTATTACATAATAAAAATAACCCAAATAATATCCAAACAGTTTAAAATATAAATAGAGTTTACGAAAATAACTTCTGCATGGCCACATCGAATCCGCTCCAGCCCGGTCTAATGAATCACTAGTTACCTACATTATTTTGAATAATAGAGTGAGTCACCAGACTCAGTGTGCAATTAGTCCACACATATCCACAATTGGACTTGGCCCCAAATCCACATCAAATCAACATATCATGCACGAAGGTGTAACATGCTAACCCACCCCAACCTAGTATCCATCCGCTGCACACCACCCGTACAACCAACCACCACACACTGGGGAATTACTAAATCGACCCTCCATCCGCTACACACCTCTTTGGCAGTCTATGCCGAAGGACACACTGCTCAAAGTCCACTTAGTGGTCTAGCCACTGATCCACATGATTAAATCAAAAATATCCACAATGAGACTCATGGCCATCATCAATCCCCAATGAGGCTTGATGCCATCATTAATCGTGACAGAGTCACCCACGTACATAAATGTACACACTTCCCTTTATCAATATATATATACCTAACCCATGCACATGCAGCATAATATGATGAAATGGCAATATAATAAAGTATAAATGCATCCAGACATGCGTATATAACATGCTTGCATACATCCACAATTATTAACTACAACCTCGACATACGTAGTATACTAACCTAGTTTCCCGGATTACCCAAAGTGGGCACCACATCTCCACAGCCACTATTGCGGCTACCACATATGATTATACATTTAACTAAACAACTTAAGAAAATAGTGTGGTAATTACACACCTGAAAACCTGAAGAACTAGGCTATCAATCTCCCTAACGTCCTCACTCAAAGAAACTACAGCGATCTGCTTATCTCTCTCCGACGCTGGCCCACACCCTGGTGGCCAATCCCAAAACGCTGAAACTGGCCGTTTATTGAACTTAGGGGTAGGGACTACATGTCCAACCCCTTTCATTCCTTGGCTGGTACTCGAATCCATCAGACAAAATCTTTGGTCAGAAGCCCCAGGTTAAAACGTTGAATAGGAAGGAATAGCAAAACCAAATAAATGCTCAGATTGAAATAACATCCTTACCAAAGTCGACCTAAATCCCGAAGGCTCTCACTTGAACTTGAAGGTCGTCGAAATCCCTACATAAGTCATGTTAGATTCGGCCTAACAACTATTGACCAAACAAAATGGCCTTTGGCCGAACCAAATACCTTCTTACCTTGATTGATCGAATCTCGAAAGATCACTAACACCCCTAACGCTGGCTTCAAACAAAAGAGACACAAAGTTAAGGCCCTTATCAAGGTTCAGACATACACAAGAACCAAGGTTAAGCTTTTGGTTTCGGTAATCAAAGCAAGAAAAAGAAAGATTAAAAAAGAATCACGAACCCTTACCACTACTACTAACCCGATTGAGAAAATTAATAGGAGATGAAAGACGGCACCCTCTCTACAAATTAACAAACGGAACAGAGTCACCACCCAAGAGATATTCAGCTCTGATAGGTTTGGCCAAGAGATAAAACTTGAGAAACAAATGAAATACAAGAAGAAAAGAAAGAGTAGAGAAAAAAAGGGAATAATGGTGAATAGAAGATTCGGCCAAGGTTCTAATGGCTAAGAGGGTTATTCAGCTTTTGAGATTGAAGTGATCGGTGGAAAAGAAGAAGAGAGGTTTAAGGTTTATGAGGTTTCGATTATGGGAGGGAGTGATGAGTGTAGTTTGATTTTTAAGAAGAATGGAGAAATGGTGACGCAAATGGAGTAAAAAGGATTCAGCTAAAGGGACTTCAAGAAAGAAAACAAAAACTTTAAATGAAAAGGGAGGAAAAAATGGTACCTTTGGATTTTGAAGATGAGAAGAAAAAGATGAATAAGAGTGACCCCACTGGTCTTCTAAATTTCAGTTATGAGTCAAAAACAGAGAAAAAGAGTTGAGATGTTAATTGTTTTCGGCACAAGAGAGGATGAGAAGAAAGAAAAACTAAATTTCGGCACTATACACTATACACAAACAACCAAATTTTGGAGCCCTCACCTTAAGCTCAAAATCGAATGTACCCTCTCTCAACCCCTCTAAAATTTGGCCAACACCCAACTAGCCAACACCCCCCACGATTTTCTCCTTAACTCCCTCTACACCTCCTATTCAAATGAGTTTGAATTATTCAAACCCCACAAATTACTCTGCACTACCCATTCGAATGGCTTGACCCATTCAACCCTCCATCATTCAAGTGCCCTTGCTGAATCCACTACCTTCCCCTCTTGACACAAAAATGCAACTCCAAAATGATGCCCACGCTGCTTCAACCTTCTTCCCTTTGGAACTCCCTCTTGACGCAACTCCCCTGCCCACTAGATGGTGTCTCTATACCACTCCACCACTCCACTTGTTGTGTCCTTAAACACCACTTTAAATCCCTCAAGGCCTAGCTCCACTAGCTTTCCCTTAAAGGATTCAACTAAAAATTTTCACCAAAGCTCCTACCTAACCTCAAGGTTTCCCAAAGCCCCCAACACACTCAAACAAGCATGCAACACACAAGGACAAATAGATACGAGATCAAATGCAAGACCCCTAAATCCTGGATGTTACACCAATAGCCTATATAACGACCTTGAGTGTAACCTAAAAGGCGGGCGGTCAGTTAGGCAGTCAGCTAGGCCAAGGAGCCGAGCCAAAAGGCCTGATTTGTGGGAATCACTCGAAGATAGCTAGCTGATCCATCCCAAGAAACTGGAATTATACTCAAGATGGCGGATCTCTCATTCAATTCCTTTAGGGGGTTTTAGGGATTTCTTATGTTTTGTTTTATCTTTTCTCTTGAGATGTTTTCTTTTATCAGTATGAACTAAACCCTTTAGATACCTGAAGGGGATGAAAGCTAGATGAATCTTGTTATTATTTTCTGAACTATATGATAAATACTTAGGTTGTTCTTAATTATGTGTGCTTAATTCTTTTGTTGATACTTCCGGGATATTAACCTAAGTATAATGTGCTTAGGTGGTGGAGAAAAAGTCCCTACTTAAGAGTAGATCTAGCATAATTAAGTGGAGTTGATCGCACACCTGGAGATAGGGTGACGAGATTTTGCCAGATTAGGGTGAAACCTAATATGAAAGTCCATAGATCGAGTAAATACGATTCGAGGGGTTTTAATTTGAAAGAGATTTCAATTAATCAACCTAGGGTTAGACGTTATTCGCCTCGAGAGAGGGTTTAATATAAATTAAGGAGTCTTAGGGATCAAGCTAAGTGAATTAATCATTTGGTTCAGTGTTATATAACAAGTGAAGTCTAGGTGGATTCCTTCTAGGGTATTTTCGTAATCAACTGAGTTTGTTTTCTAACAGTTGTTTCTTCAAATTTGTTCTTTTTGTCTTTGCATCTTAGTTTAGTACTTAGTTAATTTAAAAAACCAATCACTTAATATTTAGGCTAAATAATAGGAACAAAGTGAGTATTAATACTTTTAATTCCCTTGGGTTCAACAATCTGGTCTTGCCTAAACTATACTATTGTTTGATAGGTGCATGTGCCTTAAGTCGTTGTTAGAGTTAGTTTCTAGGTTCGATCATTTTCTTTATAAATTTTAAAACTCGACAATTTAGACGATCAATTACCTTTTGGCCTCTACTACCTAACTAAACAACCAGTACATGCTTACCTCTCAACCTCACTTTCCTAACTGGGATAAATACACGATTTACTCGGTAGCTTCGTCTCTCGATCCGTTTACCTATATTACTTCCTAGGGTCATCAAGCCTAGGGTTTAAGAAGACATGCATTCACACCAATTATTCCTATTGAAAAACCCTAACTCTTTCATTAATCACTCTTACATCTTCTCGTTAAACTTCCTAAAACTCTAACCACTCATCATCTTAAAAACCATCTTTTCTACAATTAAATTAATCATGCAAAGAACAAAAAATAATATAAAAGAGAAAAGATAGAAATTGTCCTTATGATATCTTGAAGTGCTTGGAATAGGGAAATCATTTGACAGTGCTCAAGATCTTGTCGTATGCAAACAAAGAAGCAAAGAAAAATACTAAAATATTGAATTGCAAATACTTGGATTCAAATCAACTCCAAGCCGAAGAACAAGAAATAAAATTGTTTACAATTTTTTTTTTAAAAAAACATAAACTAACCTAAACCTACTAAAATAAGTCCCAAAACTAATGTTGCAAAAAGCTCTCCAAGATTTCCACAGCTTAACTACTTATATGAGAGTTTAGCAACCCTAATTAGGGTAAACACCAACCATAATTACATTATAAGATGTATTGTGTGGATGGAAACACCCTTCCTTATTTTTGGCCTCATGTCGTTCTTGTGTCACAACACAGACTTCTGCATGTTACGACACAAAACCTCGAATGTGAATTCCTTGATCAGCTCTGTAATAGTCCAAATTTGACCCTAATCGGAACGGTGGTTTTGAGACCACGAATTTGAGTTCAAAATTTTTTTTAATATTATATTTTGTGCTAATTATATGTGATTTATGATGTGTGAAAGTTTCGTATGAAAATTTGATCGTTTGTGTGTTTAATTAGAAAAAGGACTTAATCGAATAAAATGTAAAAGATGCAAACTATAGTGAGATGTGCTAAATTGATTATGGCTTTTTAATATGGGGTATTAAAAGGGCAATTAGCCCATCTTAAGAGTTAGTGGACGGCATATACCAAGATTAACCTTAGTATTATTGTTTATATATTAAAGTATAAAGGTTAATTTAGTAATCAAACAATTACTTAATATATATGTTAATTAAAACACAAAAATAAGCATGTTTGTTTCATCTTTCTCTTGGTTGAATGCATGAAATTGAAGAAGTGAGAAAGCCAAGCTAAGTTCAGCATATATCAAGCTTAATTAGGTATGTATTTTAGCTCAGTTTTTGTTGATTTTTACGTTTTTGAAATCGTTGCATAGAGTATTAGCTGACCCATGCTGAAATTTTGATATAAACACATGAATGATGTTCAGCCATTGACATGTTCTTATGAATTTTAATGTTTGATGATTTTATTTAAAAGTTACGATATAGATTAACAAGTTTTGAGTTGGAAATTTTAGTAAATTTGAGCATTTAGGACTAAATTGAAAAGAATAAATTTTTGGAAGGGTTCAATTACAAGATAAATGAAATGTGTGCATTTGTATAGGTATATGGAAGATTTGTCCCTTGATATGTATAACCAAATTAGGTGTATTTTGTGTTTTGTACAAATTGGACTAATTTGTTAAAGTATGAAACATTAGGGGTAAAATAGTAAATTGCCCATTTATGTGTTTTGGGATTAAATTGAGATGAAATGTGTTTGAATGAGCTAAATTTTAATGTGTTTAGATCAAGAACAAAGAAAAATGGATTTGGATCGGGGAAAGGCGAAGGTTATCGAATAGCTGGTCTACGTTGTCCGTCGATAGTCGAGGTAAGTCTTTAAGCAATTATATGTCAGAAATTACCTACGTACTCTAGTAAATATTGAAAATTGAAATGTTGGTAAGGTACATATGAAGTTACCAAATGTGAATTGTATAATGTTGAGTTAGTTTTATTTATGTAATGTGAATAAGCTTACTTGAAATTGATATGTGATAGAATTATGAAAAATAAGTGATACATGTGGTTGTGGCATTAAGGAATGTGTATGGAATGATTAACTATATTGACATTTGGGCTTTACTGCCTAGCAGGCCTTGTGCCAGTGACCTATATCGGGCTTAATGCCTAGCAGGCCGTGTGCCGGTGAATGTAATTGGGCTTATTGCCTAGCAGGCTAAACGCCGGTGTTTAAATCTCAGACCTCTAGTCTAGCAGGCTCAATGCCGGTGTGTAATTCGGGCTTTAATGCCAAGCGGGCTTAATGCTGGTGATATGCTATAAATGGAGAATCTGAGAACCAAACAAGGTGAGAGATATTGAATGCTATGTGCTAGAAGCTCGGGTAAGAGTTAGCCTACTATAAAGAATGAAGTAAGTTAGTTTATTATCGTTTTAGTTAAGTATGAGGTGATGAAGTGGATGATTCAATAAGTATTTTACTTTGTGATAATGAACTTATCATTGATGGGTATGAACATTATAATATGTGAAATTGAGATGTATATATATATATATATATATATATATGTATATTACATTGAAGATTCGGTTATAAATGGAAAGATTAATGGTAAAAGAGTTTTGAAAGTGTTGGCATATGTGTACAAATAGGAATATGAGATCGATATCTATGATGTGTTCATTTGATTTGGAAAATACGAATATATATGATAGTTATATGAATTGATGATGTATACGTTCATGGTAATAAAGTGCTAATATTTAGGTCAAGGGTATTGCTAGTATTCGGCTATGTATAATTCACATATTGAAATGTTTATATTCAATGCTATAAGCCTGAAGATTAAAATGTGTAAGTGTATGATTATTATATTAATATTTGCTTGAGACTTACAAAGCTAGTAAGCTTATTCCATGTGTGTTTATTGTGTTGTTTTATAGATTTTGGTTAAGCTACGGGCTCAGAGGATCATCGGAGAAGTCACCCACACTATCAACTTTTTGGTACTCATAAACTTAGTTTTTTATTCGAAAGGCATGTATAGGCTAGACTAAGTTGTAAAACCAATGGTATTTAATCATGTATATAAATATAGCCTTGCGAAAATGGCTATTTCTTTTGGTTAAGCTTCACTTATATGTTTTGGTGTAATGGCTTGTTCAATATGCTAATGAATGTTTATATTCCGTTGTAGTTTAAATTATGTATGAAATGTGAATTTATGATAGAGGTGTTATGTGTTCGGTTTTGAAAAACTTGACTTTGGGTTGTCATATGCCAAACATGGTTGTTACGGTTATGTTGTGTGTTTGGTCATGACCAAGGTGAACTTATAAGCTACTTGTCTAACATGTTTTTTTTTTTTTTTGAATTCTAATTGAGTTAGACATGTGTTTCGGCAATATGGTAATTAACGTATGCTTGATGTGTTTAGTAATAATAAATGAAGTTATGTTTAAATGAACTTGGTTATGTGATATTTATGATTTTATAATGAGACATGTATATGAAAGTTGGCTTATTAGATCCAATTGCTAATGGTAAGAAAGGTATATGTGTTTCTTGGTTGGTTAGTTACGAATTAAATTAAAAGATGAAATTGAATGTTCGGTCAGGATGTGACTTTGGTATGATTGTATATGTAATTGTTGTTAAAATAGTAATAATGGTTTGATTGGGTTAATATGCATATGTATATATATATATATATATATATATATATATATCATGAAAGTTTAAGTTATATTATGCAGACATTTGTATGTATTAAGTTCCAAAAATAGAACTTGTTGTACCTTATTTAATTCAATAGATCATGATGTTATATAAATTAGTTGAGTTCCTATTTGTCTGTGTTGATTTCAATTGAACGTCTATTCGAAAGCGAGTTTAGTTTGGTAATTCCTTATAACCCTAATCCGGTAACGGGTACAGGTTAGGGGTGTTACATTTGATTGGTATCAGAGCTTACGATTTAGTCGATTCTAGGACTACCATAGCGCATGAGAGTCTAGCTATACATGCCTTTATTATATATACAATAGTGTTGTGACTTATGACATTTCAAACTATGTTTTATTTAGTAAATGGATCCTGACAGAGCCGTAGCGGATGACGTAGAGAGTGTAGCGCCTGATCGCGCATGTGGGTCAGTGCCGGTAGACTCTCGACCTGTCTCGGGTGGCCATGAGGGGGAGGCTAAGTAGGCCTTCTACCAGATGATGAATGAATGGTTTACCCAATTTATTCAGATTAACCCGGCTGTACAACAACCTCCACC
Source organism: Gossypium rotundifolium (assembly GCA_025506655.1). NCBI lineage: Eukaryota > Viridiplantae > Streptophyta > Magnoliopsida > Malvales > Malvaceae > Gossypium > Gossypium rotundifolium. The sequence continues at coordinate 116,587,323 of CP106727.1, read as the reverse complement.
CCCGAATAATCCAACTCTGGTACCTTCAGCACTCGATGATAGATCTGATGAGATCTAGTAGGCCTCTTGTTGATAAAATCAGGAAATATGGGGCCGAAGAATTCAAAGCTAATGATGATGATGATGCAGAGTGAGCTGAGATGTGGCTTGATAACACTATTCGGGTACTTGATGAGCTATCCTGTACTCTAGATGAATGCCTGAAGTGTGCTATATCTTTATTACGGGACACTGTATATCACTGGTGGAATACACTGGTATTAGTGGTTTCGAAAGAAAAAGTGACTTGGGATTTCTTCCAGATCGAGTTCCGTAAGAAATATATCAATCAGATATTCATCAATCAGAAACAAAAAGAATTCTTAGAACTGAAATAGGGTCGCATGACTGTGATTGAGTATGAGCGAAAGTTTGTCAGATTGAGCCGATATGCCCGAGAGTGTGTATCAACTAAAGCCATTATGTACAAAAGATTCGAAGACGGTTTGACTGAATATATAAAGTTGCTAGTTAGCATGCTTGAAATCAAAGAGTTCGTAGTACTTGTTGAACGAGCTTGCAAAGCTGAAGAGCTTGGAAAAAAGAAAAGAAAGGCTGAAATGGAAGCTAGAGACACTCGTAAAAGATCATCGAGTAAGACTTTCCCTTCTGTATCTAAAAACTTCAAAGATGACTTTGGCCGACATAAAGCTACTTCAGACATGTTTAGATGAGATCAACCTTCAGTGGGTTCTCGAGCTACTTCGATGGCCAGTGTTGGTAATGCCCAGCAAAATCGGGTTGAACGCAAGCATTGTGGTAAATGGCATTCTAGGAATTATAGATTTTGTGATCGGCCTTGCTTTAAATATGGATCATTGGATCATTTTATCAGAGAGTGCCCGATGTTAGTTGAGCAAAAGACGTCCCAAAATATCAGATCGAGTAATGTGTCAGTGCGAGGCAGACCACCTAGGCATTTGGGAAATGTAAGTGGCAGTCAGAAAGGAACTAAAAACACTGCAGTTCCATCGGAGGCCCGTGCACTAGCTAGAGCCTATACTATACGTGCCAGAGAGGATGCTTCTTCCCCAGATGTTATCACTGGTACTTTCACTCTTTATGATACTACTCTGATTGCATTGATTGATCCTGGTTCAACTCATTCATATGTGTGTGAAACTTTAGTATCCAGTAAGACTCTACCTGTTGAGTCTACTGAGTTTGTGATCCGTGTGTCCAACCCCTTGGGTCGATGTGTACTTGTTGATAAAGTGTGTAAAGGTTGCCCGTTGATGATTTGGGATTCTTGCTTTTGTAACATCCTGAAAAGGGCCTATGCATTTTTGGCTTAATTGTACGAAATGACATGTTTGATGTGTTATGAATAAATTTTTAATATTTTTGGAAACCTGGGAATGTATGGAAATGTTACGTTAAAAAGAGGAAAGTTAACATTTTGGAAACCTAAGTAAAATAAGAAAGTGACCATTTTGGAAACCTAAGTAAAATAGGAAAGTGACCATTTTGGAAACCTAAGTAAAATAGTGGAAACCTAAGTTTAAAGAGCCGAACGAAAATTTTTGGAAACTTAGAAATGACCTAGAAATGTCAAGTTTTAAAGTTTAAAAGAGGAAATTAAGGCAAGGTGGCCTTAAGAGAAAAAGTATGTGAAATTTGACACACAAACGGGCTTGGAAAAGTGGACTGAAGATGCCACTTAGGGCCTCAGGAAATGGCGCCACATGCAAGTGTAATTGGCCCAGGGATCGAGTCACTTAGGAAGCAAATAAAAGAAATTTTATTTTTCTACAAGAGCAGAGAGGTGGACGGCATGTGGGCTCTAAAAGGAGGAGTCTTATTTCCTTTAGAATTTCGGCTAATTAGGAGATAATTGTTGGATTAAATCTTTTGATAAAAGTGATAATTATCACATAGGAAGAGTGGTGGCCAAGTAGGGGACTCTAGCCTAGGAATTTCGGCAATAGAGGGAAAATAAGGGCCATTCTTCATTCATTCTTTTCTCTTCAAGGAAACCTCTGCCGAAATTCTCTAGCAAATAGCACCATTCTTTTCTTCTCTCCTTAGCCGAATTCTCTCTGCCATAATTCTCTTCTTTTCTTTTCTTCTTCTATTACAAACACAATAAAAAACCGAAAGTAAGCAAAGCCCTAGCCAATTCCTTTATTGTTACAAAAGCCGAAACCTTGTGTTACACATAAGGGCCATAGCCGAATACTACTAAGGGATTCAAGCAAGAGTTCCATCGAATTCTTCAGTAAGGGTAAGATTAGGTTTGATTCTCATTCTATTTCTTTTAAGTCTGTCAAAATTAAGATCCTAATATCCTCTATATATTGTTACCGAAACCTTGAAGAGATCTTTCGGGAATTACTAAGTGTCGAGTACAAGGAAGGAGAAGTTCTTTTCCCGACGGTACACTATAGGCCGCGTATTCCCTAGTTATTCGGTGAAATTCGGGATTTAAAATCCGCAAGGTAAGCACCTAAAAGCATTCGGCCAAGGCTTGTATGAATATTTAGATCTGTTCTTTAATTATTAAAAAGCCAAAAACTAACCTATGTTGAGATTTAGGTTTGGCCGAATACCAAGTGAAGAAAAACAAAGTTTTTGGGATTTGAGTGTTAAGCAAATCGGCATTAAGGTGAGTTTTAGGGCACCAAATCCAACTAGGATTTGGTTTTGTGGCTGAATGTGTTTCTCATTAAACCTTTAATGTTGGTAGAATATAGGAAGCAAGATCTAGAACAAGAGATCGATTCTTCTGGATTTCAATGAATTTGCTAAGTGAATCGGTGTGTACCCACACTAATCTTAATAGATTTATGGCTTAAATTTGATATATATGTTAATATGAAAGTGTAAGAATGTGGCTAAAGTACCATGTTATGGTACAAAATACTCAGTACGTTTTCCTACTCCTACTAGGATTACGAAATATGTTATACTTAACATGTGAAAAGTGACATGAATATGATATGCATGATATGAATAATATGGGGCATTTGGGTTATTTGAGAAAGGGAAGTGAATGTGATGACTTGGTCTCACTCGGTGAATGTGATGACTTGGTCTCACTAAGTGAATGTGGTGACTTGGTCACATTATCCGAATGTGGTAACTTTGTTACATTATCTCAATGTGGTGTCTCATGACACAATTATCTGGTAGCTATGCCTCGAATTTTCTGTGGGCGATGAGCACGTCGATTGCAGCGACTGCCTTCGATGGTGTGTAGCGGATGGAGGGTTGACTTTGTAGTCCCCACAGTGTGCAGGTTGGTACAGGTGGAGTGTAGCGGATGGCATATAGGTTTGGGTTTGGGTTTGCATTATTATCTTGAATTATTATTTGAACATGATGTGTATGGTATGCCTAATTCTATTATATTTTGGTGTTGGTTACACATTGAGTCTATCGACTCACCCCGTTGTCGGCACATGTTTCAGGTGATGAACAGTGATAGACCGGGACGGCAGAACTTGTGGTGGCCATGCTCAGCTTGAAGAATTATTTAATATGGACATTTTATTTTATTTAAGTACTGTATAATTTTATTTTGGGTTTTGTTTTATGTAATAAGGCCATAGTGATGATTTTATTTTTGTTTTAATTACTAAGTTACGATTTTAGGGTATTTAAAGAACAAGCCCATTTAATTTAAAATAAGCTTAAATACTTTGTCACCTAAAATAAATGGGTTTTCGATATAAAAATAAACTTGTTTTCAACTCGAGCCCAACCCACAAGCAAACTATCTTCAAAACATACAGTTTTCAAAGTAACAAAAGAATTTTTGAACCGGGTTGCATCGAGGAACATACCAGATCCGGTCCAGGCTCGTGGGCCGGGTGTGGGGTGTTTTAGTTTGGTATCAGAGCCCAATTTTAAACTCTCAGCCTGTGGCCTAAGGCTCAAATTGTTTTCAAAACGAGTCCAAATGAGTTTTATGGAAGTATTTCTGAAAATGGGCAGGTTTGATGGCATGGCCCCGAGTCTCGACCATGATCCACCGTAAGTACCCCAACTATCTGTGTGATTATGTGAATTATAGAGGGTAGAAAAGGAATGTAACGTAGAATAGCATGATAGGAACTTGAACCCTAGGATTAGTCTACTAAAACACAAATACATAAGACTTAATGCACTAAAAAACCTATGGACAAGTCAATCGAGTTAGGGTGTGGCAACCATGGTACGCATGTCTAGGATTGGATCCCAAGAGCTTGGTATTTAAGCGATCCTGTGACTCACCTCCTCTTCGCAAGAATCCTACCCGTGTGTAGCTTGGTTCACCCTAACCCTGAGGACTTAGTGGGTGTGGCAACCCCTATCGCATGCCTAGGAATGGTTTCGTGGGAGCTTGGTACTTAAGCAATCCGTGTGACTCACCTCCTCTCCACTCGAATCCCGCCTCAGGTGCGTAGCTTTGGTTCACCCCACCAAGGAGGCTCGGTCAAAGGCTAAACTCAATAACTAAAACTCGAAAGGGAACTAGCCATTTTTTTAGAACCCTAATATTAAAATTCTTAAAATCATTTTTCTTTAATTCACAAAATTATTTCTTTTTACACAAATTTTCAAAAAATTTTGATTTATAAAATTACAAAATACCACAGTGGTAAAATTACAAAATGCCCTTGGTTTATAAAATGTCCAACAACTCAACAGTTTTGCCAAAATTTCATTATTTCATAAATGTTCAAAAACCATAATTTGCAAACTATCAAAAAAATACCTTGATTTTTGGAAAATTACAAAATTGCCCCTAACTTACCAAAATTACCAAAATGACCCTGATTTCCAAAATTTTTGCAACTTCATCGTTTTGGAAAATAAATCTCTCAAAAAGAACCCTCAAAGTTTTGCAACTTCTGAAATATCCCCGATTTATTAAAATTTTACAATTTACCCCGTTTATGGAAAAATTACCAAAATGCCCCCAAGGTCCAAAAATTTCTAAAATACCCTCGAATTTCAAAAATTTTCCAAAATACCCTAGGAATTTAAAAATACCAAAATACTTTGTGACAAAATCATCAAGGAACCTTATTTTGACAAATTACGAAAATACCCCTGTAGGATAAATTACAAAAAACCCCTGGGTAGTGGAAAAACAACAACAAATGAAAACTACAACGTTTCTCTGAATGAACTAAGGTTCATAATGATGGATGTATGAATGAATGAAAAGACTGTGTGCATGTATGAATACGAAAGAACCACTCCTAAAGTCCTTTTCATAAAATTTCTTCGCGAGTAATCAAGTGAAACAAAAGTACTAATTCATAAAAACTTCCTAATCAAATCTCGACGTTAGAGATGAGTTCTAGAGGACGCGATCGTCAAGGACGCGAAGAGGAAGAATAACTATGTCAGAACCCGTTAGATCGGGTCAAGGGTCTGACAATGAGTTACCACCGCCACCACCACCCCAACCGTTAATGTCGAGCAGCAAGCTCAGACGGGGGATGATGCTATGTCGCAGTTATGCTGTAAGTTTTGGAAATGGTGGCTGGCACGGGTGGAAATACGGGAGCTCAAAAATTTGTACCCGAGCGACTCCGAGCTAACGGAGCTGAGGTGTTCCGTGGAGTATCCGTGTGGCACCCAGTACAGCTGAATACTGGTTGGAGGCAACTGAGCGCATTATGGATGAGCTCGATCTGACCCCAGAGGAGAAGTTGAAGGGAATGGTGGCACTATTACGCGATGAAGCATATCAATGGTGGTTAACAGTGAGGGATGGTGCCACTGCTGAGGATCTGACCTGGGAGTATGCTAAGGAGGCATATCAAAAAAGTATGTCGGCACACGTTATATTGATAAGCAGATGAAAGCTTTTCTAGGACTAGTTCAAGGGAACAAGTCGGTAGCAGCATATGAGGCTAAATTTCTAAGGTTAAGCCGATATGCTCGAGGAGTAGTCGCAACTGAACATGAATGCTGTGTCCATTTTGAGGACGGATTAAGGGATGACCTAAGGTTATTGATAGCTCCACATCAGAAGCGGGAGTTTTCTGTATTGGTTGAAAAGGATAAGGTAGCTGAGGGAATCAAGGACTCAACTAAGCAGAACTCTGATAGGAATAGACCCAAGAGGGGTTATAGATCGTCGGGAAATGTGCAAAAAAAGCCCAGAACTGATGGACCGAAGGGTCAACAAGTTGGTACCATAGGCGATGTCGTCCTTGTAAGCATTGTGGGAAGAAGTATTCAGGGGAGTGCTGGAAAAAGACAGGAGGATGTTTTAAGTGTGGGTCCAAGACCATATGCTCAAGGACCGTCCAAAGATATCGATGAAAAGTAGCCAAGAACTCGTAATGTTAATCAGTGGCGGGGAGGACAACAACCTCAACGAGGTCGAGGTTCGAATAATGAGGTAATGGTCTTTGGCAGAGGATGTGGAACACAAGGCAGGGGTGCTGCTAATCTCGAGGCAAGACAATGGGTTTGGTTTATGCGATTCATCGTAGGGAGGATGGAGACGCGCTGGACGTCATAACCGGTACGTTCCTCATTCATGGCAAACACTATTATGCTTTAATTGATGTGGGCTCGACCCATTCTTATGTTGCCTATAGTGTAGTTGAAACACTAGGCCTAGACTCTAAACTTTCTGATAGGGAGATGACAGTAGTGAGCCCATTAGGCCAAACTATAGTAGTGAATAAGATCTTTTGAAATGTATCCCTAGAAATTCAGGGAGTGAGATTTCCAGCTGACTTAATGGAGTTATCCTTCGGAGAATTTGACCTCATACTTGGTATGGATTGGTTAGTAGAACACCGAGCCGTGTTGGATTGTGGGGCTAAACGAATGGAACTAAGGACCCCTGAGGATGAGGTGGTCATTATGATAGGAGAAAGAAGGAACTACTTGTCTAATGTAGTTTCGACGCTTAAGGCTGAAAAGATGGTTTGTAAAGGATGCGAGGCATTTTTAGCCTTTGTAAGTGCGTTGGATGGAAAGGAGGAAGGTGTCAATGGAGTTAGAATGGTAAGGGACTTTGAGGATGTGTTCCCAGAGGAATTACCAGGAATACCCCCAGATAGGGAAGTTGAATTTCGAATAGACTTGCTACCAGGAATAGCTCCTGTGTCAATCGCTCCATACCGAATGGCATCAAAAGAGTTGGTTGAGCTTAAGGCTCAAATTCAAGAATTGTTGGATCGTGGGTTTATTCAACCCAGTGTGTCTCCGTGGGGAGCACCGGTCCTGTTTGTGAAGAAGAAGGACGAAACTATGCGTATGTACATATGCTATCGTCAATTGAATAAGCTGACCATCAAGAACAAGTATCCCTTGCCTAGGATTGATGACTTGTTCGATCAGCTTAAGGGAGCGGCAGTGTTCTCAAAGATCGACTTAAGGTCAGGATATCACCAATTGAAAGTGAAAGAGGTGGATATCCATAAGATAGCTTTTAGGATAAGATACGGCCATTTTGAGTTCGTGGTAATGCCGTTCGGGTTGACAAATGCCCCAGCCGCATTCATGGATATGATGAATCGGGTGTTTCAACCCTACTTAGATAGGTTCGTCGTAGTGTTCATCGACGATATTTTGGTATACTCTAAGTCTGAAGAGGAGCATGATGAGCATCTCCGAATTGTGTTGCAAGTATTGAGGGAGAAGAAGCTTTATACCAAATTCAGCAAGTGTGAATTTTGGCTTAGGGAAGTTGCTTTCTTAGGACACGTGGTGTCTGCCGAGGGAATAAGGGTGGATCCTAAGAAAATCGAAGCTGTGTTGGATTGGAAACCATCTAAGTCGGTGGCGGAGATTCGAAGTTTCATAGGATTGGCAGGCTATTACAGAAGGTTCGTGAAAGGATTTTCGTCAATAGTCGTGCCATTAACAAAGTTGTTGAGAAAGGAAGTACTCTTTGTATGGACGGATAAGCAATAGGAGAGTTTTGAAAAACTTAAGAAAGTATTGACGGAAGCTCCAGTGTTGATTTAGCCCGAGGCGGGAAAGGATTTTATGGTGTACTGTGACGCTTCATATACTGGATTAGGATGTGTTCTAATGCAAGATGGAAAAGTAGTCGCTTACGCGTCTCGGTAGTTAAGGCCGCATGAGGTGAACTACCCAACCCATGACTTGGAATTGGCAGCAGTGGTCTTCACTCTTAAGGTGTGGAGACACTACCTTTATAGCGAAAAGTCGACGATTAACACAGACCACAAGAGTTTCAAGTACTTGTTGACTCAGAAGGAGTTAAACTTGAGGCAACGAAGGTGGGTGGAATTACTGAAGGACTATGACTATTCGATAGAATATCACTCGGGCAAGGCGAATGTTGTAGTGGATGCCCTAAGTCGGAAGGTTGTGTCGGACCTAAGGGCAATGTTCGCCCATTTAAGTTTGTATGAGGATGGAAGCCTGTTGGCTGAATTGCAAGTCAAGCCAACATGGTTGAAGGAGGTGAAAGAGGGACAGTTGGTTGATGAGGATTTAAGTGTTAAGTTACAAAAAGCATAGAACGGAGAGTTAGAGGACTATGAGGTTAATGATGAAGGAGTATTGTGCTACAAAGGAAAAGTCTGTATGCCGAGGGACAAGGAATTAAGATAGAGGATTCTTCGGGAAATGCGTAGTAGCCCTTATGCTATGCATCCCGGAGGCATTAAGTTGTATAGAGATTTAAGAGAACAATTTTGGTGGCCTGATCTTAAACGGGAAGTTACGAAATTGTGGAAAATGCCCGACGTGTCGCAAGTTAAGGCTGAACACCAAGTTCCATCCCAATTGCTTCAGCCAATCCAGATTCCACAGTGGAAGTGGGAAAGAATTACCATGGACTTCGTTAGTGGGCTTCCCCTTACGCCTACTAAGAAGGACTCGGTATAGGTAATAGTGGGCCGTTTGACTAAGCCCGCACATTTCATCCCGATAAGAGTGGATTATTCCCTTCAGAAGTTAGCCAAGTTATATGTGGCAGAAATCGTGAGACTACACGGAGTGCTGGTGTCAATTATTTCGGATAGAAACCCAAGGTTCACGTCTCGATTTTGGAGGGCACTTCATCAAGCTTTAGGCACTAAGTTGGACTTCACTACGACTTTTCATCCACAGTCAGACGGGCAGTCTGAACGAGTAATACAAGTGTTGGAGGATATGTTGAGAGGATGTGTGATGGATTTCAGAGGAAGTTGGGAAGAGTATTTACCTCTAGCCGAGTTTGCGTACAACAACAGCTATCAGGCAAGTATTCGAATGGTACCATATGAAGTATTGTACGGTCGAAAGTTTCGTACTCCTACTTGTTGGACTGAGTTAAGAGAACGTCGAGTTTTGGGACCAGAGATGGTGGCAGAAACTGAAGAGAAGGTTGAGATAATCCGAGCACGGTTAAAGGAAGCCTCTGATAGGTAGAAGTCTTACGCCGACCTCAAGCGGAAGGAAATAGAGTTTGAAGTGGGAGACCAAGTGTTTCTGAAAGTCTCACCATGGAAGAAGGTGATGAAGTTTGGTCAGAAAGGGAAGTTAAGCCCAAGGTTTATAGGGCCTTATCAAGTACTAAAGCGAGTGGGACCAGTGGCATACCAGCTAGAGTTGCCACCAGAGTTACAGCAGATGCACGACGTATTCCATGTATCCATGCTACGTCGCTACCGATCGGATCCCTCTCACGTGGTAGCAATTGAAGAAGTGGAGCTAAGGCTAGACTTAACCTACGAGGAAGAGCCGATCCATAGTTTGGAACGTGACGTGAATGTGCTACGGAGGAAGCTGGTTCCTCTAGTCAAAGTGTTATGGCGCAACCATGAATCAGAGGAAGCTTCGTGGGAACCAAAGGAGGCAATGTGACAACAATACCCTCAATTATTTTAGCTAGGAAATTTCGGGGACAAAATTATTTTAAGGGGTAGAACTGTAACATCCTGAAAAGGGCCTATGCATTTTTGGCTTAATTGTACGAAATGACATGTTTGATGTGTTATGAATAAATTTTTAATATTTTTGGAAACCTGGGAATGTATAGAAATGTTACATTAAAAGGAGGAAAGTTAACATTTTGGAAACCTAAGTAAAATAGGAAAGTGACCATTTTGGAAACCTAAGTAAAATAGGAAATTGACCATTTTGGAAACCTAAGTAAAATAGGAAAGTGACCATTTTGGAAACCTAAGTTTAAAGAGCCGAACGAAAATTTTTGGAAACTTAGAAATGACTTAGAAATGTCGAGTTTTAAAGTTTAAAAGAGGAAATTAAGGCAAGGTGGCCTTAAGAGAAAAAGTATGTGAAATTTGACACACAAACGGGCTTGGAAAAGTGGCCTGAAGATGCCACTTAGGGCCTCAGGAAATGGCGCCACATGCAAGTGTAATTGGGCCAGGGATCAAGTCACTTAGGAAGCAAATAAAAGAAATTTTATTTTTCTACAAGAGTAGAGAGGTGGATGGCATGTGGGCTCTAAAAGGAGGAGTCTTATTTTCTTTAGAATTTCGGCTAATTAGGAGATAATTGTTGGATTAAATCTTTTGATAAAAGTGATAATTATCACATAGGAAGAGTGGTGGCCAAGTAGGGGACTCTAGCCTAGGAATTTTGGCAATAGAGGGAAAATAAGGGCCACTCTTCATTCATTCTTTTCTCTTCAAGGAAACCTCTGCCGAAATTCTCTAGCAAATAGCACCATTCTTTTCTTCTCTCCTTAGCCGAATTCTCTCTGCCATAATTCTCTTCTTTTCTTTTCTTCTTCTATTACAAACACAATCAAAAAAAAAAAAGAAAGTAAGCAAAGCACTAGCCGATTCCTTTATTGTTACAAAAGCTGAAACCTTGTGTTACACATAAGGGCCATAGCCGAATACTACTAAGGGATTCAAGCAAGAGTTCCATCGAATTCTTCAGTAAGGGTAAGATTAGGTTTGATTCTCATTCTATTTCTTTTAAGTCTGTCGAAATTAAGATCCTAATATCCTCTATATATTGTTGCCGAAACCTTGAAGAGATCTTTCGGGAATTACTAAGTGTCGACTACAAGGAAGGAGAAGTTCCTTTCCAAAGGTACACCATAGGCCGCGTATTCCCTAGTTATTCGGTGAAATTCGGGATTTAAAATCCACAAGGTAAGCACCTAAAAGCATTCGACCAAGGCTTGTATGAATACTTAGATCTGTTCTTTAATTATTAAATAGCCGAAAACTAACCTATGTTGAGATTTAGGGTTGGCCGAATACCAGGTGAAGAAAAACAAAGTTTTCGGGATTTGAGTGTTAAGTAAATCGGCATTAAGGTGAGTTTTAGGGCACCAAATCCAACTAGGATTTGGTATTGTGGCTGAATGAGTTTTGTATTAAACCTTTAATGTTGGCCGAATATAGGAAACAAGATCTAGAACAGTAGATCGGGATTCTTTGGGATTTCAGTGAATTTGCTAAGTGAATCAGGTGTGTACCCCACACTAATCTTAATAGATTTATGGCTTAAATTTGATATATATGTTAATATGAAAGTGTAAGAATGTGGCTAAAGTACCATGTTATGGTACAAAGTACTCAGGTACGTTTTCCTACTCCTACTAGGATTACGAAATATGTTATACTTAACATGTGAAAAGTGACATGAATATGATACGCATGATATGAATAATATGGGGCATTCGGGTTATTTGAGAAAGGGGAAGTGAATGTGATGACTTCGGTCTCACTAAGTGAATGTGATGACTTCGGTCTCACTAAGTGAATGTGGTGACTTCGGTCGTATTATCTGAATGTTACCCGGTTACATTATCTGAATGTGGTGTCTCATGACACAATTATCTGGTGGCTATGCCTCGAATTTTATGTGGGCGATGAGCACGTCGACTGTAGCGACTGCCTTCGATGGTGTGTAGCGGATGGAGGGTTGACTTAGTAGTCCCCACGGTGTGCAGGTTGGTACGGGTGGAGTGTAGCGGATGGCATATAGGTTTGGGTTCGGGTTTGCATCATTATCTTGAATTATTATTTGAACATGATGTGTATGGTATGCCTAATTCTATTATATTTTGGTGTTGGTTACACATTGAGTCTATCGACTCACCCCGTTGTCGGCACATGTTTCAGGTGATAAATAAAGATGGACCGGACGGCGAAACTTGTGGTGGCCATGCTCAGCTTGAAGAATTATTTAATATGGACATTTTATTTTATTTAAGTACTGTATAATTTTATTTTGGGTTTTGTTTTATGTAATAAGGCCATAGTGATGATTTTATTTTTGTTTTAATTACTAAGTTACGATTTTAGGGTATTTAAAGAATAAGCCCATTTAATTTAAAATAAGCTTAAATATTTTGTCACCTCAAATAAATGGGTTTTCGATATAAAAATAAACTTGTTTTCAACTCGAGCCCAACCCACAAACAATCTATCTTCAAAACACACAGTTTTCAAAGTAACAAAAGAATTTTTGAACCGAGTTACATCGAGGAACATACCAGATCCAGTCCAGGCTCGTGGGCCGGGTGTGGGGTGTTTCAGCTTTCCAGCTGATTTAATGTTGTTGCCTTTCGATGAGTTCGCATAATTTTGGGAAAGGACTGGTTAACTTTCCATGATGCTGTGGTGAGTTGTAAAAGAAAGATTATTGAATTGAGATGTCAAAGCGGTGAGATCATCCGAATTGAATCTAATGACCTGAATAGATTACCGGTAGTAATATCCTCGATGTTAGCTCGTAAGTATGTGAGAAAAGGATGTGAAGCTTACTTGGCCTATGTGTTGGATAATAAAGTGTCTGAAAAGCAGATTGAATCTGTACCAGTTGCGTGTGAATACCCAGATGTGTTTCCTGAAGAATTACCGGGTTTACCACCTATTTGAGAGATTGAGTTTGGCATTGAATTAGTACTGGGGACGACTCTGATTTCTATAGCACCGTATCGGATGGTAGCTACTGAGTTGAAAGAGTTGAAAGCACAATTGCAAGAGTTGACAGATAAGGGCTTTGTACGACCGAGTTTGTTTCCTTGGGGTGCACCAGTTCTATTTGTGAAAAAGAAAGATGGGACTATGCGAATATGTATTAATTATCGGCAACTAAATAAAGTGACAATAAAGAATAAATATCTATTGCCTCGAATTGATGACCTGTTTGACCAGTTCAAAGGGGCTTCAGTGTTTTCGAAGATAGACCTGAGATCGGGTTATTATTAGTTGCGAGTTAGAGATTCTGATTTGCCAAAGACTGCATTTTGAACGAGGTACAGACATTTTGAGTTCTTGGTTATGCCTTTTGGACTTACTAATGCACCTGCTATTTTTATGGATTTGATGAATCGGATTTTCAGACAGTATTTGGATCGGTTTGTTGTAGTGTTTATAGATGATATCCTGATCTACTCCAGAGATGAAACCGAACATGCTGAGCATTTGAGATTGGTGCTACAAACTTTGCGAGATCAACAGTTGTATGCAAAGTTTAGTAAGTATGAGTTTTGGATGAATGAAGTCAGTTTCTTGGGTCATGTTGTTTCAGTGTCAGGCATTCGGGTTGACCCGAACAAAATATCGGCTATACTTGATTGGAAGCCACCAAAGAATGTTTCTGAAATTTGAAGCTTTCTGGGACTTGCTAGATACTATAGACGATTTGTGAAAGGTTTTTCTATGATAGCTACACCTATGACAAAGCTACTATAGAAAGATGTCAAGTTTGAGTGGACGAAAAAATGTCAAAAAAGTTTTGATCAGTTGAAAGCTCTTTCGACTGAAGCTCCAGTATTAATTCTGCCTAAATCGGGTCAAGAATTTTTTGTGTACAGTGATGCTTCTTTGAATGGTTTGGGTTCCGTCTTAATGCAAGAAGGCAAAGTAGTAGCCTATGCTTCGAGACAGTTGAAGCATCATGAAAGAAATTATCTGACTCATGATTTGGAATTAGCAGCCATTGTTTTCGCGTTGAAAATTTGGCGTCATTACTTATTCGGTGAGAAATGTCATGTTTATTAGGATCACAAAAGTTTGAAGTATTTGATGATTCAGAAAGACCTGAACTTGAGACAACGCAGATGGTTAGAGCTGTTGAAAGATTATGAATTGGTGATTGATTACCATCTGGGGAAGGCCAACGTTGTTACGGATGCCTTAAGTAAAAAATCATTGTTTGCTCTTTGTGCGTTGAACGCACATATGGTTATGTCTGGTGATGGTTCGATCATAGCCAAGTTGAAGGCAAGATCATTGTTTATTCAGCAAATTTGTGATGCACAAAAAATTGAGAAAGATATGATTGCTAGACGAGTTCAGTGTGGAAATGATACCGAGTTAGAGTTTCAAATTGATAAAAATGATTGTTTGAACTTCAAAGGCCAATATTTGTTCCAAAGAATGTGGATTTGATTCAGATGATTTTGAACAAGGCTCATAATAGTCGATTGTTGGTACATCCGAGTAACACGAAAATGTATAATGATTTGAAATAGTTCTATTGGTGGCCTAGCATGAAATGGGATATATCTGAATTTGTTTCAAAGTGTTTAACTTGTCAGCAAGTAAAAGCCAAGCATCAAGTGCCTTCTGGGTTACTTCAGCCGATCATGATACCTGAGTGGAAATGGGATAGAATTACTATGGATTTTGTATCCGGTTTGCCTACGACACCGAGCAAGAAAGATGCAGTCTGGGTTATAGTGGGTAGACTGACTAAATTAGCTCACTTTGTTTCAGTTCGTACGGGCTATTCGCTCGATAAACTTACTGAGCTGTATGTATCTCATATTGTGAGATTACATGGTGTGTCGAGTTCCATTGTTTCAGACAGAGACTCGAGATTCACATCGCGATTTTGGAAGAAGTTGCAAGATGCTTTAGGTAATAAACTCCACTTTAGCACAGCCTTCCATCCGCAGACAGACGGTCAGTCTGAACAAACCAACCAGATACTTGAGGACATGATGAGATGTTGCATCCTTAAGTTTGAAGGTATGTGGGAAAGATACTTACCTTTGATTGAATTTGCTTATAATAACAGTTTTCAATCTAGTATCAAAATGGTGCCATACGAGGCTCTTTATGGCCGCACGTGTCGTACACCGTTGTATTGGACTGAGCTCAGTGAAAACAAGATACACAGGGTTAATTTGATTAAAGAGACTGAACAGAAAGTGATTATAATTAGAGATAGTTTGAAAGCTGCCTCAGATTGTCAAAAGTCCTATACTGATTTGAAACGTAAAGACATTGAATTTCAAGTCGGAGATCGGGTATTTTTGAACGTTTCACCGTGGAAAAAAGTACTTCGATTTGGTCAAAAAGGCAAGCTAAGTCCGAGATTCACCGGACTGTATGAGATTATCGAACGTATTGGGCCTGTTGCTTATAGACTGAAGTTGCCATCTGAATTAGAAAAGATACACAATGTGTTCCATGTTTCGATGCTTCGTAGATATCGGTCAGACCCATCACATGTGATTCCTCCATCCGAAATTGAAATCCAATCCGATATGATGTATGTGGAGAAACCGATCTAAATTTTGGCTCAGGAAATAAAAGAGTTGATAAACAAGAAAATTACGTTAGTGAAAGTACTATGGAATCGACTCGGAGTGGAAGAGGCTATGTGGGAGCCTGAGGATTCAATGAGGCAACAGTATCCGACTTTGTTTAACGATAAGATTTTTGGGGACAAAATCCCAAAGGGAGGGAGAGTTGTAACAGTCCGAATTTGACCCTAATCGGAACGGTGGTTTTGGGACCACGAATCCGAGTCTAAAAAATTTTTAATATTATATTTTGTGCTAATTATATGTGATTTATGATGTGTGAAAGTTTCGTATGAAAATTTGATCGTTTGTGTGTTTAATTAGACAAAAGGACTTAATCGAGTAAAATGTAAAAGTTGCAAACTATAGTGAGATGTGCTAAATTGATTATGGCTTTTTAATATGGGGTATTAAAAGGGCAATTAGCCCATCTTAAGAGTTAGTGGACGGCATATACCAAGATTAACCTTAGTATTATTGTTTATATATTAAAGTATAAAGGTTAATTTAGTAATTAAACAATTACCTATATATATGATAATTAAAACACAGAAATAAGCATGTTTGTTTCATCTTTCTCTTGGCCGAATGCATGCAATTGAAGAAGTGAGAAAGCCAAGCTAAGTTCGGCATATATCAAGCTTAATTAGGTGTGATTTTAGCCCAGTTTTTTTTTTTTTTACGTTTTTGAGATCGTTGCTTAGAGTATTAGCTGACCCATGCTGAAATTTTGATATAAACACATGAATGATGTTCGACCATGACATGTTCTTATGAATTTTGATGTTTGATGATTTTATTTAAAAGTTATGATACAGATTAACAAGTTTTGAATTGGAAATTTTAGTAAATTTGAGCATTTAGGACTAAATTGAAAAGAATAAATTTTTGGAAGGGTTCAATTGCAAGATAAATGAAATGTATGCATTTGTATAGGTATATGGAACATTCGGCCCTTGATATGTATAACCAAATTAGGTGTATTTTGTGTTTTGTACAAATTGGATTGATTTGTTAAAGTGTGAAACATTAAGGGTAAAATGGTAAATTGCCCATTTATGTGTTTTGGGACTAAATTGAGATGAAATGTGTTTGACTGAGCTAAATTTTAATGTGTTTAGATCAAGAACAAATAAAAATGGATTTGGATCGGGGAAAGGCGAAGGTTATCGAATAGTTGGTCTACGTTGTCCGTCGATAGTCGAGGTAAGTCTTTAAGCAATTATATGTCAGAAATTACCTACGTACTCTAGTAAATATTGAAAATTGAAATGTTGGGAAGGTATATATGAAGTTGCCAAATGTGAATTGTATAATGTTGAGTTAGTTTTATTTATGTAATGTGAATAAGCTTACTTGAAATTGATATGTGATAGAATTATGAAAAATAAGTGATACATGTGGTTGTGGCATTAAGGAATGTGTATGGAATGATTAACTATATTGACATTCGGGCTTTACTGCCTAGTAGGCCTTGTGCCAGTGACCTATATCAAGCTTAATGCCTAGTAGGCCTTGTGCCGGTGAATGTAATCGGGCTTATTGCCTAGTAGGCTAAATATCGGTGTTTAAATCCCGAACCTCTGGTCTAGCAGGCTCAATGCCGGTGTGTAATTCGAGCTTTAATGCCTAGCAGGCTTAATGCCGGTGATATGCTATAAATGGAGAATCCGATAACCAAACAAGGTGAGAGATATTGAATGCTATGTGCTAGAAGCTTGGGTAAGAGTTAGCCTACTATATTAGTAAAGAATGAAGTAAGTTAGTTTATTATCGTTTTAGTTAAGTATGAGGTGATGAAGTGGATGATTCAATAAGTATTTTATTTTGTGATAATGAGCTTATCATTGATGGGTATGAACATTATAATATGTGAAATTGAGATGTATATATATATATATATATATGTATATTACACTGAAGATTCGGTTATAAATGGAAAGATTAATGGTAAAAGAGTTTTGAAAGTGTTGGCATATGTGTACAAATAGGAATATGAGATCGATATCTATGATGTGTTCATTTGACTTGGAAAATACGAATATATATGATAGTTATATGAATTGATGATGTATACGTTCATGGTAATAAAGTGCTAATATTTAGGTCAAGCGTATTGCTATTCACATATTGAAATGTTTATATTCAATGCTATAAGCCTAAAGATTAAAATGTTTAAGTGTATGATTATTATATTAATATTTGCTTGAGACTTACTAAGCTAGTAAGCTTATTCCATGTGTGTTTACTATGTTGTTTTATAGATTTTGGTCAAGCTACGGGCTCAGAGGATCATCAGAGAAGTCACCCACACTATCAACTCTTTTGGCACTCATAAAATTAGTTTTTGATTCGAAGGGCATGTATGGGCTAGACTAAATTGTAAAACTAATGGTATTTAATCATGTATATAAATATGGCCTTACGAAAATGGCTATTTCTTTTGGTTAAGCTTCACTTATATGTTTTGGTGTAATGGCTTGTTCAATATGCTAATGAATGTTTGTATTCCATTGTAGTTTAAATTATGTATGAAATGTGAATATATGATATAGGTGTTATGTGTTTGGTTTTGAAAAACTTGACTTTGGGTTGTCATATGCCAAACATGGTTGTTGCGGTTATGTTGTGTGTTTGGTCTTGACCAAGGTGAACTTATGAGCTATTTGTCTAACATGTTTTTTTTGAATTCTAGTTGAGTTAGACATGTATTTCGGCAATATGGTAATTAGCGTATGCTTGATGTGTTTAGTAATAATAAATGAAGTTATGTTTAAGTGAACTTGGTTATGTGTTATTTATGATTTTATAATGAGACATGTATATGAAAGTTGGCTTATTAGATCCAATTGCTAATGGTAAGAAAGGTATATGTGTCTCTTGGTTGGTTAGTTACGAATTAAATGAAAGATGAAATTGAATGTTCGGTCAAGATGTGACTTTGGTATGCTTATATATGTAATTGCTGTTAAAACAGTAATAATGGTTCAGTTGGGTTAATATGCATATGTGTGTGTATATATATATATTTATATATATATCATGAAAGTTTAAGTTATATTATGTAGACATTTGTATGTATTAAGTTCCAGAAATAGAACTTGTTGTACCTTATTTAATGCAATAGATCATGATGTTATATAAATTAGTAGAGTTCCCATTTGTCTGTGTTGATTTCAATTGAATGTCTATTCGGAAGCGAGTTTAGTTTAGTAATGCCTCTTAACCCTAATCCGGCGACGGGTATGGGTTAGGGGTGTTACAAGCTCAATTGTGTTGCGACTCCGAAGGCTTGTGTTATGACTCGTGTTCCATTCCTTATGCTCTTGGGCCTAAAATTCGGTGTCCTTAACGTTAAAGTAAATAGTTAACACCACCTTAAGGATGATATTGGCCCAATTAGGTCAACTAACTCGAAATAATGCGTAAAATTGCTTATTTTGCAATATTTTAATCCTAAACTGAGAAATGTGAAAATGTAATAAAACATATTAAAATCCTTAGAAAACAAGCTCGTATAGTGCCAAAAAAATACCGAATCTACCACTACAATTTGTAGCATATTAGATCGCTGCTAAAAACATCATTATCAGCATCATTTTTGGATTCACCAGACATTTTTAGCTATAAAATAGAGAAATTTATAATCAACATACAAATCCAAACTTAGACTTGATTCGACAATGGCATATACCTCTAGACTCAATTCTAAGCTTGATTTAGTCCGAGATTCAACTAAACTTCTAGCTCTGACACCACAAAATGTAACACCCTGACACTCATCCTGATTGTCAGATTTGGGTTACGAGATGTCACATTCAGTAATAGCCCATTTTTAGAGAAATCGAAACAGTGGTTTCGAGACCACAAGTCTGACTCCGAAATGAAAATTTATTTTAATATTATTTTATGGTTTATAATATGATAATAATGTTGTGTGACAATTTCATAAAGAAATTTTATCGATTACATGCTTAAATTGATAAAGGACCAAATTGCACAATGGGCAAAAGTTGAGTTCTAATAGATAAAGGGGTTATATAACTATAGAATTTTAAATTGGAGGTCCTTATATGGTAATTAGACCATTAAAAATGCTTAGTCATTAAGGATGATGATTGATCCATGGAAAATAAAATTAAAGAAAAGGACAAATTTGGAAGAATAAAAAAATAAAGGTGATAAATAATAAAAGATGAAAATATCATCATTTATCATTATCTTCCCCAAATATTTTGCATGGAAACCCTAAGAAAGAGAAAGCAAGCTTTCTTGGTCCAATTAGGCAAGTATTCAAGCCCCATTTTTAGTAATTTTTATATTTTTGAAATCGGGGTAACTTAATCTATTTATTTTGGGGATCAATTTGAAAAGATATCAAAGTATAGAATTTTTATCATAGATGAATATGCTGAAATTATGAAATTTATGGTAGAAAATGAAAGGTTGTTGATAGATAAATAACTTTTACAAAGTGAATTTTGCTGAAAACTTGATTTAGGGACTAAATTGTAAAAATGAGAAATTCATGGAAAAATTCTGATTTTTATGAAATATATGGCCTATAAATATTACATGAAAAATTCGGTTAGGCTAGGAACAAGGATTAAATTGCATGAATTTTATTTTCTGAGTCTAGGGACAAAATCGTCATTTATTAAAAGTTTAGGGGCAAATTGGTGATTTTGCCTAAAGTGTAAATTGGACTAAATTGAGTATGAATTAAATTAAATTGATGTTAAATTTACTCGTATACATCCGGATAAACCAAATATGGAGTTAGAACGAGGAAAGGAGAAAATGTCGGATTAGTAGACTTTATGCACACGAACACTTATTGAGGTAAGTTCGTTTAACTAAATTGTATATGTTTATATGCTTGAATTGAATGTTGTGTATGTGAATTGTATAAATGCCATAATTATGTGAAATGGTCACATATTCGTTAAAGCTCGATAAATGAAAGTGCCTAAAATAAATAATAATACCCGATAAGTGATAAATGATAAAATGTTATTTTTATGCTTGAGTTCATTGTGAACATTTGAATTGCATAAATGCATAAATCTATGAGATTGATCACATACACGAAAATTGCCTGATAAATGTCAAATTCCATTTGAATAAATGAAAAATCGATGGATATGTGATTTCCCGAAATGAATGAGGTCCTATATTTGTTGCTGATGGGATTTAGCTCGAACGAGTAATCCTATTGACCTCATTACAGATAAGATTTAGCCCGGACGGGTAATCCTAATATAATCCCTCTTGAGCATATGTTACAATTAGGATTTAGCCTAGACTGGTAATCCTAATTGAGCTCTTCTGAACATATGTTACAGAAAGGATTTAGCTTGGACTGGTAATCTTGTTATATGATATGTCGCTCGAGAGTGTGTTTCCTAATCAAGTGCCCTAATGGGTACTCCTAAATATGAATTGACAGATTTACTGATTTGTACACTTTGTATATACTACCTGAGTATCCATCGACATTTTAATAATTCAATGGGTAAAATCTTGACATGAAAGGAAATGGGCTTTTACTTGTATCTGCCTGAAGTACATGAAAATGGTGTTATATGAAATATGGAAGTATGAAATTATGATATATGAACATGAAAATTTGTTTGATGAATACATTCATCTATGAGAATAGATTTGTACATCTCGAGTGTATTATCTATGCAATTATTAATATTTTAGTTGAATAATAAGTAAAGTTCGATGTGAAATATACTAAAACTCGAGATGAATTATTATAGAATGTACACGAAAAATTTGGAAATAATTTGTATATATGTTATATGAATAAATGATGTGGAAAACATATGTGTTTGAGAATTCAAATATTGTAGAACTCATTTATGTGTTTTTTATGTTTGTATGAAATAAGTTACTAACAAGGGTGATGAGAATATGTGTTAGGGCTTGGAATCGAATGGTTGGTTGTGATTTACATATTTATTTTTAATATGAATAGTTGCTAAGTTAATTACCAAGTTATACGGACTTACTAAGCATTATATGCTTACTCTGTTTTATTTCTGTTTTATTTTTCCCTATAGTAAATCAGAAGTTTGTTGGATTGGAAGCTCGATGGAGATTACTTACACTATCCCTCGACACAATTTGATATATATAAAGTAAAAAAATTGTGGTTATAATGGCATGTATAGGTTAAATTTGCCAAGGAATGGCATGGAAATATTTGTTAATGACTAGCTATTGGATTGGCTAGTTATGAACATGTTTTGGTGTTTATGTATAAAAGGCTATATCATGGTATATGTTTCAAAAGGATGATTAATAGAAATCACAATGAGATATGTATGAATAAATTAAATTATCATATTTGATACAATATACATAAACTGAATATGGTATCTAGATAAATATGAGTACAAATTTACATGTATAAGACTTAAATTTTGGTATGAAAATGTGGTTGGTGAATGTGATAAATTGTGTACAAGTGTTGGTATAGGTGCAAGGCTAAAAGGGGTGAAAAATAAAGCTAGGAAATGACTTTATTTTGTCCACACGGGTAGACACGCGGACGTGTGTCTTGACCGTGTGTGACACATAGCTTAACACATGGGTGTGGTCTGGCCATATGTCCCCTGTATCTTAAATTTTAGAAATAGAATGCTCAAAATTAAGCACACGGGCAGAGACAAGGGTGTGTCTCTCAGTCGTGTGGGTAACACGGCCTAGCACACGGGCATGTGACTTGGCCGTGTGATGCAAGTCAGAGAGTTACACGAGGCAGGACACGGCTTAATGTACGAGCATTTCATAGGGCCACACGGGCGTGTCCCTTGGGCACACGGGAATGTGAGCCCTGCATCTAGGAAAAATTTTAAAATTTCATGAAAATTTTTCTTAAATCCCGATTAAGTCCCGATTTGATTCTAATGTTTATATTGGGCCTCGAGGGCCCATTCAAGGGACAATATGATTAGTATCGGACATGAATAGTAAATAATGTGAAATATCTGTAATTATTCTGTAAACTTTGGTAATGCTCTGTGAACTTGTTCCGATGATGGATACAGGCTAGGGGTGTTACATTTATTAGTATTAGAGCTACGGTTTAGCCAGTTCTCGGACTAAAGTAGCATATGTGAAGTTTAGGAAGACATGCCATTAAATAACCTGTGATAGTGTGATATCTCCCAACTCTGATAGTGTGATATCTCCCAACTCTAATGAGAATTGTTTCACAAATAGACAGAGATGCTTTCCAATCGAGCTAATTCGATAATTCTGAAAGAGATACTCAAGTATCTTAGTAAAATGTTACTTATGATGAAACAGAATTCGAAAAGGTACAGATAAATGTTATATAGTACATGAGAATGATAAATGTTATGTTATATGAGTATATACATGAAAGTTAAATTTTGAGGCTTTACGATCTCCACCCCCTTATTAGTATAGTTATATGTAATTAAATTCATAATATTTATATTGATTTAGTTCAGAAGTGTGGAACTGAAGAGTTCAGTGGCTGAATGATAAATAAAGCAGTTAAAATTGAGAATGGGTTAGTGAATAAAGATCAGTTCTGAAGAGAGATATCAGATTTTTCTGAAAACTATTTGGGATACGCAATGCCACTATTAAAAAAGAAGTTATTTATGAGAAATCAATTTATTCAGATATGGTATCTACAGAATGGGTTAACTAAAAATTTCTTTCGAATAAGCTTCGTGAGTGAACTAAATGATGTGAGATTATTGATGACTGTATATGTTAGTGGATTAGTGGTAAAATTGCAAAAATATTTGAATATAGCTGTTATAATCGGGTATATTACAGCAATCTCTTCTGGGTATTTTATATGGGTATTCTATATGTACTGTTATTCTCAGAGATATATGTAACTGTTCATGTTCGGATGCTATAATCATTATATAGAAAGGTTGGCTAAACATGGTAATAGACAAAAATTATTGCAAGACTGATTGATTCATTAGTGGTATTGATTTATTTTTCTTTGGTTTTCCAAGCCATTATAGGTGATAGAAGACTTGATGATAAGATTCGTATGATACTATTTTCTACTTCTGTTGGTTGAATTTCTGAATGGAAAATGTGCAATATTACTCTTTTGGACTTTCTTTGAGATGTCATCAATCTTTTTATTATTCAACATGGATTATCTTCTCCGAAATTCAATATATCTTTGCAATTTGGATTTCGTTATCTTGGTTTTCTTGTTATTTTATGGTCTGACTGAAAAAGACATTCATTGGTCAGTGGTAATTATACTTACTCTGTTATGAATTCTAACTTGATCATGGAAATTTGGTAATATGGATCACAGATTATAGACAATGTATTATTGCACTGGTTGATATTGGGGCCACCTCTATTTTCCTCTTCTATTTGAAAAATAGTATTGAAGTTGAGGTATTATTCCATTTATGTTGTTGAAAACGTCAGATTTATTATAGTATTTTGGTTTTAACCTATCTGATGATTGTGGCCTCGGAATAATTTAAAGCTTCGACATCCTTTTTAATTTTTGTGAAAGTGTTTTCTATGATAGCTACATCAATGATATGGATATTACATAAAGATATAAGATTTGAATGGACTGATAAATGTTAGTAAAGTTTTGATTAGTTGGAAGCCATGATGACCTAAACATCAGTTTTGGTTCAGTCTGAATCAGGTAAGGAATTTATTATTACAGTGATACATCATTGAATGGATTAAACTATATTTTGATAAAGAAAGGCAAAGTAATGGTCTATATTTCCAGCCAGATAAAGGTACAGGAAAAGAATTACATGATATATGATCTTGAATTGAAAATTATTGTGTTTGCACTGAGAATTTGGTAACAGTATCTGTATAGTGAAAATAACATATATGTGCTGATCATAAAACTTTAAAACACCTGATGGTATAGAAAGATTTGAATCTGAAATAGAGTAAATGGTTTAAATTATTGAAAGACCCTAATATGGTAATTGATTATCATTCAGGAAAAGTAAATATAGTTGCTAATATTTTAAGTAAAAAATCTTTGTTTGATTTATGAGCAATAAATACTCAATTGCTATTGTCTGATGAAAGATTAATTTTAGCTGAGCTTAAAGCTAAGCTGATGTTTCTACAACAGATCTGTGAAGCCCAGAAAAGTGATAATGAGTTGTAAGTTAAACGGGTACAGAGTGAAATAATCATTGATTCAGGGTATCAGATTTGAATCTGATGATTGCCTGTTATTCTGAGATAGAGTCTGTGTACTGAAAAATTTAAAGCTTGTACAAAAAATTTTATACGGAACTCATAATGGTAATATATCTGTCATCCAGGAAGTATGATAAATTGAAAAATATGTATTGGTAAATCGGAATGAAATGTGATGTCTCTGAAATTATGTTTAAATGTTTAATATGTCAGTAGGTTAAAGTTGAATATCAGGTACTGATACTTTTAGAATTGTTACGGCTAGTGATGATATTGGAACGGAAATGGGATAAAGTTATTATGAATTTTATATTGGGATTACCCCTGTCTCGGAAAAAGAAAGATGTTATTTGGGTAATCACCAATTGTTTGACAAAGTTCATACATTTTATCTCAGTATGAATGGATTATTCACTTGATAGATTGAATGAGATATAAGTTTCTGAAATTGTCAAGCTATATGGAGTGTCAGTCTGCAATATGTTTGATAGAGATCCACAGTTTACGGTTCACTTCTTGATTTTGGAATAAATTATAAGAAGCTCTATGTAAGCAGTTACAAATTTTTGATACCACATTTCGCTTTCAGACTGATGGTCAGTCCGAGTGTGTTATTCTGATTTTTGAAGATATGTTTTGATGTTGTATTTTAGAATTTGAAGGCAAGCGGAAAAGAAATAATTGTTGTTAGTCAAAACTACATATTATTGGACTAAGCTTGGTAAGAAAATATACATGGAGTTAATATGATTCGTGAAATAGAAGAAAATGTGGAAGAGATCCGAGATAGATTTAAAGCAGCTCCTGATTGTCAAAGATTTTATGTGAATTTTAAATGAAAAGAAATAGAGTTTCAAGCTAGCAACAAAGTGTTTCTGAAAATTTGCCATGGAAAAAAGTTTTCCTGTTTGACTATAAAGGCAAATTAAGTTCTTAATTTATTGAATTACATGAAATTTACTGAAAGAGTTGGAAGTGTTGCTTATCGGATGGTATTAATTAGATATATTATCAGTTATTCCTTCGATGGATATTGAAATTCAGCTTGACATGAGTTATACTGAAGAATTGGTCATAATTCTGGTACGTGAAGTGAGAAAACTGAGAAATAAAAGGTAGCTTTGGTAAAAGTTTTCTAATAATGATATAATATAGAGAAAGCTACATGGGAAAACTGAAAAAAAAATGAGAAAGTAATATCCAAATCTCTTTACTATTATTTTAATTTTATTTTATGGTCTATAATATGATAATAATGTTGTGAGAAAATTTCATAAAGAAATTTTATCGATTACATGCTTAAATTGATAAAGGACCAAATTGCACAAGGTGCAAAAGTTGAGTTCTGATAGTTAAAGGGGTTAAATAGCTATAGAACTTTAAATTGGAGGTCCTTATATGGTGATTATACCATTAAAAATGCTTAGTCATTAAGGATGATGATTGATCCATGGAAAATAAAATTAAAGAAAAGGACAAAATTGAAAGAATAAAAAATAAAGGTGATAAATATTAAAAGATGAAAATATCATCATTTATCATCATTTTCCACATATATCTTGCATGGAAACCCTAGGAAAGAGAAATCAAGCTTTCTTGGTCAAATTAGGTAAGTATTCAAGCCCCGTTTCTAGTAATTTTTATATTTTTAAGATCGAGGTAACTTAATCTATTTATTTTGGGGATCAATTTGAAAAGATATCAAAGTATAGAATTTTTACCATGGATGAATATTCTGAAATTATGAAATTTATGGTAGAAAATGAAAGGTTGTTGATAGATAAACAACTTTTACAAAGTGAATTTTGCTGAAAACTTGATTTAGGGACTAAATTGTAAAAATGAGAAATCCATGGAAAATTATGATTTTTATGAAATATATGGACTATAAATATTACATTAAAATTTTGGTTAGGCTAGGAACAAGGATTAAATTGCATAAATTTTATTTTCCGAGTCTAGGGACGAAATCGTCATTTATTAAAAGTTTAGAGGAAAAATGGTAATTTTTCCTCAAGTGTAAATTGGACTAAATGAAGTGTGAGTTACACTAAATTGATGTTAAATTTACTCGTATAGATCTGGATAAATCGAATATGGAGTTAGAACGAGGAAAGGAGAAAATGTCGGATTAGTAGACTTTATGTACACGAACACTTATTGAGGTAAGTTTGTTTAACTAAATTGTATATGTTTATATGCTTAAATTGAATGTTGTGTAAATAAATTGTATAAATGCCCTAATTATGTGAAATAATCGCATATTCCTTAAAGCTCGATAAATGAAAGTGCTTGAAATAAATGATAATATCCGATAAGTGATAAATGATAAAAATGTTATTTTTATGCTCGAGTTCAATGTGAACATTTGAATTGCATAAATGCATAAATATATGAGATTGATCACATACCCGAAAATTGCCTGATAAATGTCAAATTCCGTTTGAATAAATGAAAAATCGATGGATATGTGATGTCCCGAAATGAAAGAGGTCCTACATTTGTTGCTGATGGGATTTAGCTCGGACGAGTAATCCTATTGACCTCATTACAGATAAGATTTAGCCCGACAGGTAAACCTGATATAATCCCTATAACGGCCCGATTTAGGGGCTAGTCGAAATAGTGATCTCAGGATCATTAATCTAGGATTTGAGAAATTTATTTTCATGTTATATTATGAGTTAGAACATGATAGTACAGATGCATGAAAATTTTGGTGCCTTAATTTAAGTGATGTTGTGTTTAATCGTGAAAAAGGACTAAATCGCATAAAGAGCAAAAGTTCCATTCTATTAGCTAAAGGTGCCAAATAGCCATAGATTATTAATTGGAAGTTTTTAAAAGGCAATTAGACCCCTAGAGATAGCATGGCCGGCCATAGGAGACAAATTGTGTCTAAAATTGGTCAAAGTTATTAATAGTTGGTGGCTAATTAGACTAATAGTAATAAAATAAAGAAAAGATGATTTCCATATTTCTTGCTCATCTCTTCCACCGAAAATAAACAGCAAATAAGGGGTAGAAAGCTTCAAAAATTTTAGCAAGCTCCCATCTATTCAAGTAAGTGTTTTAGTGACCTTTTCTTGAAAATAGTTGTACTTTTGAGACCCCCAAAGCTTAAGCTTTCAAATGAGAGGACTATTGTGCAATATTGTGAAAAGTTTAGAGTTCTACCATGATAACTATCTTAGTTATTTTCTGCATTTTTATGAAAGAAGTTGAGTCTTAGTTGTTAGATGAACAACTTTTGTGAAAGGTGTTGTCTTAGAAACACCTAATTTGGACCTTGATGAAAAGGTTACAAATTTGTAGTAATTATGTGAAATGTTGAGTTTTGATGATAGCTATAAGAGTATTAAATGTTCACCTAGGCTTGTTGAAGGTAGAAATGTGATTAGAATTAATTTCTGAGCCTAAGGGCAAAATGGTCATTTTGCCCAAGGTGTAGGGGCAAAATAGTAATTTTGTCTAAATATGATTTTTGAAATGCTTTTATTAATATGATGACTAAAATGAGATAAATTGCTATTATAGAGCAAGAAGAACCGAGGACTCGCTTGGATCGGGAAAAGAATAAAGTTCTGGACTAAACCGGTGAGTTAGCTCATTTCGAAATCATGGTAAGTTATGTGATTTAAACAACATTTTTATTAGCATGTTGAGAAATTCTTGTCATTTTGTTAATGAAAGAGATGTTGAAGTCGTAATGGGCCGTATTGATTAGAGAAATGACATCATTGAGATATGAAATATATAAGGTCCCGTATAAGACCATGTCCGGGACATGGCCTCGGCACCGAGTTGAAATTCTGTATAAGACCATATATGGGTTATGGATTCGGTAATAAATATGGAAATCGTATAAGACCATATTTTGGATATGGCATCGATACAAGAGAAGTAATTCCATATAAGACCATATCCGGGATATGGCATTGGCACCTAGAGGTAATTCTATATAAGACTATGTCTGGGACATGGCATTGGCATCTAGGGGAGACTCCATGTAAGACCACCTCGAGGATGTGGCAATGGCTTTATACTTATAGTAGTGATGATAAACGCACGTATTTGGCTATCCCTTATGAATAGTGGGATAAGTAGATGTATTTAGAAGTGGAAATGTGAAGGATATTTAAGTCATGTGAATGAGTGAATATAGTTACTCATGAATGAGTCACGAGGAGTCAATTTCGATACATGGCACGGAATGTGTAGATAAGGATAACTAGAAGTGATTATTGTCAAGAAACCTTGACTTGTGTGCGGTTAGCTAATACCATGGATGGATTATTTTATGAGCATTATTATTGCTATTTATTTCCATGCAACTTACTAAGCTTTATGCTTACCCTTTTTTTTCATTTCCCTTTTTTTTATAGTATTGACAAGGTACCTCGAGGATCGTGAAAGTAGGAGTTCATAAATCACGCTATCGACAACACTTTGGTATAACAATTTTAGACTTATTTTGAATATGGCATGTATAGGACTTGAGTATTTTGTTAAGTTGTAATTGTTAGTCAAAGTGTTGGCTATAAGTTTGTAAAAGTTATTTTGTAAATGGCCTCATAAATTAGGCAAATACTTGGGAAATTCTTTTGCTTAATGAAGATGGAATTCATGAAGTGTTTATCCCTTTAATTATTTTGTATGTTGGAATGGGTCCTTAGACTTGCTTATGGAATAGGAGTTGTAATTTTTTGAATGGAAGTATGTATGTGTACATTCTAGGGTGGAAATGGCTTGGTATATAGCTTATCAATTGATCACATAAGTAGACACACGGGCGTGGGTCTAGGCCATGTGGGAGGCATGGCTAGCACATGGGATTGCACCCAGGCCGTGTGAAGTCTGCACCTTGCACTTGAGATTTAAATCACCACACGGTTGGGGTACACGGGCGTGTGTATAGGTCGTGTGGAGAAGTCAGAAGGCTAAGGTTTTATACACGGGCTAGGGCCACGGGCGTGCCATGGTCATATGAATTTAGTCAGTGTCGACCACGGGTGGAAGACACGGGCATGCTTTAGGGGAACACTGGCGTGTCCCTAGGCCTACACAGGCGTGTGGCCCCTATTTAGGCAAAAATTTTCTAAGTGCATAAAAGTTTTCGATTTATTCTCGAACCTTTTCGTATGTATGTTTAGGGCCTCGTAGGCCCATAATAATGATGTTATGAATATGAATGAAAAGTTTTGAGTTGAAATGAAATTTTATAGCCTGATGTTGTATGTTTAAGCAAGTTAAGTTCAGTAATGCCTTATATCTGGTTCAGGCATTGAACACGAGTAAGGGGTGTTACAATCCCTCTTGAGCAAATGTTATATTAGGATTTAGCTTGGACTGGTAATCCTAATTGAGCTCTTCAGGGCATATATTATAGAAAGGATTTAGCCTGGACTGGTAATCCTAATTGAGCTCTTTTGAGCATATGTTACAGAAAAGATTTAGCCTGGACTGGCAATCTTGTTATATGATATGTGGCTCGAGAGTGTGTTTCCTGATTAAGTGCCCTAATGAGTACTCCTGAATATGAATTGATGGATTTACTGATTTGTACACTTTGTGTGTATTACCTGAGTATCCATCAATATTTCAATAATTCAACGGGGTAAAATCCTGACATGAAAAGAAATGGGTTTTTACATGTATCTGCATGAAGTACATGAAAATGATGTTATATGAAATATGGAAGTATGAAATTATGATATATGAACGTGGAAATTTTTTTGATGAATACATTCATCTATGAGAATCGATTTATACATCTCGAGTGTATTATATGTGCGATTATTAATATTTTAGTTGAATAATAAGTAAAGTTCGACGTAAAATATACTAAAACTCAAAATGAATTGTTATAGAATGTACACAAAATATGGAAATAATTTGTATATATGTTATATGAATACATGATGTGGAAAACATATGTGTATGAGAATTGAATATTTTAGAGCTCATATATGTGTTTCTTGATGTTTATATGAAATAAGTTACTAACAAGGGTGATGAGAATATGTGTTAAGGCTTGGAATCGAATGGTTGATTGTGATTTACATGTTTATTTTTAATATGAATTGTTGGTAAGTTAATTACCAAGTTATATGGACTTACTAAGCATTATATGCTTACTCTGTTTTATTTTTTCCCTATTCTATAGTAACTCGAAAGCTCGTTGGATTAGAAGCTCGACGGAGATCACTCACACTATCCATCGACTCAATTTGATATATAAGGTAAAACAATTGTGGTTATAATGGCATGTATAGGTTAAATTGGCCAAGGAATGGCATGGAAATGATTGTTAATGACTAGCTATTGGAATGGCTAGTTATGAACATGTTTTGGTGTTTATGTATAAAAGACTATATCATGGTATATGTTTGAAAATGATTGATTAATAGAAATCACAATGAGATATGTATGAATGAATTAAATTAGCATATTTGATATAATATACACAAATGTGAACACAGTATCTAGATAAATATGAGTACAAATTTACATGCATAAGACTTAAATTTTGGTCTAAAAATGTGGTTGGTGAATGAGATAAATTGTGTATAAGTGTTGGTGTAGGTGTAAGGCTAAAAGGGGTGAAAAATAAAGCTAGGAAATGGCTTTATTTTGTCCACACGGCTTAGCACATGGGCTTGTGGTCTGGCCGTGTGTCCCCTGCATCTTAAATTTTAGAAATAGAATGCTTAGAATTAAACACACGGAAAGAGACACGGACGTGTGTCTCAGCTGTGTGGGTAACATGGCCTAGCACACGGGCGCGTGACTTAGTCCTGTGATGCAAGTCAGAGAGTTACACGGGGCAGGACACGGCTTAATGTACGGGTGTTTCATAGGGTCACACGGGTATGTCCCTTGGCCACACGGGCGTGTGAGCCCTGCATCTAGGAAAAATTCTGAAATTTTATGAAAAAATTTTTGAGATCCCGATTACCCGATTTGATTCTAATATTTATATTGGGCCTCGAGGGCCCATTCAAGGGTGAAACACCCCACACCCGGCCCACGAGAATGGATCGGATCTGGTATGTTCCTAAAGTAAACCGGTTTCAAACATTTTTGTTACTTAGAGAAAATTTGTAAATTTTTAGAAAAACTATTGTTTTGAGTTGGGCTTAGGTTGTAAACCCATTTATTTATACTTGTAAACCCATTTAATTAAATACATCCAAAATAGTTCTTAGCATAAAACTTAATAGTAAAGCAAAAATAAAGAGAAATCCACTGGGCCTTATGGCCTTATTACATCAAGTAAAACCCAAAATAAAATAAAAGTAAAAAGTCCAAACTAAATAAAATCTCTGAATGTAGCATGGCCACCTCAACGTCTACCGGCCCGGTCCGTCACTGTTCATCACCTGAAAATAGTTCCCACAACGGGGTGAGTCAACAGACTCAATGTGCACACAATACTAACATTCAACAAATCAGGCATTCATGTTCAAATCATCGGATCCATATAAAAATGAAATTATGATGCAACCCAAACCCAATCCTAATGGTCCATCCGCTACACACCACCCGTACCTGCCATTCACACCGTGGGGACTACTAAGTCAACCCTCCATCCGCTACACACCATATTCAAATATTTGTGACCGTAGTCACCATATAACGTTGGTGAGACCGAAGTCAACACCTTCAAATATAACGTTGGTGAGAACGAAGTCAACACCTTCAAATATAACGTTGGTGAGACCGAAGTCAACACCTTCAAATATAACTTTGGTGAGACCAAGTCAACACCTTCAAATATAACGTTGGTGAGACCAAGTCAACACCTTCAAATATAACGTTGGTGAGACCAAGTCAACACCTTCAAATATAACGTTGGTGAGACCAAGTCAACACCTTCAAATATAACGTTTGTGAGACCAAGTCAACACCTTCAAATATAACGTTGGTGAGACCAAGTCAACACCTTCTTCCCTTTCACATAAATCCCGAATGCCCCAAATATATATATATCATGCTTAACATTCAAATATTCACATGTTATAAAATAACATATTTCATAATCCTATCGAAGTAGGAAGCGTGCACGAGTACTTTTGTACCACATTAGGGTACTTAGCCATATTCATATAATCATATAATAAAATAATTGCCATATGAAATATCGAAAGTTAGTGTGCGTACACACTTGATTTGTTTAGCGATTCCTTGAGATTCAAAAAGCTAGATCTAAAGTTTAGATCCTTAGTCCCTACATTTGATTCATCCTTTATTACTTAGCATAAATTCTATTTGGCTATGATATCCAAATCCTAGTAGGATTTCTAAAAGACTTACCTTTGATGCCGATTTGGTGTTTATTCAAATCCAAAACTTGGTTTTCCTTCACTTGATATTCGCCAACCTTGAATCTCAATATGGGTTAGTTTTGGCTTTTTAATAATTAAAGAACTGATCTAGATAATCATACAAGCTTTGGCGAATACTTTTAGGTACTTACCTTGTGGATCTTAAATCCGAAATTCACCGAATAACTAGGGAACACGTGGCCTATGGTGTACCTTAGGAAAAGAATTTCTTCTTCCATGATTCGCCAAGATTAATAATCGAAATTAGTCTCTAAATTTCAATAAGTCTAGAATATAAAAGAATGGAAAACTAAACTTGAATCTTACCCTTATTTGAAGGAATCGATTGCACCTTCACTTCAACCTTCAGAGATTCGGCTTAGAGACTTGATGAACAATTGGCTATGATTCCCTTATGTATTTGGTTTCAAAGATGAAAGAAGAGAGGAATAATAGGCTTAGAAGGAAATCGGCTAGGAGGCTAAAAGAAAAGAAGAAAAGAATGGATGCTCAAGAAGAATATTTGGTAGAGGAAAGAGAGGAGAATGAATAATGAATGGCCCTAGTCCCTCCTTTTATAGCCGAATTTACTAGGCCAAGAATCCTTTACTTGGCCACCACTCTTCCTTATTTTCCTAATTAAAGAATAATTCTTCATTTATCCACCTATTTAGCCGAATTTTAAAGAGAATTAAACTCTTCCCTTAAGAGTCCTTATGATCTTCTAATTAGCCGAGTTTTAAAGAGAGTGAAACTCCTCTTTGCAAGCCTTGTGTCGTCCACCTCTTGGGCTTCTAGAAGCAAAATAAAACTTATTTTATTTGCTTCTTATGTGACTCGAACTCAAGCCCAAAACCTTTTGCATGTGGGCCATTTTCTAAGGCCTTAGATGGCTTCTTCAGCCACTTTTCCAAGTCCGTTATTGGGTCAAATTTCATGTACTTTATATTTTAGGGTCACTTGGCCCTAAGTTCCCTTTGGGCTCTAAAATTCGACATTCGGGTCATTTTAAGTTTTCAAAAATTTTCATGCTCAGATTTTCCAAGTTTCCAAAATGTTTAGTTTCCTATTTTGGCTTGGTTTCCAAAATGTTTAGTTTTCTATTTTGGTTTGGTTTCCAAAATGTTTAGTTTCTCTTTTGCCTTGGTTTCCAAAATGTTTAGTTTCCTCTTTTGGCTTGATTTCCAAAATGTTCACTTTCCTAATTTACTTGGTTTCCAAAACTTAACATTTCTAAAGCATTTCTTACATTTCGATACATCTCCTTACATTTCCACACATTTCCATACATTTCCATACATTTCGTTACATTTCCATATATTTCCATACATTTCCATACATTTCCATACATTTCCTTACATTTCCTTTCATTTCCTTACATTTCCTTTCATTTCCTTTCATTTCCTTTCATTTCCTTTCATTTCCTTACATTTTCCTTATATTTCCTTACATTTCCTACATTTCCTTACATTTCCTTACATTTCCTTACATTTCCTTACTTTTCCTTATATTTCCTTTCTTTTCCTTACATTTCCTTACATTTCCTTTCATTTTCTTTCATTTTAGGGTTCTTGAAACTCTTGAACACATCCAACACACCCAATCGATCCCACTATCTCATGAATTATGCACGAACGCATAACCCCTAATCTAGGATGTTACGCTTCTACCCCTTAAAAATAATTTCGTCCTCGAAATTACTTACTATCGCTCATCCGCATGTCTAACTCACCACACTACGCTATTGCTTCAAGACTGATCTTAAAGAACTATCATACTTTCTAGGCACATTCTCTAAGTTCACGTTCCTTAGAACTTGTTTCTAACGTCGCGATTTAATTAAAAGTTTTATGAATTAGTCCTTGTTTTACTTGATTACCCGCGAAGAAGTTTTATGGAAAGAATTTTTAGAAGTGGTCCTTTCATATTCATACATGCACACAGTCTTTTCATCCATTCACACATCCATCAAACAATTATGAACCTTAGTTCATTCGGAGAAACGTTGTAGTTTTTTCATTTGTTGTTTTTCCACTACCCGGGGTATTTTCGTAATTTGTCCTCTGTGGTATTTTCGTAATTTGTCAAAATAAGGTTCCTTGGTGATTTTGTCACAAGGTATTTTTGGTCCTTTTAAGTTCTGGGGTATTTTGGAAAATTTTTGAAATCCGAGGTATTTGAAATTTTTGGACATTGGGGTATTTTGGTAATTTTTCCACAAATCGGGGTAAATTGTAAAATTTTAATAAATCGGGATATTTCGAAGTTGCAAAACTTTGAGGGTTCTTTTGAGAAATTTATTTTCCAAAGACGATGAAGTTGCAAAAATTTTGGAAATTAGGGTCATTTTGGTAATTTTGTAAGTTAGGGGCAATTTTGTAATTTTCCAAAATCAAGGTATTTTGATATTTTACAAATTAGGGTTTTGAATGTTTATAAAATAATGAAATTTTGGTAAAGCTATTGAGTAGTTGAACATTTTATAAACCAAGGGCATTTTGTAATTTTACCACTAAGGGTATTTTAGTAAATTTGTAAATCGAAATATTTTAGGAAAATTTATAAAATATTCTTTTCAAATCAAGAGGTAATTTAGAAATTTTAAAATTAGGGTTTCCATAAAAATACGGCTAGTCCCTTTCGGGTTTTAGTTATTGGGTTTAGCAGTGACTAAGTCCTCTTGATTAGGGTGAACTACACTACGCACTGTAGGATTCGAGTAAAGAGGAGGTGAGTCACTAGGACCGCTTAAATACCAAGCTCTTCTTGAATCCACTCCTAGACATGCGCAACAAGATTCGACACCCTAGCTCGGTGACTTAATCATAGGTTTGTTTGATTAGGCATTTAAGTCTTATGTAATTGTTGGGGTAACTAGTCCTAGGGTTCAAGTACTTAATCTCTATTCTACGCTCCATTCCATTTCTACCCTTCTACAGATCATAATATAAATCACACAATGGATAGAAGTACTTACCGTTGGATGCGAATTGGAGACTTAGGTGCTATGCCAGAAAACCTGCTTATTTTTTCAAAGATAATCATTTGGCTCGGTTTGAAAACATTTTGGGCCTTAGCCCACAGGCCGAGAGTTTAAAACTGGGCTCTGATACCAAATTGAAACACCCCACACCCGGTCCACGAGAATGGACCGGATCCGTATGTTCCTAAAGTAAACCGGTTTCAAACATTTTCGTTACTTAGAGAAAATTTGTAAATTTTAGAAAAACTATTGTTTTGAGTTGGGCTTAGGTTGTAAACGCATTTATTTATACTTGTAAACCCATTTAATTAAATACATCCAAAATAGTTCTTAGCATAAAACTTAATAGTAAAGCAAAATAAAGAGAAATCCACTTTGGGCCTTATGGCCTTATTACATCAAGTAAAACCCAAAATAAAATAAAAGTAAAAAGTCCAAACTAAATAAAATCTCCGAATGTAGCATGGCCACCTCAACTTCTACTGGCCGGTCAATCACAGATTCATCACCAAAATAGTTCCCATAACGGGTGAGTCAACAGACTCAATGTGCACACAATACTAACATTCAACAAATCGGGCATTCATGTTCAAATCATCGGATCCATATAAAATGAAATTATGATGCAACCCAAACCCAATCCTAATGGTCCATCCGCTACACACCACCGTACACCGCCATTCACACCGTGGGGACTACTAAGTCAACCCTCCATCCGCTACACACCATATTCAAATATTTGTGACCGTAGTCACCATAAAACGTTAGTGAGACCAAGTCAACACCTTCAAATATAACGTTGGTGAGACCAAGTCAACACCTTCAAATATAATGTTGGTGAGACCAAGTCAACACCTTCAAATATAACGCTGGTGAGACCAAGTCAACACCTTCAAATATAACTTTGGTGAGACCAAGTCAACACCTTCAAATATAATGTTGGTGAGACCAAGTCAACACCTACAAATATAACGTTGGTGAGACCAAGTCAACACCTTCAAATATAACGTTGGTGAGACCGAAGTCAACACCTTCAAATATAACGTTGGTGAGACCAAGTCAACACCTTCTTCCCTTTCACATAAATCCCGAATGCCCCAAATATATATATCATGCTTAACATTCAAATATTCACATGTTATAAAATAACATATTTCATAATCCTATCGAAGTGGGAAGCGTGCACGAGTACTTTTGTACCACATTAGGGTACTTAGCCATATTCATATAATCATATAATAAAAATAATTGCCATATGAAATATCGAAGTTAGTGTGCGTACACACCGATTTGTTTAGCGATTCCTTGAGATTCAAAAGCTAGATCTAAAGTTTAGATCATTAGTCCCTACATTTGATTCATCCTTTATTACTTAGCATAAATTCTATTTGGCTATGATATCCAAATCCTAGTAGGATTTCTAAAAGACTTACCTTTGATGCCGATTTGGTGTTTATTCAAATCCAAAACTTGGTTTTCCTTCACTTGATATTCGCCAACCTTGAATCTCAATATGGGTTAGTTTTGGCTTTTTAATAATTAAAGAACTGATCTAGATAATCATACAAGCTTTGGTCGAATACTTTTAGGTACTTACCTTGTGGATCTTAAATCCCAAATTCACCGAATAACTAGGGAACACGTGGCCTATGGTGTACCTTAGGAAAAGAATTTCTTCTTCCATGATTCGCCAAGATTAATAATCGAAATTAGTCTCTAAATTTCAATAAGTCTAGAATATAAAAGAATGGAAAACTAAACTTGAATCTTACCCTTATTTGAAGGAATCGATTGCACCTTCACTTCAACCTTCAGAGATTCGGCTTAGAGACTTGATGAAAAATTGGCTATGATTCCTTATGTATTTGGTTTCAAAGATGAAAGAAGAGAGGAATAATAGGCTTAGAAGGAAATCGGCTAGGAGGCTAAAAGAAAAGAAGAGAAAGAATGGATGCTCAAGAAGAATATTTGGTAGAGGAAAAGAGAGGGAGAATGAATAATGAATGGCCCTAGTCCCCTCCTTTTATAGCCGAATTTACTAGGCCAAGAATCCTTTACTTGGCCACCACTCTTCCTTATTTTCCTAATTAAAGAATAATTCTTCATTTATCCACCTATTTAGCCGAATTTTAAAGAGAATTAAACTCTTCCCTTAAGAGTCCTTATGATCTTCTAATTAGCCGAGTTTTAAAGAGAGTGAAACTCCTCTTTTGCAAGCCTTGTGTCGTCCACCTCTTGGGCTTCTAGAAGCAAAATAAAACTTATTTTATTTGCTTCTTATGTGACTCGAACTCAAGCCCAAAACCTTTTGCATGTGGGCCATTTTCTAAGGCCTTAGATGGCTTCTTCAGGCCACTTTTCCAAGTCCGTTATTGGGTCAAATTTCATGTACTTTATATTTTAGGGTCACTTGGCCCTAAGTTCCCTTTGGGCTCTAAAATTCGACATTCGGTCATTTTAAGTTTTCAAAAATTTTCGCTGCTCAGATTTTTCAAGTTTCCAAAATGTTTAGTTTCCTATTTTGGCTTGGTTTCCAAAATGTTTAGTTTCCTATTTTGGTTTGGTTTCCAAATGTTTAGTTTTCTATTTTGGTTTGGTTTCCAAAATGTTTAGTTTCCTCTTTTGGCTTGGTTTCCAAAATGTTTAGTTTCCTCTTTTGGCTTGATTTCCAAAATGTTCACTTTCCTAATTTACTTCGGTTTCCAAAACTTAACATTTCTAAAGCATTTCCTTACATTTCGATACATCTCCTTACATTTCCACACATTTCCATACATTTCCATACATTTCGTTACATTTCCATATATTTCCATACATTTCCATACATTTCCATACATTTCCTTACATTTCCTTTCATTTCCTTACATTTCCTTTCATTTCCTTTCATTTCCTTTCATTTC
The DNA here is from genome assembly GCA_025506655.1 of Gossypium rotundifolium. NCBI lineage: Eukaryota > Viridiplantae > Streptophyta > Magnoliopsida > Malvales > Malvaceae > Gossypium > Gossypium rotundifolium. Next base: position 116,548,425 of record CP106727.1, on the reverse strand, counting down.
CTTTCATTTCCTTACATTTTCCTTATATTTCCTTACATTTCCCTACATTTCCTTACATTTCCTTACATTTCCTTACATTTCCTTACTTTTCCTTATATTTCCTTTCTTTTCCTTACATTTCCTTACATTTCCTTTCATTTTCTTTCATCTTAGGGTTCTTGAAACTCTTCAGAACACATCCAACACACCCACTGATCCCACTATCTCATGAATTATGCACGAACGCATAACCCCTAATCTAGGATGTTACAAAGGGACAATATAATTAGTATCAGACATGAATAGTAAATAACATGAAATATCTGTAATTATTCTGTAAACTTTGGTAATGCTCCGTAAACCTGTTCCGACGACGGATAAAGGTTAGGAATGTTACACATTCATTACCGAAACAACTATGATTAAAACACAGATGATTCATAGTAGTTAATCATCAAAATTCAGTTAAAACATACAATCAATATGAAATAAAGTCAATTACTGGTCTTACACAAGCTTACGTAAACATTAAAGCTAACCTAAGAAAGAGATAGGACTTAATTGTAAGAATTCAAAATGTAGGACCGATGTCATGACGTTGTTCAATCTACATCGGGATGACAAAAATAGTTTTTCTCATCACAATGTCAGGGAAATCAATGTCGCAACGTCACCCACTATAATGGCCTCATCGAGATGATGGTTCATCGTCACACTATGGCCCTATAGGTCATTTTTAGTCGCAATGATGTACGAACAACGTTACGATGTCACATACTATTTTGGCCAAAATGCACCAATTGGTATCTAAATCCAAGCTAACCTTTCATACCCATAATTTACACCTAAGTTTAGTATCTCCACATGTATTAATCATACCAAAACACACACAATACATAAAAAAAATATCCACATTTAATCATAATACCAGCTTCTTTACTTAATCCTTTATGCAACCAATCAATTTGTTATCAAAACATATGTTAAACATAAATCAATTAATAGTTGATTCCATATCAATTTAAATCTGAAGTACCAATTCATAAACCTAATGCATCTTCTCTACCAAACTTAACATTTCACCAATCATTTAATTCAACATTTCCTAATATAATATCACATGATCAACCTTCACCAATATCCAAATCATACCATCTTAAATATGCCTCAATATAGCATGCTCTCCTACTTCATTAATTCAAACATCATTAAACATTTCATATCATATCAAGTACATTCAAACCTACTTACCAAAATATTTTCATTTGGCCAAATACATACATCATTAGTATATCATATACAAGCATATACACATAGTTTATACGAAAATGACTCAACCTAGGTACATGCCCTTTCAAAACACAAAGTAAAACTATTACAAACTTTGCTAAGTTCGAGATTATTTATTGGATGTTGAGTCGATATTCAAGATCATGAATATAACCTAACCTACACATGAAAAACAAAATTGTATGCTGAGTAATAAACTTAGTGGTTTTCTATAATCAAATACTATAACACTAAATAAGTTGCTTATATGCATGAATAAAAAACTATAAGGTTCAAATGCAAAACAATATATATTGTAACATAGTATTTCATCATCTCAATTCATTCCATGTATGGTTATACATTTTATATTTGAATTCCCTATTAACCTGAATCGGACTTAAAATGATACACAAATCCAACCAATCACACCAATTTGGCACCTGGTGCCTCTTCAGACAAATCCAAAGTAAATAAATTGTGTCCTGCGCTCATTGGTATAACTGAAGTAAAAATGTGCCCAATATTAATCGGCTCATAGTCAAAGTAACCCACACTCGATCTATCCTATGGCATGTCAATCATATTTGGCTCTTCCCGAACAGTTAATAGGGTAACGATTTCTTAATTCCAAATATAACTCAATTTCACATTTCACATTTTCATATCATGAACCCATCATCAATTTATAATTATATAACAGCATAATTCACCACAATTTGAAGCAGATTTTACACTTGCATCAAGATACAATATTTTCAAATCTATTCAATTTAGTCCATATCTCAAATAAGCCATCAAATCATATCAATTCAACTCAATTAATTAGTTTCAAATTACCTTAATATCCTACCATGCAAAAAATATACATATGAAACAATTGTAGTGGTTCAAATTATAGAAATACAAACCGAAAGTTCTAAGCCATTCATAGATGGCTTTAGCTTTTCCTTTCCCACTTGAGGAATCAGGGTTGACATTAGGTATGGATTAACATAAACATACCACATCATTAATATACAACCAAATTTAGAATCAATTGTCAATTTATACGACTTTTACATTTTATTCAATTTAGTCTCTAAAATCGGGTCTAACATAACTTTCACTTTAAAAACTCCAAATTGAAATCCGATTTCACTATAACCCATTAGAGACCTACTTTTCATTTCTACAATTAATTTTACAAAACTTTCAATTCCTCAACTATTGAAACTTTCAAAACTTTAACAATTTAACGAATTGAGACATGGGTTAGCTAGATCCACGATCTCAAAAACATAAAAATTACAAGAAAATGGCTAAATTGAACTAACCAATTTATGGTTGAAATTTGAAACCCCTAAAGGTCGAAAGCTTCTTCTTTGAAATTCTTGGTGGTGAAGTTTAAGAAAGGTAATGATTTCTCTTTCTTTTCACCCAAATGTTTTATTATAAAAATATCTTACTTTATAATTTTTATTAAATTAGAATTTTTATAAAATATATATCTATATAGTTACATACTTGTCCACTACTATTTCTAAAGTGGTTAATTTCCACTTTAGTCCTTAATCCATTTCTAATTAATAAAAATTCATAGTAATTGAACTTTTATCACTTTTATAATTTAGTCTGTAAACCTTAATTAATCACTAATTCTGCAAAATTACTATCAACAATTCAATTCACCTATATAATAACTCTATAAATATTTAATAATAATATTTATGGGCTCGGTGTACAGAAATGGGGTCTCAGAACTATATTTTTCAACACCATTGACGTTCGGGTCGTTACAAGAGTTTTGTCATATTTTTAATTTATGTTAAGTGTTTACCATTTGACCATGTGGGTTTCATAAAAATATGAAAATATTATCTTTCTTCTTCTTTACCAGCCAACCATTTAGGGAAGGAGAAGGCTTTCCACACTTCTCCATTTTTCTTCATTGTTCCATCATTTATACTCATTTCTTTCTCTTTGACCATTTTTCATCATTTCTTTGCAAAATCTACTCACCAAAACCATTATTTAGCTTCTTAATTCATCATCTCCATTATCCAAAAAGCTAGGGTTTGAGCATTTATGTGAGGAAATGTGTTTGGGAGATGAAAGAATGTAATTAAGGTATGGGTTCTATACTTTTCACCTCATTCATGCTTAATCTCATGTTTATTACAAGCTTTTGAGTTGTTAAATCAAATTTATGGTCATTTAATGAATTATATAGTAATGAGTTTTTATTGTTCATGAAAGAAAATGAAGAAGGAAAAGGGAATGCTAGCAAGTGAAAGGAAAAGCTAGTAGTTTATAATGGATTTAGGCTTCTTTAATACTTTTGAATATTTTTGTATGGAAAGATATATGAAAAACCTATTAAAAATTTATATAGAATTTGTAACATCCCGAAATTGGGCCTAGTAGGATTGGGTCCATTGGGCCTCGAGCACGGAAGTGTTTAAAATTTTCGAGAACAAGAGAATGGTATTATTTCAAATTGAACTTATTAGACGGTAATTTTGGAAAGTTATGGGATTCTACGAAGTTCCGGGTTCAAGTTAGGCTATAGGTAAATTTTTGTGTAAGCACTTTAAGGAGAGGAGGTATGTGGCATTAAGACTTAAGGTAATAAGTGTGCTTTTTGCTAGATAAAATGGGCTATTAGTAAAGAGGCTATGGCGTCACTTATAGCACCTTGAGGGAAGGAGTTCGAATCACCTTGTGTACATATTGACTTTTATTTTATTTTTTATGCTTCCCTTCTTTATTGTGTCGGTCAAGGAATAATTTTGGCAAGTGTGGACTTCATTATTTTTGGTAAGGTAGCTAAAAGAATAAGGCAAGGATGAAGTTAGGGAAAGGAATCAAAAGAAAAAGGGCAAGTAGGGGGAACATGTGGCATATTTCAAGGGAAAGGTTATGGAAAGGATGGTTGGCAAAGTTTTTAACCTTTAGAGCATGTATGTAGACGGTTTTAGGGGCTATAGAGTGATAGCCGAAATTGCTTAGTCTTTTGGTAGGATTTTTGGTGTTGATTAGGCCAAAAATCACTTTTGCACAATTGGGTGTTTTTCTCTCAATCCTTTCTTTTGCTTTGTGCCGAAATTCCTAGCCTTGGTGACCATATTTTTCTTCTTTCATTTTACTTTGGCCGAATTCTTCAAGCACATTTGTGCATTTTCTTACTCTTTTGTTTGATCAAGATTTTCATCTCTTGTTTATCTCCCTCTTGATAGCCGAATCATCTATCATTTATCCAACTTCCCATCTTGTTTTTCTTTCAACTATTTCTCTAATTCTTTCTCTTCTCAAAACCGACACCATCTTTTAATCACAAACTTTGGTATAATCATTTCACATAGCCGAATATTCATTTTCATTTTCTTTATAAACCGAACTCTCATTTCCTTTCTACCTTTCTTCTCATCTGTACTTACATTCAATCTTTGATCAATCGGTAAGCGTTCTTCCAACATTTATCTCATTTTCTTTCTCTTGGTGCCGAATATAAGTTTTGATTTGGGAGGATCCGAATCATCATATTTTTGTACTCGCTCCAATAAGATCATTTCTTTCTTTGTAGTGGTATAGAGGAGTGCCAATTTTCTACCACATCACTTAATCGACCTTAGCCATAGGAAGAATGTGTGAAACGAGAATTTCATTATTCAAGGTAAGGAAGCTCTCTCATAGTCTTTTTCAATAACTTCATTGGTTATTGTATTAATCGGATTGAAGGATAATTAATCGACTATATGTTTTAGGTACTTAATCGCTCGATCTATCCCTCGTAATATGAGACTCGGATTGTTGGTAAGTGATATAGATTTTTAATCAATCGAAATATTGGTTGAAGTGGTAAATTGAGTTTTGGATTAATTGTTGACCGATTGTATCTTTAGGTGCCGCGGAGAATATCGTGTTATGGATTCCAAATAAGGTGTGTAATCCCGCACCTTCCGAAAACATGATTGAAATGGTGTGTAATCTCACATCTCTCTGAAAGTTTGAATGATATGTTCTGTGATTTGGTTGAAATACCAAAGAAAACCGGAAATCGGCATCCGGGATCACTCGGGGGCGCGTAGGTTCATAGTGGTAACCATGTTTTTTGTAACAAAACAGTTTTGGTCAGTGGTAGTGATGTGATTTCAAAAATCATGAAAAATAGGAGAAAGGGAATTAGAAAGTGAATGAGATATAAAATAAAATCTTACTGTCTCTATTTTTATATGGAAGAAACGGATAAGGAAAAGGAATTTTATATTCTGAGATATGTTAATTTTAGTGAGACTAGTTCTGAATGATTTCGTGGTTCCCTGATCTGTCTTGAAAAAATCGTATAAAATTGTACAAAGTGAATTAAGAGATCTAATTTATATTTAAAGATTCCTTAGTGAGCCTATTTTCAATAGAAACAAGTGGGAACAACATATGAAAATTGTACAGTGAGATATTTGAATTTTGGGTGAGAAAGGTCAGAATTGTTGGACAGTGAAACAAGGGAAATTTTAAGGAATAAACTGTACTAAATGGTTAAGCCAAAAATTCTAGAAAAATTGTAGTAAGGAGATATATGAGTCTAGTTTCAAGAAAAATTTACGGATTTAGATTTCAAGATTCCTAACTCGAGTTATGGTCAATTTAGTCAGTATGATGCAGTTGGATAGTTTCAAACTTTTATGCCCCAAATTAGTAGTTAAGCCTTCATTACGAAATTACCGAAATACCCTTAGAGGGTAAATTACCGAAATAACCTTAGCGGGTACGATTTCCAAATTACGAAAATGCCCTTATGGGCTGAATTATGGAAATGCCCCTATTGGGCCGAATTGTAAAGTGTTCATAGGCCGAAATATGTATTTGCTTAATGGCTGAATTGAGATATTTGCTATATGGCCCGTTTGATAGATGATTATATGGGCCGATCTGAAAATATGCAAAATGGGCCAAGATGATATTTGCTTAATGGGCCAACTTTGATAAATTGTTATAATGGGCCATAAAATTTGTAAAGAATATCTAAATACATCGTTGTGAATTGTTATGCATTATATACATGATTTGCATGGGTTGGGATATTTGACGAAGAGAAGTTCTAGTAGCTTTGCTAAAAAATTTTGGTGGCTTGTCCACAAATTGATATATGGCTTACTGCCCAGTTTGATATATGGCTTAATGCCCAGTTTGGTGTGTTGGCGAGGTGGGTGACTAAAGCTCCCCACAGGTGTGTTAGTTGGTACGGGTGTTGTGTAGCGGATGGAAAACTAGGTTTGGTTGGAAAATTGCATAATAAATGCATATTATATACATGTTATTATGTTATAATTGTAAATGGGCTTTGGCCCAATAAATGCTTAATGGGATTTTGGCCCAGTGAATAATGGTAAGTGGGTTACACACTGAGTTCTTATAACTCACCCCCCTTTTCTCTTAACCCTTGTAGGTAATGCTCAGTCACTAGGACTTGGGGCTATGGATGACTCGATGGAGGCCATATTTCAGAAATTGGTGTTTCAAACTTTCTTAAATTACATATTCCATTTTATTACTTTGCTATTATGGGTTTTATTTGTAATAAGGCCTCTGGAGTATTTTATTATTTGCTTTATGTTTGATTTACTTATATTTTGCTTAAATTACTTTAAAATGGGATTTTTCTAGAAACTTAAATATAAGTTTTCCAAAATCGATTAACATATGAATTTCAAATAAACTTTTTTACAATTATTTTTAACATGGAAATTTTCTCTCGATCTATCAACGATATTTTCAAAAGTCACAGTTTTATAAGATCATTACTTCAAAGTTAGTAGTATTTTATCAAATATTTCAAATCAAATTTGTTTTTTTCTTGATTTTAACCAATCAGCACCTACTTTTGTACGAATAAAAAGGATTTAACATGTTTCTCTCATTTGACATGATTTATTTATACGTTATCGAAAAACTTTTTAATGTGACAAGCGGGATCGAGCCTAACTTCTAGGCCGTACTTGGGGTGTTACATTTTATAGTATCAGAGCCCAGTTTCAAAACTCGGCTGTGGTTTGGGTTCAAAAACGTTTTCAAAGCTGTTTAAAATTTTAATTTATGTTCTAAAGGAAGTATGGCACCACGGGTATCCGGCACCAAGTCAAGTAAGTACATGTTATTCATGAATGATTATGATTATTATGATATGACTATAGGAACACTCTAGAACTTTTAGTTTTAGATGTTGAAACTATAGAGATTGAGACTATAGGATGTGTTTACGAAAACGAATTTACTTATTATCTCTCATAAAACATTATTTAATAAGCATCGAATAGCATAATGATTCATAAAACTCTTAATAAGATTATATCGACTTAGTAAACATGAGCGCTAGAAGACGTGGACGCAGTAGACGTGGTGTAACATCCGGGATTTAGGGGTCTCACATTTTAATTCATATCCATGTGTTAACACGCTCTATATGATTGTTTGAGTGTGTTTGGGGGCTTCGAAAACCTTGGGCATAGGCTAGAACCTTAGCAAAATTTTTGTTTTTGGGTATTTAGAAGGGGGAGCTGAATGAGTGGGGTGTTAAGGGTAGTTGGTGGCATGTTTGGACGCAGAAAGTGCCTTGGTAAAGTGGCAAAGAGGCACCACTTAGGGCTTAGGGAAATGATGCCTCATGTGAGTGGATGGAGCCTTGGTTCGAGCAGCAGAAATCCCCTTTTGTGCATTTTTTTAACGCCAGGACAAGGGAGAGTTGCACTCAATTGGGACTCTGGTGGATGAGTGTTGAAGGGGTCAACGGATTTGAATGTGTGGAGGGGAGAAATTTTAGGAGTTGGAATCATTCAAATTTGTTTGAATGAGTGGAAGAGAGAAATTCAATGAGAGAAGGAAGTGATGGCTTAGTGTTTGAAGGGAGTTGGGACGTGTAGCCAAAAATATGAGGTGTGGGTTTGGTTTAGTGAGGTTAGGGGGTTGGCCAAATGTTAATTAGCTTTAGGGAGAGTGTTGGGCATTTTTGGCTAGCTAGATAGACCCAAGAGTCTCTTCTATTCCTCTTTTGTTAAGAACCGAAACATTATCATACCGTTGGGGTGCTTTCTCTTTTGTTTCTCTCATCTTACCAAACTAAAACATCTCCTCATCCCTCTCTTTCCTCTTCATTCTTTTTGGCCAAAACATACCTAGTTTTTCTTTCACTCATCATTTGTGTCATTCTTTTTGTCTTCTAAGTTGAAATCCTCTGAAGCCATACCTTGCCGAAACCACATTTCCATTCTCTCTTCTCTTTTAGCAATTGGCCGAATATCATCTGTTAAAGATCACCCATCGTCTTCATCTTTTTCTATGCTTGGTGGACCACACTCGGCATTTGGGTAAGTTCTTGGCACTTTGGTCGAATTCCCCTAACTCTCTCTCTCTCTCATTCTCACTACTCTTTTTCCTATCATTTTCTTTAAGAAGGAAAGCCGAAATCCCTTGGCACTTAAACCCTCTCATTTGACTTTTGGTTACAGTAGATCGCTATCGTTGATTTGCCATCACTTCCAATCGGTTCTGCTTGTGTGTGGTAAGTGTTTCAGTCATTTCGACATCTCTTATTGTGTTAAAGGTCAAGGCAGAGATCCAATTTTAATTGATGCTTGGGCCGAATGCAGGGGGCGTGTTGACGCCATCTTGTGTGAACTTACGGGATTCGTTAGGTTGTGAGTCAAGCCTAGAACCTCAGGTTTTGTCAATTTAGGCAAGGGTTCTAACTTTGGGTTTTAGTTCTTTGCAATTCGCTTCACCGCTTTAACCCGATTTAGTGACCAAGGTGTATTCATAGACTTTAATGCCAGTCAAGCGATAGGAGGGGTGGGATCGATAAACCCAGCCCCTAAGTTTAAGAAGCAGGCAGTATCAGCGGAGAGGGATTGGACATAGGGTTGTGGGCCAGCCTCTGAATAGAAAAGTAGGCAGATAGCGGTAGTGTCAGTTAACGACAGTGTCAACGTAGAAAGCGTAGTGTTACAAGTAATCAGGTGTGTAACTCTTACACACTTTCTTTGTTTAATATGCTATTTGTTATGTGTTGTTAAAAGCCGGAATAACGAAAGAGATCACTAATTTACCTGTGTGGGTAAAAGCACGGATGCCGGGTAAGTTTACTATGGTTGCAAAAGTTGATTGCATATATTGGAGTCTGCCAGTGCCATGTTATTTTACATATGTTATTCTATATGTTAAGCATGATTATACTTGATGGTAAGCATGTACATGACAAATGGGTGATGAGAGGAGGGGGAAGGAATATTTTCAGACTGTCACCAGTGGTTAGGTACCACACACTGGGTTGGCCCCGCTTCCTATGATATTGTGACTAAGTCTCAGTAGTTTGGAACAACCAATGGTTAGGTACCACATATCTATATTTTTGTGACTCGTCCTAGTGGTTTGGTACCACAGTGGGTTGGCCCCACATATCGAGATAAGGGATCGTCACCAGTGGTTAGGTACCACACAGTGGGTTGGCCCCACTAATGATAATTTGTGACTTCGGTCACCAGTGGTTTGGAACCACCAGTGGTTAGGTACCACCAGTGGCTAGGTGCCACAAGGGGTAGAATTGGGAGTTTCGGATGGATAGGTTGGATGGGTTGCATGACATACATATTGGCATATAAAACTGTGTAAAAGTTTAATATCTTCGGGATGGGGAGTTATACACTGAGTCTCGGTGACCCACCCCTTCCATCACCATCTTGCAGGTAATTCCTAGACCGTGGATATGGAGCCGGGGTGGACTCGAGGTGGCATGCTCAAGATTATGTTTCTTTTATTTTAAATGGTTATTTTGAATTTATTTTATTTTAAATTGGGGTTATCAGTTATGTAATAAGGCCACTTAGTTTTTTTCTTTGGGACTATTCTTTTGGGTAGAATTTCTTTATAATTTTGTTTAATTACTAAAAGCATGCCTAGTAAGTTATAAATGGACGTTTTCAAAACTAAATAAACCTTCGGGATTTTTTCCCAATTTTACCATCGGGTAACTGATTAACTAGTAATAACAACACGGCCACTCTAATTTCTTAAGACTAAGGGTTAAAATGTTTTACCGATTTACACCATATATATTGGGTTCTTTCATAAATGCAAAGGTTTACTTTCTAACGTGAGATGACAAACAGGTTTTAAAATGTTTTCTTCCCTGTAACATACCAGATTTGGTCGTAGCATTTTGACCAGGTTTGGGGTGTTACAATTATGGTATCAGAGCCAGGTTCAAAAGCTCGACTGTGGGTATAAGGCCCAAGATATTTTCAATAAAAGAGTTTGTAAAATAATTTTTGGGGAGATGTATATTTGGAAGAGCATGGCACTTGAGTCTCCGGCACCGATCCACCCAGGTAAGTATCCTAATCACTGACGTGATATATATATACGTGATAGGGTTAATAGGGTTATAGGGACGTAGATAGATATGTTAAGGTTTATAGACCTTAGGTCTAGTTACACAAACTCTTACATAAAACTTAACTTCCCTAAATAAACATGTCTGCGAGCAAGTTAGAAGGACTAGGGTGTGGTAATAGGCATACGCATGTCTAGGATTGGATTCAGGAAGAGCTTGGTATTTAAGCAGTCCTAGTGACTCACCTCCTCTTTACTGGGATCCTACCTGGTGCGTAGTGACTGTTCACCTTAACCGTGAGGACTTGTTAGTAGGCCAACATTTTAACTAAAACCCGAAAGGGACCAGTACCCTAGTTTTGCAAAATTACATATATGACCCTAAATTTTGTAAAATTTTCCACAGTATCCTAGGTTGAGGTAAATGACCAAAATAACCCTCGATTTACGAAATTATCAAAATACCCTTAATTTGCAAAATTACCAAAGTACCCTCGATATGCAAAATTACTAAAATACTCCTATTTTGAAAAATCACCAAGATACCTTATTTTGGAAAATTTTGAAAATACCCCATAGGTTAACATTACGAAAATACCCTTAGGCAATGAATGTGGGTCCATGAAGGTACTGGTGTGGTTGATGCATATGTATGGTGTTCCATTGGATGCTGATTGGGTAGGAACTTTAGAATTAGGGAATACCGACTTAAGAACCGAACTATATAGACATAGTTCAAATTCAAAAGAACCACTATTAAAAACTTCTTTCCATAAGATTGTCCGTTGTTAATCATTGAAAGAAAAAGGTATTAAGCCATAAAATTTTAATCAGATTAAATCGCGAACGGTAGAATGAGCACTCGAGGTTATGGGCGTATTTGTAACATCCTAAAATGGGCCTATGTATTTCTAATTTAATTATACAAAATGGCATGATTTATGTATTATGAATGTATGATGAACATTTTTGGAAACTTGGAAATGTTAAGTTAAAATAGGAAAGTGAACATTTTTGGAAACCTGGAAATGTAAGGAAATGATTTAGAAATGTTAAGTGTAAAAGAGGAAACTAAAACAACGTGGCCTTAAGAAAATTAATAGAAGAAATTTGACACAAACATAGGCTTGTTTAAGTGGCTTGGAGGCACCACTTAAAGCCCAGTAGGTGACGCCACAATCAAGGGAAAGGAGCCTAGGTTTGAGTCACTTGGGGAGCAAACAAAGGAATTTTATTTTAGTGCAAGGAACAAGAGAGTTGGATGGCATTAAGGCACTTGAAAAAGGAGTTTTATTCTCTTTAAATTTTTGGATAAATAGTAGATAAATGGTGATTTAATATTAGATTATTTTAAGTGGATTAAAGAAGAGATAATTGATTAGATTAATTAAGGTGATAAATAAAAGATAAAATTTATCAAGTTGTGGAAGAAATGGCCAAATGGGGGACTCTTGGGGTAATAGTTTTGGCAAATAGGAGAAAACAAGGCCATTCTTCACACTTTTCTTCCCTCCTATTCTCTGCCAAATTCCCTAAGCAACATTCTCTCTTCTCTTTTTATTTTGTCAAGCCAAAATCTACTTCGTCTTTATCCACCATTGCTGATTCTTTAAGCCTCAAGAATCAAAAGTGTTGACACACCTCTAGGCCATAGTCGACTAGTCTTCAAGACTCCATAGCCGAATCTTTGAGGAGCTCCAAGTATAGGTGCTGTCGATTTCTTCAAGTAAGGGTAAGATCAAAAATTCAGTTTCTATTCTTCTACTTTTAGTATTGTCGAAATCAAGGTATTAATCCTATTAGTGATCTCTGGACGAAACTTGAAGGTTCTCCGGGATCTCTACTATTGTCGACATCTCCATAGTCAGATAGTGCTTTTGGGATTTCAAGGATCTAAGGTGAGTCACTCTTTGACATTCGACCAAAGGCCATTTAATAGTGATTAAGTGTTAAGAATCGATCTAACATATGATTATAGGGATTTCGACAGGCACCTAAGACAAAAGATTATTTCCGGGATTTAAGAGTTGGAAGGTAAGCACATAGGTATATTCGGCCAAGGCCTGTATTGATACTAAGATCTATTTCTTACATGTTAAAAAGCTGAAACTAACCTTTGTAGAGATCCAGTGTTTGGCCGAATACAAGGAGGAGTATAGCAAAGTTTTCGGGATTTGAGTGATAAACAAATCGGCATCAAGGTAAGTTTTAGTGTGCAAATCCTACTAGGATTTGGTTTTGTGGCCAAATGGATTTTTATTAAATCTTTAATATGGGCCGAATGTAGGAAATTAAAGATCTAAGGCAGTAGATCGGATTTCGGGATTCAAGTGAAATTGTTAAGCGAATCAGGTGTGTATCCACACTACTTTTTAATAAGATTTATGGCATTAATTAATATGTGCATGTTTATAAGAATGAGAATATGGCTAAGGTACCATACTATGGTACAAAAGTACTCAGGTACGTTTCCTACTCCTACTAGGACTATGAATATATGTTATTTTAACATGTGAAAAGTGATAAGAATGTGAATTAAGGCATGATTTTGCATATTGTGTATGAAATATGGGGGCATATGGGTTATATGAAAAGGGGAAGTTAATGTGGTGACCTAAGACCACGAAATCTGAATGTGGTGACCTAAGACCACGATAACTGAATATGGTGACCTAAGACCATGAATTCTAAATGTGGTGACCTAAGACCATGAATCTTTATAAGGGCGATGAGCACGTCGATTGCAATGACGCCTTCGATGGTGTGTAGCGGATGGAGGGTTGACTTAGGCTCGTTCGCATTGCTTTTCAAAAGCACTTCTGGCTCCAAAAGTACTTTTGGAAGAAAAGTCATGTAATGTCGTTTTATGAAATTTTAGCTTTTCAGAAGTGCTTTTCAAAAGCACTTCTGAAACGGAGAAGCTAAAATTTTTAGCTTTTCCATTCCCAAAAGCACTTTTAGTGCTTAATTACTTTTTCACCCCTCTAATAACATAGTACTTTCATTTTTTTCGTGGGGTTTAATTACAAATGTGTTAAAATCATTAATTAAAAATAAAAAAATATTTTTAAAATATTAATTACAAATATTTAATGATTATATTTAAATATTTAAAATGTAGTTTATATATTCTAATTAAATTTTATAACTAATTAATATTTATTACTTACAAATATTTAAAATTAAAATTTATATTTCATATATTAAAATATTAACAAGTTATAGTAATTTTTTATATTCTTACTAAAATATAATAATATTAACTAATTTAAAATTTATTTAAATGTATATTTGTTACTTGATAATAACATGTCTAAAATGGACATTTTATTTCTCAAAAGCACTTTTTGACAGCAATGCTAAACACTAAAATTTTAAAACAAACTTTTCAAAAGCACTTCTCAAAAGCACTTTTCAAAAGCACTTTTCAAAAGCACTTTTCAAAAGCATTGCCAAACTAGCCCTTAGTAGTCCCCAAGGTGTGCAGGTTGGTACGGGGGACGTGTAGCGGATGGCTATCTAGGTTTGGGTTCGGGTTGCATCATTATTTTCTTCTATTTGTTTATGAACATGTATGATAATGAATGCCTGAATTACTAAATGTTAGTGTTGGTTACACATTGAGTCTGTTTGACTCACCCCTTGTGGGATTATTTTTTAGGTGACGATCAGTGATGGATCGGGCCGGCATATGCTTAGTGAAGGCCATGTGAAGTTCAGATTTCTTTTATTTGGACTATTTTACTTTAAGTATTTTGAGTTTAAATTTTGGGAATTACTTGATGTAATAAGGCCTTAGTAGAACTATTTTATTCTGTTTTTATTTATTAAGCTTACAAACTTTTATTTATTGAAAGATTAAGTAAACCTATTTTTTAAAACAAAGCCCAAACGTTTTGTCACCTAAAGTAAAGGATTTTAATAATGAAATAAACTTGTTTTCAACTCAAGCCCAACCCAAAACTATCTTTCTTCCAAATCACACAAGTTTTTCCTAAGTAACAAAAGAATTTGAAACAGTTTACACCGGGGAACATACCAGATCCGGACAAGGCTCATGGGCCGAGTTTGGGGTGTCTCAGTATTGCACGCAGACGAGGTAGGGCTAGGACAACTTTGTCGAACCGGTAGGGTCCAGTTATGGGTCAAAGAATAAGGTGTCGTCGCCACCAGCTATAGGCGCTGATTATCAAGAGTAGGCAGGTGGTGATGATGCAGTGTCGCAAGCTATGCTGCGAGTCATAGAGAGGGTTGCTGGAGCAGGCGTATGGATGGGGACTCAAAAATTCGTGCCTGAACGACTTCGAGCTAATCGAGCAGAAGTATTCGGGGGTGTTTTAGGGTGGCTCCTAGTACAGGTGAGTGCTGGTTGGAGGCAACTGAGCGTATAATGGACGATTTGGACTTCACGGTTGAGGAGAAATTAAAAGGGATAGTGTCTCTTCTCCGGAATGAGTCTTATCAGTGGTGGCTCACGATTAGGGATGGTGCGGTGGCCGATGATCTCACTTGGGATTTCTTTAGGGCGACTTATCAGAGGAAGTACGTCGGGTCTAATTATATAGATGCGCAGTGTAGGGCATTTTTAAACCTGGTGTAGGGGAGTAAGTCAGTATTTGAATACGAGGTAGAATTCTTAAGGTTGAGCCGTTATGCTCGAGATATTGTGGCTACGGAACATGAGCGCAGTGTCAGGTTTGAGGACGGGTTAAGAGATGAGCTGCGGGTATTGATTGCTCCACAGCGAGAGAGGGAATTTGTTGTCCTTGTGGAGAAGGCCAAAATAGTTGAGGAGATGAAGCGAGCCAAGCGGCATAATTTTAATAGTAATAGGGATAAGAGGAGTTTTGGGCCATCAGGGTCTGCTGGGAATCCTCAGAAAAGGGATAGATTTGGTGGACCGAGTCAGGCTGCAAGGCCTGTTGCTGCTACTCAGTGGCCGCCACGATGTGTTCGATGTGGAAAGTCTTATTCGGAGGAATATTGGACAGGTAACAGAGGGTCTTCCGAGTGCAGGTCGATGGATCATCGGATAAAGGATTATCCATGAGTCCGATTAGGATACTGATCGAGGTCAAGGACGTGCCGATCAGAAAGAATGGTCAGCAGTCGCAGAGGGGTCAGGCCCAGCCAGAGGAGGTAATGGATTTGGTCGAAGCCGAGGAGCACCGGGCAGAGGTGTTAGGAATATTGATGCAAAATAGCCTAGATTGGTCTATGCAGTGAGGCGTCGAGAGGAGGGTGACGTACCGGACGTCATAACCGGTACGTTCTTAATTTTTGGATTGCCTTATACTGCTTTGATAGATGTTGGTTCGACGCACTCCTATGTTGCTAGTAGTATAGTGGGAACTCTGAACTTAGCATACGAGACTTCTTCTAGGGAGATGGCTGTAATTAGCCCTTTAGGTCACCCTATAGAAGTAAACAAACTGCATAGGGATGTACCCTTAGAACTTCAAGGGGTAGTATTTTCGACTGATCTGATGGAACTGCCATTCGGGGAGTTCGATTTGATCTTAGGGATGGACTGGCTAGTGAGGTATCAGGCAAGTTTGGACTATGCAGCTAAACGTATGGTGTTGAGTTCTGTCGAGGGTGAAGAGGTGGTGATGATAGGTGATAGAAGGAATTACCTATCCAATGTGGTATCTGCTTTGAAAGCTGAGAAAATGGTGAAGAAAGGATGTGAGGCATTCATGGTTCATGTGTGTGCCTTGGAGGTCAAGGACTCAGCTGTAGGGGATGTCCGAACGGTAAAGGATTTTACTGATGTGTTTCCAGAAAAGCTTCCGGGTTTGCCTTCAGATCGCAAAGTTGAGTTTGGTATAGATCTGTTATCGGGGACCACGCCTGTGTCTATTACCCCATACAGAATGGGGCTAAAGGGGTTGGTGGAGCTAAAAGCACAGATTCAAGAATTGTTGGATCGAGGTTTTATCCGGCCGAGTGTATCACCTTGAAGAGCGCCTGTGCTTTTTGTTAAGAAGAAGGACGGATCAATGCGAATGTGAATAGACTACCGTCAGCTGAATAAGTTGACAATTAAGAACAAGTACCCGTTACCGAGGATAGACGACTTGTTTGACCAGCTTAAGGGAGCCTCAGTCTTCTCTAAGATAGATCTTAGGTCGGGGTATCACTAACTTAAGGTAAAGGAGACAGATATCCATAAGACGGCGTTTCGTACCCTCTACGGTCACTATGAGTTTTTGGTAATGTCGTTTGGGTTGACCAATGCCTAGCAACATTCATGGATATGATGAACCGGGTGTTTCATCCGTATTTAGATTAGTTCATTGTGGTATTTATAGATGATATTTTGGTGTACTCGAAGTCTGAGGAGGAGCACGACGCACATCTTCGCGTGGTTCTGAGAATTCGAGGGAGAAGCAGTTGTTCGCAAAATTTAGTAAGTGTGAGTTCTGGTTAAAGGAAGTAACCTTCTTGGGTCATGTGGTGTCAGCTGAGGGGATTAGGTTGGACCCTCCGAAGATTGAAGCGGTATTATATTGGAAACCACCTAAGTTTGTGGTGGAGATTCAGAGTTTTCTAGGTTTAGCAGGGTACTACAGAAGATTCGTGGAAGGGTTTTCTTTAATTGCAGTGTCGTTAAGCAAGTTATTAAGGAAGGGATTTTCGTTTGTATGGTCAAACAAGCAACAAGAAAGTTTTGAGAGGTTGAAGAAGATTTTGATAGAAGCTCCGATTTTGATTCAGCCTAAAGCAGGGAAAGAGTTTACGGCTTATTGTGATACGTCGCATACAGGGTTAGGATGTGTGTTGATGCAAGGGGGAAAGTAGTAGCGTATGCTTCTCGACAGTTGAGACCTCACGAAGTGAATTATCCGATGCATGATCTGGAGTTGGCCGCAGTGGTTTTCGCTCTGAAAATTTGGAGGCATTACTTGTATGGGGAGAAGTCTGTCATTTACACAGATCGCAAGAGTTTGAAATACCTTCTTACTCAGAAGGAGTTGAATTTGAGGCAGCGAAGGTGGATCAAGTTGCTAAAGGACTACGACTATTCGATTGAGTACCATCCGGGGAAAGCCAACGTGGTGGTAGACGTGTTGAGCCGTAAGGTGGTGTCGGACTTGAGAGAAATGTTTGCCCACCTTAGTCTGTATAACGACGGAAGTCTACTAGCGAAACTACAAGTGAAGCCATCATGGGTAAACCAGGTTAAGGAAAAGCAATTGGTAGATGAAGTTTTAAGTGCCCGATGTTTACAAGTGCAGAAAGGTGGATTAGAAGGGTACAGTTTGAGCAGTGAAGGTGTGTTGTGTTTTCAGGGAAAGGTTTGCATGCCGAAGGATCTGGAGTTGAGGCAAAAGATTCTTCAGGAGGTGCATAGCAGTCCGTACACTATGCATCCGGGAGGAAGTAAGATGTACCGAGATTTGCGGGAGCAGTTTTGGTGGCCAGGTCTGAAGTGGGAGGTAACAGAATTTGTAAGTAAGTGTCCGACGTGTCAGCAAGTCAAAGCTAAACATCAGTTACCTTCGGGTCTGTTGCAGTCGATAAAGATTCCGCAGTGGAAGTGGGAAAGGATTACAATGGATTTTGTCAGTGGGCTACCCCTCACGCCTACTAAAAAGGATTCGATTTGGGTGATTGTGGACCGTTTAACAAAATCAGCTCATTTTATTTCGGTTCGGGTCGATTACTCCCTCCAAAGGTTGGCTAAGTTGTATGTGGCAGAAACCGTGAGACTGCATGGAGTGCTGGTGTCAATTATCTCTAATAGGGATCCTAGGTTCACGTCAAGATTCTGGAAGGCGTTGCATCAAGCTTTGGGAACGAAGTTGGATTTCAGTACAGTGTTCCATCCACAGTCTGATGGGTAGTCGGAGAGAGTGATTAAGGTCTTGGAATATATGTTGAGGGGCTGTGTCTTGGATTTCAGAGTAGTTGGGAGGAATTTCTACCGTTGGCAGAATTCGCGTATAATAATAGCTACCGATCTAGTATTCAAATAGCACCATATGAAGTACTATATGGCCAGAAGTACCGTACACCCACGTGTTGGACAGAGTTGGGAGAACGTCAGTTGTTGGGTCTAGAGTTGGTTGCTGAAACTAGAGGATAAGGTTAAGCTGATTCGGACTAATTTAAAGGAAGCTTCGGATAGGCAGAAATCTTATGTCGATCTTAAACAAAAAGATATAGAGTTTGTAGTGGGTGACAAGGTTTTCCTGAATGTGTCGTTGTGGAAGAAAGTGTTGAGATTTGGTCGGAAGGGCAAGCTAAGCCCTAGGTATATCGGACCTTATAAGGTGTTGAAGCGTGCGGGACCAGTAGCTTATCAGCTCGAGTTACCATCAGAATTGAGCCAGATCCATGACGTATTTCATGTTTTCATGCGTAGACGCTACCATTCAGATCCTTCTCATGTTGTGCCAGTGGAGAAGATTGAAGTGAGCCCAAATTTGTCTTTTGAAGAGGAACTAGTGCAGATTCTGGATCGAGATGTCAAAGTTTTGCGTAGGAAATCAGTTTCTTTGGTAAAGGTGTTATGGCGGAATCATGGAGCAGAAGAAGCCACGTGGGAGCCAAAGGACTTGATGCGACAGCAATACCCTCAACTCTTTTGACCAGGTAATTTCGAGGCCAAAATTTCTTTAAGGGGGTAAAACTATAACATCCGAGATTTAGGGGTCTCACATTTTAATTCATATCTATGTGTTAGTACACTCTGTATGACTATTTGAGTGTGTTTGGTAGCTTCGAGAAACCTTGGGCATAGGCTAAAGCCTTAGCAAAATTTTTGTTTTTGGGTATTTAGAAGGGGGAGCTGAATGAGTGGGGTGTTAAGGGTAGTTGGTGGCATGTTTAGACGCAGGAAGTACCTTGGTAAAGTGGCAAAGAGGTGCCACTTAGGGCTTAGGGAAATGACGCCTCATGTGAGTGGATGGAGCCTTAGCTCGAGCAGCAGAAATCCCCTTTTGTGCATTCTTTTTTACGCCAGAAAAAGGGAGAGTTACACTCAATTGGGACTCTGGTGGATGAGTGTTGAAGGGGTCAACGGATTTGAATGTGTGGAGGGGAGAAATTTTAGGAGTTGGAATCATTCAAATTTTTTTGAATGAGTGGAAGAGAGAAATTCAAGGAGAGAAGGAAGGGACGGCTTAGTGTTTGAAGGGAGTTGGGAGGTGTAGCCGAAAATATGAGGTGTGGGTTCAATTTAGTGAGGTTAGAGGGTTGGCCAAATGTTAATCAGCTTTAGGGGGAGTGCTGGCATTTTCGGCTGGCTAGATAGAACCAAGAGTCCCTTATGTTCCTCTTTTGTTAAGAATCGAAACATTCACATACCGTTAGGGTGCTTTCCCTTTTGTTTCTCTCATCTTACCAAACTAAAACATCTCTTGATCCCTCTCTTTCTTCTTCATTCTTTTTGGCCAAAACATACCTAGTTTTTCTTTCACTCATCATTTGTGTCATTCTTTTTGTCTTCTAAGCCGAAATCCTCTGAAGCCATACCTTGCCGAAACCATATTTTCATTCTCTCTTCTCTTTTAGCAATTGGCTGAATATCATCTGTTAAAGATCACCCATTATTTTCATCTTTTTCTTTGCTTGGTGGAGCACACTCGGCATTTGGGTAAGTTCTTGGCACTTTGGCCGAATTCCCTTAACTCTCTCTCTCATTCTCGCTACTCTTTGTCCTATCGTTTTCTTTAAGAAGGAAAGCCGAAATCCCTTGGCACTTAAACCCTCTCGTTTGACTCTTGGTTGTAGTAGATCACTGTCTTTAATTTGCCATCACTTCCAATCGGTTCTGCTAGTGTATGGTAAGTGTTTCGATCGTTTTGACATCTCTTATTGTGTTAAAGGCCGAAGGCAGAGATCCAATTTTAATTGATGCTTGGCCGAATGCAAGGGAGTGTTGACGCCATCTTATGTGACCTTATAGAATTCGTTAGGTTGTGAGTCAAGCCTAGAACCTCAGGTTTTATCGATTTAGGAAAGGGTTCTAACTTCGGGTTTTAGTTCTTTGTGATTCGTTTCACTATCTTAACCCGATTTAGTGACCAAAGTGTATTCATGGACTCTAATGCCAGATAAGCGATAGGAGGGGTGGGATCGATAAACCCAGCCCTTAAGTTTAAGAAGCGGGCAGTATCAGCGGTGAGGGATTGGCCACCGGGTTGTGGGCCAGCCTCTGAACAGGAAAGTAAGCAGATAGCGGTAGTGTCAGTTAACGATAGTGTCGACGTAGAAAGCGTAGTGTTACGAGTAATCAGGTGTGTAACTCTTACACACTTTCTTTGTTTAATATGCTATTTGTTATGTGTTGTTAAAAGCTGGAATAACAGCAGAGATCACTAATTTACCTGTGTGGGTAAAAGCACGGATGCCGGGTAGGTTTGCTATGGCTGTAAACGTTGATTGCATATATTGGAGTCTGTCAGTGCCATGTTATTTTACATATGTCATTCTATGTGTTAAGCATGATTATACTTGATGGTAAGCATGTACATGACAAATGGGTGATGAGAGGAGGGGGAAGGAATATTTTTAGACTGTCACCAGTGGTTAAGCACCACACAGTGGGTTGGCCCCGCTTCCTATGATATTGTGACTAAGTATCAATGGTTTGGAACCACTAGTGGTTAGGTACCACATATCTATATTTTTGTGACTCGTCCCATTGGTTTGGTACCACAGTGGGTTGGCCCCACTAATGGTAATTTGTGACTTCGGTCACCAGTGGATTGGAACCACCAGTGATTAGGTACCACCAGTGGCTAGGTGCCACAAGGGGTAGAATTGGGAATTTCGGATGGATAGGTTGGATGGGTTGCATGACATACATATTGGCATATGAAACTGTGTATCTTGGGATGGGGAGTTACACACTGAGTCTCAGTGACTCACCCCTTCCATCACCATCTTGTAGGTAATTCCTATACCGTGGATATGGAGCCGGGGTGGACTCGAGGTGGCCATGCTCAAGATTACGTTTCTTTTATTTTAAATGGTTGTTTCAAATTTATTTTATTTTAAATTTAGGTTATCAGTTGTGTAATAAGGCCACTTAGTTTTTTTCTTTGGGACTATTCTTTTGGGTAGAATTTCTTTATAATTTTGTTTAATTACTAAAAGCATGCCTAGTAAGTTATAAATGGATGTTTTCAAAACTAAATAAACCTTCAGGATTTTTTCCCAATTTTACCATCGTGTAACTGATTAACTAGTAATAACAACACGGCCACTCTAATTTCTTAAGACTAAGGGTTAAAATGTTTTCCCGGTTTACACCATATATACTGGGTTCTTTCATAAATGCAAAGGTTTACTTTCTAACTTGAGACGACAAATGGGTTTTCAAATGTTTTCTTCCCTGTAACATACCAGATTTGGTCGTAGCATTTTGACCAGGTTTGGGGTGTTACAATTGTGGTATCAGAGCCAGGTTCAAAAGCTCGACTGTGGGTATAAGGCCCAAGATATTTTCAATAAAAGAGTTTGTAAAATGATTTTTGGGGAGGTGCATATTTGGAAGAGCATGGCACTTGAGTCTCCGGCACCGATCCACCCAGGTAAGTATCCTAATCGCTGACGTGATATATATATATACGTGATAGGGTTAATGGGGTTATAGAGACGTAGATAGATATGTTTGGGTTTATGGACCTTAGGTCTAGTTACACAAACTCTTACATAAAACTTAACTTCCCTAAATAAACATGTCTGCGAGCAAGTTAGAAGGACTAGGGTGTGGTAACAGGCATACGCATGTCTAGGATTAGATTCAGGAAGAGCTTGGTATTTAAGCAGTCCTAGTGACTCACCTCCTCTTTACTGAGATCCTACTTGGTGCGTAGTGACTGTTCACCTTAACCGTGAGGACTTGTTAGCAGGCCAACATTGCAACTAAAACCCGAAAGGGACCAGTGCCCTAGGTTGAGGTAAATGACCAAAATAACCCTCGATTTACAAAATTACCAAAACACCCCCAGTTTGCGAAATTACCAAAGTACCCTCGATATTCAAAATTATCGAAATACCCCTATTTTGAAAAATCACCAAGATACCTTATTTTGGAAAATTTTAAAAATACCCCTGTAGGTTAACATTACAAAAATACCCCTGGGTAATGAAATGACGAAAATACCCTTAAGCAATGAATGTGGGTCTATGAAGGTACTGAAGTGGTAGATGCATATGTGTGGTGTTCCATTGGATGCTGATTGAGTAAGAACTTTAGAACTAGGGAATACCAACTTAAGAATCGAACTATGTAGACATAGTTTAAATTCTAAAGAACCACTGTTAAAAACTTCTTTCCATAAGATAGTCCGTTGTTAATCATTGAAAGAAAAAGGTATTAACCCATAAAATTTCTAATCAGATTAAATCGCGAATGGTAGAATGAGCACTCGTGGTCATGGGCGTATTGCACACGAATGAGGTAGGGGTAGGACAACTGTGTCAGAATCGGTAGTGTTCGGTTATGGTTCAGAGAATGAGGTGTCGGTGCCACCAACTGTAGGCGCTGATTATCAGGAGCAGACAGGTGGTGATGATGCATTGTCGCAAGTTGTGCTGCGAGTCCTAGAGTAGGTTGCTGGAGTAGACGTAGGGATGGGGGCTCAGAAATATGTGCCTGAACGACTCCGAGCTAATGGAGCAGAAGATTCAAGGGTGTTTCTGGGGTTGCTCCTAGTATAGTTGAGTACTAGTTGGAGGTGACTGAGCGTATAATGGACGATTTGGACTTCACGGCCGAGGAAAAATTGAAAGGGATAGTGTTTCTTCTCCGGGATGAGTTTTATTAGTGGTGGCTCACGATCAGGGATGGTGCGGTGGCCGATGATCTCACTTGAGATTTCTTTAGGGTGGCTTATCGGAGAAAGTACGTCGGGTCTAGTAACATAGATGCGCAGCATAGGGCATTTTTAAAGCTGGTACAGGGGAGTAAGTCAGTATCTGAATACGAGGTAGAATTCTTAAGGTTGAGCCGTTATGCTCGGGGTATTGTGGCTAGGAACATGAGTGCAGTGTCAGGTTTGAGGACGGGCTGAGAGATGAGCTGCGTGTATTGATTGCTCGACAGGGAGAGAGGGAATTTACTGTCCTTGTGGAGAAGGCCAAAATAGCTGAGGAGGTGAAGTGAACCGAGCGGCAAAATTTGAATAAGAATAGGGACAAGAGGAGTTTTGGGCCATCAGGGTCTGCTAGAATCCTCAGAAAAGAGCTAGATTTAGTGGACCGAGTCAGGCTGCAAGGCCTGCTGCTGCTACTCAGTGGCCGCCACGATGTGCTCGATGTGGGAAGTCTCATTCAGGGGAATGTTGGACAGGTAATCGAGGACATTTCGAGTGCGGGTCGATGGATCATCGGATAAGGGATTGTCCACAGAGGCCAGTTAGGATGCAGTCTGAGGGTCAAGGATGTGCACCGATCAGAAGGAATGGTCAACAGTCGCAGAGGGGCTGGGGCCCGGCCAGAGGAGGTAATGAATTTGGTCGAAGCTGAGGAGCACCGGGTAGAGGTGCTGGGAATACTAATGCAAAACAGGCTAGATTGGTTCCGCACAAATGGCGTCGAGAGGAGGGTGACGCACCGGATGTCACAACTGGTACGTTCTTAATTTTTGGATTGCCTTATACTGCTTTAATATATATTGGTTCGATACACTCCTATGTTGCTAGTAGTATAGTGGGAACTCTGAACTTAGCATACGAGACTTCTTCTAGGGAGATGACTGTAATCAGCCCTTTAGGTCACTCTGTAGAAGTAAACAAACTGTATAGGGATGTACCCCCAGAACTTTAAGGGGTAGTGCTTCCGACTGACCTGATGGAACTATCATTCGGGGAGTTCGATTTGATCTTAGGGATGGACTCGCTAGTGAGGTAACCGGTAAGTTTGGACTGTGCAGCTAAATGTATGGTGCTGAGTTCTGTCGAGGGTGAAGAGGTGGTGATGATAAGTGATAGAAGGAATTACCTATCCAATGTGGTATCTGCTTTGAAAGCTAAGAAAATGGTGAAGAAAGGATGTGAGGCATTCATGGTTCATGTGTGTGCCTTGGAGGTCAATGACTCAGCTGTGGGGGATGTCCGAACGGTAAAAGATTTTACTGATGTGTTTCCAGAAGAGCTTCCAGGTTTGCCTCCAGATCGCAAAGTTAAGTTTGGTATAGATCATTCATCGGGACCGTGCACTGTCTATTGCCCCATACAGAATGGCGCCAAAGGGGTTAGTGAAGCTAAAAGCGCAGATTCAAGAATTATTGGATCGAGGTTTTATCCGGTCGAGTGTATCACCTTGGAGAGTGCCTGTGCTTTTTGTTAAGAAGAAAGACGGATCAATGTGAATGTGTATAGACTACCGCCAGCTGAATAAGTTGAAAATTAAGAACAAGTACCCGTTATCGAGGATAGACGACCTATTTGACCAGCTTAAGGGAGCCTCAGTCTTCTCTAAGATAGATCTTAGGTCGAGGTATCACTAACTTAAGGTAAAAAAGGCAGATATCCATAAGACGGCGTTTCGTACCCGCTACGGTCACTATGAGTTTTTGGTAATGTCGTTTGGGTTGACCAACGTGCCAGCAGCATTCATGGATATGATGAACCGGGTGTTTTAGCTGTATTTAGATCAGTTTGTCGTGGTATTTATAGATGATATTTTGGTGTACTCGAAGTCTAAGGAGGAGCACGATGCACATCTTCACGTGGTTTTGAGAATTCTGAGGGAAAAGCAGTTGTTCGCAAAATTTAGTAAGTGTGAGTTCTGGTTAAAAGAATTAACCTTCTAGGTCATGTGGTGTCAGCTGAGGGGATTAGGCTGGACCCTCGAAAGATTGAAGCGGTATTAGATTGGAAACCACCTAAGTCTGTGGCGGAGATTCAGAGTTTTTTGGGTTTAGCAGGGTACTACAATAGATTCGTGGAAGGGTTTTCTTTAATTGCAGCGCCGTTAACCAAGTTGTTAAGGAAGGGAGTTCTGTTTGTATGGTCAGACAAGCAACAAGAAAGTTTTGATAGGTTGAAGAAGATTTTGACATGAGCTCCGATTTTGATTTAGCCTGAAGCAGGGAAAGCGTTTAGGGTTTATTGTGATGCTTCGCATACGGGGTTAGGATGTGTGCTGATGCAAGGGAAAAAGTAGTAGCGTATGCTTCTTGATAGTTGAGACCTCACGAAGTGAATTATCTGACGCATGATCTGGAGTTGGCCGCAGTGGTTTTCGCTTTGAAAATTTGAAGGCATTACTTGTATGGGGAGAAGTCTGCCGTTTACACGAATCACAAGAGTTTGAAATATCTTCTTACTTAGAAGGAGTTGAATTTGAGGCAGCGAAGGTGGATCGAGTTGCTAAAGGACTATGACTGTTCGATTGAGTACCATCTGGGGAAAGCCAATGTGGTGGCAGAAGTGTTGAGCCATAAGGTGGTGTCGGACTTGAGAGAAATGTTTGTCCACCTTAGTCTGTATGATGACAGAAGTCTGCTAGCAGAACTACAAGTGAAGCCATCATGGGTAAACCAGGTTAAAGAAAAGCAATTGGTAGATGAAGTTTTAAGTGCCCGATGTTTGTAAGTGCAAAATGGTGGATTAGAAGGGTACAGTTTGAGTAGTGAAGGTGTGTTGTGTTTTCAGGGAAAGGTTTGCTTGCCGAAGGATATGGAGTTGAGGCAAAAGATTCTTGAAAAGCAAGATAGCGATCCGTCGCTATGCATCCGGAGGAAGTAAGATGTCTTGAGATTTGAGAAGCGATTTTGGTGGTAAGTGCAGGCGAGAGGTAACAGAATTTGTAAGTAAGTGTCTGACGTGTCAACAAGTCAAATCTGAACATTAGTTACCTTCGGGTCTGTTGCAGCCGATAAAGATTCTGCAGTGGAAGTGGGAAAGGGTTACGATGGATTTTGTTAGTGGGCTACCCCTCACGCCTACTAAAAAAGATTTGGTTTGGGTGATTGTGGATCGTTTAACAAAATTGTCTCATTTTATTCCGGTTTGGGTCGATTACTCCCTCCAAAGGTTGGCTAAGTTGTATGTGGCAGAAATCGTGAGACTGCATGGAGTGCCGGTGTCAATTATCTCAGATAGGGATCTTAGGCTCACGTCAAGATTCTAGAAGGCATTTTATCAAGCTTTGGGGACTAAGTTGGATTTTAGTACAGCATTCCATCCACAAATCGATGGGCGATCGGAGAGTGATTCGGTCTTGGAAGATATGTTGAGGGGTGTCTTGGATTTGAGAGGTAGTTGGGAGGAATTTCTCCGTTGGCAGAATTCGTGTATAACAACAGCTACCAGTCTAGTATTCGAATACCACCGTATGAAGCACTATATGGCCGGAAGTGTCGTACACCCACGTGTTGGACAGAGTTGGGAGAACGTCAGTTGTTGGATCCAGAGTTGGTTGCTGAAACAGAGGATAAGGTTAAGCTGATTCAAACTCGTTTGAAGGAAGCTTCGGATAGGTAGAAATCTTATGCCGATCTTAAGCGAAAAGATATAGAGTTTACAGTGGGTGACAAGGTTTTCCTGAAGGTGTCACCGTGGAAGAAAGTGTTGAGATTTGGTCGAAAGGGCAAGCTAAGCCCTCGGTATATCAGACCTTATAAGGTGTTGAAGCGTGTGGGACCAGTAGCTTATCAGCTCAAGTTACCATCAGAATTGAGCCAGATCCATGACGTATTCCATGTTTCCATGCTTAGATGCTACCGTTCAGATCCGTCTCATGTTGTGCCAGTGGAGGAGATTAAAGTGAGCCCAGATTTGTCTTTTGAAGACGAACCAGTGCAGATTCTGGATCGAGATGTCAAAGTTTTTGCGTAGGAAATCAGTTCCTTTGGTAAATGTGTTATGGCGGAATCATGGAACAGAAGAAGCCACGTGGGAGCCAAAGGACTTGATGCGACAGCAATACCCTCAACTCTTTTGACCAGGTAATTTCGAGGCCAAAATTTCTTTAAGGGGGTAAAACTGTAACATCCGAGATTTAGGGGTCTCACATTTTAATTCATATCTATGTGTTAGTACACTCTGTATGACTGTTTGAGTGTGTTTGGTGGCTTCGGAAAACCATGGGCATAGGCTAGAGCCTTAGAA
Organism: Gossypium rotundifolium; assembly: GCA_025506655.1. Lineage (NCBI taxonomy): Eukaryota > Viridiplantae > Streptophyta > Magnoliopsida > Malvales > Malvaceae > Gossypium > Gossypium rotundifolium. The sequence goes on along the minus strand of CP106727.1, from coordinate 116,520,739 downwards.
AAATTTTTGTTTTTGGGTATTTAGAAGGGGGAGCTGAATGAGTGGGGTGTTAAGGGTAGTTGGTGGCATGTTTAGATGCAGGAAGTACCTTGGTAAAGTGGCAAAGAGGCGCCACTTAGGGCTCACCTCATGTGAGTGGATGGAGCCTTGGCTCGGCAAAGAAAATCCCTTTGTGCATTCTTTTTACGCTGAAAAAGGGAGAGTTACACTCAATTGGGACTCGGTGGATGAGTGTTGAAGGGTCAGCAGTTTGAATGTGTGGAGGGGAGAAATTTTAGGAGTTGGAATCATTCAAATTTTTTTGAATGAGTGGAAGAGAGAAATTCAAGGAGAGAAGGAAGGGACGGCTTAGTGTTTGAAGGGAGTTGGGAGGTGTAGCCGAAAATATGAGGTGTGGGTTCAGTTTAGTGAGGTTAGAGGGTTGGCCAAATGTTAATCAGCTTTAGGGGGAGTGCTGGGCATTTTCGACTGGCTAGATAGAACCAAGAGTCCCTTATGTTCCTCTTTTGTTAAGAATCGAAACATTCACATACCGTTAGGGTGCTTTTCCTTTTGTTTCTCTCATCTTACCAAACTAAAACATCTCCTGATCCCTCTCTTTCTTCTTCATTCTTTCAGCCGAAACTTACCTAGTTTTTCTTTCACTCATCATTTGTGTCATTTTTTTTTGTCTTCTAAGCTGAAATCCTCTAAAGCCATACCTTGCTGAAACCACATTTCTATTCTCTCTTCTCTTTTAGCAATTGGCCGAATATCATCTGTTAAAGATCACCCATCGTTTTCATCTTTTTCTTTGCTTGGTGGAGCACACTCGGTATTTGGGTAAGTTCTTGGTACTTTGGCCGAATTCCCTTAACTCTCTCTCTCTCTCATTCTCGCTACTCTTTTTCCTATCGTTTTCTTTAAGAAGGAAAGCTGAAATCCCTTAGCACTTAAACCCTCTCGTTTGACTCTTGGTTGTAGTAGATCACTGTCATTGATTTTCCATCACTTCCAATTGGTTCTGCTAGTGTGTGGTAAGTGTTTCGGTTGTTTCGACATCTCTTATTGTGTTAAAGGCCGAAGGCAGAGATCCAATTTTAATTGATGCTTGGCCGAATGCAAGGGGGTTTGTTGACGCCATCTTGTGTGAACTTACGAGATTCGTTAGGTTGTGAGTCAAGCCTAGAACCTCAGGTTTTGTTGATTAGGTAAGGGTTCTAACTTCGAGTTTTAGTTCTTTGTGATTCGTTTCACTGCTTTAACCTGATTTAGTGACCAAGGTGTATTCATGGACTCTAATGCCAGTCAAGTGATAGGAGGGGTGGGATCGGTAAACCCAGCCCCTAAGTTTAAGAAGCGGGTAGTATCAGCGGTGAAGGATTGGCCACCGGGTTGTGGGCCAGCCTCTGAACAGGAAAGTAGGTAGATAGCGGCAGTGTCAGTTAACGACAGTGTCGACGTAGAAAGCGTAGTGTTACGAGTAATCATGTGTGTAACTCTTACACACTTTCTTTGTTTAATATGCTATTTGTTATGTGTTGTTAAAAGTTGGAATAACGGTAGAGATCACTAATTTACCTGTGTGGGTAAAAGCAGTGATGTCAGGTAAGTTTGCTATGGCTGCAAACGTTGATTGCATATATTGGAGTCTGTCAGTGCCATGTTATTTTACATATGTTATTCTATATGTTAAGCATGATTATACTTGATGGTAAGCATGTGCATGACAAATGGGTGATGAGAGGAGGGGGAAGGAATATTTTGATGTCACGGTGGTTAGGTACCACACGATTGGGTTGGCCACGCTTCCTATGATATTGTGACTAAGTCTCAGTGGTTTGGAACCACCGGTGGTTAGGTACCACATATCTATATTTTTGTGACTCGTCCCAGAGGTTTGGTACCACAGTGGGTTGGCCCCACATATCAAGATAAGGGATCGTCACTAGTGGTTATGTGCCACACAGTGGGTTGGCCCTACTAATGATTATTTGTGACTTCGGTCACCAGTGGTTTGGAACCACCAGTGGTTAGGTACCACCAGTGGCTAGGTGCCATAAGGGGTAGAATTGGGAGTTTCGGATGGATAGGTTGGATGGGTTGCATGACATACATATTGGCATATGAAACTGTGTAAAAGTTTAATATCTTCTAGATAGGGAGTTACACACTGAGTCTCAGTGACTCACCCCTTCCATCACCATCTTGCAGGTAATTCCTAGACCGTGGATATGGAGCCGGGGTGGACTCGAGGTGGCCATGCTCAAGATTATGTTTCTTTTGTTTTAAATGGTTATTTAGGATTTATTTTATTTTAAATTTGGGTTATCAATTATGTAATAAGGCCACTTAGTTTTTTTCTTTGGGACTATTCTTTTGGGTAGAATTTCTTTATAATTTTGTTTAATTGCTGAAAGCATGCCTAGTAAGTTATAAATGGACGTTTTCAAAACTAATTAAACCTTCAAGATTTTTTCCCAATTTTACCATCGGGTAACTGATTAACTAGTAATAACAACACTGCCACTCTAATTTCTTAAGACTAAGGGTTAAAATGTTTTCCCAGTTTACACCATATATACTGGGTTATTTCATAAATGCAAAGGTTTACTTTCTAACTTGAGACGACAAACGGGTTTTCAAATGTTTTCTTCCCTGAAACATACCAGAGTCGGTAGTAGAGTTTTGACCGAGTTTGGGGTGTTACACGTGGACATGCTAGAGGCTGATGTGCTAGGACTAGATCTTCAGCATCGGGGCGTGTTTTCAAAAGAGAGGTGATGGCATCGCCAGTAGCTGAGAGGGGGTCTCATGACCGAGTTGGGGTTGTCGAGTTGACTCAGATAGTTAAGGAAGTATTGGAGGAGGTTAAAGGAATCGGTGAAGCACTTCGAGTTGTGTCTGTGGACTGTAAAAAGAAATTAGATCACAGTTCTCTAGAGCCGTAGTCTCATTCTGTGAAGCGTGTTAAGGCACGTCCAAACTTTTCAGATTGCGATTATTGCGGAAGGCGTCATCCGGGTGAGTACTGGAGGAGGTCAGGAGCATGTTTGAAATGCAGGTCTAAGGAGCATAAGGCTCGGGATTGTTTCATCACCATCAAGTCAGGTATGTTTTGGTTGTGTGAAAGAGGATTTAAGATTAAGTTAAAAGTACATTGTGTTAATAAGATCAGAGTGCGCAGCGAAAGCATAGTGGTGTGATTCGAGCGATACGTTTAGTAGTTGATTGGAAATTTCGAGGACGAAATTTCTTTAAGGAGGGTAGAATTGTAACATCCCGAAATTGGGTCTAGTAGGATTGGGCCCATTGGGCCTTGAGCATGAAAGTGTTTAAAATTTTTGAGAACAAGAGAATGGTATTATTTCAAGTTGAACTTATTAGACGGTAATTTTGGAAAGTTATGGGGTTCTATGAAGTTTCGGGTTCAAGTTAGGCTATACGTAAATTTTTGTGTAAGCACTTTAAGGAGAGGAGGTATGTGGCATTAAGACTTAAGGTAATAAGTGTGCTTTTTGCTAGCATAAAATGAGCTATTAGTAAAGAGGCTATGGCGTCACTTGTAGCACCTTGAAGGAAGGAGTTCGAATCACCTTGTGTACATATTCGCTTTTATTTTTTTATGCTTCCCTTCTTTATTGTGTCGGTCAAGGAATAATTTTAGCAAGTGTGGACTTCATTATTTTTGGTAAGGTGGCTAAAAGAATAAGGCAAGGATGAAGTTACGAAAAGGAATCAAAAGAAAAAGGGAAAGTAGGGGGAACATGTGGCATATTCAAGGGAAAGGTTATGGAAAGGATGGTTGGCAAAGTTTTTGACCTTTAGAGCATGTATGTAGACGATTTTAGGGGCTATAGAGTGATAGCCGAAATTGCTTAGTCTTTTGGTAGGATTTTTGGTGTTGATTAGGCCAAAAATCACTTTTTCACAATTGGGGGTTTTTCTCTCAATCTTTTCTTTTGCTTTGTGCCGAAATTCCTAGCCTTGGTAACCATATTTTTCTTCTTTCATTTTACTTTGGCCGAATTCTTCAAGCACATTTGTGCGTTTTCTTACTTTTTTGTTTGATCAAGATCTTCATCTCTTGTTTATCTCCTCTTGATAGCGAATCATCTATCATTTATCCAACCTCCCATCTTCTTTTCTTTCAACTATTTCTCTAATTCTTTCTCTTCTCAAAACCAACACCATCTTTTAATCACAAACTTTGGTATAATCATTTCACATAGCTGAATATTCATTTTCATTTTCTTTATAAACCAAACTCTGATTTCCTTTCTACCTTTCTTCACATCCGTACTTACATTCAATCTTTGATCAATCGGTAAGCGTTCTTCCAACATTTATCTTGTTTTCTTTCTCTTGGTGCCAAATATAAGTTTTGATTTGGGAGGAACCGAATCATCATATTTTTGTGCTCGTTCCAATGAGATCATTTATTTCTTTGTAGTGGTATAGAGGAGTGCCAATTTTCTACCACATCGCTTAATCGACGTTAGCCATAGGAAGATCGTGTGAAACGGGAATTTCATTGTTCAAGGTAAGGAAGCTCTCTCATAGTCTTTTTCAATAACTTCCTTGGTTATTGTATTAATCGGATTGAAGGATAATTAATCGACTATATGTTTTAGGTACTTAATCGCTCGATCTATCCCTCGTAATAAGAGACTCGGATTGTTGGTAAGTGATATAGATTTTTAATCAATCGAAATATTGGTTGAAGTGGTAAATTGAGTTTTGGATTAATTGTTGACCAATTGTATCTTTAGGTGCCGCGGAGAATATCGTGTTACGGATTCCAAATAAGGTGTGTAATCCCGTACCTTCCGAAAACATGTTTGAAATGGTGTGAAATCTCACATGTCTCGGAAAGTTTGTATGATATGTTTTGTGATTTGATTGAAATACAAAAGAAAACCGAAAATCGACATCCGGGATCACTCGGGGGCGCGTAGGTTCATAGTGGTAACCATGTTTTTTGTAATAAGATAGTTTTGGTCAGGCACAGTGATGTGATTTCGAAAAATCTTGAAAAATAGGAGAAAGGGAATTAGAAAGTGAATGAGATATCAAATAAAATCTTACTGTGTCTATTTTGATAAAGAAGAAACGGAGAAGGAAAATGAATTTTATATCCTAAGATATGTTAATTTTAGTGAGACTGGTTCTGAATGATTTCGTGGTTCCCTGATCTGTCTTGGAAAAATCATATAAAATTGTAAAAAGTGAATTAAGAGATATAGTTTATAGTTAAAGATTCCTTAGTGAGTCTATTTTCAATAGAAACAAGTAGGAACAACATATGAAAACTGTACAGTGAGATATTTGAATTTTGGGTAAGAAAGGTCAGAATTGTTGGATAGTGAAACAAGGGAAATTTTAAGGAATAAACTGTACTAAATGGTTAAGCCAAATATTCTGGAAAAATTGTAGTAAGGAGATATATGAGTCTAGTTTCAAGGAAAATTTACGGATTTAGATTTCGAGATTCCTCACTCGAGTTATGGTCAATTTAGTCAGTTGACGCAGTTGGACAGTTTCAAACTTTTATGCCCCAAATTAGTAGTTAAGCCTTGGTTACAAAATTACCGAAATACCCTTAGAGAGTAAATTACCGAAATACCTTTAGCGGGTACGATTGCCAAATTACAAAAACATCCTTATGGGCCAAATTATGGAAATGCCGAATTGGGCCGAATTGTAAAGTGTTAATAGGCCGAAATATGTATTTGCTTAATGGGCTGAATTGAGATATTTGCTATATGGGCCGTTTGATATATGATTATATGGGCCGATCTGAAAATATGCAAAATGGGCCAAGATGATATTTGCTTAATGGGTCAGCTTTGATAAATTGTTATAATGGGCCATAAAATTTGTAAAGAATATCTGAATGCATCGTTGTGAATTGTTATGCATTATATACATGATTTGCATGGGTTGGGATATTTGACGAAGAGAAGTTCTGGTAACTTTGCTAGAAAATTTTGGTGGCTTGTCCACAAATTGATATATGGCTTAATGCCCAGTTTGATATATGGCTTAATATCCAGTTTGATATATGGCTTAATGCCCAGTTTGGTGTGTTGGCGGGGTGGGTGACTAAAGCTCCTCACAAGTGTGTTGGTTGGTACGGGTGGTGTGTAGCGGATGGAAAACTAGGTTTGGTTGGGAAATTGCATAACACATGCATATTATATACATGTTATTATGTTATAATTGTAAATGGGCTTTGGCCCAATAAATGCTTAATGGGATTTTGGCCCAGTGAATAATGGTAAGTGGGTTACACACTGAGTTCTTGTAACTCATCCCCTTTCTCTTAACCCTTGTAGGTAATGCTTAGTGACTAGGACTTGGGGCCATGGATGACTCGATAGAGGCCATATTTCAGAAATTGGTGTTTCGAACTTTATTAAATTACATATTTCGTTTTATTATTTTTGCTATTATGGGTTTTATTTGTAATAAGGACTCTTAAGTATTTTATTATTTGATTTATGTTTGATTTACTTATATTTTGCTTAAATTACTTTAAAATGGGATCTTTCTAGAAACTTAAATATAAGTTTTCCAAAATCGATTAACATATGAATTTCAAATAAACTTTTTATAATTATTTTTAACACGAAAATTTTCTCTCGATCTATCAACGATATTTTCAAAAGTCACAGTTTTATAAGATCATTACTTCAAAGTTAGTAGTATTTTATCAAATGTTTCAAATCAAATTTGTTTTTTCTTGATTTTAACCAATCAACACCTACTTTTGTACGAATAAAAAGGATTTAACATGTTTTTCTCATTTGACATAATTTCTTTATACGTTGTCAAAAAACTTTTTAGTGCGACACGCCGGATTCGGGCCTAACTTCTAGGCCGTGTTTGGGGTGTTACAGAATTTATATTATTTTTAGTTGATTTATTATTTAATTAAATATATTGTAGTATATTAATGTTAAATAATCATAAAAGTGACGATGATGGCAAGAAGATAACCTTGTGAATGATTTTTATGCTAAGTCTTCTTGTGGGGATACTAATGGAATCTTGAATCTTGAATCTTGATTTGGAGGATTTAATATTATGAATGAAATTATTGTTCGTCTTGTAATAATTAATGACTCAAATGTTGTTTTTGAATTTCTAAACTTAATTGAAGATGTAATGTTGTTATCCTGGAAATACTAAAACAAGGCCTTAGTGACGTAGTTAAATAGTTAGGATACAATTGATATGCCAATAGGGGACTCATGTTACTTGCACTTCGGTGCTCCTATTTCTGGCAGTACGGTGCGATCCTTATTTGGTTTTCGAACCCTCGTGCTTCACCGCTCTTGTTATCATAATCCTGGATAATTCGTCCTAAGTATCATATCTTTATTTTCTAGGCATACTAAGGACTGAAGTTAACTAACTTTGATTTTTTAGAATGACTTGATTATGGCATGATATAACTTATATGTAAATCGTTCAATGAAATTACTTATATGTGTTCTCATGGTACTAAACTGCTTATGGTTTTTTCTAAATTGACATGTAGATGCCTTTCACATTTCTTCTAATGTATTATATAATCTTGTATATGATGAGAATCTCAGATTTGAAGGTAATTATTTAAGGTTTTATCAATATTATCTTACTAAGCTTTATGATTAACATACCGTTGTGTTTACGCATAGTGTAACAGCCCAATTTTGGGTCTAGTCAAAACAGTGGTTTCGGGACCATGAATCCAACGCAGTAAAATTTATTTTTACTATATTTTTATGGTCTACAGTTTTATGGAATGATTTTGTGAAAATTTTGTTCAAAAATTTTGACGTTTTAGCACTCAATTTAGTTAAAGGGACTAAATTACAAAAAGTGCAAAATTTGAGTTCTATTTGCTAATGGTGTCCAATTGCAATGAGATCTTAAATTAAGGGTCCTTAAATGGCAATTAGACCATTATACTTTACTATGAACAAAAATGGACATGGATAGGTGAAATTTTGAAGTTTTTCATTAAGGGCATTTTAGTCATTTGGTTAATAAAGACAAAATTTAACAAATAAAAGATGTCATCTTCTTCATATTAGTCCCCATGGCCGAATTTCACAAGTAGAAGACATAGATAGGGTTTTCCAAGCTTTCAAGCTTGATTATAAGTCTATTCTTGCCCCGTTTTTCATGATTTTTATGTTTTTGGAGTTGTCTCAACCTAATCTAGCCTTTCCAAGGACTAATTTGAAGAGGGATTAAAGTTTGAAATTTTACCCATGTTGAACATGTATGTATTTTGATGTTTGATGGTAGAAAATGTATGTTTGTTGTTCGTTAAATGACTTTTGCTAAGTGATTTTTGGTAAAATGTCAAAAAGGACCTATTTGTAAAAGTTATAAAATGAGTAGTAAAAGTATGATTAAATGGGAAATGTGGGCTGTTATGAGTATGAAAATGGTTTGGCTAGGCTTGGGTATTTAAGAAAATGAATGGAATTCATTTTACGAGCCTAGAGACTAATGTGTAAAATGTCAAAAGTTTAAAGGCAAAAATGTAATTTTTCCATAATGTGACTTTTGGGCTGAAATGAATAATGTGATGATTAAATGAGATGAATTTGGTATTATAGATCAAGAAAAACAAACTTCGGGTCTAGATCGGGGGAAAACTAAAGTGTTTGACGATTAGGTCCACTTCACAAATTTTGTATCGAGGTAAGTTCGTATGTTAATAATGCAATGTTATATTTGTATTTTAATGTTTTGATATTGCATGAACTGTAGGATTGATTCTACAAGCATATTCGACAAAGTTCCGGCAAGAGAGAAATCCCAGTTGAACCTTAGGAATATATTAGGATACAAGTGACATGTCACTAGGAACCCATGTGATTATGTGACTTTGTGACTCGGGTGTTGGTCCCAGTCGTCTTACCGTGGTCGGGTATACCAAAGATATGTTGCGATACTTGATGACTTGTGTGAGCAAAGACCGAGTAGCTACGTCTTGACTGACAGCTTGTGTGAGCAGGCCATGGATAGCTCGAGAGCGAGCCTATATTTGTTATGAGATTTGTGGTAGCATTGGCTACATATTTGGCACTGATGTGCAAATCTTTCTGTGTATCCGATAGTATTCTAAGTGGTTCAACGGTATATCAAAGATGAGAAAATATGTGATTATGTTACGAGTTGGTACAGGTATGTACGAAAAACTCAAAGAAAATAGATTTGGTATATGATGAGCTATTGGTAAGAATATGATTGAGTAAATTATGCTCATAAAGTCTAATGACATTTATGTTGATATATGTTATGTTATTCATATGATGAACTATTGGTAAGAATGTGATTGAGTAAATTATGCTCATGAAGTCTAATGACATTTATGTTGATATATGTTATGTTATTCATATGATGAGTTATTGGTAAGAATGTGATTGAGTAAGTTGTGTTTATGAAGTTATAATGACATTTATGTTAATATATGTTAAGTTACTTATATGTCAGATGTATGAATAATGTTTTGTATTATTTGCATATGAACTTACTGTTGGAACGCCGGCACCCCCATGGTGCAGCGAAATAAAATTAATCTCGGCGATCCAAACCATGAATCCATGTGTGAGGAACGAATCGGGGTGAAATAAAGGTTTCGAAATTACCAAAATTTCAATCTGAGTAGACAGCAACGCCTCGACAACAAGAGTTCTGATCTACTGTCGAACCAATCCGCAACATTTACGATGTCGGCCTCTACGTAATCCACCCGGTTTGACTATGAACGGAAGAAAACTCCAAAAACTATTTTCAGAGGTTTTTATTTGCTTGACGGCTGCTAGACTTTTCTAAGCAAATTCTTAGGGTTTCTCTTCACTTATTATCTTTTATAATCGGTATTTCATTTATGAATTATGAAATTAAATAAATATAATAATGTTTTAACCAAAATTATAATTACATTAATTATACCCAAAAGTTATAATTACATTAATTATAACATGGATTTCGTAAACTATATTTATTTAAATTTATATCTGAGCCAAATTCATATATTAATTCTCATTAAGTGCACAACATCCTTGTACATATAATATATTCAATATTTGATTGCCCAATTAAATTAATTCTTTAATTAATTTAATTCATGTGACAATCAAACATAATACCAACTATGTTTCATTCCGTTCATTTCAACCATAGGGTGTGACCCTATAGGTTCTTGTAACGTTAGTAGTAATACTAGAACGATTCTAATGTCACAAACAATGAGTGGCATCTAGCAATGCATCATTGCTACCTAAGTTACAAGCGGTCATGATTCGACATAACTTTTTGTGATTAACTTTTCATGTATTAATCCTTAAGTCCTTTATCTCTGGAATAGATACAAGCCATGGAATAGTCACACTTGTATAGTCCATCCCATGTTTCTTGATATCTTGAGTAGACTATGATATACAAATTAGTATGACATCTCATGTCAACTTATTTGAGCATGGCCATGCATTTCTAGTCTCACTCAATCAAGTGGCCTAAGATATTACTCCCATTATGTGGGAGGACTTATCCTATATTGATCAACAATATCCTCTACATAGATTGTGGTATATCCAACATCGACCTTTATAGAAAAACCGATTCTGGTTATACGTTTGATCAGATCAAAATATATGACTCACGATGTTGGGATAATGATTATCTCAAGTCTAAGGATCATTTACATATTAATCACTATGAGTAATGTTGTGACAATTACATAATAATCCAAGAAACATACTCATAGCGGGTCAGTCCAATATGTTGTTCCCTAACACACATATTCATGCATTGATTTTGACACTCCATATCAATGACAACTCTTTATCATCAATCAAATACATGTTAGTCTTAATGCATTATTGTTGTCCTAGTCAACAATAATACTTGACTAAGGATATTTTAAGAATAATCATATTATTCTCAGGACATTATTATAAAATAGTTTATTTGTACACACAGAAGGAAAAACTGAAATAATAATGACAACGCTTTATATTAATAAATATGGTAAATCAAGTATGTTATTACAACCATCTCATGATTGATCTTTGGGCATACTTTTACAATCTCCCACTAGCACTAAGACCAATCAATCATATATCTAATACCAAGCAACTTAGTGTGACGATCATGCTTCTGCTGTGTCAGAGACTTGGTCAAGGGATTAGCAATGTTATCATCTATAGGTACTCTACATATCTCAACATCTCCTCGATCGATACTCTCGAATAAGATGATAGCGCCTAAGTATATGTTTGGATCGCTGGTGAGATCTGGGTTATTTAGCTTGTGCAATAGCTCCATTGTTATCACATCAGAGTTCTATAGCATCTAATATGCTAGGCACAACCCCTAGTCCAGTAATGAACTTCTTGATCCAAACCGCTTCTTTTCTTTGCCTCACTGGCTACAATATACTCGACCTCTGTTGTAGAATCGACATCGTACTTTGCTTTGAACTCTTCCACTCACAAAGACCACCATTAAGGTAAAACACAAATCCTGATTGCGATCGAGAATCGTCCTTATCAGTTTGGAAGCTGGCATTAGTGTAACTTTTTACACTTAACTCTTCCTCACTTCCATATATTAGGAACGTATCATTAGTTCTTCTTAAGTACTTAAGGATATTCTTGATCGTGGTCCGATGACCTTCACCGGATCTACTTGGTACCGCTCATCATACTTAAGGCATCTGAGACATCTGGATGGGTACATAACATGGCATACATGATAGATCCAATAGAAGAAGCATATGGAATTTTACTCATGCCTTCTCTCTCTGTGGAGTTGAAGGACACATTTCCTTTGAGAGTGAAATACCATGTCTCATAGGTAGAAATCCTCTTTAGATTCTTCCATACTAAACCTTTTCAAGATTTTTATCTATGTATGTACTTTGGCTTAGACCAGTGAGTCCTCTTGATCTATCTCTATAGATCTTGACTCCTAAGATGTAAGTAGCTTCACCCAAGTCCTTCATAGAAAAACAACTTCCTAACCAAGTCTTAATAGACGCAAGGTAGGTATGTCATTTCCATGATAAGTATGTCATCCACATACAGTACCAAGAATGTGATAGTGCTCCCACTAACTTTCTTGTAAACACATGGTTCATCTTCATTTTTGATAAAACCATACTCTTTGATTGTATCGTTAAAAAGAAGATTCCAACTTTGAGAGGCTTGCTTTAATCCATAAATGGATCTTTGTAGCTTACAAATCTTTCTAGCATCCTTTGGATTGACAAAACCATCAGGTTGTGTCATGTACACATCTTCTTCAAGTTTCCCGTTAAGGAACGCTGTTTTGACGTCCATCTACTAGATTTCATAATCATGAAATGCAGCTATGGCGAGCAAGATCCTGATGGATTTAAACATAGCTACAGGAGAAAAGGTTTCATCATAGTCAACACCATGAATTTGGCAAAAACCTTTAACGACCCCTTGTATGTTTGTACATTACCATCCATGTCGGTTTTATTTTTGAAAACCCACTTGCACCCTATAGGTTTAACCCCTTCGGGTGGGTCAATCAAAGTCCATACTTGATTTTCATACATGGAATCCATCTCAGATCTCATGGCCTCAAGCCATTTCTTAGAGTCTAGGCTCGTCACCGATTCTTGATAAGTCCTAGGCTCATCTTGATCTATAAGAAGAACGTCACCATGCGTTGTAATGAGAAATCCATATCTCTCAGGTGCATGGCATTCTCTTAAAGATCTTCGCGGTGGTTGTGTTTCTACAGCAGTTACTTGTTCATCAATTTCTTGTGGAATTTACTGTTGTTCTATCTCTGGTTCAGTGGTATCTTGTGATTCTCGAATTTCTTCAAGTTCAATCTTTCTCCCACTTTCTTTTCTAGAAATAAATTCTCTCTCTAGGAAGACACTAGTCCGAGCAACAAACATTTTGTTCTCAGTGGGATTAAAGAAATAATAACCTTTGGTTTCTTTTGGATACCCCACAAAAATACACCTTTCAGATTTGGGTTCAAGCTTAGTAGACGTCTGACGTTTAACATAACAACCCCAAATTTTCATAAAAGACATACTGGGACGTTTCCCAGTCCACATCTCATATGGCATCTTTTGAATTGATTTAGATGGAACACGATTTAGTGTGAAAGTAGACGTCTCAAGTGCATGTCCCCAAAAGGAAGTTAGTAGATCAGCATGACTCATCATGGATCGAACCATGTCTAATAGAGTTCTATTTCTTCTCTTAGAAACTCCATTCCATTGAGGAGTAGCAGGAGGAGTAAGTTGTGAGACAATCCCACATTCCTTCAATATATCATCAAACTCTAGGCTTAAATATTCTCCACCTCGATCAGATTGAAGTGACTTAATAGTTTTGCCTAGTTGATTTTGTACTTCATTTTTGAATTCCTTAAACTTTTCAAGAGACTCAGACTTATGGTGCATGAGATAAACATACCCATGTCTACTGAAATCATCAGTGAAAGTAATGAAGTATTGAAATCCACCTCTGGCCTGTGTATTTATTGGTCCACATACATCAGAATGTATTAGGCTCAATAAATCACTAGCTGTTCACTTTTACCAGTAAAAGGAGATTTAGTCATTTTTCCTAATAAACAAGATTCACATACTTCAAATTGTTCAAAAATAAATGAATCTAAGAAACCATCTTTATGGAGTATGGATATGCGTCTCTCACTTATGTGGCCCAAACGACAATGCCAAAGATAAGTTTGATTTAAGTAATTTATTTTAGATCTTTTAGTATTTATGTTGTAAATAGGGTTCATTTGATCTAAAATATAGAGGCCATTAATCAATTGTGCCGAACCATAGAAAACATTATTGAGATAAAAAGAACAACAATTATTCTTAATAATTATCTCAAAACCAATTTTGTCAAAACAAGAAACTGAAATAATGTTTTTAGTCAAACTGGGCACAAAATAACAATCCTCTAAAAATAAATCAAGTCCACTAGGCAAAGATAAAGTATATGTTCCCACGACTAATGCAAAGAACCTTTGCTCCATTTCCAACTCATGAGTCCACATCTCCTCCGCCAATGTCCTACTCCTTTGTAGTCCCCTGCATGAAGTACAAATATGAGAACCACAACCAGATCTAATACCCAAGAAGTAGTAGTTGATAAATTAATATCAATAACATAAATACCAAGCAGACGTTCCGCTTGTTTTGGCCTCTTGACTTCATCAAGATAGATAGGCGCTTCGCTTCAATGTCCATCACACCACAATGAAAGCGGTTTCCTTCCTTAGACACTCCACCTTTAGGTTTCATTGCAACCTTTCCTTTACTAGGCTTGGGCTTACCTTTACCCTTGGGCTTTATCTCGAACTTTGGCCTTTCCTTGCCCTTGTTGTTATGGACCATCGGTATGGGCTTGGGTCCAACCTTTTCATGTTACCTTCAAAGATTCAGTAACATCTTGAGCAACTATGGCGAGTCTTGTCAATTTCATTCATATTGAAATTAAGGACAAAATGGCTGTAGCTATCCGACAACAATTGCAGAATAACATCAGTGGCCAACTCTTGGCCCAATGGAAAACCAAGCTTAGACAGACTTTCAATATAGCCAATCATCTTAAGGACATTAGGTCCTACTGGGCTTCCTTCATCCAACTTACATTGGAATAGGGCTTTAGAGATATCGAACCTCTCTTTCCGTGCTTGCCCCTGATAAAATTCTTTCAGGTGCTCGATCATATCATGAGCAACCATGTCCTCATGTTGCTTCTGAAGCTCAGGATTCATAGTGGCAAGCATAAGACATGCAACATCTATCATGTCATCGTGATACTTCTTGTAAGCATCTCTATCAGTTCTCGAGGCATTAATAGGTGGTTCATTAGGAAGTGGTTGTTCAATGATATACAATTTCCGTTCTTGTTTGAGGACAATCCTCAAGTTACGGAACCAGTCAAGAAAATTCAAACCATTCAATTTGTCCTTCTCAAGGACCGATCGCAATGAGAGTGTGCTAGTATTTGCAGCCATAATATATCTACAACAATTAAATATGCATGTGAGTAAATTTACCAAGTTTATATCAATCATTAAAAAGACTTTATTAAATGATGATCCCACTATTTTATTTCAAAATTAATAACCCCCATATATTAATTTCAGAAAAACTTTCTCCAAAGTATTTCTAGTGGGTTAAGGATCCATATTTCACCTCCTCGTAAGTCAGCTTTGGCTTTACTCTCAAGATTATGGCTATTTAGGTAAGCAACCTTTGCTAATTACATCATATGTAACTCCTAATATTTGGTGAACAACTCTTGTTCTAATCATCTTATGATTTATCAAATTTAATTGCCTCTAGGTTTCTAATCCTATTAGAGTAACCTAGTTAAGTCATTAACCAATTTTAACCAAATGAATATCACTTGTTTATTCTTCGTTTAACCAAGATAAATGCTAGTACTTCACTTTGGCATAACCTACATAATATTGATCGAGGCCTTAACGAGGCAAAATTGGAAGGCCATGTTGACTTAATATTTTAATAGAGGATTTTATTAAGGATGTTCCATCTCACCAATTATGGTCTACTTTAGTCCATTTAGTCTTTTAATTGATCTCATCAATTAATTGGGTTTATTATTAAATTTTAATATATAAAATTGGCATGCTTTAGACATCCATAGCATCTCATACATGAATAAATAAAGTAATAAATAAATGCAATAGTTATAGCCCATAAACTAAGGTGATTCAACCCAAGCCAATGGGAGAACCAAAAGGAAACCTAAAGGTGTAAGCAGCTTCACAAACTATCAATCCACAATAGTTGTCCCATCTTCCTTCTAAATCTGCCCATAGCTTGCAAATTACAATATCGTAAACTCATTTTACATACGAGGGAGTAAGATGAGAAGAAAATACAAGAGAATAGTAGTAAGGCACGACACGCAGTCAGTATTTATATATATAAAATTACAACCTTTTATCAAATGGGTCATCGAGCTATAACTATACATTTCAAACACGTGCATGTCAAAAATAGCATACATAATTCAATGCTTTTGCTAAGGTGAATTATAAAATATCCTTTCAACCTTTTGTGGCCCATCAAGTTTATATATTTCTTTTATTAACAAAACATACTATAATAAGAAAATGGGGTCTGAGACGGTCGAAGGAAGCGGGCCGAAAGCCCATGGCCGGAGCCGCCCTTAGATCCCCATCCCCAAAATATGATAGGGGATGTCACGGTAGAGCCAGGTGCAGGCGAGCCCCAGTGCATCGCATACCCAGTCAAATGAAACCTCACGATTTGATAACTTTTATCAGCGAATCATGTTTTCGTGGTTTTATTCCTTGAGGTTCATATCGGAACAACCCTTGTTCCACCACCCGATTAACCTCATCGAAACCTTAAATACCACCGTCGCAATATTACAGATTTGTTAATAGTTAACAGTAATAACATAAAATCGAATAGGCCACAACACCATGATTAACATTTAATCAATTATCGAAATGAACAGTTATCAGGTTATGCTTAAACGATTTAAACAACCAAAAAAGTAGTAAAATAAAAGTATGCATCTCATACAATTGCATCACCCAAGTATTTAAACCTAAGTTCGTATCACACAAGTGGCTCTGATACCAATGTTAGAACGTCGGCACCCCCATGGCGCAGCGAAATAAAATTAATCACGGTGATCCAAACCATGAATCCATGTGTGAGGAACGAATCGGGGTGAAATAAAGGTTTCGAAATTACCAAAATTTCAATCTGAGGAAACAGCGACGCCTCGACAACAAGAGTTCTGATCTACTGTCGAACCAAGCCACAACCTTTACCATGTCGGCCTCTACGTAATCCACCCGGTTTGACTATGAACGGCAGAAAACTCCAAAAACTATTTTCAGAGGTTTTTATTTGCTTGACGGCTGCTAGACTTTTCTAAGCAAATTCTTAGGGTTTCTCTTCACTTATTACCTTTTATAATCGGTATTTCATTTATGAATTATAAAATTAAATAAATATAATAATGTTTTAATCGAAAATTATAATTACATTATTTATACCCAAAAAGTTATAATTACATTAATTATAACATGGATTTCGGTAAACTATATTTATTTAAATTTATATACAAACCAAATTCATATATTAATTATCATTATGTGTACAACATCCTTGTACATATAATATATTCAATATTTGATTACCCAATTAAATTAATTCTTTAATTAATTTAATTCATGTGACAATCAAACACAATACCAACTATGTTTCATTCCGTTCATTTCAGCCATAGGGTGTGACCCTGTAGGTTCTTGTAACGTTAGTAGTAATACTAGAACGATTCTAATGTCACAAACAATGAGTGGCATCTAGCAATGCATCATTGCTACCTAAGTTACAAGAAGTCATGATTCGACATTACTTTTTGTGATTAACTTTTCATGCATTAATCCTTAAGTCCTTTATCTCTGGAATAGATACAAGTCATGGAATAGTCACACTTGTATAGTCCATCCCATGTTTCTTGATATCTTGAGTAGACTATGATATACAAATTAGTATGACATCTCATGTCAACTTATTTGAGCATGGCCATGCATTTCTAGTCTCACTCAATCAAGTGGCCTAAGATATTACTCCTATTATGTAGGAGGGACTTATCCTATATTGATCAACAATATCCTCTACATAGATTGTGGTATATCCAACATCGACCTTTATAGAACAACCCGATTCTGATTATGCGTTTGATCGTATCAAAATATACGACTCACGATGTTGGGATAATGATTATCTCAGGTCTAAGGGTCATATACATATTAATCACTATGACTAATGTTGTGACAATTACATAATAATCCAAGAAACATACTCATAGCGGGTCAGTCCAATATGTTGTTCTCTAACACACATATTCATGCATTGATTTTGACACTCTATATCAATGACAACTCTTTATCATCAATCAACTACATGTTAGTCTTAATGCATTATAGTTGTCCTAGTCAACAATAATGCTTGACTAAGGATATTTTAAGAATAATCATATTATTCTCATGACATTATTATAAAACAATTTATTTGTACACACAGAAGGAAAAATTGAAATAATAATGACAACGCTTTATATTAATAAACATGGTAATTCAAGTATGTTATTACAACCATCTCATGATTGATCTTTGGGCATACTCTTACACTTACTAAGTTATATAGCTTACCCCCCTTTCTTTCCCTTATCTTATAATGTCATCAAGCTAGCTCGGGATCGAAGATCGTCGAAGTTTGCATCACACTATCAAACCCTCTTATTTTGGGTATTGATGATCTTAGTATTTTGAAAGTATGGCATGTATAGGGACTTAGACATTTTGTTATATGTGCCATTATAATTGTTGCCAATGTGTTGGCTTGTAATGGTCAAAGGCTTATTTTGAGATTTGGCTATGTAGATTGGCTTATAAACACCCCAAACCTGGCCCACAAGCCCTGATCGATCTGGCATGCTTCGAGGAAAAACCATTCGAATCTTATTTGAATCTTTGCTAAAATTTTTCGTGTTTTTTTGAAAACAGTTGATTAGGGTTCAAGTTGAAAACATAGAAATTTTTCAAAGATTTCGTTTTGTTAAAAGTTCGTGGTTATATTTCAAAACCATGAGTTACCGGTAAAAGTCGAGTCTTTAAAGTTTGTTAATTAAATTGAAAATCATTGTATTTTAGATGTCAAAACATTTTTCATTTATTATTAAGAAAATTTGCTTACTTTAATTTGATAAGTATCGTGCCATAATAAAATAATTTAAGTGCATGCATGAACAGTTCATACTATAGCCTTATTACATCAAAAATAAACCCAAAATAAAATTTAAAGTGCTTAAATAAAATAAAATGTCCAACTAATAAAATTCGTGCTGAGCATGGTCACCACTAAGCTCCTGCCGACCCGGTCCATTACTGAGTGTCACCTGAAAAATATTCCCACAACGAGGTGAGTCAAATAGACTCAATGTGTTCAACCAACACTAAGTCCCAACAGGTATGGCATATCAAATCATACATATTCATATAGCATTTAAATAAAATGATGCAATCCCGAACCCAAACCTAGATGCCATTCGCTACACATCACTCATACCAGCCATCACACCGTGGGGACTACTAAGTCAACCCTCCATCCACTACACACCATCGAAGGCAGTCGCTGCAGTCGAGGTGCTCATCACCCTTATAAAGTTCGTGGCATAGCCACCAGATAATTATTTCGTGACATAAGTCACCACATTCAAATTTTGTAACATAAGTCACCACATTCAAATTATGTGACATAAGTCACCACATTCAGATATTGGGGTATAAAACCACCAATTCACTTCCCCTTTACATATCACCCATATGCCTCATGTCATACAAAGCATGCAAATATTATGCCTTATGCTTTATTCACATTCTTATAGTTGCACTTATGTGCCATAACAGATATTTATCACAACATACTCATAGTAGGAGTAGGAAAACGTACCTGAGTACTTCGTACCATTATATGGTACCTTAGCCATAATCTTACACTTTTATATTAACACATATAGTAAATTAAAGCCGTAAATCTATCAAGATTTAGTGCGGGGTACACACCTGATTCACTTAGTGAGTTTACTGAAATCCCGAAAATCCCGATCTAAGCTTTAGATCCTTTAGTTCCTATAGTCGGCCAACACTAGGCATATTAGCAAAACCTATTCGGCTATAACAAAATCCCGAAAGATTATTGCAACCAAAAACTTACCTTGTCTCCAATTGGATTAAAAATCAAATCCCGAAACTTTGCTATGTTCCTTCTTGTAATCGGCCAAGCACTACATCACTTCACAGGTTAGTTTTTGGCTTTTAACCGAAGTAGGAAATAGATCTAAGTTCCTAAATAGGCCTTGGCTAAATATCATGGGTACTTACCTTGCAATTTTAAATCCCGAAAGTCTCCTTACTGCCCCTTCACGTTGGCTACACATAAAAGAAATAGTAGATTATGGCTTATGAATATTCGGCTAACCTATAACCAAAGACTAAACACTTGATTTTGGCACATCTATGATAAAAAGATACAACCGATTAAAAGAAGTACTTACCACCAATGTTTGCTTGTGAAGATTAATAGAGAATAGATTTTGGCTAACCGTTTCGACTTTTAAGGCTTGCGGCAAAGAAGAGAAAATAGGCACCTTGAGATTCGGCTAGGCTTTTCAAATGGTGTTGGAACATTCGGCTATCACTTAAAAATAGATATAGATGGAAGAAAAGAAATATAGAAGTGGGCTAAGAGAATTCGGCAATGGCAAGTTTAAGAGAGATTTCGGCTTTAATGATCTCAAGAAAAAGAAGACATAGAAGGTTACCAAATTCGGCTAAGGTTTTCAATGACAAAGGGTCAGTCGGCCATTCAAGAAATGGTGATGAATTGGGTTTGAAAGAAAAGAGAATAGGAAGAGAGGAAATTCGGCAAGGCACAAAAGAGAAAGAAAAAGATGAATGCTCACAATAAAAATTCGGCACACACTCCTTCACACTCTTCAAAACCGAAAATACAAGCCCCAAGAGTCCTATATTCGGCCATCACATTCCCTCTTATCAAATCCTCTAATTTTCTCCTCTATTTTCTCTCTTCAACCTTTATTCAAAAAGAATAGAATAAGTCAACAATTATCCCTTCCTTCTTAGCCAAATTTTAAAAGAATAACCAAGGCTTATCCTTATCCATCCAAAGTCCATATGCCATCCATCACCTCTCCCCTCCTTGACGCCAACATGCAAAAATAAAACCACACTTTATGCTGCCAACATGATTCAAACCTCCTCCTTCTCCCTTTCCAGAGGCGTCACATACCAGGGCCCTAAGTGGCGCCTCCAAGCCACTCTACCAAGCCCAATTTCATGTCCAAAAACTCTTACAATTTTCCTTAAGGCCTCCTCAGCCTAGCTTCCGCTTTTAGATTTAAAATCTAATAATTTCTAAGGCACTCTCCTATTTTCTAAAGTTCACAAAATTCATACCACACATTCTTAACACACAAAGGCATGCTATTTCATATTATTAAAAAAAATGCATAAGCCATAATCCGGGATATTACAGTTCTACCCCCTTAAAATAATTTCGTCCTCGAAATTACCTGGCTGAAATAAGTGAGGGTATTGCTGTCGCATTGCTTCTTTCGGCTCCCACGAAGCTTCTTCTGCTCCATGATTACGCCATAAAACCTTGACTAGTGGAACTGACTTCCTCCGTAACACTTTCATATCTCGTTCCAAAATCTGAATCGGCTCCTCCTCGTAGGACAAATCTGGCCTTAGCTCCTCCTCTTCAACCGGGACTACGTGAGATGGATCCGATCGATATCGACGTAGCATGGAAACATGAAATACATCGTGCATCTGCTTCAATTCTGGAGGCAACTCCAACTGGTATGCCACTGGTCCAACTCGCCTTAATACCCGATAACGTCCGATAAACCTTGGACTTAATTTCCCTTTGCAACCAAATCTCATTACCTTCTTCCAAGGCAAAACTTTGAGAAACACTTGATCTCCCACAGTAAATTCTATTTCTTTCCATTTGAGATCTGCGTAAGACTTTTGCCTGTCAGATGCCTCCTTCAACCATGCCCAAATTATCTTAACTTTCTCCTCGGATTCAGCCACAATTTTTGGACCCAAAATCTGGCGTTCCCCTAATTTCGTCCAACATGTAGGAGTGCGACACTTTCGTCCATACAGCGCTTCGTACAGTGCCATCCGAATACTTGCCTGATAACTGTTATTGTACGCAAATTCCGCTAGAGGCAAATATTCTTCCCTCTGAAGTCTATCACACAGCCCCTCAACATATCCTCTAGCACTTGTATTACTCGCTCAGACTGGCCATCCGACTGTGGATGAAAAGCCGTATTGAAATCCAATCTAGTACCTAAAGCCTGATGTAGAGCTTTCCAAAACCGAGACGTGAACCTCGGATCCCTATTCGAGATAATCGACACTGGCACTCCGTGCAACCTTACAATCTCTGCTACATACAACCTTGCTAACTTTTGTAGGGAGTAGTCAACCCGTACTGGAATAAAATGCGTGGACTTCATCAGTCGATCCACTATCACCCATACCGAGTCCTTCTTAGTAGGCGTAAGGGGAAGCCCACTAACGAAGTCCATGGTAATTCTCTCCCACTTCCACTGCGAAATTTGTATTGGCTGAAGCAACCCTGACGGAACTTGGTGTTCAGCCTTAACTTCCTAACACGTCAAGCACTTGCCAACAAATTCAGTCACTTACCGCTTAAGACCAGGCCACCAAAATTGTTCCCTTAGATCTCTATACATTTTACTGCCTCCAAGATGCATAGCATAAGGACTACTATGCGATTCTTGAAGAATTCTTTGCCTTTACTCCTCGTTCTTCGGCATACAGATCCTACCTTTGAAGCACAATACTCCCTCGTTATTAATACCATAATCTTCCAACTCTCCATTATGTACTTGCCGTAACTTAACCCTTAGATCTTCATCCATTAACTGACTTTCCTTCACCTCACTCAACCATGTCGATTTGACTTGCAATTCTGCCAGCAGACTTCTATCGTCATACAAGCTCAGATGTGCGAACATCGCCCTCAGATCCGATACAACTTTTCGACTTAGGTCATCTGCCACCATATTTGCCTTGCCCGGGTGATACTCTATGGAACAATCGTAGTCTTTCAATAATTCCACCCACCTTCGCTGTCTCAGATTCAACTCCTTCTGAGTCAGCAGATACTTCAAGCTTTTGTGGTCCGTGTAAATTACTGACTTTTATCCATATAAGTAATGCCTCCACACTTTAAGAGCAAAGACCACTGCCGCCAATTCCAAGTCATGCGTCGGGTAGTTAACCTCGTGTGGCCTTAGTTGACGAGAAGCATAAGCGACTACTTTCCCATCTTGCATAAGGACACCTCCCAATCCTATATGGGAAGCATCACAGTACACTACAAAATCCTTCCCTGCCTCAGGCTGAATCAAAACTGGAGATTTGGTCAAGACCCTCTTAAGCTTCTCAAAGCTCTCTTGTTGCTTATCGGTCCATACGAAAGGCACTTCCTTTCTCAATAACTTTGTCAGAAGTGCGGCTATTGATGAGAACCCTTCCACAAACCTTCGGTAATAGCCTACTAGTCTTAAGAAACTCCAAACTTCCGCCACAGACTTAGAGGGTTTCCAATCCAAAACTGCCTCAATCTTCCGAGGATCCACCCTTATTCCCTCAACAGATACCACATGTCCTAGAAACGTAACCTCTTTAAGCCAAAATTCACACTTGCTGAATTTGGCGTAGAGCTTCTTTTCCCTTAACACTTACAACACAACTCGGAGGTGCTCATCGTGTTCTTCCTCAGACTTCGAATACACCAAGATATCGTCTATGAACACAATAACAAACCGGTCTAGATAGGGTTGGAAAACCCGATTCATCATTTCCATAAACGTGGCTGGGGTATTTGTTAATCCGAACAGCATTACCAAGAACTCATAATGCCCGTACCTTATTTGGAAAGTCGTCTTATGGATATCAGCCTCCTTTACCTTAAGCTGATGATATCCAGACCTTAGATCTATCTTCGAGAATACTACGGCCCCCTTAAGCTGATCGAACAAGTCATCTATTCTTGGCAATGGATACTTGTTCTTGATGGTCAGCTTATTCAACTGACGATAATCTATGCACATGCGCATAGTTTCATCCTTCTTCTTCACAAATAAGACCGGTGCTCCCCATGGAGACACACTAGGTCGAATAAATCCACGGTCTAGCAATTCTTGGATTTGAGCCTTGAGCTTAACCAACTCCTTTGGTGCCATTACATGACGGGCAATTGACATAGGAGTCGCACCCGCAAAGACAAGTCAATTCGAACTCCACTTCTATCCGGGGGTATTCTAGATAACTCTTCCGAAAAGACATCCACAAACTCCCTTACCATTCTAACTCCACTAACTCCCCCTTCGTTCATATCCAAAGCACTAATGAGAGCCAAGAATGCCTTACACCCTTTCGAACCATCTTATCCGCTTTTAAAGCAGAAACTACGTTAGACAAGTAGTTCCTTCTTTCTCCTATCATAACATCACCTCATCCTCTGGGGTCCTTAACTCCATTCGTTTGGCTACACATTCCAATACAGCCCGATGCTCCACTAGCCAATCCATACCAAGTATAAGATTAAATTCCTCGAAGGGTAATTCCATTAAGTCGGTAAGAAATACCGCTCCCTGAAGCTCCAAAGGCACACTCCGAAATATCTTGTTCACTACTATGGTTTGACCTAGTGGGCTTACTACAGCCATCTCCCTACTAGATAGTCCAGAAGCTATTCCTAGAGTTTCAACTATTCTACATGCAACATAAGAATAGGTCGAGCCCACATTAATCAAAGCAATATAAGGTTTTCCAGATATAAGAAATGTACCGGTTATGACATCCGGTGCATCTCCGTTCTCCCTCCGATGAACTGCATACACTAAACCCGGCTGTCTGGCCTCCGTGTTACCAATACCTCGGCCCGGTGTTCCCCGTCCTCTACCAGTACCATTTCCTCTACCATTCGAACCACGACCACGCTGAGGCTGCTGTCCACCTCCTTCAGCCTGATTAGGACCTTGACTTACTGGTCATCCCCCTTCGGTTCTCATAGGACAATCCTTAATTATGTGGTCCTTGGACCCACACTTGAAGCATCCTCCCGTCTTCTTCCAATACTCCTAAATGCTTTTTCCCACATTGGGCACAAGTACGATATTGCCCTCTAGTAGCAGCCTACTGACCTCGTGGCCCATCAACTCTAGGCCTCTTTTGCTCATTCTTAGAAGACCTTAAAGATCCAAAGCCTCTCTTTTGCCTATTCCGATCGGTGTTTTGCCTTACAGAATCCTTGATACCCTCGACTACCTTAGTCTTCTCCACCAACACAGCAAACTCCTACTCTTACTATGGAGCTATCAACAGTCTCAAATCATCCCTCAGCCCGTCCTCAAACCGGACACACCGCTCATGTTCAGTTGACACTATGCCTCGAGCATAACAACTTCGACCTTAAGAATTCACCAGACTCATACGGACTTGTTCCTTGAACCAGCCCCAAAAATGCCTTCCTCTGGGCATCGACGTAATGAGTACCAACATACTTCTTCTGGTATGCCGCCTTAGCATAATCCCAAGTGAGTTCCTCAGTTGTAACACCATCCCGAACCGTGAGCCACCATTGATATGACTCATTGTGGAGAAGCGACACCAAACCTTTTAATTTTTCCTCGACAGTTAAATCGAGCTCATCCATAATCCGCTCAGTCGCCTCCAACCAATACTCAGCGGTACTGGGTGCCACACCAGATACACCACAGAACACCTCCGCTCCGTTGGCTCAGAGTCGCTCAGGTACCGACTTTCGAGCTTTCATGCCTCCACCTACTCCAGCCACCCTTTCCAAAACCCGCAGCATCGCCTGTGACACCGCGTCATCCTCTGTCTGATCCTGATATTCCACATCAGCGGCTGGTGGTAGTTGCATTTTATTTTCGGATCCTTGACCCGATCTAACGGGTTCCGACACAGTCATTCGGCCTCTACCATGGCCTCACACGTTACGGCCACGTCCCCTTAAATTCATACTTCTAATTTGCGTTTATCTGATTAAAGAATTTTATGAGTTAATTTTGTTCCACTGATTTATCACGAACAGTTTTATGTTTAATAGTTCTAAGGAGTAGTTCTTTCGATTTCATACACATACAGTTTCATTTCATTCATTCAATCACATTTATGAACTTGCGTTCATTACAGAGAAATGTTGTAGTTGTCATTGTTTGTTGTTTTCCACTACCCAGAGGTATTTTCGTAATTTTATCCTATAGGGGTATTTTGGTAATTTTTCAAATTAGGGCATTTGAAAATTTTGCAAAGTAGAAATTTTGGCATTTTTACAAAATTGAAATGCTTGGTAAGAAAATTTCAAGGGTAAAATGGTAATTTTATACACTAGGGGTATTTTTGTAATTTTACAAACCAGGGTCATTTCGGTAATTTTTCGCAAAATATGGTTCTTGGTGACTTTTCAAAACAAGGATATTTTTAAAGATTTTTAATTTGAGGGTACTTCAGTAATTGTCCTCTCTGGGGGTATTTTGGTCATTTGTAC
The DNA here is from genome assembly GCA_025506655.1 of Gossypium rotundifolium. NCBI lineage: Eukaryota > Viridiplantae > Streptophyta > Magnoliopsida > Malvales > Malvaceae > Gossypium > Gossypium rotundifolium. The sequence continues at coordinate 116,494,515 of CP106727.1, read as the reverse complement.
AGGTTAGGGGTAATTTGGTCATTTTGTAAATTAGGGGTAATTTTCGTAATTTTTCCAAATCAGGGTATCTTAATATTTTGTAAAAATAGGGTTTTTGGGATATTTGTAAGGTAAGAGAATCTTGATAAAAACTGTGGGTGGTATGGAAATTTTATGAACCAAGGGCATTTTAGTAAATCGAGAATATTTTGGAAATTTTTTTTCAAAATACTTTTCCTACACATTAAAAGGGTAATTTGGTATGGCTAGTCTCTTTCGGGTTTTAGTTATTGGGTTTAGCCTGTGGCTGAGTCCTCTGGGTTAGGGTGAACCGTCACTACGCACCAGGTAGGATTCGAGTGGAGAGGAGGTGAGTCACTAGGACTGCTTAAATACCAAGCTCCCATCGAAACCAATACTAGACATGCGCACGATGGTTGCCACACCCTAACTCGATGACTTAGACACAGGTTTGTTTAATAGGGCATTAAAGTTTTATGTAGATCTTATGTTGGGGTAAACTAGTCCTAGGGTTTAATTCCTAGTCCACTAATCTACGTCCCTATATATTCCCACATACAATTCACAGAAGAGTTGGGAGTACTTACCTGGTGGACTTCGGGCCGGAGACTCAGGTGCCATGCCATAAAACCCGCTCAATTTCTTATAAAACCCAATTTCAAAAGAAAGAAAACATTTTAGGCCCAAAAAGCCCTCAAGGTCGAGTTTTGAATCGGGCTCTGATACTAAGCTGAAACACCCCAAACTCGGCCCACAAGCCTTGACCGGATCTGGCATGCTTTGAGGAAAAACCATTCGAATCTTATTTGAATCTTTGCTAAATTTTTCATGTTTTTTTGAAAACAGTTGATTAGGGTTCAAGTTGAAAACATAGAAATTTTTCAAAGATTTCGTTTTGTTAAAAGTTCGTGGATATATTTCAAAACCATTAGTTACCGGTAAAAGTTGAGTCTTTAAAGTTTGTGAATTAAATTGAAAATTATTATATTTTAGATGTCAAAACATTTTTCATTTATTATTAAGAAAATTTGCTTACTTTAATTTGATAAGTATCGTGCCATAATAAAATAATTTAAGTGCATGCATGAACAGTTCATACTATAGCCTTATTACATCAAAAATAAACCCAAAATAAATTTAAAGTACTTAAATAAAATAAAATGTCCAACTAATAAAATTCGTGCTGAGCATGGTCACCACTAAGCTCCTGCCGACCCGGTCCATTACTGAGCGTCACCTGAAAAATATTCCCACAATGGGGTGAGTCAAACAGACTCAATGTGTTCAACCAACACTAAGTCCCAACAGGTATGGCATATCAAATCATACATATTCATATAGCATTTAAATAAAATGATGCAATCCCGAACCCAAACCTAGATGCCATCCGCTACACATCACCCGTATTAGCCATCACACCGTGGGGACTACTAAGTCAACCCTCCATCCGCTACACACCATCGAAGGCGCATCATTGCAATGACGTGCTCATCGCCTTATAAAGTTCGTGGCATAGCCACCAGATAATTATTTCGTGACATAAGTCACCACATTCAGATTTAGTGACATAAGTCACCACATTCAGATATTGTGGTATAAAACCACCAATTCACTTCCCCTTTACATATCACCCATATGCCCTATGCCATACAAAACATGCAAATATTATGCCTTATGCTTTATTCACATTCTTATAGTTGCACTTATGTGCCATAACAGATATTTATCACAACATACTCATAGTAGGAGTAGGAAAACGTACCTGAGTACTTCGTACAATTACATGGTACCTTAGCCATAATCTTACACTTTTATATTAACACATATAGTAAATTAAAGACGTAAATCTATCAAGATTTAGTGCGGGGTACACACCATATTCACTTAGTGAGTTTACTGAAATCCCGAAAATCCCCGATCTAAGCTTTAGATCATTTAGTTCCTATAGTCGGCCAACACTAGGCATATTAGCAAAACCTATTCGGCTATAACAAAATCCCGAAAGATTATTGCAACCAAAAACTTACCTTGTCACCAATTGGATTAAAAATCAAATCCCGAAACTTTGCTATGTTCCTTCTTGTAATCGGCCAAGCACTAGATCACTTCACAGGTCAGTTTTCGGCTTTTAACCAAAGTAAGAAATAGATCTAAGTTCCTAAATAGTCCTTGGCCGAATATCATGGGTACTTACCTTGCGATTTTAAATCCCGAAAGTCTCCTTACTGCCCCTTAACGTTGGCTACACACAAAAGAAACACTAGATTATGGCTTATGAATATTCGGCTAACCCATAACCAAAGACTAAACACTTGATTTTGGCACATCCATGAAAAGAAGATACAACCGATTAAAAGAAGTACTTACCACCAACGTTTGCTTGTGAAGAATAACAGAGAATAGATTTCACTAACTGTTTGGCTTTTAACGCTATGCAAAGAAGAGAAAATAGGCACCTTGAGATTCGGCTAGGCTTTTCAAATGGTGTTGGAACATTCGGCTATCACTTAAAAATAGATATAGATGGAAGAAAAGAAATATAGAAGTGGGCTAAGAGAATTCGGCAATGGCAAGTTTAAGAGAGATTTCGGCTTTAATGATCTCAAGAAAAAGAAGACATAGAAGGCTACCAAATTCGGCTAAGGTTTTTAATGACAAAGGGTCATTCGGCCATTCAAGAAAAGGTGATGAATTGGGTTTGAAAGAAAAGAGAATAGGAAGAGAGGAAATTCAGCAAGGCACAAAAGAGAAAGAAAAAGATGAATGCTCACAACAAAAATTCGGCACACACTCCTTCACACTCTTCAAAGCCGAAAATACAAGCCCCTAGAGTCCTATATTCGGCCACCACATTCCCTCTTATCAAATCCTCTAATTTTCTCCTATATTTTCTCTCTTCAACCTTTATTCAAAAGAATAGAATAAGTCAACAATTATCCCTTCCTTCTTAGCTGAATTTTAAAAGAATAACCAAGGCTTATCCTCATCCATCCAAAGTCCATATGACGTCCATCACCTCTCCCCTCCTTGACGCCAACATGCAAAAATAAAACCACACTTTATGCTGCCAACATGATTCGAACCTCCTCCCTTCTCCCTTGCCTGAGGCGTTACATACCAGGCCCTAAGTGGCACCTCCAAGCACTCTACCAAGCCCAATTTCATGTCCAAAAACTCCTACAATTTTTCTTAAGGCCTCCTCAGCCTAGCTTCCCCTTTTTAGATTTAAAATCTAATAATTTCTAAGGCACTCTCATATTTTCTAAAGTTCACAAAATTTATACCACACATTCTTAACACACAAAGGCATGCTATTTCATATTATTAAAAAAAAATGCATAAGCCATAATCCGGGATATTACAGCTTTATTTGGGCTAACATGATTGTAAGCCTAAGTATACTTATATATGTGCCAATGTCTTTGGTGGTATGGTCATGGTATGCTTGGTGAATGATGGAAATGTGATTTATGACATGAATGTGAAATGTTTGGCAATGTGGTCTACTGAAGAGATGATAAAGTGGTGTACAATTAGGTATCTTGAAAGCAGACAATTGCGGCTTAATTAATGTTGTGAGTATGATAGATGTTGATATTGTGTTGGCATGTGTTGGTCATAATTGTGTGTTTTGGTTGCCTAAGCATGTTATGTTTTGTGCCTTTGAATTGGTGTAAGTGTATGTGTGAATCAGGGTGGCAAATGGCTTGGTAAATAGCCTTTATTTTGTCCACATGGGCATGTGTCTAGGCCGTGTGTGACACACGGCCTGCCCCCACAGGCATGTGTTTTAGCCGTGTGTCCCCTGCACCTTAATTTTGAAAAAATGGAATGTCCAGAATTGAGTACACAGGCAGAGACACGGGCATATGTCCCAGCCGTGTGTGCTACACGGCCTAGCACACGAGCGTGTGGCAAGGCTGTATGGCACAAGTCAGAGAGCACCCTAATTTGAACACGATCTGAAGCACGGGCGTGTCCCTTGGACCACATCGGCGTGTGAGCCCTACAGTTAGCAAAAATTTTTTAAGTTTTGTAAAAATTTCCCAAGTTCTTGGTTTAGTCCCAAACCACTTCTAATGCACGTTTTGGGCCTCGTATGCTCATATTAGGGACTTTATGATCAAATTTGAATGGTTTTAATTTGGATGCAAAATTTATGACTCAGAATTGTATGTTTACTTGTGATATAAGCCCGGCAATGCCTCGTACCCTGTTCCAGTGTTGAATACGGGTAAGGGGTGTTACACATAGGTTTTCCAAATCCAGTCTCAATGCTTCTCGAGGATGACATGCATACACCATAGTCACCATTGAAGAGTATGAAACATTTGTATTTGCAATTGTTACCTAATGGCATGTACTAAAGGAGTTATCTAGGGGTGCATATATGATTGTTTTATATTACTCTAAATTGTACTAGTGATATCTATTTTACTTATTTTGCTCGACCTTAAGTCGCATGCTAAATTTATGTTCAATGTATGCATGCATGCTTTGGTTTTCTATGCTTTAATTTGGTTATTGAATGTTTTTATATAAGTTTAATATGCTAGCTTAACATCTTGAATGTTTTGCCACATTTGACTATGTTTCATGAATAGGTCGACCCTAAGGGTTGTTTGAGAGTGCAAGCACCCAGGGCCCAAAAAATTTTTAATGTTTAATGTGGAAAAAAAAATTCAAACTAAAATAAATTAATTAAATGCCTACTGCTTTTAATTTTTCACCATAAATGCTTCATCTTTTAGGGCCCAAAATTTTTTTAATTTTTATTATATTACATTTTATAATTTTTTTAAGAGGGGCCCAATTTATTGTTTCGCCTAGGGCCCCAAGAATGTCAAGAACAGGCCTGTTCATGAATAAGAATGCTAGTCCTTTGATTTTTTTTTTTTTTGAACATGTTTTATGAAAGTCTAGTTTGAAGGTGTTTCGAAAGTTGTTTTCGACCATTAAATATGATTTCTAAGTTACTAAAGATAGGCTTTTGATATGGTGAAGTTTGGGGATGGGAAAGGAGTGTTTCAATTTTTGGCTTTAAGGGTCGAAGTATCGGCAGAATGACTCAGAGGTATCGACACAAGTGAGTTAGAATGCCTCAATGGGTTTTCTGGAGCCCTTGTATTTATACATCTAGGCAATTGTGTCGTAACAAGTGCCCTAGACTTAGGAAACCACATTGTTTTGAGTTGTTTTTATTTTTCGAGATCCATTTTGGGTCTTAAGCACCTTCGACCACCCCTAACATCTTCAAAAGGGTTTTAAATCGTCTCTAAAGTCTTTTAATTAAACAAAACTTGGATCAATGATTTTGTGAAAATGTTTTTAAATTTTCAAGTTTAGTAAAACTCTTATTTCTCTTAACCCGAACAACTCCACTTTAAGCCGAGAAGCCTCAAACATTTGGTTTATAAACTAAATGAATTTTAACATGTTTTTAAAGACTGAAAATGATTTCAAAATTGTATATTACTCTTTCTTGAACATTGAGAATTATTTTAAATAAATTTTATAAGGTTGTGAAATGATGTAGTTTACCCAAATTTTAATATATATATATATATATATATATATATATATATATTACATTTTTCTTTTTCTTTTTCTTTTTTCACCTAAATACCCTATTTGTGGTTATATAGCTGTAGCGTACAACTGATAGCAGCAAGTATTGTTGTTACGAGACATGAAGGGCATAATAGTTTATTGATCAAGAAAAGTACTAGGAATTTTATTAAGATATCTGACATTAATATAAAACTAAGTAAATGGGAATCCTTAATTATACCTTGTCTATCAGTTATTGTCATAACGGGGATTAGGCTATTCTCAAGCCCGGCTTTCGTTATACTATATAATTAAGAATATAAAGCTAAAATATGTTATCGCTCTCCACTTCATCAATTTACCGTAACTTCCTCAGAATGCTACTAAACTTGCAATCAATTCTATAACCGCTGCAACGCCTACCCTTAACCACACTACTCTAGAAGAAGCTGAAGGCGCAGGCTCTTCAGCGTCATCGTCGTCGTCGGAATCGGGCTCAGGAGGCGACTTCGACCTGGACTTTGCCTTCGCCTTCCCGGCCTTAGGAGATTCAGCCGGCGATTCTGATGGTGAAGGGGACTCCGCTTCATCTTCATCCTCCTCTTCCTCCGATGGACCAGGGGAACTAGGGGACTTCTTGGGAGCAGCGGCCGGGGGCTTGGAAGAACCCGGTGGTGGAGGAGGAGCAAGGATGGCATCCCCGAAGCCAGGAGCTACAATGGGTGTGCTAATGTGAAGAACAGATAAGTTGAAAGGCTGGGAGATGACAGACCCCAAAAGCTTACCAACTAGGGGTGCACCCTTCACGGCGGAGCCAAACACAACCTCACCCCGTGCTATCCTGGTAATGTTGACGAAACCTTGTTGATTGATAGCCGAACCAGTGGTTTGATACAAGGTGGTGAGGAGGGCGCTCTTCTTCCCCAGCTTTTGGATCTTTTGCCTATCGTAATAGTCGAGGATAATGTGATTCATGAGAATCTTCCTCAGTTCATCGCTGGACCTGTCTGTGATGGATTGGATGGAACTATTGTCCAGGGCTAGTATGGTAATGGTCTGGCGACGGTTTATAGCATCAGTCAGCTTGGTCTTTCTGAAAAGATCGCTGAGAGTGCTGTAATCAGAGTACGGCGCAAGCGACTTAGTGATGTTTAAAGCTGTACAGGTAGTGGACAAGGCCAGCAAGATTGCAGCGATGAAGAAGAGGAGGAAGGCTCCGGTATTGGCATTCGCACTCACACCCATTTCTGTGTGGAAAGCTGATTAAAACAAAGCCTGTTTAATCCTGCCTTACCACTTGGCCATTATGCCTTTACTTATACACGAACCTGGAGGCTGGACCGCTCTGAATCTGCCTACATTTCTGGGTTCCTTCTCTCCGACCTGGTCCTTCCAACCATGTCTTAACTTCTGCTTTCCACATGTCAATTCTATATCATACAATTGGAACGTTTCCAATCCATGTTATTACTATTTTGGAGTTCCTCTTTTAATTTCATTTCATCCTAACCTCATTATTATCATTCATTCACAACTGAAAACAGAAAGTGTGTTTAGCTGTTGCGCTTAACATTTATGTCCGTGGTCAGCCCACCCCACTAAAAATATAGCCAATCAACTTTGTCAAATCTTTATATCCTTAACTAAAACATTTAAAAGCCATGTAGTTAGTGTAGGATGGAATAGAAGTTAAGGTCTACTAGTTGGAAATCTTTATCTATAACCAAAACCAAGACAGTGGGGAATGATAAGCCAAGGATATCTTATATATATAGTGTGCAGATTGGCCGATAGACGATTTAGCAAAAGATATATATATATATATATATAATGGGTAATGAAGGGTCTGTGTAATTTAGGAATGGTGGCATGCTTAAAGAGGAGCACAAATAAAGAAGAAGAAGAAGAAAAAAAAGGCAAGGCAGCCCCTTGTGTCTGAATGGTTGATAAAGTCATGCACAATCACTTGCACAAGCCATTATCCCTTCTCCTTGCCAGTTAAGACTTGGGAGGACCACCATTGACTCAAACACTCGAAAAGGAAGTTCTGGAACATTATAAATTCTAGTTGTATATGTATGACCAAAACTGATTCACTGATTAAAGAAAATAATTTTAATTGTTAAACAATTTTTGAAAAGAGCTCATGGTTTTCAATAAAAATAGTAAATATTCTTATATTAATAAAATTTTTAATTTTATTTTTAAAAATATCAAACATTATAATTTCCAATAGTATATAATAAATTATTACTTTAATTCAATTATTTAATATTACAATAATAAGTTTTAATATAAATTATACTTTTTATTATTAATATTTTATTAAAAATACTTTCTATTAATATTTTAATAATAAATATATATTATAATTTATAAGTATTTAATAATAAATATTTTTATGATAATATTTTAATTGTATAAATATGACTATTTGTTTAAATCCAATTGAGATTCCTGCATTCCTCCACTATTGTACATCTAACTTCAAACTTTAATTAGGCATTTGTTATCATTAACTTTTATAAGATAATATAGTTATTTTAGATAAATTTTGGTTGTCAAAAGACAATTTTTAATAATATTTTGTAATAAATATAATTTATATTATATTTATTTTACTTAAAGACTTTCAAAAAATAACTTAAGAAAAATTTTCCAAAATGAATATGTATGTGTTAATGTTATTCTATTCATGGCGCTCTGAATTAACAGTCCAGTGTAAAAATATTTTATAAAATTGAACTTGGTCTTAATTCTCGAAAAAATCTAAATAAATTAATAAGCATTGAATGTAATAATAAGGAACCTTGCATCTTAACAAAAAAATTTATTAAAAATAACAGTCACAGTTTATGAATCCTACACAGAATAAAAAAAAATTATCCAAACAACTGTAAATGGAGAAAAATACAAGAAAGGAAAAGAAAAGTAGAGTTCATAATGTAGCATAGGACGGATATCGAAGACAAAGTTCATGGTAATGATAGATTTGACTAGACGGGCATGAAGGACCATCCAGCTAGCTACCCCATGTGATGCCATGTGGGTTATGTTGCATTTTTTACCAACTAAAAACATTGAGGATAAATTTCTACTCTCTCATATAAAGATGACTAAAACCTAATGTTGTGGTCCTGTTTTCACTTTGCTGCTTTAGGCTCCAATGATTTTCGAAGTGACTTTGATTTCTATATCAACATTAGTTTTTAATTAATTAGATTTCCTTTTCCTGGTGTTCACACAAGTTTTCAGTCATTATACAAGCACGGTAATTAGAGCGGATAGATATCTAGTAGTGGGACAGGCAAGGGTGCTGCCTCTAAAAAATAGAAAATTGTCTCTTTACAAATTACAAAATTTTCTTAAATTTTAAAATTCATTTATAACTTCTTCAAAATAAAAATAGTAAAAGTTTATGTTAATACGATATCAACTTTTCGATACTATTGCCATTTTTCGGTCATCAAAACTCAAAAACCCTATTTGTAGCAATATAATTAGTTGATGTTTAATGAAATATAAGGAAGGGAGGGTGGGGTATCTTCTGCCTTTCACCAAAATCAGTCCAAGGACAAAAATTGTGCGGCGTGCGGCTTTCTTTCACGTGGACATCTCGTGATGTAGATAATAAGTGAGCTGGCTTCAACCAGCGATAGAATATGCAGACATACCTTCCACTGCTATACTTTTCAAAACGATTCCAATGAGTCACCCTATTATATACCATAAAACAAGATTCCATGCTCTAAAAGCAATGAAAACTTACATAACATACATACATATATATATATCAAAAATTAGATTCTTTGTCAATATAAAAACCACACCCCCACGGATGGCATGTGTACCCTAAATTACATCCTAAAGGCATCCATGTACCCTGTTATTTAAACCCATGGTGTCCCACAATATCTGGATTCTCTACCAAAACCAAACATGTCCATCATCAACTCTTCTTTCTTTACCTTTCCATATCATTATTTCATGCTCCTCTTGTTTTAATGTGTCCCCCTCGACACACACATGTATTTATGTATATATATAGACCCCCTCGCCTCCCCTTCTTCCCTCACCACCAACAACCTACAGTAGTTTTCTTTCTTCTTAATTCCCCCTTATAGAAAAGAAAAAACAAAACAAAAATGTCAGGAGTGTGGGTGTTTAACAATGGTGTATACCGGTTGGAAAGCAGTCCGAAGAGAAGGGTGTTGGTACACTTACCATCAGGTGAGGCAGTATCATCCTACTCATCTCTTGAGAATATATTGAGAGGATTGGGGTGGGAGAGGTACTACGGGGGTGACCCTGACTTCTATCAATACCACAAGCACTCTTCCATTGACCTCATTTCACTTCCTAAGGACTTTTCCAAGTTCGGCTCCGTTCACATGTATGACATTGTCGTTAAGAATCCCAATGTCTTCCACGTACGGGATATGTAAGCTACCTACCTTAGTATATGCACTGCAGCCTTCAGCTCGATCTCTGTTTTCTCCCCCGTTTCTGAGGCTGCTTTTATTTCATATGTTAGGCCAATATATATATACCATAGTGTGTGTGTGTGTGTGTTTAAAATCGGTTCCACTAGGATTTTAGCAGGTCTCTCTTCTTTACGACCTGCTATAGCTAGTTGGTATAATAAGGTGGACTAGTTTGTGTCTGTGTTGTGTATGTATTTATGGCTTGCTTTGTTTGACGTCCGTATGTACATATTTGCGATCTTTAATAATAATGAAGTCATGGAGTTGACAGCAGTTTGAGATTGCATCACAACTTTATGCCATGTCAGCCTGCTGCAGTTGTTTTGTCGAGAGACATGACGGCTAAAAAGTGTGAGCCCCGCATAATCATTTTATCATTTCTTCTTACCATTTGCTGCTAAATTGCATCAAACATATACACTTTTAATCATCACACAAAACTTTGGTTTCGAAAGGGTTAAGTTTAAGAAATATAAATATGGAAAATAAATTCAACCGTAAAAATTAACAAAATATTATCTCCTAGTATATAATCTATTCTATTCAGAAAAAATGGCTACATGGGTTTTGATAAACTAACAAATTTAATTGAGAAAAGAATTATTTTGTTAACCTTGCATTCTAAAACTAATAACAAATACATTGGAAAATTACACAACTATTTTCTTTTCAAACTAATAAAAATTTCTAGTGCATGATCGCATACACCAAGTCTGATAAAATTAAGGAGAAGAGAGTGTGGGGAAGTTGAGAATATAAAAAAGGAATTATCCCAAAGGATTAAACTTGAAAATATTCCTCATTAAATTCATCTTAAAGAGAGAACAATCAGTTGACAAATAGACAAAATGAGAATACTGATTATATATGAGATATTTGGAGAGCTAATTGATGCTCCAAATTTCCTTTAATTAATTTACTTACTCATCTCTATCTAATTAACTCAAATAAATTTGGAACATACATTCCCACCGAAAGTATTGGTCACATTTTGGTATTAGTCTCTATACTATGCATTTATTATTGATGGAGTCCCTCTATTATAACTTGATCATTTTTAATTTATGTATTTTTGGAATTTTGAAACTCTAGTCCGACACAAAACAGTATCAATTAAATTTATTAGGAAAATTTCTACTATTAGTTGTGATTCAATCACTGTTTTCCAATTTGATCATTTCTAGTACATATATATTTTTCAAAAATTTGAAATTTCAATCTCGACTCAAACAATAAATGTTAATTGATTAGCTAAAATATCATTGTTTTTCTAAGAGAATTATATGAAAATAGCAAATTGACATGACATAAAACATATAATAATATTTTGATTTAACAAAATTTTGAAAATAATATAATTTAATTACTATCATTTAGATAGAATTGAAATTTTAAAATTTTAAAAAATCAAATTAAAATATAAAGATTAAATTCACAACTTATATACTATACAAGGACTGATATAAGAAATGGACCAAAGTGTTGATGTAATGAGGATAAAATCATAAACTAGAATCAGGAGTCCTGATCCAAGATTGGGGTGATCCCACAATGGCAAAGAGGTCCCGAATCGAGCAGATGGGGCATCATGTGAAGTGGATCGCAACAGTTTATTCAAAGCCAAGAAATTGATTTTCATGTGTTTCAAATGACATGTCACTCCACCAAAGGTGATTGCAGGGTAAGATGTGAGTGCATGTGGACAGTGGACCTTCTCTCTTTATTTCAATATATAAAAATTGGAATCCCAAACAAAGTGACCACACTCACATTCCTTGATGTTACACTTCCAAAGTGTGGGTTTTTTTTATACATAAATCATGTTTTAATGGTCAATATTTCTTTTCAACTTTAATTCTAATTTACACAAATTAATAAATAACATATAAAAATATAATAAAAATATTTTTAAAAATAAATATAATAATTAATAACAAAATTAAACATAACAATTAATAATAAAATTAAAGTAATTATTTTAAATATATGTAATTATTTATCAGAAAATGATATCTTATTTAACATCTTTTTTTCTTAAATCTCATGTAGCTTATCATAAATATTATACTTATGTATTTGTAATCCTAACTAAGATCATTGAAATCCTTAAATTTTTTTATCTCTTTTATTATATGATCAATAGATAAATATCAAATTTATACACAAACTTTGGTTCAACGTGTAATTTGTATATGAACTTTGATTTAGTGCAATCATACACATAAAATTTGAATTGTGGTTCATATGTATACACAAAACTTTGATTTTAGACCAATTTTACACATTTAAAGGAATGGCTACATACATTTGTTTTCATATTTGATTAATATAATTATTTGTGTGTGCAATAGATCAATGTAAAATGGTGTTAATTCAATAATATTGTTAGTAATTTGTGAAAAAGAATCAAATTAAAATTTTACGTCAGCACAAAATTAAAGTTCATATATAGTATTGATATTTATCCATTTGATCAACTCAATTAATTAAATTACTTCAAACAAAAAATATCTAATATTTATATAATATGAATTTATTTTATAATGTGACATAATTATAGTATAAAAATAGTATACATAAATGTTTAAGAACATATAATATATCAAATGTTATATATATGTAAATTATGAATGCATAATGCTATTATACAATTATGATATTACAATGTGCATTCTTTTATGAATGATATGCAACTTAAATAAATGTATAATTATTTTATGGTAAAATATAATATATACAATTAACATGGTATAATTAAGGTAAATTATTAATGCCTACTGACACTATATACAATTACGTTATTATAGTGTACAATTTTATATTAATAATATGTACATGTATCTAATTTTATGGTAGACTATAATACATATACCATTATAATTTTTTTAAATTCTTATCTTTAAGTAGTTATATATATATGTGTGTGTTGTAAATACATTAAATGGATGTATATAACCCTTTAAACATATTAAAGTAATGAAATAAAATTCTTTACTTCATTTATAATCGGAGATGATGAAATGGAGTAATTAAGAAAACTTAATTCACATTTATTGATTGAATGTAATACATTTATTAATTAAATGTAAAGAAGCTTATAAATAGCACCTTGTAAGTGAAAATTAAACAATGAAAATTCTCCCGTATTTTTCATCCACTTTTTACTTATTATTATTGTTTTATTAATTTTTCTATAACATGTTATTAGCACGAGCTTCTACGAGTCTATAGTGAAGTTCACGTCATTTCGACTTTATATAATTTGCCCGTATAACTCCCGTTAAACTATATACGGTATACGTATTTTCATAATTCTTTTATTTTATTTTCTAGATGAGATATTTTCTTTGGATAATATTTGCACATTTATTTTTACAACTCAAATCTAATAATGATAATTATATATTCATGTTTTTTATTAAAGAAAATTTGATTAATGTAATTTGTGTTAAGTTATTATTATGACTATTCCTCTCTATGCCAATATTTGACATACATATTATTATTTAGCAAATTTGGTATTATAATTGAATTATTTTACAATTGAGAATGCTTATTGTTTTACTAATATTTTTTATTTTATTTTGATTCAAGTGATTATAATGTCAAATCTTACCAAATTTGAATTTGCGGCCTTAGACATCTCAGGCAAGAATTATTTGTCATGGGTGTTAGATGCTGAAATTCACCTAGATGCTAAAGGTCTAGGAAATACTATATTAGCATATAAAGAAGCATCTAATCAAGACAAGGCAAAAGCAATGATTTTCATCCATCATCATCTACATGAAAGATTAAAAGTGAAATATTTCACTGTGAAAGACCCTCTTGAGTTGTGGAAAAATTTGAAAAAATGATTTGACCATTAGAAAACGGTGATACTCCTTAAAGCTCGTTATGATTGGATGCACTTAGGTTGCCAGATTTTAAGACTGTAAGTGAATACAATTCAGAACTTTTCAAAATTAGTTCTCAACTAAATTTATATGTAGAAAACATAACTGATGGGGACTTATTAGAGAAAACATTTTCAACCTTTCATGATATTAATGTGCTCCTGCAACATCAATACTGTTTTAAAAGGTATTCTGAATTGATTTCATGTCTTTTGGTGGCTAAACAAAATAATAAGTTGTTGATCAAAAATCTTGAAATTCGTCTGACTGGTTCTGCATCATTCCTTGAAGTGAATGTAGCAATACACAATAATTATCAAAATAAAAAATATAGAGGTCACGGCCATGGTTGTGGACGTAGTGGGGGACGTGGTCGAGGAGATACTAGTAATCGTTATCATGGTGGCCATAATAATGATATACTTCTAACCATCAGAAAAAGAATAAAAATGAAAGACAGGAAAGAAGTGGTCAAAATAATCCTTCAAAGATTGTTGAGAATCTATGCTACCAATGTGGTATGAACGGGCATCGATCATGTACCTATCGTACATCTGAGCATTTAGTGAAACTTTATCAAGTATCTATTAAAAAGAAGGGAAAGCATATGGAGACAAATTTTATATCCCAAAATGATGAAATGGAGGCAAAAAATGAAGATATTCACTATAAAACTAAAACTAACCATGCCTACGAAGGTGATAAATTTAATGACCTTAATAATATAACTCACCTAGATGTGGTAGATTTCTTTGAGAATCATTAGAAAAATTGATGTTATTTTTACATTTTTATGTTGTTTTAAGTATGTTTTATTTTCTTGCATAAATAATAAATCATATATTTAATAAATATTGTAATGTTTCTCATATTATATTTTGTTTGTTTTTATGAAGAATATGAATATTCAACAAAATTTAGATGGACCCAAAATCACTGGATACATGTGTCTTGCAGATAGTACTACAACACATACGATACTCAAAGATAAAAAATATTTTTCTCATTTGACAATGAGTAATACCCATGTTAATACAATATCGGGTAGTTCAAAACTTATTGAAGTTTCCAAAAGAGCTATTATATTATTACCTAAAGGTATAAAATTTGTCATTTATGATGCTTTATATTCCACTAAGTCTCAAAGAAATTTATTGAATTTTAAAGATATTCGTCTTAATGGATATCATATTGATACTATGACTGAGAAAAATATTGAATAAATGTTGAATGTGGAAAGAAATATGTTTTGGAAAGGTTACCTACTTTTTCATCGGTTTATATTATACACATATTAGTGCAATTGAGTCACATGTTACTACAAACAAGAAGTTTATAGAACCACATACTTTTACTATTTGACATGACCAATTAGGCCATCCCGGATCTATTATAATGCGAAGAATCATCGAGAATTCAATTGGACACCCATTAAAGAACCAAAAGATTCTTGAATTCGAGGATTTATCTTGTGTTGCTTGTTCTCAATGCAAATTGATTATTAGGCCATCACCAACTAAAGTTGGGATTGAATCTCTCGCATTTCTAGAATGTAATCAAGGTGATATATGTAGGCTCATTCATCCATCATGTGGACCATTCAGATATTTTATGGTATTAATAGATGCATCTAGTAGGTGGTCAAATGTGTGTTTATTATCGACTCTCAACCTGGCATTTGCGAGACTACTTGCTCAAATAATTCGATTAAGAGCACAATTTCCAGATTATGAAATCAAAATTATTCGTCTTGATAATGCTAGTGAGCTTATATACCAAGCTTTTAATGATTATTGTATGTCAATTGGGATAAAAGTTGAACATCCTGTGGTTCATGTTCACATACAAAACGGTTTAGCTGAATCGTTTATCAAACGCCTCCAACTAATAGCTCTACCATTGCTTATGAGAACAAAACTCCCTGTTACAACTTGGGGATATGCTATTTTGCATACAGCAGCACTTGTGCGCTTAAGGCCAACAAGTTATAATAAGTACTCTCCATTACAATTGGCTTTTAGTCAGGAGCCAATATTTCCCATATTAGAATTTTTGGATGTGCATATATGTTCTAATTACTCCACCATAACGCACAAAGATGGGTCCTCAAAAGAGGTTGGAAATATATGTTGGTTATGAATCTCCTTCTATAATTAAATATGTTAAACCATTAACTGGATATTTATTTATTGCACGATTTATTGATTGTCATTTTGATGAAACAACATTCCCAACATTAGGGGGAGAGAAAATACAACTGGTAAAAGAAATTACATGGAATGGATCATCATTATCTCAATTAAATCTTCGCACAAATCAATGTGAACAAGAAGTTCAAAGGATTATACATTTTGCAAAACATCACCAATCAACTACCAGATTCATTTACTGACCTAAAGAGAATTACAAAATCTCACATACCAGCTGAAAATGCTCCAATACGAATTGATATCCCAAAAGTGTACATTGTTAGTGCAAAAGAAAGTACTTCACGCTTTAGGCGTGGAAGGCCAATTGGTTCCAAAGATAAAAATCGTCGTAAAAGGAAAGGAGCAATTATTCAATATGGTAATATTGTGGAAGCAAATGCCCAAGAAGAGGCCAAAGATATAACTAATCAAAAAACCCCAGAAGAGGCTCAGGTACCTAAAAATGGTGATAACGAAGAAATCTCAATAAGTTATGTTACTTCAGAAAAAAATGGAACCGAAAAATATAATTGTTGACAACAATTTTGCACATAATGTTAAAAAATGGAACTGAAATATAGTTGTTGACAACAATTTTGCTTATAATGTTGCTATTGAAATAGCAAAAGAAAATGAGGATCCTGAGATTACATCTATTAAGGAATGTAGAAATAGAAAAGATTGACCAAAATAGAAAAATGCAATACAAGAAGAATTAAATTCACTTTCTAAACGTGAGGTTTTTGGACCTATATCTAAACACCTAAATATGTAAAGCCGGTAGGATATAAATGGATATTTGTACGAAAACGAAATGAGAAAAACGAAGTTGTAACATATAAAGCACAACTTGTAGCACAAGGATTTTCACAAAGGCTCGGCATTGATTATGAAGAGACATATTCTCCTGTGGTGGATGCAAATACGTTTAGATACCTTATTAGTCTGGTAGTATGTGAAAAACTTGACATGCGTCTAATGGATGTTGTTACAGCCTATTTGTATGGTATACTTGATAGTGAAATTTATATGAAAATCCCAAAAGGATTTAAAATCCTTGAAGGATATAGAGTTTTCCGGGAAAATTGTTCAATCAAATTAAAGAAAAGTTTATATAGAATAAAATAATCTGGACGTATGTGGTACAATCATCTTAATGAGTATTTATTAAACGAAGGTTATAAAAATGATCAATCTGCCCATGTGTTTTTATAAAAAGGTATGGATCAAACTTTGTGATAATTGCTATTTATGTCAATGATCTAAATATTATTGGAACTCCTAAGAGCTTCAAAATGCAGTAAATTATTTAAAGAAAGAATTTGATATGAAAGATCTTGGAAAAACAAAATTTTATCTTGGCTTGCAGATCGAGCATTTAAAATATGGAATTCATGTCCATCAGTAAACTTATATGAAAAAGATCTTAAAGAAATTTTATATGTATAAAGCACATCCATTGAGTATGTAACACCCCTTACCCGCATTCGACGAAAGAACAGGGTACGAGGCATTACTAGACTTGTACGCAAGCAATCATACAAAACCGAGACATGACTTTCCACTCAAATTTAAAACTTTTCATAAACCTACATAACACCCATTAATCAAGCCTATATAGCCCAAAACACACTTTAGGAATAGTTTAAGATCAAATTGAATTCTTTAGAAGATCTCTGGAAAAACTTAGAAAATTCTCATCAAAAAGTCCACACACTTGTGTGGAAGAAGGGACACGCCCATATTCTATACCCGTGTGGATTTATTTCTCATTTTGAACTTACAGGGGTTTTCACACGGCCTAACACACGTCCGTGTCCATGGCCCGTGTCCATCACAAAGCCATGACACGCCTGTGTCTTAGCCCATGTGCAAAAACCTTGACATCCTGTTTTTGACGTCATCACCCTAATAATGTCACACGGCTAAGGCACACACCCGTGTCCCTAGACCGTGTGGCGGATTAAATTACTAAATTTAGGTGCATACTTCACACAGCCAGGGCACATGCCCATATTCTATGGCCGTGTCTTCCACACGGATAAAACACACGGCTGTGTCTCAGCCGTGTGGTTACTATTGGGCATTTTGTCTTGCCAACTTAGAATGTAGGGAGACACATGGCCAAACCACACGCCCATAGGGCAGACCGTGTGTCGTACACGGCCTAGACACACCACTGTGTGTCGCACACAGCGTAGACACACAACTTGTATGGACAATAACAAGGCTATACACCAAGCCTTTTTGCCACCTATAATTACAATAAAATAAACTACATCACACAACCTATTCATTCATACATAAAAATATACCAATTGCTCAACCATACAATTTACATATTCATATTAATCATTATCACTTTCATATATTAATGAGAATTAGCCATCAACTATGGCCTTGTACAAAAGATTTATCATCAAAACAAGCCAACACCTTTGGCCAAAATAATATGACACTTGATAAAAGACTAAGCCCCTATACATGCCATACTCAAAATGCTAAATCTAATTATACCAAAATGTGTGGATAGTGTGAGTGATCCTCCGACGGTCTTCGTGTCCCGAGCTGGCTCTTCGACACTATAAAATAAAGGAAAAGAGAAGGGAGTAAGCTTTAAGCTTAGTAAGTTTATATGTAAACAATGAACATCATGCCACGTGCTTATCAACCAAGAACAATTTAGATCCTCATAATTATACTTACTCTTTTCAAATCTTACCACATCCCAAACACATATAATAAAACATTGCTCACATTTACATGCACTTATACCCTGCACTTATTACCACAAAGCCACAAGTAATTTCACCCATAAAAAGTATTTCGATGAACACCTCAGAATAATACTATGTACACGATGGTTTCACACACAACCCACCATTAGTAAATAACGAGGTGGTATCGCACACAGCCCACCAATAATTACATGTTCACGGTGGTATCACACACAACCCACCAATAATAAATACGGTGGTATCGTACACAGCCCACCAATTGTAACATCCTAAACGTGGGCCTGCGCATTAAGGTGATAGTTTAATATGTTAAATTGAGATTCTAAGGATCGGGCTAACTTTTTGATTAAATATGTGGATTAGGGTTTAAATTAGTGCTCTGGGTATTTTAAAGTGATATATTGGGCTTTAAAAATATGGGTTAGGTGGCTAATACATGGTGTTAGCTTATAATTTAAGTAGATAGTTAATTAAGTGACAAGCTAGGCTTGTGGCCCAAGGATTTGAGGAGCTTTAAGTGGGCATAAAGTAGCATCATAAGGGGGAGGAGTTTGGGCCTCGTATGGCCACTTAGAGCCCAAATTTTAAGATGAAAATTCGGCACTTACAAGCCCTAGGAGTGGACGACACACTAGCTATAAAATAGGGATTTTAATTCTTTTATTTCTTGATAAATAGGAAGATAATGAAGAGAAATATGAGGGCTATTTTTTTTGAGGAGATAAGGATTGAGTTATCAGGTGAGATAAAGGCTATCAGGAGAAGGGAAGAGTTGGCCGAAATTCCAACTCTGTGTGTGGATGATATGCCAAATTTCTCTATAAATAGGGAGTAGTATTCTTCAATTTCGGTATTCTGAAACCCTATTTTTCTCTCATTCTCTGCCAAAATTTCCAAGCCTTTCCTACAGTTTCTCTTTTTCTTTTTCTAAAAGCCGAATTCCATTTGATTCATACTCTCATCTCACATAGCCGAACCTACAAGGGAGGTTTCTGTTTCCCGAAGGTGCACCATAAGCCACATACTCCTTAGTAATTTGGTAAGTTTTGGGATTTTATTCTATGCGATTTCACTCTTTCTTTTCATTCAAATCTAACCCGAAACACTTATTTAAGGCCTGTCGATTTTCCCTCTCTGCTTTTAGTAGCCGAATCTGTCTCATTAAAAGTCTCCTGTGCCGATTTGGTGGAAAAGCCGAAGGTAGGAAGGTGACGTTGTCTTAGGGATTTTCGGGATTCGACAAATAAGGCTCTACGTTAGGGATAATAGATTTTCGCGGTAACCAGGTGTGTAATACCTCCCCACCATCTAGATCTGCCTATTATTGTATGTTCATGTATTTTTTTATGTTTTGATAAATACCGAAATCTCGATTTATTGATGCAAGCCCAATGAGGGAAAAAGCGGATCCCCAGGTTAGTAAATAATGCTTAAATGTTATAAGTAAAATGCTTGTATGCGATTGCATGGGTTGGGTTGATGAAAGGAGGAAGTTATACGTTACATGTGTAGCGACTAATGCCGTGAATCGTTATACGAACTCTGACCATTAAATGTTATACTGAACTTCGCCATTATATGTTATAAGGGCTTGACCATCATATGTGAATGAGCCGCATGACCGCCATCATGGTGTGTAGTGGTGTGGGTCGATTGTAGAAATCCCCAATGGTGTGAACGGTTGGTGCAGGTGTGTAGCCGATGGAAACCTAGGCAAACAGGTTGGGCCTTGCATATTAATTGCTATTAATTTTATTATGATTATTACAATGTTTATTTTGTTTAATGGCTTAAGGCCCAAACTCTAGTGGTGCATGAGGGTTGCACATCGAGTCTCACGACTCACCCTTTAATTAACATTTCGGTGATACCTAGTGATTCTGGACCGAAATGGAGAGGAACGCAAGGTGGCCATCTGTAAGAATATGTAGATTTGGCAAAAGAGACTCAAGTTTTATTTTATATTTTTAATTAATAGACTTCAAACCTTGTTGTGATAAGGCCATGGGCTATTATGTTTTATTATGGGCTTCTATTACTTTAAGCCGTTTAAGCTTTTTTATTTTAATTAAAAGGCATGTATTTAAGTTTGGATTTTACTTTACTTAAGCATATTCTATATAAAACATATTTGGGCTTTTTCGAAAATACGACATGTTTCGATAAATTTTTTCTTGGTGACATACCAGATCCGGTTGTAGTGTTTGGGCCGGGTATGGAGTGTTACAAATTGGTATTAGAGCCCGGTTCAAAACTCGGCTCTAGGGGTTTTTGCGCTCAAAACGTTTTCTAAAGATGGGATTTTGAAATGTACATGTTTTTAAATAATAACAGGTCTGTTAGCTCAGTATGGCACCTGCGCCTCCATCCCAAGTCCGCCAGTAAGTACTCCGAACCATTGTGTGATATTTATATATATGGGCTTAGTGGGCCTAGTGGGACGTAGACTAAGCTAGAATTAGAACTTGATGGACTCTAGGCTTAGCTTAAACCACTTCTTAAAATTCATAAAACTTAATTTCACTGAACAAACCTGTTAACGAGCCGCAAGGCTAGGGTGTGGTAACCATCATATGCATGTCTAGGAAGGATCTGGAAGAGCCTGGTATTTAAGCAGTCGTAGTGACTCACCTCCTCTTCACTGAATCCTACAGTGCGTGGATTTGTTCACCTTAGTCGAGTTAGGGTGTGGCAATAGGTATACGCATGTCTAGGAGTGGATTCAGGGAGAGCTTGGTATTTAAGCAGTCCTAACGACTCATCTCCTCTTCACTAGAATCCTACCTGGTGCGTAGTGACTATTCACCCTAGTTACGAGGGCTGGTTGATGGGCTAAACCCTATGATTAAAACCCAAAAGAGACCAGCCACCTTTTTCTTAAAAAAAAAAAACCCAAGTTTTGTAAAATTTTCAAAATACCTTTGTTTTATAAAATAAATAAATAAATAAATAAATTCCAATCAACCCTGTTTCAAAAAAAACCATCAACGTTTGAAAAATTACCCTTATTTTGCGAAATGACCAAAATGACCCTGATTTCCAAAATTACTGAAATACCCTTAATTTCCAAAATTACTGAAATACCCCCGAATTTCCAAAATTATCAAAATACCCTAGATTTCCAAAATTACCGAAATACCCTCAAATTTTTAAAATTACCAAAGTACCCTCAAATTTTCAAAATTTTGAAATACCCCCAGAATTAAAAAAAATTACCAAAATACCTTTACTCCACAAAATCACCAAGGACCTTATTTTGAAAAAAATTATGAAAATACCTCTGTAGGATAAAATTACAAAAATACCCCTAGGTAGTAGAAACAACAACAACAAAGAACAACGACAACACTTTTACGTAATGAGCGAGTTCATGAATGTTGATGATTGAACTTGAGATCAGATTGTGAATGCGAATTGAAAGAACCACTTTTTAAAACTATTATTCATAAGACTGTTAGTGGTTAACTAGTGGAAGAAAATTAATAATCCATAAAATTCTTAATCAGATAAACGTCAATCGGAAGAATGAGTTCAAGGGGTCGAGGACATCCGTCGCGTGGACGCGATAGGGGTAGAATGACCGCATCAGAGCCAGTAGGGTCTGGCCACGGGTGGGGAAACGAGATGCTGGAACTGCCAGCTGTAGAAGGAGAATTTTGGGATGAGACGCCCAGAGATGATGCAGATCTCGGGCAATGTTGAGGGTTTTAGAGAGGGTTCTTTGGAGTAGGCATGGGCACGGAGCCCAAAAATCATGCAAAACGGCTTAAGGCCAATGGAGCGAAGTGTTTAGGGAGTTTCGGGTAGCTCCTAACATAGTGAAGATCGGATGGAAGCGATCGAGCGCATAATGGATGACTTAGACTTCACAGTAGAGGAAAAGTTAAAAGGGGTCGTGTCTCTCCTCCAAGCCTACCAGTGGTGGCTCACAGTGAAAGAAGGCACTGTCGCAGACCGAATTGGCTGGGACTTCTTTAAGGAGTCATTTCAGGGGAAGTATGTCGGGGCCAACTATATAGATGCCCAAAGGAAGGCTTTCCTGAACCTGGTACAGGGAAGTAAGTCTGTGGCTGAATATGAGGCCGAGTTTCTACGCTTGAGCCGTTACGCTCGAGGAATGGTAGCAACGGAGTATGAACATTGTGTTCGGTTTGAGGATGGGCTGAGAAATGAGTTAAGGGATCTGATAGCACCGTAACGGGAAAGGGTTTTTGCTGTTTTGGTAGATAAGGTTAAAATAGCTGAAGAAGTGAAACGGGTTGAGAGGCAAGAAAGGGATAAGGATCGGGGTAAAAATAAGAGGAGTTTCGGGCCATCAAGAGCATCGAAGAATTTCCAGAAGAGACCTAGGGCTAATGGGCCAGTTCGTGCTTTGACGAGTCAGAACCATACATGTTCTACATGTGGCAAGGCGCACCATGAGGAATGCAGAGTGAAGCAAAGTGGGTGCTTTAAGTGTGGATCCACAGAACACCTGATTAAGGACTGTCCCCAGATGGATCGGGGCAACCAGCGGGCCAAGGTGCTTATCAAGTGAGGAGAGGTGATCAGCCTGGACCAAGGGGTCATGGTGCAGGTAGAGGAGGAAATAGGGCTGGTCGAGGTCGTGGAGCACCTGGCAGAGGTGCAGGTAATGTAGAGGCTAGGCAGCCGGGTCTAGTTTATACAATTCGTCGATAGGAGGATGGTGACGCACCGGATGTCATAACCGATACGTTTCTTATAGCTGACAGCCCTTTTCTTGCTTTGATTGATATTGGGTCAACCCACTCCTATATTGCATGTTCGATATTTGAGACCTTAAGTATAGATCTTGAAACAACTACTAGGAAGATGACTGTGGTTAGTCCCTTAGGACAATCTAGGGTAGTGAACAAGCTGTTTAGGGATATACCTTTAGAGACTCAAGGGGTAGTGTTTCTAGCAGACTTAATGGAATTGCCATTTGGAGAGTTCGATCTTATCCTAGGAATGGATTGGTTATCAAAGCATCATGCTAAATTGGATTGTGGGACTAAGCGCATGGTGTTAAGTACCCCGGAAGGCGGGGAGATGGTTGTGTTAGGAGAAAGAAGGAATTATTTGTCCAACGTAGTGTTGGCCTTGAAAGCTGTAAAGATGATTCGGAAGGGATGTAACATTTTTTTAGCTTTTATTAGTGCTTTGGATGCTAAAGAGGTGACTGTCGATAGGGTTCGAACAGTCAAGGATTTTGTAGATGTCTTTCTAGAGGAGTTGCCAAGATTACCCCCGGATCGCGAGGTGGAATTTGAAATAGAACTACTCCCGGGTACAGCTCCAGTATCAATTGCCCCTTATCGAATGGCGCCGAAGAAACTGGTGGAGCTCAAAGCTCAGATTCAGGAACTGTTGGACCGTGGGTTTATTCGACCGAGTGTGTCTTCATGGGGAGCACCGGTCCTATTCGTGAAAAAGAAGGACAGATCTATGCGTATGTGCGTGGATTATCGTCAACTGAATAAGTTGACGATTAAAAATAAGTACCCATTACCAAGAATCGACGATTTATTCGACCAACTCAAAGGAGCTTCGGTCTTTTCTAAGATTGATCTCAGGTCGGGATATCATCAGTTAAAGGTGAAGGAAGGAGACATTCATAAAATGGCATTTCGAACATGCTACGGTTATTACGAGTTCTTAGTAATGCTGTTCGGTTTGACGAACATGCCAGCAGCATTTATGGATATGATAAATCAGGTGTTTCAGCCATACCTTGATCGGTTCATCGTAGTGTTTATCAACGATATATTAGTTTATTCCAAGTCTGAGAAGGAGCATGATGCACATCTTCAAGTGGTGTTGTAAATTCTAAGGGAAAAGCAGATGTACGCAAAGTTCGGTAAGTGTGAGTTCTGGCTGAAGGAGGTGACTTTTCTAGGGCATGTAGTTTCCGTAGAGGGGATTAGGGTAGACCCTCGAAAAGTCGAAGCTGTGTTAAATTGGAAACCGGTAAAAACTAGGGCAAAAATTTAAAGTTTCTTAGGATTAGCAGGATATTATCGAAGGTTCATTGAGGGGTTCTCTTCAATAGCGGCACCATTAACTAAGTTGTTGAGGAATGGAGTATCTTTTGTGTGGACTAACAAACAATAGGAGAGCTTTGATAAGCTGAAGAGAATTTTAACGGAAGCGCCGGTGTTAGTTAGCCAGAGGCAAAAAAGAATTTATCGTCTACTGTGATGCGTCACACACAGGTTTAGGGTGTGTGTTGATGCAGGATGGAAAAGTTGTGGCATACACATCTCGACAGTTGAGGCCGCATAAGTTGAACTACCCTATGCATGACTTGGAATTGGCTGCGGTAGTGTTTTCTCTGAAGATTTGGAGGCAGTACTTGTACGGGAAAAAGTCGATAATTTACACCGACCATAAAAGTTTGAAGTATCTCCTTACTCAGAAGGAGTTAAATTTACGACAACGTAGGTGGATCGAGCTCTTGAAGGACTATGATTGCTCGATTGAATACTATCCCGGCAAGGCGAATGTGGTGGCGGATGCGTTGAGTAGAAAGGTGATAGTAGACCTAAGGGCGATGTTCGCTCATCTTAGTTTGTATGAGGATGGTAGCCTGGTAGCTGAACTACAAGTAAGACCTATGTGGACGAGTCTAATCAAGGAGAAGCAACTTTTGGATAATGTCTTGAGTATTCGAATCTGACAAGTGCAGGAAGGTGAAGTAGAGGATTATAGTCTGAACAATGATGGAGTTTTGTGTTTTCGTGGGAAGGTTTGTATGCCAAAAGATAAGGAGCTAAGGCAGATGATTCTTCGGGAATCGCATAGTAGCCCCTATGCTATGCATCCTAGAGGAGTTAAGATGTATCGGGATTTACGAGAACAGTTCTGGTGGTCAGGTTTGAAGCGAGAAGTTATGGAATATGTGGGAAAGTGTTTGACCTGTCAGCAGGTGAAGGCGAAACATCAGCTGCCTTCGGGATTATTGCAGCCGATAAAAATCCCGCAATGGAAATGGGAGCGAATCACAATGGGTTTTGTTAGTGGGTTACCCCTTACACCCACCAAGAAAGATGCAATTTGGGTAATTGTGGATCGGCTGACAAAGTCTGCTCACTTCATACCGATTCGGGTCGACTACTCTTTGCAAAAGTTGGCTAAGTTGTACGTGGCTGAGGTTGTAAGATTACATGGTGTGTCGGTGTCGATCATATAGGATAGGGACCCTAGGTTCACTTCACAATTTTGGAGGGCTCTTCATCAAGCAATGGGAACAAGGTTAGACTTCAGTACCACTTTTCACCCACAATCCGATGGTCAGTCTGAGAGGGTAATTCAGATCTTGGAGGATATGCTAAGGGGTTACATCATCGATTTTAGGGGTAGTTGGGAGGAGCATTTACCCTTGGCTGAATTCGCATACAATAATAGCTATCAAGCTAGTATTCAAATGGTGCCATATGAAGCATTATATGGAAGGAGATGTCGTACCCCAACTTGTTGGACGGAGTTAGGTGAACATTAGGTATTGGGTCCTGAACTAGTTTCGGAAATGGAGGAAAAAGTTAAGTTAATACAGGCTCGATTCAAAGAAGCGTCTGATCGGCAGAAATCTTATGCGGATCTTAAGCGGAAGAAGGTAGAATTTGCAGTAGGAGATCAAGTCTTCATGAAGGTTTCTCCATGGAAAAAGGTAATGATGTTTGGACAAAGGGTAAGCTAAGTCCTCAGTTTATTGGGACTTATCGGGTGTTAGAACGTGTGGGCCCGGTGGCTTATTGTTTGGAATTGCCTTCAGAGTTGGAGCAGATACATGACGTGTTCCATGTCTCGATGCTGAGACGTTATCGATCTGATCCATCGCACATAGTGCCAGTGGAAGAAATTGAAGGCCAGATTTATCTTTTGAAGAGGAACCAGTACGAATTTTAAATCGAGACGTAAAAGTGTTGAGAAGGAAGTTCGTTCCTTTGGTCAAAGTCTTGTGGAGAAACCACGGCGTAGAAGAGGCGACGTCGGAACCAGAGGAGGTTATACGACAGCAATATCCCCATCTTTTCTGATCAGGTAAATTTTGAGGCCGAAATTTATTTTAAGGGGGTAGAACTGTAACATCCTAAACGTGGGCCTGCACATTAAGGTGATAGTTTAATATGTTAAATTGAGATTCTAAGGATCGGGCTGACTTTTTGATTAAATATGTGGATTAGGGTTTAAATTAGTGCTCTGGGTATTTTAAAGTGATATATTGGGCTTTAAAAATAAGGGTTAGGTGGCTAATACATGGTGTTAGCTTATAATTTAAGTAGATAGTTAATTAAGTGACAAGTCGGGCTTGTGGCCCAAGGATTTGAGGAGCTTTAAGTGGGCATAAGGTGGCATCATAAGGGGAAGGAGTTTGGGCCTAGTATGGCCACTTAGAGCCCAAATTTTAAGACGAAAATTCGGCACTTACAAGCCCTAGGAGTGGACGGCACACTAGCTACAAAATAGGATTTTAATTCTTTTATTTCTTGATAAATAGGAAGATAATTAAGAGAAAGATGAGGTTATTTTTTGATGAGATAAGGATTGGGTTATCGGTGAGATAAAGGCTATCGAGAAGGGAAGAGTTGGCGAAATTCCAACTCGTGTGTGGATGATATGCCAAAATTTCTCTATAAATAGGAGTAGTATTCTTCAATTTCAGATTCGAAACCCTATTTTTCTCTCATCCTCTCAAAATTTCCAAGCCTTTCCTACGTTTCTCTTTTCTTTTTCTAAAAGTCAATTCCATTTGATTCATACTCTCATCTCACATAGCCGAACCTATAAGGGAGGTTTCATTTCCGAGGTGCACCATAAGCCACATACTCCTTAGTAATTTGGTAAGTTTCGAGATTTTATTCTATGCGATTTCACTCTTTCTTTTCATTCAAATCTAACCCGAAACACTTATTTAAGGCCTGTCAATTTTCCCTCTCTGCTTTTAGTAGCTGAATCTGTCTCATTAAATGTCTCCTGTGCCGATTTGGTGGAAAAGCCGAAGGTAGGAAGGTGACGTTGTCTTAAAGATTTTCGGGATTCGACAAATAAGGCTCTACGTTAGGGATAATAGATTTTCGCGGTAACCAGGTGTGTAATACCTCCCCACCATCTAGATCGCCTATTATTGTATGTTCATGTGTTTTTTATGTTTTGATAAATGCCAAATCTCGGTTTATTGATGCAAGCCCAAGGAGGGAAAAAAGGATCCCCAGGTTAGTAAATAATCTATTTAAATGTTATAAGTAAAATGCTTGTATGCGATTGCATGGGTTGGGTTGATGAAAGGAGGAAGTTATACGTTACATGTGTAGCGGCTAATGTCGTGAATTGTTATACGGGCTTGACCATTAAATGTTATCTGAACCCGCCATTATATGTTATAAGGGCTTCAGCCATCATATGTGAATGAGCAGCA
Organism: Gossypium rotundifolium; assembly: GCA_025506655.1. Lineage (NCBI taxonomy): Eukaryota > Viridiplantae > Streptophyta > Magnoliopsida > Malvales > Malvaceae > Gossypium > Gossypium rotundifolium. The sequence continues at coordinate 116,466,240 of CP106727.1, read as the reverse complement.
TAACTGCCATCATGGTGTGTAGTGGTGTGGGTCAATTGTAGAAATCCCCAATGGTGTGAACGGTTGGTACGGGGGTGTGTAGCCGATGGAAACCTAGGCAAACGGGTTTGGCCTTGCATATTAATTGCTATTAATTTTTATTATGATTATTACACTGTTTATTTTGTTTAATGGGCTTAAGGCCCAAACTCTAGTGGTGCATGAGGGTTGCACACTGAGTCTTGTGACTCACCTTTAATTAACATTTCAGGTGATACCTAGTGATTCGAACCGGGCTGGAGAGGAACGCAAGGTGGCCATGCAGAAGAATATGTAGATTTGGCAAAAAGAGACTCAAGTTTTATTTTATATTTTTAATTAATGGACTTCAAACCTCATTGTAATAAGGCTATGGGCTATTATGTTTTATTATGGGCTTCTATTACTTTAAGTCGTTTAAGCTTTTTATTTTAATTAAAAAGGCATGTATTTAAGTTTGGATTTTACTTTACTTAAGCATATTCTATATAAAACATATTTGGGCTTTTCCGAAAATGCGACATGTTTCGATAAAATTTTTCTTGGTGACATACCAGATCCGGTTGTAGTGTTTGGGCCGGGTGTGGGGTGTTACACCAATAATAATCAATACGTGGGTATTGCACACAGCCCACCAATAATAATATAACCACGGAGGTTTATCCGTATCCTTTTTCTATTCCGAAGGTTCATCCGAGAATTTCCTCACTTTCTATCATTCTAATAGATATCAATAATATTCATTTTCATTTCACACAATGCATTAATATGTAAAAGTATAAGTAAAAAGGATGTATCATTTACACATAAACTTACATCGATACAAAATATGTCAATTTGCAATTTAGTATAAAACCTTGTCTTTTCCTCGGTCAAGGGTGATTCCACGTTCTTCTTGATCTATAATGAAATATTTAACTTATTAAATCACCACATTATTCAAAACATTTCAAAGTTTCTATTTTGGAAAATTTATCATTTTGCCCCTATATTTTCACAAAATTACAATTTTCCCCTAGGCTCGTAAAATGAAATGTGTTCATTTTTCACACACCCAAGCCTATCCAATTCATATTCCCTCTTATAGCAACTCAAGATTTCAATTATTACACACATTTACCACATATTTTACAACAGTTACAAAAAGATCCTTTTAGGTGTTTTCATGGAAACACCTTTCACAAAAGTTGTGTATTTAACAACAGTGATTCATTTTTCAAAATAATCCCCTCATTAGCTAGATTATGCTACTAAGGTCCCAAAAGTACAAAAATTATCAAGAAAGACCACCAAAATCATTTACTTTCAAGAAGGATAAGTTGCTGAAAATTCCAAACTTCCAAAACCCCTCTTTGGCTGATATTTTCAGTGGAAGAAGATGAAGATGAAATGTGATATCATCTTTTTTTCTTTATTTTATTTTATCTTATCAATTAGTCACCTAATTCACCTACTTTGACCAAATTCTTATTTTCTTGTCCCCTATGGCCGACCAACCCTTGCCTAAGGGTCTAATTGCACATTAAAGACCTCCAATTTAAGGTTATATAGCTATTTGGCACTTTTAGCTAGTAAAATAAAACTTTCACACTTTATGGGATTTAGTCCTTTTTCGCAATTAAGCATGCAATCACCAAAATTAATTCACCAAAATTTTCATGCACTTATATAATCATGATATAACACATAAAATAATATTATAAATGATTTCTTCAGCCTCGGATTGGTGGTTCCAAAACCACTATTTCGATTAGCCCCAAAATCGGGCTGTTACAGAGTACCTTGATGGTTGTACTATCATTAGATGTGAATAAAGATCAATTTCATCCTTACGAGAATGATGAAGAGTTTCTTGGTCCTGAAGAACCATATCTAAGTGCCATAGGAGCATTGATGTATCTTGCAAACAACACAAGACTTGATACAACTTTTGTTGTAAACTTGTTAGCAAGATTTAGTTCTTCTCCAACACGTAGACATTGGAATGGAATTAAATATGTATTTAGATATCTCAGAGGGACCATTGTTATGGGGTTATTTATTCAAATGATTCAAAATCTCTATTAGTTGGTTATGCTAATGCTGGATATTTATTGTATCCACATAAAGGTCGATCTCAAATGGGATATTTATTTACATGTGGAGGTACTGTCATATGATGACAGTCAACAAAGCAAACATTACCTGCTACCTCTTCAAATTATACTTAAATAATTGCAATGCATGAGGCAAGCCGAGAGTATGTTTGGCTAAGGTTATTAACCCAACATATCCAGATGATATGTAATTTGCCTTTATAGAAAAATATGCCAACTATCTTATATGAAGATAATGCAGCATGTATAGCTCAATTAAAGGGTGGTTATATCAAAGGTGATAGAACGAAACATATTTCACCAAAATTATTCTTCACTCATGATCTTGAGAAGAAAGCTGGCATAGAGTTCAACAAATTCGTTCTAGTGATAATTTAGCAGATCTTTTTACCAAGGCATTGCCAACTTCAACATTTGAAAGACTGCGAAACAAGATTGGAATGCGTCGAGTCAAAGATATAATGTGATGCTGCTATTAGGGGGAGTCTAAAACACGTTGTACTCTTTTCTTTTAATCAAGGTTTTGTCCTACTGGATTTTCCTGATAAAGGTTTTTAACGGGGAAACTTGTAATAGTAGATTGTATACTCTTTTTCCTTCATTAGGTTTTTATACCACAGGGTTTATCCTAATAAAGGTTTTAATGAAGCACATTTTTATTTAAAAGACATCCAAGGGGGAGTGTTGTAAATACATTAAATTGATGTCTATAACCCCTTTAAACATATTAAAGTAATGAGATAAAACTCTTTACTTCATTTATAATCGGAGATGATTAAATGGAGTAATTAAGAAAAATTAATTCACATTTATTGATTGAATGTAATACATTTATTAATAGAATGTAAAGGAGCTTATAAATAGCACATTGTAAGTGAAAATTAAATGTGAAAATTAAACAATGAAAATTCTCTCATATTTTCATTCACTTTTTACTTATTATTATTGTTTTATTAATTTTCTATAACAATATATATATATATATATATATATATATATTTGAAAGGAAACTTCATTACTGTAGTCAAATAAAAGCGAGAACTACCGACCAATAAAACAGAGGATTTCCTAACCCAAGCTAACAAACTTTACTCATAACACCCATTTGTTTAACATGGATAACCATTTGTTTCCATATATATTTTAGTAATCTCATTTATTTTTATTTTTATAAATTATTATTAAAATAAAATTACATAAAATTTGATATTTTATAAAATCTAATGTTTGGACAAACATATTTTTTATATTTTACAAAATCTTTTGAAATAACATATTTTATAAATTTCATCATAATAATATAAAAATTTAATATTTTATAAAAATAAAAATATATAAGACTACTTAAAAACATGTCTGGAATGAATTTGAATAAATAGTTGTTTAGGTTCAAATGTATCTAGATCACTAAGTTGTCCAAGTTCATTTCCCATGTGAAAAAAATTATAATTTTTTAATAATTTTATTTTTAATTTTTTTGTCACGTGTCAATATGTGAGGCTGACATGTCACCATGCTATTGGTCGTCAATACCATATCATGTATTTTATCGATGTTATTGCGAAGGTACCAAAAGATATGTTTGAACATTACAGAGTAATTGAAAGAAAATATAGTAAACTACCAAAATAGTCACTTTTGTTTACCTCAGGTTGCATTTTAGTCACTTATGTTTGAAATGTTATGATTTAGTCTCTTACATTAACGTATTGTAACATTTTAATCACTGAACTGTTAATTATCATTAACAATGTAACGGTAAGCTAACATGGCACGTTAAATCATCATTTCAAATAAAAAATTTAGGTTAAATTATATAATTGGTCCCCATATTTTTTTTGTTTTGAGTAATTTAATTTTTTCGTTTATGTTCTTTTGATCTTTTTTCTTTTTTCTTTATTTTTCATTCTATTATGCTTATCCCTCTATTTTCATCTCTTATCCATCTCTTTTAACGTAGTTTTTCTATGTTTTTCATTTGTCAAAAAATTGCTTCAATGCTAGTTCTCATGCCCTCTTTCATGTAGCTGCAACTCCAATAAAAAAATTTGATTACTAACTTAGACTGTGTTTAGTAATGCTTTTTAGAAGCATTTTTACATGAAAAGCACTTTTGAAGCAAAAAGAATGCTAAACAAGCAACTTTTAAAGGAAATTTTTGGCTTTTTAAAAGCACTTTTTCCCAAATAGTGAAGTTAAAATTTTTAGCTTTTCTCTCCCAAAAGCATTTTTGACAGCTTAAATATGTTTTCACCCTTCTAACAAATGGTACTTTCCCTTCTCTAGTTAATTGCTTAAAAAATATTTAAAATTTATTTTTCATATATTAAAATATTAACAACAAATTATAATAAATGATTTTCTATATTTTATTAAAATATCATAATATTAACTAATTTAAACATATTATTTAAATGCTTATTTGTTACTTTATAACACCATGCCTAAAATAGACATTTTATTTCTCAAAAGCACTTTTTACAACAATACTGAACACTTAAATCTTAAACTAAACTTTTAAAAAGTACTTCTCAAAATCACTTTTTCAAAGTACTTCTCAAAAGCAATGCTAAACTAGTCCTTAAGCTAACATAAAGGAAAGTTTCAACATGCCAACCTGTAAATAATCTTATGCCATCCATGATTAATTCTTCAAGTAATTGGTGCTTATTTTCTTTTTGGAAAAAGGGTTTTCTTGCTTTTACCTACCCAAAAACCAAGTCAATATGTAACAACCCGTTTTTCAATAGTGATGGAACAGTGGTTTTGAGACCACAAATTTATGTCGTGTTGACCCGTAAATGTTATTTGTAGAATATTTATGGAGTCGTTAGAGTCGTATTAAAATTTGGTTAAGAAATTTTAAGGTTTAGATAGCTAATTAGAGAAAAAGGACTAAATTGAAAAAGGTGCAAAACTTAGTAATTGTTGCTTTTAGATTATCAAATAGCTTAGTTACTAAAAGAGGGAGGACCTATGTAGCAATTAAACCCTAGTTATTATTGTTGGACGGCTTAAGGATAGAATTTGGTTAAAATGTATGTTTATATTAAGGGTAAATTTGTAATTTAATAATTAAACTTAAGTAAAACAATGGTAAAAAAAATGATCATCTTCTTTAGTGGGATTTACCACCGAAAAACCAAGTTGGGAAACCTCCATTGAAGGCTTTGAAGCTTCAGCAATGTTAATGCTTGCATGTAAGTGAGTTTTTCACCCGTTTTTCGTAAATTTTATATTTTTGAGATCGTTGCAAGGTCCAACTAACCCGTACCTTCGTTTTCGAATCTATTAAAAATTTTGGAAGTTTCCATTAATGAATCTTGAATGTTTTTTATGATAACTATGTGTTTGAAGCTTTGGTTTTGATTTTTGGTTGTTATGTAAAATTATTTTAATTGGTTTTTAATTAAAGGATTAAATTGTTAAATGTTAAAATCACATAATTAATTGGTGAATGAAAGGTGTTTTGTGGACCTTTTAGAAGCCTTAAACATTCGGCTGGTATGCTGAGTCTTTAGAAATGATTAATTTGATGATTTTCAGGTTAAGGGACTAAATTGCATAAATTGTAAAAGTTAGGGGCACTTGTGTAAATTTTGAAAATAAAAGGGTATAAATTGTAGAATAAATTAGAATATGTAATGTAAGCTAATAATTGGGAAATTTTACATTTTAGATCAAGACCCTATTGATTTACATGAAAAAGTAAAAATTACGAAATAGTCCCTAAACTTCTGCAACTATTACAATTTAGTCAAGGTAAGTTCGTTCGGTTTGTAATTTAACATTTATATTAATTGTATAATGATATGATATGAAATAGTTGATATTAATTGTTTAATTGATGATATAAAGTTGTTTGGGAAAATGTTATTGAATTTTGGTACTTGGGCTAGATGAACGCGGGATAGAGTACAACTGAATGACTGGCATGTTATGTGGGGTTGGAGTGGATATTGATGTGGTGTGTTATATATATTTTCCCGAGTATATCGAGGTTCAGCATTTGTTGCGAACTCTCGTGTTATACTATCATGTTTTGGCTAAGGGTGAGCGTTCAATCGAATCGAATCAAATCGAATGAAAAAATTTCGAGTTAATCGAGTTGACGAATCATATTTTATCATCCTAATTTGATTTGAAATTTTCTCGAATCTAGTGAAATGAAATTTGAATCGAATCGAATCGAATATATTTGTTCGAGTTAAATTTTAAAAAATAATTTTGGGTTCTTGTAACCATTGTCACCCATCGTAATAAAATTTGTCCACCTTAATCAAATTTTTATTAACTTTCATCACCTCGAATTTATTTATTAATCTTTTATATACGGGTTAGCTTCTTTGCTTGCTTAGTTGTTTCAATTATCTTGATTCTTGTCACTATGTATTTTGGAATTAAAATATATATTAAATGTAAAATGTGATTTTTTAATAAAATTCATTTTAAAGATAAAATGTGAAATTGATACCAATATAAAATTTTAATACTAATATTTTATGGCATAATTAATAATTCAATTTTAATATAAATATTCAATATGACTAAACAATTCAATAACATAAATAATATAAAATGTGAAATTTAATTTAATAATATAAATAGTAGATATAAATAAAATTATTACTATTTATGTTTAGTGATTTTTTGGATTATTTTGATTTTTTATTTAAGAGTAAAGGGTGAGAAGTAAAAGCTTAAGGGAAAATAAAAGTTTTGGGGAATGAAAGTTTGAGGAACGTAAATAGGGGAGTAAAATTTTGGAGGAAAATATAAAAAAATGGGGGTGGGTTTTGGGTAGATGGGAGGGATGGGAAGCGAGTAAAAATTTTAGGGGAAAAGTGGAAGGGAGTAAAACTTTGGGGGAAAAATAAAAAGTTTTGAGGGTTTTTGGGAGTAAAATTTTGAGAACAGGTAAATGGGAGAGTAAAATTTTGGTGGGAAATGGATTTTGGGTAGATTGGAGGGTTGGGATGGGAGGGGAATAAAAGTTTTGGGGGGAAAGTGGGAAGGAATAAAAGTTTTGAGGGGAAAGTGGGAAGGTTTGGAAGTTTGGTGTAAAAATGTAAAATATTATATTTTGATATTCGAATTATTCGAGTTATTCGAATTCGAAAACTCAACTTGATTCGAACTTGAAATTCAAAAAAAATTGAGTTGACTCGAATAACTCGATTAACTCGAATAATTTGATTCGCTTAACTCGAAATTCAAATTTTTTTTCAATTTTTTTGAGTTGAATCGAGTTTTGCTCACCCATAGTTCTGGCATGTTGTGGAGGCGGATGTATAGCTTACGGGCTAAGCTTTTAGTGCCGAGGCGTGTTATTAATTGGATTAGCTCTCATGAGCGTTTGGCATTTTTCGGTCCGATTACTTGTGTACTCGTATCTGTAAGTCATTCATCAGGTCGTAAATTATGATATTATAACTTGTTTAATGACTTTGAAAGGCATGGCATGAACTTGACATCTTGAATTGACTCCGTTGTGGACATGTAAGTTTTCTCGGAGATTATCATCTAAGCTTTGAATTGAAATATGCAATTCACTGGTTTGTAATTGCGAATGACTGGAAACATGTGCTGTTGAATCATTTTTTATTTGATTGTTATATTTACTTCGGTAAGATTTATTGTTTCTGTTCGTCGAACTTACTAAGCTTCAATAAGCTTACTTGTGTTAATTTTTGTTTCTTGTATATACTTTTGAAGGTTGGACTATCAGATCAGCACTTGAGTCAAACTATCCATCCATTTTCGGTAGTTTTTGAATGTTTATTTTGGATTATATGGCATGTAATAGGCTTGTTTTGTCTTTATTTTTGTTTTGGTATGTAAATATATATATATAAAGAGTGAGCCTAAGTGCAAGCAGATAACTTATTGTGATATATTTGAATGATGGAAGATGTCTTTGGTACAAACTTTTAGCAAATGTATGCTTAATAGATTATATTGAATTGTTGTGAATTAAGGTGCCTATTATAGGCATATTGGTTAGAAGTTTAAGTTGTGTGAATTGACATGTTTGAGTGATGATTTTGTAACACCCCTAACCCGTATCCATCGCCGGAATAAGGTTACGGAGCATTACGAGACTTAACAATCAAACAATTATACATTTCACATACATTTTTTATGCGGTCTCAAACTAACTATGATCATAATAAAGGCAAGCGCACCTATCGTTTATAGTGTAGTTCTGATAAGACCGGTAATATCATATCCACAAGGACCAAGAGTATTAGTAATTACTATCTTTTTTATTATCTAGCCTAAGAATTGGAGTGATTTCTTTTAAACTAAAAACTTAATTAAAAACGACAACAAAAGAATTAGGAAATACTTTTAGACAACTTATATGAGATAGGCAATACCTAAGGAAGAATCCACCTAGACTTCACTTATTACTTTTGATTCATATGATTTATTCACTTGACTTAATCCGTAGAAATCCCTGATTTATTTTAATATCTCTTTCAAGACTAAAAAGACTAACTCTAGGTTGATTAATTGAAATTTCTTTCTAATTAAAACCCCTATTGTCGCATTAACTCGATCTATAGAATCCCTTCTTAGATTTGACTCTAATCCGGTAGATTTTTGTTGCCCTATTTATAGGGTTGCAATCAACTCCGCTTAATTGTGTTGATCTACTCTTAAACGGGGACTTTTGCTCCTTTGAATAAGCACGTTCAACTTGAATCAATAACCTGAATTATCAAAACAAGAATAGAAACTCACAATTAAGAATAAGAACAAGTATTTATCTTATAAATCAAATAATAATAAGATTCGTCTAGGTTTCATCCCCTTAGATATTTAAGGGATTTAGTTCATACTGATAGAGGGAAACATATTAGAATAGGGAAAACAACAAAACATAAGAAAACCCAAAAACTTCTAAAGAACTTGATGGGAGATCGTCGGTCTTGATGGAGATCCTTCTCCTAAGCTGTTTCCGACGGCTGTCTTGCAGTATTTTCTACCTTCTACTCGACGTCCTCTTTTAGGTTCCCTCTAGGGTGTTTATATAGGCTTTGGAACACCTCTCTTGGCCCACAAGTAGCCTATTCCGAATTGAATTCATCTTTGCTACGGCAGGGACACGCCCATGTTCGACTCCTTAGATAGTGCTTGCTTCTGCTCGCCACACACAACCATGTGGTCAGGCCGTGTACGTTGATCCAGGCCGTGTCTCAGTTTAACTCGAAACACACAGCTGTGTCTATTAGCCCAGTCGTGTGTGAAACACCCCAAACCCAGCCCACGAGCCTTGACCGGATCTGGCATGTTCCCCGGTGTAAACCATTTCAAATTCTTTTGTTACTTAGGAAAAACTTGTGTGTTTTGGAAGAAAGGTTGTTTTGGGTTGGCTTGAGTTGAAAACAAGTTTATTTCATTATTAAAATCCTTTGCTTTAGGTGACAAAACATTTGGGCTTTGTTTTAAAAATAGAATTTACTTAATCTTTTAATAAATAGAAGTTTGTAAGCTTAATAAATAAAAACAGAATAAAATAGTTCTACTAAGGCCTTATTACATCAAATAATTCCCAAAATTTAAATTCTAAATACTTAAAGTAAAATAGTCCAAATAAAAGAAAACTGAACTTCACATGGCCTCCACTAAGCATCTGTATCTTGGTCCATCACCGGTCGTCACCTGAAAAGTAATCCCACAACGGGGTGAGTCAACAGACTCAATGTGTAACCAACTCTAAAATTTAATATTTCAAGCATACAAGTGTCATACATGTTCATAAAGTATTTAAACAATATGATGCAACCCAAACCTATATGCCATCCGCTACACACCACCCGTACCATCCTGCACACCGTGGGGACTACTAAGTCAACCCTCTTTCTGCTACACTCCATATCGCGGTCTTAGGTCATCGCATTCGTGGTCTTAGGTCACCATGTTCAGATTTTTGTGGTCTTAGGTCACCACATTCAGATTACTGTGGTCTTAGGTCACCACATTCAGATATCACGGTCTTAGGTCACCGTGTTTGTGGTCTTAGGTCACCACATTCACTTCCCTTTTCATATAACCCATATGCCCCATATTTCATACACAATATGCAAAATCATGCCTTAATTCACATTCTTATCACTTTTCACATGTTAAAAATAACATATATTCATATTCCTAGTAGGAGTAGGAAACGTACCTTAGTACTTTGTACCATAGTATGGTATCTTAGCCATATTCACATTCTTATAAACATACACATTTAATTTAAAACATAGCCATTATGGTACCTTAGCCATATTCACATTCTTATAAACATACACATTTAATTTAAAACATAGCCATGAACATATTAAAACTTAGGGTAGGGTACACACCTGATTCGCTTAACGATTTCACTTGAAATCTCAAATTCCGATCTTAGATCTTTAACTTCCTACATTCGGCCCATATTAAATATTTAATGAAAAACTCATTCGGCCATAAAACCAAATCCTAGTAGGATTTGTGTATTAAAACTTACCTTAATATCGATTTGCTTATTACTCAAATCCCGAAAACTTTGTTATTCTTCTCCTTGTATTCAGCCAAACACTGGATCTCTACATAGGTTAGTTTCAGCTTTTCAACAATTATGAAATAGATCTAGATATCCAAAATAGGCCTTGATCGAACATACCTATGTGCTTACCTTGTGGATTTTAAATCCCAAAATTCACCGAATAACTAGGGAACACGCGGCCTATGGTGTACCTTCGGGAAAAGAACTTCTCTTTCTTGTAGTTGACTTAAACAAATCTCGAAAAGATCTCTTCAAAGTTTCGGCAACAAGATATTAATGGGGTTAGTCCTAGATTTTGGCAAATATTAAAAGAAAAAGGATGAAACCGAATGAGATCTTATCCTTACTTGAAGAAATCGATTGCACCTTCACTTCAACCTTCAAAGATTCGGTTATGGCTAGATGATGATCTCACAACTTTTGACTTTTGGAGGGATTAGAAAGAAAAGAGAAGAAAGAATAAAGATGGAGGATTCGGCTAGAACACAAGGTATTTCGGCTTGGAAAAAATAAAAGAAGAAGAAGATTTGGTGAAGAGAATTCGGCAGAGGCTTTCAAAGAACAGAAAATAATGCAAAATGGCCTCTCTTTTCCTTTTATAGCCGAAATTACTAACTTAGAATCCCTTACTTGGCCATCACTCTTCTATTTTGATAGCTTTATCTCTTTATTTATCACCTAAAATAAAAGATAATTCAGCAACTATCCTTACTTAGCCGAAATTATTAAACTCAAAGTCCCTTACTTGGCCATCACTTCTCCCTTATTTTCCTAATTAAAGAATAATTCCTCATTTATCTCTTGAAAATAATCTAAAAGAAATCCATTTTTTATCCCCAAATTAGCCGAATTTAAAAGAGAATGAAACTCCTCTTTTGCAAGGCTTGTGCCATCCACCTCTGTGCTTCTAGAAGCAAAAATAAAACTTCTTTTATTTGCTTCCTAAGTGACTCGATCCCTGGCCCAAATACACTTGCATGTGGCGCCATTTCCAGAGGCCCTAAGTGGCATCTTCAGGCCACTTTTCCAAGCCTGTTTGTGTGTCAAATTTCACATACTTTTTCTCTTAAGGCCACCTTGCCTTAATTTCCTCTTTTAAACTTTAAAACTCAACATTTCTAAGTCATTTCTAAGTTTCCAAAAATTTTCGTTTGGCTCTTTAAACTTGACATTTCCTTACATTTCCTAGTTTCCAGAAATGTTCACTTTCCTCTTTTGAATCATTTCTAAATCATTTTCCTAGTTTCCATAAATGTTCACTTTCCTCTTTTGAATCATTTCTAAATCATTTTCCTAGTTTCCATAAATGTTCACTTTCCTCTTTTTAACTTAGCATTTCCAAAATGTTCACTTTCCTCTTTTAACTTAACATTTCCAAATCAATTCTTACATTTCCAGGACATTTCCCTACATTTCTTTACATTTCCCTACATTTCCTTACATTTCCATACATTTCCTTACATTTCCATACATTTCCATACATTTCCTTATATTTCCATACATTTCCATACATTTCCTTACATTTCCTTACATTTCTATACATTTCCTTCCATTTCCATACATTTCCATACATTTTCTTACATTTCAAGGTTCTAAAATGCACACCACATATCACAGTAAACATGCTATTTCATAAAATTAAGCAAAAATGCACACAATGGGATTCGAACCTCTTCCCTCAAAGTACTTCACTTGATGCCATAACCTTGCACCTTAGGTGGCGTCCCTTGCCACTTTTCCACATCACTTCTTGTTTTTAACTTAAAAACCAATAATTGTCCAAAGCTTTCTCTTCCATCCTAGGATTTTAAAAACCCTTAATTCACTTCCAAACACTGCCAAAACCTACTACTCATGAATTATGCACAAACGCATAACCCCTAATCTAGGATGTTACAGTTCTACCCTCCTTAAAAATAATTTCGTCCTCGAAATTACTTACTAACAATCGTACAATCCTTCTCACCGCACTATGCTTACGCTGCGCACTCTGATCTTAATAGAACCATCATACTTTCCAGGCACAATCTCTAAGTTCACGTCCCTCAGAACTCATTTCTAACGTCGCGATTTAATCTGATTAAGAAGTTTTATGTATTAAAAAATTTTGTTTCACTGATTAACCGCGAAGAAGTTTTATGGAAAGAATTTTTTTTTAGAAGTGGTTCTTTCGTATTCATACATGCACACAGTCTTTACATTCATACTTCCATCAATCAATTATGAACTTTCGTCCATTCAAAGAAATGTTGCAGTTTTCATTGTTATTGTTTTTCCACTACTTAGGGGTATTTTCATAATTTGTCCTACAGGGGTATTTTTCGCAATTTATCGAAACAAGTTTCCTTGGTGTTTTTGTCAATGAGGGTATCTTGGAAATTTTGCATTCCCGGGGAATTTTAGTAATTAACCCGGGTGAATTTGTAAATCTTAATAAATCAAGGATATTTTGGAATTTTCAAAACTTGAGGGTTGTCTTTGAGAATTTGTTTTCCAAATCAGTGTTGTTGCAAAAATTTTTTTGAAGATCGGGGGTCGTTCTGGTAATTTTGTAACTCAGGGGTATTTCGGTAATTTGCAGGGTAGGGATAATTTCGTAATCTTTTCTAAAATCAGGGTATTTTGTCATTTTGCAAATTAGGGTTTTTGAACATTTTATAACGTAATGAAATTTTGATAGGAACTGTGGGTATTTTGAAAATTTCATAAACCAAGGGCATTTTTATAATTTTACCATTAGGGGTATTTTTGTAATTTTATAAATCTGAAATATTTCAAGAAAATTTTATAAAATAATCTTTTCAAATCAAGAAAATAATTTAGAAATTTTAAAACTAGGGTTTCCATAAAATACTGGCTAGTCCCTTTCGGGTTTTAGTTAGGGGCTTAGCAGGTGTATAAGTCCTCTTGGTTAGGGTGAGCCGAGGCTACGCACGGGTAGGATTCGAGTGGGAGGAGGTGAGTCACGTGGATCGCTTAAATACCAAGCTCCTCTGAAACCAATCCTAGACATGCGTACCATGGTTGCCACACCCTAACTCGGCGACTCAACCATAGGTTTGTTTAATTAGGTATTTAAGTCTTATGTATTTGTTGGGGTACACTAGTCCTAGGGTTCAAATACTTATCAAACTAATCTACGTTGCCATAAAAGCCCATACATTTCACATATTCAAATCACTTCAGAAGTCAGAAGTACTTACAGGTGGATCATGGGTCAGAGACTTAGTGGGCCATGCTAGAAAAAACCTGCTTAATTCACAAAATCCCTTTTGGGCTTAACTTTGAAAACATTTTGGGCCTTAAACCCAAGGCCAAGAGTTTAAAACTTAGCTCTGATACCAAACTGAAACACCCCAAACCCGGCCCACGAGCCTTGACCGGATCTGGTATGTTCCCCAGTGTAAACTGTTTCAAATTCTTTTGTTACTTAGGAAAAACTTGTGTGTTTTGGAAGAAAGGTTGTTTTGGGTTGGCTTGAGTTGAAAACAAGTTTATTTCATTATTAAAATCCTTTGCTTTAGGTGACAAAATGTTTGGGCTTTGTTTTAAAAATAGAATTTACTTAATCTTTTAATAAATAGAAGTTTGTAAGCTTAATAAATAAAAACAGAATAAAATAGTTCTACTAAGGCCTTATTACATCAAATAATTCCCAAAATTTAAATTCTAAATACTTAAAGTAAAATAGTCCAAATAAAAGAAAACTAAACTTCACATGGCCTCCACTAAGCATCTGTACTTGGTCCATCACCGGTCGTCACCGAAAAGTAATCCCTAGCAGGGTGAGTCAACAGACTCAATGTGTAACCAACACTAAAATTTAATATTTCAGCATACAAGTGTCATACATGTTCATAAAGCATTTAAACAATATGATGCAACCCAACCCAAACCTATATGCCATCTGCTACACACCACCGTACCATCCTCGCACATCGTGGGGACTACTAAGTCAACCCTCCTTCCGCTACACTCCATATCGAGGTCTTAGGTCACCGCATTCGTGATCTTAGGTCACCACATTCAGATTCTGTGTTCTTAGGTCACCACATTCATTCATCGTGGTCTTAGGTCACCACATTCGAGATATCACGATCTTAGGTCACCGTGTTTGTGGTCTTAGGTCACCACATTCACTTCTCCTTTTCATATAACCCATATGCCCCATATTTCATACACAATATGCAAAATCATGCCTTAATTCACATTCTTATCACTTTTCACATGTTAAAATAACATATATTCATATTCCTAGTAGGAGTAGGAAATGTACCTTAGTACTTTGTACCATAGTATGGTACCTTAGCCATATTCACATTCTTATAAACATACACATTTAATTTAAAACATAGCCATGAACATATTATGGTACCTTAGCCATATTCACATTCTTATAAACATACACATTTAATTTAAAACATAGCCATGAATATATTAAAACTTAGGGTAAGGTACACACTTGATTAAGCTTAATGATTTCACTTGAAATCTCAATTACGATCTTAGATCTTTAACTCCCTACATTCGCCTATATTAAATATTTAATGAAAAACTCATTTGGCCATAAAACCAAATCCTAGTAGGATTTGTGTACTAAAACTTACCTTAATATCGATTTGCTTATTACTCAAATCCAAAAACTTTGTTATTCTTCTCCTTGTATTCGGTGAAACACCGGATCTCTACATAGGTTAGTTTGGCTTTTCAACAATTATGAAATAGATCTAGATATCCAAAATAGGCCTTGGCGAACATACCTATGTGCTTACCTTGTGGATTTTAAATCCCAAAATTCACCGAATAACTAGGAACACGCGACCTATGGTGTACCTTCGGAAAAGAACTTCTCCTTCTTGTAGTTGACTTAAACAAATCCGAAAAGATCTCTTCAAAGTTTCGCAACAAGATATTAATGGGGTTAGTCCTAGATTTCGCAAATCTTAAAAGAAAAGGATGAAACCGAATGAGATCTTATCCTTACTTGAAGAAATCGATTGCACCTTCACTTCAACCTTCAAAGATTCGGTTATGGCTAGATGATGATCTCACAACTTTTGACTTTTGGAGGAATTAGAAAGAAAAGAGAAGGAAGAATAAAGATGGAGGATTCTGCTAGAACACAAGGTATTTCAACTTGGCAAATATAAAAGAAGAAGAAGATTTGGTGAAGAGAATTGGCAGAGGCTTTCAAAGAACGAAAATAATGCGAATGGCCTCTCTTTTCCTTTTACAAAAAAATTACTAACTTAGAATCCTTACTTGGCCATCACTCTTCTATTTTGATAGCTTTATCTCTTTAATTATCACCTAAAATAAAAGATAATTCAACAACTATCCTTACTTAGCGAAATTATTAAACTCAAATTCCCTTACTTGGCCATCACTTCTCCCTTATTTTCCTAATTAAAGAATAATTCCTCATTTATCTCTTGAAAATAATCTAAAATAAATCCATTATTTATCCCCTAATTAGCCGAATTTAAAAGAGAATGAAACTCCTATTTTGCAAGCCTTGTGTCGTCCACCTCTGTGCTTCTAGAAACAAAAATAAAACTTCTTTTATTTGCTTCCTAAGTGACTTGATCCCTGGCCCAAATACACTTGCATGTGGCGCCATTTCCAGAGGCCCTAAGTGGCATCTTCAAGCCACTTTTTCCAAGCCTGTTTGTGTGTCAAATTTCACATACTTTTTCTCTTAAGGCCATCTTGCCTTAATTTCCTCTTTTAAACTTTAAAACTCGACATTTCTAAGTCATTTCTAAGTTTCCAAAAATTTTTGTTTGGCTCTTTAAACTTGACATTTCCTTACATTTCCTAGTTTCCATAAATGTTCACTTTCCTCTTTTGAATCATTTCTAAATCGTTTTCCTAGTTTCCATAAATGTTCACTTTCCTCTTTTGAATCATTTCTAAATCATTTTCCTAGTTTCCAAAATGTTCACTTTCCTCTTTTAACTTAACATTTCCAAATCATTTCTTACATTTCCAGGACATTTCCCTACATTTCCTTACATTTCCATACATTTCCTTACATTTCCATACATTTCCATACATTTCCTTATATTTCCATACATTTCCATACATTTCCATACATTTCCATACATTTCCTTACATTTCCATACATTTCCTTCCATTTCCATACATTTTCATACATTTCCTTACATTTCCAAGGTTCTAAAATGCACACCACATATCACAGAGAAACATGCTATTTCATAAAATTAAGCAAAATGCACACAATGGGATTCAACCTCTTCCCTCAAAGTACTTCACTTGATGCCATAACCCTTGCACCTTAGGTGGCGTCCCTTGCCACTTTTCCACATCACTTCTTGTTTTTAACTTAAAAACCAATAATTGTCCAAAGCTTTCTCTTCCATCCTAGGATTTTAAAAACCTTTAATTCACTTCCAAACACTGCCAAAACCTACTACTCATGAATTATGCACAAACGCATAACCCCTAATCTAGGATGTTACAGTGTAAGTTCCTAAGGTAAACCCATTTTGTCCCGTTTTGGCTCGTTTCTCGTTCTTTTCGACTCCCTAAGCTCTCCTGAGTGTAAGACGTGAAATTCAGGGATTAGAAGCATCAAATTCATCAAATCTAATGAGAATTCATCCAAAAATAAGCCAAGTATAAGGTTAAAATATGTGTAAATTATGGTTTATCTAATATCCCCACACTTAAGCATTTGTTTGTCCTCAAGCAAAATTCTCAACTCACAATTAAAATTAAACTTCCTCAAATCATAATTCTCATCAATAATGTCTTATCATAATTCATAGATAATTCATACATGGATAATTTAACTAAAAAATTCTTAAAGATTTAAACAATCTAAGTCATAAACTTTTATAGCACGAAAACATGGTATTTCCCCTTACCTAAATAATTACCTCTGATTCAAAATCGACAAGGATTGACACCCTTACTAAAGATTCACTCAAATCACTCAAAGTGTTTAAGGTTCAAGAAAAAGCACTCAAAAGTCAAACATGAAGAGTTATTACCATAGGCTTGCATGAAAATCAAATCTCCACCACTATAAAATGAGATGATACACAAATCAAAAGGTCTTTTAAAAGGGTTGTAATGGGGCTTGGGTAAAAGGTGTGGATAAAGGTTGAATTAAAAGATTAGAATCGAGATTGAATTGTCAAATTACCTAACTAGAACAATAGACTAATACTCAATAATTACATCAATTGAAAACTTATAATAATAACACGAGCTACTTCTTAAAATATGAAATTAACTGCTTAAGCTCAAATAACATAGAACTAATAATGAATGAATTTCCATTTTTTTTAAGAATAAGAACATACAATAATATGAAAGAATTTAATAAAGAAAATAGCTAGGCAACTGATCAAATCAAATCTCGACATAAGGGGAGTCAAGAAAATGGAAGAAACAAAAATTTAGTTTTGGGTTAATATTGATGGGTGAGTCAAGAAATGATCTATTAGGCTCAAAAGGTTTTAATATGGGTTAGTTATGAAGGTAGGCTTTTTGGTGGGATAAGTGGGTTAAATCCTAGGTGTCTTTATCATCTTAGTATATCAAATCAAATGTGTGGTCTCGACATGCATAATCGAAGCAAGTTCTAGAATAACAAATCAATGTTGACATACTCATAATCAATAAAGTGAGCACAAAAAATGTATGCTCTAAAGGCTCAAAAATCTCACAAAAATTATGGTTTTTGATGTCAACCTTGCAAATTTCAAATTTCAAAGTAATATTTAAATTTAGGAAAACAACCTAGAAATTTTTTAATTCTGAAAATAGACTTATCATGCTTGATTCTCCAATATCTTAAAGTATAAACCATCAATGCACAATTACCTATGACTTAATCCAATACATATCAATGAAAATCATAAATTAATAGAAGTTTCATTCTAATTAGTGATATGAGAAAATTACTTAAGATCAAGGCATAATTCAGCATTGCTGACACTTCCCCACACTTAAGATGTACAAAGATAGATAATATAGTAAGACAAACATAATATAGGGAAATGAGTAAAACTTCCTGAATCATGGATGAAATCCTTGAACATGAAACTTGTAGAAGTGGGACCAATGAAAAGCATGATGAACTAGGTAGAGGTGAAGGTCGGTGAGAATATTCTAGTTCCTTAGTAGCACCTTGAACCTTTTGAACTGCGGAGTCATCAGTAAGGTTTTAGGGGGTTTTATTAAATGGATGTCGTTATGATTACTCGATAATAAACAGCCAAAGATAAAAAGGAAAGGACATAATTAATATAATTTAATGACAAGAAAAGGAAATAGTTTAATAGTTTAAAACTTTAAATAAAATAATGAAAACAAAAAAAAATGAAAATTAATGGACTCAAAGGTCTTCATCCCCAGATGGATCGTGAGGTGGGGGTGGCGGCGATATGTGGAAGTGCTGACAAATCTGTTGAATAGTGACCCGATGCCATTGAATTGTCGAGCATTATCATTAAATTACTGCATACAATACTGCTCGAATCAAGTGAGGCGCTCAGAAATCTCAGTTAGTGAAGCTGCCGCATGAGCTAGTCGACGTGGTAGGGGTGGCGTAGACAGTGGATCCTCGTGCTGTGGGGGGACATCATCAGTAATGTCCTTTGGGTCGTCCTGCTCAGTGGGTTGCGAAAGCCGATACTAGGGAGGATCAAACCCACGTCGGCACTCAATCATCCTCATGTAAAGCATAACCTAAATACCCTGCAAGGACATCTGCCCGATAAGGGTGAGCGCGGAGGATTGAGCTGTGTTGAGGAGCCCAAAATATCATGCCAGGCACGTGATGTATTGGCCCATGGAGATGACTCCTCTCCTATGCCGCTCCGTCTGATACTGAATGGCGCGGGCGATGAAGTAAGCTAAGTTAAAAACGTGCCCGTACGCCATGCTCCATAGAAAGTAGGCGCTGTGAGTGTTGACAACGTCGCTGCTCTCTCGTCTACCTGTCAAAGTATGAGCTAGGATAGCGTGTAAGTACCTCAATGATGAGGCGAGATTTGATGCCTTGGAGCGACTGGGGTCATAGGTAGCCGAGGCGGGGGCGAGCTCCCTCCAATAGGAAGAAGGAGAGTAGTGGATGTGGCGAGAGAGGTCCTCAAATTCGTCTTCTTCCATGAACTCCTCAGTGTAAAGTCCCAAAGTAGCTCCGAACTATGGGACACTCAGCTTACGTATGAGGCCTCCGAGATGGAATTGGATTGTGTCAGAGTCGTCAAAGTTCATCATAACCGTCTGGAGGTGGAATGTGGAGCTCCAAAGTGGGCTCTTGGTATGTAGGCTCGACGATATCAAAAAGTGCCCCTATAGGTTGGTGTATAGTAGTGCTTGAACCGCGTCGGCTAGCTGGACCTGCTCTAGAGCTAGCTGACCTGCTCTAGAGTGGCCCAATCAATGCACCTCCCCACGCCGAGGGTTCGTGCGCAAACTAACCGAAAGAGCTCCTTCTGAGGTTCCAAAGGAAACTGTAGGAATGGGTAACGTACTTCGGCGAAAGCGCTTGAGGAGGTCGCACTAGTACCTTTCTACTTTTTTAAAGAAGGAACGGCGGTCTTTTTCCCTCGTGGTGGAGTCATTACGTACCTAAAAAAGCCAAATATTTTCAGTTACTCAAATATCATTTTTAGCCATAAATGTACCTATGCTAGTGGTCCTAAATAATATTATAATCCTAATAGTGAATTAGATTTGTCATGTAATGCTAAACTTTAGATGATGAAATTAGATATGTAAAATGAATATACTAGATTTAATTAATAATTATCATCTAACTAAAATCATACTAAACCAAACAACATATCAAGGAACTAAGAAATTTGACAAAAATATTTGAGTTTGTACTAATAATAAGAGTGTTAATAAGAGCAAAGAAAAATATCAAATAAATAATGAAGAATCAATGAAATAAGCAACAATGGTGAAGAAAGGTGAACTGATGGAGGTGTTTGAATCACAAGATGGACGAGGCGGTGGCACACGGGCGTGGTGTCGAACACGAGCGTGGACTGCGTGCTCGCTAGCGTAGAAGAGGAATGGGAAAGGAAAAAAAATGAGGGGGAAAAGGAGTAAAGGGAAGTGAAGGGGTGAGGGTGCAGAGTCACCGATGGCCGGAATAGGAAGGGGATAGGGTGTTTGGGGAACATAGCTAGGGTTTTAGGGTAAAATTCTAGGAAAGATGAGTCGTTGGTTGTTTTAAATAGGGAGTAGAACACGGTCAAAGGCCACGCCCGTGTGCCCTTTTATTCAGCCCTTGTGTTTCGAGAATTTTGAATTTGGGCGCGTCTAAGTATTAGACCATGCCCATGGTCCCTGGGCGTGTTATGTCACATGGCCAAATCACACGGCCGTGTGATGCTTCATTCGTTTCTCCCACGCCCGTGGTAATTAGTTAGTATCCATCATGACCTAAAGGCACAGGCGTGTCTTACGCCCATGGGATTCTTTCAGTTTTAACCACGGCTTCTAGCCACAGGCGTGTCGCACACTCGTGTCACTTATTCAGTATCGACCACGGTTGTATCGCACGGTCGTGGCATTTTTATCTCAGGCCGTGTTTTCGAGTTGTTTCACCCACGGTCGCATCGCACGGTCGTGATGTTTTATCGTAGTCCGTGTTGGGGAAAAGTTTTTCTTCCTTGGCCCACACAGTCTTTGCCACACTAATGTCTCCTCCCGTGGTGTCCATACGGCCACTTCCACGGTCGTGTGCTAGGCCGTATGGGTAGAAAATCCTACGCCTATTAGATTGGTTAGTTCTTAGATAGATGCTAAAAATCAGAAATATAGATGTTAGTGAGGTTTGTGCTCGGGTTGCCTCCCGAGAAGCGCTCGTTTAAATTCTTAAGCTAGAATTTCCTTGTTTTCATTTCTATATGAAGGTTCACGGAGCTGAAGCTCCTCTCTCATCTCTCTAAAACCTTCACCATTATATATTTTAAGTAGCTGACCATTTACCTTGAATGTGCCATAAGTCAGATGAGTTACCTTGATTGTGCCAAAAGGAAAAATAGTTTTGATTATGAATGGACCTAACCATCTTAATTTTAGATTTCCATGAAATAATTTGAGCCTTGAATTGTATAGCAGAATAAGATCTCTCACTTCGAATTGCTTCGGTTGCTTCAAACGGGCATCGTGGCATCGCTTTGTTGTCTCCTTATATAGACGTGAGTTCTCGTAGGCATTTGATCGCCACTCATCAAACTCATTTAACTATATCAATCTTTTCTCACCCGCAAGTTTAAGATCGTAATTTAAGAATTTTATTGCCCAAAATGTTTTATGCTCTGATTCAAATGGCAGATGACAACTCTTTCCATAGACAAGTCTGTATGGGGATGTTCCTATAGGAGTTTTAAAAGCGGTTCTATGGGCCCATACGACATCGTTTACTTTTAATGCCCAATCTTTCCTATTTGATTCTACGGTTTTCTCTAGAACACGCTTAAGCTCTCTATTAGCTACTTCAACTTGTCCACTAGTTTGAGGGTGATAAGGGGTAGTTGTTCTGTGTGGCACCCCATATTTCTTTAAGAATTTATCAAATTGAGTATTACAAAAATGAGTACCCCTATCACTAATAATTGCTCTAGGTGTTCCAAATCAAGATAAGAGTTTCTTAAGAAATCTTACTACCACTCTCGCATCATTAGTGGGTGAAGCTTGAGCTTCAACCCATTTTGACATATAATCAACCACTACTAAGATGTATTTATTCCCAAATGAGCTATGGAATGGTCCCATAAAATCAATACCCTATACATCAAATATTTCACATGATAGCATATATGTTTGAGGCATTTCATTACGTTTAGAGATATTATATGTTCTCTGACATCTATCACACGAACTAACATACCTGTTAGCATCCTTGAACAGGGTGGGCCAATAAAAACCTAATTCGAGCGTTTATGTGTTGTCCTAGACCCACTGTAATGTCCTCCTGTTGGTCCTGAATGGCAATGTTCTAGGATTTTGCTTGCTTCTGCCTTTGTAACACATCTCCGAATTACTTGATCTACAAATATAAAAAGAGAAAAGGGTCCTCCCAAAAATAGTTTTTGACATGAGCAAAGAATCGCCTCTTTTGATGGTGTGTTAACCCTTTTGGTAGGATGTTAGCAACTAAATAATTCGCAATATCTATGAACCAAGGTACCTCTGTAACACCCATAACCCGTATCCGTCGCCGGAGTAGGGTTACGAGACATTACTCGTCAAACCCCAATCAACGCACTCTTACAAATATTATTATATTAATTAATTGTAATTAATCCCTGCTATCACAATTAAATATGTACTTTCATTCTAAAATTATAATGCTAACAAGCTTATTACAATTAATAACTTTACTAGCTTATAAAAACAAGTTTCAATCAATTAAAAAATAAAACACTATTCATTTGGTCATTTTTGAACACCTTAGCCGAATATGTACATCAATATATACCAATCAAATGCATTATTATTCATGACAAAGCTTTGCTAATTACCATTTTCATCCATCTACATTATCAGTTAATTCATGATCTATGACATGATCAAATTACGCAAAACCAAGCTCATGTAAACTTAATCATATTCTTTTCAAATGTGCTTAACTTAGGAATATACTTATAATGTTATTAATACAAATCATATAACTATATATATACATAATCACATGTGCCCTATCACTAAATATTCACCAAAATAATTTAACCATTCTAACCTCATGTCCGAATGCACATGAATATCAAATAAAAATATAAACTCCAAACTACCAATACCATGGCGAATATTACAAGTAAGTATACTATAATTTGATCATTAGTATTTCACACATAACATAATATGAACTAAACTTTCATGATATATCCGAACATGATAATTTAATAACAACATAAACAAGCATTACTAAACCATTTTCAAATATATATATATATATATAGCAATCTATTAACTTGCTAACATATTACGTGCTTTAAATCATCTAACATCCAACATTTATCCTTATTAGCTAAGTGCATATCCCAATATTACACCATATATGTATATCATATGATCGTTTTCCATGTATGATTTAAAGCATGACCGCATGCAAATATCTAATGGTATTTTAATGCAAGCTACCATATCAAATATGAAACCCAAACTTAACCAAAAGCAATGACCTTATTCGCAAGGCTATATTTATATTTACAATCTGACATCATTCATTATTTATCAAAACAAAGCCTATACATGCCTTTGATTCAAAAGTTTACAAAACATAACTATACCAAAGAGAGTGATAGTGTGGTCGACTGTCTTGATGATCCCCTGAGCCAGTAGTTGAATTATTGATCTATAAAATAGAGCACAAACATAAACAGAGTAAGCTCACTGGCTTAGTAAGTCTTAAGCAGCTTTACAGCTCAACTAGGTATTCAATTAGATTGAATAGAATAACATTATTAACATTTATGAACTGACAAAACATATATAATACCATGGCCGATTATCAATGTTCACATCTAGTGAATAATATTCAACGTACACTTAAAATATGAAACTTATCAATGGTACCCAGATTGCTAATCAATACATATATATTTTCACTTCAACCGAATAATACTTTACGTGTACATTTAAAATAAGGGTACATAATTGAATATATATACATTTATCTATATGTATAGCTCATGGCGAACCTATATAGGTATAATTTCTCATATCAATATAATAAACTCAAGTAAGCAAGTAAACATATCAACTCAATGTCTTTTCTAATCACATATCTTAAGTACCGAATATATAAACACATTTCTATCAACTTGATTATTCAAGAAGCATCACATATATCATAAACTTGATTCGATACATAACTTTTGGTCGAACACTATAGTAATAAACCTTGGCTTATTCAAATACCATCATAACTAGACCATTTCATTCATAAGCATAAGCTCGTATTAAAAATCAACGGTATAAAACTACTCGACCAAAGGTCCGAGATTTAAACACCAAACAACACGAAGCACGCTAGGCATTAAAGCCCGAAATGAATCACCAAAGACAAAGCACGCTAGGCATTAAAGCCCGAAATAAATCACCGGCACGAAGCCTGCTAGGCATTAAAGCCCGAAATAAATCACCAAGACGAAGCACGCTAGCATCAAAGCTTGATATGTAACACCGGCACAAGGCCTGCTAGGCATCAAAGCCCGATAAATAACACCGGCACGAGGCCTGCTAGGCTTAAAGCCCAATAATCAACCCAATCAACATTCCCATACACATTACTTAATGCTACAATCACATCCATCTCGTATACTTTATTTTACAATTTCATGTTAAACCGAACATAATTATCCACATCACATTCAACAACCAATTTTACTACAATTTCATACCCCACATTCGGCCTATATATATTTTCATGCCTTAAATACCAAACTTTATCATGTACTACTTTCGTAAATAATTTCTCGATATAAATTTACTTAAGGACTTACCTCGGTTGTCGATAGACCGTGCAAATCGGCTATTCGAGAACCTTCGTCTTTTCCTGATCTAAATCTGTTTTTCTTTGTTATTGATCTAAAACACATTAAAATTTAGCTCATTCAAGTACATTTCATCTCAATTTAGTCCCTAAGCACATAAATAGGCAAATTACCATTTTACCCCTAGGGTTTCACCTTTTTACAATTTAGTCCAAATTACATAAAATGCAAAATACACAAAATTTCCTACAACACTTAAGGGCGAATGTTTATAGAGATTATACAAGTCTATATTTTCATTTATTTCATGTTTTAGTCCTTTAAGAATTTATTCTTCTCAAATTAGTCCCTAACATTTAATTTCACCAAAACTTCTAACTCAAAAAAATGATGATCTAACACATACAATTCATAATCTACTATCAAACATTACATGCCATGAATATACCACCATAGCCGAATCTTGATGTGCCAAAATCTCAAAAATTGATACATGGGTTATATAGTATTCAAAGTAACAATTTCAAAAATGTAAAAATTATAAAATACCAAGCAAAGTACATACCCTAATTGAAGCCCTCAAGTTGCCAAAATTAAGCTCCAACAATGGAGTTTTTCACCCTCCACATTCGGCCAAGAGAAGAAGAACAAGGTATGTTCTCTTTCTTCCCACTTTCTTTCATTATTTTATGCCTTAAAATTAAAGGTAATATTATTTATTCATTACCTAATATAAAACATATAATTATAAACAAAATTTTGTTTTTATTTCTCATATATGCCGTCTACTATCTAAAGGAATGGGCTAATTGTCCTTTTAGGACATCCACTTTAAAAGACACAATCAAAAAGGTACATTTCACTTTAGCATGCCACTTTTACTCTTTATGCGATTAAGTCCTTTTTATCAAATTGAGCACTTAAACAACAAAATTTTTCTACTAAACTTTCACACACTTTAATTCACACATAATAAGCACAAAATAAAATATTAAAATATTTCTCTGTCTCGAATTCGTGGTCCCGAAACCACTGTTCCGATTAGGGTCAAATTCGGTCTGTTACAACCTCGAAGTTGGTTATAGTAAAGAGTTGTTCTTCAGGAAACGAGTCATTTATCTCACTCTCATCGAGTTCTTTGATATGTGGATTTTCAAGCCTAGAAAGATGGTCTGCTGTGAGATTTTCAGCTCCTTGCTTATCCTAAATTTCCAAATCAAATTCCTGTAAGAGTAAAATCCATCTTCTGAGTCGAAGTTTTGCATCAGATTTAGTTAAAAGATAACGAAGAGCTGAATGGTCAGTGTAAACGACAACTTTAGATAATATCAAATACTATCTAAATTTATCAAATGCAAAAAACCACTGCAAGAAACTCTTTTTCTATGGTGGTGTAAATTTCTTGTGCGGCCGTTAATGTCTTACTAGTGTAATAAATCAGCTGGAAGTGCTTGTCTCTTCGTTGTCCCAAAACTGTACCTATTGCAAAATCACTCGCATCACACATTAGTTCAAAGGGTAAATTCCAATCAGGTGCAATTATAATTGGAACATTTATTAATTTATCTTTGAGGATATTAAATGCATCTAAACATTCCTGATCAAAATTGAAAGGTACATCTTTTTCTAGTAATTTCGTTAAAGGCTTAGCTATTTTAGAAAAATCCTTAATAAATCTTCTATAAAATCCAGCATGTCTTAAAAAGCTTCTAATAGCCTTAACTGAACTAAGAGGAGGTAATTTTTCTATGGTTTCAATTTTTGCTTTATCAACCTCAATCCATTTACTAGAAATTTTGTGACCTAACACAATCCCTTCTCAAACCATAAAGTGACACTTTCAAAACTTAAAATGAGCGATTTTAAACAAAACTTAAGTGGATCTGAAAATGGGTCTCAAAAGTTCTTCTTAGTAACCCATATTCGGTCCTAACGATTAGGCGGGTTTGAGTTTACAAATTGGTATCGAGCCGTGTTCAAACTTCATTTGGGGGCCCAAGGCCCAAAAATGTTTTAGTAGGCCTTATTAATTGTTTTGGGTTTTTAAGCGACATGGCCAGAGTCTCCAAGACCGATCCGCCCAGTAAGTACCTCTAAACTTCTTTGTGAATTATCTTACAGAGAAGGGTAGGAAGCATGGAGCGTAGATAGAACTGAAGAATTTGAACCCTAGGATTAGATTACTCAAACACACAAGCTAAACATAAGACTTA
Source organism: Gossypium rotundifolium (assembly GCA_025506655.1). NCBI lineage: Eukaryota > Viridiplantae > Streptophyta > Magnoliopsida > Malvales > Malvaceae > Gossypium > Gossypium rotundifolium. The sequence continues at coordinate 116,438,879 of CP106727.1, read as the reverse complement.
AAGAACTAAACCAATCTATGACTTAGTCATTGAGCTAGGGTGTGGTAACCCCTATACGCATGTCTAGGATTGGAGCAGGAAGAGCTGGTATTTAAGCGGTCAGAGTGACTCACCACCTCTTGCAGTATCCTACACGGTGCGTAGCTTGGGTTCACCCTAACTCGGAGGGCTCATGGTGTGGTAACCTCGTAGCATGTCTAGAAAGGTTCGGTGGGAGCTTGGTATTTAAGCGATCCGCGTGACTCACCTCCTCTCCACGAGCAACACACTGGTGCGTAGCTTGGGTTCACCCTGACCAAGAGGGCTCGGTCATAGGCCAAACATAATGACTAAAACCCGAAAGGGAATTAGCCTTGATTTTCGAAAAAATGATGAAACAACAACACTTGGTTTTAAAACTTTTCAAATCACCCCTTCAAAAGTAAGAACAACTCTTTTACAACGTTTTCCTCGAAAAGTTCTATTTGTGGAAAAAATACGAAAATGCCCTTGGGGTAAAATTTCTAAAATACCTTGGTCCATAAAATATCAAATCAATGATTTTGTCCAAAAATTTTAACTATTCTATAATTATTCAACAACTTAGCCTTGGAAATCATCAAGCAAAATATTTGGTTTGGAAAAATTACAAGCCAATTAAGCACAAGGTTCGTTTCTTCACATCTCATTAGAACTCATTTTAAATTTTTAAGGCAAAGATGGAAATAATTACGAATCTTGAAAAATCATCCATGAATACCTCCATAATATCTTCCACAAGTTCATCAAAGATGGCTAGCATGCAGCTCTGAAAAGTAGCAGGAGCATTACATAATCCAAAAGGCATTCTACGATAAGCAAACGTGCCATATGGACATGTAAATGTTGTCTTTTCTTGATCCTCAGGAGCTACTGGGATTTGGAAGTAGCCATAGAGTACGTCTAGGAAGCAATAGTACATATGCCCAGATAATCTTTCTAACATCTGATCAATGAAGGGTAAAGGAAAGTGATCTTTTCTCGTAGAATCGTTCAACTTCCTATAGTTAATACAGACTCTCCAACCTGTGACTATTCTTGTTGGAATCAATTCATTCTTTTCGTTGGCTACAACAGGCATGCCTCCCTTCTTTGGAACAACCTGTACAGGACTTACCCAAGTGCTGTCAGAAATAGGATAAATAACTCCAGCATCTAGAATTTTAATTACCTCAACTTTAATAATTTCCTTCATGTTGGGATTCAATCGTCTTTGAAGTTGCACACATGGTTTATATTCATCCTCCATTAAAATTTTGTGGGTGCAAAATGATGGACTTATCCCTTTAATGTCAGAAATTTTCCAAGCTATGGCTCTTTTATGCTCCTTTAATACATGTAGTAACTCATCTTTCTCATTAGGTTTTAATTCCGAAGAAATAATTATCGGTAGTGTAGAGTTATCCCCTAGGAATGCATACTCTAAGTGGTTTGGTAATTGTTTCAATTCCAATTTGGGAGGCTCTTCAATAGAGGGTTTTGTTTTAGTTTGTCGTTTATTTCAATGCCCTCATACTTCTTTTGTCTTAGGGAAGAAGTATTAGAATTTAACTCACTTTTTATCTCCCCTATCTCATCGGTATCGTCGTCTGCCCCCTCACCTTGGGTAAGACACAGTTCCAATGTGTCTTCCTGCATGATTTCCTGAAAAGAGTATTGAATAAAATGATCAATAGCATCAAGAAAATAACAGGAAACATCTTGCTCTCTAGAATATCGCATCGCATCATAAATTTTAAAAAAATTTCCTTGTCGCCTACCCTTAGCACAAGTTTACCATTACCTACATCAATAATAGCTCTAGCAGTAGCTAAAAAGGGGCGTCCTAAAATTAAAGGCACCTCAACGTCCTCATCCATGTTAAGCACAACAAAATCGACAAGGAATATAAATTTATCGAATTTTACCAGAATATCTCCAATAATTCCTGTAGGATATTTAATAGATCTGTTAGCTAATTGAATACTCATCCTAGTGGGTTTTGGTTCCCCAAGACCAAGCCGCTTGAACATTTTATAAGGCATTAAATTAATACTAGCACCTAAATCAGCTAGTGCTTTCTCAATATTTAAATTACCAATTAAACAGGGAATAGTGAAACTTCCTGGATCTTTCAATTTGGTTGGTAGCTTATTTTGGAGAATAGCTGAACATTCCTCATTAAGTTCCACGGTTGATAGTTCTTCAAACTTCCTTTTATTTGTCAAAAGCTCATTTAAGAATTTTGTACATGTCGACATCTACGAAATAGCTTCAACAAAAGGTAAGTTAATATGTAATTATTTAAAAAGTTCAAGAAATTTACCATATTGTGCGTCTATGCATTTTTCTTCAACTTTGCCAGATATGGGATCGGTGGTTTATATTCTTTAAGTACCGGTGTTACATTTTCATTTACTTCCTCACCCTTTTCCTTATCAGTTTCTTGTGGAGTCTTTTTTTCAGCTTCAACCAATACCTTCCCACTCCTTAGTGTAACTGCCTTCACATGCTCTTTTGGATTGGGTTTGGTGTTGCTAGGTAAATTACTTGATTGCCTTTCAGAAACTAACTTGGTCAGCTATCCAATTTGATTCTTAAGCCTTGAATTAATGTTTGCTGATTTTTCAATGTCGTTTCGGTATTCTGAAAATGAGTTTCTGACACCAAAATAAACTTTGCTACAATATCCTCAAGGTTCTATTTTTTCTCTTGTGGGTAAGGTTGCTGTTGAAAGCCTAGAAGGGGTTGTTGTCTCTGATTTCCTTGGTCACCCCATGAAAAGTTTGGGTGGTTCCTCCAACCTGGATTGTAAGTGTTACTATAAGGGTTATTTTGAGGTCTAGAATTATTAACCATAAAGTTCATCTGTTCGCTCTCTATACCCGGATTGTAGGGTGGGTATTCTATAATGTTCGTCCCTCCTCCATTTGTATCCATTACATCACTGGATGTACCTGCGAAGAACTATGCAAATCATCAATCTTTTTATTTAACAGTTCTACCTGGTTTGATAGCATGGTCACAGCGTCGAGGTTGAAAACACTGGCGGCTTTTGTTGGCTTTGTCATCATAACTTGCCACTGATAGTTATTTAGTGCCATCTCTTCTATAAACTCATAAGCCACTTTAGGGGTCTTGTTATTTAGGGTTCCACCGGTGGCTGGATCAATCAACAGCCTAGTTGAAGGGTTCACACCTTTATAAAAGGTTTGAACCTGTAGCCACAAAGGTAACCCATGGTGAGGGCATCTCCTTAGTAGATCTTTATATCTCTCCTATGCGTCGTAGAGTGTTTATAGATCCATCTACACAAAAGAAGAAATATCATTCCTCAACTTAGCCGTTTTAGCCAGCAGAAAATATTTTAACAAAAAATTTTCAGTCATTTGGTCCCATGTAGTGATTGATCCTCGTGGTAACAAGTTCAACCACTGTTTAGCTTTGTTCCTCAATGAAAAGGGAAACAATCGAAGGTGAATGGCATCATCAGAAATGCCATTAATTTTGAAAGTGTGGCAAAACTCTAGAAACTTTTCCAAGTGATTGTTTGGATCCTCATCCTGCAAACCATCAAACTGAACAAATTGTTGAATGATCTAAATAGTGTTAGGTTTCAGTTCAAAATTATTTGCAGCAATAGCAAGTCTAACAATACTTGATTTGATTCCTGTTAAATTAGGTTTAGCATAATTATACATAGTACGAGAAGCAAGATTTTGATTCACTGGATTTGCGGCAACCACAGGAGGTAGCGGATTATTTTTAGCCATCTCTTCGGTATTATTGGTTTTGTTTTCTTGCTCTTCTTCTATGTATTGTAGGCTTTGCCTTATTTCTCTTCGGTTTTTGTGAGCGGTAGCTTCTATATTGCTGTCAAAAAGTAATGGTCCTAACGGGTTTCTTCTAGTCATAAATTAAAATTACCTGCTAGAAGCAAATAAAAGAAAAATTAGCAAAAATAAAAATAAATTGTAAATAGTAAAAATGGCTAAAGTAATAAAAATTTAGTGTTCCTAATATCTTAGTCCCCGGCAATGGCGCCAAAAACTTGATATGGTCTCAAACTAACTATGATCATAATAAAGGCAAGCGCACCTATCGTTTATAGTGTAGTTCTGGTAAGACCGGTAATATCGTATCCACAAGGACCAAGAGTATTAGTAATTACTACCTTTTTTATTATCTAGCCTAAGAATTGGAGTGATTTCTTTTAAACTAAAAAATTAATTAAAAACGACAACGAAAGAATTAGGAAAATACTTTTAGACAACTTATATGAGATAGGCAATACCTAAGGAAGAATCCACCTAGACTTCACTTATTACTTTTGATTCATATGATTTATTCACTTGACTTAATCCGTAGAAATCCCTGATTTATGTTAATATCTATTTCAAGACTAAAAAAGACTAACTCTAGGTTGATTAATTGAAATTTCTTTCTAATTAAAACCCCTATTGTCGCATTAACTAGATCTATGGAATCCCTTATTAGATTTGACTCTAATCCGATAGATTTTTGTCGCCCTATTTATAGGGTTGCAATCTACTCCGCTTAATTGTGTTGATCTACTCTTAATCAGGGACTTTTGCTCCTTTGAATAAGCACATTCAACTTGAATCAATAACCTGAATTATCAAAACAAGAATAGAAACTCACAATTAAGAATAAGAACAAGTATTTATCTTATAAATCAAATAATAATAAGATTCGTCTAGGTTTCATCCCCTTAGATATTTAAGGGATTTAGTTCATACTGATAGAGGGAAACATATTAGAATAGGGAAAACAACAAATCATAAGAAAACCCAAAAACTTCTAAAGAACTTGATGGGAGATCGTCGGTCTTGATGGAGATCCTTCTCCTAAGCTGTTCCCGATGGCTGTCTTGGAGTATTTTCTGCCTTCTACTCGACGTCCTCTTTTAGGTTTCCCCCTAGGGTGTTTATATAGGCTTTGGAACACCTCTCTTGGCCCACAAGTAGCCTATTCCAAATAGAATTCATCTTTGCTATGGCAGGGATACGTCCGTGTGACACGCCCGTGTTCGACTCCTTAGATCGTGCTTGCTTCTGCTCGCCACACACGACCATGTGGTTAGGCCGTGTACGTCGATCCAGGCCATGTCTCAGTTTTGCTCAAAACACACGGCCGTGTCTGTTAGCCCAGGCCATGTGAGTTCCTAAGGTAGGCCCATTTTGTCCTGTTTTGGCCCATTTCTCATTCTTTTCGACTCCCTAAGCTCTCTTGAGTGTAAAACATGAAATTTAGGGATTAGAAGCATCGAATTCATCAAATCTAATAAGAATTCATCCAAAAATAAGCCAACTAAGGGGTTAAAATATGTTTAAATTATGGTTTATCAATTTTCCATTTCCAAATAAAAATCATTCATAATCAATCACATTGTCCCTAATACGAGTCTACGAGGCCCAAATTATGCATTAGAAATGGTTCGAGACTAAACCAATAACTTAGGAAATTTTTGGAAAGCTTAGAAATTTTTCAAAATACAAGAGACGCATGCCCTTGTGGCCCAGTCGTGCAAAAACACGCCCGTGTCACAGGTCGTGTGGACATTCGAAGTTGGATCACATGGCCGTGTCCTAGCCTATGTCCGACTCCGTATAACTCTCTGACTTGGGTCACCCGGCCAACACACACGTCCGTGTGACTAGCCCATGTGCCATTCGAAATGGCCACACACATCCATGTACTAGGCCGTGAGCTAGGCCATGCCAAAACTGTAGGGTATATTGACTTATGCCACACAGTCAAGTCACACGCCCGTGTGCTGGGCTGTGTGGAGCATACTGACTTGATTTATAATTAAACACTAGGGGACACACGACCGTGTCACTTGATCGTGTGTCACACACGGCTGAGACACACGCCCGCGTCTCTGCCCGTGGGAAAAAAATAGGCTATTTACCAAGCCATCTTTCTCACCCAAACTTTCATTCACCTACACAAACCAAATGACATATAACATGGCATAAATAGGCATTCCAACCAATCTCAATCAAGTATAATTCATGTTATTTCCATACTAAGAACTATAATACTCATAACATCATGACTTGCCTATACAAAACATACCAAATTCACATTCACAATCTCACCTAAATGATCACTTTCAATTATACATCGCTTTACCAAATGCCACAAGCATACCAATCTCAAATTTCAACCATTTGAAACTCCAAACACTAATTCACATCAAGCATCTATATAGCAATTATACACAACATATCAAAAGGACATTTGCACATATATATACATCACCAAACATACCAAAATAAGCCAAATTACATGGCTATACACATAATCAAGCACTTATCATTTACAAGCCAAATCAAATGGCTAAATCCATTGTCGAAACCATTTTTTTTGAAGGTTAAAAAGGGGAATCGACTTTAAAAATAAAGAAATGGAGTCACCACCGATCTTTTATTTAAGATGTGATCGGATCACCTTGAGATGAATTATTTTAATAAAACATTTTTATTAAAACAATAATTTTGGTCTACGAAATTTAAGAAAGCGGGTTCGGGAGTCGGTTACGCACGAGGAAGGATTAGCACCCTCGCAACGCCCAAAATCGGTACCAGATTGATTAATTAATGTCCTGATGTCAAAATTTGAAAAGATTCTAGATTACGATCCATTTACTTAATATATATTTGGACAGAATCATATTGGATGCCAAAGCTTCTTATTTCGAAGAAATAAAATGCCGTACTCAGTAAGTTAGGGCACCACATCTTATATTCTCAAAATTAGGTTTATCCTTCGACATTCAATACTCATACATTTAAAAATGAGAAGGATATTCAATTATTTGGGTCAAATGAAAAATTGCAACCCAGTAAGTTAGGGCACTATTTCTCAAAATTCCCGAATACGGAATATTACCTTTGTTCTTTTGAAATTCTTATCTCGAGATGATAAAATATCACACCCAGTAAGTTAGGGCGCAATATCTCAACTTCTCGAGAATAAGTTTTTTATTTAAAATATCGTGCATTTTGATTTAAGAGAGAAAGGATACTCGGTTACTAGGTTTTAAACGAGGAGAATCGGAACTCAGTAAGTTAGAGCACGATTTTCTCGAAACCCCTAAACACGAGCATTGCCTTATTTCAGAAAAACTTTAAATAATAAGAAAAATGATCTTTAAGACTAAAGTGACATTAAACACAACATTTTTCATAATATGCAATGGAATACTAATATACAAAGCCAACATCAAATATTACAATGATGAAGCACAAATAATTAATGGCTACTAATTAACAAATTATAATCCATGCAATAGCAATAATCATATAACGAAACTTTGACATTAACAATTGAAGAAATTAGAACAAAATATTATACAAAAAAAAAGATATGATGTATATTAATCTAAATAAATAATATTCATGAGATGAAAAGTTTATTATAAAAATGTATATATATATATATATATATATATATATAGCAACATATAAAATTATTTGTAATGAAATAAAATATGGTCTTTCAAATTAATAAATTATATACAATAAATTTAAAATAGAAAAACATATATATGTAAGCAATTTTAATGAAACTAAATGTACATATAGATAGGTTTAAGAGAAAATATATATATATAAAATAATGTGAGAACCAATAATGTGTATACATAAAATAAGATAGTAAAAATAATGTACACAAAGGTTTAAAAATAACAGTAAAAGTTTATAATAATAAACACATATATATAGATATATAAATGAGTTTAAAACAAGTACAGTCATGTCAAATAAGTAACATATATATATATAATAATAAATTAATTCAAATAGAATATATTAAAAAATAAATTAAAAATGAATAACGTAAGTAATTTATGATAATAATGTAATGCAAAGATAATAAATAATTTGAAATAAAATAAATTTACCAAAAACCGAGATTGAAAAGGCAAGGATTCAATTGAAACGAAAAAGCATTAAAAGGATAATTTGTGAACAGATAAAACTATTAAAACAGATTAAGGATCAAATAAGGTATGCACAAATGAACAGGATTAAAATGAAAATGTCCCAATTCCTAAACGCAAAGATATTGATTGGATTAAATCAAAACGCATTTGAATTACAGAGGCCAATTAAAAAACAAATAAAAGCATTTAGGGTCTAATCAAATAACAACGCATAAAAGGGGGACTAATCACGCAAATAACCCTCTCCTCATAAAACATGTAGACCCATGGATGTCGGGTCGGGTCGCGGGTCGGATGGCCTTGAAACGGCACCGTTTTGGCACCTGAAATCTACTCCCAAAACGAAGTCGTATGGGCTATGCTATAAAATGTCAAATTTAGATAAAAAATCATTTTCCAAATTTCTTTAAAAAAAAAAATCGAAATCTCTCAAAGCCTCTCCACTCTCTCAAACAACGAAAGGCGCCCTTTCTTCCTCCCTTTCGCCCGACGATTGGGCTTCCACGACGTTCCGTCGCACAACCATTGTTTTTTGTGGCCGAGGTCATGCAGAGAGGAGCCTTTGATGTTCCGTTCGAAGCTCCTATTTCGAACCCGATGGCGACGACGGAACGAGCACTCCGACGACGTGTCTCGGTTCAGGTAAGGTCCTTTCCCTTCTTATTTTGCTTTATTTTCGCATGCCCAAAATGAATAAATTGAAAGCCAACCCAACAGGATTTGAAAAATTAAAAGAGATTAAAATAATAAAAAAACCTTCGAATTTATGTTTCTTTGCATATACGACGTATATTTGAACATGAAAATAGACTGAAAATCGCCTCGAAAATATACCTTTTTTTTCTTTCTGTATTCAAAAAAAATGCCCCCTTTACAATGGTGTGTTTCGGCCCTTTAAAGCCAAAAATCGAGAATAAAACTAAAACAAAAAAAATTAAAAATTACAACTGTTTTTTGTTCTGTATTTGTTGTTGTTGTCATCTAATTTGCAGGTACGAAGGCGACGTGGTTGTACGGAGGCGCTGGCAGTACATATGCTGCGTGGGGGCGCACGGGGGGCGCGCGTGGTGCCAAAACGACGCAAGGCTCGTGCGAGGGACGCAGTAGCCCAACCGTCAGCAGGGCTGCGGCTCATGAAGCTTCCAGAAGGTTTCTAGAGTTTCTGTTTAGCCACTGGTTTTGGGCTATTCGTCATTGGGCCGTCACCATTGGTTTGGGCTTAGTGGTTTCTGTTTGGTTAATATTGGGCCAGAATCAGGATTGGGCTTGTAATTTTATTTCTGGGTTTTTGTAACTGTTTATGGACTTTTAAGGACTTTTTATTTTTTTTTGTATTTTATAGTTGTTTTTGTTTTTTTTTTATATTTTGGTTCAATTTTGGTTTTAAAAAGGGGCCGGACGAAAATTGGGTCTTACAACTGCGCCTCTTTGCTCATTTTTGTGTAACGAGAATAGAGTAAAGACTTCAAAAAGGGCCAATTTTGTCCGGTCATGCCTCTTTCAATGCTTTTTCTTCTTCCAGTAGCCTCATTCCATCCCACTGCATCTTCAAAGGCATAGGAACTATCGCTTCGATCTGCTCCAATGTAATTTCAGGGAGAAGAGATTTGTAGCTTTGATCTTCTCCACTGGAACTTTGAGGAGATGAGAATTTAGAGAGAAGAGATTCGTAGCTTCAATCTCCTTATTGAAACTTCTCGAAAATAAAGTTGGATCCTCGTTGTAAACTCTGGGAGACGGGATTTGTAATTTCAATATACCCCGCTGGAACTTCGAGGTGATAAGAATTCAGAGAGAAAAGATTTGTAACTTCAATCTTCTTACTGAAACTTCTCAAAATAAAGTTGGATCCTCGTTGTAAACTCAGGGAGACGGGATTTGTAATTTCAACCTACTCCGCTGGAACTTCGAGGTGATAAGAATTTAGAGAGAAGAGATTTGTAACTTCAATCTTCTTACTAAAACTTTTGAGAAATAAAGTTGGATCCTCATTGTAAACTCAGGGAGACAGAATTTGTAATTTCAACCTACTCCACTGGAACTTCGAGGAGATAGAAATTCAGAGAGAAGAGATCCGTAGTTTCAATCTTCTCTGCTGAAACTTTAAAGAAATAAGGATTGATCCTCATTGTAAACTCAGGTAGGAGGGATTTGTAGCCTCAACCTACTCCACTGGAACTTCGAGGAGATACAAATTCAGAGAGAAGAGATTTGTAGTTTCAATCTTCTCTGCTGAAACTTCAAAGAAATATGGACTGACCCTCATTGTAAACTTAGGGAGGAGGGATTTGTAATTTCAACCTACTCCACTGGAACTTCGAGGAAATAAGACTTGTATGGCTTTGATCTGCTCCTGCAACTTCAAGATTGCCAGATCTGTTATCTTCGATCCGCTTCGCTCAAGAAGGTAAGATCTTCGAACTCATCGATGTTGCGACAACATCCTCTAGGGGACCTGTCCTGTAAAATCAGTTTTGTGTTTATGCAAAATGGTTAGGATGCAATGATCAGAATGAATCTAATACTCCTAACTAAATGTATTATGGATGACATTTGCATGAATGCATAACAATGGTCCTTTTACAAAGATTAGGATGCAATGATAGGAATTAATCAAATGCCCCTAAATAGATGTGTGACATTTGTATGAATGCAGAATGTCATGAGAATGATTTCTTACAATGATTAGGATGCAATGATCGGAATGAATCAGATGCTCCTAACTAAATATGTTTTGCATGAGTGCAGAATTTCATGAGAATGATCCCTTTTTAAAAGATTAGGATGCAATGACCGGAATGAATCTAATGCTCCTAACTAAATGTGTCTTATGGATGACATTTGTAAGAATACAAAATGTCATGAGAATGATTTCCTACAATGATTAGGATACAATGATCAGAATGAATCTAATGCTTCTAACTAAATGTGTTTTGCATGAATGCAGAATTTCATGATAATGATCCCTTTTTAAAAGTTTAAGGTGGTCATCGCTCATTGTTTATCGTATATATCATCGATGTCTTATCTCAGCGATCTTGTTCTACCGGTATTCTCAATAGAAAACTCGAGAAAACAAATATCCTCCTTAACAGATTTGCCCCACTGTAACTTCAAGGTTCATCTTATTGTGACTTAGGGGTATAAGATTTGAATCTTTTCCCATCTATCCCAGTGCAACTTCAAAATGTAGGTTTGTTTCTTCTTCAATCCATCCTATTGCTATTCAGAGGTATAGGATCCGTATTAGCTTCCCTCTATTGATCACTCCCCGAGTGACCCAACCAGATGTGTATGCATGATGCTCGCAAGGATGCAGAATATCATTTTTCTTGCGAATGATTCCCCTTTTACACTTGGGTTAACATTGCCCATTTTCGTCGAGATTGTATCATCAACTATTTTTAACAGAAAATTCGATGAAATAGCCTCAATTTAGACTCTTCCTTAAACTTGTTGAGTTTTAAACAATAGTCCTATTTCGAGTTCCTATATTATTCAGAAATTTCCAGAGTAATATGCGAAACTCATTTTATGAAAATATTATTAGTCCACTAATCATTATTTCAATACAAAATGCCTGAAAAAATCATAACCATGGACAAGAAGGAAATTAATTAAGAGCATAACTCGAAACAAATAAGTTATGCAAAGATAGCAATCGCAATCAAGAAAGAAATTTATTGTGAGTCATATTTTGAAAAGAATAATATAATCACAAATAACAAATTTAAAATGGGTAAAATGGAAACTAGGTGTCCCAGATATCGCAGACTAAGCTTCTTTGTTCAAACTTCTTGAGGACCATTTTAAGCTCAATATGTGTTTAGAGGATCTAAAGTATTTTGTCGATGCCCCAAGACGTAGCATACTTCTTTATTTTTTAATTCAGGCATAGCAAGATTGTTGTATGCCCCCTTTGATCAAAATTTGAGCCGCCCTTTTCAGGTTTTCAACTCAAATCCCTTTGGTCTCAAAGCGCCTTTTGCGGGTTTTCGCCTTGGCCTCTCCTTTTTCTTTCTTTTTTTTTCCTTTTTTTTTTGCTAAAAATTCTATTTTTCTTTTTTGAAATTTTTTTTCTTTTTTTTTGGATTCACTGGATTGGGCAGGTCCTTGTCATCTATCTCAGACAATATCCATACTTCCCCAGAATAGGCCTTATTTGCTGCCTAAACTCCTTCCTGATTTGGCATCTTCTTTCTTCTGAAGTCCCTTTTGCATGGGAAAAAAATCTTCTTCAAAGCCCTATCATGAAATTTTCTAGGGCGAATCATTTTTGTTGAGAGCTTGCATCAGCTAACCGTGAAAGATAGCTTTTAACATCAACTGATCATTTTGAGATTGGATCTATTATGCCTCATCCAATTTCAGCTCTGACAGAATTTCGACTCCAATGGACAAAACCAATGAGAAATGTGTTGCCCTCGTGACAATCTTGGCCAAAGTTTGGTAAGCGTAGAGGGTAAATAGTAACTTCTGTATGCCAATCCTTACAAGTCTCGGTCTTTTTATGATCTTTTGTTTTTCTTTTTGGCTGCCTTTGTTGTACTGTGATGTGGCAGCTGATCTTTGAACAAACCACAAAATTTTGACATTGTGCGGTTAAATATGATCTTTTCGACATTTTTTTGTCGGTATTATTTCTTTCTTTCTCTTTTCTTCTTCTTCTTCTTCTTCTTCTTCTTCTTCTTCTTCTTCTTCTTTTTGTATCCTGATGACTATCTACTTTGTAATATTAGCACATGAAGTGACTTTTACCATCTTAGTGAAGTAATCGACATCCACGAAAATCAATTGATGTTGGCTAGAATATTATTTCTGCATTGAGCTAGGCTTTGATCTTCATCTCCTTCCTTGGCTTGCGACGTAGGATCTATTTTTCATCTAGTATTAACAAATCAGAAGATATGTTACAATTTCTATCATCTTCAAAGTCTTGAGATCCCTTGGACCCATATTTCATTCAAAAAGGGAGTCTGTAACAACGTCGCTCATGTCATTGATATCTAGGTACCTAGGTACAAAGGCAATCCAAAGAATAAATGATTCTAAGGATAATTATTTTTATGGTATGGTTATGAAAGAATATTCTAAAACACAAAAGAATGTACAGTATGAAATGTAAAGAATGAAAAAAAAAAATATTTACTTAAAGAGATGCATTTTATTGAAATAAAAATTTTGGACACGAGCCTATTTCATAAAATGACTCTTATTGCCTCTAGGCTGAAAGCAATAAGTGTGTTTCGAATATTACTCTAGATTAGCCTTAAAAATACATGTCTCTTCCACAGTCCTATTGCTCAAAACACTCCCAAGCTCATATTTCTGCATTTGGCATGTCATCTAATTTCACAATACCCATGCCGATGAATTTTTCCACCAATTTCTTGAAAGCAAGGCAATTTTCTATCGAATGCCCCGTGACCCCCGCATGGTACTCACACTAGGCATTTGGGTCATATCATTTTGGATATGGAGGTTGCACTAGTTTCGAGTAGTGAGGAGCCACCTCATGTGCATCAAATAGGCTTTGATACAACTCCCTATATGTCATCGGAATTGGTGTAAACTAGAGTTGCTTTGCACTGGATTCTCATCATGATGAGCCCTGCTGACCAGTTGTCACAACCCTTGGTTGACCTACAGTGACTAATTTGGGACGCTTGCTCAAGCTGTTCACTTCATTTTCCCTATTTCTCAAGGCTGATCTTTTGGGACTTTCTTCAGCATCTATCTTTCCACTCTTTATGGCATTCTCAATCATTTCTCCAGTCATTATGATGTCTGAGAAGCTCTTTGTAGCGCTCCCTAGCATGTGAGTGATAAACGGGGCCTTCAGTGTATTAATAAAGAGCATTGTGATCTCTTTCTCTAGAAGTGGTGGTGCTTGGATGGCAACCTCTCTCCACCGCTGCGCATACTGTCTAAAACTTCCTTTGCCCTTTTCTCTATGTTTTGAAGAGTAATTCTGTCGGGAGTCATGTCTATCACATGACTGTACTGTTTCATGAATGCTTGGGCTAAATCTCTCCATGAACCAATTCTGGCACGACTCAACTGGTTATACCATTTGGCTGCTGCTCCTACCAAGCTATCCTAGAAGCAATGGATCAATAGTTGGTCATTATTAATGTACTCCGACATTCTTCTACAAAACATAGTAATATGAGCAATTTAAAATAGAATTTGGATAAGTTTGTAATGAAATAAAATATGGTCTTTCAAATTAATAAATTATATACAATAAATTTAAAATAGAAAAAGATATATATGTAAGCAATTTTAAATGAAACTAAATGTACATATAGATAGGTTTAAGAGGAAATATATATATAAAATAATGTGAGAACCAATAATGTGTATACATAAAATAAGATAGTAAAAATAATGTACACAAAGGTTTAAAAATAACAGTAAAAGTTTATGATAATAAACATACACACACACACACACATATATATATATATATAAATGAGTTTAAAACAAGTACAGTCATGTCAAATAAGTAACATATATATATATAATAAAAAATAATTCAAATAGAATATATTAAAAATAAATTAAAATGAATAACGTAAGTAATTTATGATAATAATGTAATGCTTAGATAATAAATAATTTGAAATAAAAATAAATTTACCAAAAACCGAGATTGAAAAGGCAAGGGATTCAATTGAAACAAAAAAAGCATTAAAAGGATAATTTGTGAATAGATAAAACTATTAAAATTGGATTAAGGATTGAAATAAGGTACGCACAAATGAACAGGGATTAAAACAGAAAATGTCCCAATTCCTAAAACGCAGCATATTGATTGGATTAAATCGAAAACGCATTTGAATTACAGAGGCCAATTAAAAAACAAATAAAAGCATTTAGGGTCTAATCAAATAACAATGCATAAAAGGGGGACTAATCACACAAATAACCCTCTCCTAATAAAACAGGCGGACCTTATGGATGTCAGGTCGGGTTGTAACATCCTAAATTTTTGGGCCTATGCATTTAATGGGTGAATATGTGGAATGAGTTAATTTAAGTGTTAGGGGTCCAAATTGGGCTCAGGCTTAGGCAGAGGCCTTGATTAAAATTATCTATTTGGGCATTATAGGGTTTAAAAGGTAGCATCTATGTTTAAAATACCAAAGTGGGCTTGTGACCTAATCTTAGGAGGTGACGCCACACACAAGGAGTAAAGGGCCCAAATTTAAGTTTCATGGAGCCCAATTCTTTTAATTTAAGTTAGCTAAATTTTGGGCATTAGGATTAGGTGGAGTGGATGGCGACAAGGCTAAAATTTAGGGGTTTTAATGTTTAAAATATGTGGATAATAAGCGAGATAAAGGCTATTATTTAGGAATTTATTTTGTGTGGATAATAAGCGATAAAGGCTAAGATCTAGGGATTTTATGATTAAAATATGTGGATAATATGTTGATAAAGGAGGAGGAGTTACAGATAATTAAGTCTCTTTTAGATGAGCTAGTAGATTAAGATAAAGGAGAAAAGTTAGAATTTATCTACAAAGAGAGTGATGGCCAAGAATCCATCAACGAGAGGAGTAAAGAAACCACTACTACATGGCAAAGGGTTGCCGAATTTCCTATAAATAAGGGACTAGCTCCTTGTTTCGACATTAAATCCTCTCCCTTTGTGCTGAAATTCCTTAGCTTCTTTTCTCCAAATTTCTTTCTCTAATTTCTCTAAAAGCCAAAACTCCATTATTCTCTTCTTTCTTCTAAAAGCCAAAACTCCATTATTCTCTTCTTTCTCCTAAAAGCCGAAAACTCCATTATTCTCTTCTTTCTTCTAAAAGCTGAAAACTCCATTATTCTCTTTCTTCTCTAAAAAGTCAAAATCTCTATAGTTTTTATTTTATTCATCCTATTTGAGAAATTGTTCTATACTTCCGGCATTTAAATCCTCCATTGACATTGTCGAATTCTCTCTCTAGTACTAGCCGAATCCTCTCTCTAGTACTAGCCGAATCTCCTAAGTTAATTTAAGTGTTAGGGGTCCAAATTGGGCTCAGGCTTAGGCAGAGGCCTTGATTAAAATTATCTGTTTGGGCATTATAGGGTTTAAAAGGTAGTATCTATGTTTAAAATACCAAAGTGGGCTTGTGACCCAATCTTAGGAGGTGACGCCACACACAAAGAGTAAAGGGCCCAAATTTAAGTTTCATGGAGCCCAATTCTTTTAATTTAAGTTAGCTAAATTTTGGGCATTAGGATTAGGTGGAGTGGATGGTAGCAAGGCTAAAATTTAGGGGTTTTAATGTTTAAAATATGTGGATAATAAGCAGATAAAGGCTATTATTTAGGAATTTATTTTATGTGGATAATAAGCGAGATAAAGGCTAAGATCTAGGGATTTTATGATTAAAATATGTGGATAATATGCTGATAAAGGAGGAGGAGTTACGAGATAATTAAGTCTCTTTTAGATGAGCTAGTAGATTAAGATAAAGGAGAAAAGTTAGAATTTATCTACAAAGAGAGTGATGGCCAAGAATCCATCAACGAGAGGAGTAAAGAAACCAGCTACTACATGGCAAAGGGTTACCGAATTTCCTATAAATAAGGGGGACTAGCTCCTTGTTTCTGACATTAAATCCTCTCCCTTTTGTGCGAAATTCCTTAGCTTCTTTTTCCAAATTTCTTTCTCTAATTTCTCTAAAAGCGAAAACTCCATTATTCTCTTCTTTCTTCTAAAAGCCAAAACTCCATTATTCTCTTCTTTCTCCTAAAAGCGAAAACTCCATTATTCTCTTCTTTCTTCTAAAAGTGAAAACTCCATTATTCTCTTTCTTCTCTAAAAGTCAAAATCTCTATAGTTTTTATTTTATTCATCCTATTTGAGAAATTGTTCTATACTTAAGCATTTAAATCCTCCATTGACATTGTCGAATTCTCTCTCTAGTACTAGCCAATCCTCTCTCTAGTACTAGCCGAATCTCTAAGTTAAGGTAAGAGTAGATTTTGATTAGTTCTCATAATCTATTCCGATTTTGAAAAGGCAAAAGCAAAGCTAATAGTTTAATGGTTTATGATGGCGGCAAGTCGGGATTTGAAGGAAGCCTAGTCGACTAAATCTAAAAGCGAAATTCATAAGTCTCCAATTTGGGATTTTTAAGGTAAGAAGATTTTCCTAGATTTCTATTAGATTTCATCATTATATACAAGATTTTAACTTTATAAGGAGGATTAACGATTAAATATTATTATAGTAACTCGATAAGGATTTATGATGGAATTAAATATGGATCGAGCAAAAGAAAGAATCCTAAGTTTAAGAAGCGAGCGATGTCTGCTGTTCGAGTTTGGCCAATTGGTTGTGGACCAAACCTACGAACAACACCTTAGACAAATAGCGGTTGTGTCGACTAAGGATAGCGTCGATATAGAAAGCCTCGTTTTATCGGAATCGTGTGTAGATTCTTGACACATAAGCTTTGTTATATTATATGTATGATATGGGCTAAAAGCGAAAAAGGTTTGCTGATCTCTATCACACTAGTTAATCTGAATTATATGTATGTTATGGGCTAAAAGCCGAAAATGAGGTTTGTATGAGCGGTCGTATTACCCGAAAAGGGTAGGCAAGGGATGCAGTGCGTAATCATAGAAACTTCTCTATGTGTATCAAGTATGTAAAATATGTGATCTGTTTAGATAGTTTAATATTTTGATTCTTGCATGTATGCATGGGATGGGATTGATTGATTTACTGGAAGGGAGGCGGTCATGAGGCGATCGGTGGCTTTGCCACATAGGTCACATAGTGATCGGTCTTTATGATGAAAGACAAATTGTCGATATATTATTAAGGTTGCACAATGATCGGTGGCTTTGCCACATAGGTCACATAGTGATCGGTCTTTATAATGACAAAGACACAATTTATCAATATGGTGTGTAGCGGATGGAGGATTGATTGTAGAAATCTCCACGGTGTGATGGTTGGTACGGGGGTGTGTAGAGGATGGACTCATAGGTTTGGGATGGGCCATGTCGCATATTTTGTTACCCTTGTATACGGGCCAAGGCTCATAATGTGTTTGTGGGCCTCAAGCCTTTTTATGTGTTCTCGGGATTTGCACACTGAGTCTTGGTGACTCAACCTTTTATTTTTCCCAACATTTCAGGTGAGCAGTAGATCGTGAACATGGGAGCCGAGGCGGACTCAAGGGGCCATCAAGTTTTATTTCTACAAATTATTTCGGGATTTCTTTAAGTTTATTTTATTTTTATTTGGGATTTTTTTTAAGGCCCCTAGTTTTTATTCAACTAAGAAGTTTCCAATGTTATGCAACTTATAAATTTTATGTCAAGGTTTATTTATACTTAATAATACTAATATAAGATTTTATTTTTAAAATGTCACTTATTTACTCTAATAATGTCTAATTAACTTACTACTTCCAAAACCAACAAGGCAAAAGTTTTCAATGTACAAGTCGTGACACGCCAGATCCAGTCGAAATGCATGGGCCGAGTTTGGGGTGTTACATGGGTTGCGGGTCGGATGGCCTTGAAACGGCGCCGTTTTGGCACCTGAAATCTACTCCCAAAACGACGTCGTATGGGCTATGCTACAAAATGTCAAATTTAGATAATAAAAAATCGCTTTCCAAATTTCTTTAAAAAAAAATTCGAAATCTTTCAAAGCCTCTCCACTCTCTCAAACAACGAAAGGCGCCCTTTCTCCCTCTCCTTTACCATGCGATTGGGCTTCCACGACGTTCGTCGCACCACCATTGTATTTGGGGCCGAGGTCATCGAGAGAGCCTTTGATGCTCGATTCGAAGCCCTATTTCTATCCCGATGGCGATGACGGAACGAGCACTTTGACGACGTGTCTCGGTTCAGGTAAGGTCCTTTCCTTTCTTATTTTGATTAATTTTTGCATGCCCAAAATGAATAAATTGAAAGCCAACCCAACAGGATTTGAGAAATTAAAGGAGATTAAAATAAAAAAAAACATTCGAATTTCTATTTCTTTGTATATATGACGTATATTTGAAAATGAAAATAGACAAAAAATCGACTCGAAAATATACTTTTTTCTTTCTATATTCAAAAAAAATGTCCACCTTTACAATGGTGTGTTTCGGCCCTTTAAAGCCAAAATTGGGAATAAAACTAAAACAAAAAAATAAAAAATTACAACTATTTTTTGTTCTTTTTTGTTCTGTATTTGTTGTTGTTGTCATCTAATTTGCAGTGCACTGGCGTGTGTGTGTCTTGAGGCGCCGGCAATCTGAGGCTACGTCGAGGCCGCAGGGCGAGTGTGGTGCTGAAACGACGCAAGGCTCGTGTGAGGGACACGGTAGCCCAACCGTCAATAGGGCTGCGGCGCATGAAGCTTCCAAAAGGTCTCTAGAGTTTCTGTTTAGCCACTGGCTTTGGGCTATTCGTCATTGGGCCGTCACAATTGGTTTGGGTTTAGTGGTTTCTATTTGGTTAATATTGGGCCAGAATCAGGATTGGGCTTGTAATTTTATTTATGGGTTTTTTAAACTATTTATGGACTTTTAAGGACTTTTGTTTTATTTGTTTTTTTTTTGTATTTTATGGTTGTTTTTGTTTTTTTATATTTTGGTTCAATTTTGGTTTTAAAAAGGGGCCGAACGAAAATTGGGTCTTACATCCATTATCAATATATATACCAAAATGACCATCACTCCTATACATGCCATATAACCAAATACATAAGTTCAAAAGTACCAAAGTGATAGCTTGATAGTGTGATGAGATCTTCGATGACTCCCAAATTCGAGCAAGCTTTGATATTCACTATAAAACACTGAAAAGTAAAAGTAAAACTTGCCATTCATTCGTCATTCAAGTGATATAAACATAATGTACTACAAAACCATTTAATCACAAAGTTAACATGTATTCATCCACATAATGATCATAAACTTACAATTTCATAGATTCAATGCTCATATGATTTCCGGACATACCTGTACTGATACATATTTATCTTACACAATTTATTATCTTCGATATACTCGTTGAACCATTTGGAATAATATCGGATACTCGGGAATCTCGCACCCTAAGTGCCAATACATAGCTGAAGCTATCTCAATCTCATATCTCATATAATGCTCACTCTCGAGCTATCAACGGGTCTGCTCACACAAGCTGACAGTCATGACGTAGCTACATGGTGCTGCTCACACAAACTGATGAGAATCCGCAACACATGCCGAAAAACTCAGCCACCGGTAAGACGTACGGACCAGCACCCAAAACACATAACCCCTAATTACATGTCATTTGTTTCCTAATCTATTTCTAAGGTTCAACCGGGATTTCACAGTGCCGAATCTTCATCATACATATCCGTAAGGTCATGTTCACAATTAATTCAATAATAAAGCATGTTAAACACAATTATAACAATGCTTATTAACATACGAACTTACCTCGATCGCAAAAACAACGAAATGGATCGACTAGTCCAATACTTTATTTTTCCCCCGATCTAGATCCGAACATCATTTTTCTTGATCTTTCTAATATCAAATTTAACTTATTCAATAATCATTCTATTCAATTTAGTCCAAAAATCATATTATGGCAAAATTACACTTTTGCCCCTAATATTTCAACATCTTTACAATTTAGTCCTTAGCTCACAAAAATAAAAATTCATGCAATTAGGTCCCTACCCATGCTAGCTGAATTTCCCTTATTATCCTAGTAGCCCATATTTTTTTAATTTATTTCACAATTTAACCACAAATTTTTCACATTTCACAAATAAATCCCTAAATGACAATTTTATCAAAATCTCTTAACAAATATTATTTATCTAACAACAACCATTTATTTTCTATCATAAAATATCAAAATACATCTATATTCATCAATGGTAAAAAAAAAAGCCTTTAATAGTTTTGCAAATTAGTCCCTTGGCTAGCCCTATTTGAAATCATTAAAAACATAGAAATCATTAAAAACGGGACAAAAATCATACCTATTTGAAAGAAAAGAAAATGGCCTAACCCTAACCTTCTTTCTTCATGTATAAACAGTTTTCTTAGTGTTTTAGGAAGAAGATGAACATAAAATAAAAGTTTATTTTGTTTTATGAATATAACATTTAATTACCCATTAACAAAATTAACCTTTAAAATACATATTAATTACACCAAATACCAAGCCACTATCATCCACTAGCTCATTAATGGGCTATTTACCACATAAGGACCTTATCTTTAAAGTTCTGTAGCTATTAAACACCTTTAGCTATTAGAACACCATTTTTGTACTTTACGTGATTTAGTCATTTTTATCAAATAAAACACTCAAATGATAAAATTTCTTAACAAAATTTTCACACAATCATACTATCATGTTGTAGAAATTAAAATATTTATAAAATAAATATTTTGATCTCGGATTTGTGGTCCCAAAACCATTGTTATAATTTGGCTAAAAACGGGTTATTACAGATTTATATTATGGTATAAGTGTATACTTGTTGTAACACCCCAAACCCGGTCTATGCGTAATGACCAAATTTGACATGTCACACTAAATGAATATACACCTAATCTTTTAAAGATTTAAAGAAAATGGATTTAAAAAAAAAACATTTTAACGTGGAGTTATTGAAAACTAAGTTTGATTACTAAATTTAATAATTTGGGTCGTAAAATTTATAAATTAAAACTTAGGAAAAATTGATTTAATATTTTGAGAAAATTTAAAGAGTTCGAAAGTAATTTGAAAACAAAATTTAAAAATATTGTTACGAAAAATTTATCAAGTTAAAACTATTTAAGAATGAAACCCTTTTAAATGCGTTTATTTAAGAAAAACGTTTATTTCTATTTTTAGAAAAATAATCCCACTTAAGTATTTAAAGCATATTATAAAATCCATCCACAAGTAAAACATCCATAAAAATTTAACCAAAGGCCTTATTACAAAATAGCAAAAATAATAAAAAGTACTTAAAAAGAAATCCGAAATTTAAATAACCCATTATTCGTAGTATGGCCTCCACTGAGTCGCCCCTATTAAGCTTCCATCATGATCATTACGAGGAGGGTAAAGAAAACGGGTGAGTTACTTAGAACTCGATGTGTAACTCACTTACCATTGTCACTGGGCCAAAATTCAATTAAGCATTTATTGGGCCAAAGCCCATTTACAATCATAACATAATATCATATATAACATGCATGTGTTATGCAATTTCCCAACCAAACCTAGTTTTCCATCTACTACACACCACCCGTACCAACCAACACACCTGTAGGGAGCTTTAGTCACCCACCCCGCCAACACACCAAACTGGGCATTAAGCCATATATCAAACTGTGGCAGAACCACCGGTAATTTATTGTGGCAGAGCCACCGGTAGTTTGTAGCCAAGCTACCAGAACTTCTCTTCATCAAAATCCCAACCCATGCAAATCATGTATATAATATGCATATCAAATTACAATATTTCATTCATATAATTATTACGAACAATATGGCCCATTCTATCACATATCTCATTTGGCCCATTTATCACATATCACATTTGGCCAATTTATCACATATCACGTTTGGTCCATTTAGCACATATCACATTTGGCCCATTTAGCACATATCACATTTGGCCCATTTATCACATATCACATTTGGCCCATTTATCACATATCACGTTTGGCCCATTTAGCACATATCACATTTGGCCCATTTATCACATATCACACTTGGCCCATTTATCACAGTCTTAATACCGATTTTTATAGTTTCAACCAAAATAATGATAATTACGCCATCCTACCCGATTTCACTAACAAGTGACTAAATCAAGTGATTTACCATTAGTCACAATATAAATATCTATCCCATGAAATATGGTGTGAGATTACACACCTGATTACGGTAAGCACTACACATTCCGATAGTCAACACCTAAAAATATTTTAACGCTCGATTAGATCATTAACACTTATAATAAATCCATTCTAAGATGAGCGGTCTAGATTTTTACCCTCGAAATCTTGAATAACTACTATTTTTCGGTTCTCTCCGGATGACGATTCACAACCCGTTGGAAAACCCCGAACAGCTAATGGCTCAGAACTGCGAATAACCTCGAATAATTGATTTTCATCGGATGAAGGTCCACAACCCGATGGAAAATCCCGGATCGCCGAAATGGCTCTTCGTTTGAATCTAGAGGGGATCGCGAATCTGCTTCTTTTCCTATCACTAAACACCACTCCTTTTGAGTCGATCATGTTTGCCTCCATTGACAAAAGAATATTAGTCCAAACTAATATTTCATAATTAAAAACGATTGGTCATATGAGCGAAGTCGGCTTACCACAAAATCCTTACGATCATTGGATGAAAATCGAGTAATAGAGTCCCTATGATAAAAATCGATTAATAAACCCTATCTTTAATGAAATAAAAATTAATATAGAATCCTTGAAAGAAATCCTTACCTTAAAGTTTTTGGACCGATTCCTAGCAATAACACGATGATTTTGGACACTCCAAGTTTCGGCCTTCCACTACGTTTCTATGATAGAGAAAAAGAGATTTCGAATAAGATATGGTATGATGACATTTTCGATCCAAAAAGGCCATCCCACAACAAAGTATAGATTCAACACAATGGATAAGGTGAAATAAAAATACCAAAATGTTGTAACTAGACACTTACCGATTGATCAAAGTGAGAGTAGAAAAATGATTGAGAAGGAGATATATGTGGTAGAAGATTCGGCTATAGAGGAAAAATTGAAGGCGATGGTGCTTAATGACATTCGGCCATGGTGAATATTAAAGAGAGAATAATGTTTGAGAAATTTTTGCAAGAAAAAGAAGAAGAAAAATATAAGAAAATAAGGTGTTTAGGTTTCGGTTTCAAGAATGAAAGATGAACAAAGAAAAGGGTTTGAGGCTAGTGTGCATTCGGCAAGTAAGAAAAGAAGAGAAAAGGAAAAATGACCCTTCAAGGTTTTGTGGTTTCGGCACAAAGAGGAAATAGTTTGGGAGAATAAGCAAATAGGACCAGAATGGTCAAAAATGAAATGGCCAAAAAGAAAGCAAAAGTTTACCTATTGTTCATGATGCATTCGGCTAGGGAGAGGAAATTAGAGAGAAAAAAAACTTTGAAGAGAAGCACAAAAATGCCAAAATGCCAAAGTGACCAACTAGCACCTAAACCTTACCAAATGCCATCAAAAATTCGGCCACCCCCCTAGCCCCTAAAAATGTCCAAGTGCATGGCCAAAAGGTCAAAGTTTGGCCACTCCAAACTTTCCAAAACATCTTCCTTGCTATAAGCCTTGTGTTCCCCCTACATACCTTATTCATATGATTCCCTTCCTTAAGTTTAAAACTTGCCTTTTCTCTTAGCCACCATACCATAAAAATAAAAGTCCAACTTACCATATGTACTAGGCTTGGCCGACACTATGAGGAAGGAAAGCAAAAATAAAAAATAAATTTCTCATATGCACATCAAGGGATTCAAACTCCTTCCCTCTAGGAACACTTATGGCGCCATCTCCTCTTTACTACTAGCTCACTTATGCTAACTTTCACCACTTAATTACCTTAAGATTTAAGGCCACTTATTCCACTTCATTAAAGTACTGATTACCAAAAAAATTATTCCAAAACCAAATAATTCTCGAGCCTTCTCGAGGCTATAAAAATACACACATTGGATTATTTAACTGGCTAAGCACCAAAATAATGCAACATATAAAAACTCAAATTTTAGGATGTTACACTTGTGGTACCATTGAGGGTACATTGGTTAGGCACTTAAGATGGTTGAATTAGAATAATTTGAGCTTGTTTAATGGCATTTTGAATAAGGTCTAATGGCTAGTAAATGGATTACTTAGTGTCTAAGAAATCTTGAAATGGTAAACTTAATGTTTAAGGTTCATTTAGGTGCAGACGGTCTGAGACACAAGCTGCCACACGGCCGTGTGCCACACACTGTGCCACACACGGTCGTGTGTATTAAGTCAGTGTGTTGCACGACCTAGCACACGGCCTGCAGCACGGCCATGTGTCACAAGTCAGAGAGTTACATGGTTTGGCACACGGTCGTGTAACCCAACTCAGTGAGTTACATTAGCAGAGACACGGCTGAGACAGGGCTGTGTGCCCCAACTTTGAAAGTCACACGGCCTGGGGCATACCACACAGTCGTGTGTCCCCTGTTTTTGAAATTTTTCATATTTTCCTGAAATATCCTAATTTGTTTCAAATTAGTCCCTGAAGGTTTTAAGATTAATTTTTTAGTCCCTAAATGTAAATTATTATTGTAATCAATTACTTTATGGTATTGGAGAAAGTATATTGAAATGTTTTACTTGTTTATTTCTGTTAACTTGCTATAGCACTCTCGTAACCCTATTTCGATGACAGATACGGGTTAGAGGTGTTACACAATACTTTTACATCATATAAAATATGATAAACAAAATCAAAATCTTAGTTCAAATGTTATATGTTTTTTTACCAGTAAATAGGCTTTAAACTACATATTTCCCCTAGAGGCCAACATGATCTAAGAAACGAGAAGCAGCTAGGGTTTCGAAGACCACCGACTTAACTAATTCCAACAATCGAACAAAAAATAATTAAAAATTAGCCATTTTTCCTCATTTTCTTTTCCATATTTCTGAAATAGAATAGTATAAAGGAACCCTAAGCACATGAAAACCCAACTTCAAGTCGGCATTCACAGAAACTAAAAGGGAAATTGGGGCTTATTTAGGGTTTTTAAAAATCCTAAAAAATATGAAATTATACAATGAATAAAATGAAGAAAGCAAAAAAAAAAAAAAACCGTTTTCAAAAATGAAAATATGGGTCAATTGCTTGAAAAATTAATTGTGGATGGCATAAGATTGCTTACAGATTGGCATGTTGAAACTTTCTTTTATATGAGCTTAAGTTAGTGATCGATTTTTTTATTGGAGTTACAGTTAGATGAAAGAAGGCATGAACATGTAAATCTATATAATAATATAATTTTTACTAAGTTATCGCAAAAAATTATAATATTTTTTATAAATAAATATATCATTTTTATAATATATAGCATAAACATGTAAATCTATACTTTTTGTTATAACTTTTATAAATAATTATATTATAACACATTTATAATACATGTTTTAATAATATACCTTTTACCATAATTTCAACATTTTTATAGGATTTGATTAATTTTTTATATAAATTTATAAAATGCACATGATTAATTTTATAATATGATTAATTTTTATAATATGATTTTTAAGATTTGTAATATAAATTTAGAAATTTTAGACATAATCATCTCAAATGCTCATACATGTTCATGCTTATAATATAATTTTTATAACTTAAACTAGTATAAAAATATTATTTTAAAGCTAAATCATGTATGAATGTCTGAAAAGTCATAGAGTAATTGAATTTTGGTGTAATTACTCAAATTCTTACTCTACTTTTAAGAATTAAAAAGTGCAATTAAGATATTTCAATAACACCCAATTTAATGAGACCCAACAATTACCCAAACATATCATCAGTGTAATTATAAATAGTTATACCCAAATCCTAAATGATTTTCCAAATACTACCAAAAAGGTCTAAAAAAAATTATTTACAAATTACAAACAAGTGGTGAAGTTCAATACATATATATATAACACAAAAGATTACTATTAAAGAGAGAGACATGTCGCAGGCCCGGCCCATTTTGGAGTAGGCTCTTCCGTTATACTTGGCAAAGAAACGCTTTGGGCTGCAAAAATGATTTAGCCCAACAAATAAAAATAAGAAGAGAAAGGAACAAAAAGAGGCATTCTCCATCTTCATCATCCTCGCCCTCGGCCTCACTCAGGTACTTTCTTTGCTTCTTTTTTCTTCTTCTATTTTTCTTTTTCTACAAAAGAGTTAAGCTAAGTTAAATGAAAACAATAGTACCAGACTATTATAATATTGGGGTTAAATTCCAAGAAAATTGTAATCGATTGCGATTCTTCCAAAAACATCATTAATGCTTGCAGATTGATTTTTCATTACTCATTCTCAACCTTGTTTGATTGTTCAGAAAACCTACACTAACAAAAAAAACCTGTTGAGTTTTTTTTTTTTAGGTTTAACTTTAAAAATGTCAACCTCACTCCTCACCTAAGTCAGATAGTTTGAATATGTAGTTTTCTTTTCTTCTTTTTTTTTTAATTTTTATTTTACTTTTAATTGAAGGAAGCTTTTCAAATCTGAAGTAGTTGGGGCAAAACGTAAGTGGAAGAGTGTATATGCTTGTTTAACTGAAGGGTTTTTGGGATGCTGTTTCATTGATGTGGGAGAGAAACTAAACTTCGTATCGGAATCAAGCTCTTTCTAATATGGCTATTTGCAGTTATCAACGTTTTCGTTTTTAGGTTAAGGTCACTACCTGGGCTCGTAAGTCTTTAACCTTATTATCAATTAAAGTTTGATTTGAGTTCCCCGTGAATTCCTGCAATTATTAAAGCATACGTGACTCTTTTCTTGGCTTAAACTTCTGTTTCTCAAACTTGTTCCATCTTTGATTTAAATATCTGATTGTTTTTTAGGTGCTAGAACTATGCCTCGAAAAGTTAATTATGGACTTGATTATGATGATGATTATGATGATAATTACGACGAATATGACTACAGATATGAAGTAGATGAAAATGGTGAGTGGATTTTTTTTTCCTTTTTTTCTTGCCGTATCTTAACTTTGTGATTACCAATCAGGTCATCTTGTTTTTTCTTGTTGGTTTGCTCTACATTTCACTAAAGGCTCTGAAAGATGATTAGCTCAATTTGATAGGGAGCAAACAGGTTGACAGCTCTTATGCATGTATCTTTCTACTTACCAACTGAATGCTATCTGTTCCATAAAACAGCGGAAACACCTCCCCAAAAAGAAACAATCAAACACAGTGTGTGGCGTTGCTCCATTTGTACATATGATAATGATGAAACCATGTCATCATGTGATATTTGTGGGGTTCTTCATGGTTCTTTGCTCAATAACTCCACCTATGATAAGAAGAGAACAGGTTTGTTATAATTGCCCTTAACCTATTGATGATTCTATTAATATCATTTGATATTGGAGAATGAGCTACTATTCTTCTTATTCAATATGAGAAGATTGTTCTTTATCTCTTTTGTTTTTCTTTATCTACAGGGTTCTGTTTTCTTTAGAATGTTATCAAGCAGATACCTTGTGAGTGGGTGGTTGTCCCATGTAAAATTAACCATCTATATTCTATAGGTTTCTTTTTTACATTAATGGTACCTTTTATAGATTAGATCTTCTTCCTGTAATTAATGGCATATGCAAATATTCTGGTGTACCTACTATGGCCAAGTCTCTTTTTGCATCACTGCTGCATCGGATGTTTAATACACTTGGGAACAGAATGATGATTTTGTGGTGAAATAGGGCAATAAATTCCACCCATTTGGAAATACCTAGAACCATTTCATGAAATCCCATAAAGCTTATAGTTCTCCTACAGTCCTATCCATTTGTATCAATATAGGTCTTGACATATGTTGAAACAGGGCGTAGATCTATTGCTAGTGTTACTTGAATTTGAGAATACTTCTTTCGAAAACAATAGAAACACTTTTTGGTTAAATTCCCTGGATTATTCTGTTGGATGCTGCCTCCAGTGCTCAATATATTATTCTCTTATTTGTACGCTAATTTTACATGAATTAACAATTTCTTCTCCAGATGAAATTATTCCCTAATTGTTGCATATCTAGGTGTTAAAGGAACTAGAGGATTTTTTATCATTGTTCTGAACCATTTCTTTTGCGCTCTACACAGTTATAGTTTTAGAATGAATTCTTGTAGTAAGGTACAGCACATCACATGATATCTTCATGTTGCACTTTGGTTATATCTCTCTGCATCTTGGAATACATATGCAAATTCAACTTTACATTTTAAATAGTTGCTCATTTTATTTTATGTAGTACATTTTTGTTTCTGAGGGTTCTAAGAGTGTACGTCTATGCATTACAGTTCTGAACCTTTAAATAGATCTAGAGCAAATGAGACTTGTGGATAAACTTTTAGTTGTACGAAGTGGAAGTTTTGTTGTATCTTATTTCCATGCTTTCATTCACTTGCAGCCAATATTTTTGACTTAAAATCTTCCAGAGTTTCCTCGACTGTGGTTGGGAGGGATGAAGCTGTTAAAGTAAGTTCTATGAGATCAGATATTTCAAATCTGTCAACAGAAGAAGGCAAGCACAATAGATTAGATGAGATTAATATTTTGAAGAATATAGAAGTTGGTCCACCAGCAGGTTCCAGAACTTCAGATAACTGTTCTGCTTCAGTGCCAGAAGGTTGGCTTGATCATGTGGATGAAAGCAGTGTTGCAGTTAATCTGCGATCTAGCGGGAAAAGCTCATTGTCATTGATGCCAAAAGAAAGAAATGTTATGGTGGATGATAGCAGCTCTTCAAGGAATGGAGGTGAGGCAAATAGTCTCACCAGTAATCTGGAAAATATTTCTTTCGCTGCTAAATCCGGGCACTCCAATGATGCAAACCCTGGAAGAGCAAATTCACGAGCACAGTATAAACCTGAAAAGTGGATGCTCCCTGAAAAAGCAGAACATTCACTGACTCAACTAAATCTTGCAATTGTAAGTTACATATTGAGTTTGGGTCCCAAAATATTAGGTTTTATTTTATTCTATTTTTAAAAAATATATATATTTAACACAATTTAATTACTTAACTCTTCACATCTCTTAGGTTGGGCATGTTGATTCTGGAAAATCGACACTCTCTGGTAGACTGCTTCACCTTTTGGGAAGAATATCCCAAAAAGTAATGCACAAATATGAAAAGGAGGCCAAATTACAGGTAATCTTAGGACTATTTTCTGTTTGTGTTATGTGAACACATGTCCATAATCTGATTATTTTTGCACTAATATTCATTCAGGGAAAAGGATCCTTTGCTTATGCTTGGGCATTGGATGAAAGTGCTGAAGAAAGAGAAAGGGGAATTACTATGACTGTGGCTGTGGCTTATTTTGATTCAAAAAGATATCATGTTGTTGTCCTTGACTCCCCAGGGCACAAAGATTTTGTTCCAAACATGATAACTGGGGCAACACAAGCTGATGCTTCAATTCTTGTAATAGATGCTTCTATTGGCTCATTTGAAGCAGGTATGGATGGCACCAAGGGACAGACTAGGGAGCATGCACAACTCATCCGAAGTTTTGGCGTTGATCAACTGATAGTTGCTGTTAACAAAATGGATGCTGTAGATTATTCTAAGGAAAGGTTTGATCTGATAATATCACAGCTTGGGACATTTCTCCGTTCTTGTGGCTTTAAGGATTCCTCTGTCTCTTGGATTCCATTGAGTGCTGTTGAAAACCAGAACTTAGTGTCTGCACCTTCGGACTTTCGACTATCCTGGTGAGTTTCTCTTTCATGTATTTGAAGTTACTATACTTTTGGAGATTATATTAGTTGGCTGCTCAATTGTAGCGTTGCATTTGTCAAATTCTGAATTACAATTTATAGCTAAGCACAACCTTCTGTCATTTGATGCATCTGTCTTGATAAATATAGCTATTGCCTCTAAGTATATAGTTCAATTTGTCTGCATCAATTCTTGTTATCCTCAATTTGTGATGGCTTACTATCTTATTTTTAATCTCACAATGTAGAAGATATGGGCTGCCCTTTGTGCATTAATCAAGTAATCAAGTGACTACTGTCAAAACTCAGATACGCGCTTGACACTGGAGCTAATTGGTCTAGCACTGGCCTCTAAAATTGTAAATTTTTAATTGACTATGAAGAGAGTCAGCTTGTCAAGTATTGTTGCTTTGAAAATACAATTTGATCTTTTGTGTCTGTTGCCCTGATCTTATTGAAAGGCAACTTTGGTTCAGTGACTAACACTCTCATTTAGGTTAAAACACTTAAAGTGTTCATATTATGCTACAACACAGCATTGTTTTCTGATGTTCATTACGTAAGATGTATACCTATGTTGTGCATCTCACTGCTAATTATGTAATTAAATTTATCATAACTTAGAAGCAATACTGCCTCTCTGTAAAAATGTCAAAAGATTCTTCCTGACTTCCCTTTGACACATTTTGTTGAATTAACTAAGGTAATTTAATGCAGGTATCACGGACCCAATCTGTTAGACGCGATTGATTCCTTCCAACCTCCTACTAGGGAGTTTTCAAAGCCTCTAATTATGCCTATATGTGATGTTATAAAGTCACCTTCACAGGGGCAGGTGTCTGCATGTGGCAAGTTGGAGGCTGGAGCTGTAAGAAGCGGATCAAAGGTATGCCATTTTCTTGGTGATTGAGGTTTTCAGTTTCTGGAGATTACATGCTACCTCCTATTAAAATAGCTGCTAATGTTATTTGAATTTGTTTTCCTGTCTTGGTCCTTGCTGCCTTTATCTGATTGATTTTTACCTGTTCAAGCTTCTCATTTTGGTTACCAATTATATGGATTTCTAGGTTCAATCGAACAACTTGCATATCATCCTTAAACATAAACTCAATGTATGTGGCTGTAGGTTTTAGTTATGCCATCTGCAACTATAGCAACTGTGCGTTCCTTGGAGCGTGATTCCCAAGCTTGCCCAATTGGAAGGGCTGGAGATAATATAGCTGTCAGCCTGAATGGAATAGACGGAAACCATGTGATGGCTGGCGGTGTGTTATGTCATCCTGATTTTCCAATTGCATTTGCAAAACATTTGGAGTTGAAGGTGCTTGTTTTGGATGGTGCTACTCCAATTTTAATTGGTTCTCAGGCAAGTTTCGTCTGTAAATTTTATAGCTTTCTGTTACTAATATTTTTTTCTTAACAATCTAATAATTTGAATGGAATAATTAGTTAGAGTTTCACATACACCATGCAAAGGAGGCTGCAAGAGTTGCAAGGATATCATCTTTACTTGATTCAAAGACTGGGAAAGTTGCGAAGAAAGCACCCCGCTGCATTCTTGCTAAGCAGAGTGCAGTTGTTGAGGCAAGTCAGGAGGACGATATTGTTGTTGCTAGTTGCTGGTTTATTTCAGTTATTTGCCTGATAAATACAATAAAATCTGGATTGACCTCGGAGAGTGTTTTCTTCTTTCAGGTGATTTTGCAGGAAGCGGTTTGCGTGGAAGAGTTTTCAAAATGCAAAGTCCTTGGAAGGGTGTTTCTTAGGACATTAGGAAGAACGGTTGCTGTGGGCATCGTGACCCGAATAGTGGAGGAGCAGTAATAGTTGCCAAAGTGTGGTCAAAGACTCGTACACACTTAAAACCCATACTTGGGCAGCTTTTAAAACACCAACTTTGTTAGAGAGGAGTTCCTGTAGTATTCAAGATCAATGTGAACAATGGAGAGATTTCCTTTTATGCGGCTAATCTAATACCTACCTATTCCATGTCTGACCAAATAATTTCTTGTGTGATTTGATTCTTTACATATAAAGGACAAGGACTTGGAAGAACCGTGTGAAAACTGTGCTGTACGTCTTGGTTTATATCTCCTTGCAAGAAATAGAACCAAATAATTCTAATTGGTGGTCGGCTGTGATCTGAGTTGTTTTATTATTTTTTCTTTAACTGAGCAGAATGACTGCTCAGGGGCAGACGGGCCATGGTTTTCTCAAAATTTTTGGAAATTTTAATATTCCCTGGAAATTTTTAATTTAGTTATTCTAAAATTTCTCATTATTTTCATAGATTTGGTTAAACCTTTTTTTTTTTAAAAAAAGAAAATTAATGAACCCCGCAACCAGTCAAAATATAAAACATGTGTAAAACTAAAACTAGAAGAGATGGCTGGCAGCAGCTTATATGATTGATTTGGAGTTTGTGTATTGGTTTCAAACATGGAAGTTGATTTCAAGTAAACAATTGCAAGTTGCAGTGCAAGCAGGACGCGTTGATTCTTCTCTGCTGGTCAAACAAAGAAAATCCAAGTGATTGATTCAAATGGAAACCTATGCTTGTATACGTACGTATGTATGTATTCCAAGCAGTAAGTTCCCTCATTTTAATTACATCGTATTCCTTACTCCTTTGCCTTCCTTTATTCCTTTACTTTCACAAATGGAAATTTGACAACACACACGCCGGCGCACATCTATTAAGGTAACTCCCCACAATTTTAATCACTTCTCTCTTTCTTCTTTGGATATGGTAAGTAAATAAACAGCTTTAAATTTGGTTGATTTTCCTTCCAAGTTTTACCTTCTCTACCCATATTTGTTCATTTCTTTATGGACGACTCCTTTTTTCCCAATACCCAATTCAGATTTTGGTTACAGTTTAGGTACGAAGCTTAATCTGATTGTTTTATTTAGTCCCCCAATTGTAAATCATTTTCATGATCTCATATTAGAGCGAATAGAATTATGGCATCAAAGTTACAGTTTTATTTGCTTTTTTATTTTCAGTTGACGAGCAATAGAAACAATAATCATCTACAGTTTTAATCTGGGTAATGACTTCGTCACTCTGTTAGGAGATCATTTACATGCTATTGCAGGCATCTGATTAAGTTGATTGTTTTTAAGCTTATAAACTTAATCTACAACTTAAAATCCCTTGATTGCTATGATGCGTTTGTTTTGTGGCATTTGGATTTTCTACCCCTATGAATTCAACTTACAGTTTTCTTCTACGATATGCAGCATTTTAGTTGACAGGTTGATTGTACTTGTTTGATGCTTTGAAGCTATTGTTGGTTGATTGTTGTCATACAAGGAAGGTGAGTGCCATGTGCTTGTAGATTATCTTGCAAACTGTGTCTCTATGGCGTTCAAACCTTTTTATGAAAGAAACCTCCAATCCCCTACTTCTTACATGGAGGGTGTTGTGGTGAATACCAATTGGGATGATGTGATTTGCCCGATATGTTTGGATGTCCCCCACAATGGTGTACTTCTCCAATGCACATCTTACGAGAAAGGCTGCCGTCCTTTTGTTTGTGACACAGACCACTTGCATTCAAATTGTTTGGATCGATTCAAAAATGCGAATGGGATGTCATGCCCTTCAACATCTCATACAATTTCTACAACAACAAGCATTCAGCTAACAGTACCTGAAGACGACTGCAAGCCAGCTTGCCCCTTATGTAGAGGGGAAGTCACCGGATGGTTTGTTGTTGATAAGGCTCGTCTACTTCTAGATAAGAAGAAGCGTTTTTGTGAGGAGGAGCAGTGCTCATTTGCAGGCACCTACTCAGACCTACAGAAGCATGCTCAGTTAGAGCATCCCCATGCACGTCCTTCAAGAATCGATCCTGTGCGGCAGCTTGATTGGGAAAATCTTCAGCAGTCCTCTGAGATAATAGATGTTTTGAGCACTATACATTCAGAAGTCCCACGTGGGGTGGTTCTTGGGGACTATGTAATTGAATATGGTGAAGATGAATCTGGAGATGAGTTTGATGACTTCCCCGGTGAGGGCAACTGGTGGACCTCTTGTATTTTATATCAGGTGTTTGATAACTTGAGGATTTCTAGAAATAGAAGGAGATCAAGAGTGACCGATTCTAGAAGGGGAAATCGTCGATCTAGGTATGCTTCGTCAAATTCTGATGAGGGTTCAGTGGCTTCTGTAGAATATGCAGAATATAGAGTAGATGAGGCTGATGATGAATTTGTAAACAGAAGTGCCCCCTCCCGAGGTAGCTTTGGCTACCGGAGGTCAGTAATGTTTTCTTTGTTCTATTCACCTCTAGCTTTACTTATTGTCTTCCTAACTAAAGTTTTTCATGAGCATCACATAAGAAAATGCGTTACATTAGCCGCAGATGTCAAAAAGCGTTGCATAGCCCATGGTATTTATTGGATTTCTGCCTAGACAGTTATATGTGAAATCATTTATCTCCCTGAAGATAATCATAAAGACAGTTTTTTAGATAATTAATGATATTTGGCCTGCATTAGAACAGCATCTGTGGTTAGCCATGGTATCTAAAGAGAAGTTCGGAATGAAACAAATTTGTGATGCAACTAGTACTATAAATGATAGAATTTGTTTCAGCTTCATAATTGTGCATGGTGTAGCTGCATGCTATCCAAACTAGCTTGATTTTTCATGCATCATTGCTGTTGGCTACTGAGCGATAGGTCCACATTATATGTTGTAGATTTCTTTCATCTTCAACATCATCGTCCATGAGTAAAAGTGAGCAGTGAAAGCTATAGAAGTCGAATGCAGTTGTTATGTTGACATGCCTAGCTTGTTAGGATTACGCAACCTCAGTTTCTAGTTTCATGATTTTATTTTCCTCGGAAGTTTAATTTCTGTTTTTTCATGATTTTACAGTTCACCAAGACGTCGCTCCCGCTTTTATGACAATTGAAGCGAAGCGTTAATCGTGTAGAAGTGGAAAGCAAATTAGACACATTGGTGCAGGGCCAGCAGATAGTTTTAGATTTGAAAACATGTGAAAAGGATATATGATTGAACTTCTTATGGTTGTGGTTAGATTTGAATTTCAAAGAAATGGAATTTAAAGTTAAATTATTCGTATTGAATTTGAATAGTGAACTATTTGGAACCGTTTGAGTTGGATTAAAAAATCAATTATTTTTATTTTTTAATATTCTTGATTTTATGATTTTTTTTAATAATTTATTTGATTAAATGAGATAAATTGGTCGGACCAATCAAATTGAAAATTGATAATCTGTTTAATTTGACCAAAACTTCACTGATTTATTTGACTGTTATGGTTTACTTCATTCCCACTCGTGTAGTAAATAAAAATGTGATACCAATTGCTGATGCCTAAATATTAGGCTTGATTAAGTTGTTATTGCTGCAGGATATTGTAGGTGAAGCAATCGACATCGCCCAGTACATGAAAACGCATCCTCCATGTCCAACTTTTAAAGATGAAACATGATACATGTAATAGCTCAATTTTACACGGACTTTTAATAAAATAGACCCAACAACCCTAAGTCCAAATGGCCCAAAATTAAAACCAATTCAGGAACCCTAGGGTTTCTGAGTCTCCTTTGCGCCGTACCCCCGCTCCATATGCGCCCTCAGTGCGCACACCGCCCAAAGCTCGGCTCTGCCTGCGCCCTTGCACCAAAATAGTCCAGCATGCCTCTGTTGACTCCTAGCAGACCTGCGAAAAGGAACCAAAAGCAGCACAAAAGCAGCAAATAGAAACAGTAGCAATAAAAATAAAATAAAATCAGTTGTAAAATCGGCTAAAAAGCCATGAACAAATCAATGTATGGACTACAGATTTTTAATCAAAAAGTGAAATCAAACAAAAACAAGGTGATTCCCTTTTACATTAGTTATTTTTTTCCTTTATTTCTATTTTACTTTAAAATAAAAATAAGGATATAAAAGCAGAAAAGGGGGTTACCTGAATCGAGGGTACTGACGTCGACGAGCGTCTGAATACCTCGGAACCACGAAGGTTCGAATGAGGGTTCGAAAGGCGTTGTAACCCCTTTTATTTTACGAATCTCGTCTTTTATCTTCTAAAATAAATATAGGGTTTCAAAGGTTTTTTTAAAATAAATAAAAAAGGGTTAAAAAGGGGTCAAAAAGACCCGATTTTGCATCTCCGACCACTGCCCATGACGGAGACTTGTGGAGTTGACTGGATCCCCGATCGGAAAAGGAAAAGTCAGACAGAATTTTGGGAAGGATTCCCATTGTTTTTTTTAAAGAAGGCTGCAAATGAAATTTTTTAAAAAATAGCTTTTATAAACAATCAAAATCGTGTCGTTTTAGGCCTTAACCCCGTGTGCCAAAACGACGCCGTTTTGCCTTAACCCGCGCGCGACCCGACCCGCCCCAGGGGATCCGCGCGTTTTCGATTAAAGGTCTAATTTTGTAAAAGGTCCCTCCGCTTTTGATACACGTCTCAATGTGGTCCTATGTTTTTAAATTTTCGATTTCTGCCACGAGGTTTTCATTTCTGTTTCAATTTGGTCCTCAGACCATTCGAAGAGACAGACACCTGAAACGGTGTCGTTTTGGGTCAAACCCGACCAGCTTCAGGTCCGCGTGTTTTAAGACGAATGGTCTATTTTCTGTTCTAATCCTTCTGATTTTTTATTATTTTACAATCAAGTTCTTTTTATCTTTAAATTTGACCCTATAATTTGCATCGGTTCTATTTTGGTCCAGTTTAAAACGTTGCGTTTCAGAGGAAGAGGATATTTCCCCCATCTGGTCCCTCCCCTTTTTACGCGCGTTACATTGGGCCCTAATTCGATTTTTCCTTTTTAAATTTGGATCCTTAATTTTATTTCTATTTTAATTTAGTCCCTTTTAATGTTTTTATTTATAATTTGGGCTCTTAATTTTATTTTAATTGCAATTTAATACAGCATTCATTTATAGATTCATTTTTTTTTTGTAAATTATTTTATTTATTTTTATTTTATTTATTTGTTATTTATTTATTTATTGCTCTTTACTTTTTAGTACTTTAAAGTAATTTATTTCCTTTATTGTATTCTTTACTTTATCATTGTTATTCATTATTATTATTATTATTATTATTATTATTATTATTATTATTTTTATCTATTGTGCTTTATTACAAATTGCACCCTCTTATTTATTTTTTTAATTTGATATTTTATTTTAATATTTTAAATTATTTTTCTCAATATTTATTTGTGTACGTATATATTTCTTTGTTCTCATAATATTCAAAAATTTGGTATTTTATTTTGTGTGCATTGTTTTGTCGATAATATTAATATTAATATCATTGTTTGTTTATTTTATTTTTCTTTGATTGTTCATAATAGCGTTAAAATAATGTATATTATGTGATTATCGTATATTGTTTTCATTAGTATATTCATTATTGTCATTTTATTAAACGCGACATTTCATTTGTATATCATCGTTTTGTACAGTCATTCATCAACGTAATATTTTATATCATTAATTTTTATCCAAACATGTCAATAAAATTTTCAAAAAATAGGCAATGTTCCGTATTTGAAAGATTCGATAAAATCGTGCCTTAACTTACGGAGTTTCGATTTTTCTAGTTGAATTCAAATAATTGAATATCCTTTCAAAAATTAAAACACGTAAGATTTCAAATCAAAATCAAAGGCCAAATTATTCTCAAGGATTCGAAATGTCATATCCTAACTTACGGGATGTGACGTTTTGTTGCCTCGAGATAAGAAAGTCTTCAATATATTTTCGACTTATTTAAGCATTCCAAAACAAAATATACATTAATGCAAAAAGGGATCGTATTTTAAATTCTTTCTGAGTTTTCAACTTTCGACATAAAGACATCAAATAATCAATTAGGTACCAATTTTGGGCGTCACGAGAGTGCTAATCCTTCCTCGTGCGTAACCGACTCCCGAACCCATTTTTATATTTTGTAGATCGAAAAATATTGCTTTGATAAATCAAACATTTCGTTAAAACAATCAAACTACAAGGTGACCCGATCACACCTTATAACAAAAGATTGGTGGCGACTCCCGTTGTTCGTTTCAAAAATCAAAGTCGACCCGACCTATCAAAAAAATAGTTTTGACAGCTTAGCGACTCCATTGGGGACCGATAAGAGAGCCAAGCCGTAAATTGATTATTTTCTGTCCTTTTGTCGAAAATTAGAAATTCGATTTAAATTTATGATCTTTTCATTTCATTTTCGTGGTTTGCGTCATTTGATATGTTTGCTTTTGGTTCGAGTCTCTTAGTATACTTTTGCGCATCATATTGCATACTCACTTGATTTTACCTCTTAAGTGGGAGTGAAAAACTATTCCTTCGTGAGGTCTTCACCTCCGTGTAGGATAGTGGATCGCTTTCGGGATACATCTGTACCTATGTCTTCGTGAGATTTTCATCTCTGTGCAGCCATAAAGAAATGTATTCCCCTGAACTGAACTCGGTCTGTATGAGCCTATAATGGGTGAGGATCGAGGAATCTTCCGGTTCAGGTATCTTTACTTTAGAACGGAACTACATATAGTGAGCCTTAAGAGCCTACCCCGGGTAGAACCATGCCAAACCCTAGTGGTCACCTGAATAGGTACTCTATTTGTTTCTTTCTTGCTTGCTTTTACTTTGTACTAACCTATTTTGTTTTGTTTTGGTTATGATTACATTGCATTTTCATCATAGAAAAGAGGTGTTGATTCATGTTCAGTTACTAAATAGAAATTTTGTCATGGAAAATTAATTTCTTGATAAAGTGGAGGATAATGCGACCTTCCGAATATGGTCTGAGTAAACACAATGAGAGAATGGTAATGGTCTGACGGAGGACTACATGACTTTGCTTCGTTGTCCGAGGATTCAAGCCACAAAGATTATTCGAGAGCCGTTAACGTCCCGATTTCCTTAAAGAAGCTAACAAGCATCACAGGGATGAGTGAGCAATGGGTCACACCGGATCAAGCAAAAAGGAGCTAGTAGAGGCATCCATTGGAAAATTCACGAGATTTGATTTTAACATCTAGATATGAAAAAAAGGACCAATGTATTCTCTTTGAGTATTAGGGTAAGGCCGTATATATAATCTGTTTTATGTAAAGAAATTTGTTTTCTAGTAAAGTTGTTCTAACAGAAATGAATCAGAGACAATGCCTCTTTTTTGCATTCATTTCATGCATTAGCATTGCATTGCATCATATGCAATAAAACTCACGAAAGACCCTAAAATCTTGGAAGTTACCTTGGAATATCGATACACGAGGAAAAATTAAAGAAATGGACCAAAGGTTGAAGGGATTAGAGCAAATGCAAATATAGATGCAAGAGCAATTGGCCAAAATTCAACAAGATATGAAGGATCAGATACTAGAATTCCAAAGAAATATGATGAGCCAGATGCTAGCTGGAGGGTTAAAAAAGGAAAAAGCCCTATGGTTAATTTCGGGGACGATAATGAGGATCCCGCTTATCATTCAGGCTTTACCCCAACAAACACCCAAGCACAACCAAACGCATATCCACAAAGGGTGTCCGTTAAGATAAGGCCCCAATACCAGACCGATACCTCGACACTGGTGAACTTCCCGACAAGTTCAGGTTCTAGTCCAAGGGATGATCCAATCAATCCTATTGTCATTGATCTGGATGATCCAGCGGAAACAAAAAAAGCGAGAATGGAGCTCTCAAAACAATTTGAAGATCGTTACAAATGAAAAAAGCGAGAGAGGAGCTTCCAAATCAATACTTTAGAGGCCTTGAGGAAAAGGGAAAATGAGTTGAATAATACAAGTATGTATAACAAAGGCTATTCAAAGCAAATTACCGTAAGCTAGCCAAGGACGGAAACTACCAGCCATTAGGTCCCCCCAAAGCAAGATTCCAATCCAAGACCGAACTAAAAAAACTCCGGTTCATGCCCATCTCAATCACATATGGGGAGTTGTACCAAAGTTT
Source organism: Gossypium rotundifolium (assembly GCA_025506655.1). Taxonomy (NCBI): domain Eukaryota; kingdom Viridiplantae; phylum Streptophyta; class Magnoliopsida; order Malvales; family Malvaceae; genus Gossypium; species Gossypium rotundifolium. The sequence continues at coordinate 116,398,445 of CP106727.1, read as the reverse complement.
GTTTGATGCACATATAGTATCCCCTTTCTACCTAAAACCTATGCAGCCTCCGTTCCCCAAATGGTACGATGCGAACGCCCAATGCGAGTACTACACAGGAATTACAGGACACTCGATTGAGAACTACACCGCTTTTAAAAAGATAATCGAAAGACTTATCAAAGTGGGTATTGTGAAATAAAATGATCCATCTAGTGTAGAAAATTTGTTACCCAACCATTCGGACAAAGGGGTAAACGCGATAATCGAGAGTACAGGGAAAAGAATCAAGACAAATGTAGCAGAAGTGAAAAACCCGCTGAGGGAGGTTTGGGAGAAAATGGTAGAAGGAGGATTAATCACATAGGATTTAGGGGAGAAACCCGGAGAAGCAAGGAACTACTGTGAGTTCCATGATGAAGAGGGTCACGAGATCTAAAAGTGCAATGAATTCAGAGCCTTGGTGCAATGCCTGATGGACAATAAGGAACTAGGATTTTTGAATATACTGAAGGCCTGGAAGGAATGTTTGGAAATTGGAGCATCAATCCGAAGAAGGAATTGGAAGAGAAAATTTATCAGGCATTTGCCCTTATGAGCCTAGAAGTGTTCTGAACAATTGGACTGCGGAAGAGATTCCTGTATTTTTTAAAGCTGATTCAGAGTAATGTTCAAAACACGCTTGTTGCTTTAAGCCTAGAAGCAATAAGAATTCTTTTGAGAAATAGACTCATATCCAACATCTTTATTTTAATAAAAATGTATTTTTGTGTCTCACTTTGAGCAAATATTCTTTTATTCCTTCATATTATTCATGTTCATACCACATAAATAATTATTCTTAGATTCATTTATTCTTTGAATATTCCTTCGTACCTACAATAAGTCTTCAGATATCAACGACATGAGCGACGCTGCTACTGACTCAGAATCTACTTTTGAGCGAGATATGTGTCTAGAGGGACCTCAGGACTTTGAAGACGACAGAGATAGTAACCTATCTCCTAATTTGTTAAGGATGGTAGAATAAGAATAAAAAACAAATACTACCTTAAAAGAGTCATTGTGAGCCTAGAAGAAGAGAAAGAGGTGAAGATCGGAACCTGTATCACCACAAAGACAAAGAGAGACGTCATTGAATTATTCTAAAAATTTAAAGATGTTTTTGCATGATCGTATCAGGATATGCCCTGGCTACTGAGACGTGTGGATGCTGTTAAGGCTAAGGAAATCTTAGAAGAGGAACACATGCTAATGGTTTTACAATGGCCAGGCAAGTCATGAGGTTCGGGTACTGCTGGTCCACCATGGAAGGGGATTGCATCACTTATACTAAGAAATGCCATAAGTGCCAAATTTATAGAGACAAGATTCCTGTGCCTCATTCATCTCTTCATATATGACTTTTCCATGGACTTTCTCTATATGGGGTATGGATGTCAATGGGTCAATCTCACCAAAGGCTTCTAACGGGCATCGATTCATCTTTATGGACGTCCATTACTTTACTAAGTAGGTGGAAGTTGCTTCATATGCCAATGTCACAAAGTTGACAGTCAGCAAATTCTTAAAAAAAAAAAAATCATATGTCGGTATGGAATGTCAAAAAGGATCATATCTGGCAATGAACTAAATTTGAATAACAGCACGATATCAGGAGTTTGCAGTCTGTTCAAGATTAACATCACATCGACCCAAAATGAACGGTGCAGTAGAGGCAACCTTAAAATATAAAATAATAATAATAATAAAAGAGATCATGAGGAAAATGATTGAGATTAGCATGAGAAATTACCATCTATGCTTATCGAACGTCTGTCAGAACCGCCACCGGGGCAACGCTTTTCTCATTGATTTATGGAATGGAAGCAGTTTTACCTATCAAAGTTGAAATTCCCTCCCTTAGAATCTTGTTAGAGCTGAATTTGGATGAAGCAGAATGGATCCAATCCCGATATGATCAGCTGAATTTGATCGAAGAGAAAAGGTTAAGAGCTATCTGTCACGGTCAAATGTACTAAAAACGGATGATGTAAGCTCACAATAAAAAGGTTCTCCCCAGAAAGTACCATGAGGGGGACTTGGTATTAAAGAAAATTCTTCACATACAAAAGGACTTCAGAGGAAAATGAATGCCAAACAGGAAGAACCTTATGTGGTAAAGAAGGCCTTTTCTGAAGGAGCATTGACTTTGACTGAAGTAGACGAAAAAAACCTACCTAATCCAGTGAATTCAGATTCGGTCAAGAAGTACTTCATTTTAAAAATAAAAAAATAAAAAAAAGAAAAAAAAAAAGAAAAGGAAAGGAAAGGAAAAGAAAAAGAAGAGGCCAAGGCGAAAACCCGCAAAGGGCGCCTTGAGACCAAAGGGGTTTTGAATTGAAAACCGGTAAAGAGAAATTCAAATTTTAATAAAAAATAGGGCATGCAATAGTCTCACTTTCTCTGAATTAACAAGAAGGAAAGATGTTACGTCTTGGGGCATCAACAGAGTACTCTAGATTCCCTAAACACATATTGAGCTCAAAAAAAGGGTCCTCGAGAAGTTCGTGCAGAGAAGCTCATGCTGCGATATCTGGGGCATTTATTTTCCTCTCACTTATTTTGTATTCTATAAATGTTTACTTTCTTTAATTAATACATTCTTTTCAGATTTTGTTCCTAATAAATCTCAGTTTTGTCAATCATTATGATCCTTTTCAAGCATTTTACATTGAAAATAATGATTAATGGATCAATAATACTTTCACAAAAGGAGTTTTGCATATTACTCTGAAAGCATCTAAATAGTACAAAAACGCGAAATAGGACTATTATTTAGAACTCACAGAACCCAAGGTTTGGAAATATTTAAGAAAGGGGAGTCTAAATTGGGACTATTTCTTCGAACTTTCTGTATCATCTGAACAAGAGGACGTCAGTAATACAACTTTGATGAACAATGAGCAATGACAACCCAAACATTAAAAAGGGATCATTCTCATGCATTCATGCAAATATCATTCATACACATCTAGTTAGGAGCATTTGATTCATTCTGATCATGACATCTAAATCATTTGGCATCAGAAAAGGCCCATGAAATCGATTCTACACGTCATGTCTTCTAGAGGACGGTGTAGCAAGATCAATAAATCCACAAATCTTATCTCTTTGAAGTAGTAGTAGAGCCGATTGAAGTTGTAGATCTTATCTCCTTGAAGTTGCAGTGGAGTAGATCAAAGATGGCAAATCTTATCTTCTTGAAGTTGCAATAGAGCAGATTAAAGCCACGAGCCTTATCTCTCTAAAGTTGCAGCGAATAGACTGAAGATAGTGAATCTTATTTCCCTGGCATTGTAGTGGAACAGATTAAAGCTACAGATTACAGCGGATCTTATCTTCCTAAAGTTGTAGTGAAGCAGATTAAAACCACCAGCCTTATCTCCCTAAAGTTGCAGTGGAGCAGACTGAAGACAGCGTATCTTATTTCCCTAGAGTTGCAGTGGAACGGATTGAAGCTACAAGTTACGAGCCTTATCTCCCTGAAGTTGCAGTGGAGAAGGAAAACACACAAACCTTATCTCCCTGAAGCTATAGTGGAGCAGGTTAAAATTACCAATTCCTATCTCATTGAAGTTCTAGCGAAGTAGATCGAAGCTACAAATCTTTTCTCCCTGAAATTACATTCGAGCGGATCGAAGCACCAATTCCTATAATTCTGAAGTTACTATAACACCCCATACCCATGACCGACACCGAAATAGGAGACGAGCCATTATTGTACTTAACCTTACTTGAACATGCATTATCGGGCTATAAAATTTCGTTCCATCTTAAAACTTTTCCTTCTCAATCATAACATAAATATATTGGGCCTATGAGGCCTTAAACTTACTTCCAGAAGATTCCGGAGTTTAATCAGAAACTTTTACTCTATTTGAAATTTTTTTGCCTAGACAGGGCCCACAAGCCCGTGTTGTCCCAGGGACACGCCCGTGTGCCCCTAAGACATGCCCGTATTCTTCACTCGTGGCCAACACTGACTTATTTCACATGGTGAGCACACGCTCGTGTCATAACCCATGTCCTTCACACGACGTAGACACGCCCGTGTCTCCTCCCCGTGGAGCTCTTTTTTTATGATGTCATCAATCCATAATTAGCACACAGCCAAGACACACGCCCGTGTGCTGGCCCATGTGACGAATCGTATTCTTGCAAATTAGTGCAGGGGACACACGGCCTATTAACACACCCATGGGGCTGGCCGTGTGTCACACACAGCCTAGACACATGCTCGTGTGTCTACCCGTGTGGACACTTAGAGGCTATTTTCCATCTCACTTATACCAACTCAAGCAATATATAATATAGTATTCTTATTGTCGAAACCATTTTTTTATGCTTGGAAAAACGGGATCGACTTTAAAACGGGAATGGAGTCGCCACCGATATTTTTTGTTTAGGTGTAATCGGATCATCTCGTAAAATGTTTCATCTTTAAAAATTAATCTTGGCCTACAAAATTTAAAAAAAAATGGGTTCGAGAGTCGGTTATGTATGAGAAAAGCTATCACCCTCATACGCCCAAAATTTGTACCAAATTAATTAAATGATGTCCTAACGTCGAAAATTTGAAAAGTTTTGAAAGTGTAATTTCTTTGAAAAAAGGGTGGAATATTCCAAATTTAAATGTAAGATTCATTTGCTCCAAAGGAACAAAATACTACACCCAGTACGTTAGGATGCAATATCTTGAACCCTCAAAGTCGAGATCATCTTATAACTTCAAAATCATAGATTAAAAGGGTATTTATTTATTTGGTCAAATGAAGAACTGAAACCCAGCACGTTAGGGCACAATTCCTCGAATTCCCAAACATCAAATATTACCTTGTTTTAAAAACTTTCAAATAAGCGATTTTAAATTCGACTCAAAATGCTTTTATTAAATCACTATTCGATAATGAGAAACAAAATATAATATCGCGCGTGTAATAATAATATATGAATACAACTTTGTACAAATGGATGAAAAGAATAATAATATGAACATACAATTCAAAATATACAAAACAATAATCATACAATTCCTATTTTGAAAATATCAACATTATTAATCGAGGAACAACGAAAGCTAAAAATATGCTAATTAAAACAAAATAAAATATGGCAAGTCTTCAAACGTGGATGAATAAAACTAAAATAATAATAATATAAATAATGGGAAACTTGGAGTCGATATGATATAAACAATTTAAGAACTATTAAATAAATGAAAATTTACAAATAAACAACACATGATAAAGTATGAAATAAATTTTTAAAAAACAAAGATGAAAATAACTAATACATGAAATAATGATATAAATGAATTTTGGAATAAATAATATATAAAAATAAATTCAAAGTAAATAATGTACAAAATAATTTACGTTAATCTACTAAAATTACATATATGAAATAAAAAATCCAATATAAATGATTTATATATGAAAATAATAATATATAAAAGTTTTGAAGAAAACAAAATATATAATAAAATAAGAATTTAGAGGAACTAAAATACAAATACACATAAATAGATTTAAAAGAAAATTCATACATAAAATAATAAGAAATCCATAATAACATAAGAAAAATTCAATATAAATTATTTGTATGAGAATGTATACAATTTAATAACTTAATATAATTTAACAAAAGTATGTAAATAAAATATTATACAATTTTTAAAAAAAAAAAGTAGAAAATTTACAAATAAATTATAATAAGATAAATAAAATATATACAAAAAATACTAAAACAATGTAAAATTAATAAAATATTTCCAAGTTCTATGTTAAAAGCAGTCTTTATTTAAGAAAATAAATAAATTATAAGGAATAAAAAAACATAAAATTAAAACAGGCTCAATTGAAATAAAAACAAAATCAAAAGATTAATTAAACAAATAACAAGGACTTAATTAACATGTGCATAGATGAAGGAGGGTTAAAAACGCAACTAAGCCATACCCTTATACACGTCGTTTAAGCGTGGATCAATTTGAAATAGCGCACAAATTACAGAGGTCAATTTAAAAAAAAAAGGAAATATACAAAGGATCTAATTAAAACAACGGCATCAAGGAAAAGGATTAAACACGCAAATCTCCCTTCACCACAAAAACACGCGGATCATGAGGCTGTCAGGTCGAACTGAATCGGATCGGCCATACACGGCGTCGTTTTGAGGCTATTGGAATAAGCCCAAATGACGTCATTTCCTTAAATCATAATCCTCTTAAAATCATATTAACAATCAGTTCCCCCCTTTTCTTAAAAGCAAAACCCTACCCGCCTTAGAAAAACACCAATCAAACCCCCTCCCTCGCAATTCTGCCGATTCAGAGGGCTACGCCGTTCGACCACCATTTCACCATTGTAATGGTGTATGGTGGCGCATAGTGACGTCATCCTACCCTTGCCTAGAATGATGCCCAAGGAATCGCCTATCTTTCCTCAAAATCCTCATTCAAACTTCGATTACGACGAAGCGAATGGGGATCTGACGATGGTCTTAACAGATAAGTATTTTCTCCGTTTCTTTTCGCATGCAATAGGTATATAGATCAAAACAAAAGCAAGGAAATAAAAAAAGAAAAACTCAATCAATCCTCTGATAATCACCTTTCAATATTTTCTGCTTTTGATTTCGTATTTCTTGCGTATGTGTGCGTCCCCTTAAAAAATCAGTGTTTACATCAGGCCCTTTTTATAGCCAAAATAGAAAAATCTAAATCGAAATACACGTTTTTGCTATACTATATATTGTTTTTGGCATCGCTGCTTCGCGTTTCTTCTCGCAGTTCGGTACATCTTGAAGTGCGGATGTGGCTCATCTTCTTGTGGAAACCGTTCGTGGAAGAGCTGGCAACGACGAAACCAGGATGTGGAGTGTAGGCCCAATCGTGGTAGGCCAAGATGCTGCGGCACGCGCCCACGGCTAGGGTTTCTGCAATACCTCAGCACGCTCGGCTTTTGGGCCCAAAAAATTGGGTCTGTTTTAAGTTACTGGATTATTTATTTTAATTTAATTTGGGCCATCGTTTGTAATTTGGACTGATATTTATTTTGGACTGTTTTGTAAATGGATTAATGGACTATTATTTTATTGGTTTTTATTTGGTTTTTTTTTTATTTTGGGTTTAATTTTGGTTAATGGGCCTGGGCGAATTGGCCCTATTACACTTGTACTATGAATAATTCCTAAAACATCACTAATAGAATTCATAAAAAAAAAAAACTCATTATCATTAATATATAAAACTTAACAAATATTGGCCAATCTCTTTGGCCATATACAAAAAGGATAGTAATCTTAATAGCCAACCCTTTGGCTCCCAATATGATATAACTCAAAATGACATAATCCATATACATGCCATGCTTAAAATAAAACAACTTGGCTATACCAAAATAATGATTGATAGTGTGATCTGAGCTCCGACGTCTTTGGTCCCCGAGCTAGCTTGGCAAATACTACAAGGAAGAAAGAAAAGAGAGGAGTAAGCATATAGCTTAGTAAGTTTGCATGAAATTCATATAACAACATATTGTTTATAATATACTCATCCATCATGAACAAGAACAACATAAATCTCAAGTGCTTGAACTTACTTACTCATACTTACTCTTAGTCATTACATTTTACATAATAATTTTATGCTTGTATTTTTTTATCATGGTACCTGTATCACTTAGTCACATAGATTAGCACTTTCGCTAATGTAAACATGAACTCATCTCATCAACTTTCTTAAATTAAATAAACTCTTTATCAACCTTGAATAACTTAGTTTATTACTATCTTTACTTGCGTAGCTTTCTTATTACCTCTTTCGTACTTGGCTCTTTTGCCCGTTGAATTACTCAGAATATCAAAGGATACTCAATCTCATCAAACATTTGTCTCAATGCCAATGCCATATCCCAGATATGGTCTTACATGGGATCGTCTCATGATGCCCATGCCATATCCCAGCTATGGTCTAACACGGAATCTCTTAACTTGATGCCGAAGCCATGTCCCAGACATGGTCTTACACGTGACCTTCATTGTATGGTGTCGATGCCATGTCCCAAACTTGGTCTTACACGAGACCTTCCTTAAATGGTGTCGATGCCATGTCCCAGACATGGTCTAACACAAGAACTTCCTTATTCGATGCTGATGCCATGTCCCAGACATGGTCTTACACAGGATCTACGTTTGGTGCCAATGCTATATCCCAGATATGGTCTTACACGAGACCTCCATTCCTTGGGTGTCGATGCCATATCCTAGATATGGTCTTACACAAGCTTTCCTTATCTCATGTTGTGACACAGGTATCCTCGTTATTCTGAATATTCAACCGAGACTTTCACCTACTTGTTCTCATTATTTTTTTTCCTTATTAGACATTATTAATCAACTTCATGGAAATATTGTACATTATACAACATAGCAAGTAATTTGATCATAAAAAAATATGTAACCATGAGTGCATACAAACTTACCTCGGTACTCCAAAATATGTGTTGATGTGCAATTTAGTCCACCAATTTGTTCCTGTCTCGGTTTAGGTTTGGGCTTCGTGTTTCTTGATCGATGATAACAATTTAACTTGTTTAATACTTACATTGACTAAATTTACTCATATTTCATACTTTGGAAAAATTTACATTTTTTCCCCTAAACTTTATCATAATTACACTTTTACCCCTAGGCTCGTAAAATGATTTTTATTCAACTTTCTTGCATTTCAAGCCTAGCCAAATCATATTCTCAACTATAACAACATTCAATTTCCACTATTTCACTCATGTATAACCATTTCTACAACTTTTACAATTTGGTCCTTTTATGCATTTTCCATGAAAATTACTTCGAAAAAGATGTTTATCATACATCAAACTTTCATATTCTTACATAAAACATCAAAATACATGCATGTCATACATGGGTAGATTTTTGAACATAATCCCTAGCTCAAAATATAGCTAGAAATAGCTAAACCGAGCTACAAGGATCTCAAAATACAAAGAACATTAAAAAGGGGGCTAGGATACACTTACTATCAAGCTTGGGAGATGAAGAAACCCTAGCTATGGTGCCCTTGAAATTTTCGGCTAGCATGGAGAAGATGAACACTAATTTTGACTTTTTTTCCCTTTTAATTCTTTAATTTACCAAATGATAAGAATGCCCTTAATGATTATTTCTTGAGATTTTCCTTCCTATGTCCATTTTTGTCCATCTCAACATATAATGGTCTAATTTCTAAATAAGGACCTCTAATAATTTTTATAATTCTATTTCATACTTAAACCTTCAAGAATCTCATATTTTCTAATCTTTTCAATTTAGTCCTAATAGACAATTTATTCATTAATTAATAAAATTCCTTCATGAAATTTTCACACAATCATGAAAATACTCATAAGCCTTATAAAATCATTTAAACACATATTTCTTCTTCGAATTTATGGTCTCACACCACTATTCTGACTAGGCCCTAAGTCAGGCTTTTATAATTCTCCTTCGTTAGGGATTTTCGCTCCCGAAAATTTTACCGAAAAAAAGGTTTAGGTATTGATTCCTCATAGCCTTCTCGAGCTCCCAAGTAGCCTCTTCTACCCCATGTCTCTGCCATAAGACTTTCACGAGAGCTATACTTTTATTCATTAATTGCTTGACTTCCCGAGCTAGAATCTTAACTGGTTCCTCACCATAAGTCATGTCGGGTTGTATCTCAACCTCTATCGGTGCAATCATATGCGAGGGTTCTGATCGGTAGTGTCGCAACATATACACATGAAATACATCATGAATCTTTTCTAACCCAGACGGCAAAATGATAAATCATAAAAATAACATATTTTAATCCCACAATTAGCATACTTTTGGATGATTTATCCCTTGATTTATGAAAAAAGGTGCTCTTAATCCTTTCTTTTCATGTTTTATACTCAGGAAAGCACCTAGGGAAGAAAAGAATGAGAAGTGGGCCTAAAACGGACCAAATGGGCCATATCATGAAATCGACACGGCCTGGACTTAAGCCCAAATAGTCGTACCTCCTAAAGAGAAGTCCGAACACGGCCTAACCACGATTCACACGGTCATGCCTCCATCAACAGACCCAAACACGGCCTGAAGTCGATTCACACTGGCGTGTGCCCTAGGGCATGTCCCTGCCACAGAAAGAGCAATTCTACTCGAAATAGGGTACTTAGAGGAAAAGAAACACATTCCAAAGTCTATTCAAACACCCCGGGTAGGAATTATACTTGAATTAGGATACTTAGGGGCCAAGTAAAGCATTCCAAAAGTCTATATAAACACCCTAAGTGTAACCTAAAGGGGGCAGTCAGTTAGGCAGTCAGCTAGGCCAAGGAGCCGAGCCAGAAGGCCAGATTCGTGGAAATCACTCGAAGATAGCCAGTTGATCCATCTCAAGAAGCCGGAATTCTACTCAAGACGGCAGATCTCTCATTCACTTCCTTCAGGGGGTTTTAGGGATTTCTTATGTTTTGTTTTATCTTTTCTCTTGAGATGTTTTATTTTATCATTATAAACTAAACCCTTCAGATACCTAAAGGAAACCTAGATGAATATTGTTATTGTTTTCTGAACTATATGATAAATACTTAGTTTGTTCTTAACTATGTGTGCTTAATTCTTGTGTTGATATTTTCGGGATATTGATTCAAGTTGAATGTGCTTAGGTGGTGGAGCAAAAGTCCCTGCTTAAGAGTAGATCTAGCATAATTAAGCGGAGTTGATCGCACGCCTAGAGATAGGGTGACGAAATTTTGCCGGATTAGGATGAAACCTAATATTGGAGTCCATAGATTGAGTTAATACGATTCTAGGGGTTTTAATTAGAAAGAGATTTCAATTAATCAAACTAGGGTTAGACATTATTCGCCTCGAGAGAGGTTTAATATAAATTAGGGAGTCTTACGGATCAAGCTAAGTGAATAAATTGTCTGGTTCAGTGTTAGATAACAAGTGAAGTCTAGGTGGATTCCTTCTAGGGTATTGTCGTGATCAACTAAGTTTTTCTAAAAGTTATTTCTTCAATTTGTTCTTTTTGTCTTTGCGTCTTTAGCTTAGTAGTCAGTTAGTTTTTAGTTTAATCAACCAATCACTTCATATTTAGGCTAAATAATAGAAAGAAAGTGAGTATTAGTACTTTTAATTCCCTTGGGTTCGACAATCCGGTCTTGCCTAAACTATACTACTATTCGATAGGTGCACTTGCCTTAAGTCGTTGTCAGAGTTAGTTTCCAGGTTCGATCATTCTCTTTATAAATTTAATACTCGACAGTTCTAGACGATCAAGTTTTTGGCGCCGTTGCCAGGGAATTAAAATATTAAGAAAACTCTATTTTTATTACTTTAGCCATTATTTTTATTTTTATTTTTATTTTTATTTTTATTTTTATTTTTATTTTTACAATTTATTTTATTTTATTGTTTTTTCTAATTTTATTCTTTCTTTTCCTAGTAGGTTCCTCTAGTTTATGACTAGAAGGAACCCGACAGGACCTCTAATATACGATAGTGATATCGAAGCTACCGCTCGTAGGAATCACAGAGAAATCAGGCGAGCCTTAAATTACCAAGAAGAACAACAACAAGGCGAATCCAATCCTACTTAAGGGATGGATTAAAATAATCCACCACGAGATGTGGCAGACGCTCCGCGTACTATGTATGATTACGTTAAACCTAATTTAGCAGGAGTAGAATCTAGTATTGTTAGGCCTGCTATAGCTGCTAATAATTTTGAATTAAAGCCTAACACTATACAAATGATTCAACAATTTGTTCAATTCGATAGTTTACAGGGCGAAGACTCTAATACTCATATAGCTAATTTTCTAGAGCTCTGTGACACCTTCAAAATAAATGTCGTTTCTGACGATGCTATATGGCTTTGGTTATTTCCCTTTTCTCTAAACAATGGTTAAACTCGTTACCACAAGGGTCAATAACCACTTGGAATCAAATGACCAAAAAATTTTTATTAAAATATTTCCCACCGGCCCAAACGGCCAAATTACGGAATGATATCTCTTATTTTGTGCAGATGGATTTAGAGACATTATACGACGCATGGGAGAGATACAAGGAACTCTTGAGGAGATGCCCACACCACGGATTACCTTTCTGGCTACAAGTCCAAACTTTTTACAATGGTGTAAATCCCTCAACGAGACAACTAATAGATTCAGCCGCCAGTGGAACTCTGAATAACAAAACTCCTGAAGCAGCCTATGAGTTTATTGAAGAGATGTCACTAAATAACTATCAGTGGCAAGTTATAAGGACAAAACCAACAAAATCAGCCAGAGTTTTCAACCTCGACACAGTAACCATGCTATCAACACAGGTAGAGATGATGAATAAAAAGCTTGATAGTTTGTGTCCTTCGCAGGTACATCCAGTAATGCAGTGCGATGGAAGTGGAACTGTGGCGAATCCTGAGTACCACCCTACCAACCGGGCACAGAAAGCGAACAGATGAACTGTATAGGTAATAATTTCAGGTCTAACAATAATCCTTATAGTAATACTTATAATCTAGGTTGGAGGAACCACCCAAAATTTTTATGGGGAGGTCAAGGAAATCAAGGAAATCAAAGACAACAACTTCCTCCAAATTTCCAAAGTCAGCTCTATCCACAAGAAAAGAAGCCCAACTTTGAAGAGATGTTGACAAAATTCATGGCAGCCATAGAAAACCATCTCCAAGACATCGAGGCAACACTGAAAACCCAACAATCATCAATGGAAGGGATCAAAAACCAAGTTGGGAACTTACTAAGTTAGTCGGGGAAGTTACAAGGTCAGTTGGACAACTTGCCAAGTTAATGTCCGAACGACCGCAAGGGCGTCTACCAAGCAACACCGAGATCAACCCAAAGGAGCAAATCCAAGCCATAATAACTCAGGAAGATGTAGGGATAGAAAAAACCAATTCAATTTAAGAAAGTGAGGTAGAAAAAGGTAAAGTTGAGGTAATACAAGAAAAACCAAAATCGGTAATCAAATAGTACAAACCTCGCATACCTTATCCCGAAGCATTAAAGAGAGACGATACAAAGGAACAGTTCAGCAAGTTTCTTAAACTTTTAAAGAAATTACATATTAACTTACCGCTTCTTGAAGCTCTGTCACAGATGTCAGATTCAAGGAAATTTTTAAAACAACTCTTGACGAACAAGCGTAAGTTAGACTAGGAGCCACATGTGGAATTAAATGCAATGTGCTCAGCAATTCAACAAAATAGACTACCATGAAAGTTAAAAGATCCAGGGAGTTTTACAATTCCATATTTAATTGGTAGTTAAACTGTTGACAATGCTTTAGCTGATTTAGGGGCAAGTATAAATGTCATCCCTTATAAAATGTTTAAACAACTAGGTCTAGGGAAACCCAAACAAACTAGGATGAGTATACAATTAGCTGATAAAACTGTTAGAATTCCTAGGGGTATTATTGAAGATGTTCTCGTAAAAATTGAGAAATTTGTTTTCCCAGTAGATTTCGTTGTTTTAGACATGGATGAGGATAATTCGATTCCTTTAATTTTAGAAAGACCCTTTTTAGCAACTGCCAGGACTAAAATTGATGTTGGCACAGGAGAACTCTTTCTTCGTGTAGGTGACAAATCGATCAGTCTACAAGCTCTTGACTCGACCAAGACATCAATTGATGGAGGTGAGAAAGTAAATTCAGTTGATAACCAACTTGTTCAACTTTCACCACAGGAAACACCACAAAGTTACAAACCTGAGCCGGATCATGGACCTCGTGCCCAAAAAGAAAAAGAATATGAGGAGAAAAGCCTTAGGGTCGACAAACTAGAAGAATGGAAGATACACTTTAAAGAAGAACCGAAACCACATGAAGTAAAACTGAAAGAGCACCCAGAAGAGCTCGTAAGAACATCGAATCACTTCAAAATAGGAGATCAGGTACGGTTAGATAAAGCAGATCCTCGCATCACCACACCAAACATGAATACAACCGAAGGAATCCCTCTTGAGGTACACAATATCATCCCATACGGAACAGTCGAGGTAAGTAATCCCATATTCGGCACTTTTAAGGTAAACGCTTCTCAACTCAAACTTTATCATGAAAATAAAACTGACAGCATGAGGGAAGATGTTCAAACTTTTAAACCACCATGAATACGCAATTTAGAGGAAAGTCTAGCTTAAGACTATAATGAGTGCTTCTCGGGAGGCAACCCGAGCACTAACACAATCTATTTTCACATTTTAATTTCTTTTCTTATTCCCTTTCTAAATACCTAGTGTAAACTAACCAAAGGTGCAGAATTCCAGGCCACACGGTCTTACACACGGCCGTGGTCGTGACCGTGTGGAAGTACAGAATCTCCGTACTGACATGAGCAGAGGCGGCATGAATCAAATCCCAACTAATTTTCAAAATCACAGACCCAACAACCCCTCCACGGGCACCGACAAAGTGCCACGACTGTGCCACGCGGCCGTGGACGACACTGACTTGCCAAACACAGGCTGGACATGCCCGTGCTACCCAATCGTGCCAACATACTGACTTTTCACCAATGGGCGTGGCTTGCTGAAAAACGGGCATGGAGAATCAACACGCCAAGACACATGGCCGTGCGAGGAGGCCGTGTGAAACAACACGCCCTCGGACCACGGGCGTGGGAATGTACCAGAATTGAGCCCTATTTAAACACCAACCCCCTCCCCATTCTTCTACTTTCCACCTCTTTTCTTATTCCCTTTTTCTCAGATTCACCTAGGGGTGTTCATTCGGTTAACCGATCGGTTAACCGACCCGAAATGTTATTAACCAAATTAATCAACATGTCAAAATTTTTAACCATTAACCGAACCGAAATTTTTTCAAAAAAATTAACCGAACCGAATTTTTTTCTGTTAATTCGGTCGGTTAATCGAATTAACCGAAAATTATATTTTTTTAATTTTTGGTTAAAAATTAACCGAATTAACTGTCTTAACCGTCTTAACCGATTTAACCAATTTAACCGAATTAACCGAATTAACCGAATTAATCGATTTAACCGAATTAATCGATTTAACCGAATTAACCGAATTAACCGAATTAATTTGTTTAAAAACATTACATAAATCTTTAAATTAATACATAATTGAAATGTAAGTATTTAATATTGTTCATTTGTATCTATTTCTTCTCTCCAAAAATCTCCATTTGCATTAAACCTACAAAAGGAAAAAACAAGTGCAAAAGTTTAGCGTATAATAGAAATATCGCATTTAAAAAATCAAATAATATAAACAAACAAATAAATTATAAGTTAACAAGAATAAGATAGAAGTATACCCTTCAACTCACGAAAGCTCATGAATTAAGGGTAGGCTCGATGCATTCAAGAAAAGTCTAAACATTGAATCAATTAAATAAGTAGGAGTGATATGGTAAAAAATTTAAAACTATTAAAATAAGACAATAAATATACCATTTTCAATCTTGTCAAGCTCTTGGATTTGTTCTTCAATCTTTTTGATGTCTTCTTGTGATGATGATTTTCAAATCCAATCTTGATTACACACAAGAGCTTGTACAATTTTAGGAGTTAAATAACTCCTATATTGATCAAGCACACGTCCCCGATGCTAAATGCAGACTACTGAAACAAACAGTAGAAACCGGTATAGCTAACACATCTCGGCCATTTTTGAAAGAGTGGGAAATCTAGGGCTGTTCACTTTCCACCACAATAAAATATCAAAATCTTCAACAAATTCCTCATTAGCCTCAGCTAGATATTTATCCAATTCAGATATTTTATCCTCACCACAAATTTCCAACTCACGCTTTTTATACAAAGCTTGCATTCGCCTTTTCATTTTTTGTTGTGGTTCACCAAGAGAAGCATGTGTTGGCACACTCGATTGGCTACAAGTACTATGAAGTGGAGGCTTATACTCATCAAACATTTCATACAAAGATTCCTTCAATTTTTGCATCATTTCACAAGCTTTTTCAGAACTAGACATTTCACTAAGTGCAAATTCAAGATACTTTAGTTTTTGTCTAGGATCTAAAACACAAGCAACAAACATAAGCATATTCATCTTATCAATATCACCCCAATACTTATCATACTTCTCTTTCATCTTGATGGCCATAACATTGAAATCAACATTACTATTTAAGCGAGCATCTCGTAAAAGAATATCAATTTTAGAAAGCTCATCAAAAAATTATTGGGCATGACATATGAAGTGCCGATATATAAAGTGACTTCATAAAATGTTCCAAGAAATCCTCAAGTTTCTAACATTATCCCAATCATCCACACCAGGCCAACCATCACCCCTTTCAAGTTCAGGCCTAAAATTTGTATCTTGCTCCTCAAATCTCTCAAAAGCTCTCTCAAAGTTCTGAGTAGTATCTAACATTAAGTAAGTTGAGTTCCACCTAGTACAAACATCAAGACACAACATCTTCTTGCACTCTATCTTTTCCACCACAATACACTCCTTAAACTTTTGTAATCTAGATGGAGATTGTCTCACATATCTAACAGCCCCTCTAACACGTTCAACAGATTTATTCATTTCCTTTAAGCCTTCAACAACAATCAAATTCACAATGTGTGCCATGCATCTCATATGAAGATATTTACCATTTTGAACTAAACCCCCTCGAGGGTTAAATTTCTTTCTCAAATAACCAATAGCAACATCATTTGAACTTGCATTATCAACGAATAAAGATAAACAACTTATCAATCCCCAATTCAACAAGCATTTCTCAATCACCATCCCAATGGACTCACCCTTATGACTAGAAATTGGACAAAAGTTTAAAATCTTTTTATTCAATTTCCAATCATTATCAATAAAATGAGTAGTGATACACAAATAATTAACTCTTTGCAAAGAAGTCCATGTGTCGGTAGTTAAACAAATTCTAGAACAAGAACTTCTCAAAAGTTGTTTTATCTTGGCCCTTTCATCTAAATACAATTGGTAAACATCCCTAGTCATAGTAGTTCGTGAAGGAATATGAAACCTAGGACATGCCATAAACATAAATTTCTTAAAACCTTCACTTTCAACAAACTTGAAAGCTAATTCATCAATCACAATCATTTGTGCTAATCCTTTCCTACATGCTTCTTGATCAAATCTCCAAGTTGAAAGATTGCCTTCCCCCCCCTTCAACTCCCTTTCTAGGTAAAACTAGTTGTCCTTGACTATTTTCAACAACATTACTAGGATTTTTCTTACATGAACCAATATGATATTTTAATGACCCCGTACCATTTTTTTCATATCACAACAAAATTCCTTTTGACAATAATTACATTTAGCTTTACTTGCACCCTCACTATTAATAATCTTAGTGAAGTGAGACCAAACTTCTGACCTTGGAAGAGTGGCTTTTCTTTTCCGGTAATCCCTTTGCTTGGCTTGAAGCTCCAACTCCGAATTTTCGAATCTATCGAAGTAGGAGGTGTAACACTAGCCTTAATAGATGTTGGTTTAGTTGACATTACGCAAGAAAAACAATATATAATAAATTAAAATACATTTATAATATTAAACATATTTTGATGTTGAGTTTTAGAAAAACATAGTTTAGATATTTAACAAAGGTAACATCCATTGCAAAACGCAATTTATAAACCACAACCGTTTAGCAAGAAAGCCAAAGAACACCTTCTTGCATTAGAATCAAGAACTCATTAATATAAAACAAATGCCATTGATGCCAAAACCATAACAAAACAAATACCATGTAAGGAAATGCCTCATGAAAAAGAGTATAAAGAACATCCATTTATCTACCCAAAGAGAAACAAAAGTCCACAGGATTATACCCCAAAATCATGAGCATTTTTTGGAAAGCAACATCGCAATAGCCAATAAGCAGAATAATATCATAACAATTTCACTTCAAAAATCAAAAGTTTGACAGTCCTTTAGAAAAAGTGGAAACAGTACAAGATCCTTGAATCATATCAACAATACAAGATGAAGATTAAAAAAAGAAAACTTGAAATTGTCATTAAAATTCATCTAATAACATTTTTGAGCACCGATGAAGAATCTAATGAAGCAAACTAATCCTCAATAAGTTCGTTTAATGTGGTAAAGGTAAATCCAAATCAACAAAAGGGGGCGACCCTTTTACATAGCTGATATGCAACAGTGAACTTGTAAATAAACAAAGCAAATAAACAAGAAAGCCAATAATTTATTTTACATTCAACTCTACAAAGAAGCAGAACAGAAATGTGGCTAGCATAGATTTTGATGATCAACATTAACCAAACCCTATCATTAACAAAAAAAAATTCAAAGATTTCTAAAATCGAATGATTTGAGGAGCTTTTTGAAGATGGAGGATCGAGCAGATTCTTAAAAAATGAAGAAGAAGAAACTCAAACAAAAAGCACGATCGAAACAAGATGCAAAAATTACCCCCCAAAAAAAGGTAAATGGGTACTCGAAAAATGGATAAGGCATTAATATTTAACAAAAACAAAAACAAAAAAAAGACCTTGCATGCATCAAAACCAACATAGACAACAATCAAGTCAAAGTTAAAACATGAAGGGAAAAAAGTACCTTGAAAATCAAAACCAAAGTCATTCTTCCTTTTGTTTAGAAATAGAAGTTGCAGGTTTTAAACTTTTGAAATTAGGGATTGAGAACTTTTGAAGTTGAAGAAAGAGAGGAGAATAGGAGATATCAGATCGTGTGTGTGTGTCTAGCCTTTAGGGGTAATTTTATTTTTAGTTTTAAAATTATTTGAGTTTGGTTTAATTTTTATTATTAGGTTTGGGTTGTATAATTGGGTTTGGGTTGGTGAATAGAGAATAGTGGGCTTATCTTATAAGCTATTTATATTATAAATTTATTTATTATTTTTTTTGGTTAACCAAAAAAATTTCGGTTAACTGACCCTTTTCGAACCGAATTAACCGTTAACTGAAAATTAACAATATTTAATCGACCCCCGACCGAAAAAATTTGGTTAACCGATCGATTAACTGAATTCGGTCGGTTAACCAAATTTTTTCGGTTTTACCCGAATTTTGCACACCCCTAGATTCACCTCTTCATAACAAGTCTCTATAACCCTTGAGCCACACCAAAGCCATGTCGAAGAAGCATAAAAGGCCAACAACAATCTTCTCAAAGGAGACCGATTCACATAAGTTCATGCCGAAAGCTTCAGCTACTCGACAAGCCAAGGGTCTTTGAGACCTTTTCAGTTTTATTTTTCTTTTCTCTTTTGCTTCAATTTCCTCCCCTTTGACTATCTTATGCTTAATTTAGTTTATTTCATTTTAGTTTCTTTGTTTTAGGTTCTGAAGGCTGCTAGGGAATCACGCACCACAGCCTTAGAAATCACACCCACCTCGCGAACCGTCTACCAATAAGGACTCCTTAGTCCATTAATCTTTTCTTTTAATTTCAGTCTTCTTGTTAGTCTCCTTCTCTTTATTTTTCTTGTCCTTAATTACATAATTAGTTTATTTTAAATATGTATTATAAATTCTTGGCTAACTCTTTACAGGCTCCCCAATTTCTTCATCTAGTACAGAGATTGTCGGTAGCCACCCCACCAAGACCATAGAAAACACCATCACCGCCTCCTCCAACTCATATTTTACCACGACCACTGCCAACTCCTAGAGTCATCCAAAATTCAGGAAGTGTTACTTTCCCCCATCTCTTTTGATTTTATTATAACATGATTATCTATCTTTGTACATTGAGGGCAATGCACATCTTAAGTGTAGGGGTAATAGTACCTAACTTTTTACATTATTCTCAAATCCCTGAATTTTATCTAGTTCTTAAGTATTTTTTTCATATTACTAATTAGGATGAAATTTCTGATGATTTATGATTTTCATTAATATGTTTTGGATTAAGTCATTGATAATTGTGCATTGATGATTAAATCTGAAGAATACTAGAGAGTCAAGCATGATAAGTCTATTTTTCAAAATCAAAAAATTTTTAGGTTGTTGAACTGAATTTGAATATTACCTTGAAGTTTGAAATTTATAGGGATTGATGTCAAAAATACCCATATTTTTTGTGAGATTTGAGCCTTATAGAGCATATTCTCTTTTTCATGCTCACTTTATTGATTATGAGTGTGTCAACACTGAATTGTTATTCTAGAACTTGCCTCGATTATACATGTCAAGACCACATTTTTTATTTGATATACTGAGATGATAAAGGCACTTAGGTTTTTACCCACTCACTCCACTAAAAAGCCTACCTACATAATTAACCCCTAGTAAACCTCTTTCATCCTAACAACCCTTTTTATTGACTTACCCACTAATATTAAACCAAAAACCCTTTGTATTTGTTATCACCATTCCTTTGACTACCCTTCTATCGAGAATTGATTTGATCAGTTGCCTAATTAGTTTATTTCAGTTAATAAGTTCTTTCTTATATTATGTAAGTATTTGATTTGTTCTTAAAAATAGAATCGATCAAGTATATTCAGATTAATAGTATAAAAAGAAAAATTTAAGTATATTCATTATTAGTTCTATGTTCTAAGAGCTTACATGTTTAAATTCAACATATTGAAGAAGAAACTCATATTATAAGTATTTTAAATTTTTGTGTTATTATTCAGGTTATTAGTTCATTTTTCTAAAGTTAAGTAATTTGTCAAATCAATCTCAATTCTAAAACCTTCTAATTTAGCCTTTATCTACACCTTTAACCCAAGCCTCGTTATAACCTTGTTAAAGACCTTTTGATTTGTATATCATCTCATATTACAATGGTGGAGATTTGATTTCCAGGCAAGCCTATGGGATTAACTTTTCAGGTTCGACTTATGAGTGATTTTTCTTGAACCTTAAACACTTCGAGTGCTTTGAGTGAATCTTTAGTGAGGATGTCAATCCTTGTCGGCTTTGAATCAGAGGTAATTATTTAGATAAAAGGGAGACACCTATGTTTTTATGCTACAAATATATGACTTAGAATTGTTTGAATCTTTAGGAGTCTTTGAGTTAAATTATCTATGTATAAATTATCTATGAATTATGATGAGGCATTGTTAATGAGAATTATGAATTGTGGAAAGTTCATTTTAATTGTAAGTTGAGAATTTTGCTTGAGGACAAGGAAAAGCTTAAGTGTGGGGGTATTTGATAAACCATAAAAGTAACATATTTTAATCTCACATTTAGCATACTTTTGGATGATTTACCCCATGATTTATGTAAAAAGGTTCTCTTAATCTTTCTTTTCATGTTTTATACTCAGGAAAGCACCTAGGGATGAAAAGAACGAGAGATGGGCCTAAAATGGACCAAATGGGCCATATCACGAAATCGACACGGCCTAGACTTAAGCCCACACGGTTGTGCCTCCTAAAGAGAAGTCCGAACACGGCCTAACCACGATTCACACGGCCATGCCTCCATCAACAGACCCGAACACAGCCTAAAGTCGATTCACACGGGCGTGTGCCCTAGGGCATGTCCCTGCCACAGAAAGAGCAATTCTACTCGGAATAGGGTACTTAGAGGCAAAGAAACACATTCCAAAGTCTATTCAAACACTCGAGGAGGAATTATACTTAAATTAGGATACTCAGGGGCCAAGTAAAGCATTCCAAAAGCCTATATAAACACCCTAAGTGTAACCTAAAGGGCGATATCAATTAGGCAGTCAGCTAGGCCAAGGAGCCGAGCCAGAAGGCCTGTAACATCCCAAAGTTGGGCCTAGTAGGATTGGGCCTATTGGGCCTTGGACACGGGAGGATTTAAAATTTTGGAGAATAGGAGAATGGCTCTATTGCAAGTTGGATTTAGTAGGTGAGTGATTTTGGAAGGTTAGAGCGCTTCTATGGAGTCCCGGGTTCAAGTTAGGCCTTAGAAAAATTTTGGTTTTAAGTGAAAAAAACCCTAGGAGTTAGTAGGTAGGCTTTAAGAATAAAATGTGGAGAAAAAGACACAAGTGGAATGTGTGGTGTAGTGGCAAAGTGACGCCACATAAGAGACAAGGGGGTGACGCCACAAGGAAGGAAGGAGGTCCAAGGTTCAAGTCTTGGCTCTTGCATTTTAGTTTTCTTTTTAAAGGGACTCCAGAATTTTTCCATAGGGTTATATTTAGTTGCACATGGTTTTAGAAACAATGAGCTAGTTGGTAAAGTGGTTAGCGGCGTGTATTGTGCTACAAGGAAGCTTGGGTTTGAATCTCATGGAAAGCAGCGGAGTATTTATTTTGCGGATTGGACGGGAAGAGTTTGAGTTGGATTTAAACTCTACTGACGGAGGGATCCCACATCGAAAAGATACAAAGAAGGAAGGTGAGAAGCTAGCTATATATAGAGGTGCCTAGGAGGAGAAGGGGGATACCTGGTGGGCATTGGGCATAGGAGTGCTCGGAGCGCAGTTTAGCAGCTTTAGATTCCTATCAGGTGTGTACTTCTCTCTATTCTAGCTGTAGAGTGGCAAATGCCGAAATGCCGGTGACACGGCGATGTAACCACACGAGCGTGCGAGCGAACGTGTGGGGCTTCAATGCGATAGTTGAGGCCATCAGTAGTGTTCTTGTGGGTGTAGGCTGTTGGGCCACGATGGCCTGAAAGGGGCCAAGTGGGCCCAATGGGCCCGGAGGCCTATATGAGTCAATTGTATGATTAAGTAGTAGATAGGGAACTAGACTATGTGAATCTCATATATGTGGCTAGGTTTGGGCTGAATGGGCTACACGAGTGTGTAGGCCCATTTGGGCCGAGAATGGGCCTTAGGCCCATTCGCTTCATTATCTCTGTTTAGAATACTTGAGTCGTTCTAGGCGATAGTGGACCTTATGTTGGGTCGTTAACACCCTGATCTGTGAAATTACTGAATTACTCCTAATTTGTGAAATTATCGAATTACCCCGATTTGAGAAATTACTGATTTACCCCTAGTTTATAAAATTACCGAATTACCCCTGGTTTGTAAATTACCGAATTACCTCTGGTTTGCAAAATTATCAAATTACCCCTGGTTTGTAAATTACTGAATTACCCCTAGTTTGTGAAATTACTGAATTACCCCTGGTTTGTAAAATTATCGAATTACCCCTGGTTTGTAAATTATCGAATTACCCCTGGTTTGCAAAATTACTGAATTACCCCTAGTTTGCAAAATTACCGAATTACCCCTAGTTTACGAAATTATCGAATTACCCTAGTTTGTGAAATTATCGAATTACCCCCGAATTATAAAATTATCGAAATACCCTTAGTGTGTAATTACCGCTTTACCCCTAAACGACAAATGACCGTTGTACCCTCGTGGTAGTACTAATGTTGTCTGTGTTAATTGTATGATTGATTATGTTCGAGATTGGCCACCAGGTTGTGGGCCGACTTCTGAACAAAGTCGTAGGCAGATAGCAGTAGTTCCAATTAGTGATAGTGTCCATGTAGAGAGCGTGACATTACGTGTTATCAGGTGTGTAACTCTTACACACTTTATATGTTAATTATGTTATTATCTGTGTATTGCCAAAAGCCGAAGTGATGGTATGGATCACTATGTTACCCTTGTGGGTAAAAGCAAGGACTCCAGGTAAGTTCTACTATGTGCTGTTATTAATGGATGCATGTATGAGTGAATTGATTGTTATTGTACATTGAAAGCATGATCATACCATATTGTAAAGCATGAACATGAAGATGGGGTATGATGTGAAGAGGGAGGAAATATGAAATCTTTCAGACTGTCACCAGTGGTTAGGTACCACAAGTGGGTTGGCCCCACATATTATTATTCTGTGACTAAGTCTTAGTGGTTTGGAACCACCAGTGGTTAGGTACCACATATATCTTATTTCTGTGACTCGTCCTAGCGGTTTGGTACCACAATGGGTTGGCCCCACGTTCGGATATTAGGGATTGTCACCAGTGGTTAGGTATCACAAGTGGGTTGGCCCACATATTATTATTTGTGACTTTTGTCACGGTGGTTTGGAACCACCGGTGGTTAGGTACCACCAAGGGCTAGGTGCCACAAATGTTGGGTAGATCTGAGAGATACGGTGGATGTGCATAATAGGTTGGTTGGGTTGCATGGCATACATGTATAATATATGAATTTGAGTAAGAGACCAAAGTTCATTTGGACGGGGATTTACATATTGAGTCTCGATGACTCACTCCTCCGTTAAAATTTTGCGGTAATCCTTAGATCATGGATGTGGTAGAGATGGACTCGAGGTGGCCATGCATAATGTTTTAAGTAATTTTATCTTTAATATTTATTTTGGATTAATACTACTTTAATTTGGATTTTTGGTATTATAATAAGGGCATTCAAACATTAATTTGGGTTTCATTTGTTTTTATTCACTTCATTTATTTAAATTTTATTTTTATTTAATTTTGGGATATTAAGGCATGCCTAATAAATTGTCGAAATGAATGATTTTCAAAACTTAAGAACTTTGAGGCTTTACTATTGGCTAGCTTAATTTGGGTTTTAGTAGCAAAGTAACTAACTTTTCAAACTAAGACTTGAAATTATTTTCAATTGATCACTCAATATAAAATTATGTTTCCATAAAATCAAAGATTTTTACCAAACTCACGGCATTAACTCGGTTTTCAAAATTTTTCTTTTCCTGTGACATGCCGATTCGGTCGTAGCGTTTTGACCGGGTTTGGGGTGTTACAAGGCCAGATTCGTGGGAATCACTCGAAGATAGCCAGTTGATCCATCTCAAGAAGCCGGAATTCTACTCAAGACGGCAGATCTCTCATTCACTTCCTTCAGGGGGTTTTAGGGATTTCTTATGTTTTGTTTTATCTTTTCTCTTGAGATGTTTTATTTTATCATTATGAACTAAACCCTTCAGATACCTGAAGGGGATGAAACCTAGATGAATATTATTATTGTTTTCTGAACTATATGATAAATACTTAGTTTGTTCTTAATTATGTGTGCTTAATTCTTGTGTTGATATTTTCGGGATATTGATTCAAGTTGAATGTGCTTAGGTGATGGAGCAAAAGTCCCTGCTTAAGAGTAGATCTAGCATAATTAAGCGGAGTTGATCGCATGGCTAGAGATAGGGTGACAAGATTTTGTCGGATTAGGGTGAAACCTAATATGGGAGTCCATAGATCGAGTTAATACGATTCTAGGGGTTTTAATTAGAAAGAGATTTCAATTAATCAACCTAGGGTTAGACATTATTCGCCTCGAGAGAGGGTTTAATATAAATTAGGGAGTCTTACGGATCAAGCTAAGTGAATAAATAAATGCGATTGAGTGTTAGATAACAAGTGAAGTCTAGGTGGATTCCTTCTAGGGTATTGTCGTGATCAACTAAGTTTTTCTAAAAGTTATTTCTTCAATTTGTTCTTTTTGTCTTTGCATCTTTAGCTTAGTAGTCAGTTAGTTTTTAGTTTAATCAATCAATCACTTCATATTTAGGCTAAAAAATAGAAAGAAAGTGAGTATTAGTACTTTTAATTCCCTTGGGTTCGACAATCCGGTCTTACCTAAACTATACTACTGTTCGATAGGTGCACTTGCCTTAAGTCATTGTAAGAGTTAGTTTCTAGGTTCGCTCATTCTTTTTATAAATTTTAAAACTCGACAATTCTAGACGATCAAGTTTTTTGCGCCGTTGCCAGGGAATTAAAATATTAAGAAAACTTTATTTTTATTACTTTAGCCATTATTTTTATTTTTATTTTTATTTTTATTTTTGTAATTTATTTTATTTTATTATTTTTTCTAATTTTATTTCTTTCTTTTCCTAGTAGGTACCTCTAGTTTATGACTAGAAGGAACCCGACAGGACCTCTAATATACGATAGTGATATCGAAGCTACCGCTCGTAGGAATCGCAAAGAAATCAGGCAAGCCTTAAATTACCAAGAAGAACAGCAACAAGGAGAATCCAATCCTCCTAAAGGGATGGATGAAAATAATCCACCACGAGCTGTGGCAGACGCTCCACGTACTATGTATGATTATGCTAAACCTAATTTAGCAGGAGCAGAATCTAGTATTGTTAGGCCTGCTATAGCTGCTAATAATTTTGAATTAAAGCCTAACACTATACAAATGATTCAACAATTTGTTCAATTTGATGGTTTACAGGACGAAGACCCTAATACTCATATAGTTAATTTTCTAGAGTTCTGTGACACCTTCAAAATAAATGGTGTTTCTGATGATGCCATACGGCTTCGGTTATTTCCCTTTTCATTAAGGAATAAAGCTAAACAATTGTTAAACTCGTTACCATAAGGGTCAATAACCACTTGGAATCAAATGACCAAAAAATTTTTATTAAAATATTTCCCACCAGCCAAAATGGCCAAATTACGGAATGATATCTCTTATTTTGTGCAGATGGATTTAGAGACATTATACGACGCATGGGAGAGATACAAGGATCTCTTGAGGAGATGCCCACACCACGGATTACCTTTCTGGCTACAAGTCCAAACTTTTTACAATGGTGTAAATCCCTCAATGAGACAACTAATAGATTCAGCCACCGGTGGAACTCTGAATAACAAAACTCCTAAAGCAGCCTATGAGTTTATTGAAGAGATGTCACTAAATAACTATCAATGGCAGGTTACAAGGACAAATCCAACAAAATTAACTGGAGTTTTCAACCTTGACACAATAACCATGCTATCAACACAGGTAGAGATGATGAATAAAAAGCTTGTTTGTGTCCTTCGTAGGTACATCCAATAATGCAGTGCGATGCAAGTGGAACTGTGGCGAATCCTGAGTACCACCCTACCAACCGGGCACAGAAAGTGAACAGATGAACTGTACAGGTAATAATTTCAGATCTAATAATAATCCTTATAGTAATACCTATAATTTAGGTTGGAGGAACCACCCAAAATTTTCATGGGGAGGTCAGGAAATCAAGGAAATCAAAGACAACAACCTCCTCCAAATTTCCAAAATCAGCTCTATCCACAAGAAAAGAAGCCCAACCTTGAAGAGATGTTGACAAAATTCATGGCAGCCACAGAAAACTGTCTCCAAGACACTGAGGCAACACTAAAACCCAACAAACATCAATGGAAGGGATCAAAAACCAAGTTGGGGAACTTACTAAGTCAGTCGGGGAAGTTACAAGGTCAGTTGGACAACTTGCCAAGTTAATGTCCGAACGATCTCAAGGGCGTCTACCAAGCAATACCGAGATCAACCCAAAGGAGCAAATCCAAGCCATAATAGCTTAGGAAAATGTAGGGATAGAAGAACCTAATTCAATTTAAAAAAGTGAGGTAGAAAAAGGTAAAGTTGAGGTAACACAAGAAAAACTAAAACCGATAATCAAATAGTACAGACCTCGCATACCTTATCCCGAAGCATTAAAGAGAGACGATAAAGAGGAACAGTTCAGCAAGTTTCTTAAACTTTTAAAGAAATTACATATTAACTTACCGCTTCTTGAAGCTCTGTCACAGATGCCAGATTCAAGGAAATTTTTAAAACAACTCTTGACGAACAAGCGTAAGTTAGACTAGGAGCCACATGTGGAATTAAATGCAATGTGCTCAGCAATTCAACAAAATAGACTACCACAAAAGTTAAAAGATCTAGGGAGTTTTACAATTCCATGTTTAATTGGTAGTTTAATTGTTGACAATGCTTTAGCTGATTTAGGGGCAAGTATAAATGTCATGCCTTATAAAATGTTTAAACAACTAGGTCTAGGGAGACCCAAATGAACTAGGATGAGTATACAATTAGCTGATAAAACTATTAGAATTCCTAGGGGTATTATTGAAAATGTTCTCGTAAAAATTGAGAAATTTGTTTTCCCTGTAGATTTCGTTGTTTTAGACATGGATGAGGATAATTCGATTCCTTTAATTTTAGAAAGACCCTTTTTAGCAACTGCCAGGACTAAAATTGATGTTAGATATTGTCATGATCAACTAAGTTTTTCTAAATGTTATTTCTTCAATTTGTTCTTTTTGTCTTTGCGTCTTTAGCTTAGTAGTCAGTTAGTTTTTAGTTTAATCAATCAATCACTTCATATTTAGGCTAAATAATAGAAAGAAAGTGAGTATTAGTACTTTTAATTCCCTTGGATTCGACAATCTGGTCTTGCCTAAACTATACTTGTAATATCCTAGATTAGGGCTTATGCACTATTGCTAAATTATATGAAATAGCATGTCTTATGTGTTATGAATGTGTTAAGTGAATTTTAGAATCTTGAAACATAAGGAAAATGCCTTAGAAAAATATCGAGTTCTAAGTCTAAAAGTGGAAACTGAAGTAAGGTGGCCTTAAGAAAATAAATAAGGGAAATATGACATATAAGTGAGCTTAGGTTTGGGCTTTAAAACCTGGGTTAAGTGGTTGATAAATAAGTGTTAGTAAGTAATTGATGTTGGATTATTAAATTAGTAGCAAGTTGGGCTTATGACCCAAAAATTTAGTAATGCTAAATTGGGCATGAGGGTGGCATTACTTAAGGGGATAACTTGGGCCTAGTATGGCCACATGAAGCCCAAAATAATGGGTTAAAATTTTGGCACTCCTAAGGTAAGGAGTTGGACGGCACCAAGGCTAGACTTTAGGAGTTTAAGTTGAAGTCAAATTCTCTTGGAATTTCGGCTAAGGTAGGAGAATAAAGTGTTGGCCGGCCAAGGGACTCCTTGGTGATCAATTTTAGTCCTAGCCGAATTACTAAAGGAAGGTTAGAGGTCCTTTTTGGTTTATCTTGCTTTCTCTAGTAGTGGTGCCGAAATTGTCTTTGGAAGAGAGTCCATCTTTTTCTTCCTTCCTTAATCCCTTTTTGCCGAAATTTAGCTTTAGTGGGTGTGCTAAATCCTCTCTTTCCAAAACTTTTCTTTTCATCTTGATTATTACCGAATTTGCACCTTATTTTTTTCTTTGACAAAAGCTGAAAGTTAGATACATCTATTTTCTCTCCTTCACATCATTTTCTTCTTCACACACCCTTAAAGCCGGATTCTCCTAAGCTTTCTCTATTCTTCTTTTACTCTTCAAAGCCGAATCTCCTTGAGGTGTCAGGCAAAGGTGCTGTCGACTACAACATTAAGGGTAAGAATGGATGTTATTCAATTTCCATTCCTTCTTCTTTTAGCCAAAAATCTAGAACTAATCCCATCAATATTCTTGTTTGCCAAAATTTGGAAGGATTTTTCGAGATATTTCAGTGTAGTCGACTATAAGGAGGATTATTCGGGAATTCAATATCCAAGGTAAAATCATGTGTATATTCGGCCAAGGGCTATTATTCTTGTGATTAAATGATAGAAATTGATCTAACATGTGTTTAAAGGGGGTTTCGACAGATACCAAGAGTAATTAGCAATTTCGGGATTTAGATTTATAAGGTAGGTGTATATGTACATTCGGCCAAGGCCATGTTTGGTGTTATAAATCTATTTCTTAAAAAGCCGAAAACTAACCCCTTAAGTGATTTAATGTTGGCCGAATACAAGGTAGAAGGATTTCAACGATTCGGGATTTGATAAGTAGAGAAATCGGCACCAAGGTAAGAATTTGATTACAACAATCCTACTAGGATTTGGATTTATAGCCGAATAGCTTTTTACTAATAAGGTTGAGGTTGGCCAAATATAGGTAGTAAAGATCTAAAGCAGTAGATTGGATTTTCGAGATTTGGAGTGAATTTACTAAGTAAATCAGGTGTGTACCCCACACTAAATCTTGATAGACTTACGGCTTTAATTTATTATATTATATGTGCTAATATAAAAGTGTAAGATTATGGTTAAGGTACCATGTAATGGTACAAAGTACTCAGGTACGTTTTCCTACTCCTACTATGAGTATGATAAGTTTTGCTATGGCATATACATGAAATTATAAGAATGTGAATAAGGAATATGATATGGTTAATGCATAATTGTATGACATGGGGCATATGGGTGATATGTAAAGGGGAAGTGAATTGGTGGTTTTATACCCCAATATAAGAATGTGGTGACTTTTGTCACAATATAAGAATGTGGTGACTTATGTCACGAATATATGTATGGTGGCTATGCCACGAATTTTATAAGGGCGATGAGCACGTCGACTGCAGCGACTGCCTTCGATGGTGTGTAGCGGATGGAGGGTTGACTTAGTAGTCCCCACGGTGTGATGGTTGGTACGAGTGACGTGTAGCGGATGGATAACTAGGCTTGGGTCCGGGATTGCATCATTTTATTTAATGCTATATGAATATGTATGATTTGACATGCCTAAATCTGATTGAGACTTAGTGTTGATTGTACACATTGAGTCTGTTTGACTCACCCCTTGTGGGACTATTTTTTCCAGGTGAAGATCAGTAATGGACCGGGTCGAGAGAAGATCAGTGGTGGCTATGCTCAATTCGACGATTGTTATATTTTGTTTTTATAGTTTTAAAATTTCCAAGTTTTGAATTATTCCGGGTTTTCATTTGATGTAATAAGGCTATCAATACTAAATTGTTTATGCATGCTATTAAAGTTCTTAGTATGAAATAATTTTTGTCATATTAAAGTTATAAGTAAAATTTTTCTTAAGTATAAATATCAAATTATTTTTAACACCTTATCGATACGGGTTCTTAATTCGAGCCCAACCCAAATCAAGTGTTTTCAAAAATACACAAGTTTTAGCAAAGTTTCAAATAAGATTTGAATGGATTTTCTTTAGAAGCATGCAGATTCGATTAGGGCTTGTGGTAGGGTTTGGGGTGTTTCAGTTTGGTATCGAGCCGATTTAAAACTTCGATCTTGAGGGCTTTTAGGGCCCAAACGTTTTCTGTCTTTTGAAAATGGACTTTTCTAAGAAGTAAGCAGGTTTTTCTGGCATGGCACCTGAGTCTCCGACCCGAAGTCCACCAGGTAAGTACTCCTAACCTCTTTGTGATTTGTATGTGGGGATATATAGGGACGTAGACTAGTTGATTAGGAATTAAACCCTAGGACTAGTTTACTCTAACAAATACATAAAACTCTAAGGCACAATTAAACAAACCTGTGTCTAAGTCACCGAGTTAGGGTGTGGCAACCATTGTGCGCATGTCTAGGATTGGTTTCGTGGGAGCTTGGTATTTAACAGTCCGCATGACTCACCTCCTCTCCACTCGAATCCTACCTGGTGCGTAGTGATGGTTCACCCTAACCAAGAGGACTTATTCACGGGCTAAATCCAATAACTAAAACCCGAAAGGAACTAGCCATATTTTTATGGAAACCCTAGTTTTAAAAGTCAACAAACTACCCTTTTGAAATTATGAAAATTATTATTTTGGAAAACTTTCTAAGAATTTTTGATTTACAAAATTACTTAAATACCCTTAGTGGTAAAATTACTAAAATGCCCTTGATTTTCCAAAATTACCATACTACCCCCGATTTCAATAACAATTTCTGATTTTGCACACTTTAAAAAATATCAAAGACACCCTGATTTGGAAATTTTACGAAATTACCCCTGATTTGTAAAATGACCAAAATACCCCCAGTAAGGAAAATTACCGAAGTACCCTCAAATTAGAAATTTTTAACAATGCCCTTGTTTTAAAAGTCACCAGGAACCATATTTTTGTGAAAAATTACCGAAATGACCCTGACTTGTAAAATTACAAAAATACCCCTAGTGTATAAATTACCATTTTACCATTGGAATTTTTCAAGCAAGTATTTTAATTTTGTAAAATATCAACAACCTCTATTTTGCAACATTTTTAAATACCCTAATTTGAAAATTTCCAAAATACCCCTATAGGATAAAATTACGAAAATACCCACAGGTAGTGGAAAATAACAAACAACGACAATTACAACATTTCTCCGTAATGAGCATAAGTTCATGTGTGTGACTAAATGAATGATGTGAGGCGTATGTGTATGAATCGAAAGAACTACTTCTTAAAACTATTAAACATAAAAGCTGCTCGTGATAAATCGATGGAATAAAACTAATTCATAAAATTCTTTAATTAGATAAGCATAAGCGGAAGTATGAATTCAAGGGGCGTGGTCGTAACGTGCGTGGCGTGGAAGAGGCCGAATGACCGTGTCGAACCCATTAGATCGGGTCAAGGATCGACAATGAAATGCCACCACCACCCCGGTTACCGATGTGGAATATCGGGACCGACGGGATGACGCATGATGTCATAAGCGATCTTTGCGGGTCTTGAAAAGGGTGGCGAGGAGCGGTGGAGGCATGGGAGCTCAAAAGTCGGTACTGGCGACTCCGAGCCAACTGAGTGAAGTGTTCGCGATGTATCAGTGTAGCACCAATACTGCGAGTATTGGTTGGAGGCGATGGCGGATTATGGATGAGCTCAACTTAGCGATGAGGAAAAGCTCAAAGGGTTGGTGTTGCTTCTCCGCGATGAGTCATATCAATGGTGGCTCACGGTGCGAGATAGTGCTACAGCTGAGGAACTCACGTGGGAGTATGCTAAGGCGACATACGGAAGAAGTATGTGGGCACTCATTATATTGATGCCCAAAGAAAGGCTTTTCTAGATCGGTTCAAGGAAACAAGTCCATAAATGAGTATGAAGTGAATTTTTAAAATTTGAGCCATTATGCTCGAGAATAGTATCTCACGAGCATGGCGGTGTGTCCGGTTTGAAGACGGACTAAGAGATGATCCGAGGTTATTGATAGCCCATAGCAGGTGAGTGGGAGTTTTTTGTGTTGGTGGAAAAGGCCAAAGTGGCCAAAGGTATCAAGGAGTCCGTGAGGCAGAACTCCGATCGAAAGAGGCAGAAGAAAGGATTTGGATCGTCAAGGCCATCTAGGAATGAGCAAAAGAGGCCTAGAGTTGAAGGGTTGTGAGGTTAGCAAGCTGCTACTGGAAGGCAGTACCCTACTTGTGAACAATGTGGGAAGAAGCACTTAGGTGAATGTTGGAAAAAGACGAGAGGATGTTTTAAGTGTGGGTCAAAGGACCATATGATTAAGGACTATCCGATGAGACCAGAGGGGAATCAACTAGTAGCTCAGGATGTTAATCAGGCTGGTAGAGGTTGACAGCAGCCTCAGCGGGGTCGTGGTCTGAATAACAGAGAAAATGGTGGCGAAGAGGACGTGGAACATCGGGTCGAGGTGGTGGTAATACAGAGGTAAGACAGCCGGGCTTGGTGTATGCGGTTCCGTAGGGAAGATGGTGACGCATTGGACGTCATAACCGGTACGTTCCTTATTTTTGGCAAACCCTATGTTACTTTGATTGATGTGGGCTCGACCTATTCTTATGTGGCATGTAGAGTAGTTGAAACTCTAGGCATAGCCTCTGAACTTTCTAGTAGGGAGATGACTGTAGTTAGCCCCCTAGGTCAAATTGTAGTAGTGAATAAGATGTTTCGGAGAGTACCTTTGGAACTTCAAGGAGCGGTATTTCTTGCTGACTTAATGGAATTACCCTTCGGAAATTTGATCTGATACTTGGCATGGATTGGCTAGTGGAGTATCGGGCTGTATTGGATTGTACAGCCAAACGAATGGGGTTAAGGACCCCAGAGGATGGAGTGATAGTTATGATAGGAGAAAGAAGGAACTACTTATCTAACGTAGTTTTGGCTTTAAAGGCGGATAAGATGGTTCGGAAGGGGTGTAAGGCGTTCTTGGCTTTCATTAGTACTTTGGATACGAAAGAAGGGGGAGTTAGTGAAGTAAGAACTGTAAGGGAATATGAGGATGTCTTTTCGAAGGAATTACCCGGAATACCCCCGGACAGAGAGGTGGAGTTTGGAATTGACCTGCTGTCGGGTACAGCTCTTGTGTCCATTGCCCCATACAGAATGGCACCAAAGGAGTTGGTTGAGCTTAAGGCTCAGATCTAGGAATTGCTTGACCGTGGGTTCATTCGACCCAGTGTGTCTCCATAGGGAGCACCGGTCTTATTTGTGAAGAAGAAGGACGAACTATGCGCATGTGCATAGATTATCGTCAGTTGAATAAGCTGACCATCAAGAACAAGTACCCATTGCCAAGGATAGATGACTTGTTCCATCAGCTTAAAGGGGCCGCATTATTCTCAAAGATCGATCTAAGGTCTGGATATCATCAGCTTAAGGTGAAGGAGGTTGATATCCATAAGACGGCTTTCTGAACAAGGTACGGGCATTATGAGTTCTTGGTAATGCCATTCGGTTTGACAAATGCCCCAGCCATATTCATGGATATGATGAACCAGGTTTTCTAACCCTATTTGGATAGGTTCGTCATTGTGTTCATCGACAACATTCTTGTGTACTCCAAGACGGAAGAAGAACATGATGAGCACCTCCGAGTTGTGTTGCAAGTGTTGAGGGAGAAGAAGGTTTACGCCAAATTCAACAAGTGTGAATTTTGACTTAAGGAGGTTACATTTTTAGGACATGTGGTATCTGCTGAAGGAATAAGGGTGGATCCTTGAAAGATTGAGGCAGTTTTGGATTGGAAACCCCCTAAGTCTGTGGCGAAAGTTCAAAGTTTCTTAGGATTGGCCGGTTATTATAGACGGTTTGTGGAAGGGTTCTCATCGATAGTCGCGCCTCTGACAAAGTTGTTAAGGAAGGAAGTGCCTTTCATATGGACGGATAAGCAACAGGAGAGCTTTGAAAAGCTTAAGAAGGTCTTGACTGAAGCTCCGATTTTGATTTAGCCGGAGGCGGGGAAGGATTTTGTAGTGTATTGTGATGCTTCCCATACAGGATTGGGAGGTGTCCTTATGCAAGATGGAAAAGTAGTCGCTTATGCGTCTCAACAACTAAGGCCACATGAGGTTAATTACCCGACGCACGACTTGGAATTGACGGTAGTGGTCTTTGCCCTTAAGGTGTGGAGGCATTATCTTTATGGAGAAAAGTCTGTAATCTACACAGACCACAAAAGCCTCAAGTATCCGCTGACTCAGAAGGAGTTGAACCTGAGACAGCGAAGGTGGGTGGAACTATTGAAGGACTACGATTGTTCCATAGAATATCACCCAAGCAAGGCAAATGTAGTGGCGGATGCCCTAAGTCGGAAGGTAGTGACGGATCTCAGGGCGATGTTCGCACATCTAAGTCTCTATGACGATGGAAGTTTGCTAGCAGAGTTGCAAGTCAAGCTGACGTGGTTGAATGAAGTAAAAGAAGGACAGTTGGTGGATGAGGATCTAAGTGTTAAGTTGCGACAAGCGCAGAATGGAGAGTTGGAGGATTATGGTGTTAATGACGAGGGAATATTGTGCTTCAAGGGTAAGGTCTGTATGCCGAAGGATGTGGAACTTAGGCAAAGAATTCTTCGGGAATCGTATAGTAGCCCTTATGATATGCATCCTGGAGGTAGTAAAATGTACAGAGATTTAAGGGAACAATTTTGGTGGCCTAACCTTAAACGGGAAGTGACCGAATTTGTAGGGAAGTGCTTGACATGTCGGCAAGTTAAGGCTGAACACCAAGTTTCGTCAGGATTGCTTCAGCCAATACAGATTCCCCAATGGAAGTGGGAAAGAATTACCATAGACTTCATTAGTGGGCTTCCCCTTACGCCTACTAAAAAGGACTCGATATGGGTGATAGTGGATCGGTGACAAAGTCCGCGATTTTATTCGATCTGGTTGACTACTCCTACAAAAGTTGGCAAGGTTGTATGTGGCGAAATTGTAAGGTTGCATGGAGTGCCAATGTCAATTATCTCGAATAGGGATCCGAGGTTCACATCTAGGTTTTAGAAAGCACTACACCAGGCTTTAGGCACTAGATTGGATTTTAGTATGGCTTTCCATCCACGGTCAAGCGGTCGGTCCCGAGCGAGTGATCCAAGTACTAGAGGATATGCTAAGAGGCTGTGTGATAGACTTCAGAGGAAGTTGGGAAGAATATTTGCCTCTAGCAG
Organism: Gossypium rotundifolium; assembly: GCA_025506655.1. Classification (NCBI taxonomy): domain Eukaryota; kingdom Viridiplantae; phylum Streptophyta; class Magnoliopsida; order Malvales; family Malvaceae; genus Gossypium; species Gossypium rotundifolium. The sequence continues at coordinate 116,362,547 of CP106727.1, read as the reverse complement.
AATTTGATTATAACAACAGCTATCAGGCTAGTATTAAAATGGCACCGTACGAGGCGTTGTATGGTCGGAAGTGTCGCACTCCTACGTGTTGGAATCGGAGGAGAATGTTAGTATAATTCAAGCTCGATTGAAGGAAGCATCCGATAGACAAAAGTCGTACGCATATCTCAAACAGAAGGAGATTGAATTTAATGTGGGAGATCAAGTGTTCCTTAAAGTATCGCCTTGGAAGAAGGTGATGAGATTTGGTCGAAAAGGGAAGCTGAGTCCAAGGTTCATAGGACCCTATCGGGTATTGAAGCGAATCGGACCAGTGGCATACCAATTAGAGTTGCCTCCTGAATTGAAGCAGATGCACGACGTATTTCATGTTTCCATGCTACGTCGATACCGATCGGATCCATCTCATGTAGTTCTGGTGAAAGAGGTGGAGCTAAGGCCAGACCTGTCCTACAAGGAGGAGCCTATTCAGATTCTAGAACAAGATGTGAAAGTGCTACGAAAGAAATCGGTCCCTTTGGTCAAGGTATTGTGGCGAAATCATGGATCGGAGGAAGCCTCGTGGGAGCCGAAAGAAGCAATATGACAGCAATACCCCCACCTATTCTAGCCAGGTAATTTCGAGGACGAAATTATTTTAAGGGGGTAGAACTGTAATATCCCAGATTAGGGCTTATGCACTATTGCTAAATTATATGAAATAGCATGTCTTATGTGTTATGAATGTGTTAAGTGAATTTTAGAATCTTGAAACATAAGGAAAATGCCTTAGAAAAATATCGAGTTCTAAGTCTAAAAGAGGAAACTGAAGTAAGGTGGCCTTAAAAAAATAAATAAGGGAAATATGACATATAAGTGGGCTTAGGTTTGGACTTTAAAACCTGGGTTAAGTGGCTAATAAATAAGTGTTAGTAAGTAATTGATGTTGGATTATTAAATTAGTAGCAAGTTGGGCTTGCGACCCAAAAATTTAGTAATGCTAAATTGGGCATGAGGGTGGCATTACTTAAGGGGATAACTTGGGCCTGGTATGGCCACATGAAGCCCAAAATAATGGGTTAAAATTTCAGCACTCCTAAGGTAAGGAGTTGGACGGCACCAAGGCTAGACTTTAGAAGTTTAAGTTGAAGTCAAATTCTCTTGGAATTTCAGCTAAGGTCAAATTCTCTTGGAATTTCAGCTAAGGTAGGAGAATAAGGTATTGGCCGGCCAAGGGACTCTTTGGTGATCAATTTCAGTCCTAGCCGAATTACTAAAGGAAGGATTAGAGGTCCTTTTCGGTTTATCTTGCTTTCTCTAGTAGTGGTGCCGAAATTGTCTTTGGAAGAGAGTCCATCTTTTCTTCCTTCCTTAATCCCTTTTGCGAAATTTAACTTTAGTGGATGTGCTAAATCCTCTCTTTCCAAAACTTTTCTTTTCATCTTGATTATTTCGAATTTGCACCTTATTTTTTCTTTGACAAAACCAAAAGTTAGATACATCTATTTTCTCTCCTTCACATCTTTTCTTCTTCACACACCCTTAAAGTCGAATTCTCCTAAGCTTTCTCTATTCTTCTTTTACTCTTCAAAGCGAATCTCCTTGAGGTGTCGGGCAAAGTCTTGTCGACTACAACATTAAGAGTAAGAACGGATGTTATTTAATTTCCATTCCTTCTTCTTTTAGCCAAAATCTAGAACTAATCCCATCAATATTCTTGTTTGCCAAAATTTGAAAGGATTTTTGAGATTTTTCGATGTAATCGACTATAAGGAGGATTATTCGAATTCAATATCCAAGGTAAAATCATGTGTATATTCGCCAAGGGCTATTATTCTTGTGATTAAATGATAGAAATTGATCTAACATGTGTTTAAAGGGGGTTTCGACAGATACCAAGAGTAATTAGCAATTTCGGGATTTAGATTTATAAGGTAGGTGTATATGTACATTCGGCCAAGGCCATGTTTGGTGTTATAAATCTATTTCTTAAAAAGCCGGAAACTAACCCCTTAAGTGATTTAATGTTGGCCGAATACAAGGTAGAAGGATTTCAACGATTCGGGATTTGATAAGTAGAGAAATCGGCACCAAGGTAAGAATTTGATTACAACAATCCTACTAGGATTTGGATTTATAGCCGAATAGCTTTTTACTAATAAGGTTGAGGTTGGTCGAATATAGGCAGTAAAGATCTAAAGCAGTAGATTGGATTTTCGAGATTTTGAGTGAATTTACTAAGTAAATCAGGTGTGTACCCCACACTAAATCTTGATAGACTTACGACTTTAATTTATTATATTATATGTGCTAATATAAAAGTGTAAGATTATGGTTGTACAAAGTACTCAGGTACCATGTAATGGTACAAAGTACTCAGGTACGTTTTCCTACTCCTACTATGAGTATGATAAGTTTTGCTATGGCATATACATGAAATTATAAGAATGTGAATAAGGAATATGATATGGTTAATGCATAATTGTATGACATGGGGCATATGGGTGATATGTAAAGGGAAGTGAATTGGTGGTTTTATACCCCAATATAAGAATGTGGTGACTTTTGTCACAATATAAGAATGTGGTGACTTATGTCACGAATATATGTATGGTGGCTATGCCACGAATTTTATAAGGCGATGAGCACGTCGACTCGCAATGATCCCTTCGATGGTGTGTAGCGGATGGAGGGTTGACTTAGTAGTCCCCACGGTGTGATGGTTGGTGCAGTGGCGTGTAGCGGATGGATAACTAGGCTTGGGTCCGGATTGCATCATTTTATTTAATGCTATATGAATATGTATGATTTGACACACCTAAATCTAATAGAGACTTAGTGTTGATTGTACACATTGAGTCTGTTTGACTCACCCCTTGTGGGACTATTTTTTTCAGGTGAAGATCAGTAATGGACCGGGTCGAGAGAAGATCAGTGGTGGCCATGCTCAATTCGACGATCGTTATATTTTGTTTTTATAGTTTTAAAATTTCCAAGTTTTGAATTATTCCAGGTTTTCATTTGATGTAATAAGGCTATCAGTACTAAATTGTTTATGCATGCTATTAAAGTTCTTAGTATGAAATAATTTTTGTCATATTAAAGTTATAAGTAAATTTTTTCTTAAGTATAAATATCAAATTATTTTTAACACCTTATCGTTATGGGTTCTTAATTCGAGCCCAACCCAAATCAAGTGTTTTCAAAAATACACAAGTTTTAGCAAAGTTTCAAATAAGATTTGAATGGATTTTCTTTAGAAGCATACCAGATCCGGTCGGGGCTTGTGGGCCGGGTTTGGGGTGTTTCAATACTACTGTTCGATAGGTGCACTTTCCTTAAGTCGTTGTCAGAGTTAGTTTTCAGGTTCGATCATTCTCTTTATAAATTTTAAAACTTGACAATTCTAGACGATCACAAAACCAATCGATAGGCTACCGGCCCTATCCTCTCGGTAATCTCGTACAGTCAGATAAAACGCGGACTCAATTTGCCTTTCCGTCTGAATCTAAGAACTTTTCTCCATGGCAACACTTTCAAGAATACTCTATCACCGACTTGATACTCAATCTCTTTTCTTTTTAAATCTGAGTAGGATTTTTATCGATCAGAAGCAACTTTTAAACAATTTCGAATCACCTTTACTTTTCTTCAGGTTCTCTAACCAAGTCAACCCCATGAATCTGGTTTTCCTTAAGCTCAGTCCAATATAAAGGCGTTCGGCATTTACGCCCATATAAAGCTTCATAAGACACCATTTTTAAACTCTACTGAAAACTGTTATTACAGGCGAATTCCACCAAAGGTAAATATTTATCCCAGTTGCCCTCAAACTCAAGAATACAACACCGTAGCATGTCTTCAGGTACTTGTATTACCCTCTCTGACTATCCGTCGGTTTGGGGGTGAAAAGCCATACTAAAACTCAACTTTGTGCCCAGGGCCTCTTGCAACTTCTTCCAAAATCTGGACGTAAATCTCGAATTTCTATCTAATATAATTGTTAAAGGCACTCCATGAAGCCTTACTATCTCTGAAATGTATAACTTTGCCAACTTATCAAGTGAGTAGTCAACTCGTACAAGTATGAAATGGGCTGACTTCGTAAGTCTATCGACTACAACCCATATAGCATCTTTCTTACTCGGTGTCGATGGTAAACCCATTACAAAATCCATAGTAACTCGATCCCACTTCCAATTCGGGTACCATAATAGGTTGCAGCAAACCTGAAGGTACTTGGTGTTCGGCCTTTACTTGCTGACAAATCAAGCATCTTGAAACAAACTCAAAATATCTTTCTTCATGCCTGGCCACCAATACCATTTCTTCAAATCATTATACATCTTAGTGCTACCCGGATGTACAGATGAGCATCTACTATGTACCTCATGCAAAACTTTACAAATGAGCTCATCATTTCTCAGTACACAAACTCTGTCTCTAAACATCAAACATCCATCTGAATTGATCTAAAATTCGGACTCAACACCTGACTCATATTGTACTCTTTTGGCTTACAATTCACTATCACCTTTCTGAGCCTCATAGATCTCTTGGAGAAACATCGGTCTAGCCATCAACTCAGCTAGAATAGAACCATCATCAGACAAAGTCATTTGTGTATTCATAGCCCTCAAAGCAAATAAGGATTTTCTACTTAAAGCATCACCGACTACGTTCGCCTTCCCCGGATGGTAATCAATGACCAACTCATAATATTTTATCAACTCTAACCATTTTCGTTGTCTTAAATTCAATTCCTTTTTAGTCATCAAATACTTTAAACTTTTATGATCAGTGAATATTCGACATTTTTCACCATACAAATGGTGTCTCCAAATCTTCAATGCAAAAACAATAGCAGCCAACTCTAAATCATGCGTCGGGTAATTCTTCTCATGTGGCTTTAGCTGTCTGGAGGCATATGCTATCACTTTGACTTCTTGCATAAGTACACAGCCCACTCCATTTAAAGATGCATCGCTGTAAATCACAAATTCTTTTCCTGACTCAGGTTGTACTAGAATTGGAGCTTCTATCAACATTTCCTTTAGTTTCTCAAAACTCTATTGGTACTTTTCCATCCATTCAAACTTTACATTTTTCTGTAACAGTTTCATCATTGGAGTCGCTATCATGGAAAACCCCTTGACGAACCGCCTATAGTAGCCGGCTAAGCCCAAAAAACTTCTAACTTCAGATACATTTTTCGAGGGTTTCCAATCAATAATGGCTGAGTCTTACTTGGGTCAACTCGGACTCCATCTCCCGAAATAATGTGTCCCAAAAATCCAACTTTTTGAGCCAAAATTCACTTTTACTGAACTTGGCATACAACTGATTATCTCGTAGAATCTGTAAAACTATCCTTAAGTGCTCAGCATGCTCAGGCTCGTCTTGGGAATATATCAATATATCATCAATAAAAACAACCACAAACTTATTTAGGTATGGCCGAAAGATGCGTTTCATTAGTTCCATAAACACCGCCGGGCATTAGTTAAACCAAAAGGCATGACTAAAAATTCATAGTGCCCATACCTCGTCCGAAATGCAGTCTTCGACACATCTGAGTCTTTTACTCTCAACTGATAGTATCCTGAACTCAAGTCTATCTTGAAGAACACAGTGGCTCCCTTCAATTGATCAAACAAATCGTCAATCCTCGACAATGGGTACTTGTTCTTTACTGCTACTTTATTAAGCTGTCAGTAATCTATGCACAATCTCATGGAGCCATCTTTCTTTTTCACAAATAATACCGGAGCACCCCATAGAGAGCAACTCAGTCTAGCAAAACCTTTATCCGTCAATTCTTGCAACTATGCCTTCAATTCCTTCAACTCGGTTGGAGCCATCCTGTAAGGAGCAATCGATATCGGTATAGTACCTGGAGCTAATTCAATACCAAATTCAACTTCTCTAATCGGAGGTAATCCTGGCAATTCCTCGGGAAAACATCTGGGTACTCACATACTATCGGTACTGATTCAATTTTTAACTCGGTTTCTTTGGCATTCATCACAAAGGCAAGACACGTTTCATACCCTTTTCTTACATAACTCTGAGCTGACATGTGAGAGATCACTACCGGTGATATGTCTTATTCATCTGATTCAACACGAAGAGTGTCCCTACTTTCACATCTCAACTCAATATATTTCTTTCCACAATTTACTGTCATATCATGAATGGTTAACCAATCCATACCGAGAATAATGTCGAATTCATCAAATGGCAATAGCATGAGGTTTGCCTTAAAATAATGACCTCTAATCATCAATAGGAAATCTTTGCATGCTTTATCTATTAATACACTTTTGCCTAGTGGATTAGACACTTTTATCACAAATTATGTAGACTCAACAGGAATGCTCATGCTAGATGCTAATTTCATGCAAATATATGAATGGGTAGACCCCGGATCAATTAAAGCAACAATATTAGTGTCATGAAGAGAAAATGTACCCGTAATTACATCGGGAGATGATGCCTCTTCGCGAGCGTGAATGGCGTAAGTCCTTGCAGGTGCTCTACCATTGGATCTTGCAGCCTGCTCTTGGGGTGTACCTTTACTACTCGCCCCACTTCCCGAGTTCCTTTGTTGCTTTCCTCTATTAGTGCTTCCTGATCTTGCACTCTGAACCTTCTCTTTTTCAACCATTTCGAGACATTCTTTGATAAAGTGATCTTGGGAAGCGCACTTAAAATAAGCACTCTCATGTGCACGACACTTACCGGGGTGACGTCTGTCGCACTTTGGGCATTCTGGTCTATTAGATCAAATATTCCCAACACTAGCGACTGAGGTGGTTTGAGCCTTATTCCCCGTGTACTATTTACTCTTGCTTCTGCTTGAAAACACGGCTGAAGTAGCTGATCGGGTAGGAAAATCTCTCGACTTCTTGGACGAGGACTGAAATGACTTACCCCACTGTCTCTTTCTTGAGTCACGAGACTCCATCTCAGATTTTATTTTCTCTTTAACCAATTCTTGACTTTACAAGTCCGGTCCACTAGCACAACAAATTCCTTCAATTCGAGGACACACCAACAAACAACTTAATGTCTTCATTTAGTCCGTCCTCAAATCTCTTACACATAATAGCTTCTGTAGATACACACTCTCGAGCGTATTTGTTGAGCCTCACAAACTCATGCTCGTATCCAATCACTATCATCTTAACTTGCTTCAATTCTAAGAATTCCTTCCTTTCCTGGTTGATGAACCTCTGACTAATATACTTCTTCCTAAATTCTTCTTGAAAAAAATCTCATGTGATCATTTCCCTTGGTACAACCGATACAAGGGTGTTCCACCCCTAATAAGCAAAATCTCTTAAGAGAGAGACTACACACTTCATGCACTTTTCAGGTGTGCACGATAACTCGTTAAGTACCCTAATGGTATTGTCAAGCCAGAACTCTGCCCTTTTCAGATCATCATCTTTACTAGCTCAGAATTCTTCAGCTCCTTGCTTCTAGATTCTGTCTACCGAAGGCTTTTCTATTCTTATCACTTCTACCACTTGAGAGGATACAGTGGTAGGTTGAGGAATAGGCAGGGGTGAAGGGGGTGGTGCATTCGGGTTCGTGCGAACGAACTCCGTATACCATGCATTCATCATGTGAAGGAAGGCTTCCCTAGCCTCTTCCCCTCCTCTCTGACTTACCGTAGTGGGTCTATTCTCATTCTCATTTGGCACCGTCCCTTCAACGGGAGCTGGCATATTACTTTCTACATCATCCGCCACAGCTCTTTCAGGATCCATTTACTATATGAAAACACAATTTAAATCGTTAGGAGTTGTCACACTATCATTATATAAATACTCTTATGTATGGCATGTATAGCTAGACTCAAACGTACGCTACGTTAGTTCGAGAATCGACTAAACCGTAACTCTGATACCACTAAATGTAACACCCCATACCCATGACTGACGCCGGGATAGGATACGAGGCATTACTGTACTTAACCTTACTTGAACATGCATTATCGGGCTATAAAATTTCGTTCCATCTTAAAACTTTTCCTTTTAATCATAACATAAATATCTTAGGCCTACGAGGACTTAAACTTACTTCTAGAAGATTCCGGAGTTTAATCAGAAACTTTTACTCTTTTTGAAATTTTTTTACCTAAACAGGGCCCACACACCCGTGTTGTCCAAGGGACACACCCGTGTGCCCCTAAGATATGCCCGTGTTCTTCACCCGTGGTCGACACTAACTTAATTTACACGACTAAGCACACACCCGTGTCTATAACCCATGTCTTTCACACGGCGTAGACGCGCTCGTGTCTCTTGCCCATGGAGCTCTCTGTTTATGACATCATCAATCCCTATTTAACATATGGCCAAGACACACACCCGTGTGCTGGCCCGTGTGACGAATCGTATTCTCGCAAATTAGTGCAGGGGACACACGACCTATTAACACACCTATGGGGCTGGCCGTGTGTCACACATGCCCATGTGTCTACCCGTGTGGACACTTAAAGGCTATTTTTCAAGTCGATTGCCACCCTGAATGTAACACCCCTAATACATAACCGTCGCCAGATTAGAGTTAAAGGCATTACCGGACAGATCAGAAACTTATTCAGACATTTCACAATACAATTCACCAATCACAATCAATGTGTCCCTTTTTATAAGTCAATGAGATCTCATACGTGCTTTAGAATAGGGTCGGGACTGAACCAAATACTTAGAAAATTTTTAGAAATTCAAGCTTTCATCAACACTGTTGAGGCCACATGCCCATGTGGGTAGGCCGTGTGCCTCACATGTCCACCAGACACAACCATGTGTCTAGGTCGTGTCAAAACAGAGCATGCATACTGACTAACCCACACGGCCACTAGACACGCCCGTGCACCATGGTCGTGTGCTCATAAGCTATATACTGACTAAATCACACGGCTACCAGGCACGTCCGTGTGCCAAGGCCGTGCACACTTAGGTTAACTACTGACTTAATCCCACGGTCACCAGGCACGCCCGTGTGCCACGACCGTGTAGGCAAAATAGGCCATTTGCAAGGCCAAAGTGCCACCCTTACTTAGGTCATACCTACAAGCAATGTACCAATTCATCTCATACACAATTGACAACCAAAGACATGTTCAATAATCAATAAATCTTCACATTCAATCTCATTTCTAAACATGTTAATTTGCATACCCATTTGCACAACTAAAACATATATATATTCAAGCATGATACATCCACATTTTACCCTACATACAACCATTTCATTGATCAAACATGTGCACTTATATTGCATTCATATACTTTCCATAGTCTTGACCATTTCACTTGCCATCAAGCCATACAAAACATGCATCATATGTCATATTCATTCATGCACATTTTCAACATTTACTTAGCCACGTCTCGTGGCTATTTACACTTCCAGACACATACCAAAATATCTAACCTATACATGCCATATTTAACTATATACACATTTTCAATGTACCAAAATGAGCTTAGGTAGTTGATGACGATCCTCGACGGTCCCGAGCCTTCAGTAGCTTTGACGATCTATAAAAGAGAGCAAACAAACACAGAGTAAGCTTTCAAAAGCTTAGTAAGCCATATACAAATAAACTTTGCATATAATGCACATAACTATCTTGATACATTAACATTTATAGTATTCATAACAAATTCATCTCATATTCTTTGGCTCATATGCTTAGCCATATCATACCACATTTATCAACTCAAATATCACATATACACATGACTTATTCAAACATATCTTCACATATCATTTCATCATTTTATTTCATGTATTCATCATAGTAAGTTCATATAGATACTTACCTTTCATAAACACTTAGGGTACATATCAAACGTACCTAAAACGGATATACAAATCACCTAATCGTTCGTATCTCAGATTTTTCCATTGAACCATACAGAATCTAATAGGATATTCAGAATGCTCGAATAGTCGTACAATGCCTATGTCCCAGATAAGGTCTTACATGTACTTAAATATCGATGCCACTGTCCCAGACAGGGTCTTACACGAATCAAATACGATGTCAATGTACCAGACATGGTCTTACACGTAAATTTCATATCGATGCCAACGTCCCAGACGTGGTCTTACACGAAATCTCAAATCAACGCCAACGTCCCAGACGTGGTCTTACATGATATTACATAACAGACACCTATGTCATGACATAGTTAATCCTATCTATTCCTAGGTTCGTACAAGACTTCTTGAATATTAACTATTTTTCGATACTTTCTTGGAATCCATATATTTATCATTTCATACACTTTCATCACAATGTAATCTCATATAATTATACATAATTTAAAACAAATACATTTATTTGTATATAGACTTGCCTCGGATTTGGATATTCTTTCGGACTCGGTTATTCGACTACTTTCACTTTCCCGCGATCTAAGTCCAGTTTCTTTGGCTCTTGATCTATACATATTAAAATGTAATCCACTTATTCACTAATTCATTCAATTCAATCCATGAACACACATTTAGGGCAATTTGCAATTTAGCCCTCACATTTGCACATTTTATCAATTTAGTCTATTTTTCTCAAAACATCAAATATATACCATTTGTTCACACACATGCATAGCTGAAACTCCTTAAGGACCATACAAGTTCATATTTTTCATCAAATTCACAATTTAGTCCCTCAAATAACCATTTTCTCAATTACAACCAAATTACTCAAAATCAACAAAACTCCAAAGACAAAATATGCTAATCAAACACATATATTCCATATTTCATCATCAAATGTTCCAAAGCTCATATTTTCATCAAAAACACATTTCAAAATCATCATAAATTCTCAAAATTGAGCCATGGGTTTTGTAATATACGAAGCAACGATTGCAAAAACATAAAAATTATGAAAAACCAAAGTCAAACATACCTTGAATCAAGCTGAATCTTAATCGAAACCTAGATGTTCTCCTTCCTTCTTTTTCTTTTCTATTTTCGGTTGATGAATGAGTAAAAATGGCTACATTTCATGTTTATGTTTTATCTTATTAAACATAATTGCCAATTTACAAAACTAACCTTTAATGTTAATGTATAAAACATATACACACAAGGTCATTTGTGACCATTGCCGCCCACTTACTCTAATAGTGGACTATTTGCCTTTTAAAGGCTCCATATTTAAAAGTCACAACAATTTGGACCTTAATCAAATAGAATGCTACTATTACACTTTACACGATTTAGTCATTTGCTCAAATTAAGCACACAAACAGATAAATTATTTCACAGAAATTTTACACATGCTAACTCACATATCATAGATACAAAAATAATGTTAAAATATTTTACCGACTCAGATTTGTGATCCCGAAACCACTATTCCAACTAGGGTCTAAACCGGACTGTTACACTGAAACATGATCTCACTTATACCAACTCAATCAATACATAATGTAGCATTCTTGTACTATGAATAATTCCCAAAACATCACTAATAGAATTCATAAAAAAAACTCATCATCATTAATATTCAAAACTTAACAAATATTGGCCAATCTCTTTGGCCATATACAAAAAGGATAGTAATCTTAATAGCCAACCCTTTGGCTCCCAATATGATATAACTCAAAATGACATAATCCCTATACATGCCATGCTTAAAATAAAACAACTTGGCTATACCAAAATAATGATTGATAGTGTGATCCGAGCTCCGACGTCTTTGGTCCCCGAGCTAGCTTGGTGATACTACAAGGAAGAAAGAAAAGAGAGGAGTAAGCATATAGCTCAGTAAGTTTGCATGAAATTCATATAACAACATATTGTTCATAATATATTCATCCATCATGAACAAGAACAACATAAATCTCAAGTGCTTGAACTTACTTAGTCATACTTACTCTTACTTATGACATTTTACATAATAATTTCATGCTTGTATTTTTTATCATGGTACCTGTATCACTTAGTCACATAGATTAGCACTTTCGATAATGTAAACATGAACTCATTTCATCAACTTTCTTAAATTAAATAAACCCTTTATCAACCTTGAATAACTTTGTTTATTACTATCTTTACTTGCTTAGCTTTCTTATTACCTCTTTCGTACTTGGCTCTTTTGCCCGTTGAATTACTCAGAATATCAAAGGATACTCAATCTTATCAAACATTTGTCTCAATGCCAATGTCATATCCCAGATATGGTCTTACATGGGATCGCATCATGATGTCGATGCCATATCCCAGATATGGTCTAACACGGAATCTCTTAACTTGATGTCGAAATTATGTCCCAAACATGGTCTTACACGAGACCTTCCTTGTATAGTGTCGATGCCATGTCCCGCATAGTCTTACACGAGACCTTCCTTAAATGGTGTCGATGCCATATCTCAGACATGGTCTAACATGAGAACTTCCTTATTCAATGCTGATCCATGTCCCAAACATGGTCTTACACAGGATCTACGTTCGGTGCCGATGCCATATCCTAGATATGGTCTTACACGAGACCTACATTCCTTGGGTGCCGATGCCATATCCCAGATATGGTCTTACACAAGCTTTCCTTATCTCATGTTGTGACACAAGTATCCTCGTTATTCCAAATCTTCAACAGGGACTTTCATTTACTTGTTCTCATTATTTTTTTTCCTTATTAGACATTATTAATCAACTTCATGGAAATATTTTACATTATACAACACAGCAAGTAATTTGATCATAAAAGCATATGTAACCATGAGTTCATACAAACTTACCTCGGCACTCCAAAATATGTGTTGATGTGCAATTTAGTTCACCACTTTGTTCTTCTCTCGATTTCAGTCGTTTCGTGTTTCTTGATCTATAATAATAATTTAACTTGTTTAATACTTACATTGAATAAATTTACTCATATCTCATACTTTGGCAAAATTTATATTTTTACCCCCAAACTTTATCATAATCACACTTTTGCCCCTAGGCTCGTAAAATGATTTTTATTCAACTTTCTTGCATTTCATGACTAGCTGAATCATATTCTCAACTATAACAACATTCAATTTCCACTATTTCACTCATGTATGATCATTTCTACAACTTTTACAATTTGGTCATTTTATGCATTTTCCATGAAAATTACTTCGAAAAATATGTTTATCATACATCAAACTTTCATATTCTTACATAAAACATCAAAATACATGCATGTCATACATGGGTAAATTTTTTAACATAATCCCTAGCTCAAAATATAGCTAGAAATAGCTAAATCGAGCTACGAGGATCTCAAAAATACAAAGAACATTAAAAATGGGGCTAGGATACACTTACTATCAAGCTTGGAAGATGAAGAAACTCTAGCTATGGTGCCCTTGAAATTTTCGGCTAGCATGGAGAAGATGAACACTAATTTTGACTTCTTTTCCCTTTTAATTCTTTAATTTACCAAATAACAAGAATGTCTTTAATGATTATTTCTTGAGATTTTTCCTTTCTTTGTCCATTTCTGTCCATCTTAACATATAATGGTCTAATTTCTAAATAAGTACCTCTAATAATTTTTATAATTCTATTTCATACTTAAACCTTCTAGAATCTCATATTTTCTAATCCTTTCAATTTAGTCCTAATGGACAATTTATTCACTAATTAATCAAATTCCTTCATGAAATTTTCACACAATCATGCAAATAAACTCATAAGCCTTATAAAATCATTTAAACACATATTTCTTCTTCGAATTTATGGTCTCACACCATTATTCTGACTAGGCCCTAAGTCAGGCTGTTACAGTTGCAGTGGTTAGAGCGAGGCTACTTGAAGAAGATGAGTACCAAGAAATCAAGATTCGATAAGACCGGGAAAAATTGGTCCTTTTTAAAGTCTTTGCTCTATTATCGTTACACGACAACGAGCAAAGAGGGGCAGCTGTAATAGCCCAATTTTACCAGGGCTTTTAATTAAAAAACCCAACAACCCTAGGCCCAAATGGCCCAAAATGAAAACCAACTCAGGAACCCTAGGGTTTCTGAGCCTCCTTTGCGCCATACCCCCTCCATGTGTGCCCTCAGCGAGCACACCGCCCAAGGCTCAGCTCTGTCTGCGCCCTTGCACCAAAATAGCCCAGCATGCCTCTATTGACTCTTAACAGACTTGCAAAAAGGAACCAAAAGCAGCAAATAGAAGCAATAGCAATAAACATAAAATAAAATCAGTTGTAAAATAGGCTATAAAAGCCATGAACAAATCAATGTATGGACTACAGATTTTTAATCAAAAAGTGAAATCAAACAAAAACAAGGTGATTCCCTTTTACATTCGTTATTTATTTTTTTCTTTATTTCTATTTTACTTTAAAATAAAAATAAGGAAATAAAAGCAGAAAAGGGGGTTACTAAATCGAGGGTACTATCGTCGACGAGCGTCTGAATACCTCAGAACCACGAAGGTTCAAATAAGGGTTCGAAAGGCATTGTAGCCCCTTTTATTTTATGAATCTCGTCTTTTATCTTCTAAAATAAATATAGGGTTTCAAAGGTTTTTTTAAATAAATAAAAGAGGGTTAAAAAGGGGTCAAAAAGACCCGATTTTGCATCTCTGATCACTGCCCATGACGGAGCCATGGCGGAACTTGTCGGAGTTGGCCGGATCCCCGATCGAAAAAGGGGAAGGCAGAGAGAATTTTGGGAAGGATTCCCATTGTTTTTTTTTTAAAAGAAGCTGCGAATGAATTTTTTTTTTAAAAATAGCTTTTATAAACAATCAAAACGGTGCCGTTTTAGGCCTTAACCCCGTGTGCCAAAACGACATCGTTTGGCCTTAACCCGCGCGCGACCCGACCCGCCCCAAGGGATCCGCGCGTTTTCAATTAAAGGTCTAATTATGCAAAAGGTCCCTCGCTTTTGCGACCCGTCTCAATGTGGTCCTATGTTTTTTTAATTTTCGATTTCTACCACAACGTTTTCATTTCTGTTTCAATTTGGTCCTCGAGACCATTCAAAGAGATGAACACACAAGCGGTGTCGTTTGAGTCAAACCCGACCCTCTTCAGGTCCGCGTGTTTTAAGACGAATGGTTTATTTTCTATTCTAATCCTTCTGCTTTTTTATTATTTTACAATCAAGTTCTTTTTATATTTAAATTTGACCCTATAATTTGCATCGGTTCTATTTTGGTCCAGTTTAAAACGCTGCATTTCGGAGGAAGAAGATATTTCCCCATCTGGTCCCTCCCCTTTTTACGCGCATTACATTGGGCCCTAATTCGTTTTTTCCTTTCTAAATTTGGATCCTTAATTTATTTCTCTTTTAATTTAGTCCCTTTTAATTTTTTATTTATAATTTGGGTTCTCAATTTTATTTTAATTACAATTTAATACAGCATTCATTTATAGATTCATTTTATTTTTATTTTTGTATATTATTTTATTTATTATTTTATTTATTTGTTATTTTATTTATTATTTATTTACTTATTGCTCTTTACTTTTTAGTACTTTAAAGTAATTTATTTCCTTTATTGTATTCTTTACTTTATTATTATTATTATTATTATTATTATTATTATTATTATTATTATTATTATTTATTATCTATTGTGCTTTATTACAAATTGCACCCTCTTATTTGTTTTTTAAATTTGATATTTTATTTTCAATATTTTAAATTATTTTCTCCATATTTATTTGTGTATGTATATATTTCTTTGTCCTCATAATATTCAAAATTTGGTATTTTTTTGGGTGCATTATTTTGTCACTAATATTATTATTAATATCATTGTTTGTTTATTTTATTTTTCTTTGATTGTTCATAGTAGCGTCAAAATAATGTACATTATGTGATTATCGTATATTGTTTTTATTAGTATATTCATTATTGTCATTGTTAAGTATGACTCCTATTTCAGTCAAATTTGAGAAGTAATCTTCTAGTTAAACTCCGTTTATTTGTTTCAATCAAAAACTGATTAGTTTAGATTATTTTATTATTATTTGACCTATGAGTTTAGCCTATAAATTGGCTCTTTTACAACCTTAGAAAAAACACACATTAGATATTAGAACTCATAGCACATTTATAGAATTTTTGTGTTTACGTTTTGAGGGTTCTTTGTCTTCGGGTTTTCGGGGTTTAGTTTTTATCTCCATCTTTTGTACTCTTCGTTCTTTTGCCATTATAGTAAAATTATCTTTGCCCGTGGTTTTTTATCCTCTTTGGAGGAGTTTTTCCACGTTAAATTTATGTGTTCAATTTTTCAATTTCTTCTGTTATTTTTTACTTGTTCGTTGCTTAATTGGGTCAATCCTAACAAGTGGTATCAGAGCTAGTTCAATTTTCATAGATCAACCCATTCAGATATGGCAGCAACAAGGTTTGAAATTGAGAAGTTCGATGGTGAGACAAATTTCAATCTGTGACAAGTTCGGATGATGGCAATTCTAGTTCAATCTGGTTTGAAAAAGGTTGTTATCGAGAAAAAGCCTGAGAATCAAGATAAAACAAAATGGGAAGAGCTTGATGAAAAGGCTTTGTCTGCAATCCAATTGTGCCTCGTGAATACGGTATTGCAGGAGGTATTGATGGAAAAGACCTCATCTGCCTTGTGGAAAAGGTTAGAAGTTCTTTATGCGACTAAGTCTCTGGCTAACCATTTAGTGTTGAAACAACGTCTATTTACATTTCGCATGAACGAAGGTGAGCTTCTTAGAGACCACATCAGTCAATTCATTACTCTTTTAAATGATTTAAAGAATGTTGAGGTTCATATTGACTATGAAGATCAGACTATGCTATTATTGTGCTCTTTACCCCCTTCATACAAGTCTTTCAGGGAGACCCTGATTTATGGTAGAGACAAACTCTCGTTCGAAGATGTGAAGGGTCATTTGTTGAGTAGAGACAAACTCGACAATGAGCTTCATTTGGATAGCAAGGTAGATAGGCAAACTTCCGTTTTGATAGCATCAAAGTAACGAAACAAAAGGTATCGCTATTGTAAAAAGTTAGGTTACGTCAAAGCAGATTGTTATAAACTGCAAAATAAAAAAACTACTGAAAGTAACAAAGAAGATGTAGCTGGTGCTAATTTAGCCGATAAAAGTCGTGATGATTTCTTGTTAATGTCAACGAGTGATAACTTCAAGCTCACGTCCGAGTGGATCCTAGATTCGGGATGTTCTTTCCACATGTGTCCCAATAGAGAATGGTTCTCCAAATACAGTTCGATTGAAGGTGGAGTTGTATGCATGGAAACAATTCATCTAGTAAGCTAATTGGTATTGGTACTGTTAAAATTAGGATACACGATGGGACGATTAGGACACTCTCAGATGTCAGGTATGTACCTAATTTACGAAAGAATCTCATCTCCTTAAGTATTTTAGACTTGAAAGAATGCAGAATCAACATCGAGTCGAGTGGCATTAAGTAGAGCTCTCGTTTTGTTAAAAGGTAAAAAAACTAGCAGTTTTTATATTCTGGAAGGTTCTACAGTGACCGGTGAAATCGGATGTCCCTCGTCCATTACAGAGTCGAAGTCAACTCATTTAGATCGGAGGCAACTTGGTCATAGGAGGGAAAAAGGTATGACCGTTTAGTTGAAGAGAGGTTCTCTTTTGGATGGAAGTTTTGAAAAGTTAGGGCACTGTATTCGTGAAAATTAAACCCAAGTTAGTTTTGATTTGGCAGTGTACAAGTCAAAGGTTAGAAGTCTTCCAGTTTCTAAGCACAGATTCGACTCAGTTAATTCCATGCATGGTTCAAGCAAAGATGGCATTGTGGAAATATGAGTCAAGGTGGAGATTTGTTAAGTATGACTACTATTTCAGTCAAATTTGAGAAGTAATCTTCTAGTTAAACTTTGTTTATTTGTTTCAATCAAACACTGATTAGTTTAGATTATTTTATTATTATTTGACCTATGAGTTTGGCCTATAAATAGGCTCTTTTACAACCTTAGAAAAAACACCCATTAGATATTAAAACTCATAACACGTTTATAGAATTTTTGTGTTTATGTTTTGAGGGTTCTTTGTTTTCGGGTTTTCGGGGTTTAGTTTTTATCTCCATCTTTTGTACTATTCGTTCTTTTCCATTATAGTAAAATTATCTTTGCCCGTGATTTTTTATCCTCTTTGGAGGAGTTTTTCCACATTAAATTTGTGTGTTTAATTTCTCAAATTCTTCTGCTATTTTTACTTGTTTGTTACTTAATCGGGTCGATCTTAATAGTCATTTTATTAAACGCGACATTTCATTCGTATATCATCGTTTTGTACCGTCATTCATCAATGTAATATTTTATATCATTAATTTTTATCCGAACATGTCAATAAAATTTTCAAAAAAATAGTCAATGTTTCGTATTTGAAAGATTCGATAAAATTGTGTCCTAACTTACTGGGATTCAATTTTTCTTGTTGAATTCGAATAATTGAATATCCTTTCAAAAATTAAAACAGGTAAGATTTCAAATTAAAATTAAAGGCCAAATTATTCTCAAGGATTCAAAATGTTATGTCCTAACTTAAGGGATGTGACGTTTTGTTGCCTCGAGATAAGAAAGTCTGCAATATATTTTCGACTTATTTAAGCATTCCAAAACAAAATATACATTAATGCAAAAAGGGATCGTATTTTAAATTATTTCCGAGTTTTCAACTTTCAACATAAAGACATCAAATCATCAATTAGGTACTAATTTTGAGCGTCACGAGGGTGCTAATTCTTCCTCATACGTAACCGACTCCCGAACCTGTTTTCTGGATTTTTGTAGATCGAAAAATATTGCTTTGATAAATCAAACATTTCATTAAAATAATCAAACTACAATGTAATCCGATCACACTTTATAAAAAAAGATTGGTGGCGACTCCTATTATTCGTTTTCAAAATCAAAATCGACCCGACCTATCAAAAAAATGGTTTCAAAAATACATATTCATATTTTTTTAGAAAGTCTATTAACGAAAACTAAAGTTTTTAGGGCCCAACTTAAAATTTTTGTCTGAAAATGCAATGTTGCTGGTAATTTGTGTTTCTTTCGGTCATTGAGCAAAGCTTTTGGATGCACTGCATCGTCAGATTTTGATTATGCAATCAATAATAATTAGGAGCAAGTACAACATAAAAGGCCAAGCCCAATAAAACCCAAAAGTTTTAAGGGCAACCGATAATGACGGGACTAAAACAGGCGACAGTTTCGATCCCTTTCTTTCAGGTTGGTTGATATATAGAAAAAGAAAAGGCATGGGCATGGCATTGGCCTTGGGTCAGTGAGTTGCGAGTGCAAGTACAGAAGAATGGATTCCGCAATAGCCCAGAAAACATGGGAGTTAGAGAGCAATATACTAGCAGTGGAAGCGCCTGACCCTTCATCCGACTTCATATTTTACTAGGACGAGGTGGCTCAAGCCATGTCCCTCAAAGCAAAGCCTTGGGCCAATGATCCCCACTTTTTGAAACGCTTTAAGATCTCCGCCCTCGCTCTCCTCAAGATGGTCATCCACGCCCGCTCTAGTGGCACCATTGAGGTCATGGGCCTCATGCAAGGCAAGACCGATGGCGATGCCATCATTGTCATGGACGCCTTTGCTTTGCCTGTTGAAGGCACTGAAACCAGGGTCAAAGCTCAGGCCGATGCCTACGAGTATATGGTCGATTATTCCCAGACCAACAAGCAGGTCCTCCTTTCTCTTTAACATTTGTTGTCAGTCATACCCTGCAATGAAAACCATACATGCATGATAACAAGTAGTCTGTCTTACATATGAAAATGGTTTCTGTTGGTTCATAGGCTGGTCGATTAGAGAATGTTGTTGGATGGTACCATTCTCATCCAGGGTACGGTTGCTGGCTTTCTGGAATCGATGTTTCAACCCAAATGCTTAACCAGCAATTTCAGGAACCTTTCCTGGCGGTTGTAATTGATCCAACCAGGACTGTTTCTGCTGGAAAAGTCGACATTGGTGCTTTCAGGACATACCCTGAAGGTTATAAACCTACTGATGATCCCATCTCAGAGTACCAAACCATTCCTCTCAATAAAATCGAAGACTTTGGAGTCCACTGTAAACAGGTCGTTATCATATAATCATTCACTTTTAATCTTCTTTTCCAGGACTGCTCCTCCTCTCACTTACTATGTCTTTTTCTTGCAGTATTATGCTTTGAATATCACTTATTTCAAGTCCTCTCTTGATTGTCATCTCTTGGATTTGTTATGGAACAAGTACTGGGTCAATACCCTTTCTTCTTCACCTCTTCTTGGCAATGGAGATTATGTTGCTGGACAACTTTCAGATTTAGGTATTTCTTTCTTGTACACATAGTATATGCACATGAAATTGTGACCAACTTTGTTGTCTCGTATTGGTCCCCTAGGGACCTCTCGAAAGAAGGCCGGTATTATCTTTGTCATTTCTACGTCTCCATCAATCTATTTCAAGGACAAATGACTAAATATACAATGTCAGATACCAGGAAGAATCACATCTTGGTAAGATTACTAGAGATAGTTCAAAGATAACAGTGGAGCAAGCCCATGGTTTAATGTCACAGGTGACTGAGTTGTTTCAGATTCAAAGAAATTGCACGCCATAAATTGATTCTCAATTTTATGTTATATATGATCAGGTTATCAAAGACATCCTTTTCAACTCGGTTAGACGGTCAAAATAGGTGTCCGGTGAGGCTATCAGCCAAAGATGAAATGATTACAGCTTGAGAGACCCATTTTTAACAAGAAAAAAAAGGGGAAATTGATTGCAGGCTGAATAGCTTTGTAAAACCTTAGTTGTGGTGGTCATCTTGGAACTAAGCTTTTTCATTCTTGGACTTTTTTTTTTTTAAAGTAGGTTTCATGAATATGTTGACATCTTAGAATTGATTTCTCTGACTCTTCTGTGCTTTGCTAATGCTTTTTAATTCCATTTGGAATTAGAATTTTTTTCAAGCCACCAATTATTTCTTCTTGCAATATTTTCAACATCCTAATATGCTAAGGCACCATAATTTTCTTCTTTAATAAAAAGAAAAGAAAAGTACTAACATCATTTACCAAAGAGTTCATGTAAGATTTGGTACATAAGTTTGATTTTAATGTTCAATTAAATATTTAAATTTTTTTTCAATTAAGTACTTGAGTTTAGCTTTAATGTTTAATTTAATAGCTGATTTTTTTTCTAATTAAGTACATATGTTTTGTTTTTACTAAAAGAAACATGTTAAACATTCATGCTGATTAATCTAAATATTAAACTCACTCTTTTTTTTGTTTGGAAAAAGTTTAAGCCAATAAAAGAAAGACAATGAATAGGTTTAGTATTTACTAAACTTTTTCAAACTTTTATTAAAAAAATTAAATCTAAATTAAAATCTTAAAATTTAAATTAAAATCTTAAAATTTAAAATAAAATATTAAAATTTAAGATAAAAATATTAATAGTAGCAAATATTCCCTCAAAATCTGTGATCGCATCTTTTTTCTTTTCCTTTATTTCAGTGGCTCAAATCAAATGAAATGGGCGTTCCAAGAAAAAGAAGAAGCTTTTGAATGAGTTAAACAAAATATACGGTGATAGTGTTGAATGACTTATAATAGTAGGGAGCAATAGGAATAGCCAGTAGTGGAGTGCAGTGGTACTTCTGTAAGGACGTGGCAGTGGGAATAAAGTGGGGTATTAATATTATTAACAACATATCTGCCGCACTGCTATCATCACCGAGAAAAGATTAAATAAAATAATGACGTTATATTATTTATATTTTTTTAATAGATTTATATTATATTAATATTTTTATTTTAAATTTTAGTATTTTATTTTAAATTTTAAAATTTTAATTTGAATTTAATTTTTAGAATAAAAATATTAATGTGATATAAATTTATTAAAAAGAGATACAATGACGTGACATTCTTGTTTCATTTAATCCTTTCTCCATCATCACCCCTACCCTTCTTTCCTTTTATTTCTTACCTTCCAACTTTGAGGGTAGAGTTAGATTTTATTTTATTGTCTATTAAAATAAATAAATAAATTAGTTCATTTTATTTTATTTATTAAATAAATAAATTAATTAATCTTTATATATTAAATAAAAATAAGTTAATTCTTTTAATTAAAATTTTATCATTTGTACTATTAAAAATTAGTGTGAATGATGAATAACTAAATAGTGACATATGCCATGCTTTGTGTATTTCATGCTGACATACAAGAATCAATTTTAATACTAAGAATGAATGAATTTTTAACAAAAGACTAATTTACTATTAGATTTAATATATAGAAACTAATTTATCAATTTTTAAATAAAAGAATAAAATACAATTTAACTTTTAATAAAGAGATCTCTATAATAATTTTATCCTATTTTTTTATTTTCGTTACTTTACGATATCAAATCAAATGAAATTAAAAGTGTGTTCAAATGCAAGAGATACTTTGGTGCTCCTTAAATGAGGCCTAAGATGCTGAGAAATCATAGTCTAAGACTAATCTCTATAGCCTAATTTTAATTAATAGTAATTTGACTGCTTTTTTCACTAATTAATTAGTATGGCAAGGACCATTGCCTTGTGGTCACCACCACATTAGTTAGTGCTCTATCTATCACTATATACTACACACACTTTTATTAAAACGAAATTTCAACTATTAAATATTGGACCTGCAGAAACAAGATTATGTCATTACAAAATTCTCACTATTTCTAAGATTAATATATTATTTTATACTTAAATTTAATTTTAATGTTTAATTTGATATTTGATACCTAAATTTAGTTTCAATGTTTAATTTTGTATCAAAACCAAATTGAATCATATGATTAGATAAATGTTTAACACGTGTACCCTAATAAATATACATAAGTACTTAATTTGGACACAAAAAACTCTAATACAAATTAGACATTAAAACTAAACTCAAATATTTAACTATGATAAAAAAAAACCCTCAAATATTAAAATGAACATTAAAACTATACTTAAGTACCAAATTGAAAAAAAACTTAACTATCCATTTAGATATTAAAACTAAATTAAAGTAGTTGATTTTACTTTCTTAAAGGTCGAGTATACAAAACGAAACTATTGTTTTAATGGGCACGATAATGTGGGCCTATGAATATATGTGATAGGTCGAAAATTAAAGGTAAACATATATACATTTATAGAAATGTCAAAAATAATTTAAATACATGGATGCGAACATACGCTGCCAAATAGGCAATAGGCCGGTTTGACTTTTTATGCAACCTATGCCCTTCAAATCAATTCCATGAAAATGAAGTTAAATAATTTTTTAATAATTTCAACATACTCCAACCTATACATTTTTACATTGATAATAATATTCATATCAATTAAACTAAGACTCAATTAATAAAATTAAATAAATTTTAAATATTACTTACATATTACCATCTTCTCTTTTACTCTTAATTTTGAGAGGCTATTTCAATTAAAATATCATTGCCTAATTACTTGTAATTAGAACAATTTCAAATTAAAAGGTTATATAAAAAATAGCCCTACAAACATTTACTTTTTTAATCATGGGTTAAATTTTAAAATTATATATTAATCTTAGTCTAACGTATAATTTTATATATAAACTTTAATTTTGTACAATTTTAAACATAAAATTTTGATTAGATCTAATTCTCACGAATTATTAACACAACTATTGACATACTATCATTTTATGTTTATATATTGCATACACAAATAATTATATTTACCAGACATAAAAATAATTTGATGTATTTATTTCTTTAAATGTGTATAATTAAATTAAAATTAAAGTTTCATATATACATTTTGAACCACAATCAAAGTTTCATGTGTATAATTACACCAAATCAAAGTTGATGCATCAAAATTACACATTAAATCAAAGTTCATGTATGATTTTAAAATTTGTCCCTTTAATCACTTTGGTCATAACCCTTTTTGTTTTTTAATCACATTAACCCTCAACATTTAAAATTTAGTCAAATTATTTTTTATATGGAAAAATAAATTGAATAGTTAAAATTTTAACAACACTGATATGGTAACACATGTTGCAATCTACGCATACTTCATAAAAATATTCTAGAAAAATCATATTTAAAAATCAAGCAATTTAAAAGAAGGTGATAAAAATGTTTAAAAATTATCCATGTGAAAAGTAAAATACACATATACTACCACATGATTACAAGTCAATGTTATTAAATTTTTAAAAATTCAATCAACTTCAACTAAAATTTGAGAGTTGAGGATGAAAATAATAAAAATTAAAAGTGAAATGAGTAATTATTTTAAAAATATTATGAGATTACATCATTTTAACAAATGCATGTGCTTATGTATATGTATATGTATATCTTTTAAATATATATATATATATAATGGAAAAACTGCCAAAGATTTGGAAGAGAAGACCGTATACGTTATGTTCTACTTTATTAATAATTCAGTTAGGAATTGAAACTTATGTACATGTTTGTGTGATGGAAATGAGATTAGAGAGTGGAGGTTTGCAAATTATTATAACGGAAATTTAACGTCAGGGTCAGGCTAACTGGTCAAATAAATCAAGCAGAATAATTTTAAAAATTGATTTTTTTTTCAACCTTTTACATCAACACAAAAAGTTCCCAACACATAACAATACACAATGTGCTCTACTTTACTCAGTTTTTATGCCTGCTTTAATTTACTTCATTTTATTTTTTATACAATTTCTATTCTTATCTATTACTTCCAAATTTATGAATTAAAAGAAAATACGTGTTTAATATTATTATTAATAAATTTAAGTATGATTCTAGCACACTCTCGTAGAGGTTGAAAGACTTAAAAACAATGAATTGAATTGACTGAATTAAAAATTAGACAAAATATTAATTTGAAAAGAAACATTAAATCATTTGACCTTTGAGTCTATATCAACCAATTGCAGTGAATTAAAAATAATTTAATTGATTTTTTTTATTTTTATAATTTATTTAATTAAATAGATAAAACTAGTTAGATGAATGAATTGATAAGCTGAACAATTTGACTGGAGTAAGGGTAAGATAGGGTAAAATAGAGAGTTGGTTAAGCCGGCGGATGTGGGAAATTAGGGTCTGTTTGGATCTCCGTTGCTTTCTGCTTGGTCCCGCCATCTTTAAAGGTCACCTCAATTAGCCTTTTCGTACTTTTTCATATCTCTTCCACCACAAAAGGATTTTTCAGATTACTATTGCAAAAAAAGAAAAAAAGAAAAAAGAAAACCCCAAATTCCACATCTTTTTATTTATTTATTTGGGTATCATTCAACGGTGGAAATGGGAATGGGTGGTTGTGGGATTGAAAGAACAAAGCAAACATTTAAGAAAATAATGTTTTTTTTAGATATTCAATAATTATATTAAATTAAGAATTAAATTCTTAAATGAATTTTTTATTAAAAAAGTCAAACTACCAACCACTCCCGGGTTCATATCCATGTAATGGTAAATGGAAAATGTAGTCTTCAAATCACATGTGAACACCTTTGAGGGTGTGCACAATTTATTTCTTCTTCCTCTACTTTTCCTTAGTGTTAAAGAGAATAAGAAAATTGGGTAACATTGATTTGACCCTACTACTGTTGGAAACAAGGAATTGGTTTGGATTTTCCTCAATTTCATTACAATACATATTTCATACAGTTAATTTACTTCCTCATTAATTAACTTTTATTGTTGTTTCCAAGTAATACTTAAATAGGGTACGGACATTAAAAAATTTCAACATTTTCTACATGTCATATTCGCAAAAACATTATTTTTCTCTCTACCTGTCCCCCTTTTTCTTTTTTTATTGATGACTTAGCCCCATAAATAAATTTTATCATTTTCAACTTCACCTTTGTTTCGTACAAATATTCGGTAGAAGAAATGTACTTGCACATGACTAAATTACAAATACCCACAAACAATTAAAGCATATTACTTAATCCTTTTTCAATTTTTTATTTTATTTTTTAAATTAATAAAAAATATTATAATTTTTTAATTAAGTAGTTACAAATTAAAATCAATTTAATAAACTCAGTTTAATTTAATCCAATCTTAATAATCAATCTGATATGTCACGGATACGTCGCGAGGGGTACATTAGAAGACAAGCAGGAGACGGGCGGAAACTTCCTAGGTGAGGTGAGGGTGAGACTCGGCCACCACAAATTGCATGCAACCCTTTTGACAAAGTGATGTTATGGGCATATGGGAGAGAACCGAACCTAGTGTTATTAATTTGATTTTCATTTCCATAGATTTTCCATTTACTTTCCTTCCTTTCATGCCCACCCCCGCCCCCTCGCGTAGGTTGCACGCTCCCTCTCTCCACTCAAACCAAACTTTGGTTTTTCTTCAAAATCAGAAATTTGATTTCATCAATTATTACCAACATTCAGAAAAGGAAAAATATGGTTGTACAAAGTGCAAGACTATTTTGGACCGAAACGTGAGGCCATGTGGTGTCCCCGAATTCCCAAAACGTCAAGCAATAAAAATCAACCCTTTTTTCTCAAAAACACACCCACGATATCTATTTCTCATTTTTTTTTAATAATTTTTATTTAAGTCTTCACAATCCCATTATTTTATATTCAAAGACGGTGCCATGTGGAAGGTACAAGCTTTTCTTCTCTTTACTTAAATGGGTCCTTTGCATTTTTATTTCTTATTTGAAATTAACAAATCCATTTTTAAATTCCATTTTATCCTCTTAACACAAAATTCATGGATTCATCTTTGATCCTATAAATCAGGTGCTTTTATCAACTTTCAATTTATATGTTAAATGTGAATTTGAATCTAACTTAAAGTATATTTAAAATACATAAATCAATTTGTAAATATGTGCATGTTTGTTGTGTGATTAATTTATATTTAACATTTTGAGAAAAACAATTTCAATAACATTTAGAAGGTTTTTTTTTAACATATTAAATTCAAATTTTCTATATAGTAGTTCCAAACATGTCTACAATTTAACTCGCATGTTTAAAATATGCTCCATATCAAATTTGTGATCACATTTATCACTTTAGATAGTGGCTTAACTAACAAAAGGACCTAATTTTACACGCATGTTTATAATTTGATCTATATATTTTAAATATTCTCTTGTTAGGATCTGATCCCTTAATGTAGCGAATTCATCAGTAATGCTTATAATATTTTCAAATTGATTGACTAATAAAATTCAATTGTTGAAATTATTATTTTATATGTTTATCCTATTCGGATCTAATGTCCTTAGTATAGTGATTTTGTCTATATACTTGTAATTTTTAAACAAATTAGTTTAACAAAAATCTAATATTGCCATTAATATCTTTTATATGTTTATTCTCTCTACTTAACTAGAAACTATAAGCTTTTCACGGCAAATAGAATTTATTTTCAAAATAAATTTTCACTATTTTCGATAGAATAAGACTCTCAAAGTTGTGTGTAAATTTTTTATTAAACTAAGTTTTTCCACAAAAAATAGAATTTATTCTCAAACTATAACCAACTTTGAGATCCCGATTTTCTATCGAATAGATTGATTAATAAAATTTAATTCTATGCACTTGGTCCGTTTTGTTTGAGCCACACTCAAAGCATTTCGCGGTTCGAGAATAACAAAGAAGGTCGTTCAAAGAAAACTAAGAGGTAGTTAAAGTGCCTATTATAAAGTATAGGCACAATTTAATTAAGGTTTATTACTATAAATATCACAATGCTCAGTTTAAAGTTTAAAAAAAAAT
Organism: Gossypium rotundifolium; assembly: GCA_025506655.1. Taxonomy (NCBI): domain Eukaryota; kingdom Viridiplantae; phylum Streptophyta; class Magnoliopsida; order Malvales; family Malvaceae; genus Gossypium; species Gossypium rotundifolium. Next base: position 116,334,787 of record CP106727.1, on the reverse strand, counting down.
TTAACTTCTATTATGCTTAAAAACATTGTTTTCTAAACCTATTTTTCTAACATGACCTCAAAAGGGTTTTTTATTTTTTGCATGAAAAGCAAAATGATAATAAAATATTGGCTCACTAATTACGTAAGGTTTAACTAATATTAAGTTGTGCCATGTGATCGGATTGTGATGCAAAAGGTTGTTGGAAAAATAGGTTGAGAAAAATAATGTTTTTAGGCACAACAAAAGTTTTGCTTAAAATCAAGACCTAGTGATATATATATATATATAGTAATAAACTTTTAACTGAAAATATACTAGTGTTTTGTATGGAAGCGGTCGAGATCAATTCCCGACTTTCAACTGATAGATCTTCTTTGCTATTTTTGAACCCGGATTGCTTTGAGTGTGGGCTCAAACAAACCGAAACAACACATAGAATGAAAACTTTATTTAACTATCAATGGGAAAATTAATTCTCTCTATAAACCGACATTATGAGTATTCTTGAAAAAATTGAATTTATTTTTAAATATAAATTACCACTATTTTTCTACAAAATATATGTGCTCAAAAGTGTATGTAAATAGGTTAACTCGTAACTCCTATTTATAGAGAAATAACACACGAGTTTTGTTTGAATAAAGTATAATTAAATAATAATATTTTAATAGAAAATAAAATGTTCCAGTAGAATTGGTACACAAGGGGTAGCAACATCCCTTAAATACTAGCATTTGCCACCATTATCAAATAATCAAGCCTTATTGGGCCTTTCGTGTAGGTACAATTAATGTATTATCTAGACTATAATTTATCCAACCTAATAAATATTTTCTATTGCCCAAAATATTTTTTATTTCATTTAATTAACTAACTTAACTAAATTACTTTCTCAATTAAATTATTTTTTAACTCAATTTTGATTTCGTTAAAGTCACAATTACTTTATAGTATTAGAATCCACAAGGAAATTAACTTAATTATCTTATTCAAGAAATTTATGATGACTAATTAATTTAATTCTTAATTTGAACACCAATTATTTAATTACAAATTAATTAAATAATAATTCAAAAAATAATTTAATTTCTAAGTCATCTTTTGTACTTATTGAGAAAAACACATTCACTGTAGATAACGATACATATGATCTATTTCTCTTACTTATTGATTTGTCATAATTTGACGTGTCAAATTAGGCTCCTCATTACACTTGACAAGTTTCTTTCCGAGCAATTTAAATGCTTTCATCATGTTTTTACTTAGTTTTCATTTTTGGCTTTAATGAATGAAATGTTGTGTTTTTACTACTTTTAAGACCCGAAATGGCCAAACACGCCATCAAGGACCTAATGGTGGGTTGAGTATTGCAAGAGTCATCAGAGGCCCAAATGTGAGCGAAAACATTTCCTAAAAGAAGGGTATCGTGACATCGGAGCTTGAAAATCGTGATACTTTGACAGTGCTGAATTGAAGAGGACCGAGACACTTGATAGTGATATCGCGATATCAAAGCATGGGTATCGCGACATCCAAATCCCATGGAATCCCCCAAGTCAAGACTGATGAGGATATCAAGATACCAGACTATGGGTATCGTAATATCCCCGACGAATCTATAACAACTTGATTTTGGGTCTAGTCGGAACAGTGGTTTTGAGACCACAAATCTGACGCAGAAAATTTATTTTTATTATATTTTTATGGTTTATAGTTTTATGGAATGATCTCATGAAAATTCTATTTGAAAATTTTGACGTTTGGGCACTCAATTTAGTTAAAGGGACTAAATTGCAAAAAGTGCAAAACTTGAATTCTATATGTTTAAGGTGTCCAATTGCTAAGAAATTTTAAATTGGAGGTACTTAGATGGTAATTAGTCCATTATACTTCATAATGGACAAAAATGGACATGGTTAGGTATGTTTTTAAAGTTTTTCATTAAGGCATTTTAGTAATTTAGTAATTAAATGAATTAAAAAGCCAAAATTTGTCCATCTTCTTCCTCCCTTAGCCAAATTTTACAAGGAGAACCTTGTCTAGGGTTTTTCAAGCTTTCAAGCTCAATTGTAAGTCCGTTCTTGCCCGTTTTTAATGATTTTTATATTTTTAAAATCATTGTAACATGATCTATCTATTTCTACCACTAATTTAAGATATGATCAAGGTCTAGGGTTTTAACCATGTTGAACATGTGTGTATTTTGATGATTGATGGTAGAAAATGCATGTTTGTTGTTTGATAAACAACATTTACCAAGTGGTTTTTAATAAAAATACCTAAAAGGACATATTTGTAAAAGTTGTAAAATATGTAGTAGAAGTGTGATTTAATGAAAAATGTGGGATGTTATGAGTGTGTAAATTGTTCGGCTAAGCTTGGGTTTTGAAGAAGTTGACTATATTTCATTTTACGAGCCTAGGGACTAAATTGTAAAAATGTGAAACATTAGGGGTAAAAATGTAATTTTATCATAATATGATTTTTGGGTTGAATTGAATAATGTGATGATTAAATGAAATGAATTTTTTATTATAGATCCAGAAAAACGAGGTTCAAACCTAGATCGGGGGAAAAATAAAGTGTTTGACGATTAGGTCCAATTCTACTATTTTTGTATCGAGGTAAGTTCGTTTGTAAATAATGCATTGTTATATTTATTTTTTAAATGCTTTGATATTGTATGTATTGTGATTGACTCTTTGGACGTATTCGACAAAGTTTTGACAAATGAGAAATCCCGGTTGAACCTTAGGAATAGAATAGGATACGAGTGACATGTTACTAGGAACCCATATGTATATGCAATTATGTGATCCAGGTGTTGGTCTTGTACGTCCTACTAGTGGCTGGGTAGTTCGGCATGTGTTGCGGATACATGACAGCTTATGTGAGCATCACTGTGTAGCTACGTCTTGACTGACAGCTTGTGTGAGTAGGCCCGTGAATAGCTCGAAAGCGAGTCTATATGTATTATGTGATATGAGGTAGCTTTAGCTACATATATGGAACTTATGTGCAAGATTTCCGAGTATCCGTTAATATTTCTAGTGTTCAATGGGAATGTCAAAGTTGTGAAAGGATACAGTTATAATGCGAGTTGCTACAGGTATGTATGTAAAACTCATAAGTAATGAGCTCTATATGTAACATCCTAAATTTATGGGCCTATGCATTTAGTGTGGGGATATGTTTAATTTGTTAATTTAAGTGATAGGGGTTCAAAATTGGGTTTAAGATTAGGCAAAGGCCTTGATTGAATTATTTTAAGGTGGCGTCATTAACAATAAAAGAGGCCCAAGTTTTGGCCGCAAGAAGCCCATGTTTTTAGGGCCATTTTTGGCACCTAAAATGAAGCAAGGAGTGATGCCACACACAAGGAGTTAGGGGCCCAAAATTTAAGTTTAATAAAGCCCAAATCTTTTAATTTAAGTGAGTTAAATTTAGGCATTAAGATTTGATGAGGTGGATGGCTACAAGGCTCAAAAATAGGAAGATTTAGATGGATTTTATAATTGATAAAATAGTAGATAAAAAGGAGAAAAGTTAGGAGCTTATCTACAAGGGAGGTGATGGCCGAAAATCCATCACCTAGAGGAGTGTAGAAATCGGCTATTGCATGGCAAAGGGGGTGCCGAATTTTCCCTCTCATTTAGCTTGAATTTTAATTAATTAGGAAGGGTGTTTTGCGTTTTATACATGAGGTGTCGAAATATCTATAAATAGGGGGGATAGCTCCTTGATTCTGACATTGAAAACCCTAATTTCTTCTTCCATTGTGCCGAAATTTCTTAGCCTCTCCCTTTCCAATTTTTTTCTCCAATTTCTTCAAAAGCCGAAACTATTCTCCACTTTTTCCCCCTTGTGCCGATTTCTCTAAAAAGCCGAAGCATTTATAGTCTTTCCTTTTATTCATCCTATTTGAGAATTAGTTCTATTCTTCCAGCATTTAAAACTTTCCTTTGGCATTGTCGAATCTCCTTTCCAAGTGTTAGCGAATTCCTATACTAAGGTAAGTCTTGATTTCATTAGATCTCATATTCTATTTCGGTTCTTAAAAGGAAAAAGCTAAAAAATTAACAGTTTAATGATTCTATGTTGGGCGGCAATTTAGGATTTGAAGGAAGCTTGGTCAATTAGATCTAAAAGCCGAAAATAGCTAATCTTTACTTTCAAGATTTTTAAGGTAAGAAGATTTCCCTAGATTTCTATTAGATTTGATCATTATATGCAAGATCTTAAGGTTATAATGAGAATTAACGATTAAATATTGTGATAGTAGTTCTGATAAGGACTTGTGATGGAATTAAATATGGATCAAGCAAAGGAGAAAATCCTAAGTTTAAGAAAAGAGCGTTATCTACCATTCGAGATTGGCCACTTGGTTGTGGACCGCCTCGAACAACACCTTAGGCGATAGCGATAGTGTCGACTAAGGATAGCGTCGACATAAAAGCATCGTCTTATCGGTGTCGTGTGTGTAGATCTCTAACACACTAATAAACATGTATGTATGACTATATATATGTTATGGGCTTAAAAGCGGAATGAAATTTATTTAGACAATCGAATGGAACCCTAAAAGGGTTAGGCAAAGATGCTGTGCGTAAACATAGAACTCCTATGTGTATCAAAAATATATATGATTGCATGATATTTTCTTTATGTGTATGCATGGGGTGGGAATATGATATTGAATGGGAAGTGCATGATAGGTCATTTGGTGATCGGTGGTGGAAATCCTACATATACAAATGTTAGGTCACATTGTGATCGTGGCTATGCCACATTCAATGATTCCTAATTAATAGGAATAGGCAGTGCGGCTGTCGTTTTGGTATGTAGCGGATGGAGGGTTGATTGTAGAAATCCCCAAGGTGTGATGGTTGGTACGGGTTGGTGTGTAGAGGATGGAAACCTAGGATGGGTTGGGTTATTCATTATTTAACGTTTACCATGTGATTATGATTGTTACCTTCATGTATGGGCCAGGGCCCATAATGTGTTTATGGGCTCGGGTCGTTGTGTGTTTTGAGATTTATACACTGAGTCTTGGTGACTCACGCTTTCCTTTTCTCTACTTTTCCAGATGAGAAGTAGATCGTGGACATAGGAGCCGAGACGGACTTGAGGGGCCATCGAGTTTTATTTTTACAAATTATTTTTAGGATTTCTTTAAATTTTATTTTATTTTATTTGAGAATATTTATGTAATAAGGCCCCTAGTTTTATTCAACTAAGTAGTTTTCAATGTTATGTAACTTATGAATTTATGACAAGGTTTATTTATATGTCATAATAATACAAAGAGGTTTATTTCCAAAAAGTCACTTCTTTATTCAAATTTTAAATAATTAACTTGTGTTTTCAAAATTCGATAAAGTGTTATGTGTTCCATAACACGCCAGATCTGGTCAAAGCGCATGGACCGGGTTTGGGGTGTTACACGATATGTGATGAACCCTTGGTAAGGTGATGATTTAATAAGTTATGATTATAAGATTTTAATAAACTTCATGCTAATTTTTATCATGTAAATTATATGATAATGTGTGGTTATGAGGCTTATTATTTGTATAGGAACTTACTAAACTATATAGCTTACTCACCTTTCTTTTCCTTGTCTTATAATATCATCAAGCTAGCTCGGGGTTTTGGAGATCGTCGGAGATCCATACACACTATCAACAATTATTTTGGTATCAATGAATTCAACATTTTGAATTATGGCATGTATAAGGGACTTGGTCATTTTGTTATGTGTCATAATTGATTTGGCCAAATGTGTTGGCTTATGATGGTTAGAAGTTCAATTTGTATAAGGCCATTTGAAATAGGCTAATATTGGTATAAGTATAGTCATATGATGATGCCTTTCATGAATGAGGAAACTTGCATGATTTGAGTTGATAAGTTATGTGAAGTTTATGTATGATTGATGTTAGTATGTGAATGATGTGTTGATGATTTGGTTGTATATATAAGCTTGAATTAGTGTCATGTTGTGTTATGTAGATGTATGCATTAACGAGGTCGTAAACGGCTTGGTAAACAGCCTTCTTTTTGTCCACACAGGCAAACACACGGGCGTGTGTCTAGGCCATGTGCTATACACTGCTTGCCCCATGGGCGTGTGTATCGGCCGTGTGTCCCTACACCTTAATTTTGAAAAACAGAATGTCCAAAATATAACACACGGGCAGAGACACGAGCGTGTGTCTCAGCCGTGTATGTTATACGGCTTAGAACACTAGCGTGTGACTTAGCCGTGTGAAACCTGTACCTAATTCGAATTAAATTAATTTACCACATGGTCTAGCACACGGGCGTGTGGCACGCCATGTGACACAAGTCAGAGAGCACCCTAAATTGAACATGGTTTGAAGCATAGGCGTGTCCTTTGGACCACACAGATGTGTGAGCCTTGTAGTTAGTAAAATTTTTCTAAGTTTCGTAAAAATTTCCTGTGTTCTCAATTTAGTCCCAAACCACTTCCAATGCACGTTTTGGACATCGTAGGCTCGTATTAGGGACTTTATGATTGAATGTGGATGGTTTTAATTTGGACACAACTTTTATGTCTCAAAATTGCTAGAATGCTTGTGTGATAAGTTTAGTAATGCCTCATACCCTATTTCGGCATTGAATACGGGTAAGGAGTGTTACATTTAGTGGTATCAGAGCTAAATTTTAGTTAATTCTCGGACTAACGTAACATATGTGAGCTAGCTATACATGCCATATTACTACCTATGATAGTGTGATATCTCCCAACTCTGATGAAATTATTTTGTTCAGGCAGAGATGCTTTCCAACTGAGTTATTTTCGAAAACGCTGAAAGTGATACTAATATATTTGAAAATGTGTTTGTAATGAGTTGAAACTTGGAAAAGCATGAATAAGAGTTCATGATATGTATGTGATGATGTACAAAATGAAATAACCATAAGTTGAGAAATATGGATATAATGTCATTGTTCCCTCATAACTTGGTCATTTTGTTATATGTCATATTGGTCAGCCAATGTGTTGGCTATTAATGTTACTTATTTCATTTTGTAAATGGCCATTGGAATTGGCCAAAACTAGTTAAGTTATATGTATTCAATGATGATGAAATTCATGAAGTACAAGCTTGTGCAATTGAATGAGTAATGTATGAAGTATATGCATGATGAACGCAGTGTGAAAATTAAGGTGTGGATGTCTTGGTTTTAGATATTAGAGGTGCATTACTATTATGCTATGTGTTGCTGGAAATGGTATAAGTGTGTTTGCTTCTCACAGTGGCAAATGGCTTGGTAAATAGCCTTATAATTGTCCACACGGGTAGGCACATTAGGCGTGTGTCTAGATCGTGTGTAACACACGGTCTGCCTTATGGGCGTGTGTCTCCTGCACTTAAATTGCGAAAAATCAAATTCGTCACACGGGCTTGCACACGGGTGTGTGACTCAATCGTCTGACCCTAAATGTCTGCTAACGTCATAAACAGAATGTTAAGGTTTTCACACACGGGCTAAGACACGGGCGTGTCATGGCCGTGTGAAGGACACGAGCTATAGAAACTGGTATGTGCCAGGCCGTGTGAAAAATCCTGTAGGTTTGAAATGAAAAATAAAATTCACACGGACTAGGGACATGGGTGTGTGTGACCACACGGCCTTCCCAAACGGCGTGTTCCTTTCTATGCGGGTGTGTGGCCCTATTTTAAGTAAAAAGATTTAAATGTTCGTAAGTTTTTGGTTAAGTCTCGAACCACTCTATATGTATGTTTTTGGTCTCGTTCTCCTGTATTAGGGATAATATGATTATAAATGAAAATTTTTAAGTTGGAATGAAAATTTATGGCTCGATTTTGTATGATTAAGTATGTTAAGTCTGGTAATATCTCGTACCCGATTTTGACATCGAATACGGGTAATGGGTGTTGCATTTAGTTGTATCAAGCTATGGCTTAGTCGATTCTCAGACTAATGTAGCGTATGCACGAGTTTAGCTATACATGTCATACGCATGTGTATATACATAATGATAGTGTGATGACTTTTGACGATTTAAATTATGTTTTCGTATAGCAAATGGATCCCGACAGAGTAGTGGCAGATGATGTATAAAGTAACGCGTCAGCACCAAAGGGACGGTGTCAGCTGAAAATGAAAATAGACCAATGACTATGAGTCAGAGAGGAGGAGAAAAGGCTAGGGAAGCCTTTCTCCATATGATGAATGCCTAGTATACGGAGTTCGTTTGAACGAACCCGGGTGCTCAACAACAAGCTCCACCCCCTCCAAACCTTCAGCCTATCTCTGTAGCTCCCCAAGTTGTAGAAATGGTAAGAAGGGAAAAGCCCCGTTGATAGAATCCAGAAACAAAGAGCTAAGGAATTCTGAGCTAATAAAGATGATGATCTTGAAAAAGTAGAATTCTTGCTTGAAAATACCATCAGGGTATTTGATGAATTGTCTTGCACACCTGAAGAGTGTATGAAATGTGTTGTGTCTCTCTTGAGATATTTGACTTACCAGTGGTGGAACACCCTTGTGTCAGTTGTACCAAGGGAGAAAGTTAATTAGGAATTTTTCCAAGAAGAGTTTCGAAAGAAGTATATTACTCAAAGGTTTATCGATCAGAAAAGAAAGGAATTTCTTGAGCTAAAACAAGGTCGAATGATGCTAACTGAATATGAACATGAGTTTGTAAGGCTCAGTAAATACGCTCGGGAGTGCGTATCCACCAAAGCCATCATGTGTAAGAGGTTTGAGGATAGATTAAATGAGGACATCCAATTGTATGTTGGTATTCTAAAATCGAAGAAATTTGTTGTGCTAGTAGAGAGAGCTTGTAAGGCCGAGGAATTGGCCAAAGAGAAAAGAAAGGCTGAAATTGAGTCCCGTGACTCGAGGAAAAGATAATTGGGTAAGTCATTTCAATCATTATCCAAGAAATCAAGAGAGTCCACTACTCGATCAACCGCTTTAGTTGGGTTCCCAAACAGAAGTAAAGGTAAACAATATTCGGTTTCTAAAGCTTAGACCACTTCGATTTCTAGTGTTGGTAATGCTCAACCAAGAGACCGGAATGTTCACAGTCTAGTAGACATCACCCCGCTGAGTGTCGAACAAACGAGAGAGCTTGTTTCAGGTGTGGTTCCCAAGATCACTTCATTAGAGATTGCCCCAAGATGGTTGAAAAAGAGAAATTTCAGAGTGCAAGAGCGGGTAGTACTACTAGAGGGAGACTACAAAGAAATTCGAGAAATGAAACGAGTAGTAAGAATACACCTAGAGAGCAGACTGCAAGATCTGAAGGTAGAGTGCCTACTAGGACTTATGCCATTCGCGCTTGCGAAGATGCGTCATCCTCTGATGTGATTACGGGTACATTTTCTTTCTATGATACCCACGTTGTTGCTTTAATTGATTCGAGATCTACCCACTCATATGTTTGTATAAAATTAGTATCTAATATGAACATACTTGTAGAGTCTACAGAATTTGTGATAAAAGTGTCAAATCCCCTAGGCAAATGTGTGTTAGTTGACGAAGTATGTAGGAATTGTCCTTTAATTATTAGAGGTCACTGTTTTCCAGCTAATCTTATGTTTTTCCGTTTGATGAATTTGATGTAATTCTTAGTATGGATTGGTTGACCATACATGATGTGATAGTAAATTATGGAAGAAAAATTATTGAGTTGAAATGTGAAAGTGGTGATATTCTTCGGATTGAATCAGATCAATCGGATAGCTTGTCTATAGTGATTTCTTCTATAACTACCCAAAAATGTATAAGAAAGGGTTGTGAAGCTTATCTTGCCTTTTTGATGAATGTCAAAGAGACTGAGTTAAAAATTGAATCAGTGACGATAGTATCTGAATATCTAGTTATATTTCCGGAAGAGTTGCCCGTTTGCCTCTGGTTAGAGAGATTGAATTTGGTATTAAGTTAGCCTCGGTACTGCGCCCACTTTGATTGCTCCATACAGAATGGCTCTGACCGAGTTGAAAGAATTGAAGGCTCAGTTGCAAAAGTTGAAGGATAAAGGTTTCATAAGATCAAGTTATTCTACGTGGGGTGCTCCCGTATTATTTGTGAAAAAGAAGGATGGTTCTATGAGGTTATGTATAGATTATCGGCAACTTAATAAGGTAACCGTAAAGAACAAATATCCCTTGCCAAGGATCGATGATTTGTTTGACCAATTGAAGTGAGCCACTTTGTTTTCTAAGATAGACTTGAGGTCCGGTTATTACCAGTTGAGAGTCAAAGACTCAGATGTGCCTAAAACCGTATTTCGGACAAGGTATGGCCACTATGAATTTCTAGTTATGCCTTTTGGTTTAACCAACGTCCCTGCCGTGTTTATGGATTTAATGAACTGCATTTTTGGGCCATATTTGGATAAATTCGTTGTAGTATTTATTGATGATATATTGATTTACTCTCGTGATGAGAACGAGCATGCTGAGCACTTGAGGACAGTTTTACAAATTTTACGAGATAAACAATTATATGTCAAGTTTAGTAAAAGTGAATTTTGGCTTAAAGAAGTCAGAATTTTGGGCCACATCATTTCGGGTGATGGCATTAGAGTTGACCCGGTAAAGATTTTGGCCATTATTGAATGGAAGTAGCTTAAGAACGTATCCGAGGTTAGAAGTTTTCTAGGCCTAGCTGGTTATTACAGACGGTTTGTCAAAGGATTTTCCATGATAGCTATTTCAATGACGAGGTTATTATAAAAGATGTTAAGTTCGAATGGACAGAAAAGTGACAACAGAGTTTTGAGAAACTAAAGGCATTGTTGACCGAGGCTCCAGTTTTAGTGCAACCTGAAGCGGGAAAGAATTTGTGGTTTATAGTGATACATCCTTGAATGGATTGGGTTGTGTACTCATGCAAGAAGGTAAAGTAATAGCTTATGCCTCTAGACAGCTGAAACCGCACGAGAAAAATTATCCGACACATGATTTGGAGTTAGCCGCCATTGTGTTTGTGTTGAAAATTTGGAGACACCATTTGTATGGCTAGAAATGTCTGGTATTCACTGATTATAAAAGTCTAAAATACATGATGACTCAAAAAGAATTGAATCTAAGGCAACGAAGATGGTTAGAGTTGATAAAGGATTACGAGCTAGTGATTGACTACCACCCAGGAAAGGTGAACATAGTCGCCGATGCCTTGAGTAGGAAATCCTTGTTTGCATTGAGGGCTATGAATACATGGTTGGCTTTATCAGATGATGGTTTTGTTCTAGCTGAGTTGAGAGCTAGACCGATATTTATCCAAGAGATTTAAGAAGCTTAGAAAGGCGAAAGTGAATTGCAAGCCAAAAGAGTTCAATGTGAATCGGGTATGGAGTCAGACTTTTAGATTAGTTCTGATGGATGTTTGATGTTCTGAGATAGGGTCGTGTACTGAGAGATGATGAGCTTATTCAGAAAATTTTCACGAAGCACATAGTGGATGTTTATCTATTCATCCAAGCACTACAAAGATGTATAATGACTTGAAGAAATGGTATTGGTGGCCGAGTATGAAGAAAGATATTTTCGAGTTCGTATCGAGATGCTTGATTTGTTAGCAAGTGAAAGCTGAACACCAAGTACCTTCGAGTTTACTTCACCGGTGATGGTTCCCGAGTGGAAATGGGACAGAATTACTATGGATTTTGTGACGGGTTTGCCTTTGACACCGAAAAAGAAGGATGTCGTTTGGGTTGTGGTTGATAGGCTTATGAAATTGGCTCATTTTATTCTGGTACGTACTGACTACTCACTTGATAAATTAACCGTATTGTATTTTTCTGAAATTGTGAGATTGCACGAAGTACCCTTGTCGATTATTTCGTATAGAGATCCGAGATTTACATCACGGTTTTGGAAAAAGTTGCAAGAAACCTTGGACACAAAGTTGAATTTTAGTACAGTTTTCCATCCGCAAACCGATGGACAGTCGAAAAAGGTAAAATAGATACTTAAAGACATGCTCCGATGTTGTGTTTTGGAATTTTAAGGTAATTCGAAAAAGTATTTACCGTTAGTGGAATTTACTTATAATAACAGTTTTCAGTCGAGTTTGAAAATGGCGCCTTACGAGGCATTGTATGGGCGTAAGTGTCGAACGCCTTTGTATTGGACCGAACTCAGAGAGAATCAGATTCATTGAGTCGATTTGATCAGAGAAACCAAAGAGATAGTAAAAGTGATTCATGATTGTTTAAAAGCTACTTCGGATAGACAAAAATTTTATGCGGATTTGAAACGAAAAGAGATTGAGTTTCAAGTTGGTGATAAGGTATTTTTGAAAGTGTCACCATGGAAAAAGGTTCTCAAATTTGGCCGAAAAGGCAAATTGAGTCCGCGCTTTATCGGGTCGTATGAGATTACCGAGAGGATAGGGTCGATAGCCTATCGTTTGGCTTTGCCATCTGAGTTGGAAAAGATCCATGATGTGTTCCACGTGTCTATCTTGCGCCATTATTGATCAGACCCTTCACATGTGATTGTACCGACAGAGGTTGAAATTCAACCCGACATGACTTATGGCGAAGAGCCGGTTAAGATTTTGGCACGGGAAGTTAAATAGTTGAGGAATAAAAATATAGCCCTTGTGAAAGTATTATGGCAAAGACATGGGGTTGAAGAGGCTACATGGGAGCCTGAAGAGGCTATGAGAAACCAATATCAAAACCTTTTTACTGGTAAGATTTTTGAGGACGAAAATCCCTAAGGAAGAGAATTGTAATAGCCTGATTTAGGGCCTAGTCTGAATAGTGGTTGCGATACCACAAATTCAAAGTAGAAATATATGTTTTATGGTTTTTATAATGTCTATGATATGTTTGCATGGCTGTGAGAAAATTTCGTGCAGAAATTTTTTGATTTATTGATCAAATTATCTTTTAGGACTAAATTGTAAAAATTGAAAAATATGAGATTCTAGAAGTTTTAAGTATGAGATGGAATTGAAAAATTTATTAGAGGTCCTTATTTAGTAATTAGACCATTATGTCTCATGATGGACAAAAATAGACATAGAAAGGAAATGTAACAACCCGATTTTAGGGCTAGTTGAAATACTGGTTTTGAGACCGCTAATCCGAGATTGAGAAAAATTATTTTGATGTTATTTTATGTGTTATGGTATAAATATATGTCTATGTGTAAATTTTGGTGCTTTAATTTGAACAATAGCATGCTTAATTGTGAAAGAAGACTAAATCGCATAAAGTGAGAAAGTTCTATCTTACAAGGTAGAGGTACCTAATAGCTATAGAATGTAAAAATAGAGGTCTTTAAAGTGAAATTAGGCCAATAGAGGAGTGTTGGCCAGCCATATAGTATAGGGAGACAAGAGCATTTATTTTTTGGTCAAAATTGGGTGAATTAGGTGAGAAAAGATGAATAAAATATGGTAAAAAGAAAAACTATCATCTTTCACTATTCACTCTTCATCTTCACCGAAAATTTCATGCTTAGAGGGTTTTTGAAAGCTTGAGAATTTTAGCAACTCATTTTCTCTACAAGTAATTGGTGGTGTTATTTGATAATTTTTGTACTTTTGGAGTCCTTAAAGCTTAATCTAGCTAATGAGAGGACTAATTTGTTATATGGTTGAAAGCTTAGGAACTTGCCATAAGAATGGTTATGTTTTTAGCTGAGTTTTTATGGAAGAAAATGAATGGTAGGTAGATGAGAAACAACTTTGTGAAAGGTGTTGCATAAAAACACCTAATTAGGACTTGAATGCAAAGAATGAATTTGTGTCATAAATGCATGAAATAGATGGAATTGTGAGTTGTTGTAAGAGAAATAAATGTTCAGCTAGGCTTGTCTAACTAGAAAATATGTTGAAAAATGATTTACGAGCCTAGAGGAAAAATCATAATTTTGTCGTAGTACAAGGGCAAAATAGTTATTTTTGCCTAAGTGTAGATTCTAATGCATTATGATCGTAGAATGATCTAAATGAATGAATTTCATTGTTATAGATCAAGAAGAGCGCGGAATTAACCTTGACCGGGGAAAAGGCAAGGTTACAGATTAAACCGCTAATTAACGTGTTTTGCACCGAGGTAAGTTTATGTGTAAACAATGCATTTATACATATATATTGTTGATGCTAACTGGTGCATAGCATGATTGAGAACCTATATGGTTCAAGTGGATTAAATGTGGTAGTTATTGAGTAATTGACGTAGGAATTACGAAATAGATATATGAATGTGTAATGATAATACTTGACGGTGGGCTAAGTGCGATACCACCTTACTACTAAATTGTGATGGGCTGTGTGCGACACCATCGCCTATTTATCATTTGGTGGGCTATGTGCGATACCACCGTAGTTATTCTTTGGTGGGCTATGTGCAATACCACCGTAGTTATTCTTTTGATGGGCTATGTGTGATACCACCCTATTAGAGACTGATGGTGGGCTAAGTGCGAAACCACCGAGTGGTTGATAGTATGAATGGTTTATTGAGTAGTTATGATGTGTTGAATCATGAAATTTTGTGGTACTAAGTGCAGGAACATATGTTAGTAAATGTGAGCATTAAGCTCGGGATCTGATTGGGATGTAGTAAGGGAGGAAATGAGTAAGCATGACTATGAATGTGTAATGTTCTTGTTTAGTATGTAATGCTATTTATTGTTTAGCACATACTATGATGTTAATTGTTTATATGTAAACTTACTAAGCTTAAAGCTTACTCCCCTTTCTTTTTCCTTCTTTTATAGAGTTTAAGAGCCGAATCGGGACACGTAGATAACCAAAAGATCGCCCACACTATCAGCTCACTTGGTATAGTTAGACTTAGTACATTTTGTGTATGGCATGTATAGGGGCTAGAATAATTAGATTGTTTTGTTATTTTGGCCAAAAGTGTGTTGGCCCCTTTGAAAGAAAAACTATTTTATATATTGCCATGGTTGATGGCTCACCTTGTTATATATGAAAAGATGTAGTTATTCATGGAAGTTTATATTGAAAATATGAATTGTTTAGTGATATGTTGAATGAATTCATGTTATTTGAGTTAGGGTGGTGAAAAGAGCTTGGCAAATAGCCTTGTTCTTGTCCACACGGGTAGGCACACGGACGTGTGTCTAGGCCGTGTGTGACACACGATCAGCCCCATGGGCGTGTGACTTGACCGTGTGTCCCCTGGATGTTAAGGTAGTAAGTTAGTGTCGACTACGGGCTAGCCACACGAGCATGTGCCCAGGCCATGTGACTATTATAAGGCCGCTGACGTCACAAACAAAATACCCAAGTTTTTATACACGGACAAGGACACGGGCGTGTCTAGGCCGTGTGGAGCACAAGGGCGTGTGTCTAGCCGTGTAAAAACCCCTATAGGTTCGAAATGAAAATAAATCCCACACGGGGTAGGGACATGGGCGTGTGTGATCACACGATCTGCCCACAAG
Organism: Gossypium rotundifolium; assembly: GCA_025506655.1. Classification (NCBI taxonomy): domain Eukaryota; kingdom Viridiplantae; phylum Streptophyta; class Magnoliopsida; order Malvales; family Malvaceae; genus Gossypium; species Gossypium rotundifolium. The sequence continues at coordinate 116,319,362 of CP106727.1, read as the reverse complement.
GGCTGTCCCATTCTACATGGGCGTGTGGCCCCTATTTAGGTGAAAAATTTTAAGAGCGCAAAGGCTTCCGATAGGGTTCCGAAACCCCTCGTATGTATGTGTGAGGCCTCCAAAGTCTTCAATGAGGTTGTTGAGATGGAAATAGAGTTATGTCAAGATATGTGGTTAAGTGGATTAAGTTCGGTAATGCCTCGTGCCTGGTTCTGGCATAGAATACGGGTAAGGGGTGTTACAGGAAAAACCTCAAGGAAGGGTCTTAAGGGTATTTTGGTCATTTGGTTAATAAATTAATAAAAAGGGAAAAAGAAGTCAAAATTGATGTCCATCTTCATCCTCTATAGCCGAAATTTGCAAGAAGCCATAGCTAGGGTTTTGTTTCACTTTCAAGCTTGATTATCAAGAAACACGAAGTCTAGACCTAAACCGAGGAAAGAACAAAGTGGTGGAATAAATTGAACAACTATCTATATTTTGGTATCGAGGTAAGTTGGTGTGTAATAAATCAACATTATGTTATTATGTATTTAAATGCTTGATACTACATGAGATGTATATTCTTTTTATGAAATTGGTTAATAAGGTTTCGATGAAAAATATGATAAAGTTTTGTTATATTGAAGTCTCGGTTGAACCTTAGGAATAAAAAAGATACTTTGTCACGACATTAGATTAATAAGGTCCCGTATAAGACCGTATCTGGGATATGGCCTCAGCACCTAATTGAGATCCCATGTAAGACTATATCTAGGATATGGCATCGACATCGAATAGTTATTCCGTGTAAGACCATGTCTGGGACATGGCATCGACATACGATCTCGTGTAAGACCATATCTAGGATATGGCATCGACATCGATATGTGATCCCGTATAAGATTATATCTGGGATATGGCATCGGCATCGACATGTGATCCCATGTAAGACTATATCTGGGATATGGCATCGACATCGATTTGTGATCCCGTATAAGACCATATCTGGGATATGGCATCGGCATCGACATGTGATCCCATGTAAGACCACATCTGGGATATGGCTTTGGCATCTTACTATGTGTATGACAATTCCCTAGTATCCTTCATTATTCCAAGTAGTTCAACGGGGTAAAGAATTAAAGTTTATGATAATGATGGAAAAAGAGGCTAAAGTTATGCGATGGAGTGATATAGGTACATATGCGAAACTCACGAGAAACGAGTTCGATAGGTGATATGTGGTTGGTAAAAGTAAGCATGAGTAAGCCATGTCAATGTTGCTTGAGAATTTTATGTTAATTCCTAATGTAATGTGTGGATGTTTTCACAAGATTTTATATTGTTATTTATTACATGCGAACTTACTAAGCTTTATGCTTACTCCCTCTCTTTTCCCTTTTCTTGTAGTATCGCCAAGCTAGCTTGGGGATCGTAGGACGTCGGAGCTCGATTCACACTATCAAGCAATTCTTTTGGGTATAGTAAAGTTTGATTATTTTGGGTATGGCATGTATAGGAACTTGGTCATTTTGTTATATGCCATATTGGTCAGCCGAGGTGTTGGCTATTAATGTTACTTATTTTATTTTGTAAATGACCGTTGGAATTGGCCAAAACTAGTTAAGTTATACCTATTCAATGATGATGAAATTAATGAAGTGCAAGCTTGTGCAATTGAATGAGTAATGTTTGAAGTATATGCATGATGAACGCAGTGTGAAAGTTAATGTGTGGATGTCTTGGTTGTGGATATTAGAGGTGCATTATTGTTATGTTATGTGTTGCTGGAAATGGTATAAGTGTGTTTGCTTCTCAAGGTGGCAAATAGCTTGGTAAATAGCCATATAATTGTCCACACGGGTAGGCACATGGGCGTGTGTCTAGGTCGTATGTGACACACGGTCTGCCTCATGGGCGTGTAGCCTAGCCGTGTGTCCCCTGCACCTAAATTGCGAAAAAACAAGTTCGCCACGTAGGCTAGCACACTGGCGTGTGACTCAATTGTGTGACCTTAAATGTCTGCTGAGGTCATAAACAGAATGTCAAGGTTTTCACACACGGGCTAAGACACGAGCGTGTCATGGTCGTGTGCGGGATACGGGCCATAGACACGGGCGTGTGCCAGGCCGTGTGAAAAATCCTGTGGGTTTGAAATGAAAAATAAAATCCACACGGACTAGGGACATGGACGTGTGTGACCACACAGCCTTCCCACACGTGCGTGTTCCGTTCTACACGGGCATGTGGCCCTGTTTTGAGTAATTTTTTTAATGTTCGTTAGCTTCCGATTTAGTCCCGAACCACTCTATATGTATGTTTCTGGCCTCGTAAGCCCGTATTAGGGATAATATGATTATAAATGAAAAGTTTTAAGTTGGAATGAAAATTTATGGCTCGATTTTGTATGATTAAGTATGTTAAGTCTGGTAATGCCTCGTACTTGGTTCTGGCGTCAAATACGGGTTTGGGGTGTTACAGTCATCATCGTCCTCCATGATTGACTGTTGTGTCATCCTAGTCTCCCATCGTGTATCCTACACTCCTGTGGCTAGTGGTTGCGTCGATGAGCCACCTTGATAAAACAATGATGCGAATGGTGTTTATGTCACTATCAGCGTGTAACCATAAGGTGCCTCAAATCTCAGGTACATCGACATTGTCCCGAGCATTGACATTGGCATTAACTACTGATGGACGTCTGTATCGATGGCGGTGCATGCACCGACATCTGGCCCGACATCGACATTGGCATAAGGGTGAAGAATGTGAGGGGTGTCGGTGCCTTGAAATATCTACCTACAAGAAAAAAAGAATCGGCCAAGTACGGTGGTGGTACATAGGGCGGTGCTTGTGAAAAAAATAGGAGGTTAGTGAAATGATAAGGAATAAGTGAAGTTAATTGACTCAGATATTGCATAGACATAGGCATCACTTCTTCTGCCGGAGTTGATGACGAACCCTTCATGCGATCGTGTCCCCTTCTACGATACTGCTGTGGTGATCGTCGTTGCATCTTCTATCGAATTTACCTACTCCTCGCCCCCGACAATAGTAGATACTGCTTGTGGGGACTCTGAACCACGTCAAGTAATCTATATCTGCTATTTTGTTCGCTGAGAAAAATGATTCGCGGATAGGTAAGAATTCTATCCTACTATCCAAAGTCTCGATGTACTCCTTGTGCTTCTCTACCCAGTTCTCGTCGTTCTTCTCTCACATGTCCACCTTATGTAGCTCCTTCATGTCTCACGGTGGGGTGGAATTCGTTACCTCCATTCGAGCTATTACAACACCCAGTCCAATTCGTGCACTTCCATTGTCGCGTACACTATCAATGACACTTTCGCGTCCCACATATCCCGATTAAAAAACACTTCCGGCGGGATGCAAGATATGACTTCAGTGTTGGCATACGACATCCATTCAAACTGAAAAGTAGAATTGTAAATATCATTATGTATGATTTTTTTACGAATCATTGCGTATTTAATATAGGTTCGAAAGAATAAGTAACTAACCTCAGCTTCGGAGCGGTGGTCTAACAGTAACCTAAAATCTTCTAGCTCCTTAGGCATTCCAACGTAACATGGCCCATGGTTCCACCTATACAAGCGATATATTAATCGAAACATATAAATAAAAATATTTACTATACAAATTACGTGTTTATTAATAAATGATGTTTTCCTTATCACTAACGTGAATACGTATGGGTCGGTTACTTTGGGACGTAGAAATGGTAGTCGCCATCAAGCCCATAATTACAGTAGGAGCAGGCAACCACTGATTGACATCATATTTAGTATCGTGGCCCCTACCAAGCTCCTAGTATAATGTGGACAAGACGACATATCCCGCATTGGTTGGAGTCCATTAGTTATAGTTGCCACCTTACGTACACCAAATTTTGAAATTTATCGGGCATTAAAATGACCCGATTAACCTAATGATGAATGCTTGGGCATATTGTTCTATGACCTCATCCGTTAGGTATTCAGGAAGGTCATTGAAATTATCCTCCAACTAGTTGGTCAATATTTGACCACCATCAAACCTGTTCGGGGCCTTCCCTAACATTGTTTTGAAGAGGTCCCCTTTATCGGGAACAATTACTAATCCGTGATGACTGGCCCATCCATCAGTAGACCGAGTTGTAACACTTTGTCCTCAGTGTGATTGTATACTCACCGCATGGAATGTGGAAAGTGTGTGTTTCGGGCCTTCATTTTTCCACCAACACGCAGATTAGTGTAGGATCGAGTTTGCAGCCCCTGATCATGCGAGACATATGCAAGAATCCAACCTCTTACAAGTAATCACGAATTTGATGGATAGAAGGATTTTCATATTATGTATGAACTCCTCCAAAATTCGATTATCCACCTATTTATAACATAAAAAAAAATATTTCAAATTATCAAAAAAAAAAATTAACATAATTGAAAATAATGAAATTTAAAATTTCGTCTTACTATTATTGCTTGGGCGGCAAAAATATGCTTGTCGTAAAAAAGAATTAGTGAGGCGACTATTCGTGAGAAAGTAATCCAAACTAATAAAATATGATATAATTAAAAAATAATAATATTTTTAAGGTGAGAATATCGATAAATTTAGAACAAAAAGATTGAGAGAGTTGAGAAAGTTTGAGATGTAATAATAAAATATTTATTTGATCCTTGAAGTTATCTGTTTTGCTCATCGACCACATACCTCTCCAGAATTTGCATCCCCTTTTCCATTGTCGATGATGTAGAAGTGTTTTGAGATGTAAACTAAAGTGGATAAATCGGTTGAGATGACAAGTAATAATCGGGACTATCTATATATGAAATTGTAAACATTTTTTTTATGTTTTGTAATTTTCTATATTTTATGATTTTTTGCACTTTTCCATTTTTTAATAGTTTTGATAATTTTCTATATTTTAAACATTTTCATAATATTTACAAATTTTTATTTTTCTTAAGCTATATAAATTTTTTATTATGCTAGTTTTTTCAATATTTTCAATTTTTATAATTTTAAAAATATTTTAATAATTTATATTTATAATTTTATAATTCTTTAATGATTTTAAATATAAAATATCGATTTTCGCGATGTGACACACATTCCTCTGTGCCACGTGATAAAAACACTAAAAAAAAAAGAGTTATTGTTACTCTACAAAGATTGACATTTAACTTTAATGGTAAAATGACTTAATTGATTGTAATTTTAATACTCAAATGCTTAATTAAAAGAAAAAATGTAAAAAGGACTTAATTGATTTTTTAAAAAGTTTAAGAACTTTTAAAACTTTTTAACCAAATTTTTATTAGCACTATATTTGAAAAAGAAAATAAGTGATATATGTTTTTTTATGTTTATTATTTATTATTTTGAATAATATTCCATTTTTTTTTTACTAATAAGAAGGTCAAAGAGCTTGGTGCATCAGCAAAACATGTTGAACCACGAAATCCTCGATCATAATACCGCTAGCTTCACACTATTCAAATCCTCGTGTGGTACTTTTAGGACATGCTTTGTACTAACATTATATTGCACATTAAATATCTTAAAAACTTTTTAATTATGGTTTGAAATTTTTTTACTATGGATAAATTTTAAAATTATATGTAAAATTTAGATAAATGCACAAGATTATATATGAAATTTAATTATGTATATTTTATAAGTGAGATCTTCATTTAATTTGATTTTCATAAATCACTTACACAATTATTATTATAGAATCATTTTAAGGTTACATATTACATACAAAAATTATTATATTTATATAATATATAAATAAATTGATGTATTTATTCCTTTAAACATATATAATTTGATCAAAAGTAAAGTTTGATACATATATTTGAACCATAATAAAAATTTTATGTATCAAATTACACATTAAATTAAAATATATGTATTTTTTATTATAATATTACATTTTAATTATATTTAACAATTTACTTTATCCTAATTACACTAATTAAAAACACAATACAAATTTAGAAATTAATATTATAAAAAAGAAATGGAGGGAATTATGTTAAATTAAACTAAGAGTTAGATCCAAATTTTAATATATCAGAGAGACTAAAATGCATAACTTTTAATTTATAGAAAGATAAAAGAAGAGGATAGGAAAAGCCCGTAGAGATTGGGGAGACAAATGTGTGAAGTGAAATAAAGAGAAAGAAGCGGCGCGTGGCGGGTCAAAGCGGGCAAGAAGAAGGACCAGCCCATGCGGGTCCCACGGCCCAACCCTCCTTGGTGCTCTTCTCCTTTTTTTTTCATTTGGCTTACTATATATCCCCAGGAGGCAGCCTCCTCTTCCCTCACTTAACACCTATATAAACTCACCAACTCTAACCCACACTCTATTCATTTACGTTTCTAATACCCAAAAGGTCAGAAAAAAACTGGGATACGTCTCTCATTTTTCTTCGTAGACTTTTTTGTTAGTATTTTACTCTGAATATGAGTATTTAAGCGTTTCTTTGGCGTTTCCTTTATTTTTTACAATTCCAATACCTTCTTCCATTACTGGCGGCTGCTTCAAACACTAAGCTTGGAATATGGGAGGCGAAAAAGGCATCAGTCTTGAGGAGATCAAAAACGAGTCCGTTGATCTGGTATTCTCTTTTCTTTCACATAAATCTTTTTAATTCCAATACATGCATGCTGGTTTCTGTTTGGTTTTCTCTATCGCTGAAAAGCGATTTTATATATATATTCGAATCTAGTTTCCCGTTTTCAATCGAAACAGGGGAATCTTTCCATTACTTTTTGGTTAACTGATAAGATTTCATCATGCGTGAAATTTTTTTTTTTGGGTTCATTATCATGGGTGATTCAAACGGTGCTTTTTCTCAACTTTTATGAATTTTAGCCAAACAGAGTGAAAAAAATGATTTCCCTAGTTTTCCTTTGTTTGTGTATGAAGAGTCAAGATTTACGATTCAAATAATATTATTTCTTCCGTTTTCAAGAATTTCGTGCACACCAAACATGTTTTAGCCACACGCTCGGTTACGATTTACCGTTACTTTTTATGATATTTAAAGCTTAATTCTTTTTTTTTCTTCGATTTAAATAGCTCGATATTATATATCTTTCTGATAAGATTTTCTACCATATTTCTAACTCATAAATAGACATTCCATCGTGTCACTCTCTGTATACCATACATATATCATTAACTTTAAAAAAGTTATTAATATCAGGATATTTTTATCTAATATACGGTCAGTGAAAATTTTAATTTTACTAACTTCTGTCAGTGTATTCTTTTTTTAAAAAAATATTCTTTAGTCTAAAAACTCGTGTGAAATAATTTTGCTATTATTAATTTCACAATATGCGCTTCCATTTGGGCAAATAGAGTTTTCCGCTTTTGAATTATTTCAGTTGACTTTTCCTTTGGAATTAGATAATAAGTACCTTTTTATTATAATGTTTGGGGCGGGGGGAAGTATCTAATTCTTTAACAGCTTTTGGTGAGGGTTTTCACTAGTGTGAATGGCCGTATCAGAGGGTCATATTATGTCTAATCTTACGCCTATTCCTAAATAAATTACTATTAAAATTAATTATTTCAAAATTGATGGGCTTTTGACTTTAATACGGCTTTTTGAAATGCAAATTGAGAAAATGATATTCCCTCCTATGTGTTTGGTTTTGGTTTGTTTAATCATGTCGGTCACTTTGATCAGCTTCAATTTCACATAGGCGCGGATTCTTGATTTTCTCTGCAAAAATAAACTATAGTAAAGAGTTTGAAAATTTTAACTATTCATACGAGTAGGAGTAACTTGGGTCAGTTAAATCTTTATTCAGCTGCAATCGATTGAAAATTTATTTAATTCATTTTGAGATTAAAGACAATAATAATCTGCAGTTCATGCACGGATGACAACCAAAATCAACAAACATACTCCGTAAGTGCATTTTCTGTCGTTTGGCTAAATGAGAATTGTTTACAGGAACGGATTCCTATTGAGGAAGTTTTCGAGCAGCTGAAATGTACGAGGGAAGGCTTGTCAACTGAGGAAGGCAACAATCGCCTTCAAGTATTTGGACCAAACAAACTAGAGGAGAAAAAGGTTCATGCCATAAACCACTTGCATATGAGTTCGTACATTTTCAGCTTGTATATTTATGCATGACATAGTATGCTACTCTGCAAACAGGAGAGCAAGGTGCTCAAGTTCTTGGGTTTTATGTGGAACCCTTTGTCATGGGTCATGGAAGCTGCTGCTATAATGGCTATTGCCCTGGCAAATGGTGATGGAAGGCCTCCGGACTGGCAGGACTTCGTTGGTATCATTGTCTTGTTGGTCATCAACTCCACCATAAGTTTTATTGAAGAAAATAATGCTGGTAACGCTGCAGCTGCTCTCATGGCTAATCTTGCTCCGAAAACTAAGGTGAAAATTATACATTCAGCAACCCAACAGTTCGTCGAATCATCTGTCTTATTTTAATCATGTCCTTGTAACATAATATAGGTTCTTAGAGATGGCCGATGGAGTGAGCAAGAAGCAGCAATTCTAGTTCCAGGGGACATTATCACTATTAAATTGGGAGACATAGTTCCTGCTGATGCTCGTCTTCTAGAGGGTGATCCTTTGAAGATTGATCAATCTGCTCTTACTGGGGAGTCTCTTCCTGTTACGAAGAATCCATCAGATGAAGTATTTTCTGGCTCAACATGTAAACAGGGTGAAATAGAAGCAGTTGTTATTGCAACTGGTGTTCACACCTTCTTTGGTAAAGCTGCCCACCTAGTGGACAGCACCAATCAAGTTGGGCATTTCCAGAAAGTGCTTACAGCCATTGGTAATTTCTGCATTTGCTCAATTGCTGTTGGAATAATCGTTGAGCTAATAGTCATGTACCCGATACAGCATCGCAAGTATAGAGATGGAATTGACAATATGCTAGTTCTCTTGATTGGTGGAATCCCAATTGCTATGCCCACTGTGTTGTCTGTCACCATGGCTATTGGTTCCCACAGGCTTTCTCAACAAGGGGCTATCACAAAGAGAATGACAGCCATTGAGGAAATGGCTGGCATGGACGTTCTCTGCAGTGATAAGACTGGGACTCTGACTCTAAACAAACTTACTGTTGATAGAAACCTCATTGAAGTATTTACAAAGGGAGTCGAAAAAGAGCATGTTATTCTTTATGCAGCAAGGGCTTCAAGGACTGAAAATCAGGATGCTATTGATGCTGCAATTGTAGGAATGCTTGCAGATCCAAAGGAGGTAAATTATTTTTTTCTGCATGTCTTCTGTTATATTTAGGATTGGGTCCAAGAATTCTTTAGTCATTTTGGATAATAATTGACCAGGCACGTGCTGGTGTCCGAGAGATTCACTTCCTACCATTCAACCCTGTAGACAAGAGAACTGCTCTAACCTACATTGATTCTGATGGAAACTGGCATCGTGCTAGCAAAGGTGCACCTGAGCAGGTACTTACATTTTCTCATTTTGGAATATCAAGTTTTGAAATTTTTAGGTAGGTAACTTCTAACCTATATGCTTTCAATGTTCTCAAATAGATTATAGATCTTTGCAAATGCAAAGATGATGTTAGGAAAAAAGTTCATTCAGTTATTGATAAATTTGCTGAACGTGGACTTCGATCTTTAGCTGTTGCAAGACAGGTTAGAAAATTAAACTTGCGTATCCTTCATGTTGTTTAGATAAGTAAATCAGGGTAATCATAGTGTTTGTTTCTATTTCTGCAGGAAATACCTGAGAAAACAAAAGAGAGTCCTGGATCCCCGTGGCAATTTGTTGGCTTGTTGCCACTATTTGATCCACCGAGGCATGATAGTGCTGAAACAATCAGAAGAGCTCTAAACCTTGGAGTGAATGTTAAGATGATTACTGGTGAGAGTTGTCTAGTTAATTAGTATTCCACATTGTCTATAATTTCATGATATAATCTTTATATTATTTTTATGACACCCAGGGGATCAGCTTGCCATTGCCAAAGAAACAGGCAGGAGGCTTGGAATGGGAACAAACATGTACCCTTCATCTTCTTTACTGGGCCAAGACAAGGATGCTTCCATTGCTGCCCTTCCTATAGATGAGTTGATTGAGAAGGCTGATGGATTTGCAGGAGTGTTTCCAGGTCTGTTTTAATAACAACCCTGTTGACAAAATATTGGCAGCTTCTATTTTTTGCTTTTTGAAGAAAGTGCTCTGTGTAACACATTTCCAGGCACCTTTGATACATTTAGATAATTATTTACAAGTTTCATTAAATTTATTTTCTATAGGACCGCTACTCTTAAAGTTTCCTCCCTCCTAACGATTCCTTTTCATGTCAATGACAGAACACAAATATGAAATCGTTAAGAGGCTACAGGAGAGAAAACATATTTGTGGTATGACTGGAGATGGTGTCAATGATGCCCCTGCTTTAAAGAAGGCAGACATTGGAATTGCTGTTGCTGATGCAACAGATGCTGCCCGAAGTGCTTCAGACATTGTCCTTACTGAACCTGGGCTAAGTGTCATTATCAGTGCAGTGCTGACCAGCAGGGCTATTTTCCAAAGAATGAAGAACTACACTGTTAGTCATATCATAACTTACTTTTGCTTACATTTTATCAGTTTTTTTATCAACAGTGCAAGTTTCCCTAACCTTTCTTCCCTTATTCCTTCACTTTGTAGATCTATGCAGTTTCAATTACCATCCGTATTGTGGTAAGTAGATAAAGACCTGTTGAGACTTGAACACTGGTAATGCTAAATGTTTTTACAAATGGATTAAGTTTTTTGTTGTCATTTGGCAGTTTGGATTCATGTTTATTGCCTTGATATGGAAGTTCGACTTTGCACCCTTCATGGTTTTAATTATCGCCATCCTGAATGATGGTGAGATGATCTTTATCAAATTGTTATATCACTATGCCTTATTGTACAAGTCATCAGGACCAACCCATCATGGTCTTGAATCTGATTCATATCATCATCAAATTTATAGGTACAATCATGACAATTTCAAAGGACAGAGTGAAACCATCTCCACAGCCAGACAGCTGGAAACTCAAGGAGATTTTCTCTACCGGCATTGTGCTTGGAGGTTACTTAGCACTAATGACTGTGATATTCTTCTGGGCAATGAAAGACACTAATTTCTTCTCGGTAAGAACAGCTTTTGCTATGTCCCCTATATATGTAATATATTTTCGTGAGATTTCTTTTAAGTTTGCAATATTTCCATGTCCTATATTTCAGAACACATTTAATGTTAGATCACTGAGGTATAGTATTGATGGTGAGAGAGAAATGATGGCAGCTTTATACCTTCAAGTTAGTATTGTGAGTCAGGCCCTCATTTTTGTCACAAGGTCTCGCAGCTGGTCCTACTTTGAACGCCCTGGACTTCTACTAGTCAGTGCCTTTCTAGTTGCTCAGTTGGTAAGAAAATTTAACTAAATCGTATAAGATATCCAATTAACTAATTTTATGATTATAAATGATCCACTTTGATTTTTGGCAGGTCGCCACTTTAATAGCTGTGTATGCAGACTGGGGGTTTGCAAGGATTAAAGGCATGGGTTGGGGATGGGCTGGTGTAATCTGGCTATACAGTGTGGTGACTTATATCCCACTGGATCTTATCAAATTTGCAATCCGCTATGTTCTCAGTGGAAAGGCTTGGGATAACCTTTTGGAGAACAAGGTACGATTAGAGTCCTCCTTTGTGCAAATTTGCCTATATTTCTTGGTGATTTGATTGATGTTTGGGTCTCATTGAAAACCATTGCAGACTGCCTTCACTACGAAGAAAGATTACGGAAAAGAGGAAAGGGAAGCACAATGGGCAGCTGCGCAGAGGACTCTGCATGGCCTTCAACCACCTGAAACCACAAGCATTTTCAATGAAAGGAGCAGTTACAGGGAACTTTCAGAAATCGCAGAGCAGGCCAAGCGCAGGGCTGAGGTTGCAAGGTGAGATATCTAATAATATTTTCTTGCAAAATATGTGAAGTGAGATGTTTAATGAAATGGGGATTTCATGGTGTAGGCTGAGGGAGCTGAATACACTGAAGGGGCATGTTGAATCAGTGGTTAAGCTCAAGGGGCTTGATATCGATAACATCCAGCAGCATTACACCGTTTAAAGATGGATGTTATTTCCCCTCCAAGAAAAAAAGGAGTTATAATGACGAACAATCACCCAGGATATTAATATTAATATTGTTATCAATCGGCTTATAGTAGTGGTATAGATTTAGGATAATTTTCCTTTTTCCTAAATGCCGGAATTTGTGTTCATTGTGATTACCTCTTTTGGAATGCAGAAAGGTTAATTAATAACATCATCTAATCCAAGGCTCTTTGTTTGCCGTTAAACATCATAAAACACTTGATGTTCAACGTTTTTATTGTCTGATGCATAGACCCTTGCTATCTGGCCGACTTGATAAATGAGGATAAGCATTAAACTAGTCCAATACAACAGGAGGAAATCACCACTCTTTATTTTTTTCAGTTTCACATATGCGACAAATTATCACATTGCATGTTAACCCAAATTCTCAGAACAAATATTTGCAAAATAGAAAATAAATTTACGAAGAAAAAAGAAAACAGGATGAGAAAGAGCGATAAAGAAGACAGACATACATTTAACAAGATTTTAATACGTCTAATTATGCCCTCAGTCTATGTACTCTTTATAATTTTTTAAATTTAGTCCCTTTACTTCTAATTTTAGGATTAGACAATTGATAATTTGAATGAGTTATAAATTACACTCTAGTTTTTAAATATTAAAATGTCACAAGGGGAGCCTATTTATTGTTGGATTGAAATTAGAGGGGAGAGAAAATTGATAAAATTTTTAATTCAAATTAAAAAAAGTTAACCAAGTTGAGTATCCCTTTCTTTTCTTCAAATTTTACCTCAACTTGTGGAAATATTAGGAAAGGAAATCAAACAAAATTTTATAATCATTTACAATGTAGAGTACATAGTTTGTCCTCATCACTTTTAACATGGTTATTCTTAACAAACTTATAGTTGCAATATATATATATATATATATATATATATATATATTAGTTCCTTTCCTTGCCATTGTTTATTTAAATAAAAATTGTTAAATCTTCATACAAAAATTACATCACTTTTCTTTACTAATTTTAAGTATCCAAATAAGATAATTTTCCTTTCCTTTTGAGAGTATTAATCCGAACAGAAAGCTAAATTATAAATCTACCGAGGGATTAAAATCCTAAAATTAAAAGAATAAATACTAAATTTCAAGAGTCTAAAGACTACAAGGACTGGAAGAAAATTAAACCATTTGTAGAAACTAAAATAGCAGCAGTGGGCGAGCGATCGATCGATCTAATAACACAAAAACAAAACAGAGAGGAGCTGAAATAATAATACCAAATCAAGAAGAAGGGAAAGCTCGAAAATTTGGGGAGGAAATGCACTCATTCACAATTACACACACAAATTATTGTAAATAAAAGAAGAAGAAAAAATCAAGGCTGCCTGCCATCAATCCATCCCCTAAACAACAACTCAGTGGCACTCGATTTCTATGCAATTCTTCAAGCAAGTTGTCCAAGGTCAGCTATCAATCTTTTAACCCTTTTTATTTTTTCCATTGCTTTGGAGCTTGTTTTTCGGAGTTCATTCTACTTTTTTGCCTCTGTAATTCCTGCACTGTGCTCTGCTCTTATCCTACCAGCTCCACTGATCTCATTCCTCCCAACTTCATATTTTCAATTCCGAACTCTTTTTTCATTGCCTATAATTAAAAAAAAAATATCTTGTAGGTTTTGACTGCTGCGGTGATTTTAATTTACGGTTCGCGGGGTTGAGGCGACGCTCTCTTGTTTCTTTTGAGTTTCGTTGATTCCAACTCTAGGGTTTTGATTCGTTATGGAAATTCGGCTTTGTTTAGTGGGGTTTCTATCAACTACTAAAGTGGAGTTTGATCCTTAGGGTTTTGGTTCTGCAAAAATGAGATTTGGGTTTACATTGTATGGTTTCAACTTGGGTCAATTTCGGCATGTTTGTAAACTGAAATAATTCTATCCACCTTGGAAACTCTTGGGTTCTTTTTTTTTTTTTTTGGTCTTTCTCTAGGATTTTCAGGCTTACTGCTTTACTTTCTATATGCATAGACTGAGAGTTTGGTTGGCATTGTAAGGTATGCAAAGCGGATTTGGACTTGTTTGGTGTTGGAGAAAACTGTAAATTGGGTTTGGAAACGGGTTTCAGTGGTTTTGTAGTTCTGTGAATGTTGTAGGAATCTGTTTATCGAGCAATGCAATCCCAGCAGGGCTCCAGAATTGACTTAGGTGAACTGAAAGCTCAGATAGTGAAGAAGATTGGGGCTGAGAGGTCAAAAAGGTACTTTTATAATTTGAGTAGGTTTTTAAGTCAGAAGCTCAGTAAATGCGAGTTTGATAAGTCGTGTTACCGCATTATTGGGAGGCAAAATCTGTCACTGCATAATCAGTTGATACGTTCAATCTTGAAAAATGCATGTCAGGCTAAGACTCCACCACCAGGTCCCGTGAAATCTTTGATACAAACTGTGGAGAGGTCTCCTGGTAGAGAAGATGCACATGAAGTGACTGGATCCCTTGTTCCCAACCAGAATCAAAATGCGGACATTTGGTCAAATGGGGTTTTTCCAGTGTCATCCCCACGAAAGGCTAGGTCTGGAATACGGGATAGAAAGCCAAGGGATAGACCCAGCCCACTCGGGCCAAATGGGAAGGCTGAGAGTGTTTCACATCATTCAATGGGGATGGAAGAAAATGTCAGTAAGTTGGGTATCGAAAATGGTGATTTGACTCCTTATGATTATCAAAGACCAATGCAGCATCTTCAAGCAGTTGCTGAGCTGCCTGAAATTGTAAGAGGTCTGGTGCACTCTGCAGAAAAACCAAGGGTGCCTGGTAAAGATCAGGCTGTAGGAGCCATTGTTGAATATGGGCAAGAGGTGGAGCAAGCTAACCAAATTAATCTTTCTAGAAGTCCTCTGCTCGCACCACTTGGGATTCCATTTTGCTCGGCTAGTGTTGGTGGGGCCTGCAAGGCTCTGGCAGTGGCAGGCAGTAGTGACTTCATTGGCTACTATGACAGTGGTGGCTTATACAATATCGAGACATTGAAGAAACGTATGGAGCAGATCGCAGCAGCACAGGGCCTTGGAGGAGTTTCTGTCGAATGTGCTAGTATGCTGAATAACATGTTGGATATATACTTAAAGAAACTCATTAGATCATGTGTAGATCTTGTGGGATCAAAGTCTACACATGAAGTGAAGAAGCACTCTGCTCACAAGTCGCAGCCTCAAGGCAAGCTTATGAATGGTATGTGGCCAAGTAATCACTTGCATATGCAGAGTAGCTCTGGGCCCATAGAAGTTTTGCAGGAACCTGGGCAGTGCTGCTTGATATCTTTGCTTGATTTTAAAGTGGCAATGGAGCTAAATCCGCGGCAGCTGGGTGAAGATTGGCCAGTACTACTGGAGAAAATTTGTATGCATTCTTTTGAATAGTGAATGCCCTGCAAAATTTTGTTTATCCTGAAGCTGTGATTAGATGTATTCATTCTGGTTCAATGTTCTTGACAAATATTGATCAGTGAAGGTCCCAGTTCTTTTCCATCACTGACACTAACCAAATGCTGGTCAGTAGCATAAAGCTCTGGCCCTTGCAAGATAAAGTTATGTGTTATAGTGTGGGGAGGTGTATACCCCTGCCACAGAACCAGGATGGATCAGGAAATTATTTTTGAGCAACTGAGATAAGGTGCTTGCTAAAGAAGTGCTGACAACCGGTTGCTCTGTTGTACAATTAGCATTATTTTGGCTGTCTTCTGCCATCTCAACAGATCTTGGGCTTTTCTTGTAAATTACAGCCAACAAGGAGGAAATCTAAGAAAATTTTGCAGGAAAGCTGTTTTGCAGCTTGTTAAAAGGTAAATTTACTTACGTAAGAGCTGCAGCATTGTTCTGTATGTAATTTTAGAATCTGAGAATTTGTTGAGTTCCATTATTAATAACAAATCAGCATCCATTAAATTGTCCATGGTGTTTTATATCTAGATACTTCCACTTAACAAAGGCTGAAAATTCTAGTTGCTATGCTCCAATTCTGTGCTCTAGTGGAGTTTGACTTGTTATCTAATAAATTGTCATTGACTAGATTTTGGGGCATACAGTTTTCGTAGTGGTCATATTACTTTCTTGATTGTTGATTGGATATGTACAATATTACCTTTTCTCTAGTTTTATTTTGCTACTTTTATATTGCTTGTTGAGTACTTGGTCTCAGGCTAATTACTGTATCAACCTAAATGAGTTTCTTATTGAGCTTACATATGTCAGGTATCTCTGTAAGTGAGGATAATTTGGTCTCTGCAAAACCATCATGCAAGGTTGGTTTGCAGAATTCTTGCTATTTATCTGCAAGTATTCTGTGGATTAAGTCTTACAATCTGTATTCTGATGTGTGACTATCTGGAACAGGAAAACGGGCATTTGTAGATGAAAAGGATTGCTTGTGATTAAAGAGGTAAAAGTTTCTCGATTTGGATAATAAAAATTCTGTACCAACACTTTTTAGAGCATTTCTTGGACTTGCACTCTGTTGTAGATACGAGGACATTAATTTTGCGGTAGAACTACTCGAGTAATTTATAACATACAGATGCTATATTTTGTTGGCCTGATTTTGGAGTTTTTATGTTTTGAGCTAATTAGTGTGGGATATTTCATTATTATATTTTTACCACTCAGTACAATCTTAACCAAAAAACTGGAAACCTGTTGCTTAGTATATTTGCATTATCACACGAGTTGGTGATGGTAAGTTCATAGATAGTTTTTTTATTATGTTGTTCCTTTGTTTGACTTATAACATTAGTGTTCTCCACTATTATTATTATTATTATTATTATTATTATTATTATTATTATTATTATTGGAACTCATTAAATAGATGTCCAGTGTGCCTCATATGTACATTTACCTCAACTTTGAAGATGAGAAGAGATGAGGCATGAAGTTGAGAAGAAAAACATTGGAACTCATTGCAATATTGTTAAATATGTAGTTAGCCTGCCATATAAACATTTGTACTGACGTTTGTGTTCAACCATGCTCTTTTCATTAAGAGAGAATGTTGTGTGGTTCATAGATAAGGAAGGAACCTACTCCCATTGGTTATATTTCATGCATGTTAAGATTTGCTGCTACCTTCCATTATTCCTATTTGATGTAAACGCCACCCATGTCTCCAATGCCACCAAATCAAAAGCTGAAAAATGCAGTTAAAGGAAACCAATGAAAATGAAAGAAGGCTTGAAACCAACCAACCAATAAAGCCTTTGTACATTGCATTACTCACTGGGTACCAAACAGACCAAAGTAGAAACAGAAAGTAGCTGTCACTGTCACATAAGATCCTGTATCGTTGTTAAAGTGTTTACCCCCAACCCTTCACATATCAGCAAAAGCTTCCTCGCTTTTGCATTTATGGAGGGGATGAAAAATAAGCACATCCGCCTGCACCTAACACACTTTTACCAGAAATCCAAAAGAGCATCATCATCATGTTCAACAACAGCAGTGTGTAATTTGATTCGCATTTCATTTATAAGGGAATGAGAGTTCCAGTGCTGAAACAATTAGCACCTGGTTTATTAGTTTGACTGACTTCGACTTAATGATGGGTTTTTGATTTGATATTTACATCATAATGATCATAAAAATAAAATTTAATTTAAATAACAATAATAGTAATACTGAAGAGAAGCCATCAATTTGTACAAAAGAAGAGCCTCTTTGCCTTCTTTCTTTGGCTGTTCCTCAATCACGAGGTGAATGAAGAAGATTATGTGGCTTCTCTGCTGAAGCTTTGCAGATAGGGCACCAGTTCTTCACCCGCAGCCACTGCTGTATGCATGCCACGTGATACCTATGCTCGCACTGCAACCTCCCTACTTCATCTCCATTCACGTACTCCTCCTGCAAATGTGCAAAATCATCCCATTCCATACATTAGATGAGTAGAAGAAATGAAAAAGCATGATAGTGGAAAGTAATACAGAAAAAGTACCTGACATATGCTGCATTTTACATCATCGTTTTCACCCTCATAGCTCACATTTGCAAACTCTGAAGATGCTGTGTCATAGATGCTCTTTTTGAGGCATTTTGACAATGCTTCTTCCGATAGCCCAGTGCTCACATTACCCATCCTCTCTTCTAGAGCTAGTAATTCCTGTCATGATAGCAGCATAAAGCTTACGGTGTGGTTCATCTTAAACAAGCATGTAACCCGGAAAATAAAACATATATACTTAGCACTGACATAGCAAAACAAAAACAAACCTCATATGACATATTATCTATATCCAGTCTCATGTCTCTATGCTGGTCATAAAAGTCTAGGCCATTAAGGAACAAGCTGGTCTCTAGAACAAGTAATTGCTGCAACACAGGAACAGAAATCAGCAAAAGAACAGCCAGGCAAAGCATGACAGTTCGAGACTAGGTACCTCATATGTCAACTCTTCATCTTGTTCGATCCTCTGAAGTGCTAATAATACCTGCATAAACATGGAACAGATGATTTGAGATACATTAATGGGTAAAAAGCTAATTGCAACAAAGAAACAACGAAAAATGAGAAAGTTCTAAATCTGAGCATAGGACTGCAGGCTGAGATATCCTGTTAATATACCTCTGCAATACCATCCATATTGTAGCGCCGGAAGCTATCTCGGTTCACAAAGGTGCGGTTAACGCCAACTTCTGAAGGACTAGACTGCATGATACTGCGCAAACCCTCACTTATACTACCTGCTTGACTATAAGGACTAACAAGAGTGGAGACAGTTTCTGTGGAAACAGGAGCATTCAAATCGTTAGGTATATCAGATTGAGGAACTAGCGGCATGACTACAGGGGACTGGTTCAAACTTAAACTATTTCCATTTGTTTGGTTAAGAGGTCTGCCTCTAACATAACTACTGTTTGACCTCCGAGTCCTAACTGAAGAAGCGACAGTGCTGTCCCTGTTAGGAGGCCAATTCCTGGCTCTTCTTGAATCAGAAATAGAAACACCATGGCCAGAACTGTTGTTTCGCCCCTCCAAAGATGACCCACTCAACTTTTTCCCCCTGGCTGAGGAACTAGCCTCTTCATCAGAGTTTCTCTTTTTTACCATGTCTTTCTTTTTGCTAAGGCTTGAATCTGACGACGAACAACCCGTCAGGACAACATCAGAAATAGAGCTACATCTTAGATTTCTCAAACCATACTTGCTTGTGTTGGAACGAGATGCCTGGGAAGCACTTTGAGATGCCAAAGTAACAGATGGACTGGCCAGAGTCTCCTGGTTGCCCAACCCAGCTCTCTGAATAAATTTTCTCCTTGGTCTCGCATTTGACACTACACTAGAGCTTCCCACTTCCATCACCGTAACGTCCCTAGAATCAGCATCCTCAGGTTCATGATGCAGACCTCTTTGAATCTTTCCTGGTGGAGGTATGAGCTCAGACACTTCTGACTCGTCCTGAATGCTACTAGTTTCAGATGAATCTGTTTCCAGCTGAGATGGAAGCTTTTTCTGAGGATTTGTAGTGGATTTTCTAGTGTTGCTAACTACAGAGGATACCCTAGAGGAGTTTCCAATCACTTCCTTTCCACTTGATGAAGAGTGGTAGGAAGACCTTGCAGATTTGGCTTTATCCGAGCAGCCATTCGGAGTACCTTTTGAGTTCAGCCTACCACTGCATCCGATTCGGTTGCAAAACTGAGCATTTCGTTCTCGGTTATTAACATGGTCCTTCAAGATGCGACCCGATCCCTTGCCATGTACAACAGGCCCATCAACAGCTCTTTTACCAGTACATCCATCCATCTAGATAACAAGTATCCTTTATATCTGCAAATACATCAAAATAAATTTATCAGGCAATGATAGAAATCTCCACCATAGCATAACTTTAGTTCAGGATCAAAAAGAAAAACCTACAAACCATAGTTGCAACTTGCAAGCATACACAGCATGTATACTGCAGGAACTTGACACGATCCATTGGAGAGATCACAATCATTAGAAACATTGCCTCTTTAGGCATCCTATTAACACAAACTGGACAACAACCTTACTTTGTTTTGGACAACTATTCTCGATACCACTTTAGATAAAAAGTTAAAAAGTTTGCAAACAAAAACCATTTCTCAAACTTCAACCCCAAATTAACATAACAGATAAAAAAACAAGAAACATGAATGCAAATGTTGATGCATAAATCCAACTTCAATATGACTTGGCCTTTTTTCCACACAAAAACCGAATTCAGTACCTCAAATCATTTACTTGAATGCTTCTATAACTTACTCAACCTAGAATATGTGTGCCATTAACATAATCACAATCAATCAATGCAAAGAAATCCCCAAAAGACAGTAACAAGTAACAATAGTTCAAGGCTACTCCAATATGGAACCATATAGATAAAGAGTTTTGCAACCTATTTAAATCCTAGGAAACCATTAACAAAGTAAAAATTTCACCAAACCCAATTCTAGGGTTATTCACCAAAGGGTAAAAATTTCAGTTCTCTTCCCATCAAAAACAAATTAATCTAGAATCGCATAGCATAGTTATGAATTCACAAAGAGAGAGACCAGAATGAATTAAAAGAACAAAAATCACCTCAAGAATTGAATCAATATACACATAAAAGAGGAAGGACATTAAAGAAATAAAAGAATTGAACACCTATGTTATCAAAGGAGCAAACATTTTCAGAAAAGAAAGAGCCTCTGGGTTATTGTTTGCTTTCCTTGAAACCAAAAGTAAATATGAAGAGAAAAAAGGGAAGCAAAAGAAAAGGAGAGGGTAGATGGTCACATGGTCCAGTATTTTGTAATTGATCCCCAACAAAAGTGGGTCTCTCTCTCACTTTGGGTTTTTCATTTTCATTTGATTGAATTATTCTCCACACAATCATTTTTTTTATTATTTTTTTTCATTTTCCTAAAAATAAAAGAGACTTTATCCGTGATTTAAGGGTTCAGAAACCAAATTAAACTTAAAAAGTAGAGTAGAGAAAAGGAAACCAACCAAAAATTTTAATAAAAGATTTGAAGATTTCTTCCATCCTAGTTCATCCATCCATCCCTTCTAAGTTCCAACCCACCACACACAAAAATTCGAGTGACTCGATTACCAAAATTTTCTTGGAAAGCAGAATCATCAAAGTAGAGTAATCATTCTTTTTAAATTATAAGAACAAAAAATTCCATCAAATCAAAGACCCTTTTTTTTTCTTCTCAAGAAAAGCAAAGACTTTTAATGGCCAGATTTTTGTTTCTTCAAGAAAAGGGGGTTACGAAAGACGATAAAATTGTGGATGTTGTGTGAAAAAGAGAAACTAAAGGAGGTTAAATAAGAAAGGGAAGGCAATCATCATCTCCTACCTGTTTGGTTCTCCCTCTGTCTTCTCCCTTTGATAATTTGAAAGTTTTCAAGTGATAAAAGAAGAAGAAGAAGTGGATGCTATAAAGGGTGAGAGAATAGAATTATAAAGGCAAGAAATAAACGTGCATGAAATGATAGGGAAGAAGACCCATAGCTGCCTGCAATTACCAATTGCCAACCAAAATCCTAATCTTTATTTTTATTGTTTATATAGTGAGAGGAAAGTAAAGAAATGGCATTGCAATGGCAATTGGTGATGGGTAATATTCAAAAACCCAACAGTGGCAGGATGGACGGTCAAAGATCAACGCCTCTACAAAACTCAACCCCTTTTATTTTGTTTTTTCAATAAATAAATAATGCAGGCAAAAGCAATGCGAACGCCAAAAAATTCAGAAATGGGGGAAGAGAATTTGTGGAGGTAAAGGAATAGAATCCCTAACCCCACACCCCAAATCCCCATTTCAACAGCAACAGCTGAGGACCCTATCCCCCTGCCTCTTCTTTCCTTTTCTCTTCCCTTGTGTTTATTTTTTGGATAATTTGCATACAAAATCTTTCTCTTATGTGTGCAAGTTGATACTTTCTGGTTTTTTAACCCCCACAATCAAAGTAGTAAATACTGCATCCATTTTCTATGATATTCTGCCCTTTCTTCTTTTTTTTTTTAAATATTTGATGTATGTATATAATTTTATTTATAAATAGTAGATTAAATAAATTTCAAATATAAATATTCATCAATTATCTATAAGTTTAACAAATACAATTTATTATTAAATAAATTCAAAATAAAGAAGGAAAATATGTTTATTTCATAAATTAAATAATAAGATAATTATTTATTATACATATAACAATTCATCATTCAATAAATCTAAAATAAATAATATTTATATTTTTACTATTATTAAATTATCATGAGACTAAATAAAAAGTATTCATTTAATTTATAATTTTATTATTTATAAAAAGATTAAATGAAAATTTTCGGTTGGGAGGAGGAACACCCTTGCCTACTCTTGCATCTTTGGACTCTTCTACTTTCTTACATGCTGTTTTCTTGAGAATAATTTCTTCTTCTTCTTCTTCTTTCTTCTTCTTCTTCTCCTTCTACTTTCTTACATGCTATTTTCTTGAGAATAATTTGACATATTTATTTAAGAAAAACATGTGGAGTTGTGCCATATGGACACACTTGGCTTTTCTTTTCTTTTTTTTTAGCAATTGGACAAGTCGTCGTCGTCTTCTTCTTTTTCTTTCTTTTTAATATGTAAAAATTTATTTCAATTGCAAAAGAATGGTTAATGTGTGTATGTTGTGCCATTATATGTTATAAGCCGCATCAATTTTTTTATGAAATTAACCAAAAATGAGTTAATCTTTAAATTGAACATACACATTAAAAACAGGTAAAAAACTAAAACTAATGGACAAAATCTATAAAAAAAAATTGCATAGTATAGAGATTTTTTATACCATTTTACTAAATTATTTAGTATATTAGTAATGGAGTTTTTTAATTTTACCAAGTTAAAGCTTTTTTTCTGCCTTATGACATGCTTTTCCTCTATCTTATGACATGTTTTTCTGCTCTTGTTAGCACGATATTTTTTTCTCCAAGATTGTTCGCAATTCTGAGTATTCGATTCTTTACAGGTTCTAACTAATAGAGGATTTTATAGCAAGTTTATCTTTAGAAGAAGCGGAGGAAGAATCCATTCAGTTAAGGGTAGAATCATCTGATAGTGAAACATATTATGCAAACTATTTTGTGGGAGTGTTTCTCACTTCAGGTGTGGTTCACTTCCAATCTATGAGATTAACACTGGCAAATGTATGGCATCCTATCGGAGGAGTTTCAGTATCAGATCAAAAAAATGGCAGATTCTTATTTCGAATTTATTTTAAAGTAGATGTGGATCGGGTTGAGAAAAATGGCCCGTGGAATTTCAATTCTCATTTGTTGGTGTTACATCGACTAAAGCATAGGAGATCATTGCTTTGAAACGCATCTCAAAATTTGATGAATTCTTGAGGTTTATGATGCTTGTTGAGATGAATTGTGCTTGAATAAGCTAAATTTAATGTGTTTTAGATCAAGAGCAAAGAAAAACGGAGTTAGATCTGGAAAGACGAAGGTTCTCGAATAGCCGATTCGCATACGACCCATCGACAACCGAGGTAAGTCCTTAAGCTGAAATTTGTTAAAGAATTATTCATGAACTTATTAAATGATAATGTTTGATAAATTTCAGTTCAATTATTGGAAGTTGATTCTCGGGCTTTAATGGACTCTTATCCATAACCTCCCCCTTATACTTTTATAAGCCAATGAGCTTACTCTGTTTATGTTTGTGCTTTATTTTATAGATCTATAATTCAACCATCGCCTCGGGGGATCATCAAGACAACAACCACACTATCACTCTCTTCGAGATAGTTGTGAGATGTTGGATTGTAAATATAAATATAGCAATAAGGCTTTGCTTTTGGGAACTTTATTGGGACCTTTTGGAATTTAGTTCGATACATCAAATTATATGGGATCAATTGGGATACAAAGGAATAATGTGGAAAAATGGAAAAATTGAATTAGAAAGTGCATAAAACATAGAATGTTTATTGTGTCGGATTGATGTCAAAATTCGTGAGTTCCTGAAAAGAAAAAACAAAATAATTATGGAAACTTACACTCCTCAATGGTATGTGAATAAACTGTACTAATTGGCATGTCAAATTATGAATAATATGAGTCTAGAAAAGCTTACCGAGTTATGGTCAATATTTCGTTTCTTCTTCTATGGCAAATTAAGGCATGGTGAAAGTTATTGCCTGATTAGAGTGATTCATCCGGAATAGGAGTATGAGTTTTAATGGGATATTTCTTTCTGTGCACAGTCTCAAAGAACTGCGGAGTAGAGAAGCAGGTGGCTGGTAGAGGACAGGGGTGGAAAAGTTTCAAATTATGGCAACTCCATGAATAATTATGGAGTAATCTGAGGGATTTACAATCTGTTGTTGTGAATCAAGGCACAAATCAGGGATTTCCTTCCAACATCCATACTCTGCAAAAGGAAATTCAAACAAGCCATTATTCCTTGGGCCAATAAAAGCAAGTGAATTGGGCCCTATTAATAATGCGGTTAGTCATAATTATGATGAGGAGATGGCAGCTTTAAAAGAAGAAAACAACCCAATAAGACAAGTTGATGGGCTAAAACGACCTCGTTTCTAATCAAGTGCTTTAGGAGTTTCCGCAAACGCAGATTCAAATGAAGCTTCGAGTATTCTAATGCAAGTACCAAACCAAAACAGATCAGCAGGCCTTGCTGAAGAGGTCAGTCGAAAACAATGAAATTTTTAAGCTGGAACATTCAGGGTTTAGGGATACTCCGAATAGTTCAACGTCTCTTGTATATGCTGAGAGACTCAAATCCCTATATAGTTTTTTTTTATTGAAACTAAACTATAGGGTTCTTGTATGGAAAAGATTAGGAGTAAGTGTGGTTTTCAAAATGGAATCGACGTTGACTCGGATGGGAGAAGTGGGGGATTATCTATGTGGTGGAAAAATGATTGCAATGTGTCGCTCATGTTGTATTCATGAAGGTATATAGATATTATGATTGATGAAGATTCAGGTTGATTACAATGGAGTTGCATTAGATTTTACAAAGCTTTCAAGGAAAGTCAAAGGGAGGCCTCTTGGAATTTATTGAACTCTCTTAATGATTGTCCACAAATCCTTTGGTTAGTCATTGGGGATTTCAATGAGATCGCATATTCATATGAGAAACAAGGAGGTTTAGTTCAACTTGAAAGCCAAATGAGGAGGTTTCGGGAGATGTTATCAGATTGCTCTCTTTCTTATCTGGGTTATTCGAGGTAGTGGTTTACTTGAGAGAAGGGACAGAAAAAATTAAATATTCGTGAGCGGTTGGATCATGGGGTTGCTAATGACGATTGGTGGAATTTGTTTATGAATTATAAAGTGCACCATCTTACACATTTTTTCTCGGATCATTGTCCTCTGCTCTTAAATTCTATGATGGATAATATGAATAAAAAATATGGCATTTTCGTTTTGAGGCTGCTTGGCTCTTAGAGGACACTTGCGAATTGGAGGTAAATAATTTATGGGCTACTAGTTTGGGTTTTATTTAAGTGAGACTAAGGAAGGTTGGGGACGGTCTTGAGGCCTAGTTCAAAGAATAAAAAGAGAAAGATCCTTGTCAAGAAAGGATCTTGAAAAATAACTCCAAAATTTGAATGTTTTGAATCCAACCGATGAAGTCTTGGGGATATTATTGATACCAAATTAGCCTTTAGTTTGGAGGTCGAAAACGAGGAACTTTATTGGGAACAGAGGGCTTGAGCTAATTGGCTGAAGAATGGTGATAGAAATACGATTTTTTTCACAAAGCAACAACCGAGTGAAGAAGAAGAAATAAGGTGGAAAATTGATGGACACTAATGGAAATACTTATGAAAATAATAAGGTTCTTTTGTCACTGGCCACCAACTATTTTGACTCCCTTTTTACATCAAATGTAATTAAAAATGTTGATGCGATTTTAGAAGGAGTCATGCCTTGCATTACTCCATCGATGAATAATGAACTTACAAGGGCGTTTTCATATGAAGAGGTGTGTCTAGCCCTTAAGAATATGAGCCCATTAAAGGCATTGGGCGAGGATGGTTTGGGTGCTGTGTTTTATCAGAGATTCTGGCGTATTGTGGGAAAGGAGGTTGTGGATTATTGTATAAAGTTGTTAAATGGCTCCCACAATATCTCATAAATTAATTAGACACAAATCGTCTTGATCCAAAGGTTAGTAATCCTAACTCCATGACTCAATTCAGGTCTATTAGCCTTTGCAATATTCTTTATAAAATTGTTACAAAATGTTAGTAAATAGATTTCAAAGCGTACTTTATTATTGCATCGATAAAGCACAAAGCGCCTTTGTACCTGTAATAGCCCAAATTTCGACGATGTCAGAAATAGTAGTTCGAGACCACCAAATCTGACAAATGAACTCGTAGATTATATTATTTAATATTTATGAGCCAAATGTAGCTTTTAAGAGATTTTTGAAATAGTAAATTGTGTTTTACAAAGATTTATTTGGCCAAAAAATTGAGAAAAAGAGGTATAGAGATCTTGTTGTTATAAACCGAGTCATAAATATTTTTATCAATATTTAAAAAATGTCAATAAACTAGTATTAAAATTTTGTTAGAAAATTTTGACGTTTGGGTGGTTAATTAAATAAAAAGGACTAAATTGAAAAAGGTGTAAAATTTGCTAGAAGGATTAAATAGCTTAATTGTCAAATGAAGAAGGACCTAAAGTGAAAATAAGTCCAAAGGAGATATTTTGGGCCACAATAGCTGAGAAAAATTAGGAAATGGGTGAAATAAGGGTAAAATTGGAAAATTACCAAAATTAGCTAAATAAAAATGGGACCAAATTGGAATATCTAGAATTCTCTTCATTTCTCTTCATTTTCATCAGCTGAAAAACAGCCATGGAAGAGGGTTCAAGCTGGTTTTCATACTCTAGCTTCATGTAAGTTTAATTCTTGCTTTCTCATTGAAATTTCAGCTGAAATTTCTCTTCATTAGTTTTTGATTCTATGGCTAATTTTTAAAGTTTCTATGGATGAGTGCTGGAAGAATATGATGAATAAACATAGAATTGAAGCTTTAATTTTGATATATGATGATTTTATCAAGTAAAATTGATGGAAATTGGTTTTAGGACCTAATTGTAAAAGAGTTTGGAATTAAGGTTTAATTCTAAAGTTCTGATTTTCAAGGGTTAGGAAGTAGTTTAAAATGATAGAATAAGGTATTAATTAAGAAAAATTATCCTAATTGAGGGGTTAATTGGACAAGGACTGAATTGTATGAACTGTGAAATTTGGGGCAAAATAGAAATCAACACATTGCACTAAAACAGTTTTGGACAACAGTAGTCTAACTTTGAAAAATCACCAAAAATTTTAGAAATCGAATTAGAGGATGAATAAAATATGTAATTAAATATTGTTGAGTCTAGTTTCTTATAGAAGAAATGGTGTAAGCAATGAAATTCTAAATCATGAGAAATAATAGGTTTTGTGAGACAAGGTTAGGATGATTTCGGGTTCCCCTGTTCTGACTTTGGCAAATCATTAAAAATTAGAGGAAAATAATTATGGATTATAATTTATATTCTTAAAATTTTTAATGAGTCTATTTAAAAAAAAACAAATGGTAACATTATCAAAATTCTGTACTATGAGATAATTAGTTTTTTGTAAAGAGCGGTCGGAACTGTCAGACAGTGAAACAGGGGTGACTTTAAAGAATAAACTGTAATTATTGGCTAAAACAAAAATTCTGAAAATTTTATGGTAAGAATATATGTGAGTCTAGTTTCAAGGAAAATTAGCGGATCTTAATTTTGAGTTCTGTAGCTCAAGATAAAAATAATTTAGTGACTATGATGCGGATGAACAGCTTGAATATTCACATAAATAAATAGTGAAAAATTATAGATAATGTTACTTACAAATGTGTTATTTATACTAAGGATGTGGAATGGAGAGGATGAGGAGGAAAATATATAAATGACTTATGTATAAATTGATCACATGCCCGATTATAATCGATAAACGTTGAATTAGAAATGATATAATGTTTTATTTCAAATATTTATTATGAAACTAAGATTATCGTTATGGTATAAAAATCAAATTGTAAGTTCGCGTAACTTGAATTATATTCTTAAATGCTTGAAATATATTTTTATTTATGTGAATATGATTTGGATGTTTATTGTATGATAATTGATGAAGTATTGATATTCTTGATGAAAATGGAAAATAAATCCCGGTTGAATGAAATGAAATTTCGATGAATCTCTGAAAAGGAATTGACGGTAAAAAGGATCTAGCCCAAATGGGTGATCCTATCCTGATATAGCCCTCCTGAAGAATATGTGTGAAAAGGATCTAGCCCGGATGGGTGATCCTGATATAAGCCTTCCTGAAGAATATGTGTGAAAAGGATTTAGCCCAGACGGGTAATCCAAAGTAAATGTGAGTCTTGATTTAGCCTAGACTGGTAATCCAGACAAAGCTCTATAAAGTGTTTGTAATTGCAGGGGATTTAGCCTGGACTGGTAATCCCGATAATACTCTTTAAGCATATGTTACAGGGGATTTAGCTTGGACTAGTAATCCCATTGTAAGAAATGAGGTTCGCAGGAGTGTGCTCTCTTACAGGGGATTTAGCCTGGACTGGTAATCCGGTTGTAAGGATGAGGTTCGTGGGAGTGTGCTCTATGAAATGGAAATGTGCACACATGAATATGAATTGACGGACTCGGATTTGTACACTAAAGTGTACCCCTGAAAATTCATCGAAATTCTGAGAAATTCAACGGGATAAATATGGAAAAATAATAAAGGAATGGAAATCATAGTATTGATTAGCTCATCAATCATGGTATATATTATGTGATATAAGGAAATACGAGTTGATGAGACATGAACATAGAACTTGGTTGACGAATAAGTTCATTTGTGATTATATATTTATACACCATTGAGTGTATTATCCGTATGAATTGGTATTCCAAACGAGTTAATGAGAAGAGTTCTAATATGAAATAATCTAAATTCTAAATGAAATATTATAAAAACATATTTGAAATACATTGGTATGTCTTGTATATGTTATTTGAGTTCATAATGTGGAAATATGAGATGATGGTACCTGTACATGAAATTTTTTGGTGGATATGTACATCCAAATTTATATGATAGATTGTAGTGAACATTGAAATTGGGCTCAAAAAGTAATTTGTCAATTTAAATTGTGATTGGCAGGAAGAGTTAGTGAATTGCATGTTTATGAATTGTTACACGTATTTGTCGAAATACGAGGAAATGATGGTAATTGATACATAGAAATATGAGATTATGATATATATAAAAACATGACATATATTTGATAAATGTGTTCATTCATAATTATGGAATGGTGCACCTCAAGTGCACTATATGTGTAAAGAAACTTTTATAATCAATTTCGGTATTTGAGTGATAAATGGTTTAAATTGTCTGTAAGTATTCTGTACTCCTCGGTAATGCCTCGTACTTTATTTCAGAAACGGATACGGGTAAGGGGTGTTACAGTACCTGGTAGACTTATCTTGGACAACATTTTAGCTGCCTACGAAATCTGTTACACATGTATTAGCGGAGGAAGGTATGAGAAGGCTTTAGAATTGTTTCTGGGTTGAAGACGCACCGATGAAAGCTTCGAAGTTGGTAGATTCTGACCATTGTTTCCTTCAACCACTGTAGACATTCTCGCCTCTTTATTTGCTTGTGGATTGAGGACATTCTGTTCTATCATAAGTAACCCTCAATCACCTACCTTTTGTTTTTTTCAGTTCATCTAAAAAATTGAGGATTTTTCTGTTTTGGTTCTTTGGTAATTGAAGGGTCTGACTGAAGCTTCTAGATTCTCCTTTATGTTTATGTGTTTTTTAATTTTCTAGTTGTTTACTGTGTTGTTTGGATGTCTTTCGGTTTTTTTTTTGTATTTGGAATTCTACAGTTTCTCAGGTCTATTTTAATTCTAAAAAGAATACATTTAACAAAAAATACAAGTTAAAAAAGTGTTTTTGATTGATATTTTTAAAAAATAAAAATTAAATAAATAAAAATTCTATTTTTATCCATATTTCTTTTTTTTTTTGGTGAAAAAGAACAAATAAAAATAAAAAATTATGAAGACTTATTCTGAAGAGGGCTAAACCCCCTTGACCTATTTGAATCAATAAAAGCTAAAATCTCCCTTGGAGGTAAGTCAAGAACTTACAAGTCTTCTTTATTAGCCAAAGCCAGCTTTGCTAAACAATCTGCTGCCTGGTTATGTTCCTTAGGGATATGTACAAGATCTACTGACCTTCTTGAGACAAAATACGTTGTATCCGTCTAATCAATACTGAATATGAAATTCTTGAAACACTTCCTTATATGGTTTTCACAACTTCAAGGCTATCAGATTGAATTATCACCTTTTCATGACCACAACGTCGGATGAACTTGGGCCCTTCAAGATTCCCCAAAGTTTCGCGTCAAAAATCGAGCACTTTCCAATATATCAATTGTAACCAAAAACCAAATCTCTTGTCTCGTCTTGTACAATTCCCTCATCATCCTCATTCCCGTATTGTAATTGAACAACTCCATCAATGTTAATCAGAATCCATTCTTCGCTTGACCCTTCTCCAATAGAAGACTCAAAGTAACCAATCGGATCAGAATTCAAGACCGAAGAAAATTGTTTAACCTAACTACTTGAAACTTTGACTATCTCTTCCGGGCTCCAAGTTCTACCTTGAAAGATAAAGAGGTTGAGATTTTTCCAAATTCACAAAATAAGAATAGAAAAAAGGCACGCCCAATAGCACCTCTCTTGTGAATTCTTGTAGTATCTTATTCATTAAAAATGATCCATTCATTTAAAGTGTTCGAAAAGAAATTGGATAGATACTTTACTTGAATAACTTGTCTCCAAATCGCTTTAGCTGCTGGGCAATATTTGATAATATGTAGGGTATCTTTTGAGTCATATCCACAAATAGAAAAAGAAGGATCAATCACTAATCCCCGTCTAACTCTTTCCGCATTACTGAGAAGTTTTTGTATCAGAATAGTCTATAAGAAGAAACAGACCCTTTGTGGGCCAGGCAGCTTCCACACACATTTCCATTTGTCATCATCTGCACTCTAAGACTCTTCATTCAAAACTTTGTAAGAACTTTTGACCGAAAAAGCCCCTGTCGAGGTATGACACCAAGCTACTCTGTCAGTCCCTTCAGAAGGGTAGGGGAACACCTATAATACTCTGAACCACATCATCCGATAACCAATTTTTGAAATGATCAAGGTTCCACAATCCTTCCTCTTTAACCATTTCTTTGAGTAGAAAATCAAAACAAGATTGATATTAACATGAATAAGATTAATCAAACGCCCCACTTCTGGAACCCAACTATCATTCCAACATCTAATTTTGTTCCCATTGCCTACAAACCATATTAGGTTTTCCTTCAATAAAGGCTAGACCTTAGCGAGAGATTTCCAAAGAAAAAAGCTCCTATCCCAATCAATACAATCTGGTAAAACATCATTCAAATGATATTTCAACCTAACTACCTAGACCCATAGAGCCTCATTCTCAGACACAATATTGAAACCAAGCTTCAGTAAGAAAGGAATATTTTGGTCCCTTAATTTCCTCATTCCAAGGCTGCCACAACCTTTGGGTTGACAAATGGAATCCTACCTAAATAGTGACATCTTTTTATTACCATCAGAAGAACCCTAAATGAATATTCTAACCAAACTTTCAATCTCATCACAAATTGACATAGGTACCAATATAGACTGTATGAAGTAACTAGGGATGGACAAAAGAACCGAATGTGCTAAAGTAACTCGATTAGCAATGGAAAGTTGTCTAGCATCCCAACTCTGTAATTTTTGACGTACCTTCTCAACCACAAAATTCATGGTGCTATTCATCACTCTCTGGTGAAAAAGAGGAACTCCTAATAGTGCCTAAGGTCTTGAACTTTTTGGAACCCAAACAAGGTACTAATCAAATTGGTCGTGACATCTTTCACTAAAAGAAAATATTAGTTTTCCTCGCATTAATATTAATACCATAAACTTCACAAAAATTCTCTAACATCTCTTTAAGTTACCTGCCATGCTCCAAATCCGCTTTGCTAAAAATGACTAAATTGTCAGCAAAGAAAAGATACGAAAGGGCCAATCCAGAACGAGACAGATGAATGAGGCTTCATCTCCTATTAGATATGGCTGACTGAAAAGAGTGACCGAGCTATTCTATACAAAGCACAAAGAGTGTAACATCCTAAAATTGGGCCTAGTAGGATTGGGCCCAATGGGCCTTGGGCGTAGGAATGTTTAAAATTTTGAAAACAAGAGAATGGCATTATTGTAAATTGGACTTATTAGTTAAGTGAATTTGGAAGGTTACAAGGTTTCTATGAAGTCTCGGGTTTAATTGGGCCTTAGGAAAAATTGCGTATTTTAGCACTTTAAGGAGAGATGGCAAGTAGCTTCAAAGCTTATAGAAATAAATAAGTAATGTGCTTGCATAAATGAGCTATTGGTAAAGAGGTTATGGCATCAAGTGAAGTACCTTGAGGAAGAGGTTCAAATCCTTTGTGTGTAATTTTGACTAATATTTTGCACTCTTTCCTTAAGTGTCGGCCAAGAGGTATTTATGGCAAGTTTGACTTCTTTATTTTGGTATAGTGGCTAAAGAATTAAGAAAAGGTTGAGGTTGGGGAAAGGAATCAAAAGGAAAAGGCAAGTAAGGGGAACAAGTGGCTTATTTCATGGAGAATGCTATGGAAAGTATGGTTGGCAAAATTTTGACCCTTATGACTATGCATGTGGACTGTTTTGGGGGTAGATAGGTAGCTGAAATTTTACTTTGGCATTTGGTAGGGTCTTGGTATTGTTTTGGCCAAAAATCACATTTGCAACTTTAGTGTCATCTTCTCCCAATTTTCTATTCTCTTTGTTTGAAATCTTCTAGCACAATAGTGCATTTTCTTCTCTTTGGATTGGTTTCATATTCACCTTTTGTCCATCTTCCTTGATAGCCGAATATCAACATACAATTTCCTCTATACCCAAACTTTCATCTTTTCTCTGTTTCTTCTTCTCATCCATATTAACATCCGTTTCTTGATCAATCTGTAAATATTCTTCTCAATATTTTATTTTCTTTGGTTTTGGATGGTCATTTTGACCTAGACCATCACCTTACTTTCCCTCATTCGAAATCATTTTTCTTCCTCGTAGAGATATAGTGGAAGGCCGAAACTTGAATTTTTCCGAAGTCATCGTATAATCACTAGAAATCGGATCCAATATTAATAAGGTAAGGAGTTCTTATGGATTATTGATATTTTTTAATATTTGATTGGTTGCTAACGGAGTAATAATGTGAAATAATCGACTACATGTTTTAGGGACAAATCACTCGATATATTCTACCTTCGTACATAGTGGTAAGTGATTCAAGTGTAAGTGATACGAAATCTTTTGGAAATCCAAGGCTAACTTTTGTTTGGTATTGTTCTAGGTCAACAACGAGTGGTTCGTTAGGAAATTGAAACCAGGTGTGTAATCATGTACCTTTCATATACATATCTGAAATGTGTAATCTCACACTTCTCGAAAGTTTGTATGAAATATTCTGTGAATCGGTCGAAATACGGAAGAAAACCAAAAATCGGCATAGTGATCACTCGGGCATGCGTATGATCGTAGTGGTAAACATATTTTGTAATAAAACAGTTTCGGTTAGAAGCAATGACGTGTTTTGAAAGATCAAGAAAAATAGAAGAAAGGGAATTAGAAAGTGAATGAGATATAGAATAAAAGCTTACTGTGACTATTTTGATAAGGAAGAAACGGAGAAGGAAAAGGAATTTTATATTCTGAGATATGTTCATTTTAGTGAGACTGATTTTGAATAATTTTGTGGTTCCCTGATCTGTCTTGGAAAAATCGTATAAAATTGTACAAAGTGAATTAAGAGTTATATTTTATATGTAAAGATTTCTTAGTGAGTCTATTTTCAATAGAAATAAGTGGGAACAACATATGAAAACTGTACAGTGAGATATTTGAATTTTGGGTAAGAGAGGTCAGAATCGTTGGGCAGTGAAACAAGGGAAACTTTAAGGAATAAATTGTATTAAATGGTTAAGATAAAAATTCTGGAAAAATTGTAGTAAGAAGATATATGAGTTTAGTTTCAAGGAAAATTTACGGATTTAGATTTCGAGATTCCTATCCCAAGTTATAGTCAATTTAGTTAGTATGACGCAGATGGACAGTTTAAATTGTTATGCCCAAATTAATAGTTAAGTCTGGATTGCGAAATTACCGAATTACCCTAAGTAGGTAAATTGCCGAATTACGAAAATGTCTCTAAATGGCCGAAATATGGAGATGCCCCTAATGGGCCAATTTGAAAAAGTGTTAATGGGCCAATCTGATATTTTGATAAATGGGCCAATCTGATACTTTGATAAATGGGCCAATATGATATTTTGATAAATGGGCCAATCTGTTATTTTGATAAATGGTCCAATATGATATTTTGCTGATATTTTACTAAATGGGCTAATATGATATTTTGCTATATGGGCCTAATTGATAATTTTTTATAATGAGCCGTACTTTTGTAATAAATATCCGAATAAATTATTGTGATTTGTTATGCATTATATACATGATTTGCATGGGATGGGATAATGATGAAGAGAAGTTCTG
Organism: Gossypium rotundifolium; assembly: GCA_025506655.1. Lineage (NCBI taxonomy): Eukaryota > Viridiplantae > Streptophyta > Magnoliopsida > Malvales > Malvaceae > Gossypium > Gossypium rotundifolium. The sequence goes on along the minus strand of CP106727.1, from coordinate 116,284,493 downwards.
GTAGCTATGCTACATAAATCTTGTGGCTCTGCCACAAATCTAAAAATGGCAATGCCATGTAAATTCTATTAATCTGGTGGCTTGTCCACAAATTTGATATAAATGACTTAATGCCTACGTTTGGTGTGTTGGCGGGGTGGGTTGACTAAAGATCACCCACAGGTGTGTTGGTTGGTACGGGTGGTGTGTAGCGGATGGAAAACTAGGATTTGGTTTGGGAATCGCATATCATATGCATATTATATATGATACATTTATATTATTGTAAGCGGGCTTTGTCCCAATTAATTGCTTAATGGGATTTTGGCCCGATGAACAATGGTAAGTGGATTATACATCGAGTTCTTGTAACTCACCTCCTTCTCTTAACCCTTGTAGGTAATGCTCAATGGATTTGAGAACTTGGAGCCATGGATGACTTGGTGGAGGCCATGCTTGAAAATAACATTTTCAATATTAGTAAACTACCTTCCGCTTTTATTTGATTGCTTTTATTGTTTCGGTTTTAAAGTTGTAATAAGGCCTCGGACTATTTTTATTTTGCTTTATGTTTGGGATGTTTTATTATTCTTCTTAAATTGTTTAAAAAGAATTTTCTAAAAATATAAATAATGATTTTCAAAATTGATTAATAAATGGATTTTATAACAAACTTTTACAAATAATTTAACTCGGATTCTCTTTCAAAATTTCAACGTCATTTTCAAAAGTCCTGATTTTAAAGTCCACTACTTCGATTTTCGACTCATCAACCAACCTCTCAAAAATACTTGTATTTTATCTACGTTTTCGCAATGTTTTCAAAATGCTTCTGCAACTCTATTTCCAAATGTCATATTTTCGTAAATTGTTATTTCAAATATGTTTTCGCAACCAAAAAGGTTTTTAAAGATAATTACATTTTCAAGTAGACAACAATTGCTTAAGTGTTTTGGGTTTTAACAAAGAGGCTGTAATTCTCAAACAAGTTTTTAACAATCGCAAAGATGGTTTTGAAAAGAAAAAAAAAAACACTTCCATGTGAAACGCCAGATTCGGGCCTAACTTCTAGGCCGGGTTTGGGTGTTACAAAGAGATAAGGGGATAGTGGAAAACCCTAAAGAATACCCTTGACAGGCCTAAATTTAGACAACGGAATGCCATTCCACAAAACTTGTATAGTGGAGTTAGAGATAGCAGACATAATCACTTTTCCAAAACAATCATGGATACCTACCGCCTAAAGTGAGCCTTAATAAAGTCCTATCTAACATGATCATATGCTTTTTCCGAGTCAATTTTGATCGCCATCCACTTCCTCTTATTGTTACTCATAGAATGGATCATTTGTGCAATATTGATATTGTCCATGATATTCCTTCCTGTAATAAAACTAACCTATTCCTATGCGATAATTTTAAGGAAAATACATTTGAACCGGTTAGCTATTACCTTCATGATCAATTTATAGGGGACAGAGCATCGACTTATTGGACAAAATTGAGCGAAAACTTTCAGATTTGAAACCTTGGGAATGAGAACAATCAAAGTGTTGTTCAACTCTGAGTCAATGATGCCACCATTAAATATCGACTTGACCCAAGAACAAATAACTCCTCTTATCGTATCCCACTACTTTTGAAAGAAAAGAGCGTGAAAACCATCACTACCTAGAGCTTTAAGCGGAGCCATGTCAAAAAGGGTAAACTTAATTTCTTCATCAGTAACTGGTTTCCCCAAAAAATCTCTATCAATAAAGTCAAATTGAGGAAAACAACTAGTGGGCAGGCAGCCCATAGGCCCAAGGTCCTTCCCATACAACTTTTGGAAAAGTTATTTGCCTTATATTCAATGCTCTCAAGATCATAAATCCAATCCCCATCATAATTGCCAATAGCTGTTATACGATTTGATTTCCTTCTTTGCAGCATACGGGTATGAAAAAAATTTAGTATTGCAGTCCCCCAAATTCAACCAGTCACATCTTGCATTTTGTTTCCAAAGTAGTTTCTTCATGGTAAAACACATTATCCAGTTTCTTTCTAACCTTGGACTTAACTTAGGCTAGCTAGTTAGAGCCTTGATTATCCATGCATCGCTGAATGCCAGCTAATTTATTAATCAGGTTTTTCTTCCGAGTGGTGATAAAGCCATAAACCAATTTATTCCAATCCTTAACCAGTGGTAAGCTTGTTCAAAGCGTTAGCCATATCTCCGCTAAAATTCCAGTCAACATCCAAGAAATTCCCAAAATCAGGATGCTCAACCCACCCAGCCAAAAATCGAAAGGGTCTGCCTTTAGGTAAAATTAAATCTAGATTTAAGGAGAGTAGAAGAGGTCTGTGATTTGACTTGATTTTAGGGAGATGAGTAATCAGGCTATTTGAAAATTACGCATCCAAGCGGCATTCCTCAACGCCTGATCCAATCTTTTGAAAAGACCACCTCTATGCCAAGTAAAGGGAGGTCCCCTGAAACCTAGATCTTGGAGTTCAGCCATATCCACAAAATTGCCAAAGTGAGACATCTTTTCCCAATAGACAGACCACTAATTTTTTCAGTAGAAGATAAGATTGCATTGAAGTCACATATAGCAATCCAAGGAATATTCCCCAATGGAATTGACAAACTCAAATCCTTCCAAAGATCTTTTCGCTTTTGCCGATTTAGGCTCCCATACACAAAAGAAACGAAAACCGATAAAGTAGAAGAAACAGACTAAATGCGATTAAGGATAAACTGAGGATGACACTTCAAGTTGAACGAAATCTTTCCACCCGAGCTAGATACCCCCAGAATCCTAGAAAATAGAATTTATTCTAAAAAATAAATTGTCACTACTTTATAACAGAATAGAAATATTTGAAACTTGTATGTAAAAAATTATCTTAATAGCTCTACTAATGTCACCATTTAATATAATAAAATATTCTACTCTAAGTAGAATGAGGTGGGCGGGACACCCTTGTAAAACTATTAGGGTTGTCACCCTTTATATTAAATGAGAGGATTTGGGTTTTTGTATTGATTCCAATTATATGTCCTTAACTTTTAATCCAACACTTTATAATTTAATCCAACCCAATACTTATTTTTATTTTCCAAAATAAATAAATAATAATTAATTAAATTAGATAAATAAAATTTCCAATTAAATAATTTTCTCAACCCAATTTTTATTTCGTTAAAGTCATCACAAATTTATCATAAAAGAATCTATGGAAACTATACGGATTCAGAATGAATAATTAGTTTAATTATATTTTTAAACTTCAATTAATTAATTGATAATTCAAAAATCTTAAATTAATTCTCAAGTCATTTCTATACTCAGTGAGAGAACACATTCATTTATGAATGTGACCCATTTCTCTAATTTCATTATTTATATCCATTTTTGTTCATTTGGTTCTACATGCTAATACTCACCATGGAGTGTGGCTAAGGTAAAACTGGCTAAGGTAAATCTTTCTAGTGAAGTCCACATTATAATACTTGTAACACCCCAAACCCAGCCTAGACGTTATGGCCGAATTTGGCGATGTCACATGGAAGTGCATTTGAAAACCATATCATTGCTAAAATCGTTTTTGTTTAGAACTTATCATTAACTTTCATTAATTCTCAAATCATGATTCATTTCCAAAATGCTATACTTTGTGGAAGCTTTTAAAATAGTTTGCATGTGCGTGGTATTTTGATAAAACATTCATCTCTTTTGAAAACTCGAGTTTTACCTACTTTTAGCATATATAAACAGAAAACAGTATAAAATCCAAATTTTAGGTAAGAATTCATAGAGGCCATTATTACTGAAAATTACCCCAAAATAAATCTTAAAATCGTAAATAAGTATCAAATAGCAAAAAGGAGTCGTGTGGTCACAGCTGAGTCCTCCGCCGCACCGATCCACCTATGTCGTGGGATTACATGTACAGATTAAGCAGAAGGGGTGAGTTTACATAAACTCAATGTGTAATCCCTATGCAAACAAACAGAAAATAACAAATAATCTCATTTTGGACCTAAGCCCTTTTCAATATCATTATCATTATCCGTTTGGCCTTAGCCCATTTCAGTAACAGTAAGCATTAGGGCCTTAGCCCAACAGTATAGTAACAGTGACAGTTATGCAGTTATAAAATCCTACCCAACTAGCCTCTACACTCCATCTCTGTCCAATCCTACACTCCATGTGGGGATATAATCAACCACCCATCCCTACACTCTAAATAGTACGAATGCGGCACTAGATAGTAGTTGCAGCTGAACTGCCAGTAAGTTAGGCTTGAAGCCTTTCAGTACACTTCCTCCAATCAATATCAATCCCCAACCCAATGCAATGCATCATACAGACATGTCATGGTATCATATATAATCAGTACACTGTGAATAGCATGCTTAACATACAGACATACATATCTATCTCATATAGGCATATAACAGTCTTTCAGTCATTTTAGTCAATTAGGAGTCTAGGTAAACTCACCGCCCTTACAGTAGGTTCACAGTCGACTTGGGCGACCTGTGCAACCTTGGCAAACAAATCAGTGAAATTGGGCTCACACGCCCGTGTTGGTCTGCTGCGTGGGCCCACACAACCTAAATTGGCCTTGGCAGTGTGAATCCCACATGCCCGTGTGGCCCACAAGGCCCAGTTGATCGAGCCCGTGTCTCACACACGGTCTCTCCAAGTCATCACAGGCCGTGTCATGCACTTGTTTCATGCACGTACGGCCTGGCTCATTGATCACATGCCCGTGTATCGTCACACGGCCTACCACACGGGCTACCACATGCCCGTGTGGCGTCGACAGAGAGCTTTTTTGGCTTTTCACTGAGACGCATTTTCAGTGTTTTGGGTACACACTTGGTTCATTTTTGACGCTTAATCACTCCCGAGCACTCCAAAACTTATATTCGACAATTGGAAACTCAATCTCAGTCACTTAATCTAAATTACTTACAACAGTCAATTCCCAAAACTATCGTCAACCTTACCTTGCTTGAGCAACCCCAGTTTTTCCATAATCATAGCATCAATTGGGATCTACCAGCCCCTTGATTTGCGCCTAATCAGAATATGTCTCACATCAAATGAAGATTCATTGAAGAATATAGAAAGAACTTACTTACCAACTTACCGAATGACACAATTGCATGTTTTCCCAAAAGGTGAAGAAGGAAAAGAAAATGAGAGAACTACTATGAGATTTTTGACAGAGATAGGATCAAAAAGAAAAAAAAAGAAAAAGGCAGTAACACGATGACGAAGAAAAGAACAGAGAAGACACGAAAGAATCAATAGAAATTCAGCAGGGAGTCTTTTACGAAAACTTTAGAATTTGAGAAAGTCGATATTCTGAGAAACAAAATTAATCTCAATTCTGATAAGTCTCCTTAATTATCTCCATCAACCTTTCCACTATCAGAATTTTAGTCCATTTCAAACTCTCACACGGCACAAGCAGCAAAATAAATCCCTTGTTTGCACAGGGATTCGAACTCAGGACCTCAAACATAACCAACACTCCACTTAACCACCAGACCAGCAAGCCCATTCTGTTAATAATTTACCAACAACTAATTAAGAACCTACTGACTAGAGATAGGGATTTATTCATAAAAACAAAAATTTGCCCAAGCTAAGGCTTGAACTTGGGACCTCCCACACACACCCAATACACATAACCACTAAAGCTGACAGATATTTGTGTCACAAACATACAAGAACAATTATAAAGGATTTTTGGAGTGTTACAATACTTACTGTGGAGTGTGGCTACGGTAAAACTAGCTAATGTAAATCTTTCTAGTGAAGTCCACATGATAATACTTACCGTGGAGTGTGGCTAAGGTAAAATTGGCTCAAAGAATTACTATGTCATCACATAGAGACCATTAATAGAGACCGTAGGTCTTGTTTGAGGTTATTCTCCTATTCAATATTGAAAAAAACTATGCAAGATTTTTATTCCGATTTCAATCATAAATGATTAAATATGTAATGTTAAGTCCAAGTGACTTTATTTTTCATAAATTATATTGCATGCTTATATTATATATACATAACATACTTTCATCAATTTGATCTAATACAATTATTATATGGCATGGTATAAAATTTGCAAAAAATTAAATTGGCTTTGACTATACAAAGATTTTCATGATTCCATCTTAAGGGAAAATAAAATAATAAAAATTACAATATTTTTCCCAAAACACTATTTGGGTCTTTTGGGTGAAAGTCAAATATCTTTTGGGCTTCCCAAAAAGAACCCAAAAATCTAAAATTAACTTGTTAGCCAAAAATCAATCCCAAAACCCGAAAACTCAAACGTGTAAATGAAAGTGGAATCCATTGTTAGGCCATTTCCGTTGGCCACCACCATCGGTCACTATTGTCACTGTTGTTCCACTAGCTGCCATCAGCCACTATCGATAGGCCACCATCATGTTGGAAAAATCTTGTTAAGAAAACAATTATGATAGGTACAATGGAAGTTTTAAAAATTTTCTAAGATCGAGCATTTTTGTGATATTTATAGTAATAAACCTTAACTAGAATTATACATGTGCTTTGTGCGAGGTGGACTCAAGTTGATCTTAACTTTCAATGAAACAACCTTCTCTACTATCCTCAAACCACGAATCATGTCGAGTGTGGGCTCGAGCAATACAAACCAAATCATAGAAAGAAACGATATACTTACTTTCTCAATAAATCAGTAAAACTCGTAATTCCTAGAAAATGGAATTTATGCTTAGGAAATCAATTTCCACGACTTTCAAGTAGAATAATTATGTATTGTGTGGTATGTTTTTAGGTCAACCGATGCTCTCATTTTATATGAAAATGTTCAAGAGTTCTAGATGAATAAGTCATTGATAAAAAATATTAATCAAATAAAAAATCAACTCCTACTAGAAATAGAGGAATGAGGGTGGCATTGTTGAAAAAGGGGTTTGGAAAATACAGAGGAAAATAAGTTTAAGGGTAAAACCATAGTTTAATTTTTTTTCCAAAACAAGAACTTAGTTGTGATATCTAAAGTAATAAAAACTTAATCAAAATTTTATCTTTTCGATTCGTTCAAGATGACCACTTCGATTGAGTAGTCTTCTTTGCTATCTTCAAGCTCACGGCTGTTGAGTGTGGGCTCACTTCGAATCAGAAAATTTTCCATAAAATTACTAGTGACATAATTTCACGTTTTCTTTAAACTTCTGGGCTAAGTTGTAAATCAGAAAAATATATCTAGAAATTTTCTGAAATAATTTATTCAAAAAATTTTCTCTCTACAACTTTCTTTTGAATTCAAATGTGTGTAAAATAATTATCCATGACTCTCTTTATATAAAGAGAGTTTAGAGAGTTAAACTATGATTAAACTTAATCATTTTAATATTAAATTAATATAATACTTATCAAGATAAGTATTAGATTTAATTTAATATTAAATCTTATTAAATTAATAGAAATTTATCTTATATATTTACAAGATAAATATTAAATTAAATTTAATCTTAACATAATCACTTTAATATTAAATAAAAAATATTATCAAGAAAAATTAAATTAAATTAAATTAAATTAAATATTAAATTTATTAAAATATTTGTAACATCCTTATTAGGTGGGTCTGTGCACTTTGAGTGTCGGGGTTAGGTAGAGCTTTGGAAGTGTGTATTGGGCTCAAGTTTTGGCTTAAACCTGGGTTAACTTTTCTAATAAAGAGCTACAGGACATAATTTAAGTGAGGTATCCATGTTCAGTAGTAAGTTGGGCTTGTGGCCCAAAATTTAGTGATGCTGTAAGGGGTATGTAGGTGGTGGCACTAAGGAGGGAGTTGGGCCAAGAATTGCCGTTTGGGCCCAAGTGTTTTGGGGCAAAAATTCGGCACTCCAAGGGGGAGGGAGAAGGGACGGCACATGTGCTATAATTTGGGAGTTTAAATTCTTTTATTTTTGTTAATAAAAAGCTGATAATAAGGAAAGGAAGAGTTGGTTTTAGGGAGGTCTCATCTAAGAGAAAGATAAAGATGAAGCTGATAAGGGTGGATAAAAGCTATCAGGAGAAGGGAGAGTTGGCCGAAACTCCAACTCTGAGAGTGTGTGTGTGTTGCCGAAATTAGTAGCAAGTGATCATCTTTTCTTTCATTTTTGTTCTTTCTTTCTAACCTATTCTCTGAAAAAGCCGAAATTATTTTCTCTTTTGGGTGCCTCTGCTTTTTATCAAAATCGAAACTCCCTAGTTTTCTTCTCCTATTCAAAATCTTTCTAAAAGCTGAATTCTTCTTGCTCATATTCCCATCTCCCACAGTCGAATCTTGAAGTTGATTTCTTTTTCCCGAAGGTGCACCATAGCCGAATAGTCTTCAAGGGATTGGTGAGTTTTTTTCAGGGTTTTCTTCTCTACAATTTCTCTCTTTTTAATTAAGTTCCTAACTCGAATCATTTTTTTTCTATGGCCCTATCAGTTTCACTCTCTACTCTTAGGAGCCGAATCTTGTCTTGCTGTGATCCGTGGTGTCGATTTGTGAAGGAAGCTGAAGGTAGGTGGTATGGTTTCGGCCGAATGGCCACTTTCTTGTTCCTTTGTCATTGGCCGAATGCCATAAGGTACTAGATGGGTTGTGATTATCGATTTGGTTTGATACTTTGGTGGTGGCCGAATGTAGGTAGGGTGGAGATGCTTTCTTAAAGACTTTCGAGATTCGATAACTAGGTAAGGGTTTCATTGTAAGCATTATGATAACCTATTGGATCTCATCGTTTAATTGGTTTAGTGACCAAGGGATTATTATGGACTCAAATAACAGTCAAGCAGTAGGAGGGGTTGGATCTGTAAACCCAACGCCTAAATACAAGAAGCGATCAGTATCAGGAGTGCGAGACTGGCCATCGGGGTGTGGGCCGACGTTAGAAAAAGATCGTAGGCCAATAGTGGTAGTCTCGTGTGATAATAGCGTAGAAGAAGTGAGAGCGTTAGTACGAGAACCAGGTGTGTAACTCTTACACACTTTCTTTACTTAATATGTTAAATGTCATGTGATGATAAAAGCCGAAGTGACGGCAGTGATTACTAAGTTACCCTTGTGGGTAAAAACGAGGATGCCTGGTAAGTTGTTATGGTTGCTAGCGTTAATTATAATGTGATCTATAAGTGCATGCCACTCTTTATACAATATTGTACATGTTAAAGCATGATCATACTTGTATTGTGAGCACGAACATGTGATATGGGTGATGAGTGGAGGGGGAAGTATGATCTATCAGACTGTCACCAGTGGTTAGGTACCACATAGTGGGTTGGCCCCACATATTGTAATATTGTGACTATGTCTCAATGGTTTGGCACTACCAGTGGTTTGGTACCACATATGTTTATTTCTGTAACTTCGGTTACCCGTGGTTTGGCACCACCAGTGGTTTGGTACCACAAGGGGTAGATTTGGGAGACACGGATGGATATCTAGGTTGATGGGATGCATGACATGCATGTTTGTATATGAACTTGTGTAAGAGCATAACTTCTTTTGGGATGGGGATTTACACACTGAGTCTAGGTGACTCACCCCTTCCATTATATTTTGCAGATAAACCATAGATCGTGGATATGGAGCCGGAATGGACTCGAGGTGGCCATGCTCAGAATTCGTTTTATTTCAATGTTTTCCATATGGACTTAGTTATTTTCTTTAATTTGGGTTTTCAGTTCTGTAATAAGGCCGCTTAAGTGTTATTTTGGGACATTTTATTTAGTTGTTTCTTAAAGGTTCTATTAAGCATGCTGGTTAAACTATGAATTGGGTGTTTTCAAAACTTTAAATAGATACTCATTTTCTGAAATATACAATGATTAAGTAATAAGTACGGAGTAACTATAAGGCAACTAAGTTTTTTTGAAACAAGTTTCAACATGTTTTAAACATCACAAGATCCAACGACGTATTCTTTAAAACGTTACAACAGAATTCTCTTTAAACAAGTCGACAAATCAGTTTTCAAAATGTTTTCTTTCCCGTGGCACGCCATATTCAATTGTAGTGTTTTGACTGGGTTTGGGGTGTTGTATTTTGTATCAGAGCCCAGTTCAAAAGCTCGGTTGTGGGTTTAAGGCCCAAAATGTGTTTTAAGAGTTTGTAAAATGATTTTAAGGAGATAAATATTCCAGAAAGCATGGCACCTGAGTCTCCGGCGCCGGTCCACCCAGGTAAGTACCCTCACCTTTGATTTGATGTTTATATGTTGGGCTTCGTGGGTTTTAGACCTAGACAAGCATGATAGTACTGATGAACCATAGGGCTAGTTTACACAACTCTTTAATTGCATAAGACTTAAGTTTAATCAAACAAACCTATGAGTAAGTCGCAGAGCTAGGGTGTGGCAACAAGCATGCGCATGTCTAGGATTGGATTTAGGGAGAGCCTGGTATTTAAGTAGTCCTAGTGACTCACCTCCTCTTCGCTGAAATCCTACTTGGTGCGTAGTGACTGTTCACTCTAACCATGATGACTTGTTCACAAGCTAAACCTTATAATTAAAACTCGAAAGTGACCAACCACCCTGTAAACCCTAGTTGTAAAATTACCAAATTACCCCTTGATTTGTAATAACTACCCTGGATTTGAAAAATGACCAAAGTACCCTTGGTTTATAAAATTACCAAATTACCCCTGACTTATAGAATTACATAAATACCCCTAAGTTGCAAAATTACCAAAATACCCCTACTTCACAAAAATTACCAAGATACCCATATTTTGAAAAATCACCTGAAACTTTATTTTGGAAAATTACAAAATACCCACAGAGGTTAAAATTACGAAAATACCCTAGGTAGTGAAATTACGAAAATACCCCTACATGGTGAATGTGAGTTCATGGAGGTTATTGTGTGATGAATGTATGTGGTATTCAAAATTAGGAGATAAGCCTGGAACTGAAACTGTAGATAGGTTCGAACTCGAAAGAATCACTTTTAAAACTATCTTTCATAAAATTGTTCGTGGATAAACAGTGAACAGAGTTAATAATTCATAAAATTCTTAACCAGATAAGCGTGAACGAGAAGAATGAGTACAAGAGGTCATGGACGTCTGCCGCGTGGCCGTGGTAGGGGTAGGATGACAGTGTCGAGCCAGTAGGGTTTGGCCATGGGTTAGGAAACGTAATGCTAGATTTGTCGACGATAGAAATAGAGTTTCAAGACCAAATTGGTGGTGACGATCTGATATCTCAAGCGATCTGCGAGTTTTGAGAGAGTTCTTGGGAGGCGAGGTTCGAGTCTGAAAATTGTGGTCGAGCGACTACAGGCTAACGGAGCAGAAGTGTTTAAGGGAGTTTCTGGTGTAGCTCCCAACACCGCCGAAATCTTGGTTAGAGGCGACAGAGCGAATAATGGATGATTTGGACTTCTCGGTTGAGGAAGAGTTGAAGGAATAGTGTCTCTTCTCCGGGATGAGTCGTATCAGTGGTGGCTCACGGTCAGGGATGGTGTAGTGGCTGATGATATCACCTGGGATTTCTTTAAGGCGGCCTATCAGAGGAAATATGTGGGAGCTAGTTATACCGATGCGCAACGTAGGGCGTTCTTGAATTTGGTTCAGGGGAGTAAGTCGATACCCGAGTACGAGGCAAAATTCTTAAGGTTGAGTAGGTATGCTTGGGGTATGGTGGCTACAAAGCATAAGCGCTGTGTTAGGTTTGAGGACGGGCTAAGAGATGAGTTGTGGGTGCTGATTGCACCACAGCGAGAAAGGGAATTTTTCGTTCTCCGGAAAAGCCAAAATAGTTGAGGAGGTGCAGTGAACCAGGAAACAAAATTAGGACAGAGGTAGGGATAAGAGAAATTTTGGGCCATCAGGGTCTGCTGGGAGTTCTCAGAAGAGGTCTAGATTTAGTGGATCGAATTGAAGCCGGCTGCTGCTACTCAGTGGCCACCTCAGTGTGCTCGATGTGGAAAGTCTTATTCGGGAGAGTGTTGGGCTGGTAATAGAGGGTGCTTTGAGTGTGGGTCGATGGAGCACCAAATAAAGGATTGTCCACGAAAGTCAGCTAGGGCACAGGCTGAGGGTCAAGGACGTGCTCAGTTCAGGAGAGATGGCCACCAACCACAGAGGGGCCGAGGCGCAGCTAGGGGTGGTAATGATAACGGTCGAGGCCATGGAGCACCTGGCCGAGGTGCTGAGGGTGCTAATGCAAGACAGCTTGGGTTGGTCTATGCAATGAAACATCAAGAGGAGGGCGACGCACCGACGTCATAACCGGTACGTTTTTAATTTCTGGGTTACCTTATATTGCTTTGATTGATGTTAGTTCAATACACTCTTATGTTGCTAGTGGTATAGTGGGAACGTTGAACTTAGCTTATGAGATTTTTGCTAGGAAGATGTCGGTAATAAGTCCTCTAGGACACTCTGTGGTAGTAGACAAACTGTATAAGGATGTACCCCTAGAACTTTAAGGGGTAGTGTTTCAAGCTGATTTGATGGAACTACCCTTCGGGGAGTTCGATTTAATCTTAGGAATGGATTGATTGGTTAAGCTCCAGGCAGAACTAGACTGTGCAGCTAAGCACATGGTGCTAAAATCAATCGAGGGTGAGGAAGTGGTGATGATAGGTGAGAGAAGGAATTACCTCTCTAATGTGGTGTCCGCGCTAAAGGCGGAGATGATGGTAAGGAAAGGTTGTGAGGCATTTGTGGTTTATGTTTGTGTCTTGGAAGTTAAGGAATCGACTATAGAAAGTGTTCGAACGGTGAAAGAATTTATCGATGTTTTTCGAAGAGCTTCCGGGTTTGCCCTCAGACCGTAAAGTGGAGTTTGGTATAGACCTTCTACCAGGAACTGCGCCAGTGTCTATTGCCCCGTATAGGATGGTGCCAAAGGAGTTGGTGGAGTTGAAAGCACAGATTCAAGAGTTTTTGGATAAGGGTTTCATCCGGCCAAGTGTATCACCTTGGGGAGCGCCTGTACTCTTTGTTAAGAAAAAGGATGGGTCCATGCGAATGTGCATAGACTACCGTCAGTTGAATAAATTAACAATTAAGAACAAGTGTCCGTTGCTGAGGATAGACGACTTGTTCGACCAGCTTAAGGGAGCATCGGTCTTCTCCAAGATAGATTTGAGGTCGAGATATCACCAACTTAAGGTGAAGGAGGTAGATATCCATAAGATGGCATTTCATACTCGATAAGGGCACCATGAATTTTTGGTAATGCCGTTCAGGTTAACGAATGCACCAGCCGCGTTTATGGATATGATGAATTGGGTGTTTCAACCGTATTTGGATCGGTTCGTCGTAGTATTTATAAATGATATTCTGGTATACTCAAAATCGAAGGAGGAGCACGACGCGCATTTGCGGGCGTTGTTGTAGATTTTAAGGGAAAAGCGTTTATACGCAAAGTTTAGTAAGTGTGAGTTCTAGTTGAAGGAAGTTACCTTCTTGGGTCATGTGGTGTCAGCTGAGGGGATTAGAGTGGACCCTCGAAGATTGAGGCTGTATTAGATTGGAAACCACCGAAGTCTGTGGCGGAGATTCAGAGTTTTCTGGGTTTAGCAGGATATTACCGAACATTTGTGGAAGGGTTTTCTCTAATTGCAGCGCCATTAACCAAGTTGCTAAGGAAAGGAGTACCGTTTGTATGGTCAGACAAGCAACAAGAAAGTTTTGAGAGGTTAAAGAGGATTTTGAAGGAAGCTCGAACTGATTCAACCTGAAGCAGGGAAAGAGTTTACGGTTTATTATGATGCATCGCATACGTGATTAGGATGTGTGCTGATGCAAGAAGGGAAATTAGTAGCATATGCTTCTCGATAGTTGAGGCCTCACGAGGTGAACTACCCGACGCATGATCTGGAATTGGATGTAGTGGTTTTCGCCCTAAAAATTTGGAGACATTATTTTTATGAAGAGAAGTCTGTCGTGTATACAGATCACAAGAGTTTGAAGTACCTTCTTACACAGAAGGAGTTAAATTTAAGGCAGAGGAGGTGGATCGAGTTGTTGAAGGACTATGACTACTCGATTGAGTACCACCCGAGAAAGGCTAATATGGTAGCGGACGTCTTGAGCCATAAGGTGGTGGCAGAATTAAGAGCCATGTTTACCCATCTTAGTTTGTATGATGATAGAAGTCTGTTAGCAGAATTACAAGTGAAGCCAACGTGGGTAGAACAGGTTAAGGAGAAACAGTTGGTGGATGAAGTTTTGAGCGCACGATGTTTGCAAGTGCAGAATGGTGGATTAGAGGGGTATAGCTTGAGCAACGATGGAGTGTTGTGTTTTCAAGGAAAAGTGTGTATGCCTAAAGACAAGGAGTTAAGATAAAAAATTCTTCGGGAGGCACATAGCAGTCCATATGCTATGCATCCGGGAGGTAGTAAGATGTACCGAGATTTACGGGAGCGATTTTGGTGGCCGGCCTATAGCGCGAGGTAACTAAATTATAGGTAAGTGTCTAACATGTCAGTAAGTCAAGGCTGAACATCAGTTACCGTCGAGTTTGTTGCAACCGATAAAGATTCCACAGTGGAAGTGAGAAAGGATCACGATGGATTTTGTTAGTGCACTACCCCACACACCACTAAAAAGGATTTAGTTTGGGTAATTGTGGATCGTCTGACAAAGTTTGCCCATTTTATACCTGTACGTATGGATTATTCTCTTCAGAAGTTAGCGAGACTATACATAGCGAAGATTGTGAGGTTGTATGGGGTACCAGTGTCGATTATTTCAGACAGAGACCCTAGATTTACGTCAAGGTTCTGGAAGGCTTTGCACTAGGCATTGGGTACAAGGTTGAATTTTAGTATGGCATTCCATCCCCAGTCAGATGGACAATCGGAGAGGGTGATTCAAGTTTTGGAAAACATGCTAAGGAGCTGTGTTTTGGATTTCAAAGGCAGTTGGGAAGAATTTTTACCGTTGGCTGAATTCACATACAACAATAGTTATCAGGCAAGATTCAAATGGCACCATACGAAGCGTTATGTGGACGGAAGTGTCATACCCCTACATGTTGGACGAAGTTGGGGGAACGATAGTTGTTGGGTCCGGAGTTGGTTGCTGAAATAGAAGATAAGGTGAAGGTGATTCAAGCTCGTTTGAAAGAAGTTTCGGATAGGCAGAAGTCTTATGCCGATCTTAAACGGAAGGATATAGAGTTTGCAGAAGGTGACAGGGTTTTCTTGAAGGTGTCGCCGTGGAAGAAGGTTCTGAGGTTTGGTAGGAAAGGCAAGTTAAGCCCTAGATTTATCGGGCCTTATCGAGTGTCGAAGCGAGTGGGACCAATAGCTTACCAGCTCGAGTTGCCACTAGAGTTGAGTCAAATCCATAATGTGTTTCACGTTTCCATGCTTAGACGCTATCGCTCAGATCCATCTCATGTTGTGCCGATAAAGGAAATTGAGGTGAGCCTAGACTTATCTTTTGAGGAGGAACCAGTGCAGATCCTAGATCGGGATGTGAAAGTTTTGCGTAGGAAATCAGTCCCTTTGGTAAAGGTATTATGGCGGAACCATGGATTAGAAGAAGCGACATGAGAGCCGGAGGATGTCATCTGGCAAAGAATACCTCAACTTTTCGACCTGTAAATTTTGAGGTTAAAATTTATTTTAAGGGGGTAGAACTGTAACATCCTGATTAGGTGGGTCTGTGTACTTTGAGTGTCGGGGTTAGCTAGAGCTTTGAAAGTGTGTATTGGGCTCAGGTTTGGGCTTAAACCTGGGTTAACTTTTCTAATAAAGAGCTACATGACATAATTTAAGTGAGGTATCTATGTTTAGTAGCAAGTTGGGCTTGTGGCAAAAATTTAGTGATGCTGTAAGGGGTATGTAGGTGGTGGTACTAAGGAGGGAGTTGGGCCAAGAGTTGCCATTTGGGCCCAAGTGTTTTGGGGAAAAATTTGGCACTCAAGGGGAGGAGAAGGGACTGACACATGTGCTATAATTTGGGAGTTTAAATTCTTTTATTTTTGTTAATAAAAGTGATAATAAGGAAGGGAAGAGTTGGTTTTAGGGAGGTCTCATCTAAGGGAAAGATAAAGATGAAGCTGATAAGGGTGGATAAAAGCTATCAGGAGAATGGAGAGTTGGCCGAAACTCCAACTCTGAGAGTGTGTGTGTTGCCGAAATTAGTAGCAAGTGATCATCTTTTCTTTCATTTTTGTTCTTTGTTTCTCATCTATTCTCTGAAAAAGCCAAAATTCTTTTCTCTTTTGGGTGCCTCTACTTTTTATCAAAATCGAAACTCCCTAGTTTTCTTCTCCTCTTCAAAATCTTTCTAAAAGTCAAATTCTTCTTGCTCATATTTCCATCTCCCATAGCCAAATCTTGAAGTTGATTTCTTTTTCCCGAAGGTGCACCATAGCCGAATAGTCTTCAAGGGATTGGTGAGTTTTTTTTAGGGTTTTCTTCTCTGCAATTTCTCTCTTTTTCATTAAGTTCCAAACACAAATCATTTTTTTTCTACGGCCCTATCAGTTTCACTCTTTGCTCTTAGGAGCCGAATCTTGTCTTGTTGTGATCTGTGGTGCCGATTTGTGGAGGAAGCTGAAGGTAGGTGGTGTGGGTTCGGCCGAATGGCCACTTTCTTGTTCCTTTGTCGTTCGCCGAATGCCATAAGGTATTAGATGGGTTGTGATTATCAGTTTAGTTTGATACTTTAGTGGTGGCCGAATGTAGGTAGGGTGGAGACGCTTTCTTAAAGACTTTCGGGATTCGATAACTAGGTAAGGGTTTCATTGTAAGCATTATGATTACCTATTAAATCTCATCGTTTAATTGGTTTAGTGACCAAGGGATTATTATGGACTCACATAACAGTCAAGCAGTAGGAGGGGTTGGATCTGTAAACCCAATGCCTAAATACAAGAAATGATCAGTATCAGGAGTGCGAGACTGGCCATCAGGGTGTGGGCCGACGTCAGAAAAAGATCGTAGGCCAATAGTGGTAGTCTCATGTGATAATAGCATAGATGTAGTGAGAGCGTTAGTACGAGAACCAGGTGTGTAACTCTTACACACTTTCTTTACTTAATATGTTAAATGTCATGTGATGATAAAAGCCGAAGTGACGGTAGTGATTACTAAGTTACCCTTGTGGGTAAAAATGAGGATGCCTGGTAAGTTGTTATGGTTGCTAGCGTTAATTATAATGTGATCTATAAGTGCATACCACTCTTTATACAATATTGTACATGTTAAAGCATGATCATACTTGTATTGTGAGCACGAACATGTGATATGGGTGATGAGTGGAGGGGGAAGTATGATCTATCAGACTGTCACCAGTGGTTAGGTACCACACAGTGGGTTGGCCCCACATATTGTAATATTGTGACTATGTCTCAATGGTTTGGCACCACCAGTGGTTTGGTACCACATATGTTTATTTCTGTAACTTCGGTTACCAGTGGTTTGGCACCACCAGTGGTTTGGTACCACAAGGGGTAGATTTGGGAGACACGGATGGATATCTAGGTTGATGGGATGCATGACATGCATGTTTGTATATGAACTTGTGTAAGAGCATAACTTCTTTTGGGATGGGGATTTACACACTGAGTCTAGGTGACTCACCCTTTCCGTTATATTTTGCAGATAAACCATAAATCGTGGATATGGAGCCGGAATAGACTCGAGGTGGCCATGCTCAGCATTCGTTTTATTTCAATGTTTTCCATATGGACTTAGTTATTTTCTTTAATTTGGGTTTTCAGTTATGTAATAAGGCCGCTTAAGTGTTATTTTAGGACATTTTATTTAGTTGTTTCTTAAAGGTTCTATTAAACATGCTGGTTAAACTATGAATTGGGTGTTTTCAAAACTTTAAACAAATACTCGTTTTCTGAAATATACAATGATTAAGTAATAAGTACGGAGTAATTATAAGGTAACTAAGTTTTTCTAAAACAAGTTTCAACATGTTTTAAACATCACAAGATCCAACGACGTATTCTTTAAAACGTTACAACAGAATTCTCTTTAAACAAGTCGACAAATCAGTTTTCAAAAAGTTTTCTTTCCCGTGGCATGCCAGATTCGATTGTAGTGTTTTGACCGGGTTTGGGGTGTTACAATATTATTATTTTTGAAATATTTAATTTGAAATCAAATTATCTGATAGCGTTCTAGTAGAGTGTAATTATTCCACTGCTCAACTGTTGAAGGATCACCCACCGGACACCGGAATGTCACCGTCACAGCACGTCGACACCAAAAATGCCTAGTGGTGTAGGCGCAATATCCTCATGGCATCCCGACCCAATTCGGTCAAGGTTAGCGATAGCCCGGCCGATCTAGTCCAGCCACTGGTTGGACCATTGGCCCGGTTTCATATACCAGGCCCAATTCGACAAGTTTTTGTGTCTCGATCTCGGTTTTGGGTTCTCGGACCCAAATTTTGATTTCAAGTCCAATTTTCAAGTTCAATTACTTATTGGGCCAATTGTTTGACTTAAAAAGTAATTTTCGAAAATATCATATTTATTTTAATTAATTTGACTAATTTAATTTTACTTAATCAAAATTAATTTTCCCAAAAATAACTAAGATTTTCCAAATTATTTTTTCAAGAAAATTCTTTAATCAAAATTTCTAGTTGGATAATTCTCACGAGTTCCTAATTTAATTCTACATCGAATAAATTTACTTAATTAAATTATCTCCAAAGTCATAGAATTTTCTTTTGATTTAAATGTAGTCCGGTCGAGCTTTTGTTGAGCTAGCAGAGAGACTAATTGGACATATACAATTAGGATTGAGTAATTGCAATTATGTACAGAAGCATCGTTCCGATAATTCACAATTTACTTAATAATGGAATCAGTCCACAAGAAATATCATGATTAGAAACTCCTTATTGTATACTTTTTACGAACACAATTCATCCAACTGCTTTGTCCAATGACCTCGTAATGTGTGTGTTACCCTCATATGACTTAATTAAATAGTATGTCAGCTGGATTATGTACCAAAATGGTACATTGATGCAAGTGGAGGGTGGTGTCGCTGACATAGTTGACTAAAAAAATATTAATAAAAAAAATCAAAAATGCCATCTAAATAGGCGGCACCAAAGAAATATGAGTCATTTACAACCCGTATACGATGAAAACCCGACCCGCTGTTGACTCGCTGACACTGATAGGATAGGATCACTGGTGATGCCTAATTGATAGGCGGCACACCCCCTAGTCATGCCAAACTGATAGGCGTCACAGGGGTGGTGAAGCCAACCTCATAGGCGGCACACCCCTGATCCCTACAACGGTGGCAGCGGTGGGATGGGACTATGCCCGTGAAATGTGTTTTGGGGACCATTATAAGGTCCCCGATGTCCCCATTTTGGTCGGATGAAATGAAAAAGAAATTTTAGAAGAAGAAGAAGAGAGTGGGAAGGAAGGATAGATAAAGAAAGAAGAAAATAGAAGCAGAATAGAGAGAGGAGAAGGGGAAGGAAAAAAATAGAAAAGGAAAGGAGAAAGGGAAGGAGAAGAAGTTGTGTTTGGGAATTGAGAAAAAAATTAGGGTTGTATTTAGGGTTTGAAAAAAATTAATTAAGAGGTTGTATGGGGTTAGAAGGATTTAGTGTTGAAAAAAATCATAAAAGATATTTTTTTATTTACTAATTTTTTTGTTATAAATAAATGTTAATTTTTTTTTTTTATTTATTTCGAATTAATATTTAATTTTATTTTGTAAGGTATTATTTGGTTAAAAAGAACTATTAAGGTATGTTTGTATTTATTTTATATTTTCATTCATAAGTTTATTTTAATGTTTATTCAAGTAAAAAAACCTATTTATGTTATGTAGAAAGAATGCTTTTTAATGTAATTTATTTGTCATGTGTGTTTTAGGTTTATTAGATTTAATTTTTATGTAATTTATTTGTCATATGTGTTTTGGGTTTATTAGATTTATTTTTATGTAATTTACTTAGCATGTGTGTTTTAAGTTTATGGGGATTTATATTTTTATGTAATTTAATTGGCATTTTATTTTATTATTTTAATATAAATTTTTATTTTTATGTAGGTAAAAGATGAGACCATTGAGAAGGAAATTGTGAATAGAGACCATTAAGTTGGAATTTAAGATATAAATTACGAATAAGAGTTTACGTGTTCTAATTTATTTAGATTTTATAATGGGGAATAATAGTTTAGGGGTGTGTAAATTTCGGGTAAAACCGAATTAATTCGGTTAACCGACCAATTAACCAAATTGGTTGGTTAACCTAATTAATTCGATTGAAATCGATTAATAATTTTTGGAAGTTTGGTTAACGGTTAATTCGGGTCGAAATCAGTCGATTAACCGAATTAATCGAATTTAATAAATAATATTATAATATATAAGTATTCGATCGGTTCGATTAATTTTTTGGAAATATAAATTAATCAGTCGGCTAAGTCGATTAATTTTTTTTATGTTTTATACTTGTTTTAACTAAAAATAAAAAAATATAAATTTCGATTAATTCGGTTAACCGAATGAATTAACCGAAAAAGTTCGTTAGGTTAATTTTTTTGAAAAAATTTTGGTTCGGTTAACGGTTAAGGGTTTAAAAGGGTCGATTAATGCAGTTAATGGTAGTTCGGGTCAATTAACCGATCGGCTAACCGATTGAACACCCTTATAAGAGTTTATATGTTTTAAATTTTATTTTATGTTTTTATAAATATTATAATTGAAATTTCTTTTGAATCCTTCTAGAAAAAATTATATTTTTTTGACAATAATTAAGTTGACATGTTATTATATATATTATCTTTTAAACCAATACATTTTACTTATTATCATTTTAAAATAATAATAACAATATTCGTATTTATTGTGTTGAGATAATTTATGTTATGTTTCATTATATTTATTGATTGACATGTTATTTTTATTATTTAAATATAAATTTTTTTTTTTATGTAGGTAAAAATTAGACATTGAGATGAAATTTGTCAATGGGACCATTGAGTTGGAATTTGAGTTGGAATTTATAAAATATATTTATTTTGTTAATGTAGTATAGCAAAATATATGATGTGGACAAAACTATTTGGTATTTTATTAATTAAAAGCAATATATAAAATTTAGGTATTTTGATAAATATTTAAAATGCAT
The DNA here is from genome assembly GCA_025506655.1 of Gossypium rotundifolium. Lineage (NCBI taxonomy): Eukaryota > Viridiplantae > Streptophyta > Magnoliopsida > Malvales > Malvaceae > Gossypium > Gossypium rotundifolium. The sequence continues at coordinate 116,263,380 of CP106727.1, read as the reverse complement.
CAAATTTAGAAATTAATTATCGAAATTTTTTTTGAAATTGTAGGTACCAAAATGGGTTCATTGATTAAGAATGATGATCACATATCAAACATAGTTAATAATATGGTAAAATATTGTTATTTGTTATTCACGGGTTCCCTTAAAAAAAGTTCCATGTCATTTACGAAAATAAATTATGTTATAATAACTATTTTCTGTAATTTAATAATGTTAGGGCCCGTACAGTACATTGAGGGGTCAGGTGAATGGTTTAGGATATCTTCTAGATGAACGACTGATACCATATTTAGAGTTAGTCGGATTCGGCATGCAGCATTGATCCGGACATTTGATTTGCGGTATGATTTAATATTCGCATTAGTCGAGCGTTGGCGCCCGGAGACCTAAACTTTTCATTTGCCGTATGGGGAGTGCATTGTCACTCTAGAGGATGTTGCACTGTAACTTGGGCTCCCAATCGACGGGAGTGCCGTAACGAGTGTAAGTACGATATCTAAGTTGGCTGCCCTTTGCTATAGCCTACTAGGAGTCTCACCCAATGATACTGAGTCCATATTTACAGGTTTGAGATTTTTATGGCTGAAAGCCAATTTTGAACATTTATCAATTAATGCAATTAAGCAGGAGGTGATGTGCACAGCTCGAGCATACACTATGCATATTATAGGGGGTGTACTGATGTCGGATACGAACAACAATAGGTTTCATTTGATGTATTTACCCCTATTAACTGATTTGCAGAATGTTCGCTCGTATAGTTGGGGTTTCACAGTTCTGGCTATGTTGTATTGTGAGCTTTGTCGGACAACAAAACCTGATGCCGTAGACATAGGTGGATGCATCACATTGTTGCAAGCTTGGGCTCTTTACTTGATGCCATTCTTGGCATCGGTTAGTTACCAAGCATACGTATTTCTACTTGTGAATAGATGACAAAATTTTACTTTTTATAGCAATTAATTGACATATTTTTTTTCTAATGATACTATTTTAACGATACTATTTTAACATGTAATTTGTTTTCGTAGATGAAGTACCAATCTGAGTATTGGAGGGTCATATACCATTCTAATATATTGTCTCATGATTGAACAACATGTCAGGGAAGGGGTAAGCTATTCCAATATTCGTAACATGTAATTACTTTGTATATCTTACTCGAACCATGTTAAATTTTAACCATGTTATTAATCGTGCAGTTCATTTGGATGCCGTATCAGAGACCAAAAATTGTGGCTGTAATACCCTCGTCTACCCACATTCATTCACACCTGTGGTGCATTAACACACCCATTATCAATTTCCAGAAAATCGAGTGGTATCATGGTGATCGAGTACTCCGGCACTTTGGTTGCATCCAGTATATCCTGGATCCGCCAATGCAGTTGGGGAAGATCCACGAGATTAACAAGAGAGGAAAACATGGAAATAATTGGGGGTTGTACACCAGAAATATATTGCAGTGTGGGATAATCGGATGGCGCGGAGACCTTAGATGGATATTTCTTTCGATTTGCAACCATCATTAGAGTACATACAATGGTACTCCAGTATAAGGAAACCATATTTACTTGGTGGGAAATCGACTGTAGTTTCCCCGCACATGCGTTGACTTGGGGCATACGAGCCCGAGCCCGAGCCAAAGCTTGGCCCTAGACCTGAGCCACAACCATAGCCTGAGCTAGAGCTCGACCGGTCGCATGCACATTTTAGGGATGGTTCTTATCATCTGTAGTTGCGGGTCAATGACTATTTCCCTGCTCGTCAGGACATGAATATCATTTCGAGTTTGATATCTTCAGTCTAGTACCACCATAGTACAGTACTCTTCTAGGCTCGTATCCACCATATTATTCCACTCCTCCTGGCTAGTATCCACCGCAGTACTCCACTCCTCTTGGCTCAAGTTCATCAATGGCGTTCGGGCCATATTATTTTTCTTCCATGTCTTGCACACCCCCACCTACGACTGAAGAGATCGCCACGATTACTCGCAACGTAAACGTTGACCCCCTTCAGAAATATACCCCTAGGACCACACCTTCAAACCATCAATTTTAGGGGTTTCTTGCAATTTAAATATTACAAAGTTTGTACTTTTTTAATTCTAAAAACTTTGTAAATGAAAAAAAAGACAATCTTTGTATTTATTTAATTAGATTAATTGCAATATTAAAACTTGGAACAAGCTTTGTGGTCATAAATTAGATACATTACAACATTAAATCTTCGAACAAACTTTGTGTCCATAAATTAGATACATTACAACATTTAAACTTGAAACAAACTTTGTAATATAAATTAGATACATTACAACATTAAAACGAGGAATAAGCTTTGTAATTTAAATTAGGTACATTGGATTACATAAACTCAATTCCTGTCCGATCGTGATGATTGTCCAATATGGTAGTTTCGCAGCGGTATTTACTCCGATTATGACCGGCTAATCTACATAATCCACAACACTTACCGTCAGATTTCTCCTTAATGTCCATTTCATTATGGATTCTGGATGATTGCAGATGACCTTTAGGATTCCTACGCAACCCTTTGTCTAGGACAAGCTCGAAAGTCGTCAGAGGCACTTCCCACGTAGATAGGTCAGGCAGGAAAAGGAACTCGTTCTCCCAGACATACAACATGGGCTTGAGGGTGTACAAGAAACACAAAAATATACACACTTTTCATGCCCTTTTTAACTTAATTCATGCAGTTTTGATAAAATTCTTATCGAAAAATGATTAATTTTTATAAAATAATTAAATTTCAATTAAATTATGAACATGCTGAATTTTAATTAATTTTATAATTAATTTTGATTAATTTTGATTATTTTTTGACAGATTTGCACAAATGGCAAAAAAAAAACTTGGCAGATACTGCTAGAAGTTCAAAACCGAGAAGCAATTTGAAGTATCAAGGAGAATTAATTTTCAGAATAAGTCGGTCCAATTATGTGTATCAATTCATGATATAATTAATTTTAATTTATATTCAATTTAAATTGGATTAAATAAATTATTATTAATTAATTATGAAAAAATGGTCCAGTTGAGCTGAACAGAGTGAACTGAACCGACCAAGAAGTGGACAGCCCAAAACTGTCCATATGCTGACCCAAATCAGATTATTGGCTGATTATTTAGCTTGAAAAGAGGCCCTTGAAGACTTGTTCAAATTGCAAACAAACCCCTCCACAATTGGTGGCTTTATAGATTTGCCCCAAGCCTAAATTAGCAAAGTTGAAACTATCAACCTTGCCACATGTGTGGCCGGCCAAGGGAGGGCTCTTTGGCTGATAACTTTAGCTATTTTTAGCATCCCTCTTCAGCTATAAAAAATCCCCTTAGGCTGGTCATTTGAAACACATCTCAAGCATTCACATCTTTTCTTTCTTCTCTCCACTTTCTCTCTTCTTTTCCGTTCCAAATTCCCTTGCTCTCTTGCCGATTTCTCCTCTTGGAAAAGGGACATTCATCAGCCATTTGGACCAGAAACTAAGAGTTCATAACAGCCTTGGTTGACAAGAAGAATGGAGATGGAAGAACGGAGCAAACTAGTCAAGCGACAAAAAAACACTGGATTTGATTCTTGTTCCCTATCTCTTTAATTTTCGTTGTTGTTATGATGAACATATCTATGAATATTTATGTTGTTGGAATGGTTAATCTAATCAATTTAGCTTGAATTTAATTTGTGTTAGGTTGATTGCATTTCGTTTGCTAAAATTGTTAAAATTGTGTTTATGTTGTTATAGGCCTCGTAAGATGCTTGATTAAGTAAAATCATGACTAAGTTATTCTTGCATTACAATTGTAAGGTAGCTAATGAATTAATTATTTAAACGGATTGAAATTGTAATTAATGGATACAATACTTAATCAGTGCATGTTTAATCATCTAAGGTAGCTGAGGGTTAAATTGGCAATGGTATCTGACGATACATTTGCCTTGCATAACTTGCAAGATTATTGTGATTAAACAGTTTCAAGGTAGGGATACTTTGTTACCTCACACAGCCTTTTATGTGCTTATTAGATTTAATTAATATTTTGAATTGACATAGGGATATGTACAAGATTTTATTTCGATTTAATAAGTATGTATGTGAAATAACATATTTTCCTATTAAGATTTGTTTAATCGGTTGAATTGACATAGGGATATAGTCAAGAGATGAATGGATTTTGATAGGTGAGTATGTTCATAAGTTAGCAAATTACCGAGTTGCCGTGAATTTATTCGTAACCGTATAAAGATGAGTTTAATAATTCTAAGTTAAGAAATGTAATTAATCTAACACAATTATGACATCTTGATTAAAATCGTATTTTGAAATCGTGCATTTGAGATTTAGTTATTTAGTTTACTTAGTTTAAAATCTTAGTTTTTAATCACCCTCTTCAAACAAAATATTTTTCTTCACCAAAGTGTTTTAAATAGAATTCATAAATAATTCTTTTCACAGTCCCTGTGGGTGCAATAACTCGATATTTACTTGTCACTTTATTACTTGTTGCAATTGTGTACACTTGCACATTTTCGTCATTCTAAGTTTTTGGCGCCGTTGCCCAGGTTTAAAAAGTCATTATTTGTGAATTTTTTAGTTTTGCATTTTGGTTTAATTTTCTATTTAAATTTTAACTTAATTAATTTTTCTATGATTATTTCAGGTGTTTATGAGTATTGACCAAATTATCGATTTGCTCCCTGTAGACCTTGAGATTGAACGAACTTTTCGATAGCGAAGAAGACAGCAAGTCAGAGAAGGACCAAAAATATGAACCTTGAAAATCCGAATCAAGGAAACGAGGACAGACCTTGCTTAAAATCTTATCCTTATTGCTGATGATAGAGATAGAGCTTTAAGACAGAATGTAGTGCCAGTGTTTAATGATCTTAATCCGGGTATTAGGAGACCTAAAATCGAGGCACAACAGTTTGAGCTGAAGCTAGTCATGTTCCAGATGTTTCAAACAGTGAGCCAATACAGTGGAATGCCTACCGAAGATCCTCACCTACACTTAAGATTGTTTATAGAGGTGAGCAATTCTTTCAAGTTAGTTGGAGTACCCAAAGACACATTACGATTAAAGCTATTCCCGTATTCGCTAAGGGACAGAGCTCAAGCCTGATTAAACTCATTGCCACCAAATTCAATTTCCACATGGCAAGAGTTAGCAGAAATATTTCTCATGAAGTATTTCCTGCCTAGCAAGAATGCTAAGTTGAGGAATAAGATCACTGCCTTCCAACAAATGGATGATGAGTCCTTGTATGAGGCATGGGAAAGGTACAAAGAATTATTACAGAAGTGCCTTCATCATGGAATCCCACATTGCATCCAACTTGAGACGTTTTATAATGGTCTCAATGCTCACACGAGGATGGTAGTGGACGCTTCTGCTAACGGTGCTCTTCTTTCTAAGTCTTATAATGAGGCTTATGAAATCATTGAGAATGTAAGAGGCCCATTTTGCTCAGGCCTATAACAAACCAAAACAATAAAAAAAAAATAAAGTCCAGTTTGTTTACAGGCCAAAACAGATTACACTACCCTTGGCCCAAATTAAATACCCAAAACCCAATTACAAACCCGTTACACCCTGGCCCGAATTACAAAACACCACCAGACTCAATCCGTTACAAACCCACTAACCCAAACCTAAACGGGCTACCCAACCCAGGACCCAAGCTCGCACGGCCCAAAAGGGCCCAAAAACTAAACAAGTTTCAGAGACCCCTAGGCGTCGCAGCACCCTAGCTCTTTACGCCGCAATCAGCTCCTCGCGCCCACGCTAGCATTTGGTCGCGCTGCAATCCACGCGCGAATCCCGTACCACCGCTGAGACCTTCGTCGATCTCCTACACAAACAAGGAAAAACGACAGCAAAATATGGACAAGATATTTTTTTTCCTTTTTTATTTTTTCGTTTCGAGGGTTATAAAAACCCTATAATAATCTGTAAAAAGGGGGGACACAGAGAGAATACAAAAAATATTCACAAAATCCAGAGAAATAAAATATAGAAATTTTGTCTTAGAGGTGATTTTTTAATATTTCATTCTGTTTTATTATTTATTTTCTATACATTTGTGCATATAAATACTGTTTTAAAAAATAAAAAGGAGGCGGTTTACCTTTCGATGGCACTGAAAAATTGAGGTTTGGCCTCCGGCCACCCTTCGCGTGGCACGTATAGCACGTAGGGCGCGTGGCTTAGGTCCAATGACCAGAACCCAGGCATGGGGGAAGGGAGGCTTGAGAGGTTCTTTTGAAATATTTTTAAAAATCGGGGTGCCAAATGTTTTTTTGCCAGAATAATGACTTTTATAGTAGTATAAAATGACGCCGTTTTTTCTTAAGCCAATAAGCATTAAAATGATGTCGTCTAAAGGCCTGTGACCAACGCGTTGACCCGACCCGGGGAGGATCCGCGTGTTTTTGTTTAATGGTCTAATTGCCCTACAAGCCCTTCCGCATTATTGTAATTTTACAATTAAGTTTCTTTTTATTTTACCAATCGGGCCCAAAATTATTTCTTTCGTTTCAATTAAGTCCTTTGGACTATTTAATGGCCAATGACAGAACGGCGCTGTTTAGGAGACAAGGCATAATTGCCCATTAGGTCCCTATAATTTGTAGTGCACTTTAATTTCATCCTTTTACATTTTATTTTTTTAGATTTTTCATTTTGTTTATTTTTAAAAACCTTTTTATTTTATGTTTTTATTTTAATATTATATTAAAATATTTTTAGTATATTAAAAAAATTCTATATTATTTTTTTATTTGTATATTAATTTATTACTAGTATATAATTTTTATGTATACTTTTCCTTAAATACATATTATAAATAATAAATTATCACTATTTATTATTTTATTTAATTTAATTAATATATTACTTATTATTTTATAATTAAATATTATATTATATTATTTTAAATTTCTTATTATATAGTATTTTATTATATAATACTATTTGTTGAAATTTTATTTTGTATAAAATCTATTTATATTATATAACATGTTTTATTTATATTATTTATTACATATGTATTTTTATGATTAATATATTATATATATGTTTTATTTAAAGTTATAAATTATTTATTTATTTCAAAATGTATTTTTTATTATCTCAAGATATATATTATGTTTTTATTTTGCAATATTTATTTATTATTTGGTATATGCCATTGCATGAAAAGTTTAATCTTGCATAAGAAGTTTTCATATTTATTTTGTAGTTCTTTGTATTATTTTATTATTTATTGATTTATATTTGTCCATTCTCTTTCATTTATTTACGATTACTTTAGTGTAGGTATTGTTATTAGTCGTATTTTATATTGCCTATATCAAATTTTAGTATGTCATGATTGTTTTTGGTATTTATGCTTGATGATGTATTAATGCGATATTCTCACATGGGTCATCGTTTAGAATAAAATATATTTTACAAAATTACTATATTTTATCTAAAAGTTTTAAAATAAGGCAAGGTTTGATATTTAGAAATTCGAGAAATAGTGCTCTAATGTGTTGGGTTTCAATTTTCCGTTTGACTAAATAACTAAATATCCTTTTTAATAAAATTTTGTAAATTATGAGATGATTTTAGTTATGAGGGTTTAAAAATATCATGTCATAACGTGCTGGATGTGATGTTTGTATTCTTTCGGAACAAAGAAATCTCAAATTTTAACTCAAATTGTTCAAGTTTTTTTTTAAGAAATCATATTTAAAATTCTTTCAAATTTTCAACATTAGGACATGATTTTATCGATTAGGTACCAATTTTTGGGCGTTATAAGGGTGCTAATCCTTCCTCATACGTAACCGACTCCCGAACCCGTTTTCTTGTATTTCGCAAACCAAAATCAAATGTTTTAAAATAAAACGTTTTACAAGGTGATCCAATCACACCTAAGTAAAAAGGGATTGGTGGCGACTCCATTTTCGCTTTTTTAAAGTCGATCCCCGTTTTCTAAAACTTAAAAATGGTTTCAACAGCATGACGACTCTACTAGGGACCAATAAGAGAGTCAAGCCATAAAATCGATAATTTCATGTTCTTATGTCTGAATTTAAAAATCTGATTTTAAAAAATTATGATCCTTTTTTATTTTGCATGTGGTTTTATTTTTATTTATGCATTGTATTGCATGACCGTTGTGGTCACACCCTTTAGTGGAAGTGAGAAGCTACTCCTTCATGAGGTTTTCACCTCCATACAGGATAGTGAATCGCTTTCGGGATACATCCGTACCTATGTCTTCATGAGATTTTCATCTCAGTGCAGCCATAGGGAAATGTATTCCCCTAAACTGAACTCGGTCCATATGAGACTATAATGGGTGAGGATCGAGGAATCTGCTGGTTCAGGTACCTTAACTTTAGAGTTAAACCACATATAGAAAACCTGAGAGCTTACCCTAGGTAGAACTATACCAAACCTTAGCAATCACCCAGATATGTGAATGATTATTTGCTTTATATTTTTTTCATGTTACTAATTGATTGTGTTTTATTTTGTTGCATGTCATTTCATATTTTAAAGAGGTATCAATTCACTGTCAGTTACTAAATTAGAAAGCTGGTTATGGAGAACGAATTCCTTGATAAAGTGGAGGACAATGCAGCCGTTCTTAGGTGGTCAGAGCAAACACAGTTAAGAAAAGCACATATCCTAGCCGAAGGGTACAAATTAGAGCTATGGGACTACACTCACATTAGTGTGGCAAGAACAATCTTCAGGAATTAAGAGAGATATGGGATCAGTGGAGTAACGAGACCAAGCATTTTTTTTACTGCAGCTATGGGGATTTTTCGTACCTGTTGGACATTAAGATAGATGAACATCTGTTTTGAGCCATCTCCCAATATTGGAACTCTGTGTATAGTTGCTTTACTTTCAGAAGAGTTGATTTGGTACCTACGGTGGAGGAATATACAGCTCTATTGCGATGTCCCAAGATTCAAGTTGATAAAGCTTACTCAAGGGCTCCTAATGTTACGACCTTTTTGAGGAAATTGATGAATATTACTGGGATGAGAGAGCAGTGGATCACAGCCAGAATCAAGCAAAAAGGTGAGTATAAGTGCATCTCATGGAAAGCTTTGAAGGATTTGATTTTAGATCATCTTGATATGAAAAAGAAAGTCGATGTATTTGCTTTGAGTATATATGGATTAGTGATCTTCCCTAGGGCATTGGGATACGTAGATGAAACAGTTACTGATTTATTCGACCGACTTAACAAAGGGGTCACACCTGTGCCTGCGATTTTAGCCGAGACATTCAGATCTTTGAATGCATGTCGGAGAGCTAGTGAAGGCAAATTCATTGGATGCGTAAATTTATTATTGGTTTGGTTTCACAATCATTTTTGGAGGGTTGACATGGTTCCCTACTGAGTGTTCTTTGAAAGTTATTCCCCTTTAAAGGAGGCCACAACTACGACAAGGAGGGACGATATATCAGAGGAAAGATGGATGGAAATTCTTCAATACCTCTGAGAGGAAGATGTTGAGTGGAAAACCCCTTGGATGGTTCCCGACGAAGTCCTTTATTGGTGTGGAAATTTTGATTGGGTACTTCTGCCTGGAATCTGGGGAGCTATTGGATATGCACTATTGCTCGTACTAAGGCAATACAAAGCAAGACAGTTCATACCGGTGACATATGGGTTAGCTCAAAGTGAGTTCTCATATAAGGGGATAATTATAAGAAGAAGATTCGAGAGATTTTTGAGGCTTGGAAGCGGGTTCACTGTATGAAGATATTGACTGGAGGACCGATGACAACCCTAGAATACAAGGAGTGGATGAGCAAAAGGATCAATGATAACATCCTTGGGCCAAGCTTGGAGGGTGCTCGATCGATGAAGGAATATTTACAAATGGCCCCATCAGAGTTAGAGATTATAAAGCAAGACTTTGAGAGGCAAAGTTTAGAGCTCAAAAAGAGGATAGAGAAGCTAAAAGAGGAAAAGATGAACTTGAGGCTAGATGTGGATGCCCAAAATCATAGGCTGAGAAATTAAGAAAAGAAAAGAGGAAGATCGAGATAGTTTGAAGACAGAATATAAGAAGATACGTCTGACGATGAAGAACGTTGGATTGGGAAAGACTTCAGAACAGTGGCAACAGGAGGTTCAAGAGGAAAAGGCCATAGCTGACCATTGGGAGAGGAAGTTCTTAAAGATGCAAATGCAAAACAAGGCCTTAGAAAAGAGGTTAGCAGAAATCCAAAATGAAAAGAGTGGATTAAAAGCTAGAGTGGCTGAACTTGGGCGGTCTCTTCATCACCATCAAAGTTGTAATTCTGAAATCGAGCTAAAATCAAATCTGAACAAGATCGAGGAAATGAAGGGTAAGATTGAAGAGTTAGAATCAGCCTTACACAGGTGTGAACTTCGGATCGAGCTTCTTGAAACAAGAGAGGGGCGTTAGAAAGAAGAGCTTCACCATTCTCATGATCAAGTCAGAAGTTGGGATTACCTCATGGGTGAAGCAATAGTTTAGATTCGAGAGGTAGCTAACCACATACAGACTTTGGCTGCACAGGCAGATATATTGAGCATGAAGTATGAGCTACAGTCGGATCGTGGTCAAGAGCTAACCTCTTTTTTTAGGAAAATCAAAACTTTAGGTCTTAGGGCGAAAGCATATTTGTAGTCTGTTTTAAGTAAAGGATTTTGTTTTCTAATAAAGTTTTTGAAATGAAGTTGAATCTGAATCGATGTATCCTTACATTCATGCATTTGTATTACATAACATCATATGCATTTAAGTCCATAGAGATAGTCTAATTAGTTGAAATTATAACAGAGAGAGATAAAGAAGGAAAATCTGGAAGCTAAGCACCCCTACAGTATATGTGCTAAGATAAAGAAAATGGATTAAAGACTTGAACAATTCCAAAGGGACATGCAAGACCAGATGCATGAGCAATTGGCAAAGCTCCAACAAGAAATGAGAGGCCAAATGTTGGAAGCACAAAGGAACATGATGGCTTAAATGGCCTAGATGCTAAGTGGGGCAATGGACAAAGGGAAGGGTCCTATAGTTAACGCCGAAGACAATGAGAACTTTTTGGGATTTCACCCCACCGCATGTACAACCTGAGGAGCATCCCCAAAGGCCACCTGTCACAATTAGGCCTCAATAGGGACAAGTTGATACTAGACCACCAATGAATTTCTAGGTCGGTTCAAGATCTAACCCAGGAGATAACCCTGCTAATCCTGTTATCCTTGATTTGGATATAGCAGAGAGATAAGGGACAAGAATTGAATCCTCGAGGCAGTTAGAGGATCACTTTAGATGGTTGGAGAAAAATTTAAGGCTTTAGAAAATACCGATCATCACCATGGTATTGACGTAAAAACTTAAGTTTGGTTCCAGATTTGGTGCTTCCTCATAAATTTAAGATACCAGGATTTGAGAAGTACAATGGGACTAACTGCCCTGAAGCCCACATCACTATGTTCTGTAGACGCATGATTGGTTACATGAACAATGATCAACTTTTGATTCATTGTTTCCAAGACAGTTTAGTGGGAGCAGCATCCAAGTGGTACAATCAACTCAGCCGTGCTAATATTAACTCCTGAAGAGACTTAGCCCAAGCCTTCATGAAGCAATACAATCATGTCACAGACATGATGCCTGATAGAATCATGTTGCAAAACATGGAAAAGAAATCGAATGAAAGCTTCAGGAAATACGAGCAAAGATGGAGGGAAGTTGCCATGCAAGTTCAACCACCTCTCCTAGAGAAGGAAACCACCATGCTCTTTATCAACACCTTAAAGGCTCCATTTATCACCCACATGATAGGAAGTACTACCAAGAGCTTTGCGAATATAGTGATGGCAGGAGAGATGATTGAGAATGCCATAAGAGGTGGTAAGATTGAAACGAAGGAAACCACTAGGAGGTCTTCTCCTAGAAAAAAGGACAGTGAGGTGAATAACACGAGTACATACTAAAGTAGCTACTGTTGGGCAACAAGGGTCGACAAGACAAGAATTAGGCCTGAGGTAAAATTCAAAAAGCTCCAATTTATGCCAATCCTAATGACATATAAAGAGCTATACCAAAGTTTATTCGACACACACGTTGTGTCCCCATTTTATTTGAAGCCGTTACAGCCCCTATATCCCAAATGGTATGATTCAAACGCTCATTGCGACTACCATGCGGGAATAACGGGGCATTCAATAGAACATTGCACTGCTTTCAAAAAGTTAGTCAAGAGATTCATCAAGATGGGGATTGTGAAGTTTGATGATACACCTAGTGCGGAGAACCCATTACCCAACCATGGGGATAAGGGGATAAATACGATCGGTGAAAAGGTCGTGAAAAAAATCAAAGGGGATATCTCGGACGTGAAAATCCCATTGAAAATGGCTGGAGGGAAATGGTAAGAAGAGGAATGATATTATCCGATTCTTTGAAAGGATGTGAAGGACTAAGGAACTACTGTGAGTTCCACAAAGCAGAGGGGCATGAGATCTAAGAATATGCTGAGTTTAGGGTCTTGGTGCAAAGCCTTATGGATAATAAGGAATTGGAGTTCTATGAAGAAGGCTTAGAGGGAGGAAACATATATGCAACTGAAAAAGAATTGACAAAAAAAAAGTCAATTATCTGAGGATCATTATCTCTCGACCAAGAAATATGGAAGGAGGAATACAAGTGGTGCCAAAAGTTGTAATCCAGAGGCTTGTTTCCTTTCCTTACAAGGATAACAAAAAGGTACCTTGGAATTATGACTGTAACATGACCATACCGGGAGTGGAAAGCTCAGTTGAAACTGTCGAGGAAGTCCAAAATGAAGGGTCCTACACACGTAGTGGAAGGTGCTACGATTCAGAAAACGTTAGAGCAGAATCAGTGAAATCAAAGACTGTGGCTATTAATGAGAGAAAGGACCTGAGGCCCTTATCAACAAACTAGTGGAAGAAGAAGAGGCTAAAAAATCTCTGAAATTCTTGAAGCATAGTGAATATAGTGTAGTAGAACAACTGTGCAAATAACTGGCTCGCATATCAGTGCTAGCCTTACTCTTAAGTTTAGAAGTGCATTGCGAAGCATTGATGAAAGTGCTGAATGAAACTTATGTTACTAAGGATATATTTGTCAATAAACTTGACCGTTTGGTTAGTAACATAAGTGCCAATAATTTCATTTACTTCAGTGATAATGAAATTCCACTTGGAGGTATGGGATAAACAAAGGCTTTGCACATCACCACTCGTTGCAAGGGATACACTTTGGCAAGTGTGTTAATCGACAATGGATCAACCTTAAATGTCCTACCATTGGCCATGCTGAAGAGGTTGCCGATAGACAATTCTCACATGAAAACATGCCAAAACATAGTAAGAGTATTTGATGGCACCGAGAGAAGAGTGATGGGAAGAATTGATATACCGTTGCTAATTGGGCCAAATATGTATGAAGTAGATATTCTTGTGATGGATATCAAGCCCTCATATAATTGCTTGCTGGGAAGACCCTAGATTCATTCGATAGGAGCAATACCCTCATTGCTGCACCAAAAATTAAAGTTGGTGACAGAAGGTCGACTAGTTACTGTAAACACAGAGGAAGACATCATAGCTACTATTACCAATGATGCACCATATTTAGAGAAGAGTGAGGAGGCCACTGAATGTTCCTTTCGGCCTTTAGAGTTCATGAACGCGACATTTATTTTGGAGGGGAATGAGGTTCCAGTGCCTAAGATATCCAAGACCACGAGGATGGGCCTACAAATGATGATTGAAAAAGAGCCTTATCGGGAAAAGGACTGGGCAGACATCTTTAAGGAGAGATTCAAGTGCCAATGCTGAAAGAGAAAAGAGATCATTTTGGCTTGGGTTTCAGGCCAGATGCCAGAAAGAGGAGAAAAGAAATAGAGAAAAAACAGGAAAGAAGAAGAGCATGGTTGAATGGGGAAGAAGTTAAATGGGAATCGATGACATTCCCCCATATATCGTAGACCTTTGTATTCGGAGCGATAATTCACCCTGAGAGAGGGTTATTGGAAAGTCCTCACATCAATGACATACACGAGGAAGGAATTGAACAAAGAAACTTGTTGGGCATTCGCCCTTATGAACTTGAAAGCGTTTTGGACAATTGGACTGCAAAGGAACTTCCTATAGTTTTTAGAAATTATATAGAGTATTATTCAGAACACTCTTATTATTTTTTTAGGCTAGGAACAATAAGATTTCTTTTGTGAAATAGGCTCATTTTCAGACATTGTTGTTTCAATAAAATACATTTTTGATAATTAACTCGAGCAAATATTCTTTCATTTTTATTTCATTCTTTTGATTTTCTAATTTTATTCCAATTTTTATTATTCCCATTCATACTATATAAATAGTTGTTCTCGAATTCATTTGTTCTTTGTACATTCTTTGTTGCCCACCATAGGTCCCTAGATATAAATGATATGAGCAATGATACTACAAATCTAGAGGTCCATTTTGAGCAAAACATGTGTTTAGAGGAATCTTAGGATTTTGAAGGTGACAGAGATTATGACTTATCTCTAGATTTGTTAAGAATGGTAAAGCAAGAGGAGAAGCAAATTTTACCCCATGAGGAGAAGGTAGAGAATATAGCTTTGGAGGAAGGAAATGTTGTGAAAATTGAAACACACATAACCAAGGAAACAAAACAAGACCTTGTTGAATTACTACGGGAATTCAAGGACGTCTTTTCATGGTCATACCAAGATATGCCTGGGCTAAGTACTGATATTGTGGTACATCGCCTTCCCATAAGAGAAGAGTGTAAGCCGATTCAGGAAAAGCTACGAAGGATGAGGCCAGATGTGGTGTTGAAGATAAAGGAGGAAGTCAAGAAATAGTTTGATGCTAGATTTCTACAGGTGGTCAAATACTCAGAGTGGGTTGCTAATATTGTTCCTGTCCCTAAGAAGAACGGAAAGGTCTAGATGTGTGTAGACTATAGGGACTTAAATAAAGCTAGCCCAAAGGAAAATTTCCCTTTGCCCCATATTGACATGTTGGTGGGTAATACGGTGGGATATTCATTGTTTTCCTTCATGGATGGATTTTCAGGATACAATCAGATCAAGATGCACCCTGAGGATATGGAGAAAACTACCTTCATAACAGTTTGGGTTACCTTTTGTTACAAGGTAATGCCATTCGGACTAAAGAATGCTGGGGCAACATATCAAAGGGCTATGGTAACATTGTTCCACGACATGATGCACAAAGAGGTTGAAGTATATGTTGATGATATGATTGCCAAATCTCGAACAGAAAAGGAACACATTGAAGTTTTGAAGAAGTTGTTTTTGAGATTGAGAAAATTTTAATTGAAGCTCAACCCGGCAAAGTGTACTTTTGGAGCTCGGTCAGGGAAATTATTAGATTTTGTGGTAAGCGAGAGAGGAATCGAAGTTGACTCAAATAAGGTCAAAACAATACAAGAATTGCCTCCACCACACACTCAAAAGGAAGTTCGAGGTTTTCTGGGAAGGTAAATTACATTGCTCGGTTTATTTCACAATTAACTGAGAAATGTGATCCCATATTTTGTCTTCTCAAGAAACACAACTAAGGTATATGGGACGAGGAATGCCAGAGAGCTTTTGATAAAGTCAAACAATATTTATCAAATGCACCAGTACTATCTCCGCTTAATCTAGATAGACCGTTGATACTGATTTGTCAGTATTCAATAATTCCATGGGATTTGTGCTTGGTCAACACGATGAGTCAGGAAGAAAAGAAAGGAGATATACTATCTCAGTAAAAAGTTCACTGATTGTGGAATGAGTTATTTGTCAATTGAGAAATTGTGTTGTGCCTTGATTTGGACAACTCGGAGATTGAGGCAGTATATGCTATATCATTCAACCTGGTTGATTTTGAAGCTTGATCCGTTGAAGTATATGATGGAGTCAACTACTTTGAATGGAAGGATGGCAAGGTGGAAAATTTTGCTGTCTGAATTTGATATAGTCTATGTGAACCAAAAGGCTATAAAAGAGAGCGCAGCAGCAAAATTTCTGGTTAGCAGAGCTTTAAAGGATTATGAACCTTTAAGATTTGATTTCCCCAATGAAGAGTTGGTGTATGTGGCAAATACTTAAGAATGCCCGTGGAAGCTGAATTTTGATAAAGCATCGAATGCTATTGGAAATGGAATTGGGGCAATTTTGGTATCCCTTAGTGGTGATTATTATCCATTCACATGCAAATTGGGTTTTTATTGCACAAATAGCATGGCGGAATATGAAGCCTGCATCATAAGAATTCGAGCAGCTGTAGAGCGTAAGATCAGAGTGCTAGAAGTATATAGAGATTCTGCCTTAGTAATCTACCAGCTCAAAGGAGAATGGGAGACAAGAGATCCCAAGATAAGTGATTATTGGAAAATAGTCCAAGGATTGATTGAGGAGTTCGATGAAATTACTTTTAATTATCTCCCACGTGATGAAAACCAGATGGCGGATGCTTTGGTAACTTTGGCTTCTATAATAAAAGTAAAAAGACCAGAGGATATGAAACCTATTCAGATGAGTATTTTTGAAGTTCCAGCTCATTGTTATAACATGGATGATGAGGAAAAAGATGACCACCCTTGGTATCAGGATGTGTTACGATACGTAAAAAATCGTGAATACCCGGAGCATGCAACTGAGAATAAAAAAGGACATTAAGAAGATTGGCCTCTGATTATGTTTCAAATGAGGATATCTTGTACAAAAAGAGGAAAGATCAAGTATTATTGAGATGCGTTGATGCTGTTGAAGCTAAAAAATCTTAGAGGAAGTTCATGAGGGCGTTTGTGGAACACATGCTAATGGATTCACAATGGCCAAACAGATAATGAGATTTGGATATTATTCTTCCAACATGGAAGTAGATTGTATCAACTATGCCAAGAGATGTCATAAATGTCAGATTTATAGAGACAAAATTCATGTGCCTCTGTCACCTTTGCACGTTATGACTTCCAAATGGCCTTTTCCATGTGGGGCATGGATGTTATCAGACCCATCTCACCAAAAGCTTCGAATAGGCATTAATTCATCTTCATGGTAATTGACTACTTCACGAAATGGGTAGAGGCTGCTTCTTATGCCAACATCACTAAGTCAGCGGTTAGTTGGTTCTTGAAGAAGGAGATTATTTGTCGATATGGAGTGCCCAAGAGGATCATATCAGACAACGCACTGAACTTAAATAATAGTACAATAGCAAAAGTTTGTAATCAATTCAACATCAAACACCACAACTCGTCTCTGTATCATCCAAAAATTAATGGGGTAGTGGAAGCAGCCAATAAAAATATCAAGAAGATAGTAGGGAAGATGACTGAGACTTATAAGAATTGGCATGAGAAACTACCGTTTGCACTCTATGCTTATCGAACGTCCGTCAGAACCTCTACTGGGGCAACGCCTTTTTCGTTGGTTTATGGGATGGAGGCAGTTCTACCGATTAAAGTGGAAATACCTTCTCTTCGAGTTTTGTCAGAAATAAAGCTAGATGAAGCTGAATGGATTCAGGCACGGTATGATCAGTTGAACTTGATTTAAGAAAAGAGGTTAAGGGCTATTCGTCACGGTCAGATGTACCAAAAATGAATGATGCGAGGCTATGATAAAAAAGTTTGCCCAAGAGAGTTTCAGGAGGGAGACCTTGTACTGAAAAAGATTCTTCCCATACAAAAGGATTTCAGAGTAAAATGGATGCTAAATTGGGAAGGACCATATGTGGTGAAGAAAGCTTTCTCTAGAGGTGCATTGATTCTGATCGAAAAGGATGGAAAAAGTTTATCCAATCCTGTGAACTCGGATCCAGTCAAAAACTATTTTGCTTGAAAAAGATAAGAGGCCAAAGTGAAAACTCGCAAAAGGCGATTTGAGTTTCCAAAAAAAAAAAGAGAAAACAAAAAAGAAATAAAGGAGAGGCCAAGGTGAAAACCCGCAAAGGGCGCCTTGAGACCAAAGGGGTTTTTGAGTTAAAAACCCGAAAAGGGTGGCTCAAATTCTGAAGGGACACGCAGTCATCTTGCTATACTTAAATCAATAAGAAATGAAGAATGTTGCATATTGGGGCATCAACAAAGTACTTTGGGTCTTCTAAACACATTTTGAGCTCAAGAAAGTCTTCATGAAGTTTGTATATAGAAGCTCAATATGCGATATCTAGGGCATTTGATCTTTGTCCTATTCATTTTACTATCTTTGGATTCTTTTTCTTCTCAAAGATATGTTCCCAGTTAATTTTCTTTGTATTTTTGATAATTCATTTAACTCTCTTTGAAATCAATTTATTTTTTACCCATTATTTATAAGCATGTTGCATTGAAATGATGATTGACGAACTAATAATTTTAAAAAAGAGGTTCTACATATTACTTTAAAATTTTTAGATAAAACAAGGAACCGAAACAGGACAATTATTTAGAATTTCCATGTGCATAGATTGAAAATATTTGAGAAAGAAGAGTCTGGATGGAGACTATTTCTCTAAATTCTTTGTCCAAATGATAAATGGACCATATAATGAGTTGATGTGATGAAAGTAAATGATGTCATCAGGTCATAACATTCGGGGAATGGTGTGACAAACTAAGTTGATGAAAAATTCAGAACCTCTGAATTGTGGTGGAATGAGTTAACTTTGAAATAAATCCTATACCCTAAAAATTACAGATGGGACGGATGGAAAAAGTTTCAATTCTTGTCGTGGTAGGATGGTACAAGCCTTGTGTCCTCAAAGTTTCAAGCGGAGGTGACTTTAAAATTACAGCGGGGTAAGCTTGTTGAGCAGAACATGATTGATGTTTTGAGAGGAACAAGAATGAAGAACAAATGAGTGATAACACCTAGAGTAGGAATCATACTCATAACATTTTTCATATATCATAGCAAATCTCATTAGGAGCATTTGATTCATTCCGATCATTGCATCCTAACCCTTAAACGTTAAAAAAGGAATCATTTTCATGACATGTTGCATTCATGTCACTCATAACACACGTAGCTAGAAGCATTTGATTTATTCTGATAATAGCATCTTGGTCATGTGACATAAACATATGGAATCGAGTCCACAGGACATGTCCCTCAGAGGACGATGTAGTATTATTTGTGAATATGCAGATCTTATCTCCCTCAACAGTAGTGGAGCATATCACATTTGGCGAATCTTATCTCCTCGAGGTAACAGAGGAGCAGATTTTAGCCACCAGCCTTATCTCCCTGAGGTAGCAAGGGAGTAGGCTAAAATTTGTAGTCTTATCTTCTTGAGGTAGCAAGGAAGCAGACTAAAGATTGTAGATTTTATCTTCCTGAAGTTGCAGTGGAGCAAATCGAAGAAGGTGAATCTTATCTTCCCGAGGTAGTAGGGAAGCAGATTTCAGCCACTAGTCTTATCCCCCTGAAGTTGCAGCAGAGTAGACTAAAGATATCAGATCTTATCTCCATTGAGCATGATGGGGCAGATCGAAGACAGCAAGTCTTATCTCCATGTCTCGGCAATGGAGTAGACTAAAGACAGCATATCTCATATTCTTGAAGTTGCAGGAAGCAGATCGAAGATAGCAAATCTGGCTTTCTTGAAGTTGTAAGAAGCAGATTAAAGCCATTAGACTTACTGAAATCAAGATAAAGTTCCAATAACTATTGAAGTCGCAGTGGAGTTGGAAGCCATTTGAAGAAGGCAAGGCTCGACAAAGACTGGGCAAAATTGAACATTCTATTGTCTTTGCTCTATTCTCGTTTCACAACAATGAGCAAAGAGGGGCAACTGTAAGAGGCCCATTTTGCCCGAGTTTGTAACAAACCAAAACAATAAAAAATAAAATAAAGTCCAGTTTGTTTACAGGCCAAAATAGATTACACTACCCTTGGACCAAATTAAATACCCAAAACCCAATTACAATGTAACACCCCAAACCCGGCCCATTCACTACGACCGAATTTGAAATGCCACTGCGGAAAACTTTTGAAACAAATTTGAACTTAAGGATAAAACACGAAAATTTTGTTAAGTTTAGAAAACAGTGTTCATTAAAATTCTTAAGTAAGGTGTGGTGTTTATAAAAATATCCGGATTAAAACTTTAGTATATATAGATTTAAATAAAATCATTTGCAAATAATTCCTCAATTGTCAATCCATAATAAAACACAATAATAAACTTAATGAGAAACACTTAAATGACTTTAAATACTTTTAGGGCCTTATTACAATAATTGAATAATCAAAGTATCAAGATATAAATGCTTAATTAATTAAAAATATCTTTACTGCATGAAAATCATACGCATGGCCACCTTTGTATCCACTCCAACCCGGTCCAAGCTTTACGCATCACCGAAAGGTTTAAAATATTGGGTGAGTCAAACCGACTCGGTGATAGTCATTTCACATATCTCCACATATGGGCTTGGCCCATATCCACACAGTCCATACACATAAATATGCAATTATGAAGCCCATCCCAACCTAGGGTCCATCCATTACACCTACCTTGGCAGACTCCCTGCTCAAGGCCGTGGCTAATCCACCACCGATCACATAATGATCCACATATCTTACCTTGGCGAGACTTGTTTGCTCAAGGTCGTGGTGAGCCACCGATCCCATAGGATCCCACATCTCAATCATCCACGGTGATGCACACAACTATCAACCGCCGAGATGGGCACTTAGCCAACACCTCCCTTGATGAAGCACATAGCTAACATCAAGCGCTAATGTAGCACGAGGCTAGCATTAGACCACGTACATAATGATGTACACCCTTTCCTTCAATTTTAACATCCCAAGTCCCATGCATATATGTGTATCATGTCAGATAAACAATCTCACCACAAATATCACACATATATCATAGGCAAAATAGAGCAAAATACACTAACTCGATTAATCGATTACCCACTACGGTATCCACCATCTTAGCCATTATTTCCGCTAACATACACATCATAATCAAACATACTTAAAAACATACAATAACAAGAGAATAGTGCGATAACTCGCTTTTGATTAGCACAATTGACTAAATCCAAAACCCACGCCTAACGATTTGCACCTTTGCGATTGTAGAACTCCTTCCTACACCACCTAAGTCGAATCGGCTAACATTATATACCAAAATGGCCTATGGCCGAAAATCACTACTTCCTTACCTTATGGATCTAAATCCAGAAACCGCTCCTTGTAGTCGACAACTACTAGATCCCAAGAAAACCTTCCAAATTTTGGCCATGGAATTCTAAAGGAGTTAGATTCCTATATTTCGCTAAAGAGAGATTGAAAATAAAATAATAGTTGATCTTACCTTTTGGATGAAATCGGCAACACCTTCCATCATAACAAAGATTTGGCTTTGGCGAATTTGACTTTTGTCTTATGAAGAATTGACTAGGTTGGATTGTGTTTTGGTTTTGAATAAAAGAGAGAGGAGGCTAGGGAATTGACTAGACAAAAGAAAAGAAGAGAAGAAAAGAGAAGAGAAGAGAAGAGAACCCTAAGAATTTCAGAGAGAGAAGAGAAGGAAGAAAATTAATGAGTAGCCCTCCTTTCTTCCTTTTATAGACGAAATTATCATCTAAGGAATCCCTTACTTGGCCACCACTCTTCTATTTGATAGCTTTATCCTTTAATTATCATAAAATAAAAGAGTTTAATCCAACCTTTATCTCATGGGAATAATGATAAATAAATCCCTTATTTATCTCTTTAAAAATACTTAAGATAAATCATCATTTATCCCTATTTAGCCGAATTTTAAAGAGAATAAAACTCCCTTTTTAAGAGCCTTGTTGCCATCCACCTCTGTGCTTCTGGAAGCAAAAATAAAACTTCTTTTATTTCCTTCCCATGTGACTCGAACTCAGGCCCAACACCCTTGCATGTGGCGCCATTTCCAGAGGCCCTAAGTGGCATCTTCAGGCCACTTTTCCAAGCCTGTTTGTGTGTCAAATTTCACATACTTTTTCTCTTAAGGCCACCTTGCCTTAATTTCCCCTTTTAACTTAAAATTTCAAAAATTTCCAATGCATCCCACTTTTAATCCTAGAGTTTTAAAAACCTTTAAAACATCACCAACCACACTTAAAGCCTATTAACACTTGAGTTATGCTCCAAATGCACAACCCCTAATCTAGGATGTTACGCCTGTTCTACCCTCCTTAAAATAATTTTGTCCTCAAATTACTTACTAACGAGCATCCGTACATCCTAACTTACCCCACTTACTCTCTTGGCCCAAAAAGCCCAAAAACTAAACAATCTTAAAGAACTATTATACTACCTAGGCACATTCTCTAAGTTCGCAATCAAGGTTCCATACACTTCATTAGCAATCATAGGCAAATCTCACACAATGAGACCTTATAACGAACAAAGCAATGAAGGATAATCAAAATATAGACAAGATATTTTTTTTCCTTTTTATTTTTTCATTTTGAGGGTTATAAAACCCTATATCTAGAGAATAAAATGCATAAATTTTGTCAGAGGTGATTTTAATATTTCATTCATTTTATTTTTTATTTTCTATACATTTGTGCATATAAATATTGTTTTAAAAAATAAAAGGGAGGGTTTACCTTCGATGGCATTGAAAAATTGAGGTTTGGCCTCCGCCACCTCGGGCGGCGTTATCTTCCGTGGCTTAGGTCCGATAATGAAACCGGGCATGGGGAAGGGAGGCTTGAGAGGTTCTTTTGAAATTTTTAAAAATCGGGTGCCATATTTTTTTTGCACGAATACTAACTTATATAGTAGTATAAAATGCGTCATTTTGCTTAAGCCAATAAGTATTAAAACGACATCGCCTAAAGGCTCCATGACACAAGGCTTGACCCGACCATGGAGGTTCCGTGTTTTTGTTTAATGGTCTAATTACCCTACAAGCCCTTCCGCATTATTTTAATTTTACAATTAAGTTTCTTTTATTTTACCAATCGGACCCAAAATTATTTCTTTCGTTTCAATTAAGTCCTTTGGACTATTTAATGGCCAATGATGAATCTGCAGTT
Organism: Gossypium rotundifolium; assembly: GCA_025506655.1. Classification (NCBI taxonomy): domain Eukaryota; kingdom Viridiplantae; phylum Streptophyta; class Magnoliopsida; order Malvales; family Malvaceae; genus Gossypium; species Gossypium rotundifolium. The sequence continues at coordinate 116,240,300 of CP106727.1, read as the reverse complement.
TAGGAGACAGGCATAATTGCCCATTAGGTCCCTATAATTTGTAGTGCACTTTAATGTCATCCTTTTACATTTTATTTTTTAGATTTTTCATTTTGTTTATTTTTTAAACCTTTTTATTTTATGTTTTTATTTTAATATTATATTAAATTATTTTTATTATATTAAAAATTTCTATATTATTTTTTATTCGTATATTAATTTATTACTAGTATATAATTTTTATGTATAGTTTTCCTTAAGTACAAAGTATAAATAATAAATTATCACTATTTATTATTTTATTTAATTTAATTAATATATTAATTATTATTTTATAATTAAATATTATATTATATATTTTTAAATTTCTTATTATATAGTATTATAGTATATCTGTGAAACCATTTTTTTGTTTGAAAAGACTTTAAAATATGAAAATGGAGTCACCACCAATATTTTTGAAGTGTGATTGGGTCACTTATAAAACATTTTGGTCTCGAATTTTAAGAAACAGGTTCGGAGTCGATTCACAGACGAGGAAGGATTAGCACCTCATAACGCCCAAAATTGGTACCTAATTGATCAACTAATGTCCTAATATCGAAAATTTGGAAGATTTTAAAATATGATTTATTTAAAAAACTTGAATAAAAATGAGCAATCGGACCCTCCTATCTCGAGAAGTAAAATATCACGCCAGTGAGTTAGGTTACGACATTTCAAATGATACCTTCCACAACTAGAACACACAGACGGTCCGAATTTTTCATATGTGTGCTTAGCAACACATGCTTGAATTTTCATCCCTAGGGTCTTTTCATAACCCCTGACCTCGATGATTCAGACGATCCAAAATTCCTCCTATCCGGTTCCTATCCTTATCTCTGCTCATCTCACCGAGTCCTTAATCCTTCACTACCTTAGCCTTTTCGACTAACACAAAAACTCCCATTCACGATGAGGAGCTATCAACAACCTCGTGTCGTCCCTTAATCCGTCCTCGAACCGGACACATCGCTCATGCTCCGTAGCAACTACCCCTCGAGCATATCGGCTTAACCTTAAGAATTCAGCCTCGTATTCTGCTACGGACTTGTTCCCTTGAACCAGCCCTAGAAACGCCTTCCTCTGCGCATCAATATAATGAGTACCGACATACTTCTTCTGGTACGCCGCCTTAACGTACTCCCAAGTGAGATCCTCCGCCGTGGCACTATCCCGAACTGTTAGCCACCATTGATATGCCTCGTCGCGAAGCAGCATCACCATTCCTTTCACTTTCTCCTCGGTGATCGATCGAGCTCATCCATAATTTGCTCGGTTGCTTCCAACCAATATTCAGCCGTAATTGTCTTCGGGTGCCACACCGACGCCCCTAAAACACCTCAGCTCCATTAGCTCGGAGTCGCTCGGATACGGACTCCTAGCTCTCATATTTCCACTTGCTCCAGCCACCATCTCAAGAACTCGCAGGACCGCCTGCGATACAGCATCATCCCCCATCTGATCTTGCTGCTCAACACCAAAAGCTGGTGGTAGTGGCGGTGGTACCCCATTCTCAGATCCTTGACCCGACCTAACGGGTTCCGAACCACGATCATTCGCCTCGACCACGTCCCACAATGACCACGTCCTCTAGAACTCATTTCTAGCGCCTCGATTTAGTCGATTCTGAAATTTTATACATTAGAAATTTTGTTCCACTATTTATCCACGAGCAATTTTATGAAATGAAGTTTCCAAAAGTTGTTCTTCGATCAATCAAAGTTTCATTCGAGTTCACTACTCTAATTCAAAGAATCACCTTCACAATCACATTCATAATGGAGATATCTTCATTGCTCAACAAGGCCACATTCTTTCGGTGGTATCCACCACCCACATTCACTATTCAACATTTTGTCCGCTTTCTATCCTGGGGTATTTTCGCCATTTGTCCCACGAGGTAATTTGGTAATAAATCGGGTAAATTTGAAAATCACAAAAGTCATTTCGAAATTTTTTTTCCAAACTCATGGGCATTTTGAAAGAAGGATTTTCCCAAATCAAGGTTTTGCAGAAATTTCAGAAATCGGGGTTATTTTGGTAATTGGGTAATTCAGTAATTTTTCCAAACAGGGTATCTTTACCTTTTGCAAAAATAGAATTGCTATTTTTATAAAGTAAGAATATTTTAAATAAAAGTCGAGGGTAATATGAAAATTTTAGAAACCAAGGACATTTTGGTAATTTTACCAACCAGAGGCATTTTTGTAATTTTGTAATTCGGAGATATTTTGGAAAAATTTTCACAATAATCTTTTACTACAATTAAAAGGGTAATTTAGGGATTTTAAAACTAGGAATTTCATAAAACTGCATGGCTAGCCCCTTTCGGGTTTTAATTATTGAGTTTAGTCCGTGAATAAGTCCTCTTGGTTAGGTGAACCGTAGCTACGCACTGTGGGATTCGAGTAAAGAGGAGGTGAGCCGCTAGGACCGCTTAAGTACCAAGCTCTTCTTCAATACCAATCCTGACATGCGCACAATGGTTGCCACACCTTAACTCGGCGACTTACTTCACAGGTTTGTTTAATAGTCCTTAAGTCTTATGCATGTGTTTGAGTGCACTAGCCCTAGGGTTCAATAGCCCTAATGTTCTAATCTATGAGCCCAAATAAGCCCATAACAGTTCACACAAACAAATCACTTCAATAGTTAGAAGTACTTACCTGTGGACTTGAATTGGAGATCTGGTGCCATGCTAGAATAACTGAAAAATTTCTAAAAGCCCATTTTTTCAAAAGCCCATTTTGAAAACATTTTTGGGCCCTACAACCCTCAAGCCGAAGTTTTGAATCTGGCTCGATACCAATTGTAACACCCCAAACCCGACCCATTCACTACGAATCAATTTGAAATGCCATCATGAAAACGTTTGAAACAAATTTGAACTTAAGGATAAAACACGAAAATTTTGTTAAGTTTAGAAAACAAAGTTCATTAAAATTCTTAAGTAAGGTGTGGTGTTTATAAAAATATCCGATTAAAACTTTAGTATATATAGATTTAAATAAAAATCGCTTGCAAATAATTCCTCAATTGTCAATCCATAATAAAACACAATAATAAACTTAATAAGAAACACTTAAATGACTTTAAATACTTTTAGGGCCTTATTACAATAATTGAATAATCAAAGTCTTCAAGATATAAATGCTTAATTAATTAAAATATCTTTCGCATGAAAATCGCTTCAGCATGGCCACCTTTGTATCCACTCCAACCCGGTCCAAGCTTTACGCATCACCGAAAGGTTTAAAATATTGGGTGAGTCAAACCGACTCAAAGAAGTCATTTCTCATATCTCCACATATGGGCTTGGCCCATATCCACACAAATCCATACACATAAATATGCAATTATGAAGCCCATCCCAACCTAGGGTCCATCCATTACACTTACCTTGGCGGACTTCTACTCAAGGCCGTGGCTAATCCACCACCGATCACATAATGATCCACATATCTTACCTTGACGGACTTGTCAGCTCAAGGCCATGGTCGAGCCACCGATCCCATAGGGATCCCACATATCAATCACCCACGGTGATGCACACACCTATCAACCGCCAAGATGGGCACTTAGCCAACACTTCCCTTGATGAAGCACATAGCTAACATCAAGCGCTAATGTAGCACGAGGCTAGCATTAGACCACGTAAATAATGATGTACACCTTTTCCTTCAATTTTAACATCCCAAGTCCCATGCATATATGTGTATCATGTCGATAAACAATCGAGTAAATATTTATCACATGCTCACCACAAATATCACACATATATCATAGGCAAAATAGAGCACTAACCGATTAATCGATTACCCACTACGGTATCCACCATCTTAGCCATTATTTCCGCTAACATATACATCATAATCAAACATACTTAAAACATACAATAACAGGAGAATAGTGCGATAACTACGCTTTTGATTAGCACAATTGACTAAATCCAAACCCACGCCTAACGATTTGCACCTTTGCGATTGTAGAACTCCTTCCTACACCACCTAAGTCGAATCGGCTAACATTATATACCAAAATGGCCTATGGCCGAAAATCACTATCGCTTTACCTTACGGATCTAAATCCCAAACCGCCCTTGTAGTCGACAACTACTAGATCCCGAAGAAAACCTTCCAAATTTTGGCCATGGAATTCTAAAGGAGTTAGATTCCTATATTTCGGCTAAAGAGAGATTGAAAAGAAAATAATAGTTGATCTTACCTTTTTGGATGAAATCGGCAACACCCTTCTGTCACAACAAAGATTTGGCTTTGGCAAAATTTTGGCTTTTGGTGCTATGAAGAATTCGGCTAGGTTGGATTGTGTTTTGGTTTTGAATAAAAGAGAGAGGAGGCTAGGAATTTGGCTAGACAAAAGAAAAGAGAAGAGAAGAGAAGAGAAGAGAAGAGAACCCAAGAATTTCAGAGAGAGAGAAGAGAAGGAAGAAAATTAATGAGTAGCCCTCCTTCCTTCCTTTTATAGACTAAATTATCATCTAAGGAATCCTTACTTGGCCACCACTCTTCTATTTGATAGCTTTATCCTTTAATTATCATAAAATAAAAGAGTTTAATCCAACCTTTATCTCATGGGAATAATGATAAATAAATCCCTTTATTTATCTCTTTAAAAATACTTAAGATAAATCATCATTTATCCCTATTTAGCAATTTTAAAGAGAATAAAACTCCCTTTTAAGAGCCTTGTTGACGTCCACCTCTGCTTCTAGAAGCAAAAATAAAACTTCTTTTATTTCCTTCCCATGTGACTCGAACTCAGGCTCAACACCCTTGCATGTGGCGCCATTTCCAGAGGCCCTAAGTGGCATCTTCAGGCCACTTTTCCAAGCCTGTTTGTGTGTCAAATTTCACATACTTTTTCTCTTAAGGCCACCTTGCCTTAAATTCCCCTTCTAACTTAAAATTTCAAAAATTTCCAATGCATCCCACTTTTAATCCTAGAGTTTTAACAACCTTTAAAACATCACCAACCACACTTAAAGCCTATTAACACTTGAGTTATGCTCCAAACGCACAACCCCTAATCTAGGATGTTACATACAAACCCGTTACACTCTGGCCCGAATTGTAAAACACCACCAGACCCAATCCGTTACAAACCCACTAACCCAGACCTAAATGGGCTACCCTACCCAGGACCCAAGCTCTCATGGCCCAAAAAAGCCTAAAAACTAAACAAGTTTTAGAGACCTAGGGTTTTTAAGGAAACCCTAGGCGCCACAACACCCAGCCCCTTACGCCGCAATCAGCTTCTCGCGCCTATGCTAGCCTTCGGTTGCACCGCAATCCGTGCGTGAATCTCGCACAACCGCTGAGACCTTCGTCGATCTCCTGCACAAACAAGGAAAAACAACAGTAAAATATAGACAAGATATTTTTTTCCTTTTTTATTTTTTCGTTTTGAGGGTTATAAAAATCTGTAAAAAGGGGGGGACACAGAGAGAATACAAAAAATATTCACAAAATCTAGAGAAATAAAATACATAAATTTTATCGCAGAGGTGATTTTTAATATTTCATTCTGTTTTATTTTTTATTTTCTATACATTTGTGCATATAAATATTGTTTTAAAAAATAAAAGGGAGGGGGTTTACCTTTCGATGGTATTGAAAAATTGAGGTTTGGCCTCCGGCCACCCTTCGCAGTGGCGCGTATAGCGCGTAGGGCGCGTGGCTTAGGTCCGATACCAGAAACCAGGCATGGGGGAAGGGAGGCTTGAGAGGTTCTTTTGAATTTTTTAAAAATCGGGGTGCCATATATTTTTTGCCTGAATACTAACTTATATAGTAGTATAAAATGACGTCATTTTTGCTTAAGCCAATAAGTATTAAAACGAAATTGTCTAAAGGCCTGTGACCTGCGCGTTGACCCGACCCGGGAGGTTCTGCGTGTTTTTGTTTAATGGTCTAATTACCCTACAAGCCCTTCCGCATTATTTTAATTTTACAATTAAGTTTCTTTTTATTTTACCAATCGGACCCAAAATTATTTCTTTCGTTTCAATTAAGTCCTTTGGACTATTTAATGGCCAATGACAGAACGGCGCCGTTTAGGAGACAGGGCATAATTGCCCATTAGGTCCCTATAATTTGTAGTGCACTTTAATGTCATCCTTTTACATTTTATTTTTTTAGATTTTTCATTTTGTTTATTTTTTTAAAACCTTTTTATTTTATGTTTTTTATTTTAATATTATATTAAATTATTTTTATTATATTAAAAAATTTCTATATTATTTTTTATTCGTATATTAATTTATTACTAGTATATAATTTTTATGTATAGTTTTCCTTAAATACAAAGTATAAATAATAAATTATCACTATTTATTATTTTATTTAATTTAATTAATATATTAATTATTATTTTATAATTAAATATTATATTATATATTTTTAAATTTCTTATTATATAGTATTATAGTATATCTGTCGAAACCATTTTTTTTGTTTGAAAACGGGTCGACTTTAAAATATGAAAATGGAGTCACCACCAATCTTTTTTGAAGTGTGATTGGGTCACTTATAAAACATCTTGGTCTACGAATTTTAAGAAAACGGGTTCGGGAGTCAGTTACGGACGAGGAAGGATTAGCACCCTCGTAACGCCCAAAATTGGTACCTAATTGATCAACTAATGTCCTAATATCGAAAATTTGGAAGATTTTAAAATATGATTTATTTAAAAAAAACTTGAATAAAAATGAGCAATCGGACCCTCCTATCTCGAGGAAGTAAAATATCACGCCCAGTGAGTTAGGGTACGACATTTCAAATGTAACATCCTGAACTAGGGGCTGTTTGCAATTTGATTATTTTTCCCATGTGTGTGCTTGAAGAAATATATATGCTTGAATGCTTGACATATTCTAGGGTCTAGTCATAACCCCGGGCTAGGTCTGACTTAGGGATGAAATATCTTTTTAGTGCTTAAGAGGAGGGAGCTAGATGAGATAGGGGTGAAGAGAAAATTTCGGGAGAAGCATGACACAAGGAGCTGGTTGGAAGAAGTGGCGTTGGGCAACCTTAAGGGCTGGAAGTGACGCCTGGCGCAGGTCTTGGGTTCGAGCTGCTAGAGTGGCGTTTGGAGTTTTAATTTTTGTGTTAGGTTTAAGGTGATGGGCTAGGAAGGCCTTAAAAATAAAAAGGTGGGGATTTTGGACATGAAAGTCGGATTGGTAAAGTGGCATAGGGCCTTGGTGAATGCCACCCAAGCAAGGGGGAGGAGGACTCGAGCTCGAGTCATGGTGATAGCATAGGGGTTTTTCTTTTATTTTTGCAAGTTGGCGCCATGGAGGGAAGTGTTGGATGGCAATTGGGACTTTGGAAGGATAGGGATAAACATCAATTTTTTTTTATTTTATTTGAAGAAGAGATTAGATAAAATTTATCAAAAGGGTGAGAGTTGGCCGTATAGTGGATTGTGGGCAAGAGGGCTATCGATTTTAGGGAGTTCTTAGTAGGGCCGAATGCCTTAGACTCATTTGTTGACTATTTTTCTTCTTTTCTCTCAAATAGAGAGCCAAAATTTCCATCACCTTCATCTCCCTCTTTTCCCTTTGAAGCTTTGAAGCCGAAATCACCTCCCTAATCTTGTTTTTCTTCTCTCCTCTTCACCATATTTTGTGCCGAAACCTCCAAGCTTTCCTTTTGTCTTGCTTTGGCCGAATAGCAAGGGAGCACAGATTCTTTTCGGGATTTTTTCTTCAAATCGGTCAGTAAGGGGTAAGTGGACATGGCCGAATGACTTTTGTTTGAATTATGGTTATGGCCGAATGGCCTATGACTCATATTAATATGGTTAAACCGATTGTAGGGGAGGCCATAGCCGATTGAAGGAAGCTTTCGGGATTTGATTCTCCAAGGTAAGGTGGTAAGCCTATATGGTATTCGGCCATAGGCCACTTTCCATAGACTTGCTTATAGCCGATTTTAACAAAGCGACATATAGGGATTTTGACAGTTTCAGAGGATAGGAGTGGCTTTTCGGGATTTCGTTTTGCTTTGGTAAGTGATGATGAGATTCGGACTTGGGCCATATTTTGGTTATGAACGCGATTAATCCTTTGGGATCATTAGTTTAGCCGAATGGCTATTAGATCTAAGAGTTTATGTGTTGGTCGATTGTAGGGGGAAGCAACCTCTCGGATTTCGCTAGTATATTCGGGATTTGCTAGTCTCACGAGTAGACAGGTGTGTAAAACTCTTTACACACTTTATTAGTTAGCATTGCTATTACATTGCCTTTTAATCATTTTGGTAGTGATTTGCTTGTGGACATGAGCATGGATTCCGGGTAAGTCCCCTGTTACGTGATCTATGATGTATGTTTGTGTATGCCATCATATGCTGTTGAATGCTATGCTATACATAAATGCATGATATATGGGATTATGATATTTGTTATGTAAGCATGATGATGGTGGGATTGATGAGAGGAGGGGGATGATCTCTATGGACTGTCACCAGTGGTTTTGACCACAAGATGGGTTGGCCCCATCAGTTTAATTGTGACTTCGGTCACTAGTGGTTTTGACCACACCTTGATATAAATTGTGACTAAGTCTCAGTGGTTTGGTACCACCAGTGGTTTTGACCACATATTGATAATTGTGACTTATGGTCATCAGTGGTTTTGACCACACGATGGGTTGGCCCCATCACTTGATTTGTGACTCTAGTCACTAGTGGTTTTGACCACCAGTGGTTTTGACCACACGGGGTAGTTAAAGGAGTACGGATGGTTAGTTGGGTTGCATGTTTGCATGTCTATTAATAATTTGTGTATGAGTTGCACTTCCGGATGGGGGATTTATACACTGAGTCTTGGTGACTCACCCCTTCCCATAATATCTTGCAGATGAGTAGATCGCAGAGATGGAGCCGGAGAGGACTCGAGGCGGCCACGCTTGTTCTTTGGATTTGGAATTTTAATTGATTCAGTTTAAGTTTATTTATTTTCTAAATTTTTAATTTGGGTTGTAATAAGGCCGCTAGTTTATTATTTTGGATGTTTACATAGTTGTTTTTACTTTACTTATACTATATTACAAATGAAATTATAAAATGTTAAGTGAATCGGTTAAAAGTAGCATTTTCAAATTAAGTAACTTTTACGAGTTTTCAAAGATGTTACCATCGGGTAGCAAAATTCACCCAGTTAACAATAACTCTAATGACTTTAAAATTTTAAATGACCAAATATTTTCAAAGGGTTTCAACACAACCATGTTTATAAAAAAAAAAAAAAAACAATCCCTCCTGAGTTTTATCAAACACTGTTTTATAACCTTAATAAAGATTTTCAAATTTTCACCGAAAATCAAAATCTTTCAAAACATTTTTACTCCGTGACATACCAGATCCGGCCGGGGCTCATGGGTCTGGTTTAGGTGTTACATTTTGGTATCGAGCCCAGTTCAAAACTTCATTGTGGGGCCCAGGGGCCAAAACATTTTGTAGGCCTTTGTGAGTTATTATGAAATGGTTTTCAGTCTGAACAGCATGGCATCGAGTCCCCGGCACCTATCCGCCCAGGTAAGTACCTCTGACTGTTCTGTGAATACTTGATAAGGGTAAAATTATAAAATGCCCTTGGTTTATGAAATTTCCAAAATACCCACAGTTTTAATCAAAATTTTCATTACATATAAAGTGCCCAAAAACCTTAATTTGCAAAATATCGAAAATATCATGATTTTGGAAAATTACGAAATTGCCCCTAACCAACAAAATTACCAAAATGACCTTGATTTTCAAAATTTTTGCAACACTATCAACTTGGAAAACAAATTCTCAAAAAGAACCCTCAAAGTTTTGCAACATTTGGAAATATCCCAAATTAGCAAACTTTACAAAGTTACCCTGATTTATTACCAAAATGCCCCTGAGCTTCAAAATCACCAAAATACCTCAATTTCAAAAATTTTTCAAAATACCCCAGGAATTTAAAAGTTCCAAATTACTTTTTGGACAAAATCATTCAAGAACTTCTATTTTTGAAAATTTACAAAAATACCCCTGTTGGTTAAAATTACGAAAAAACCCCGGGTAGTGAAATGACGAAAATGCTCCTACACGCTAGTTATGGTTTGTGAATGTTGTTTGTGTGATGGATGTACTTAGAACTAGGAGATAAGTCCTGAAATCGAACTATAGGTAGATTCGATTTGAAAGAATCACTTCAAAAAATTAATTCCATAAAATTTCTCGGTAAACAAAGGATCAGATTAATAATGCATAAAATTCTTAATCGATAAATCGCGAACAAGAAGAATGAGTACAAGAGGTCATGGACGTCCGCCGCGTGGCCGTGGTAGGGGTAGGATGACCTTGTCAGAGCCAGCAGGGTCTGGTCATGGGTCTGGAAATAAGATGTCGGATCTGCTTGGCGTAAAACCGAAGTTTCGAGGATCGGGGCCGGTGGTAACGATGTAGTATCCCAAGCTGTACTACGAGTATTGAAACGAGTTGTCGAGGCAGGCGCAGGTGTAGGAGCCCGTAAATTCGTGGTTGAACGACTCCGGGCTAACAGAGCGTAAGTGTTCGAAGGAGTTTCGAGTGGCACCCAGTCTTGTGAGTATTGGTTGGAATCAACCGAGAGGATCATGGGTGACCTGGATTTTACAGCTGAGGAGAAGTTGAAGGGTATAATCTCTCTGCTTCGGGATGAGTCATATCAGTGGTGGCTCACCGTAAGGGATGGAGCAATAGCTGAGGACCTCACATGGGAGTTCTTTAAGGCTGCCTACCAAAAGAAGTATATAAGAACTAGCTACGTGGATGCGCAGCGGAAGGCTTTCTTGAACCTGGTTCAGGGTAATAAGACAGTGGCAAAGTATGAGGCCGAATTTCTCCGGTTGAACAGGTATGCTCATGGTATTGTGGGTACCGAGCATGAACGCTATGTCGATTCGAGGATGGGTCGCGAGATGAGCCGAGGATGATCATAGCTCCACAAGAGGAACGGAGTTCACGTCCCTAGTGGAGAAGTCTAAGGTTGTCAAGGGTAAGACAATGGTTAGACGGAAATCGGGATAGGAGTTGAAATAAGAGGAGCTCCGATCTTCAAAGTTTTCGTAATCAGAGAAGAGGACGAGGTATGGTGGGTCGGATCAAGTTGCTAGGCTCACCGCTGCTGCTAATCCTCAATGGCCGCCACGGTGTGCTCGGTGTGGGAAGTCTCACATGGAGGAGTGTTGGAATAGTAATCGAGGATGTTTTAAATGTGGGTCCATGGAACATCGAGTTAGATATTATCCGAAAAAGGCAGCTAGGCTGAGGTTAGAGGGTCAGAATCGTGCACCGAATAGAAGGGATAACCAACAGCCACCGAGAGGTCGGGGTGTAAGAAGAGGAGGTAATGGTGTCGGCAGAGGTCGTGGGGCACCGAGGGGAGGTACCGGTGGTACTGAGGCTAGGCAACCTGGTTTGGTCTATGCCGCGAGGCGTCAGGAGGAGGGCGACGCACCGGACATTATAACCGGTATGTTTTTGATCTTTGGAGTACCCTATAGTACCTTAATTGACATTGGCTCAACCCACTCATATATTGCTAGTAGCGTAGTGGAAACTCTGCACTTAGACTTTGAGCTTACTTCTAGGAAGATGACTGTATTAAGCCCTCTAGGTCACTCTGTAGAAGTAAGTAAACTCTATAGGAATGTACCCCTAGAACTCCAAGGGGTTGTGTTCTTGGCTGACTTGATGGAACTATCGTTTCGGGAGTTCGATCTAATCCTCGGAATGGATTGGCTAGTAAAGTATCAAGCTAGCCTGGATTGCGCGGCTAAGCGCATGGTATTAAAGACCGTGGAAGGTGATGAGGTGGTGATGATAGGTAAAAGGAGAGATTACTTATCTAATCTGGTTTCTGCGTTGAAGACGGAAAAGATGGTTAGAAAAGGTTGTGAAGCATATGTAGTGCATGTCTGTGCTTTTGAAGCTAAGGGTGCAGCTATGAGAGATGTCCGGACCGTAAGGGATTATGTTGATGTGTTTCTAGAGGAACTCCCGGGTCTACCTCCGGACTATGAGGTTGAATTTAGTATAGATTTGTTACCCAAAATCGCGCCAATATCTATAGCTCCGTATCGAATGGCACCGAAATAATTGGTAGAGTTGAAGGCTCAGATCCAGGAATTATTGGATAGAGGGTTCATCCGACCAAGTGTATCGCCTTGGGGAGCTCTAGTACTTTTTGTCAAGAAGAAGGATGGAACAATGAGGATGTGCATAGACTATCGATAGCTGAATAAGCTGACAATAAAGAACAGGTACCTTTTGCCTAGGATTGATGATTTGTTCGATCAGCTCAAGGGTGCATCGGTGTTCTCTAAGATTGACCTTAGGTCAGGGTACCATCAGCTTAAGGTGAAAGAGGCTGATATCCACAAGACGGCATTCCATACTCGGTATGGGCACTACGAGTTTTTGGTAATGCCATTTGGGTTGACGAATGCACCAGCCGCGTTTATGGACATGATGAACCGGGTTTTCCAACCCTATCTGGATCGGTTTGTCGTGGTATTCATAGATGACATTTTGGTGTACTCGAAGTCTGAGGAAGAGTATGACACACATCTTCATGTGGTTCGCAAGTTCTAAGGAGAAAAGCAGCTTGTACGCCAAATTTAGCAAGTGTGAGTTTTGGCTTAAGGAGGTAACTTTTCTAGGCATGTTGTTTCAAATGAGGAATCGTGGTGGATCCCGTAAGATTGAAGCAAGATTGGAATGGAAACCACCGAGGTTGGTTATGGAAATCAAGTTTTCTGAGGTTGACAGGATATTATAGAAGATTCGTGGAAAATTTCTCTTTAATCGCAGCACTGTTGACCAAGCTGCTAAGGAAAGGAGTTCCGTTTGTGTGGTCTGAGAAGCAGCAAGAGAGTTTCGATAAGTTGAAGAGGATCTTGACAGAAGCACTAGTCTTGATTTAGCTTGAGGTAGGAAAGGAATTCACTGTGTATTGTGATACATAACATACTGGTTTAGGGTGTGTGCTGATGCAAGAAGGGAAGGTGGTCGCTTATGCATCACGATAGTTGAGGCCTCACGAATCTAACTATCCGACACATGATTTGGAATTGGCTGCTATGGTTTTTGCCTTGAAGATTTGGAGGCACTATCTCAGATGGGGAGAAGTCGAGTAGTGTACACGATCACAAGAGTCTCAAGTACCTCTTGACTCAAAAGATTTAAATCGAGGCGTGGAGGTGGATTGAGTTGTTGAAGGACTACGATCGCTCAATCAAATACCATCCGGGTAAGGCTAATGTGGTAGTCGATGCATTGAGCCGAAGGTGGTAGCAGATTTATGAGCAATGTTTGCTCACCTAAGTCTCTATGAGGATGGGAGCCTTTTGGCGAGTTGCAAGTGAAGCCATCTTGGATTGATGAGGTCAAAGAAAGGCAGATAACCGATAAAGTTCTCGAGTACTCGGAGGTTGCAAGTACAGAGCGTGAAGTCAAGGGTTCAAATTTTAGGTAGTGATGGAGTGTTGTATTTTCAAGGAGAGTATGTATGCCTAAGGATAATGATTTGAGGCAAGAAATTCTTAAAGAAGCTCATAGTAGTCCGACGCTATGCACCCGGAAGTAGCAAGATGTATCGGATTTAAGGGAGCTTTTGGTGGTCGGGTCTTAAGCGGAAGTAACCGAGTTAGTGGGCAAGTGTCCGGCATGCCGACAAGTTAAGTGAGCATCAATTGCCATCGTGGTTGTTACAATAGGTAGAAGATCCCACAAAGGAAGTGGAAGGAGATTACTATGGATTTCGTAAGTGGGCTTCCCTCACGCCCAAAGAAGAAAGATGCGCTTTGGGTGATAGTGGACCGTTGACCAAGTCGGCCCATTTCATACTAGTAAGGGTTGACTACTCGCTTCAAAGGTTAGCCAAGTCAGATATAGCGTAGATAGTGTGGTTGCATGGAGTATCGGTGTCCATTATCTCGGATCGGGATCCTCGGTTCACGCCGAGATTCGAAAGGCTTTACATCGTGAGTTAGGCACGGTTGAATTTCAGACGGCTTTTCATCCGCAGTCCGATGGACAATCTGAGAGGGTAATCCAAGTGTTGAAAGACATGTTAAGGGCCGTGTTTTGGACTTCCGTGGCGGTTGGGAGGAGTACCTACCTTTGTAATTCGCTTATAACAATAGTTATCAGTTTAGTATTCGATGGCACCATATGAGGCTATTTGATGGTCAAAATGCCGACTCCCATGTGTTGGACAGAGCTGGGGAACGCGGATGTTGGGTCCGGAGTTAGTGGCGAGATGAAGATAAGGTCGAGTAATTCGGGCTCGTCTTAAGGAGGCATCGGACAGGCAGAAGTCCTACGCGGATCTTAAGCGCAGAGAGGTTGAATATGCAGTGGGTGATAAGGTCTTCTTGAAGGTATCACCTTGGAAGAAGGTGCTGAGGTTTGGCCGGAAGGGCAAGCTAAGCCCTAGGTTCATTGGGCCGTACAAGGTGTTGAAACGTGTGGGACCGGTAGCTTACCAGCTTGAGTTACCGGCAGAATTGAGCTAGATCCATGACGTCTTCCATGTTTCGATGCTGAGGCGCTATCGGTCAGATCCATCACACGTAGTACCGATTGCAAAAATTGAGGTGAACGCGGACTTGTCTTTTGAGGAGGAGCCGGTATAGATTTTGGATCGAGATGTTAAAGTTCTGAGGAGGAAGTCGGTACCTTTGGTAAAAGTGCTGTGGTGAAACCATGGTACGGAGGAGGCCACATGGGAACCCGAGGATGTGATGTGGCAACAATACCCTCAACTCTTCTGATCCAGGTAATTTCAAGGCCAAAATTATTTTTAAGGGGTAGAATCAGAACATCCCTAACTAGGGGTCATTTGCAATTTAATTATTTTTCCCATGTGTACTTGAAGAAATATGGATGCTTGAATGCTTGACATATTCTAAGGTCTAGTCATAACCCCGGGCTAGGTCTGACTTAGGGCTGAAATATCTTTTTAGTGTTTAAGAGGAGAGAGCTAGGTGAGATAGGGGTGAAGAGAAAATTTTGGGAGAAGCATGACACAAGGAGCTGGTTGGAAGAAGTGGCGTTAGGCAACCTTAAGGGCTGGAAGTGACGCATGGTGCAGGTCTTGGGTTTGAGCTGCTAGAGTGGCGTTTGGAGTTTTAATTTTTGCGTTAGGTTTAAGGTGATGGGCTAGGAAGGCCTTAAAAATAAAAAGGTAGGGATTTTGGACATGAAAGTCGGATTGGTAAAGTGGCATAGGGCCTTGGTGAATGCCACCCAAGCAAGGGGGAGGAGGACTCGAGTTCGAGTCATGGTGATAGCACAGGGGTTTTTCTTTTATTTTTGCAAGTTAGCGCCATGGAGAGGGAAGTGTTGGACGGCAATTGGGACTTTGGAAGGATAGGGATAAACATCATTTTTTTTTTCTATTTTATTTGAAGAAGAGATTAGATAAAATTTATCAAAAGGGGTGAGAGTTGGCCGTATAGTGGATTGTGGGCAAGAGGGCTATTGGTTTTAGGGAGTTCTTAGTAGGGCCGAATGCCGTAGACTCATTTGTTGATTGTTTTTCTTCTTTTCTCTCAAATAGCTAGCCAAAATTTCCATCACCTTCATATCCCTCTTTTCCCTTTGAAGCTTTAAAGCCGAAATCACCACCCTCATCTTGTTTTTCTTCTCTCCTCTTCACCATATTTTGTGCCAAACCTCCAAGCTTTCCTTTTGTCTTGCTTTGGCGAATAGCAAGAGAGCATGATTCTTTTCGGATTTCTTCTTCAAATCGGTCGATAAGGGGTAAGTGGACATGGCTGAATGACTTTTGTTTGAATTATGGTTATGGCCGAATGGCCTATGACTCATATTAATGTGATTAAACCGATTGTAGGGAGGCCATAGCCGATTGAAGGAAGCTTTCGGGATTTGATTCTCCAAGGTAAGGTGGTAAGCCTATATGGTATTCGGCCATAGGCCACTTTCCATAGACTTGCTTATAGCCAATTTTAACAAAGTGACATATAGGGATTTTGACAGTTTCAGAGGATAGGAGTGGCTTTCCGGGATTTCGTTTTGCTTTGGTAAGTGATGATGAGATTCGGCCTAGGGCCATATTTTGGTTATGAACGCGATTAGTCCTTTGGGATCATTAGTTTAGCCGAATGGCTATTAGATCTAAGAGTTTATGTGTTGGCCAATTGTAGGGGGAAGCAACCTCTCGGGATTTCGCTAGTATATTCGGGATTTGCTAGTCTCACAAGTAGACAGGTGTGTAAAACTCTTTACACACTTTATTAGTTAGCATTGCTATTACGTTGCCTTTTAATCATTGTGGTAGTGATTTGCTTGTGGACATGAGCATGGATTTCGGGTAAGTCCCCTATTACGTGATCTATGATGTATGTTTGTGTATGCCATCATATGCTGTTGAATGCTATGCTATACATAAATGCATGATATATGGGATTATGATATTTGTTATGTAAGCATGATGATGGTGGGATTGATGAGAGGAGGGGGGATGATCTCTATGGACTGTCACCAGTGGTTTTGACCACAAGATGGGTTGGCCCCATCAGTTTAATTGTGACTTCGATCACCAGTGGTTTTGACCACACCTTGTTATAAATTGTGACTAAGTCCCAATGGTTTGGTACCACCAGTGGTTTTGACCACATATTGATAATTGTGACTTATGGTTATCAGTGGTTTTGACCACACGATGGGTTGGCCCCATCACTTGATTTGTGACTTTAGTCACCAGTGGTTTTGACCACCAGTGGTTTTGACCACACGGGGTAGTTAAAGGAGTACGGATGGTTAGTTGGGTTGCATGTTTGCATGTCTATTAATAATTTGTATATGAGTTGCACTTTCGGGTGGGGGATTTATACACTGAGTCTTGGTGACTCACCCCTTCCCATAATATCTTGCAGATGAGTAGATCGCGGAGATGGAGCCGGAGAGGACTCGAGGCGGCCACGCTTGTTCTTTGGATTTGGAATTTTAATTGATTCAGTTTAAGTTTATTTATTTTCTAAATTTTTAATTTGGGTTGTAATAAGGCCGCTAGTTTATTATTTTGGATGTTTACATAGTTGTTTTTACTTTACTTATACTATATTACAAATGAAATTATAAAATGTTAAGTGAATTGGTTAAAAGCAACATTTTCAAATTAAGTAACTTTTACGAGTTTTCAAAGATGTTACCATCGGGTAGCAAAATTCACCCAGTTAACAATAACTCTGATGACTTTAAAATTTTAAATGACCAAATATTTTCAAAGGGTTTCAACACAACCATGTTTATAAAAAAAAAACAATCCCTCCTGAGTTTTATCAAACACTATTTTATAACCTTAATAGTATTTTCAAATTTTCACCAGAAAATCAAAATCTTTCAAAACGTTTTTACTCCGTGACATACCAGATCCGGTCATGGCTCATGGGCCAGGTTTGGGGTGTTACATCAAATCCACCAAAATTGAGCTTGTCCTTTGACTTTCAAAATTGATGAATTTAAATTTAAGAAGGATACTTGATTATTTGGTGTCTAATGAAAAATTGGAACCTAGTAAGTTAGGGCTAGATTTCCCAAAATACCAAACATGGAATATTGCCTTTATTTTTTGAAATCCTTATCTCGAGATAACAAAACGTCCCATCCAGTGAGTTAGACACGACGATTTTGAATTCTCGAGAATAAGTTTTTTTATTCAACTTTTAAAAAGAAAGTATAGGTTCGTTAGACTCGGAAAGAGAAATCGAAACCCAGTAAGTTAGGGTACGACTCCTTTAGAACCTTAGAACACGAAGGGTTTGCTTATTTTGAAACGAAAACTGTAATGTATCGAATAAAATATGATATGATAAATTGTGAAACGAGTTGCTATGCTAGTTTGTATACCAACATTACGGTGGTCGAATATAAATAACAATAATAAAGGTAGAAATAAAATACGATAAAAAAGCAATATAAACAAAAAAATGAAATAAAAGAAAATAGTAATGAAAATGCAATGATAATGTTGATAATAAAATAAAAATAAAATAAAAATAATAAATATAATTATAAGAATAATAATATATATAAAATGGTGATAGTAGTAAAATAATAGTAGTAAAACATATTAGTAATAGAATAGTATAATAATAAATATAATAAACATAAGAAATAGTAATGGTAAGTGTAATAAAAATAATACTAATAAAATTAATGAATATAATAATAAAAAGGGATAATTATAATATTAAAATACTAAGTATAATAATAAAATAACAATAATAATAAGCAAAATAAAAATATTAATAAGAAAATAATAGCAACAATAGTAAAATGATAGTGTTAATATATAGTAGTAGTAAAAACAAAAGTAAAGTTAATGGTAAATATAGTAATAATAAAAGTAATAATAATATAAAAAGGAAGTATAATTTAAAATAAATAATTTGTAAACAAATCAAAAATAGGGATTAAATTGAATCGAAAATAGAAGATTTGGGGCCAAATTTAAAATAAATGAAGACAAAGGAGTAAATTGAAACACACGCGCAACCTAGAGGGACCAAAATGGAAATAAATCCCACCTTTCTGAACATAGCGTTCGACTGAGGACCAAATTGAAATAGGGAGAGAACTTTTGGGCCAACTTGAAAATAAAATAAAACCGCCGAACTTTAAAAATAGAGGGCTAATGCTAATTAGCCCTCCTTAAAATGCGCTGGATCCTTCTCACGGAGCGGGTCGGTCATGGTCGAGGCCCAAAATGACGTCGTTTTGGCCCCTGGCCCCAATGCTCAAAACGGCGCCATATTGTTCTTCCATATAAACCAAAAAATTTTCTTTAAACATTCATTTTTCTCTTTTCCCTTCAAAAAAAAAAAAAGTTGTTAGAAAATGAAGAAAAAAAGGGAAAAAAATAATAATAAAAGAACACCTTCTTCTTGATATTGATCTCTGTTTTCTTGTAAAGGTGTGCTCTATTGCCTTCTTTCTTATGTAAATCGTATACAAAAAAAGAGAGAGACTTATTCAGATTTCTACAGTGGCTTTTATAGCCTAAAATCCCCCCAAAATCCCGAATTCAACCCGCTACTGTTGTTGGGTTTTCGCCTTTTTTGTAGGTGCACATGGAGACGTGGAGGCACCTGCTATGGGAAGGAGTCAGGCAAGATGGGGAACGGCCTTCTCAAGCGAGACGTGCGATGCGAGGACTCGTTGTGGCTGCTAACAGCGCATGAAGACCCTAGAAGGCTAGGGTTTCCCGTTTGTTAAAAAGATTTGGGCCGTTTGGGCCTTTCAAACATTGGATTGAGTTTTGGGCCATTGTAAAGGGACTAATTTAACGGACTTTTTTTATTTTCCTGGTCTTGGTTAATGGGTATTGGGCCCCGGGTTTTAAATTGGGCCTTACAATATTAAATTGGGCCTTACAATATCATACCTATTTGTTGAAATTTTATTTTGTATAAAATCTATTTATATTATATAACATGTTTTATTATTTATATTATTTATTACATATGTTTTTTCATGATTAATATATTATATATATGTTTTTATTTAAAGTTATAAATTATTTATTTATTTCAAAATGTATTTTATTTATTATCTCAAAATATATATATTATGTTTTTATTTTGCAATATTTATTTATTATTTGGTATATGTCATTGCATGAAAAGTTTAATCTTGCATGAGAAGTTTTCATTTATTTTGTAGTTCTTTGTATTATTTTATTATTTATTGATTTATATTTGTCCATACTTTTCATTTATTTACGATTGCTTTAGTGTAGATATTGTTATTAGTCGATTTTATATTGCCTATATCAAATGTTAGTATGTCATGATTGTTTTTGGTATTTATGCTTGATGATGTACTAATGCGATATTCTCACATGGATCATCGTTTAGAATAAAATACATTTTGCAAAATTACTATATTTTATCTAAAAGTTTTAAAATAAGGCAATGTTTGGTATTTAGAAATTCGGGAAATAGTGCCCTAACGTGCTGGGTTTTGATTTTCCGTTTGACTAAATAACTAAATATCATTTTTAATAAAATTTTGTAAACCATGAGATGATTTTAGTTACAAGGGTTTAAAAATATCATGTCCTAATGTGCTGGATGTGATGTTTGTATTCTTTCGAAACAAAGAAATCTCAAATTGTTTAAGGTTTTTTTAAGAAATCATATTTAAAATTCTTTCAAATTTTCAGCATTAGGACATGATTTTATCGATTAGGTACCAATTTTTGGGCGTTATGAGGGTGCTAATCCTTCCTCATACGTAACCGACTCCCGAACCCATTTTCTTGTATTTCGTAGACCAAAATCAAATGTTTTAAAATAAAACATTTTACAAGGTGATCGAATCACACCTAAGAAAAAAGGGATTGGTGGCGACTTTTCGTTTTTTTAAAGTCGATCCCCATTCTAAAACTTAAAAATGGTTTCGACAGAGAGGATTGCCAGCAACAATTATCAATGGCTAACCAATCAAGCAGCGTCAGGAAGACGAGTTGCTGGAATACATGAAGTAGAGGCTCTTACTTCACTCGCATCTCAAGTATCATCAATATTCTCAATGTTAAAAAATCTTACTACTAATGGGTTTAATAGTTTTGCAGCACAGCCACCGAATCAATTTGAAAATGTAGCATGTGTCTATTGTGGGGAAGAACATATGTTTGAAGAATGTCCATCGAACCCAAAATTCGTATATTATATGGGTAACCAGAACCAAAATCGAGGAAGGCAAGGACTGCAATCCAATTTCTATAACCCATCATGGTGAAACCACCCAAATTTTTCCTAAAGTAACCAAGAGGTTGGAACCAGTAACCCTTACGCCCAACCTAGATTGACCTAGCCACCTAGTTTTCGCCAACAAGTTCAAAAACCAACCCAAGTTGAACCATCCAATGGCTTAGAAAATTTGTTAAAGGCATAAATGGCGAAGAATGATGGCTTAATTCAAAGCCAAGTAGCTACATTGAAAAATCTAGAAAACCAAATAGGCCAGCTAGCAACTGAACTTAGGAACCGACCACAAGGTGCTTTACCTAGTGATACGAAGAATCCGAGGAATCCAGGGAAGGAGCATTGTAAAGCGTTGACATTGAGGAGCGAAAAGACTTTAGAGCCCAATTTTGTCGAAGTTGAGAAGGAGCCAGCTGACACTCAAGACTCAGAGAAAGTTCAACCGAGTGTTGAAATTCCAGTTTCACAGTAACTCCGTTAGATGCAGAATCACCATAAAAGATGAATCAACCAGTTCTAGTAATGAAACCTCCACCACCTTAACCTCAAAGACTTCAAAAGCAGAAGCAGGAAATTTAATTCAAGAAGTTTTTAGACGTACTCAAGCAACTTCATATTAACATCCCGTTGGCTGAAGAACTCGAACAAATGTCGAACTACATCAAATTCATGAAAGATATCCTGTCTAAAAAACAAAAACTTGGAGAATTTGAGACGGTAGCCTTGACAAAGGAATACAGTGCATATCTTCATAACAAACTATCCCCAAAATTGATGATCCTGGATGTTTTACCATACCTTGCAACATTGGAGCAACATATTGTGGTAAGGCACTATGTGACTTGGGTGCGAGTATCAACTTGATGGTTATGTCAATATTTAGGAAGTTAGGGATAGGTAAAGTTAGATCGACCACGATTACACTTAAATTAGCAGATCAATCTTTAGCACATCCAGAAGGAAAAATTGAGGACGTATTGGTACGTGTAGAAAAATTTACCTTTCCTGTTGACTTTGTGATTCTAGACTCTGAAGCAGACAAATAGGTGCCAATCATCCTAGGCAGACTGTTTTAGTAATCGGAAGGACCCTTATTGATGTGCAGAAGGGCGAGCTTACTATGTGTGTTCAGGATGATCAGGTAACATTTAACATTTTTAAGTCTATGTGATTTCCTGACACAATTGATGATTGTTCTACAGTGTCCAATTTAGAGGATTTAATCGTGGAGAAGGAACTCAACTATGTTGAGGATCCATTAGAACAAATTTTGACATCAAACCCTTAAAATGATGAAGAAAAGGATGAATACTTAGCTTTGCTAGAAGCTAATCAAAGGGGATTTAATCCACAATCCCGTTTTGAATGTTTGGAGTTAGGGAATAAGGATTATGCCCAACCAAAAGCGTCAATCGAAGAGCCACCTAAATTAGAACTCAAGGTACTTCCTTCACATTTAAAATATGTTTATTTAGGTAATGCTTCTACTTTGCCTGTGATTGTTTTAGTAGAATTAACTAATGAGCAAGAAGAGAAACTCATCCTTGTATTGAAACAATTCAATAAGGCTATCAGATGAACCATAACTGATATTCACGATATTAGTCCATCTGTATGCATGCACAAGATCATACTAGAAGATGGCTAGAAAGGGATGATTGATGGACAACGAAGACTGAACCCCAACATGAAGGTCGTAGTAAAGAAAGAAATCATCAAGTGGTTAGATGCAGGTATAATTTACCTCATCTCAAACAATTCATAGGTAAGTCCAGTCCAGTATTGAAAATGAGAATAACGAGTTGATACTGACTAGAACGGTTATAGGATGGAGAATTTGCATCGATTACCGGAAGCTGGACAAGGCGACTAGGAAAGATCACTTTCCTTTTTCATTTTTGGATCAGATGTTGGATAGAGGGCGAGACTATTACTATTTTCTCGATGGATACTCGGGGTATAATCAGATTACAGTAGCACCAGAAGATCAACACAAGACAACATTC
The DNA here is from genome assembly GCA_025506655.1 of Gossypium rotundifolium. Classification (NCBI taxonomy): domain Eukaryota; kingdom Viridiplantae; phylum Streptophyta; class Magnoliopsida; order Malvales; family Malvaceae; genus Gossypium; species Gossypium rotundifolium. The sequence continues at coordinate 116,217,497 of CP106727.1, read as the reverse complement.
ACCTGCCCGTACGATACATTTGCATTTAGGCACATGCCATTTGGTTTATGTAATGCACCTACTACATTTCAAAGATGTATGATGTCTATTGTTACTGACATGGTTGAGAAATATTTGGAAGTTTTTATGGATGATTTTTCAGCATTCGGAGATACATATGATGATTGCCTAACCAATCTAGCTAAGGTACTAAAACGATGAGAAGAAACAAACCTTGTACTTAACTGGGAAAAGTGTCATTTCATGGTACGAGAGGGTATTGTTCTAGGGCATCAGATAACAAGAAATGGAATTGAGGTAGATAAAGTAAAGGTAGATGTTATTGAAAAACTCCCACCTCCGACATCTGTAAAGGGTGTTAGGAGTGCTTAAAAGCTTTCAACGATTTGATGAGTCGGTTAGTCTCGACACCTATAATAGTCACACCAGACAGGGATTTGCCATTTGAATTGATGTGTGACGTAAATGACTTCGCGATCGAATGTCATGGGTCAGCGAAGGAACAAATTTTTTCATCCCATCAACTATGCGAGTCGGACTCTGACAGGAGCTCAATTGAATTACACGGTAACAGAAAAAGAGTTACTTGCTATTGTGTTTGCTTTTGACAAGTTTCGATCTTATCATGTAGGTACCAAAGTGACTGTCTATACGGACCACTCGGCAATTAAGTATTTACTTACCAAGAAAGATGCTAAGCCGAGACTAATCCGGTGGGTACTTCTACATCAAGAGTTCGATCTAGAAATTCAAGATCGAAAGGGAGTAGAAAATCAAGTAGCAGACCATTTGTCCAGATTGGAGCCGCAAGAAGGGAATTCACCACTTATACTAATTCAAGAGGCATTTCCAGATGAATACATACTGAAGGTAAATCATGTTCATAATACCCCTTGGTTTACTGATATTGCTAACTAATTAGCTTGTGGTTTGATGCCAATTGATAAGACATATCACCAAAAGAAAAAGTTTTTTCACGATGTGAAGTACTATTTCTGGGAAGAACCATATTTGTTTAAAAAGTGTGCAGATCAAATGATTAGGAGATTAATGGCAGAAGATGAAGTACATAAGATTTTATACCACTGTCACTTAGCTCCGAGTGGATGACACTTCGGAAGAACACGTACTACGGCCAAAGTATTGCAAGCTGGATTCTTTTGGCCAACACTATTTAAAGATGCATATGCTTATGTAAAGAGTTGTGATTGATTTCAAAGGGTCGAGAATGTCACTAACAGAAACGAGATGCCTCGAATAAACATCATTGAGGTAGAATTGTTCGATGTTTATGGTATTAAGTTTTTCGATCCTTTCCCTTCGTATTTTGGTCACAAGTACATCTTGGTAGCTGTAGACTACGTGTCTAAGTGGATTGTGGCTGAAGCATATCCAAAAAATGATTCTAAGGTTGTGATGAAGTTTTTCCAGAAGCATGTGTTCACAAGGTTTGCAACCCCACGAGCCATAATTAGTGATGAAGGGTCCCATTTTGTGAACAAGTGGTTGAAATGGTTACTTGACAAACATGGAGTCTAGCACAAGGTTGCCACAGCTTACCATCCGCAGACAAATATGCAAGCTAAATTGTCAAACAAAGAGATCAAAGGCATACTTGAGAAGGTAGTTTGCCCAAATCGATGAGATTGGTCCAAAAGACTGGATGATGCTTTATGGGCTTACAAGACAGCATACAAGACACCTTTAGGGATGTTATCCTATAGGTTGGTCTTTGGGAAATCATGTCATCTTCCTTTGGAGTTAGAGCACAAAGCTTACTGGGCTCTCCAACGACTCAACTTGGATATTAAAATTGGTAAAGAGAAATGGATGCTTCAACTTAATGAGTTAGAAGAATTCTGAATGTCTTCATACAAGAATGCCAAATTACTTAAGGACAGACTCAAGAAATAGCATGACAAGCACATTCGAGTTCGAGAATTTGAAGTAGGTCAGCAAGTCTTGTTATTCAATTCCAGATTAAGGTTTTTTTCAGGTAAGTTAAAATCACGTTGGTTCGGTCCATTTATGATTCATCGAGTCTATCCATGCTGAGTTATTGAACTTCAAGGTAAGGGAAGTAATTTTTGAGTTAATGCTCAATGCTTGAAACATTACTGGGGAGATAAAATTGAACGGGATCAAATCTCGTTCATTTTATCAAATGATTAAATTTTCTTGTTTTCTTTTTAAATAAATGATTTAGGATGTATTTTCGGGATTAGTGTGTTTAAAAAAATTCTATTTAGGAGATTGGAACTTAAGCAGGATCGCTTGTGACCCCGCCAATCTTTCCTAGGAATTGATTTCGACATAATTTTTTGAGAAATTATTCCCTAAATGGCAAAATAAATTTCTAAATTTTCAAATAAAGGGTCAATTTTTATCCAAGTTTTAAAATTGCAACTCAATTTCAAATTTTCATTATGTCTAGGGACTTAATTGAACCATATTTAAAATTTGGTTGCTCTTTTGTAAATGATAAAATTAGGTGCCTCTTTTGTAAATATTTTCAAAAGGTATCTAGAATAAATATTTTTATTTATATATATATATATATATGATAATCTTTAATATATAATTATATCTATTATAATATATATTAATTATTATCAACTTTGCATAAAATTAGGATTAGTATCATATTTTATTTAATAAGCTTTTATTTTAATAAATTAATAGCAATTAATAAATTAATTTTAATTATTAATTGTTGTTAACCTTGGGTAGAATTAGAATTAGAATTTTTTTAATTGTTAAATTGTTCTAAGAATTCTACTTTAATTCCTACTCCTGTTACTATAAAATCCACCCATTTATGCTTTTTTTTTTCATTCATACATCATTCCTTCCAAACACCAAAATCCCTAAGTGTCGCAACCTTTTAGTCAACTCTGTCTATCTACCTAGTAGCCATTCGTTTAGCAGCCAAGCTCCATTGCACGCTGCACGCCCACCATGCGACGCCTCGCCCATCAAGACGTCAGATTATGCGCGCCTTGTCTTGTCTTTATTCGACTCACCGCCTGGCCTTCATCCTCGCACTGCGCCCGACTTTAAATGCGCTCACGCTAGGCATGCTTGATGACGATCCGCACGCTGCTTGCACATCCAACCTAGCTCGCGCACATTGCTGCTTGCATCCAACCCCTGTTGTGCGCTGCTACCTCGCACACCCAGGCGACAGACCGACCTTGCACCAAACCAACCCCTTTAGCCGAAAAGCCTCCAACTTCTTTTAATTTTCCATCTTTTGATTCATAATTATTTTCTTAGGAGTTCTTAATTTTTACAAAAAAGGTGGTAAGACCAATTTTCTCCTAAATTTTAGTTTTATTCAATTATTTAATTTTTCAATTTATTGAATTATTAATAATTTTTATTAATTAAATTTTTGAGAAAATAATTTTTCCCATCTTCAAGTTAATCATGCCTCGCAAGAGAACTCGTGCCTCCACCCAAATTGACGAATCACAAAACAAGTTCCATTATGAAGAAGCCAAAGAGAGATACAAATGTATCTTCAAGAATCAACGGATGCATCAAGAGAAAGGCTTCACATTGAAAGAAAGAAACTATATTGATTTTATGGCGTGTATTCATCAGGTTGCTAAAACTCTCAATTGGGAGTTGTTTTGTGGGAAGAGACCTAGTGTGGATGAAGAGTTAGTGCGTGAATTTCTATGTGAATTTAACCTCAAGTGAGTTGACGGAAGTTCCAGTTCGCGGAATCAAGGTACCAATAACTTCAAATGCTATTAATGAGTTTTGTGAAATGCCTGATTTCGAAAACGATGAATATTCTTCCTTAATGAGCAATATCAAGCCTAAAATTTGCAAGAAATACTCGAGGAACTTACGGTTCCAGGTTCTAAGTAGAATGTGTCAAAGCAAGGAATCTACACTTGTAGAAGAGAATATTTGACACCACTCGCAAATGTATGGTTTTATTTTATCCGTTTTAGCCTTATGCCTAGTTCGCATGGGACTACAATCTCATTAGAGCGAATGGTCTTATTATACTCAATTTTAACTAGAAAGACCATTGATGTCGGAAAAATCATCCTGAGAGAAATGCGGAATTGTGCCGTTATATGTTCTGGTCCAGCTTACTTTCCTTTTACAATAACAATTCTTTGCTTGAAAGCTAAAATTTTTGCAAACGTAAAGAAGACAGGATATAGCCAAGGCACAATCACTGATTGGGACCTCTATCGAATAGTTGGAGACTCTGTTCTACAGCAATGAGTTGAAGTAAGTGAGGATCCCGAAGAAGAAGAAGATCCCACAGATATTGAGCCAGTACAATTGGCTGAAGTCCCTAATAAGGTGGAACTAATGGAACCAGAAGCTAAACCTGATGTCGAGACTTCAATGTTCAGAGCTCAACCACCTCGCCAGATCTTCGAGATGAGCTGTCAAAGTTGATGGACATAATGCAACATAGCAATGGTAGCAACAAGCTTACTAGAGATACTCAAAAATAAGGGATGGCTTGATGAGAAGTGCTCTTATGAAAATTTACAATGACCCATTTATTTTTGTGCCTGAGTTTCTAGATTACATATATGAACCATGGAGTCCATTATTGAAGAAGGAGCGAAGCGATTCATTCAAAGACAATAATGATGGACCAAAAGATGAGTCGAATTCGAAAGGATCTGCAAATAAATATAGGGGGATCTTAACTTTATTTTATTTATGTTTTTAGGTCATTTTAGGATTAAGTTAATTAGGAAATGTTATTCTCGCATAATAAAACAAGAGATGGAAATCATTAATAAAATTGAACAAGTTGCGAAGTATAAAGTGTGGCAATAGATATATACATGTCTAGGATTGGATTTAGAAAGAGCTTGGTACTTAAGCAGTCAAATTGACTCACCTCCTCTTTTCTAGAATCCTACCTGGTGTATAGTATCTATTCACCTTAAACAATGAGGACATTGTTCATTTTAAGTAGGGGGACCGAAAAATTGAAATTATTTCCAGTTAGAATAAATAGTTCTTTTAATTATAATTAAGATATATTTTGTTCAATAATTTGAAATTTTTTTAAGTATGCTAAACTTCAGTATAAATAAAGTTCTATTATTTCAATAAATTGTTATGTTAGCTTAATAATGATATAAATGTTTTTTTAATAAAGCATGCAAATCATACTATAAAATTTTTAGTTCCTTAGGAAAGTTAGACGTGCATGAAAGTTTAAGTCTTGAGAATTGACTTAGTAGTTTCTTGAGGTGAAATCCTAAGAAGCATGGAATGTTGAAAATGATTTAGGCAACTTTTTTTGGGACCGTTTGAGCCTTTCAAGCCAACCATAATGAAATTTTATCCCTTGAAACCCAACTTTGAGACTATATGGCCTAATTTTATTTGAACCTTTGCAATATTTAGCCATCACTTTTCTCTTAATTATGTTTAAATTGTCCCAAACACTAGACTCAGTACTATTTAGAGTACCCTTTGAAAATAAGTTTGGGGGATTTGAAAAAGTATCAAATGCTCTAAAAATTGTAGTACATACAATAAAATGGTCGTGTTGAAAAAAAAGAGAGCACATGTACTTGAAAGAAAATGGTTGTACAAAAGAGCATGTGAAAGCAAAGTAAGTTGGTGTATTGAGGGAAATTATCCCAAAGGTCCAATTGAAGCTGAGTCTAAGGTTTTAATCCTAAATTTATCTATCTTTTACCTACCCCTAGCCTAGCCACGTTACAACCTTTTTAAAGACATATTGATTCAAGTTTTCTATGCTACCTACATTAGTGGAGAGAAATTGCTATGTTCAACATATGAAGACATAAATTAAACTTAATGATTGTAGCTTAATTTTGAATAAGGAAATAAAATCAAATTGGTAAGGGTTAACATGTCTTTGTTGAGGAAGCATTTAGTCTAATTTTGCTATCATAATAGTTGTTGAGATTAATTTGAACGATATGTATACTTAAGTAGCATGACTATCAAATTTCATGTTTTTGAGCATAAGTATATTAAATTCATAATTCTGGGAAGAATGTTGTTCTGAAGGAGTTTTTCAAAGGTGTTTCCAAGAAATTCTTTTCAAATTTGTGCATTACTCGGGATGAGCAATGAATTAAGTTTGGGGATGTGGAAACACAAAAATATACACACTTTTTCATGCTCTTTTTATCTTAAATTCATGCAGTTTTGATAAAATTCTTATCGAAAAATAATTAATTTTTATAAAATAATTAAATTGCACTTAAATTATGAACATTCTGAATTTTAATTAATTTTATAATTAATTTAGATTAATTTTGATCATTTTTCGACAGATTTGCACAAAGGACAAAAAAAAATGACTCGACAGACACTGCTAGAAGTTCAAAACCGAGAAGTAATTTGAAGTATCAAGGCGAATTAATTTTCAGCCCAAGTCGATCCAATTATGTGTATCAATTCATGATATAATTAATTTTAATTTATATCCAATTTAATTTGGATTAAATAAATTATTATTAATTAATTATGAAAAAGTGGTCCAGTTGAGCTGAACCGAGTGAATCGAACCGACCAAGAAGTGGACAGCCCAAAACTGTCCATATGCTGACCCAAATCAGCTTATTGGCTGATTATTTAGCTTGCAAAGAGGCCCTTGAAGACTTTTTCAAGTTGCAAACAAACCCTTCCATAATTGGTGGCTTTCTAAATTTGCCCCAAGCCTAAATTAGCAAATTTGAAACTATCAACCTTGCCACATGTGTGGCCGGCCAAGGAGGGCTCTTTGGCTGATAATTTTAGCTATTTTTAGCAGCCCTCTTGAGCTATAAAAACCCCCTTAGGCTGGTCATTTGAAACACATCTCAAGGATTCACATTTTTTCTCTCTTCTCTCCACTCTCCACTTTCTCTCTTCTTTTCCATTCCAAATTCCCTTGCTCTCTTACCGATTTCTCCTCTTGGAAAAGTGGCATTCATCAACCATTTGGAGCATCAATTAAGTGTTCATAGTAGCCTTGGTCGACAAGGACAACGGAGAAGGAAGAACGGAGCAAACTAGTCAAGCCACGGGAAAACACCGGATTTGATTCTTGTTCCCTATCTCTTTAATTTTTGTTGTTGTTATGATGAACATATATATGAATATTTATGTTGTTGGAATGGTTAATTTAATCAATTTAGCTTGAATTTAATTCGTGTAGGTTGATTGCATTTTGTTTGCTAAAATTGTTAAAATTGTGTTTATGTTGCTATAGGCCTCGGTAAGATGCTTGATTAAGTAAAATCACGACTAAGTTATTCTTGCATTACAATTGTAAGGTAAATAATGAATTAATTATTTAAATAGATTGAAATTGTAATTAATGGACACAGTACTTAATCAGTGCATGTTTAATCATCTAAGGTAGCTGAGGGTTAAATTAGCAACGGTATCTGACGATACATTTGCCTTGCATAACTTGCAAGATTATTGTGATTAAACTGTTTCAAGGTAGGGATACTTTGTTACCTCATGTAGTCTTTTATGTGCTTATTAGATTTAATTAATCGTTTGAATTGACATAGGGATATGTACAAGAGATTATTTCGATTTAATAAGTATGTATGTGAAATAACATATTTTCCTATTAAGATTTGTTTAATCGATTGACATAAGTATATAGTCAATAGATGAATGGATTTTGATAGGTGAGTATGTTCATAAGTTAGCAAATTACTGAGCTACCGTGAATTTATTCGTAACAATATAAAGATGAGTTTAATAATTCTAAGTTAAAAAATGTAATTAATCTAATACAATTATGTCATCTTGATTAAAATCGTATTTTGAAATCGTGCATTTGAGATTTATTTATTTAGATTACTTAGTTTAAAATCTTAGTTTTTAATCACCCTCTTCAAACATAATATTTTTCTTCACCAAAGTGTTTTAAATAGCATTCATAAATAATTCTTTTCACAATCCCTGTGGGTACGATAACTCGACATTTTCTTGTCACTTTATTACTTGTTGCGATTGTGTACACTTGCACATTTTTGTCGTTCCATGTACACATTATCGATAAATTGTTCAACATTCAGTGAGACTTTAGCACAAGTTGCCACGACATGCGCACATGGATAATGAAGTGTTTGGAAACTCCTACAATCGCACCATCTGTTTCGAAGATCAACTCCATAGGACCTGTAACACCCCAAACCCGGCCTAGAAGTTAGGCTCAAATCTGGCTTGTCACATTGGGGTACTTTTCGAGAAACCATGGTTCCATTTGAAAACCTTTCTTGATATTAAAAACTAAAGTCCCAGTTTGCATTTGTTTATTATTAATCGACATTTATTAAAAAGTTATTACCTAAAAAAAACTTTGTTTATCGTGGAAACTTAATTAAAATGACTGACTTATGAAAACGTGATGTTTACGACCTATTCGTGAAAGCGTAGTATTTTGAAAGCAGATATTGTTTTGGAAAACCGTGATACAAAGTTTAGCGATTTAAGATATAATAAACTAAAATCCAAAATCAAAACGAAATTTAAGAGAGGCCTTATTACAAAATATTAACCCAAGTTAAAAATGAGTAAAATACTAGAGTCCAAAATCGCTCGTGGTGTGGCTACATCCGAGTCCTCCAAAGACGTCGAACCATTTATCGAGGATTACCCGAGAAAAATATTAAAAGAGAGTGTGAGTTTACGAAAACTCGGCAGCATAACCCTCATCAATAAGAACATGAATCACAGCAGTTTGGTAGAAGCCCATTTTAGAATCGGTGGCAATTGGGCCTTAGCCCATAAAAGCCTCAATTGGGCTGAACCCATAAATGTCACAAATCATATTTATCTGGGCTGAGCCCATCTCAAATAAAACCACATATGCAATGCATTAATGCCCATACCAACCACGCACTCGCCTCTCGTCCAACCTTGCACTCCTGTGGGCATTTAATCAACCCACCCATCCCTACACTCCTTATTAGCACTGGTTGCTGCACTAACTTATCGGTGCAGCATAGCTGCTCGATGGCTAAAAGCCTTCAGTGGATCCACAGTCATCAAACGACCATGCGATCCTATCTACACTTCCCCTTTCGAATAATCCCATCCCCATGCAACATAATAACACATGAATGCAACATACAATAATAATCATACGATAACAATCTTAAATCACATACAAGAATAATTATATAACATGTAGGAGTGTTTTCGTTATTTTTGCCCTCTAGGGACATATCGGTCATTTTACCCATGGAGGGTATTTCCGTAATTTACCTACCAAGGGTATTTTCGTAATTTACCTACCAAGGGTATTTTCGTAATTTACCTACCAAGGGCATTTTCGTAATTTACCTACCAAGGGTAATTCGGTAATTCTACTCATAACTAATCCATGTATGCAGTGCATCTCGATCATAATCAATCATACAATTAACATAGACAACATTAGTACTACCACGAGGGTACAACGATAATTTATCGTTTAGGGGTAAAATGGTAATTACACACTAAGGGTATTTTGGTAATTTTGTAATCTGGGGGTATTTTGGTAATTTCACAAACCAGGGGTATTTTGGTAATTTTACAACCCAGGGGTATTTCAATTTCACAAACCAGGGGTATTTTGGTAATTTTACAACCCAGAGGTATTTCAATAATTTTGCAAATCGGGGATATTTTGGTAATTTAACAAATATAAGGGTATTTGGTCCCTCTCAGATTTTAGTTATGAATTTTGGCCCATCAACAAGTCCTCGCGGCTAAAGTGAACAGACACTACGCACCAAGTAGGATTCCAGAAAAGAGGGGTGGGCCACTAGGGCCGCTTATGTACCAAGCTCTCCCTAGATCCAATCCTAGACATGCGTATGCCCGTTGCCACACCCTAACCCAGCTGACTTGTTCACAGACATGTTTAATTAGAAAAATTAAGTCTTATGGAATTTAAGAGTTGTTTAAACTAGACCTAAGGTTCATAAACCCTAACATACATGTCTACGTCCCCATAAGCCCATCAAGCCCAAATCACTCCCTTACGGCCCATTAGGCCCAAATCTCATCATATGGCATATTAGGCCCAAAGAAAATCCAATTCATGTATCATGCATGACTAATTCAATTCGTATAACCAACCAAACCATTTCATCAAACTTAGCCTCAGGGCCCACCAGGCCTATTTAGTCACTTTCGCTTTTGGCTTTTTGGCTTTTCGGTATTGTCGACATCGTTTGTGTAGTGTTTGTACACACTTGGTAACCACGCTGCTTGCAAACCCCTTAGTCACGAACCTACAATCGACATCACCTAACGATTAATCATAACTTAGTATACACTTATCGGAAACCGAAACCTCACCGTAACCTTACAGTGCACCTCACGTTATAGTAGCCCTTCCTTCGCTACTATTGGCGATTATCCTCTAGGTCTGCACCCAAACGCCCACCAAGGTATATTAACTCTCCCCATAGAATGCTCTATATATAGCTAGCTTCTCACCTTCCTTCTTTGTATCTTACCGATGTGGGATCCCTCCGTTAGTAGAGTTTAAATCCAACTCAAACTCTTCTCTTCCAATCTGCAAAATAAATCTCCCTTGCTTCTCATGAGATTCAAACTCAGGCCCCCTTGTAACATAACCCACGCTGCTAGGCACTTTACCAACTAGCTCCTTGTTTCTAAAATCATGCGCAACTAAATATAAGTCCTATGGCCAAATTCAAAAATCCATTTAAAAAGAAAACTAAAATGCAAGCACCTAGACTTGAACCTTGGACCTCCTTCCTTCCTCTTATGGTGTCACCCCCTTGCTCCTTAAGTGGCATCACTTTGCCACTACACCACACACTTCACTTGTCATTTTTCCCCACATTTTATTCTTAAAGCCTACCTACCAACTCCCAGGTTTTTTTTCACCTAAAACCAAAATTTTTCCTATGGCCTAACTTTAACCCGGGACTTCATAAAAGCCTCTTAACCTTCCAAAATCACTCACCTAATAGGTCCAACTTGCCTTAGTACCATTCTCTTGTTCTCAAAAATTTTAAATGCTCCCGTGCCCAAGGCCCAATGTGCCCAATTCTTCTAGGCCCAATTTCAGGATGTTATAATTCTACCCTCCTTAAAGAAATTTCATCCTCGAAATTTCCAACTAACTACTAAACACACCACTCAAGTCACACACTATGCTTTAGCTGCGCACTCTGATTTAAGAATTTTATGAAATTAGTACTTAGTTCCACTTGTTTAGGGCACATGTCTTATGTAAGTAACAACAATTTCTTAGAGTTATTCCGCGATCAAGAATCCACTACAGGCTTAAGTTTCCTATGGGCTTTAGTCTCTAAAAGCCTATTTTTAAGTAGCCCATTATCTATGCAGTTCAATAATTCAAACAATTACAAAAAAACTTACTTGGCTCGACGTCGAGGGCTCGATGAACCATACTCCAAGAATCCTGCCAAAATTTTTTTAAAAAACCTAAAATCTAAGGTCCATTCACAGCCCGAGCTTTGCAACCTAGGCTCTGATACCACTAAATGTAACACCTCAAACCCGGCCTAAAAGTTAGGCCCGAATCTGGCGTGTCACATTAAGGTACTTTTCGAGAAACCATGGTTCCATTTGAAAACCTTTCTTGATATTAAAAACTAAAGTCCCAGTTTGCGTTTGTTTATTATTAATCGACATTTATTAAAAAGTTATTACCTAAAAAAAACTTTGTTTGTCGCGAAAACTTAATTAAAATGACTGACTTATGAAAACGTGATGTTTACGACCTATTCGAGAAAGCATAGTATTTTGAAAGCAGATATTATTTTGGAAAACCATGATACAAAGTTTAGCAAATTTAAGACATAATAAACTAAAAATCCAAAACTGAAACCAGAATTTAAGAGAGGCCTTATTACAAAATATTAACCCAAGTTAAAAATAAATAAAATACTAGAGTCTAAAATCGCTCGTAGTGTGGCCACCTCCGAGTCCTCCAAAGACGTCGAACTGCTTATCGAGGATTACCCGAAAAAAATTAAAAAGAGGGTGTGAGTTTACGAAAACTCGCAGTGCATAACCTCATCAATAAGAACATGAATCACAACAGTTTGGTTTGAAGCTTATTTCAAGAACGATGGCAATTGGGCCTTAGCCCATAAAAGCCTCGATTGGCCTGAACCCATAAATGTCACAAATCATATTTATCTGGCCCGAGCCCATCTCAAATAAAACCACATATGCAATGCATTAATGCCCATACCAACCCTGCACTCCGTCTCCTGTCCAACCCTGCACTCCTATGGGCATTTAATCGACCCACCGATCCCTACACTCCTTATGTAGCACCGATTGCGGCACTAACTTATCGGTGTAGCATAGCTGCTCGGTGGCTAAAAGCCTTCGGTGGATCCACAGTCGTCAAGCGACCATGCGATCCTATCTACACTTCCCCTTTCGAATAATCCCATCCCCATGCAACATAATAACACATGAATGCAACATACAATAATAATCATACGATAACAATCTTAAATCACATACAAGAATAATCATATAACATGTAGGGGCATTTTCATCATTTTTGCCCTCTAGGGACATATCGATCATTTTACCCATCGAGGATATTTTCGTAATTTACCTACCAAGGGTATTTTCGTAATTTACCTACCAAGGGTATTTTCGTAATTTACCTACCAAGGGTAATTTGGTAATTCTACTCATAACTAATCCATGTATGCAGTGCATCTCGATCATAATCAATCATACAATTAACACAGACAACATTAGTACTACCACGAGGTACAAATTGTAATTTGTCATTTAGGGTAAAACCAGTAATTACACAAGGGTAGGGTATTTTGGTAATTTTATAATCCAAACCATGGGTATTTTGGTAATTTTACAACCCGAGGTTATTTTAATTTCACAAACTAGGGTATTTTGGTAATTTTACAACCTAGGGTATTTTAATTTCACAAATTGGGGATATTTTGGTAATTTAACAAATATAAGGGTATTTGGTCCCTCTCGATTTTAGTTATGAACTTTGGCCCATCAACAAGTCCTCATGGCTAAAGTGAATGACACTACGCACTGTAGGATTCGAAAAAGGAGGTGGGCCACTAGGCCGCTTAAGTACCAAGCTCTCCTAGATCCAATCTTAGACATGCGTATGCCCGTTGCCACACCTTAGCCCAAAGGACTTGTTCACGACATGTTTAATTAGAGAAATTAAGTCTTATGGAATTTAAGAGTTGTTCAAACTAGACCTAAGGTCCATAAACCCTAACATACATGTCTACGTCCCCATAAGCCCATCAAGCCCAAATCACTCCCTTACGGCCCATTAGGCCCAAATCTCATCATATGGCCTATTAGGCCCAAAACAAATCCAATTCATGTATCATGCATGACTAATTCAATTCATATAACCAACCAAACTATTTCATCTAACTTAGCCTCAGGGCCCATCGGGCCCATTTAGCCACTTTCGACTTTTTAGCTTTTCGGTATTACCTACATCGTGTGTGTAGTGTTTGTGCACACTTGGTAACCACGCGCGCTGCAAACCCCTTAGTCACGAACCTACAATCGACATCACCTAACGATTAATCATAACTTAGTATACACTTATCGGAAACCGAAACCTCACCCTAACCTTACCGTGCACCTCACGTTATAGTAGCCCTTCCTTCGCTACTATTGGCGATTATCCTCTAGGTCTGCACCCAAACGCCTACCAAGGTATATTAACTCTCCTCATAGAATGCTCTATATATAACTAGCTTCTCACCTTCCTTCTTTGTATCTTACCGATGTGGGATCCCTCCGTTAGCAGAGTTTAAATCCAACTCAAACTCTTCTCATCCAATCCGCAAAATAAATCTCCCTTGCTTCTCATAAGATTTGAACTCAGGCTCCCTTGTAACATAACCCACGCTGCTAGCCACTTTACCAACTAGCTCCTTGTTTCTAAAATCATGCGCAACTTAATATAAGTCCTATGGCCAAATTCAAAAATCCATTTAAAAAGAAAACTAAAATGCAATCACCTAGACTTGAACCTTGGACCTCCTTCCTTCCTCTTATGGTGTCACCCCCTTGCTCCTTAAGTGGCGTCACTTTGCCACTACACCACACACTTCACTTGTCATTTTTCCCTACATTTTATTCTTAAAGCCTACCTACCAACTCCCAGGGTTTTTTCACCTAAAACCAAAATTTTTCCTATGGCCTAACTTTAACCCGGGACTTCATAAAAGCCTCCTAACCTTCCAAAATCATCACCTAATAGGTCCAACTTGCCTTAGTACCATTCTCTTGTTTTTAAAAATTTTAAACGCTCCCGTGCCCAAGGCCCAATGGGCCCAATTCATTTAGGCCTAATTTCGGGATGTTACAGGACCTATGGAGTTAATCCCCTCTGCCAAGTTGGTGGTCATATGACCATAGCGAAAGCCCTCATCGAAAATTTGAGCCTATTACCATGGCTCCATGGTACCTAACCACTATCAGAAAGATGTGTTTGTTTGACCCTCCATGTCACTCTTAAGTCGAGTCATTCTTTTCCGGAAAATGTGTGGCTCTAGCTCGTGCGCTGTGTATGTATTAAGAAAAGATAAGTTACAGTCTCACCCTAAAACATTGAAATGATAAGGTTATCCTTTACCCATTCTCACAACTTGTCTCCGCCAGTCTGCATTCTTATGATCTCGATGGACGTTAGATGCGATGTACCGAATGTAGTAAACGGATCTCCATGGCACACTGGAACGCCTAATGGCGGCAATTAATCCTTTCCCTCTATCAGAGATGATGCAAATATTATCGTTGCTAAAACATACCTCTGCAAGTTCGTAAGGAAAAATTTCCATAATTCCATGTTTTCCTTATCTATGATGGCAAATGCTATCAGGAGCACGTTCTTGTTCTGTCTTAAGCAACCACAAGAAGTAGGATCTATGTATATTTTTTGTATAGCCAAGTCTCATCTACTTGCACAAATGGCTTGCAGTGGGGAAATACGCGCACACATAGATCAAATGTCTAGAACATCCAATGGAATTTTTTTCCCGGTTGTAATTGGTCATCCGGGCCGTAATAAGGTCATGTATATAACTCAATGACAGTCCCTAGCACATATCCCGCATAGTGACTATCCATCCCTGTAGCTCATTGCCATCTATTTAGCTATCCACGCCTTTCGGTTTGATACTCGATACTAGAATTATGCCTGTATTTCGATAATCAATACCGAAACTTTAATGGTCGACATGTCCTTCACCATTAGCATGATACACGTACAGTTAGTTTTGGACTCAATTTTTCGATAATCTTCTGTCATACGTGTTAACGTGCATGTGTAAGGCCCAATAAATTTTTTTATCTCCCACATCTGCGACTTCTGAATAAATGCGGCTTATACCCGCCAATTGCAGCCTTCTACCGACTTCCAACACTTTCCAATATATAATGTTGGTTTAGACACGGTTACTTTGTAGTCCACTGATATTCTCATACTATACCGCCTAATAGAAAATAAGCACTCTTACTTATTTTCAAATCTCTGGCCCACGAATAACTCCTCATGATCAAAATCTACGGCCAGCCGATGAGCAGGTAATATTTCAGGGTACTCCGAGAACTCAACTGCATAAGCCGTGTCGGGGTCTATGAGCGACATGTGTGCTTCAGGATTATTATGTATCACAATACGTTGAATCTGGTTCCCGACTGAAAATGCGTTAATGATTCCATCGTTATTCACATTTTCATCGTCAATATCATCCAGGACTTCATCCACATCGGGTTCACTATCACTATAGACCTCGAGATCACAAGGATCACTACTATCGTATCCATCATCACCAATGACATCAATATCGGATGCAACATTAAGATCAATATCGATCCCGAGTATAGTCGATTGACTATCAACGTACGATATAGGAGCCACCATACATGGTTCTTGAGCTCCATGTTCTTCACCTAGCGGATCAAGATCTTCAGTTGGCTTCACACCAGCTAACTCAACAAATAACTGAATCGGTGAATTTTGGTCACTCCGATTCCCACAATAAAGAGAGATCATTGTCTCCACGTCTTCATCGTCTACAAGTTCCATTTCGGTGAATTTGATGGGATCTGTCGAAATTGGAAACTTGTAGAAAATTTCGAGATCCTTCTCTCACAACGTCTTACAATTTTTGCACTAATCCTTTCCTTCATATCATCGAACGAGACATTTCTATTAAATCTAATTGCTATTTTTTGGTGACATTCAAATATACATCCAATAGTTGTTGTCAAGATTATTCCATCTAAATAAACACATATGAAAAATTGATTATCCATCTTCAATACTCAATCTATTAAAAAAGAAATAAAAATTTTCAAAACAAGTTCGAACAACAAAAAAATACTTACATAAAGAATTTAATGAATAAAAAGAGACCAATTATATCAATATGCAAATTTTTTCATTCATAAGCTCAAACTTTTCAGTTCTCATTTTGTACATGAACAACATTTATCTTTACATTTAACCACTTAAATTCATTTCTACGTTTTCTTCCATCTCCAGTCCTATATCTTCCTCTGGAAAATTCTCTATATTAAATTCTAAATTCTCTTAAATTCATCTTTTACAATCCAATTTGGAAATTCCTCAAGATCTTCTTCCTCTTCAATCTTTATAACTGGTATTGAATTTAGAAATTCTCTTGGTAATTTCCTAACAACTAATTTATCCATTCATGGTATGTCAAACACATTTTGCTTCCCAGTCAACTTTTGCAAACCTACACTTTGTCTCGCTATTTTCCTTGCACCATAAGAGATTATAAACTTTGTGAAGTATTTAACTAGATTCCAATAGGTTTGTGGTACCAATGTCTTTCAAAGTTGGTCTAAAATGATTTGATGCTCCCGTTCTATTAATGTCCCTCTAAGAGTTAAGTATTGCACTTTATTCTTTCTAATCAGTTCATGACCCTTCCATAACACTTCTTGTATCTTTTGATCTATAGTAATAAGGTGTTGAATGATGCCTTCTTCTAGTTTCATTCTGTAATCTTGCAATTCTCTCATCATCTTATCAACTTTCTCCCTTTGTGCTGAAGTTATTATCTCATCAGGCAATATCAGATTTATTGTCATTTCTACCAATATCTATGATAAAAAATATTTTTATTTCGATTTTCAGTTTTATCTATTTTTTCTGTTGTTATCACTAACTAACAATTACTTTTGTAAGAAGCCCATTTTGCCCAGGCTTTGAAATAAACCAAAAATAATAAAAATAAATAGAAAACAAGTTTTTTTACAAACAGTCCCATTATAGACTCCAAATAATTGACCCTATTATAATACAAGCCCAATCCGACCCATTACCCTACCTAAAACGGCCTATTTACCCAGACCCAAATTAAACCAACCCCCTAAACAAACCTGACCTATAACACCCTAGATTAGGGGTTGTTTGTAATTTAATTAATTTCCCATGTTGAAGAAATGGATTTTATGTTTGCTAGACATGTTTTTGGGTCTAGTCATAACCCCGAATTAGGTCGGACTTGGAGCTAAAAATTTCTTTTTAAGTGTTTAAAGGAAGGAAGCTAGGGGAGATAGGGGTTAAGATAAATTTAGGGAGTAGTAGGACACAAAAGAATTAAGTGGCAAGGTGGCTTTCATGCGCCACTTAAGTGTTGGAGGTGAAGATGGGCGCAGGTCATAGGTTCGAATGGCTGGAGCAGCGTTTTTGGCATTTTATTTTTATATATGCGGTGATGGGATTAAGTAGGAAGGCTTTAAAATTAAATAATGGGGTTTTATGGCATGGAAGTCGGTTTGGTGGAGTGGCTTGGGGCGCCACTTAAAGGGCCTTGGTGTATGGACTCGGGTTCAAGTCATGATGAACGCAAGGAGTGTTTTGTTTTTGGGCTTATGACGTTAAAGGAAAAGGGGCCAAGTATGGAGGCTTTAAAAATTAAATGGCGAGATTGAAGAGCATGAAAGTCGATTGGGAAACATGGCATGAGGTGTGTGAGGAAGGCTGCGGCAGTGAGGTCCTGGGTTCGAACCAAACAAGCTGCAGTTTAACATTTTATTTTTTTTGGAAACCAGCGAGAATGGGAGAGTAAGTGATGGCATGAATTTGGACTCTTAAATTGATAAGGATAAGGCTGAATTTTTTTTCACATATTCGGCTGGAAGAGAAGTGTATTTAGTTTTGTTTTGTTTTTCTTTTATTTTGAAGAAGTAGATATGAGATAAATGTTATTTTTCTTGTGTGATAATTAAGAGCTAAATTATCACAAGAAGGGGGAGGTGATGGCCAGCTTTAGGACTCCTTGGGGGGAGCTATCCATAATTGGTTTTGATATGGCAAAGGAGTGCCAAAATTCATCAACTATTCTTTTCTATTTTCTCTCTTGTTGCTGGCCAAATTCTCCTTAGCCATAGAAGACAAAATTCTTCAAAAATTCTTAGCTTCTCTTCTCCTACTTAGCCGAACCTACCTCTTCTTCTTCACAAAATTCCAGCCCTTCCATCTTGTGATTAGCTGAATCTCCCCTCCCTAACCAAGGTGCTGTTGATTTCAATAAGTGTGGTAAGGACACTCTCGGTGTTTAATCTTTATTCTTGTTATAGCCGAAACCATGAGGCTTAACCATGAATTTTTGTATGACCAAACCTATTCAGGATCTTGGATTTGTAACCCTGTTTAGAAGCCAGCATTAAGAAGAATTGAAAGGTCTTTCGGGATTTAAGGTAAGCTCGATATGTAGGCTATGACTTTCGTCCAAAGGCCATGTTATGTAATATATGTGGTGACTGACCTTTTTGTGGGTTGTTAAAGGAATTTCGACAGAGTCTTAATCAAGTGACGATTTTGGGATTTGTTTGGAAATCAAATCTGTTCAAGGTAAGTCCGCAAAAGAGCCTTTGGTATTAATTTGGTTTGGCCGAATAGGCCTAAGTCCCTAATCATGTTGTTGGCCGATTATAGGTCAAGAGATCTAGCATCGTAGATCGGATCTTCGGGATCTAGGATTCGTGGTAGTATCAGGTGTGTAAAACTCTTTACACACTTTATTAATTAACAGTGCCATATTGTTGCCTTTTAATCTTTTTGCTAGTTTTGCTTGTAGGCATAAGATCGGATTCCGGGTAAGTCCCCTATTATTTTGTTTATGAAATATGATTGAGTATGCCATCATATGCTATTAAATGCATGATATAGGAAATTGATATGTAAGCATGATGATGGTGGGATTGATGAGAGGAGGGGGATGATCTTATGGACTGTCACCAGTGGTTTTGACCACAAGATGGGTTGGCCCCATCATAATTATTATGACTTCGGTCACCAGTGGATTTTGACCACATCGATGATAATTGTGACTAAGTCCCAGTGGTTTGGTACCACCAGTGGTTTTGACCACATTATGATATTTGTGACCTATGGTCATCAGTGGTTTTGACCACACGATGGGTTGGCCCCATCATTAAATTTGTGACACTAGTCACCAGTGGTTTTGACCACCAGTGGTTTTGACCACATGGGGTAGTTAAAGGAGTATAGATGGCTAGTGGGGTTTGCATATTTGTATGTTTATTAATAATCTATGTATGAGTTACATTTTCGGGTGGGAGATTTACACACTGAGTCTTGGTGACTCACCCCTTCCCTTACTATTTTGCAGATGAGTAGAACGCGGAGATGAAGCTGGAGAGGACTCGAGGCGGCCATGCTTATCGCTGGATTTGAATTAATTTATTATCATTAAGTTATTTATTTCTTTTCTAAGTTTTTAATTTGGGATGTAATAAGGCCGCTCTTTATTATTTGGATGTTTTAATTAGTTGTTTAATTTACTTATACTATATATTACAAAATGAAGTTTATAAATGTGAAGTGAACCGGTTAAAAGTAACTTTTTTTTTTCAAACTTAATAAAGTCTACGGGTTTTCAAAGATGTTACCATCGGGTAGCAAAAATAAACCAAGTCAACTATATTTATAAAAATAATCCCAACTGATTTTATCAAACCCCGTTTTAATACCTTAGCCACATTTTAACAAGTTTTCACCAGACACACAACACGATTCAAATTATTTTACTCCGTGACATACTAGATCCGGTTAGGACTCATGGGTCGGGTTTGGGGTGTTACATTTTTGTATCAGAGCCCGGTTCAAAACTCAGCTGTGGGGGGCCCAAGGCCCAAAACATTTTGTTTTTATGTTAGTAGGCCTTATTAGAATGTTTTGGAAAATTGTTTATGGGTTGCACAGCATGGCACCGAGTCTCCGGCACCTATTCGCCCAGGTAAGTACTTCTATCCATTTTTGTGAGTATTTGATGAGGGGTATAAGGGTAAATTGGGAACGTAGACTATTAGAATAGAAATTGTTGAACCCTAAGGTTAGCATACCCCAACAAACCATGCATAAGATTTAATAATTCCTTAAACAACCCTGTGAGTTGTCACTGAGCAAGGGATGTGGCAATCGTTATACGCATGTCTAGGATTGGATTCGGTGGGAGCACGGTATTTAAGCGATCTAGTGACTCACCTCCTACTCACTTGAATCCTACTGCAGTGCGTAGTGACGGCTCATCCCAGCTGAGACGACACACTCACAGGCTAAACTTGATAACTAAAACCCGAAAGGGACTAGCTATTTTGTTTTTGAAGTAATTAAAACCTTGTTAGAAAAAAAATAAAAAAATGACCAAAATACCCCTCAGTTTGAAAAATGACCAAAATACCCTCCATATGAAAAATTTTCAAATAGAAAATTTTCCAAAATGTCCTTCTTTTGTGAAATCACTTAGAACCAAATTTTTGGAAATCCTTTTTTATGAAAATACCCTGACTATGAAAATTACTAAAATACCCTTAGTGGTGAAATTACAAAATTGCCCCTAACCAACAAAATTACCAGAATGACCTTGATCTTCAAAATTTTGCAGCATCACTACTTTGGAAAATGCAATTATCAAAAAGAGCCCTCAAAGTTTTACAACTTTTGAAACATCCCTGATTTGTGAAAAATTACCGAAATACCCCTAAGGTCCAAAATTACCGAAATACCCCCGGATTTCAAAATTTTTCAAAATACCCTAGGAAATTAAGAGTTTCAAAACACTTTTTGACAAAATCATCCGAAAATTTTTATTTTTGAGAAATTACAAAAATGCCCCTGTAGGATAAATTACGAAAATACCCCTGGGTAGTGGAAAAAAACAATCACAATGAAAACTACAACGTCTCTTTGAATGAATGAATAGAAGAACTGTGTGCATGTATGATTGCAAAAGAACCACTCCTAAAACTCCTATCATAAAATTTCTTCGCGTATAATCAAGTGAAACAAGGTACTAATGCATAAAATTCTTAAGCAGATAAACGCAATCGTTAGAAATGAGTACGAGAGGTCGTGGACGTCCGCCCCGTGGCCGTGGAAGGGGTAGGATGACTTTGTCTAAGCCAGCAGGGTCCGGACATGGGTCTGAAATGAGATGCCGGATCTACCGGCGGCAGAAACTGAGTTTCAAGATCAGACGGGTGGTAACAACGTAGTATCTCAAGCTATATTACGGGTATTGAAACGAGTTGCTAGAGGTTGGTGCGGGTGCAGGAGCCCATAAATCTGTGGTTGAACGACTCCGGGCTAAAGGAGCAGAAGTATTTAGAGGAGTTTTTGGAGTGGCACCCAGTGCGGTGGAGTATTGGTTGGAAGCAACAGAAAGGATTATGGATGACCTAGATTTTATGGTTGAGGAGAAATTGAAGGGTATCATCTCTTTGCTTCGGGATGAGTCATACTAGTGGTGGCTCACCGTAAGGGATGGAACGGTGGCAGAAAATCTCACCTGGGAATTCTTCAGGGATGCCTATCAAAAGAAGTATATCGGAACTAGCTACGTGGATGCACAGCGAAAGGCTTTCTTGAATCTGGTTCAGGGCAATAAGACGATGGCGGAGTATGAGGCCGAATTTCTCTGGTTGAGTAGGTATGTTCGTGGTATTGTAGGTACCGAGCATGAACGCTGTGTTAGATTTGAGGATGGGCTTAGAGATGAGCTGAGAATGATGATAGCCCTACAACAGGAACGAGAGTTCGCGGTCTTAGTGGAGAAATCGAAGGTTGCTGAAGGGGTAAGACAGTCGGTTAGACGGAACCAAGATCGAATTGGAATAAGAGGAGCTTGAAACTTCAAAGTTTTCTGGTAATCAGCAAAAGAGGACGAGGTTTGGTGGGTCGGATCAAGCTACTAGGCCTGCTGCTGCTGCTAATCCTCAATGGCCGTCCTGGTGTGCTCGGTGTGGCAAGTCTCACACGGGGGAGTGTTGGAATGGTAACCGGGGATGCTTCGAGTGTGGGTCCTTGGAGTATCGAGTTAGAGACTGTCCAAAAAAGGCAGCTAGACTGAGATTAGAGGGTCAGGATCGTGCACCAAACAGGAGGGATAATCAACAGCCAGCGAGGGGTCGTGGTGCAGGAAGAGGAGGTAATGGTGCTGGCAGAGGTCGTGAGGCACCGAGGGGAGGTACCGGTGGTACTGAGGCTAGGCAACCTAGTCTAGTCTATGCCGCGAGGCGTCAAGAGGAGGGCGACGCACCGGATGTCATAACCGGTATGTTCCTGATCTTTGGTGTGCCCTATAATACTTTGATTGACATTGGCTCAACCCACTCATACATTGCTAGTAGCGTAGTGGAAACTTTGCACTTAGACTCTGAGCTTACTTCTAGGAAGATGACTGTATTAAGCCCCTTAGGTCACTCTGTAGAAGTAAGTAAACTTTATAGGACGTGCCCCAGAACTCCAGGGTCGTGTTCTTGGTAGACTTGATGGAACTACTGCTTAGGAGTTCGACCTAATCCTGGATGGATTGGCTAGTGAAGTATCAGTTAGCTCGATTGCGCAGCCTAAGCGCATGGTATTAAAGACGAAGGAAGGTGATGAGGTGGTGATGATAGGTAAAAGGAGAGATTACCTATCTAATTTGGTTTCGGCATTAAAGGCGGAAAGGATGGTTAGGAAGGGTTGTGAAGCTTATGTGGTGCATGCCTGTGCCTTGGAAGCTAAGGATGTTGCTGTGGGAGATGTCCGGACTATAAGGAACTATGTTGATATGTTTCCAGAGGAGCTTCCGGGTCTACCTCCGGACCGTGAGGTTGAATTTGGTATAGACTTGTTGCCCGGAACCGCGCCAGTATCTATAGCTCTGTACCAGATGGCGCCGAAAGAATTGGTAGAGTTAAAGGCGCAGATTCAGGAGTTGTTGGATAGAGGGTTTATCCGACCAAGTGTATCACCGTGGGGAGCTCCAGTGCTTTTTGTCAAGAAGAAGGAGGGGACAATGAGGATGTGTATAGACTATCGGCAGCTGAACAAGTTGACAATAAAGAATTGGTATCCTTTGCCCAGGATCGATGATATGTTCGATCAACTCAAAGGGGCATCGGTATTCTCTAAGATTGACCTGAGGTCAGGGTACCATCAGCTTAAGGTGAAGGAGGCTGATGTCCACAAGACGGCATTCTGTACTCAGTATGGACACTACGAGTTTCTGGTAATGCCTTTTGGTTTGACAAATGCACAGGCAGCGTTTATGGACATGATGAACCGGGTTTTCCAACCCTATCTAGATCGATTCGTCATGGTCTTCATAGACGACATTTTGGTGTACTCAAAGACGGATGAGGAGCATGATGCACATCTTCATGTGGTTCTGCAAGTTCTAAGGGAGAAACAGTTGTACGCCAAATTCAGCAAGTGTGAGTTCTGGCTCAAGGAGGTAGCTTTTTTAGGGCATGTTGTTTCAGCCGAGGGAATCAGGGTGGATCCCCGTAAGATTGAGGCGGTATTTGAGTGGAAACCACCAAAGTCGATTACGAAAATTCAGAGTTTTTAGGGTTGGTAGGAATTACCGAAGATTTGTGGAAAATTTCTCCTTAATCGCAGCACTGTTGACTAAGCTGTTGAGAAAAGGGGTTCTATTTATGTGGTCTGAGAAGCAGCAAGAGAGTTTTGATAAGCTGAAGAGGATTCTGACAGAAGCACCGATCTTAATTTAGCCTGAGGCAGGAAAGGAGTTCATCAGATATTGCGATGCATCACATACTAGTTTAGGGTGTGTGTTGATGCAAGAAGGGAAGGTGGTCGCTTATGCGTCCACGGCGATTGAGGCCTCACGGGTTAACTACCCAACACATGACTTGGAATTGGTCTGTGTGGTATTTGCCTTGAAAATCTGGAGGCACTACCATGACGGGAGAAGTCGGTGAGTGTACACGGATCACAAAAGTCAAGTACCTCCCGACTCGTAAAGATCTAAATCTGAGGCAACGGAGGTGGATTGAGTTGCTGAAGGACTACGATTGCTCAATCGAATACCATCCGGGGAAGGCTAATGTGGTAGCTGATGCATTGAGCCAAAAGGTGGTAGCGGATCTGCGAGCTATGTTCGCTCATCTAAGTCTCTATGAGGATGGGAGCCTTCTGGCAGAATTGCAAGTGAAGCCGTCTTAGATTAATGAGGTTAAAGAAAGGCAGATGACTGATGAAGCTTTGAATACTCGAAGGTTGCAAGTACAGAATGGTGAGGCCGAAGGTTTCAGTTTGGGCAGTGATGGAGTGTTGTACTTTCAGGGAAGAGTATGCATGCCTAAGGATGATGATTTGAGGTAGTGAATCCTTAAAAAAGCTCATAGCAGTGCGTACGCTATGCACCCGGGAAGCAGCAAGATGTATCGAGATTTAAGGGAGCAGTTTTGGTGGCCGGGTCTTAAACGGGAAGTAATCGAGTTAGTGGGCAAGTGTTTGACATGCCAGCAAGTTAAAGCTGAGCATCAATTGCCATCGTGTCATTACTACCAGTAAAGATCCTACAGTGGAAGTGGGAAGAGATTACTATGGACTTCGTGAGTGGGCTTCCTCTTACGCCCAGTAAGAAAGATGTTGTTTGGGTGATAGTAGATCGGTTGACTAAGTCGGCCCATTTCATACCGGTAAGGGTTGACTACTCGCTTCAAAGGTTAGCCAAGTTGTACATCGCAGAGATAGTACGGTTGCATGGAGTACCTGTGTCCATTATCTCAGATCGGGATCCTCGGTTCACGTCGAGATTTTGGAAGGCCTTACATCAGGAGTTAGGCACTAAGTTGAATTTCAGCACGGCTTTCCATCCGCAGTCCGATGGACAATCTGAGAGGGTTATCCAAGTATTGGAAGATATGCTGAGGGGCTGTGTTTTGGACTTTCGTGGTAGTTGGGAGGAGTACCTACCTTTGGCAGAGTTCGCTTATAACAATAGTTATCAAGCGAGCATTCAGATGGCACCGTATGAGGTGTTGTATGGTCAAAAATGCCGTACTCCTACATGTTGGACGGAACTAGGAGAACGACAGATGTTGGGTCCAGAGTTAGTGGCAGAGACAGAGGATAAAGTTAGAATAATTCGGGCTCGTCTAAAGGAGGCATCGGATAGGCAGAAATCCTACGCCAATCTTAAGCGCAGAGAGGTTGAATATACAGTGGGTGATAAGGTCTTCTTGAAGGTATCACCTTGGAAGAAGGTGCTGAGGTTTGGCCGGAAGGGCAAGCTAAGCCCTAGATTCATCGGACCGTACACGGTGTTGAAACGCATGGGACCGGTAGCTTACCAGCTTGAGTTGCCAGCAGAATTGAGCCACATCCATGATGTCTTCCATGTTTCGATGCTGAGGCGCTATCGATCAGATCCCTCACACGTTGTGCCGATTCATGGAAATCGAAGTGAACTCAGACTTGTCTTTCGAGGAGGAGCCAGTACAAATCTTGGATCGAGATGTCAAAGTTCTACGTAGGAAATCAGTGCCTTTGGTGAAGGTGTTGTGGTAGAATCATGGTACGGAGGAGGCCACATGGGAACCCAAGGATGTGATCTGGCAAAGAATACCCCAAATTCTTCCGATCCGTAATTTTGAGGTCAAATTCTTTTTAAGGGGTAGAACTGTAAAACCCTAGATTAGGGGTTGTTTGTAATTTAATTAATTTCCCATGTGTGTGCTTGAAGAAATGGATTTTATGTTTGCTAGACATGTTTTTGGGTCTAGTCATAACCCCGAATTAGGTCGGACTTGGAGCTAAAAATTTCTTTTTAAGTGTTTAAAGGAAGGAAGCTAGGGGAGATAGGGGTTAAGATAAATTTAGGGAGTAGTAGGACACAAAAGAATTAAGTGGCAAGGTGGCTTTCATGCGCCACTTAAGTGTTGGAGGTGAAGATGGGCGCAGTCATAGGTTGAATGGTGGAGCAAAGATTTTGGCATTTTATTTTTATATATCTGTGATGGGCTTAAGTAGGAAGGCTTTAAAATTAAATAATGGGGTTTTATGGCATGGAAGTCGATTTGGTGGAGTGGCTTGGGCGCCACTTAAAGGGCCTTGGTGTATGGACTCGGGTTCGAGTCATGATGAACGCAAGGAGTGTTTTATTTTGGTCTTATGATGTTAAAAGAAAAGGGGCCAAGTATGGAGGCTTTAAAAATTAAATGGCGAGATTGAAGAGCATGAAAGTCGATTGGGAAACATGGCATGAGGCGTGTGAGGAAGGCTGCGGCAGTGAGGTCCTGGGTTCGAACCAAACAAGTCATAGCTTTAACATTTTATTTTTTTTGGAAACCGTCGAGAATAGAAGAGTAAGTGATGGCATGAATTTGGACTCTTAAATTGATAAGGATAAGGCTGAATTTTTTTTCACATATTCGGCTGGAAGAGAAGTGTATTTAGTTTTGTTTTCTTTTTCTTTTATTTTGAAGAAGTAGATAGGAGATAAATGTTATTTTTCTTGTGTGTAATTAAGAGCTAAATTATCACAAGAAGGGGGAGGTGATGGCCGGCTTTAGGACTCCTTGGGGGGCTGTCCATAATTGGCTTTGATATGGCAAAGGAGTGCCAAAATTCATCAACTATTCTTTTCTATTTTCTCTCTTATTGCTGGCCGAATTCTCCTTAGCCATAGAAGACAAAATTCTTCAAAAATTCTTAGCTTCTCTTCTCCTACTTAGCCGAACCTACCTCTTCTTCTTCACAAAATTCCAGCCCTTCTATCTTGTGATTAGTCAATCTCCCTCCCTAACCAAGGTGTCAGCCGATTTCAATAAGTGTGGTAAGGACACTCTCGGTGTTTAATCTTTATTCTTGTTATAACCGAAACCATGAGGCTTAACCATGAATTTTGTATGACCAAACCTATTCAGATCTTGGATTTGTAACCCTTTTAGAAGCCAACATTAAGAAGAATTGAGAGGTCTTCCAGGATTTAAGGTAAGCTCGGTATGTAGGCTATGACTTTCGGCCAAAGGCCATGTTATGTAATATATGTGGTGACTGACCTTTTTGTGGGTTGTTAAAGGAATTTCGGCAGAGTCTTAATCAAGTGACGATTTCGAGATTTGTTTGGAAATCAAATCCGTTCAAGGTAAGTCCGCAAAAGAGCCTTTGGTATTAATTTGGTTTGGTCGAATAGGCCTAAGTCCCTAATCATGTTGTTGGCCGATTATAGGTCAAGAGATCTAGCATCGTAGATCGGATCTTTAGGATCTAGGATTCGTGGTAGTATCAGGTGTGTAAAACTCTTTACACACTTTATTAATTAACAGTTCCATATTGTTGCCTTTTAATCTTTTGCTAGTTTTGCTTGTGGGCATAAGATCGATTCCGTAAGTCCCTATTATTTTGTTTATGAAATATGATTGAGTATCGATCATATCTTTATTAAATGCATGATATAGGAAATTGATATGCAAGCATGATGATGGTGGGATTGATGAGAGAAGGGGGATGATCTTATGGACTGTCACCAGTGGTTTTGACCACAAGATGGGTTGGCCCCATCAGAATTATTGTGACTTCGGTCACCGGTGGTTTTGACCACATCGATGATAATTGTGACTAAGTCCCAGTGGTTTGGTACCACCAGTGGTTTTGACCACATTATGATATTTGTGACCTATGGTCATCAGTGGTTTTGACCACACGATGGGTTGGCCCCATCATTAAATTTGTGACACTAGTCACCAGTGGTTTTGACCACCAGTGGTTTTGACCACACGGGGTAGTTAAAGGAGTACGAATGGCTAGTGGGGTTTGCATATTTGCATGTTTATTAATAATCTGTGTATGAGTTACATTTTCGGGTGGGGGATTTACACACTGAGTCTTGGTGACTCACCCCTTCCCTTACTATTTTGTAGATGAGTAGAACGCGGAGATGGAGCCGGAGAGGACTCGAGGCGGCCATGCTTATCGTTGGATTTGAATTAATTTATTATCATTAAGGTATTTATTTCTTTTCTAAGTTTTTAATTTGGGATGTAATAAGGCCGCTCTTTATTATTTGGATGTTTTAATTAGTTGTTTAATTTACTTATACTATATATTACAAAATGAAGTTTATAAATGTGAAGTGAACCGGTTAAAAGTAACTTTTTTTTTCAAACTTAATAAAGTCTACGGGTTTTCAAAGATGTTACCATCGGGTAGCAAAAATAAACCAAGTAAACTATATTTATAAAAATAATCCCAACTGATTTTTATCAAACCCCGTTTTAATACCTTAGCCACATTTTAACAAGCTTTCACCAGACACATAACACGATTCAAATTATTTTACTCCGTGACATACCAGATCCGGTCAGGACTCATGGGCCGGGTTTGGGGTGTTATATGACCCAAACTCGCATATGGCTCAAGTGGCCCAAAAGCTTGCGGATGCAGGAAACCCTAGGTTTCCATTGCGCCGCAAGCGTCCCAGCAGGATCCCAACCCTCGCGCCCTCGATAGCGCCGCAATCCTCATGAACTACGCACCACCGCCGCTCTCTTCACCTTCGACCTACACAAGAAAGGAAATAGCAGCAGCAAAAATGGCATTTTTTATTTCCTTTTTATTTTATGGGTTATAAAACCCCAAAAACCTATAAAACGAGACACACATATACAGAGAAACAAGAGTACAAAAATACCCACAAATACAAAAGAAAAATACAGAGAAATTTACAAGTAATCGAAAATAGAAAGGTGTTTTTTTTTTTCATTAAGTTTTTCTTTCTTTTCTGTTTATGTGCATTATATATATATAAAATATCCTTTAAAAACAAAAAAAAAAAATGAGATTACCTTTCGAAGGTGGGCATCTCTCGCCGAAGAACTATCGCGAACGGCGTCGCGTGAGGTGCGTGGGGGTGGTGGCCTGAAGGGCTAGCAATCGGAACCCTAGACGAGCATTGAGAGAATTCTAATTTTTTTAAATCGGATACAAATGGATCTTTGGTCGTAAAATCGACATATATAGTATTTAAAAAACAACGCCGTTTTCGCTTAAGCAAATAAGCATTAAAACTATGCCGTTTAGCAGGCCAGGATCCGCGCGTTGACCCGACCCAAGAGGATCCACGCGTTTTCATTAAATGGTCTAATTATTATTTTAGTCCTTCCGCATTTTTATAATTTTTAATTCCGCTTAATTTAATTCGGCCCTAAATGTTTGTTTACATTTTAATTTAGTCCATTGAGCTATTAAAAGGTTAAAATCAGAACGGCGCCATTTTGAGAAAGAAGGCATAATTGCCTAATGAGTCCCTCCAGTGTAACGCGCTTTACATTTTAATCCTTTTATATTTATTTTATTTCTATTTAATCCTTATTCATTTTAAAATTTTTATTTTATCTAATACTATATTTAATTATTTTAATATATATTAAACTATTTTATTATTTTATTTTATTAAATTTTGTTAATGTATAAAATTTATATATATACATTTTATTATCTTTATATATATTAAATTATGATTTATTATTTTATTTGGTTTAATATGATTTTTATGATTTATATATTAATTACTATATTATGTTTTACTTGTATTTTATATTAGATTATATCATTTATTATTTTTGGAATTTTTTATAAAATTTATTTATATTATATAACCTATTTAAATACATATTTAATTTTATGATCAAGATATTATATATGTGTGTTTTGTATAAAATATTACATTTTACTAATTATTTTATATGTAATCATTTATATAGGTATTTAATTATTAAATTATATATGTATTTATTATAAGTTTTTTTACTTTAAAATTTATATATATATATATATATATATATCGATCATTTTAAAAATCACCACATTCTTTTATTTTTTATTTGATGTTTAAATATTTTCATTTCTTTTTTTAAATTATTATTTTTTCATTTGATCTTGAAAGTCTTAATTATTGCTATTTATTTTATATTTATTTATGTTATTACGATCGTTTATTATTGCTTAAATTCTTTATGTATTTATGTTGTATTATTCTATTATTCATTGTTAATATGATTTGTAGTTATATAGAATTGCTATTAAATATATATGTTGTAATGTATTCATACAATGTCTTACTCAAACCATTTTTTATAAAAATATCATTTAAATTAAAGCATTTTATTCAAATATTTTAAAAAAATACGGCGATATGTGATATTTGGGGACTTCGAGAATAATTGTGCCCTAACTTACTGGGTTTCGATTTTTCTCGTAGAACTTAAGGTATTAGATATCCCTTCTCTTTTAAAACTGAAACTTACCAAAAACTTATCCTTGGGAATTCAAGACGTTGTGTCCTAACTTACTGGATATGATGTTTTGTGTCTCGAGGTAAGAATTTTCTAAAATAAAGACGTGCCTAGTTTTGAAGTTACAAGATGCTATATCCTAACTTACTGGGTATAGTATTTTATTTCTTTGAGATAGGCACTTAAGGTATTAGATATCCCTTCTCTTTTAAAACTGAAACTTACCAAAAACTTATCCATGGGAATTCAAGACGTTGTGTCCTAACTTACTGGATATGATGTTTTGTGTCTCGAGGTAAGAATTTTCTAAAATAAAGACGTGCCTAGTTTTGAAGTTACGAGATGCTATATCCTAACTTACTGGGTATAGTATTTTATTTCTTTGAGATAGGAAAGCCTTAATTTTTTTTCTTCTAATAAAAGGATCTTGTTTTAAAATTTTCAAAATTGCAACATTAGGACATGATTTTATAAATTAGGTACCAATTTTTGGCCGTTATGAGGGTGCTAACCCTTCCTCATACGTAACCGAATCCCGAACCCATTTTTCTTATTTTTCGTGGACCAAAATCAGTATTTTGAAATAAAACGTTTTTAAAGTGATCCAATCACACCTAAGTAAAAAAGGGATTGGTGGCGACTCCATTTTCATTTTTCAAAGTCAATCCCCTTTTTTTCATAAAACTTTAAAGATGGTTTCGACAGCTTGGCGACTTCACTGGGGACAATAAGAGAGTCAAGTCGTAAAATCAATAATTTCATGTCCTTATGTCTGGATTTAAAAATATGGTTTAAAAATTATGATCCTTTTTTGCATGTGGTTCTATTTTATAAAATATCTCTGCATTGCATTACATGACCGTTGTGGTCGCACCCTTAAGTGGGAGTGAGAAGCTACTCCTTCGTGACGTTTTCACCTCCGTGCAGGATAGTGAATCACTTTCAGGATACATCCGTATCTATGTCTTCGTGAGATTTTCATCTCCGTGCAGCCATAGGGAAATGTATTCCCCTAAACTAAACTCAGTCCATATGAGCCTATAATGGATGATGATCGAAGAATCTGCTAGTTCAGGTACCTCAACTTTAGAGCTAAAATACATATAGAAAACCTAAGTGCTTACCCTAGGAAGAGCTATACCAAACCTTAGCAATTACCCAGATAGGCGATTGATTATTTGCTTTATATTTTACTTCATGTTACTAATCAATTGTGTTTTATTTTGTTGCATGTCATTTCATATTTAAAGAGGTATCAATTCACGGTCAGTTTCTAAATTAGAAAGCTAGTTATGGAGAACGAATTCCTTGATAAAGTGGAGGACAATGCAACCGTTCGTAGGTGGTCAGAGCAAACACAGTTAGAAAAAGGAGATAGCTTAGCCGAAGGGTACAAATTAGAGCTATGGGACTACATTCGTATCAGTGTGACATAGAACAATCTTCAGGAATTAAGGGAGATATAGGATCAATGGAGCGATGAAACCAAGCATTTGTTTTACTGCAGCTATGGGGACTTGTCGTACCTATTGAATATTAAGGTAGATGAATATATCTTTCGAGCTATTTTCCAATATTGGAACTCTGCGTATAGTTGTTTTACTTTTGGAAGAGTAGATTTGGTATCTACGATGGAGGAGTATACAGCTCTATTGCGATGTCCTAAGATTCAAGTTGATAAAGCTTACTCGAAGGTTTTCAATGTTCCAACCTTTGTGAGGAAATTGATGAATATTACGGGGATGAGTGAATAGTGGGTCATAGCCAGAATCAAATAAAAAGGTGAGTACAAGTGCATCTCGTGGAAAGCTTTGAAAGGTTTGATTTTAGAGCATCCTGATATGAAGAAGAAAGTCGATGTATTTGCTTTGAGTATATATGGATTAGTAATTTTCCCTAGGGCATTGGGATACGTAGATGAAGCTATCTCAGATCTTTTTAATCAAATTGACAAACAAGTCACACCTATTCTGTAACATCCGAGATTTAGGGGTCTCACATTTTACTTCGTATGTATGTGTTGGTATGTTTTTCTTGACTATTTCAGTGTGTTTGGGGGCTTCGAGAACTTTGGGGTTTAGCCTGATTCTTAGTAGAAATTTTTGATTTTAGGCTTTAGGGGGGAAGCTAGGGGAGCCAGGCTATTAAGGATTTAATTTTGTGGTTACTGACATAAGGAGAAGGGTGGTGTAGTGGCAGGGAGGCGTTACTTGGTGTGCTTTGGTGGTAGCGTCAGAATGGAGTTCAAAGGGGGAAGGGGTTCAAGCTACAGGGACAACATTTTGGGAGTTCATTTTTGCGCGTGGAGAGATAGGAGATGGATTCGGCTGGGGCACTTAAGGGGGGAAGGTTTGAAGGGGTCAAATATTTTTGAATAAGTGGTGGAGAAGATTATTAGGAGTTGAATCATTCAAACTTATTTGAATGAATGAGGGGGAGGAAATTTAGGAGAGGGATAAGGGATTGGGAGAGGGGTGTGAGTGTTGGCCGAATATGGGGTTCTAAGGAGAGGATTTTTGGTCATGAAGGGAGTGGTTTGGTTAGGGGGCTTTAGATGCCAAAATTAGGTGTTGTGGTAGGAAGTGTGATCATTTTCTTTTTGAGTTTTTCTCCTCTAGTTCCTTTGCCGAAAAGTGTCAAGCAAGAGTCATTCTTTTCTTTTTTCTTTTCCTATAGTAAGAAGCTGAAAGTGAAAGTGACCATTTGGTGCATTTTTGTTCATCTTCTCTTCTCTCTACTTCTTCTCTAAGCCGAACCACATCTCTCTCTTATTCTCTTTTCTTTTTCATTTTGATAATCTTAAACTTTCACTTCAAGAGCCAAATATCCCTTCTATCTGTTGGAACCTTGGTCGAATCTTCTATTCATCACTACTTCTCTCTTCTTCATCTTTATTCGTTCTTTTATTTTGTTGTTTCCTTGAGCCTCATCTCTTGACCAAATCATTCAAAGCCAAGTATCTCTTTGGTGGTAACTCCTTCATTGGTCAATTGCTAGAAGAAGCACCGTCATTCGTTTAGTGCCAACTCTCCCAATCGGTTTTGGTAATAGTAGTAAGGGGGTTCTCTTTTAACTGGATCTTACTCTTTTCTCTTTGGGTTGCTGAAACCAAGAATCTAACTCTATTTCTTGTGTGTGGCCGAATCTGTGGAGGACTTGATTTCGTGCCTTTTGTCTGTAGCCAGCGTGTGGGGTATTAAGGATCAGTTGGTTTCGATTATTCAAGGTAAGATGGGTACACTTTTTGTTCAGCCGAAGGCCACCTTGATTGGACCATAAGTGTTAGGCCAAATCTAACAAGGGTTAATGTAGGGATTTAGACAATCTCTTGGTTCAGAGGAGACTCTCCGGGTTCTGTTAAATTCGATAAGGGGAATTGGATTAAAGTCTTTTATGTAGTTCATTATTATCTAAATCTACGCTTTAACCGGTCTTCTGACCAAGATCTTATTTGATAGAATGGAATACCAGTCAGTTAAAGAGAGGGGTTGGACACGCAGTCCCTACCCCTAATTTCAAGAAGCGAGCAATTTCAGCAATTCGGGATTGGCCATCGGGCTGTGGGCCAGCGTCTGAAAAGGATAGCAGATTACTGTAATCTCTCTGAGTGAGGACGTTAGGGAGATCGATAGTCTAGTTCTTAAGGTTTACAGGTGTGTAATTATCACACTATTCCCTTAGTTGTTTTAAACCTATGTGTTATGCCTGGAAGCCCGAAATAGTGGCAATGGTGAATGAATTACCTGTGTTGGGTAATCGGTAAACAAGGTTAGTGTGTTATCTACTTTGATAATCGTGTTAAACTGTTATGGGTGTATGTGAGTATGTTGTGCAGGTACATATATACATATATAATTATGATTTATCATGTTGCTCATCTGCTGTATTATGTTGCATGTGCATGGGTTTTGGGATATTAATGATGATAAGGGGAAGTGTAATTATGTGGGTGACTCTGTCACAATTAATGATGGCCTCGAGCCTCATTATGGATATGGTGATTTAATCACATGTGGATTCTGTGGCTAGACCACTTATGTGGACTTTGAGCAGTGTGTCTGTCAGCATGACTGCCAAAGAGGTGTGTAGCGGATGGAGGGTCGATTGTAGAAATCCCCAGGTGTATATGAGGATGGATGTATGGATAGGTGTGTAGATGGTGTACATTAGGTTAGGTGGGGCTATCATTTGAATATTTGTGCTTGGCATGTTGATTTGGGGCTCCAGCCCACTTGTGGAATGAGGTGGTACAATTGCACACTGAGTCTGGTGACTCACCCTTTTTTCTTAACACATTGCAGGTAGCTCATGATACGTTGGACTGGGTTGGAACGGACTCGGAGTGGCCATTCAGGAGTTATTTTAGTAAACTTATTTTAAACTAGTAATTGCTATTTTCTTTTGGGACATTTTGGTTATGTAGTAAGGCCACTACAAATTTGGTAAATTTTGGGTTTTAAGTTGGTTTTATTATTAAATTTTTATTTAAGATATAACGTTACTATACTTTAATATGGAGAACATAAAATAAAAAAAAGGGTTTTCAAAACAGGAGTGCATAAAAACAATCGATTTCTCCCAAGGTACCAACTGGGATATCCGTTAAAAGTGGAACTTAACTAAATTTGGGAATTTTCCTCCAACTACAAACCACTGCGTTTAAAAGCCACCCCTCAAGCAAAAAATTTTCAAAGCTTATGGTACTTTCTTAAATGTCGTTTTACACATATTTCCCAGTAACATACCATATCCGGTCGTGGTGTTTGGGTCGGGTTTGGGGTGTTACATTTTGGTATCAGAACTAGGTTCAAAAGCTCGGCTTTGGGTTTTTGGTTCAAAACGTCTTCTAAAAATGGTTTTAAAACATAGTAGGATGAAATGCATGTTTTTTTTTTCAGCATGGCTCCTGCGTCTCCAGCCCAAGTCCGCCAGGTAAGTATTCTAACTTTTGTTTTGATATGATATGGGGTTTGATGGGCTTTATGGGCGTAGACTAGTAGGATAGCAATAATGGACCCTAGGGCTAGACTAAACAATTCTGCAAACTTCATAAGATTTAAATTCCCTAATTAAACATGTCTGTGAACAAGCTGCTAAGTTAGGGTATGGTAATAGGCATACGCATGTCTAGGAATGGATCTAGGAAGAGCTTGGTATTTAAGTGGTCCTAGTGACCCACCTCCTCTTTTTGGGAATCCTACCTGGTGCGTAATGTCTGTTCACTTTAGCCGCGAGGACTTGTTGATGGGCCAAAGTCATGACTAAAACCCGAAAGGGACCAGTACCCTAATTTTTGTAAAATTACTTATATGTCCCTGATTTTGTACACCTTAGGTTGAGAAAATTTAACGAAACACCCTTAATTTTATAAAATGACCAAAATACCCCCAGATTACAAAATTATCAAAATATCCGTAGATTACAAAATTACCAAAATACCCCTATTTTGGAAAAAAATTACCAAGAAACCTTATTTTAAAAAAATTATGAAAATACCCCTGGGTAGTGAAATGATAAAAAGACCCCTAGGTGATGAATGTGAGCTCATGGATGTTTACTTGTGTTTGATGTATGTATGTGAACTCTGGAATTAGGAAATACAGACTTGAGAACTGAATTTTGTAAATAGAATTCGAATTTGAAAGAACTACTGTTAAAACTCTTTTCCATAAAACTGTCCGTTGTTAAATAGTGGAAAGAAATACTAATGCATAAAATTTCTAAATTAGATTAAATCGTGAATGCTAGTCATGAGCACTCGAGGACGTGGGCGCAATGTGCGTGGTCATGGTAGGGGTAGGGTGACTGTGTCGAACCAGTAGGGTCTAGTTATGGGTCAAAGAATGAGATACCGCTACCACCTACTACAGAAGCAGAGCTTCAGGGTCAAACGGATGGAGACGACGCAGTATCTCAGGCAATGCTACGGGTTCTAGAGCGTGTGGCTGGGGTAGGCACGGGGACAGCAGCTCGGAAGTCCATCCCTGAGCAACTCCGAGCTAATGGAGCCGAAATGTTTCGAGGTATCTCAAGAGTAGCTCCAAACGTGGCTGAGTACTGGCTGGAGGCGGTTGAGAGAATTATGGATGACTTGGACTGTACAGCTGAGGAGAAGCTAAAATGCGCGGTTTCTTTACTACGGATGAGGCCTACCAGTGGTGGCTCACCATTAGAAAGGGTACTCCTGTAGACCGAGTGGATTGGGATTTCTTTAAGACAAAGTTTCAAGGAAAATATGTCAGAGCCGGTTATGGGATGCGCAGAGAAAGGCATTCTTGAATTTAGTTCAAGGGGGTAAGTCAGTAGCCGAGTATGAGGCAGAATTTTTGAGGTTAAGCCGATACGCCAGAGGGATTGTTGCAACTGACTATAAGCGCTGTATGAGATTTGAAGATGGGCTGCGAGATGAGCTGTGGGTGTTGATAGCTCTTCAGCGAGAGAGAGATTTTGTTGTGTTGGTGGAAAAAGTAAAGATAGCTAAGGAGGTTAAGCGAACTGAGAAGCAGAACAGGGACAAGGACCGAGGTAGGAATAAGAGGAGTTATGGACCGTCAGGGTCATCGAGAAGTTTTTAGAAAAGGCCTAAGGTAGATAGAACTATTCGCGTTACTACGCCGGCTACTGTTGGGCAATTTCAACAGTGTGCCCATTATGGGAGATCACATGGGGGAGAGTGCTGGGGAAGAAACAATGAGTGTTTTAAATGTGGGTCAAGGGATCATCTGATTAAGAATTGTCCGCAAGATATGGCTAGGGCTCGGATGGTAGTTTAGGGGTATGTGTAGCCAAGAAAGGGTGGTCAATAGATGCAGAGAGGTCGTGGTCTGAACCGAGGAGGGAATGGTTTCGGTCAAGGTCGTGGCACACCGGGCAGAGGTACAGGGGGTACTGAGGCTAGACAGCCTGGGTTAGTTTACGCGGCCAGATGTAGTGAAGAGGGGATGCACCGGACGTTATCACGGGTACGTTTCTCATTTCTAGGTTACCCTTTACTGCACTAATTGATGTTGGGTCGACTCACTCTTACATTGCTAGTATGGTGTCTGGAACCTTGAATATGAATCCTGAAATTGCCTCTAGGGAGATGACTGTACTTAGTCCTTTAAGGCAATCAGTAGTGGTAAATAAACTTTTTAGAGGGGTGCCTTTAGAAGTTCAGGGGTCAGTTTTCTCGGCTGACTTGATGGAGCTACCATTTGGGAAATTTGACTTGATCTTAGGCATGGACTGGCTAGTAAGATACCATGCGAATTTGGACTGTGCTGCTAAGCGCATGATGTTAAAGACTCCTGAGGATGATGAAGTCATGGTGATAGGTGAGAGGAGGGACAACTTGTCCAATGTAGTATCTGCTCTCAAGGCAGAGAGAATGGTGAAGAAAGGGTGCATAGCTTTCTTGATGTTTGTTAGTGCCTTGGATGCGAAGGGATAACGGTGGGAGAGGTTAGAACAGTAAAGGAATTTGTGGATGTTTTTCGGAAGAGCTTCTGGGGTTGTCTCTGGATCATGAGGTGGAGTTTGGAATCGAGCTTCTACCAGGTACGGCTCCGATGTCCATCACCCCTTATAGGATGGCATCAAAGGAGCTGGTTGAGCTTAAAGCTCAAATTCAGGAGTTGTTAGATCGCGGTTTTATTCGACCCAGTGTGTCTCCATGGGAAGCACCGGTGTTATTCGTCAAGAAGAAAGATAGATCTATGCGTATGTGCATAGATTACCGCCAGTTGAATAAGCTAACGATCAAGAACAAGTACTCGCTGCCGAGGATAGATGACCTATTTGAAAAGCTCAAAGGGGCTTCAGTTTTTGAAAATAGATTTGAGATCCAGGTATCATCAGCTTAAGGTAAAAGAAGTAGATATTCATAAGACGGCTTTTCGGACTCGCTACGGGCACTATGAATTTCTAGTAATGCCATTTGGGTTGACAAACACACCAGCCGCATTCATGGATATGATGAACCGAGTTTTTCAACCCTATCTGGACCAGTTCGTAGTGGTGTTCATAGATGACATTCTAGTATACTCCAAGTCAAAAGAGGTGCACAATGCGCATCTTCGGGTAGTTCTACAGATTTTAAGGGAGAAGAAATTGAATGCCAAATCTAGCAAGTGCAAATCTGGTTAAGAGAAGTCACCTTTCTGGAGCATGTGGTATCTTTTGAAGGGATAAGAGTTGATCCTCGAAAGATCGAGGCGGTGCTGGATTGGAAACCACCTAAGTCTGTGGCAGAGATTCAAAGTTTCTTGGGATTAGTGGGTTATTACAGAAGGTTTGTTGAGGGTTTTTCCTCAATTGCGGCACCCTTGACTTAGTTGTTAAGAAATGAGGTACCTTTTGTGTGACAGACAAGTAGCAAAAGAGTTTCAAGAAGCTAAAAAGGATCTTGACAGAGGCTCCGATTTTAATTCAGCCTGAAGCTGGGAAAGATTTTGTGGTGTTTTGTGATGCTTCTCATACGGGGTTGGGTTGTGTGCTGAGGCAAGAAGGGAAGGTTGTTGCATATGCATCTCGACAATTAAGACCGCATAAGGTTAACTATCCCACACATGATCTGGAGTTGGCTACGGTGGTTTTCGCTTTAAAAGTGTGGAGACATTATTTGTATGGGGAGAAGTCTGTGATCTAAACTGACCACAAGAGTCTGAAGTATCTGTTGACCCAGAAGGAGTTGAACTTGAGGCAGCGAAGGTGGGTGGAGCTGTTGAAGGATTATGACTGCTCGATTGAATACCACCCGGGTAAGACGAATGTGGTGGCAGATGCATT
Source organism: Gossypium rotundifolium (assembly GCA_025506655.1). Classification (NCBI taxonomy): domain Eukaryota; kingdom Viridiplantae; phylum Streptophyta; class Magnoliopsida; order Malvales; family Malvaceae; genus Gossypium; species Gossypium rotundifolium. The sequence continues at coordinate 116,178,140 of CP106727.1, read as the reverse complement.
AAGTCAGAAGGTAGTGTCAGATTTGAGAGCGATGTTCACTCATCTTAGTTTATATGATGACGAGAGTTTATTAGCTGAGCTGCAGGTGAAGCTGACATGGGTAAGTCAAGTACAAGAGAAACAGTTATCGGATGATGTTATGGGTGCTCGACTTCTTCAAGCACAGGATGGGGGAATAGAGGATTATAGTTTGAACAACGATGGAGTTTTGTGTTTTCATGGGAGGGTTTGCATGCCGAAGGATGTGGAGTTAAGGCAGATGATTCTTCAGGAATCACATAGTAGCCCTTACGCTATGCATCCTGGAGGAAGTAAGATGTATCGGGATCTACGAGAATAGTTTTGGTGGCCCGGATTAAAATGAGAAGTTACAGAGTTGGTGGGAAAGTGTTTAACGTGTCAGCAGGTCAAAGCTGAACACCAGTTGCCTTCAGGATTGTTATAGCCGGTGAAGATTCCATAGTGGAGTTAGAGAGAATCACGATGGACTTTGTTAGTGGGCTACCCCTTACGCCTACTAAGAAGGACTCTGTATGGGTAATAATGGATCGGTTGACAAAATCTGCTCATTTCATACCTGTTCGTGTCAACTATTCTCTTCAAAGGTTGGCTAAGCTGTATGTGGTGAAAATTGTAAGACTTCATGGGGTACTAGTATCAATCATATCAGATAGGGACCCTAGATTTATGTCGCGGTTTTGGAAGGCGTTGCATCAGGCTTTGGGTACTAAGTTGGATTTTAGCACAGCATTTCATCCGCAGACGGACGGTCAGTCGGAGAGGGTAATTTAGGTCTTGGAAGACATGTTGAAGGGATGCGTCATCGATTTTAGAGGTAGTTGGGAAGAATTCTTACCTCTGGCACAGTTCGTATATAACAACAGTTACCAAGTTAGTATTCAGATGGCGCCGTACGAAGCACTGTATGGGCAAAAGTGTCGTACTCCTACTTGTTGGACAGAATTGAGCGAATGCCATATTTTGGGTCCGGAAATGATTGTAGAAACAGAGGAAAATGTTAAGGTAATTCGAACTCGATTAAAAGAGGCGTCAGACAGACAAAAATCGTATGCGGACTTAAAGCGAAAAGAGATAGAATTTGCAGAAGGTGATCGGGTCTTCCTAAAAGTTTCGCCATGGAAGAAGGTGATGAGATTTGGAAGGAAGGGTAAGCTGAGTCCCCGGTTTATAGGGCCTTATCAGGTTTTGAAATGAGTGGGGCCAGTAGCGTACCAGTTAGAGTTACCTTCGGAGTTGAAGCAGATGCATTATTTGTTTCACGTCTCAATGTTAAGACATTACCGTTCAGACCCGTCACACGTGGTACCAGTCGAGAAAATTGAATTAAAGCCAGACTTGTCCTATGAGGAGGAACCAGATTTTGGAGCGAGACGTTAAGGTGCTGCGGAGGAAATCAGTCCCTTTGGTTAAAGTTTTATAGCGGAACCATGGTTTGGAAGAAGCGCTGTGGGAGTGGAAGAAGCGATGTGACAATAATACCCACATCTCTTTTGACCAAGTAATTTCGAGGCCAAAATTTTCTTTAAGGGGGTAGAACTGTAACATCCGGGATTTAGGGGTCTCGCATTTTACTTCGTATGTATGTGTTGGTATGCTTTTCTTGACTATTTGAGTGTGTTTGGGGGCTTCGGGAACTTGGGGGTTTAGCTTGAGTCTTAGTAGAAATTTCTGATTTTAGGCTTTAGGGGAAGCTAGGGGAGCCAGGCTATTAAGGATTTAATTCTGTGGTTACTGACACAAGGAGAAGGGTGGTGTAGTGACAAGGAGGCATTACTTGGTGTGCTTTGGTGGTGACGTCATAATGGAGTTCAAAGGAGGAAGGGGTTCAAGCTACAGGGACAGCATTTTGGGAGTTCATTTTTTCGCATGGAGAGATAGGAGATGGATTCGGCTAGGGCACTTAAGGGGGAAGGTTTGAAGGGGTCAAATATTTTTGAATAAGTGGTGGAGAGGATTATTAGGAGTTGAATCATTCAAACTTATTTGAATGAGTGAGGGGGAGGAAATTTAGGAGAGGGATAAGGGATTGGGAGAGGGGTGTGAGTGTTGGTCGAATATGGGGTTCTAAGGAGAGGATTTTTTATCATGAGGGGAGTGGTTCGGTTAGGGGGCTTTAGGTGCTGAAATTAGGTGCTGTGGTAGGGAGTGTGATCATTTTCTTTTGTGTTTTCTCCTCTAGTTTCTTTTCCGAAAAGTGTCAAGCAAGAGTCATTCTTTTCTTTCTTTTTTTCCTATAGTAAGAAGCCGAAAGTGAGAGTGACCATTTGGTGCATTTTTGTTCATCTTCTCTTCTCTCTACTTCTTCTCTAAGCCGAACCACATCTCTCTCTTATTCTCTTTTCTTTTTCATTTTGATAATCTTAAACTTTCACTTCAAGAGTCGAATATCCCTTCATCTATTGGAACCTTGGTCGAATCTTCTATTCATCACTACTTTTCTCTTCTTCATCTTTATTCGTTCTTTTATTTTGTTGTTTCCTTGATCCTCATCTCTTGACCGAATCATTCAAAGCCAAGTATCTCTTTGGTGGTAACTCCTTCATTGGTCAATTGCTAGAAGAAGTGCCGTCATTTGTTTAGTGCCAACTCTCCCAATCGATTTCTGGTAATAATGGTAAAGGGGTTCTCTTTTAACTAGATCTTACTCTTTTCTCTTTGGGTTGCTGAAACCAAGAATCTAACTCTATTTCTTGTGTGTGGTCAATCTTTGGAGGACTTGATTTTGTGCCTTTTGTCTGTAGCCAACGTGAGGGGCATTAGCGATCAGTTGGGTTTGATTATTCAAGGTAAGATGGGTACACTTTTTGTTCGGTCGAAGGCCACCTTGTTTGGACCATAAGTGTTAGGCCGAATCTAACAAGGGTTAATGTAAGGATTTTGACAATCTCTTGGTTCAGTGGAGACTCTCTGGGTTCTGTTAAATTCGGTAAGGGGAATTGGATTAAAGTCTTTTATGTAGTTCGTTATTATCTGAATCTACATTTTAACCGGGTATTCTGACCAAGATCTTATTTGATGGAATCGAGTACCAGTCAGTTAAAGAGAGGGGTTGGACATGCAGTCCCTACCCCTAATTTCAAGAAGCGAGCAGTTTCAGCGGTTCGGAATTGGCTACCGGGCTGTGGGCGAGCGTCTAAAAAGGACAAGCAGATCGCTGTAATCTTTCCGAGTGAGGACGTTAGGGAGATCGATAGTCTAGTTCTTAAGGTTTACAGGTGTGTAATTATCACATTATTCCCTTAGTTGTTTTAAACCTATGTGTTATGCTTGGAAGCCGAAAATAGTGGCAGTGATGAATGTATTACCTATGTTGGGTAATCGGTAAACAAGGTTAGTGTGTTATCTACTTCGATAATCGTGGTTAAACTGTTGTGGGTGTATGTGAGTATGTTGTGCAGGTACATATATACATATATAATTATGATTTATCATGTTGCTCATCTGCTGTATTATGTTGCATGTGCATGGGTTTTGGGATATGAATGATGATAAGGGGAAGTGTAATTATGTGGGTGACTCTGTCACGATTAATGATGGCCTCGAGCCTCATTGTGGATATGGTGATTTAATCACATGTGGATTCTGTGGCTAGACCACTTATGTGGACTTTGAGCAGTGTGTCTGTCAGCATGACTGCCAAAGAGGTGTGTAGCGGATAGAGGGTCGATTGTAGAAATCCCCAGGTGTGTATGAGGATGGATGTATGGAGAGGTGTGTAGAGGATGGACATTAGGTTGGGTGGGGCTATCATTTGAATATTTGTGCTTGGCATGTTGATTTAGGGCTCCAGCCCACTTGTGGAATGAGGTGGTATAATTGTACACTGAGTCTGGTGACTCACCCTTTTTTCTTAACACATTCCAGGTAGCTCATGATACGTTGGACTGGGTTGGAACGGACTCGGAGTGGCCATGCAGGAGTTATTTTAGTAAACTTATTTTAAACTAGTAATTGCTATTTTCCTTTTGGACATTTTGGTTATGTAATAAGGCCACTACAAATTTGGTAAATTTTGGGTTTTAAGTTGGTTTTATTATTAAATTTTTCTTTAAGATATAATGTTACTATACTTTAATATGGAGAACATAAAATAAAAAAAAAAGGTTTTCAAAATAGGAGTGCATAAAAACAATCGATTTTTCCCAAGGTACCAACTGAGATATCCGTTAAAATTGGAACTTAACTAAATTTGGGAATTTTCCTCCAACTACAAACCACTGTGTTTAAAAGCCACCCCTCAAGCGAAAAATTTTCAAAGCTTATGGTACTTTCTTAAATCTCGTTTTACACCTATTTCCCAGTAACATACCATATCCAGTCGTGGTTTTTGGGCTGGGTTTGGGGTGTTACATGTTCCTGCGATCTTGGCGGAAAAATTTTGATCATTGAGTGCATGTAGGAGAGCTAGGGAAGGCAGATTTATAGGGTGTGCATAGTTGTTGCTGGCTTGGTTCCATAGTCACTTCTGGAGGGTGGACAAAGTTTCTTATCGGGTCTTCTCAGAAAATTACTCTCCATTAAAAGAGATAATGGCTACCCCAAGGAGAGACGACATATCTGAAGAAAATTGGATAGCGCTTCTACGAAATCTCCGAGAAGAAGATGTTGAATGGGGAGCTCCCTGGATGGTTCCTAATGAAGTTCTATATTGGTGTGGGAGTTTTGATTTGGTTCCTCTACTCAAAATTTGGGGATCCATTGGATATGCGCCTCTGCTCGTATTAAGGCAATTCAGATCGAGACAATTTGTACCGGCTACATACAGATTAGCTCAAAGTGAGTTTTTGTATAAAGGGGATAGCTACAAGAAGGGGGTTAAAGAGATCTCTAGTGCTAGAGTGGATGTAAGGCCAATGACGACCCCAGAATATAGTGGATGGTGGAGTAGGAGAGTTAATGACAATATCCCTATGCCAAGTTCAGAAGACGCTCAATCGACCGAAATTTTTTTACAAGTGGTCCCATCAGAATTGGAGATGATAAAACAGGATTTCGAAAGAAGGAATTTAGAGCTCGAAAAGAGGATAGAGAAGTTGGAAGAATAAAATATGTACTTGAGGCTAGATGTGGATGTTCAGAAATTAGAAGCCGAGAAAGTAAGAAAAAAATAGGAAGATTGAGGAAGATCAAGATAGCTTGAAGTTTGAATATAAGAAATTGCATCTGTCGACAAAAAATGTTGGATTAGGGAGAACTTCGGAACAGTGGAAACATGAGGTTCAAAAGGAAAGGGCCAAAGTTGACCATTGGGAGAAGAAGTTCCTAGATATGCAGATGTAAAACAAGACCCTAGAAAAGAGGTTAACAGAAAGCCAAAAGGAAAAGAGTAGATTAAAAGCTAGAGTGGATGAATTGGGTCGGTCTCTTCACCACCACAAAAGTCGTAATTCTGCAAACGAACTGAAGTCGAGTTTGAACAAGATCAAGGAAATGAAGGGGGAGATTGAAAGATTAGAGTCAGTATTGCAGAATTGTGAACTCCGGATTGAGCAACTTAAAGCAAGAGAGGGGCATTGGAAGGAAGAGCTCCATCATTCCCATGACCAAGTTAGAAGTCGGGATTACCTCATGGGTGAAGCAATAGTTCAGATTCAAGAGGTAGCTGATCATCTACATACTTTGGCAGTACAGACTGATATATTGAGCATGAAGTATGAGCTACAGTCAGATCGTAGTCAAGAGCTAGTTTCATTATTCGAAAAAATCAAAACTTTAGGACTTAGGGCGAAAGTATATTTGTAGTCCGTTTTATGTAAAGGATTTTTTTTCTAATAAAGTTTTCTAAAATAAAGTTGAATCAGAATCGATGCCTCTTTTCTTTCATGCATTTGCATTACATTGCATCATTTGCATTAGACTTTTACAAAAGGACCCTAATTAGGTAAAAAAAATTCAGTTAACCTGGAAAACATGGAACAAAGGTTGGCGAGAATAGAGCAAATGCAAATACAGATGTAGGGGCAATTGACCGAGATTCAACAAGTAATGCGAGAACAAATGCAAGAATTCCAAAGGAGTATGATAGGCCAGTTAACCCAGTTACTAGCCAGAGGACTTGAAAAAAGGAGTGGTCCAATGGTCAACAGTGTGGATGAGGAGGAAGACATTGTTTTCTCCCTAATAGGTTTTAACCTGAGCAATGATCAAGCCAAGCCAGTTGTTCTGGTAGAAACAAAGGAAAAATGAGAATGGACCTCAAAGGCCCTAAAGAAGAAGGAAAGAAAGTGAATAGTGCTCGGTAGGTATAATAAGAGCCATTCGTGAGATTCTGATAAAAACCACCAAGGACAAGAATTACCAAAGAATTAGTTTCCCCAAGGAAAAACTCTAAAAAGCTCTAATTTACGCCAATCCTGATGACGTATAAGGAGCTATATCAAAGTTTATTTGACATACATGTGGTGTCTCTATTTTATCTGAAGTCGTTACAGCCCCCATATCCTAAATGGTATGACTCAAATGCTCAATGCGACTACCATGCGGGAATAACGGGTCACTCAATCAAAAATTGTACTACATTTAAAAAGTTGGTCGAAAGGTTCATTAAAATAGGAATTGTGAAATTCGACGATTCATCAAAATCTGATCACTTTAACGAGGTAGTAAATGCGGGAATTGAAGGAGGAGACAAGAAAGTTGCGACTCCTTGAAGAAATCAAAAATGAAAAGGGAACTGGGGAACGAAGTTTCCAAGCCATTGCGTACTTGGGAGTGTTTTGAATAATGGGACTGTGGAAGATATCCTTGTATTTTTTAGATCTGATCTAGAGTAATATTCAAAACATGCTTGTTGCCTTAAGCCTAGAGGCAATAAGAACCCTTTTGTGAAATAGGCTTGTGTCCAAAATTTTATTTCAATGCATCTTTTAAGCAAATATTCTTTTATTCTTTCCATTTCATACTATACAAACAATTATTCTTAGTCTTTTTTTCTTTTGTTTGGATTTTCTTATTTCATTCTTTATTCATGACCATACTATACAAATAATCATCCTTAGAATTATTTATTCTTTGGATTTTTTGCCTTCGTACCTAGGTACCCAGATATCAACGATATGAGCGACATTACTAATTCCCTTTTTGAATGAAATATGGGTCTAGGGGATCTAAGGACTTTGAAGATAAAAGAGATTGTAACCCATCTTCTAATTTGTTAAGAATGGTGAAACAAGATGAAAAACTCTACAAAGGGTCATTGGATATTATGAGCCTAGAAAAGATGTAAAGATTGTAGCCTAGCTTATAACAAAACTAAGGCAAGACATCATTGAGTTATTTTCGAGAATTCAAAGATGTTTTCGCATGATCATATTAGGACATGCCTGGGCTAATAAGACGCGGGCTAAACAAGAGGATCGGGCACTGTTGGTCTATCATGGAAGAGGATTGCATCAGTCATACCGCAAATACTGAATTGAAGAAGACGAGATTTATGTGACTCTTCTATAGGTGGGGCATGGATATTATGGGGCCAATCTCGTCAAACGCTTCTAGTTGACATCGATTCACCATCATGGTCGTCGTCTATTTCACTAAGAGGGTGAATGTTGCTTCATAAGCCAATATTGTAAAGTCGATGTAATCAAATTCCAAAAAAAAAAGTAAAAGAAAGGATCAGATACCAACAAAGAATGCCATAAAGTATCACGTTTAATAATGCATAACTGTATAAAGTCAAAGTTTACAGTTTTGTCCAAAGATTAGACAGCATATCACAGTGCATCAATAGTTGCCAAAAGAAAAAATACAAAAAGAAAAACAACAAAAACTATGAAAGGTGACTAAGACTTATAAATATTGGCATAAGAAGCTACCGTTACCCTCTATCTTATTGAACGTTGGTTAAAACCTTCGCTGGGGCAACATATTACCCGTTGGTTTATGGAATTGAAGCATTTTTCTAATTGAACCTAGTTGAAGAAAAGGTTAAAGTTATCCATCACGATCAAATGATGCAAGCTTATGACAAAGAGGTTCATCCTAGAGAATTCCACGAGGGAACCTGATGTTGAAAAATACCTTTATTCTATAAAATGATTTTAGAGGAAAGCAGATGTCAAACTGGAAAGGACTTTATGTTGTAAAGAAGACCTGTTCTAGAGGAGTATAGATATTAACCGAGACGGATGACAAAGACTTGCCCAATCCGGTGAATTCAGGTTCAGTCAAGAAATATTTTACCTGAAAGAGGAAAGACCAAGGTGGAAACCCGTAAAGGCGCCTCAAAATAAAAAAAAACAGAAAAAAAGAAAAAGAAAAATGAAAGGCCAAGACAAAACCCGCAAAGGGCGCTTTGAGACCAAAAGGGCTTTGAGCCGAAAACCCGAAAAGGGCGAGTCAAATTTTGATCAAAAGTGGGGCATACAGTAGTCTTGCTACGCTTGAATTAATAATGAAGAAGTATGTTACGTCTTGGGGCATCGACAAAGTACTCCGGATCCCTTAAACACATATTGAGCTTAAAATGGTCCTCAAGAAGTTTGAACAGAGAAGCTCAGGCTGCGATATCTGGGGCACCTAGCTTCTATCTTTCTCATTTTTGAATTTTTTATCTTTGATTGCTTTATTCTTTTCAAGATACACCCAAATCAATTTTCTTTTATTGCCTTGGTGATCTTTGATTAACTTATTTGTTTCGAGCCATGCTCCTGATTAATTTCTTTCTCGTCCATTTTTGTGGCCTTTTTCAAGCATTTTATATTGAAATAATGATTAATGGACTAATAACACTTTCATAAAAGGAGTTTCGCATATTACTCTGAAAACTTCTAAATAATATGAGGAATCTGAAACGTGACTATTGTTCAGAACTCACCATGCCTAAGGGTTGGAAACATTGAAAAATGATTATCTCTTCGGATTCTTGTTTGATAAGACAATTTCGTTGGTGATACTGTAATGGCCTAAATTCAAGGTTATCGGAACAATGGTTTCGTAATCATAAATCTGATTTAAAGAGAAGTTTATTTTTACATTTTTGCATGAATATTTATATGATAGCAAAATCATATTAAAATATCGATAGAAAAATTTTACCGATTTAGTGGTTAGTTAGAAAAAAAAAATTATTGAAGGAATTGGGTAAAAACAAGGTATCGAGACCTTGATCTCATAAGATTGAGTAGAAAATATTTTTGTAAATATTTATAAAATGTCAGTAATGTAGTATTCAAATTTCGTAAGAAAATTTTAACGTTTGGGTAGGTAATTAAATGAAAAGGACTAAATTGTAACAAATGCAAAATTATGGAAAATAATTAAATAGTTTAAATGATAAAAGAAAGAGGGATTAATAGGAAAATAGACCCAAGGGCTATTTGTGCTGGACGGCAAGGGCATGAAATCAGCAAGAAAATAAGGAGAATTAAGGGTAAAATTGGAATATTGCAAAATTTACTTAATAAAGCTAGGACTAAAGTGGAATTATCTAGATATCTCTTCATTTTTCTTCATTCTCATCAGCTAAAAATGCCAAAGGAGGGTTTTCTAAGCTGGTATTTCATATTTTTTGCACCAAGTAAGTTAATCCTTGCCTATTTCTTGTAATTTTTGTGTTTTTAAGACTTTTACAACTAGGTCCTACTATTAAATTCATTAGTTTTTGATTTTATGGATGAAATTGAAAGTTACCATGGTTGAGTGCTGTAAGTTTATGATGAAATAGCATGCAATTGAAGCTTTAATTTGTTTATGAGATGATTTTATTAGGTAATTCCAATAGAAATTGATTTTTTTAGATCTAAATTGTGAAAATGTTTGGAATTAAAATCTATTACTGAAATTCTGATTTCCAAAGGTTATAAAGTAGTTTAAAGTAATAGAATAAAGTTTTAATTGAGAGAAATCAGCTCAATTGAGAAGTTAATTGAGCAGGGATGAAATTATCATTTATTGAAAGCTTGAGGGAAAATGGTAATAAACAGTTTGCACTAAAACAGTTTTGAATAGTAGCAGTAGACTAACTTTGAAAACTCACCATAAATTGTAGAAATAGAATTAGAAATGAAATAAGAGATGAAATTAAATCTTATTGAGTCTAGTTTCTCATAAAAGAAACGGTGTAAGCAATAGATTTGTAAATCATGAGATATAATGAATTTTGTGAGACAAGGTCAGAATGAATTTGGGTTCCTCTATTCTGACTTTAAAAAATCATCAAAATTGTATAAAAATAATTAGGGTCTTAAATTTATATGTTTATAATCCTGAATGAGTCTATTTTCAATAAAAATAAATGATAAAATCATCCAAATCCTGTATGAAGAGATAATTAATTTTTAGTGAAGAAGGATCAGAACTGTTAAACAGCAGAACATGGGTAACTTTAAAGAATAAATTGTACTTATTGGATAAACTAAAATTCTGAAAATTTTATGGTAATAATATATGTGAGCCTAGTTTTAGGGAAAATTATCAGATCTTAATTTTGAGTTCTGTAGCTCAAGATAAAAATAATTTAGTGACTATGACTCAAGTAGATAGCTTTGAATGAACTATAAATAATAATAGAATTATAGTGAATGCTACATGTGAACATGAAATGTAGTGAATTGATGATTGAATTTATTTATTTAGATTCGGAAAACTCAAATACAAAGCTAGATCGAGGAAAGGAAAAAGTCCCGGATTAGTAGATTTTGTATACGAACTAGTATCGAGGTAAGTTCATGTAACTTGAATTATATTCTTAAATGCTTGAAATGTATGTTATTGATGTGAATATAATTTGAATGTTCATTGTATGAAAATTGATGAAACATTGATATATTTGATAAAAAGGGGAAGAAATCCCGGTTGAATGAAAGAAAAATTCGATGGATCTCTGAAAAGGAATTGACGGTAAAAAGGATCTAGCCCGGACGGGTGATCCTATCCTGATATAGCCCTCCCGAAGAATATGTATAAAATGGATTTAGCCCGGACGGGTAATCCAAATTAGGGTCTGAATTTAGCCTGGACTAGTAATTCAGATCCAAGCTCATTAGTGTAATTGCCATTGCAGGGGATTTAGCCTGGACTGGTAATCCCGACAATACTCTATGAGTTTATATTACAGGGGATTTAGCCTAGACTAGTAATCCCTCTGTAAGGATGAGGTTCACGGGAGTGTGCTCTCTGAAATGGAAATGTGCGCACATGAACATGAATTGACTGACCCGGATTTGTACACTAAAGTGTACCATTGGAAATCCATTGAAATTCCAAGAAATTCAACGGGATAAATATGGAAAAATAATAAGGGAATGGAAATCATGGTATTGATGAGCTCATCAACCATGGTATATATTATTGGTACATGGAAATTATTGAACTAACTTGAATGATGAGCTTGTGTATGTTAGGGTAATATTGCATTGAATGGATATATGAATGTTTATTGCATTGTATTGAAAATATTAGGTAAGTATAATTCTTGTTACATGGGCTTACTAAGCACAAAGTGCTTACCCTGTTTCCTTTTCCCCTGTTTTGTAGCGTTAAGAGCTCGGAGATCGGATTCGGTAGGAGACACATCACACTATCAACCCTAAGATTTTGGTATATAAAGAAACTTTATTTTGGAAATCAATGGCATGTATAAGCTAATAAAGTAGATGTTAATATGAAATGAATGTAAGGTCAACCATTGGTATGGCTAACAAATTTTAGTTTTAGTATGTAATGAGGTTATCTTATAAATGTGCATGGATCTATTTTGAAAATATGTTGAATTGGATTGGTTGATGTGAATTGTTCTCGGTTTAAAAATTTGCAGGGAAGGCTAGATATTTTTAAAGGGGTTATATTGAGTAAAAAAAATCGTAACTCCATAAATGCCTCGTACCCTATTCCGACAACGAATACGGGTAGGGGTGTTACAGATACCATATCGGCAAATGACAAATAAGGTCAATCCAAGTGTAAAAGGGTATCATTGTCGGGAGACCTTGCATTCATGTAAATTTTAGACTCATACATCCAAAGAATGGTGTAACAGGTTAAATTGATGAAAAACAATACAAGTTTTATACCTCTGAATGTTAACAGATTGGATGGAAGAAAACAAATGTTATTTCTCTGAAGTTGCAGTGGGAGGTACCAACTTCATGTCCCAAGGTTCAAGTGGAGATGACTCAGAAATTACATTGGGGCAATCTTGTTGAGCAAAACATGATTGATGAACAAGAATGAAGAAAAAATGAGTGATAACACCTAGAGTAGGAATCATACTCATAACATTTTTGTATCATAGCAAATTTCATTAGGAGTATTTGATTCATTCTGATCATTGCATCCTAATCCTAATCCTTTAAAAGGAATCATTTTCATAACATGTTACATGTAGTTAGAAGCATTTGATTCATTCTAATCATGGTATCTTAGTCATGTGACATAAACATACGAAACCGAGTCTACAGGACATGTCCCTCAGTGGACAGTGTAGCAATATCGGTGGATTTGTAGATTTCATCTTCCTGAAGTTACAGGAAGCAGATCAAAGACACCTCCAGTCTTGTCTCCCTGAAGTTGCAGCGGAGTAGACTGAAGATAGAAGATCTCATCTTCCAGAAGTTGCAGGAAGCAGATCGAAGACACCTTCAGTCTTGTCTCCCTGAAGTTGCAGCGGAGTAGACTGAAGATAGAGATCTCATCTGAAGCAGATCGAAGACACCTTCAGTCTTGTCTCCCTGAAGTTGCAGCAGATAGACTGAATATAGAAGATCTCATCTTCCTGAAGTTGTAGGAAGCAAATCAAAGGCATTTTCAGCCTTATCTCCCTGAAGTTGTAGCAGAGTAGACTGAAGATAGAAGATCTCATCTTCCTGAAGTTGCAAGAAGCAGATCAAAGACATTGTTAGTCTTATCTTCCTGAAGTTGCAGTGGAGTGGACTGAAGACAAAAGATCTTATCTTCCTGAAGTTGCAGGAAGCAGATCAAAAGCACTTTCAGCCTTATCTCCCTGAAGTTGCAGTGGAGTAGATTAAAGACAGAAGATCTCATCTTCATGAAGTTGTAGGAAGCAGATCAAAGATGCTTTCAGTCTTATCTCTCTGAAGTTGCAGCAGAGTAGACTGAAGATAGAAGATCTCATCTTCTTAAAGTTGCAGGAAGCAGATCAAAAACATTAGAACTTATCTCCCTGAGTTTGCAATGGAGTAGATCAGAAAATAGTAGATTTGACATTCCTAAAGTTGCAGGAAACAGATTGAAGCCATCAGTTTAATTGAAATCAAGATGAATTTCCAATACCGTTGAAGTTGTAGTGGAAAAGGTGAGGACTAAGAAGTCGAGGCTTGGAAAGATCGGGCAAAATTGGACCTTCTAATGTCTTTGTTCTATTCTCATTTCATGACAATAAGTAAAAAGGGGCAGTTGTAAGAAGCCTATTTTGCCCAGGCTTTGAAATAAACCAAAAATAATAAAAATAAATAGAAAACCAGTTTTTTACAAACAATCCAATTACAGACTCCAAATAATTGACCCTATTACAATACAAGCCCAATCCGACCCATTACCCTACCTGAACTAACAGCCTATTTACCCAGACCCAAATTAAACCAACCCCCTAAATAGACCTGACCCAAACTCGCATATGGCCCAAGTGGCCCAAAAGCTTGCGGACGCAGCAAACCCTAGGTTTCCATTGCGCCGCAAGTGTCCCAGCAGGATCCCAGCCCGCGTGCCCTCGATAGCGCCGTAATCCTCACAAACTGCGCACCACCGTCGCTCTCTTCACCTTCGACCTGCACAAGAAAGGAAATAGCAGCAGGAAAAATGGCATTTTTTTATTTTTCTTTTTATTTTCTGGGTTATAAAACCCCAAAAACCTGTAAAACAAGACACATATATACAGATAAACAAGAGCACAAAAATAGCCACAAATACAAAAGAAAAATACAGAGAAATTTACAAGCAATCGAAAACAGAAAGGTGTTTTTTTTATTTCATTAAGTTTTTCTTTCTTTTCTATTTATGCGCATTATATATATATAAAATATCCTTTAAAAACAAAAAAAATGAGATTACCTTTCGAAGGTGGGCATATCTCGTTGAAGAACCGTCGCGAACGGTGGCATATGAGGCGCGTGGGGGTGGAGGCCTGAAGGGCTAGCAATCGGAACCCTAGACGAGCATTGAGAGAATTCTAATTTTTTTTTTATAAAAATCGATACCAAATGAATTTTTGGTCTGAAAATTGACATATATAGTATTTAAAAAACGACGACGTTTTCACTTAAGCAAATAAGCGTTAAAACGATGCCATTTAGTAAGCCAGGATCCGCGCGTTGACCAGACCCGAGAAGGATCCGCGCGTTTTCATTAAATGGTCTAATTGCTATTTTAGTCCTTCCGCATTTTTATAATTTTTAATTCTGCTTAATTTAATTCGGCCCTAAATGTTTGTTTACATTTTAATTTAGTCCCTTGATCTATTAAAAGGTTAAAATTAGAACGGTGCCATTTTGGGAAGAAGGCATAATTGCCTAATGAGTCCCTACAGTGTAACGCGCTTTACATTTTAATCCTTTTATATTTATTTTATTGTCGAAACCATTTTTTATCGAATTTTAGGTTTTGAAAAAATGGGGATCGACTTTAAAAAATATGGAGTCGCCACAAATCCTTTTTGTTTAGGTGTGATCGGGTCACCTATAAAAACGAGTTCGGGAGTCGGTTAAGTGCCAGGAAGGATTAGCCCCTCGTCACGCCCAAAATCGATACCAAATTGATTAATCAATGTCCTTGCGTTGAAAACTTGAAAATATTTAGGGAAAAAATTTTTAAAATAAATTCGTTACATTGGGATTGAATCTCAAGATTAACTCGTTTCAAAGGAATAAAAGTATCATACCCAGCACGTTAGGATATAATACATTTATGCTCTGACGTTGAGATCATCTTTGATCTTCAAAACATATGAAAAGGGTATTTGGTTATTTAGTTGAACGAAAAAATCAACACCTAGCACGTTAGGATGTAATTTTCCGTACTTCTAAACACACAAATATTGCCTTGTTTTTCAAATATGCAATCTTAAAATTGGTTCAATATATGTGTTTAATGAAATAAAACATTTAGAAAGAATTCAAATATATTTAAAACTTGAAAATATTTAGGGTAAGAAATTTGGAAGAAAGTTAATTAAATCAGAATTGAATTTCAAGATTAACTCATTTCACAGAAATAAAAGTACCATACCCAGCACGTTAGGATATAACACATTTATACTCTGACACAGAGGTCATCTTTGATCTTCAAAACATATGAAAAGAGTATTTGGTTATTTAGTTGAACGAAAAATCAACACCCAGGACGTTAGGATGTAATTTTCCGTATTAAAACACACAAATATTGCCTTATTTTTCAAATATGCAATCTTAAAATTGGTTCAACATTCATTTTTATGTAATAAAATATTTAGAAAAGGTTTGAATATGTTGGAATTTGAAATACAATACAAGGATAATATCGTAAATATTAATCATGAAATACACAAATGGAAATATAAAATAACTTATTAAAAAAGTAAATTTAATAAAATATCTCAAATTATTATATTAAAACTATTTTTATATTTTTATATTAAAAAGAATGAATAAATTATATAAAATAAAAGGCATAAAATTATAGCAGACCCAATTGAAATAAAACAAAATTAAAAGAATAATTTCTGAACAAATAAAATCATAGAAACAGAATTAAGGACTTAAATAAAAATCGCATAAATAATCAAGGGTTAAAGACGAAATTTTTCCCAGGGTCCAAAATGCAACGTTTAAAGTCTAACACGGGGGGCAAAATGGAACTAAAATACAAATACAGGGGTCAATCCATAAATAAAAGAAAATTGCATTTAAAAAAATAAAAAACGCGGAAGGACAAATGGTAATTATACCATTGAGAAAAAACGCGCGGAATCTCCGGGTTCTCGGGTCGGGTCGAATCAGGTCTCATTATACGGCACCGTTTTAGAGCCACTGAAATAGGCCCTAAACGGTGTCGTTTCGCATGCCTTAATAAACTAAAGAAACCTAATCCCTCAATCATTTCAAACGAGAACCTTAAACACCCCCAATGTTTTCTCTGTTCAGCCGCCTCAAAACCTAAATTATTCAACTGCCCCAGACTCCTTTTTGACGCCAAAATCTCCTCAAAAATCCGATTATGATGGAGGAGGAGATTCCAACAGTCACTCATGAAGGTATATCTCTATTTTTTCTTTTCTTAATTTTTTGAGACTCAAAGAAAAACAGAAAGGAAAAAAGACGAAAAAGAAATCAAAATGAAAAAAACCTTTTCTTTTCTTTGATTGCTACTATTTTTTTTATTCTGTATTTGAAAAATCGTGAAGAAGAAGAAACAAAACAAATAAAAAAATCCAGAAAATGGATTTGAAAGAAAAAGAAATAGTCGATAAAATAAAAACCTCTTTTTTTTTTTATTCCTGAATTTTTTGTATTCAATCCTATTTGTAAAATCGTGAATCCCCCCTGAAATACAAAAAAAATGGATCCTTTATACAACCTCTGTTGGCCTTTTTCCTAGCAAAAATAATTAAAAATACAATATAAATTTGTTTTTTCTTCCGTGTTGTTCTTGCTTGCTGTCTATTTGTCGTTTTTGCAGGTACGGAGGAGCGACGTGTCGCAGTGGTGCGCAGGCACGTGTGGGTTGCTGAAATGATGCAAGGCGCGTGTGGGGGGTTGTTTGCGGCGCGCTAGGCTGGCTAGGGTTTCCAAATTTTGAAACCAATCGAGCCTTTAGGGTTAGGGGCATTTGGGCTTGCTTTTGGGTTTGGAGTTGGGTATGTAGGGTTAATTTGTAAATTGGGTTTGTGTCTGGGCCTGTAAAAAGGACTGTTTTAAAGATTTTTTTTGTTATTGGTTTTGTTTATCTTTTATGTTATTTTGGTTTGGTTTGATCGGGCCCAGGCGAAATGGGCCTTCAACAGCCGCCACTCTTTGCTCATTGTCGTGTAACGAGAATAGAGCAAAGACTTCAAAAGGGACCATTTTTGCCCGATCTTCAAATTCTTGACTTCTTTCGGTGCTTTCTTCTTTGAGTTGCCTCATTCTATCCCACTGCATCTCCAAGGACCTAGGAACTAGCGCTTCGATCCAATTCTGATGTAATTTCAGGGAGAAGAGATTTGTAGTTTCAATCTACTCCACTGGAATTTTGAGGAGATAAGACTTATATGGCTTTGATCTGCTCTTGCCACTTCAGGATTGCCAGATCTGCTATCTTCAGTCTGCCCTTACAAACTCAGGATTACCAGATTTCCTGTCTTCAATTTGCTCCTGCAAACTCAGGATTGCCAGATTTGCTATCTTCAATCGCCTTGTAAACTCGTGGTTACCGATTTATATCTTCAATCAGCTCCTGCAAACTCAGGATTGCCAGACTGATGGCTTAAATTTGTTCCAATACCGCTTAGGGGGACAAGATTTTTCATTCGATCTTGGTTCACTACTTCTTAGGGTGACAAGATCTATACTTTTTGACCTATTCCACTGCCGATCAGGGAGATAGGGCTTGGTGGCTTAAATCTGTTCCACTACTGCTTAGGGAGATAAGATTTGCAGTTTGATCTTGGTCTACTACTGCTTAGGGCAACAAGATCTACAATCTTCAACCTATTCCACTGCTGGTCAGGGAGATAGGGCTGGTGGCTTAAATTGTAACACCCCTAACCCAAAACCGTCATTGAAATAGGGTTAAGAGGCATTACCGAACAATAGGATCATTTCACATCACGTTCACGACACAAAGTCAATCGTCATCAAACACATTTGAATACAATCATAGAGTCCCTTAAATGAGCCATCAAGACCCTAAGCATGCCTATAAACTAAGTCGGGACTAAACTGAAACACATAAATAATTCCATAAAAATTTGGAACTTTTCTAAAATACAGGGGACACACGGCCGTGGGGGTAGGTCGTGCCATACCCACGCTACTTGACACTCCCGTGTGTCCTCCCCGTGATAGTATACTACCAAAATCAACACAGTCACCAAGCACACCCTTGTGCTAAGGCCGTGTACTACTAGATCACATACTGCCATTTCTCACACGGCCATCAAGCACATCCGTGTCGAGGCCGTGTGCAATTTAAGCCACATTCTGCCAATTTACCCACGGTCTTAAGCACGCCCGTGTGCCTCAACCGTGTGACATCATAGGCCATTTTACAAGGCCAATATGCCACCCACTTAGGGTCTTCCTACAAGCAATATATATATCAACACATACCTTGCATATAAGGCAACCAAAACATACCAAATTGACCATTCAATTTTTACACTCAATACCAATTCCAACCATGATGATTCCAAAGAACTAAACTCATATCATTACAAGCATAATCCATTCAATAGCTCACTCAAAACTTGGCCATTTCATAAGCTTCCACCTTACCAAGATATGCATTATATATCACATTCATTCAAGCATATTACCAATTAAACTTGTCAAAACACATGGCTAAGTTCACTTCCAAAAACATATACACATATCTAGTCTATACATGCCATATTTAGCTATATACATTTTCAAAAGGGTACCAAAATAAGTTTTTGTAGTGTGATGATGATCCTTGACAATCCCGAGCCTTCAGTAGCTTCGACGACCTATAAAACCGAGAAAACACACACACAGAGTAAGCTTTCCAAAAGCTTAGTAAGTCATATACAAATAAACACATTGGCACATATATCCATCACTTAGCAACTATCACATATATATAACTTGGTTCGTAAACTTATGGCCACATTTGCCACATTCAACATTTCAATATTCACATTTTAATTTTCAATAATACTTTTCTTCATATCAAAGTCATATAGGTACTTACCTTTTATGCACACTTAATGTACATTCAACGTACCTAAAACAGATAATCATTCACTTATTTGCTCACAGCTCGTATTTACGATTCGTTTCACAGACTTGTCCGTTGAACCTTTAAGAATCTAGTAGGATACTCAGTAAGATCGAATAGTTGTACAATGCCAACGTCCCAGAAGAGGTCTTATATGCACTCGGATATCGATGCCATTTTCCCAGACAGGGTCTTATACGAATCAATACGATGCCAATGTCCTAGACATAGTCTTACATGTAAAACTCATGTCGATGCCAACGTCCCAGGTGTGGTCTTACTCAAAAAGCTTATATCAAAGCCAACGTCCCAGACGTGGCCTTACACAACATCACAAATCAACGCCAACGTCCTACACGTGGTCTTACATGATGAAACAGAACAGATACCTATGTCATGACATAGCTAATCCTATCTATTCTTAGGTTCTATCGGGACTTCTCAGACTTAATCACTATGTCAGACTCATCTCAGAATTCATAAGCATATACTCTCATAGGTATACATTGTCAACATTAGTCATACGAGCAAGTATAATATCATACGAATATGTTTATTTGCATAGTGACTTACCTTGGATTCGATATATCGGAATGGAAACGTCTACTCGTTAACTTTCGCTTTCCCCAATCTAAGTCCATTTTCCTCGGTTCTTGATCTAAACATATTCAGAATTAATCCTTTTATTCACTAATTTGTTCAATTCAATCCATACACACATATTTTGGGCTATTTACAAATTAGCCCTCACATTTGCATATTTTATCAATTTAGTCCATTTTACTCAAAACATCAAATTTCACAAGATCAATGCATACACAAGCTTAGCCTAATACATATACATCACATACAAGCCCACATTTTTCATCAAATTTGCAATTTAGTCCCTCAATTTACCATTTTCACAACTTAGCCCTATTTTGCTTAATTCATCAAAACTTCAAGAACATAACATGTTCATTTAGCTCAAATATTTTATATATCATCCTCAAACATCACAAAGCTTGTAAAATCATCAATGGCATATTTCACATACATCATCAAAACACAAAATTGAAACATGGGTTGGATAGCACTCGAAGCAACGATTATGAAAACGTATAAATTATCAAAATTAAAGTCAAAACTTACCTTAATCTTGCTTAAAGCTAGCCGAAACATCCAAAGTTCAAAACCCTTTCTTTTTTTCTAATTTCGGTGGAATAAGATGATGACAATGGCTATTATCATGTTTTTGTTTTATCAATTTAAACATAATTATCTATTTACAAAACTAACCTTTAATAAAACATATAAATAACATATAAACCAAGGTCATTATAGACCATATGCCATCCACTATCCAAAACATGGGCTTATTGCCACATAAGGCCTCCCTCTTATAAAGACACATCAAATAGATACCTTATCAAAGAGCATGCTAATATTAAACTTTATGCGATTTAGCCCTTTTGTCAAATTAAACACACGTATGCACAAATTCGCCACTTAAAATTTACCACATGCTAATTCACATATCAACGGTACAAAAAATAATATTAAAATATTATACAGACTCAGATTTGTGGTCCCAAAACCACTATTTTAACTAGGGTATAAACCGGACTGTTACAATTCTTCCCCTTAAAGATTTTCGTCCCCGAAAATCTTACCGTTAAACAGAGTTGGATATTGTTGTCTCATTGAATCTTCAGGCTCCCACGTAGCCTCTTCTAATCCGTGTCGATTCCATAGTACTTTCACTAATAGAATTTTCTTGTTTCTTAACTCTTTGACTTCACGAGCTAAGATACGGATTGGTTTCTCTTTGTATGTCATATCGGATCGGATTTCAATTTTAGATGGGGCAATCACATGTGACGGATCAAATCGATATCTACGGAGCATCAAAACGTGAAATACATTGTGAATCTTTTCTAGTTCAGAGGGTAACTTCAATCTATATGCAACAGGCCCAACACGTTCAATGATCTCAAATGGTCCGATGAATCTCGGACTTCACTTGCCTTTACGTCCGAATTGAAGCACTTTCTTCCACGGAGACACTTTCAGAAATACTTTTTCACCGATCTCAAATTCTATATCCTTTCGTTTTAAGTCTGCATAGGACTTCTGACGATCAGATGCTGCTTTCAAACAATCTCAGATCAGTTTCACTTTCTGTTCGGTATCTTTTATCAAATCAACCCCATGTAACTTATTCTCACTAAGTTCAGTCCAATATAGAGGTGTACGACATTTACGTCTGTACAAAGCTTCATATGATGCCATTTTGATGCTCGACTAAAAACTATTGTTATACGCAAATTCAATCAACGACAGATATTGTTCCCACGAACAATCAAACTCAAGTATACAGCATCTTAACATATCCTCTAGAATCTGAATGATCCGCTCGGATTGACCATCTATCTACGGATGAAAAGCTATACTGAAATACAATTTCATACCCAATGCGTCTTGCAATTTCTTCCAGAATCACGATGTGAATCTCGGATCCCTATCTGACACAATAGATAGTGGCACCCCATGCAATCTCACAATCTCAAAAATATAAAGCTCAGCTAATCTTTCAAGTGAGTAGTCAGATCTTACCAGAATAAAATGGGCAAATTTCATCAATCGGTCAACTACGATCCAAATCGCATCTTTCTTTCTCAGAGTCAGAGGCAATCTAGAAACAAAATCCATTATTACTTTATCCCATTTCCATTTCGGAATCAGAATTGGCTGTAACAATCCAAATGGAACTTGATGTTCGGCTTTCACTTGCTGACAAACTAAGCATTTTAAAACAAATTTAAAAATGTCCCTTTTCATACCAGACCACTAGTAGTGTCGTTTCAAATCATGATACATTTTAGTACTCCTCGGATGAACAGATAGACGACTATTATGTGCTTCACTTAATATCATTCGAATCAACTCTAGATTTCTCGGAACACAGATACGATCTTGAAATCTCAAACAACCATCCATAATTTGAAATTCAGATTCACAATTCACTTCACACTGAGTTCGTTTCGCTAGCAATTCATTATCAGATTTTGAGCATCACATATCTGTTGTAAGAACAACGGCTTTGCTTTTAATTCAGCTATCACAGAACTATCATTAGACAGATCTAACTGAGCTTTCAGAGTACTTAGTGCAAACAATGATTTTCTACTCAGAGCATCTGCAACAACATTTGCTT
The DNA here is from genome assembly GCA_025506655.1 of Gossypium rotundifolium. Taxonomy (NCBI): domain Eukaryota; kingdom Viridiplantae; phylum Streptophyta; class Magnoliopsida; order Malvales; family Malvaceae; genus Gossypium; species Gossypium rotundifolium. Next base: position 116,156,056 of record CP106727.1, on the reverse strand, counting down.
TCCCCGGATGATAATCTATCATAGTTCATAATCTTTTAACAATTCAAGCCATCTTCTCTGACGCATGTTCAAATCTTTCTGGGTCATTAGATATTTCAGACTTTTATGATCTAAAAACACATGATATTTCTCACCGTACAAATAATGACGCCAAATTTTAAGTGCAAACACAATTGTAGTGAGCTTAAGGTCATGTGTCGGATAATTCTTTTCATGAGGCTTTAATTGTCTCGAGGCATAAGCTACCACTTTGCCCTCTTGCATCAAAACACATCCTAGACCATTTAACGAAGCATCACTTTAAACAACAAATTCTTTACTCGATTTTGGCTGTACTAACACTGGAGCTTCTGTTAACAGAGTTTTCAACTGTTCAAAACTTTTCTGACATTTATCCAACCTTTCAAATCTGACATCTTTTTGAAGTAATCTAGTCAATGGAGTAGCTATAGTCAAGAAGACTTTAACAAATCTGTGGTAATAACCAGCTAAACCTAGAAAAATACGAACTTCGACACGTTCTTTGGAGGTTTCCAATTAGAATAGTAGAAATCTTGCTCAGATCAACATGAATCCCAGAAGCTGACATAATATGCCCCAAAAAACTGACCTCATTCAACCAGAATTCAATTTGCTGAATTTTGCGTACAATTGCTTTTCTATCAAAGTTTGCAACACAATTTTCAAATGTTCTGCATGCTCATTCTCATCACGTGAGTAAATCAAAATGTCGTCAATGAATACAACAACAAATTGATCCAGATACGGTCTGAAAATTTTGTTCATCAAGTCCATAAAAATAGTAGGAGTATTGGTTAGTCCAAATGGCATAACTAAAAACTCGTAATGCCCGTACCTCATTCTGAAAGCAATCTTTGGAATGTCTAAATCTTTAACTCTCAATTAGTAGTATCCTGATCTCAGATCAATCTTTGAAAATACAGTAGCTCATTTTAACTAATCAAACAAATCATCAATTCTAGGCAATGGATATTTGTTCTTTATAGTCACCTTATTCAATTGATGGTAATCGATAGACATTCTCATCGTGCCATCTTTCTTTTTCACAAATAGAATAGGAACACCCCAAGGCAAAAACTCGGTCTAGCAAACCCTCTATCAGTCAATTCTTGTACCTGTGACTTTAACTCTTTCAACTCTGTTGGTGCCATTCTATACGGAGCTATCAAAATAGGTGTCGTACCAGGCAACAATTCAATACCAAATTCAACTTCACGAATCGGAGGTAAACCCGGTAACTCTTCAGGGAACACATCAGAAAAATCACAAACAATAGGTACTGATTCAACTTTCTTCTCGAATGCTTTTGAATCGATCATATAAGAAAAATATGATTCATACCCCTTTTTCACATAACTCTGAGCTTTCAAAACGGATATCACAGCAGGAAATCCATTTAAATCACTAGACTCAATCTGTACAATATCATCATTCGACCTCGTAAATCTATAGTCTTTTTTTTACAGTTCACAACGGCATCATGCATAAACAACCAATCCATACCCAGAATAATATCGAATTTATCAAATGGCAAGAGCATCAGATCAGCAAGAAAACAGATATCTCGAAACATTAACGGATAGTTCTTGCAGACTTTGTCAACAAGGACACTTTTACCTAAAGGGTTCGATACTTTTATAGCAAATTCAGTAGACTCTACAGGCAAAGTCTTACCATATACTAAATTCATGCATATGAACAAATGCGTAGAACCAGGGTCTATTAAAGCTATCACAGAAGTATCATAAAGAGTAAAAGTACCCGTTATAACATCAGGCGACGAAGCTTCTTCACGAGCTCGGATAGCATATGCTCTGACAGGCGCTCTGGCTTCGGATCTAACAACATTGTCTCTCATAGTTCTCTGACTACCACTGACATTATTTACATTCTTTGATGTTAGACCTCTCGCTGGTGCATTATCAGATCTTGGATTCTGAATAGTCTCTGATTCGATAGGCTCAAGGCGACCACGGATAAAATGATCAAGTGATCCACATCTGAAGCAAGCTCTGTCATTTAATCTACAGCTTCCCGGATGTCTTTTTCCATAATGTTTACATTCGGGTCTCTTGGATTGAACATTACCAATGCTGGCCATTGAAATTGCTGGAGTTTTGGAACTCATTTGCGATCTAGCTCTATTTCATTCAAATGTCCCGTATTTTCTCTAGAACGACTTTGATCATCTCTGTATCTCTTTGAAGTAGACTGAAATGATTTATTCTAAAATCTCTTTCTTGTATCTCGAGCTTCGGACTCAGCTCTTTTTTATCCTTCTCGAGTGCTTCAGCTTTACAAGCTCGGTCAACGAGTGTAACGAACTCTTTTATTTCTAGGATCCCAACCAGCAAATGGATATCTTCATTAAGACCGTCTTCAAATCTTTTACACATTATTGCCTCAGACGATATGCATTCACGAGCGTACTGACTCAACCTGACAAATTCCCGTTCAAATTTTGTAACAGTCATACGACCTTGATTTAGTTCCAAGAATTCTTTTAGTTTCTGATCAACGAATCTCTCACTGATATATTTCTTCCTGAACTCAATCTGAAAGAAATCCCATGTAACTTGTTCTCTCAGAACAACGGAAGTTAAGGTTTTCCACCATTGATAAGCTACATCTCAGAGTAATGATACCACACATTTAATACATTCTTCCGGAGTCAGAGACATTTCATCAAATACCCGGATCATGTTTTCTAACCAGAACTCAGCCTTTTCAGCATCATCATCCTTAGTAGCTCAAAATTCTTCAGCCCCATACTTACAGATCTTGTCAATCGGAGGCTTATTTAACAGATTCGGATACACAACCGGTGGCACAACTGTAGTCTGAGGGGGATGAACTGGGGGTGGGGGTTGTGAATTAGTCGAGTTATTTCTCATAAATTGAGTGAACCACTCACTCATCATCTGGAAGAAAGCTTGTTTAGCTTCTCCCTCCTGACCGCTTGTAGCGGTCTCGGATCGAAGGCTCGTCCTTGCGCGAGAGCAAAGCATTACTTTCTACATCTTCGATACGACTCTTTCGGGATCCATTACTATATAGAAATCATATTTTATACGTCAGGATTCATCACACTATCATAGTTCAAATATATGGCCTGTATAGCTAGACTCTGACACGCTACGTTAGTCCGAGCATCGAGTAAACCGTAGCTAGGATACCAATAAAATGTAACACCTCTAACTCAAAAACCGTCACCGAAATAGGGTTAAGAGGCATTACCAAGCAATAGGATCATTTCACATCACGTTCACGACTCAAAGTCAATCGTCATCAAACACATTTGAATACAATCATAGAGTCCCTTAAATGAGCCATCAAGACCCTAAGCATGCCTATAAATCAAGTCGGGACTAAACTGAAACACATAAGTAATTTCATGAAAATTTGGAGGTTTTCTAAAATACAGGGGACACACGGCCGTGGGGGTAGGCCGTGTCTCAACCACGGCTACTTGACACTCCCGTGTGTCCTCCCGTGGTAGTATACTACCAAAATCAACACGGTCACCAAGCACGCCCGTGTGCTAAGGCCGTGTACTACTAGATCACATACTGACATTTCTCACACGGCCATCAAGCACACCCGTGTCGAGGCCGTGTGCAATTTAAGCTACATTCTGCCAATTTACCCACGGTCTTAGGCACGCCCGTGTGCCTCAACCGTGTGACATCATAGGCCATTTTACAAGGCCAATATGCCACCCACTTAGGGTCTTCCTAAAAGCAATATATATATCAACACATACCTTGCATATAAGGTAACCAAAACATACCAAATTGACCATTCAATTTTTACACTCAATACCAATTCCAACCATGATGATTCCAAAGAACTAAATTCATATCATTACAAGCATAATGCATTCAATAGCTCACTCAATACTTGGCCATTTCATAAGCTTCTACCTTACCAAGATATGCATCATATATCACATTCATTCAAGCATATTACCAAATTAAACTTCCCAAAACACATGCCTAAGTTCACTTCCAAAAACATATACACATATCTAGTCTATACATGTCATATTTAGCTATATACATTTCTAAAAGGGTACCAAAATAAGTTTTTGTAGTGTGATGATGATCATTGACAATCCCGAGCCTTCAGCAGCTTCAACGACGTATAAAACAGAGAAAACACAGACACAGAGTAAGCTTTTCAAAAGCTTAGTAAGTCATATACAAATAAACACATTGGCACATATATCCATCACTTAGCAACTATCACATATATATAACTTGGTTCGTAAACTTATGGCCACATTTGCCACATCCAACATTTCAAGATTTACATTTTCATTTTCAATAATACTTTTCTTCATATCAAAGTCATATAGGTACTTACCTTTTATGCACACTTAATGTACATTCAACGAACCTAAAACGGATAATCATTCACTTATTTGCTCACAGCTCGTATTTACGATTCGTTTCACAGACTTGCCCGTTGAACCTTTAAGAATCTAGTAAGATACTCAGTAAGATCAGAATAGTTGTACAATGCTAACGTCCTAGATGAGGTCTTATATGCACTCGGATATTGATGCCATTGTCCCAGACAGGGTCTTATACGAATCAATACGATGCCAATGTCCTAGACATGGTCTTACATGTAAAACTCATGTCGATGCCAACGTCCCAGGCGTGGTCTTCCTCATAAAGCTTATATCGAAGCCAACGTCCCAGATGTGGTCTTACACGAGATCACAAATCAACGCCAACGTCCTGGACGTGGTCTTACATGATGAAGCAGAACAGATACCTATGTCGTGACATAGCTAATCCTATCTATTCCTAGGTTCAATCGGGACTTCTCAGACTTAATCACTATGTCAGACTCATCTCAGAATTCATAAGCATATTCTCTCATAGGTATACATTGTCAACATTAGTCATACGAACAAGTATAATATCATACGAATACGTTTATTTTCATAGTGACTTACCTTGGATTCGATATATTGGAATGGAAACGGCTACTCGTTAACTTTCGCTTTCTTGTAATCTAAGTCCGTTTTCCTCGGTTCTTGATCTAAACATATTCAGAATTAATCCTTTTATTCACTAATTCGTTCAATTCAATCCATACACACATATTTTGGGTATTTACAAATTAGCCCTCACATTTTCATATTTTATCAATTTAGTCTATTTCACTCAAAACATCAAATTTCACAAGATCAATGTATACACAAGCTTAGCCGAATATATACACATCACATACAAGCCCACATTTTTCATCAAACTTATAATTTAGTCCCTTAATTTACCATTTTCATAATTTAGCCCTATTTAGCTAAATTCATCAAAACTTCAAGAACATAACATGTTCATTTAGCTCAAATCTTTCATATATCATCCTCAAATATCACAAAGCTTGTAAAATCATCAATGGAATATTTCAAATACATCATCAAAACACAAAATTGAAACATGGGTTGGATAGCACTCAAAGCAACGATTACAAAAACGTATAAATTATCAAAAACCAAAGTCAAAACTTACCTTAATCTTGCTTAAAGCTAGCCGAAACATCCAAAGCTCAAAACCCTTTCTTTTCTTTCTAATTTTGGTGGAATAAGATGATGACAATGGCCATTATCATGTTTTTGTTTTATCAATTTAAACATAATTATCTATTTACAAAACTAACCTTTAATAAAACATATAAATAACATATAAACCAAGGTCATTATAGACCATATGCCATCCACTATCAAAACATGGGCTTATTTGCCACATAAGTCCTCCCTCTTATAAAGACACATCAAATAGATACCTTATCAAAGAGCATGCTAATATTAAACTTTATGCGATTTAGTCCTTTTGTCAAATTAAACACACAAACAGACAAATTCGCTTACGAAAATTTACCACATGCTAATTCACATATCAACGGCACAGAAAATAATATTAAAATATTATACAAACTCAAATTTATGGTCCCGAAACCACTATTCTGACTAGGGTATAAACCGACTGTTACATAAATCTGTTCCACTATTGCTTAGGGAGATAAATTTTTTCGTTCGATCTTGGTTCCCTACTGCTTAGGGTGACAAGATCTACAATCTTTGACCTATTCCACTGCTGATCAGGGAGATAGGGCTGGTGGCTTAAATCTGTTCCACTACTGCTTAGGGAGATAAGATTTGTCGTTTGATCTTGGTTCCCTATTGCTTAGGGTGACAAGATCTACAATCTTCGGCCTATTCCAATGCTGGTTAGGGAGATAAGGCTGGTGGCTTAAATCTGTTCCACTACTACTTAGGTAAATTAGATTTACCGTTCAATCTTGGTTCCCTACTACTTAGGGTGACAAGATCTACAATCTTTGACCTATTCCACTGCTGGTCAGGGAGATAGGGTTGATGTCTCTAATCTGCTCCTATAACCTCAAGATTGCCAGATCTGCTATCTTTGATCTGCATCACTTAGGAAGGCAAGATCTTCGAATTCACCGACATTGCGACAACATCCTTTAGGGGATCTGTCCTGTAAAATCAGTTTTGTGTTTATGCTTATACAAAATGGTTAGGATGCAATGATCAAAATGAATCTAATTCTCCTAACTAAATGTATTATGGACGACATTTGCGTAAATGCAGAATGTCATGAGAATAGTGTTTTTACAAAGATTAGGATGCAATGATCGGAATGAATCAAATGTCCCTAAATAGATATGATGACATTTGTATGAATGTAGAATGTCATGAGAATGATTTCTTACAAGATTAGGATGCAATGATCGGAATGAATCAAATGCCCCATAACTAAATGTGTTTTGCATGCATGCAGGATTTCATGAGAATGATCCCCTTTTTTACACTTGGGTTAACATTGCCCATTTTTGTCGAGATTGTATCACCAACTATTTTTAACAGAAAATCCAAAGAGATAGCCTCAATTTAGACCTTTCCTTAAGCTTGGTGAGTTTTAAACAATAGTCCTATTTTGAGTTCTTGTATTATTCAAAAATTCCCATACTAATATGCGAAACTCATTTTATGAAAATATTATTAGTCCATTAATCGTTATTTCAATGCAAAATGCCTGAAAAAGATCATAACTGTAACATCCTTAAGTAGGGGTTATTGTGTTTGAACTTCTTTGCATGTGTGTGGTTGTTGTTTGAGGTGTTCTAGAGGCTAGTTATAAGCCAAAGGTAGGCCCGAGCTATAGGAAAAATTTTGTTTTTAAGTGTTAGTCAAGGGAGCTAAAGAAGCTAGGGGTTAAGTATATTTCGTGGGGAAGTTAAGCACAAGATTGGGCTTGGTAAAGTGGCAAGGAGGCACCACTTAGGGCCTTTTGATTGACGCCACATGCAGGGAAAGGAGAGCTCGAGGTCGAGCAGAGAAATCTCACTTTACGCTTATTATTTTGACGCTATGGGGAAGAGTTGTGCTCAAAGACAAACTCACGATAAGCATGGAATAAGTCAAATTAATTTAAATGGGTGGCAAGGAGAAAATTTAGGAACTTGTGGAATTCAAATTCATTTGAATTAGTGGCAAGGAGGAGTTTGAGGAAGTGGCCAAATTTTGAACTCTTGTTGGCAGAGGAGTGTTCGGATTGGGAAGCTAAGGAGAGGAGAGTGTCGAATTTCTTTAGGTGCCTTATTGTGCATTTTCGGCTAGCCTAAGTCCTAGTGTGCTTGGTGAGTCAAAAGTCGAAAACCACCTTTTGAGCCTTGTCGATTCCCCCTAGTGCACCATATTGAGGTAAAAGCCAAAACCACCTTAGGTGCATGTCGTTTTCCTCTCTAAAGCATTGGCCGAATCTTCACAAGAACCCTTTTGGAAATTCTCTTTTTTCCTTTGAACCGAAACCTCACTTGACATCTTCTTCTCTTCTCTTTTCGGCAATTAAAGTGCTTGGCCGAACCTCTCTTTCTCCCACCTTTTTTTTTCTTTTCATAACTGCTCAAGACCCCATCCTCTTCTTTATTTTCTTCTCTTGCCGAAACCTCTTAATCCATTTTTTTAAGCCTAAGCCGAATACCCATCATCTATTCTCCCATTCTCTCTTTTTCTTTTTGAGCCAAATCTCAATTATTTCTCTTCTATCAACCATAGCCGAATCTTCCTTCACCACTCAACCTTTGTTGAAATTTCCTTTCTTTCTTCTAGTTACTTTGGCCGAATATCAAACAAGGGTGGATCTTCTCTGATTCTTCTTCAATCGATTTTGAGAAGGGGTAAGTGTCTTAACCGAATTCCTTTTGTTCCTTTCCTCTTCTCTCTGTCGACTTTCATAGGAGAAAAAGCTGAATTTCGACATTTGGTGATAGATTTCTAATCATCTATAAGGATAATTTCTTTTAGGATCTCTGGGATTTTGAAGTAGTCGATCTAAGCCTCTATTCTCTAACAATCGAATTTGGTAAGTCAAGTGGTAAGGATATCTATGTTGGTTCATCATTCTTTAAGTTGTTGAAAAGCTGAAAGCTATTGAGACTAAGCTTTATTGTTGGCCGAATGTAGGGGGAGGATCAGCCTCGCATATCTTGGTGTTGTGATTTGTTTTCGTAAGGCAGAAAGGTAAGGATGGTGTTGTTTATGTGTAATCTCACCGTTCGGGATTTATTGGTATAGCTGAATGGCCTATGTTATTAACCTTAGTGTTGGCCGAATGTAGGACAAGGAGATCTAGTGCGGTAGATCGGGTTTTCGTGATTCAGCTTTTGCATTAGTACAGGTGTGTAACTTACACACTTCATAACTTAGTAAATATGTTAATAACCTGAATATGTTAAAAGCCAAAAATTGTGTAGATCTTGATATGATACCTTAATGGGTATGAGCAAGGATTCGGGTAAGTCTGTTTCGATATGATTTTGCTATATGTTGTTTAATACTATAATCTATGATATAATTGTTGTATGTTTCATATTAAAGCATGATGGCATGATTTGCATAAATATTGCATTGTCATGGGTGATATGAGAGGAGGGGGAAGATTTGATATCCGTGTCTTTGGGACACCAGAGGTTTGGCACCTCCAGTGGTTTGGTACCACAGTTGATTTTGTGACTTTGGGTCACCAGAGGTTTGGCACCTCATAGCGACTCATCCCAGTGGCTTCACACCACAGTGGGTTGGCCCCACATTTGATATTATGGGATTGTCACCAGTGATTTGGTATCACAACGTGGGTTGGCCCCACAGATGGACTAATCGTGACTTTGGGTCACCAGTGGTTTGGTACCACACGGGGTAGAAACGGAGTTATGGATGGCTAGGTTTGGGTGCATGATATATTGCTTGGTTATGACTTGTGTGTAAGCATGTTGCATTAACTGGGAGGGGGATTATACACTGAGTCTTGGTGACTCACCTTCTCCCTTATCTTTTCAGGTGATTCGTAGATCGCGGATGAGGAGCCGGATGGACTCGAGGTGGCCATACATTAAACACATTCGGTTTTACATGGACTTTGCTTTGGGTATTACTTTAAATTTTGGTTTTTATTTGGGTTTGTAATAAGGCCTTTAAATTATGTTTTTGGATTAATTTGCATGCTTTAGATATATCTTCAAATATGACAACGTAAATTACTTGTTTTGTTTTAACAACTTGATAACCAAAGTTTTCCAAAATTTACCTCGTTTCAAGTTTTCCAATAGTTACCATCAGGTAACAGCATTCATGAAATGATAACAAAGATACTTTAGATGGTTTCCAAATTCAGGGTTCTTCTCAATTTCAAATGCACACGGTTTTAAATAATTAAAATAATACATCCGGTTCTAAAAACATGGACGTTTTCTATCAAACTAAATGGCAAATGAGTTTTCAAACCGTTTTCCTCTGTAACATGCCAGATTCGGTCATAGTGAGTTGACCGAGTTTGGGGTGTTACAATAACCATGGACAAGAAGGAAATTAATTAGGAGCATAGCTCGAAACAAATAAGTTATGCGAAGATAGCAATTGCATTCAAGAAAGAAATTTATTGTGATCATATTTTGAAAAGAATAATATAATAACCAATTTAAAATGGATAAAGTGGAAACTAGGTGCCCCAGATATCGCAGCCTGAGCTTCTCTGTTCAAACTTCTTGAGGTCCATTTTAAGCTCAATGTGTGTTTAGGGATCCGAAGTACTTTGTCGATGCCCTAAGACGTAACATACTTCCTCGTTGGTAATTCAAGCATAGCAAGACTGCTGTATGCCCCCTTTGATCAAAATTTGAGCCGCCCTTTTCGGGTTTTCAACTCAAATCCCCTTTGGTCTCAAAGTGCCCTTTGCGGGTCTTGGCCTCTCCTTTTCTTTCTTCTTTTTTGCTGAAAATTTCTTCTTCTTTTTTGTTTTTTTTTTTTTTTTGTTTTTGTTTTTTTTTATTATTTTTTTGAATTCTTTTTATTGAATCTAAATTCTCCAAATTGGGTAGGTCCTTGTCATATATCTCAAACAATATCCATGCTTCCCTAGAATAGGCCCTCTTTGCTGCCTAAGGTCCTTCCCGGTTTGGCATTCTCTTCCTTCTGAAGTCCCTTTTGCATGGGAAAGAATCTTCTTCAAAGCCCTATCATGAAATTTTCTAGGACGAATCATTTTTGTTATGAGCTTGCATCATCTGACCGTGATAGATAACTTTTAACATTTTCTCTTCAAATTCAACTGATCATATTGAGATTAAACGCGTTCTGCCTCATCCAACTTCAGTTCTAATAAGACTTGGAAAAAGGAAATTTGACTTCAATGGGTGAAACCAATGAGAAATGTGCTGCCCCAGTGACCGTCCTGGCCAATGTTTGATAAGTATAGAGGGTAAATAGTAACTTTTGTATGCCAATCTTTACAAGTCTCGGTCTTTATTTCTTCTTCTTTTTCTTTTTGATGTTTTGTTTTTCTTTTTGGCTGCCTTTACTATGATGTGGCATCTGATCTTTGAACAGACCGCAAACTTTTGACATTATGCGGTTAGATATGATCTTTTCGACATTTTTTGTATCAATATTCTTTCTTTCTTTCTTCTTTTTTTGTTTTTATGACTGTCAACTTTATAATATTGGCATATGAAGTGACTTTTACCACCCAACATCCACAAAAATGAGTCGACATTGGCCAGAAACTTTTGATGAGACTGACTTAATAACATCCATGCCCCACATATAGGAAATCTTATTTCTGCATTGAGCTAGGCTTTGATCTTTATCTCCTTTTTTGGCTCACGACATAGGATTTTTTTCTTCCATTATTAACAAATTAGAAGATACGTTACACTTTCTATCATCCTCAAAGTCCTGCGATCCCTTAGACCCCTATTTCACTCAAAAAGGGAGTCAGTAACAACGTCGCCCATGTCATTGATATTTGGGGACCTATTGTAAGCTCAAAAGAATGTGGAAAGAACGAATAAACTTATGAATGATTATTTGTATGTATAATCATGAATAAAGAATGAAAGAATATTTGGATAGTAATCCAAAGTACGAAAGAATTTATAAACAAAAAGATGCATCTCATTGAAATAAGAATTCTGAACACAAGCCTATTTCACAAAATGACTCTTATCACTTCTAGGCTGAAAGCAATAAGCATGTTTTGAATATTATTCTAGATTATCCTTAAAATACATGTCTCTTCCAGAGTCCTATTGCTTAAAACACTCTCAAGTATATAAAGGCCGATGCTTGGAAAACTTTTATTCCTTGGTTCACTCTTTGAATATGCCATTGGTGTTTTGACTTCCCAATTTCTAGGCTTCTGATGACTTCTTTAAGGAATCGCAACTCTCTTGCCCCCTCATTCAATTATCACAAATTACTGCTTCGGTCGACTCATCGAACTTCAAAGCCCCTATTTTAATAAGCCTCTCCACCAATTTCTTAAATGCAATGCAATTATAATTGAATGACCCGTTATCCCCGCATGATACTCGCATTGAGCATTTGAATCATACCATTTGGGGTATGGGGGTTGTATTGGTTCCATATAATGAGGAGCCACCATATGTGCATCGAATAAACTTTGATACAACTCCCTATATGTCATTGGAATTGGTGTAAGTTGGAGTTGTTTTGCACTGGATTCTTGTCTTGAAAAGCCCTGATGATCAGTAGTCACAGCCCTCGATTGACCTATAGTGACTAATTTGGAACGCTTGCTCAAGTTGTTCACTTCATTTTCCATACTTCTCGGGGCTGATCTTTTGGCATTTTCTCCCACATCTATTTTTCCATTCTTTATGGCATTCTCAATCATTTCTCCAGTCATTACGATATCTGAGTAGCTCTTTGTGGTGCTCCCTAGCATATGAGTGATAAACGGGGCCTTTAGTGTATTAATAAAGAGTATTGTGGTCTCTTTCTCCAAAAGTGGTGGCTGGACTTGGATGGCAACCTCTCTCCACCGCTGCGCATATTGTCTAAAACTTTCATTCGCTCTTTTCTCTATGTTTTGAAAAGTAATCTGTCGGGAGTCATGTCTGTCACATGACTGTACTATTTCATGAAGGCTTGGGCTAAGTCTCTCCATGAATCAACTCTGGCACAACTCAACTGGTTATACCATTTAGCTGCTGCTCCCACCAGGCTATCCTGGAAGCAATGAATCAATAGTTGGTCATCATTAATATACCCTGTCATTATTCTACAAAACATGGTAATATGAGCCTCGGGGTAACTTGTCCCATTAAACTTATCAAATTCAGGCATTTTGAACTTGTATGGGAGCACCAAGTCAGGGACCAAGCTTAAATCCTTAGCATCGATTCCATAACAGTTATCAGCACTTTCTAAAGCTTTAAACTTCTCCTCCAACCGTTTATATCTATCTTTTAGTTGTCTTGGCAATTTTGCTTTTGTCCTCTCTTCTTCAGCTATTTCATCCAAATCAGGGACATTAGTAATGATTGGATTATTTCCTGAACCTAAGCCAATTTGGGGGTTCATTGAAGCATCAACTTGGAATTGTTGAGGCCTGATCGTGACAGATGGCCTTTGTACAGTCACTTCAAGTAGTGCTTGCACGTGTGGTGGAGTATAATCAGGGGGATATTGAGGATACTCAGTATTCCTATCAACATTATCCATGGAGCTCTTTCCTTTATCCATATGCCCCTTCAATCACTACGTCATCTGAGTCATTATATTTCTCTGCGATTCCATCATTTTGTCCATCATATCCTACTGGATCTTAGCAAGCTGCTCTTGCAATTGCAGCTGAAGCTTATCCTACATCTCCCTTTGGAGTTGTTCAAGCTTCTTTAATCTCTGATCCTATCTTTTGTCATGGTTCGGGTACCATAGGAATGCTTGCCGGTGTCCAGGTTAATGCTGAAATAACTTCAACCAATTAGGGCCTTCTCGTGAAATCTAATGCATATGATGTAATGTAATGCAAATGCATGGAATTAATGTAATCAAAACTATAGAAAACATATTAGTGCAAGAGAAATAAACAATCGTAGAACACCTGACCGGGTGACCACTAAGGCTTGGCGTGGCTCTATCTAGGGTAGGCACCTAGGGCTGCTATATGCGGCTTGATTCTAAAGAATGGGTACCTGAACCAGCAGATTCCTCAATCCTTACCCATTATAGCCTCATATAGATCGAGTTCGGTTCAGGGGAATACATTTCCATATGCCCATGCGGAGGTGAAAACCTCACGAAAGCTTAGTTTCTCACTCCTACTTAAAGGTGTGACCACAATGGTCATGCAATGTAAATGCAAGAATTATGAGACTCGACATTATTACAGTCATAGCACAAACAAATGCTTTAAAAGAAACATGATTTTCAAAACAGTTTTTTGAATTTTCAATCAAAAGGACAAAAATTAATCAATTTATGGCCTGACTCTCGACCAGTCCCCAATGGAGTCGCCAAGCTGTAGAAACCATTTTTTATCAAATTTTAGGTTTTGAAAAAACGAGGATTGACTTTAAAAAATATGGAGTCGCCACCAATCCTTTTTGTTTAGGTGTGATTGGGTCACCTATAAAAATATTTTGGTCTGCGAAATTTTGAGAAAATAGGTTCAGGAGTCGATTACGTGCAAGGAAGGATTAGCACCCTCGTCACGCCCAAAATCGGTACCAAATTGATTAATCAATGTCCTTGCGTTGAAAACTTGAAAATATTTAGGGTAAAAAAAATTTTAAAATAAATTCATTAAATTGGGATTGAATTTCAAGATTAACTCGTTTCAAATGAATAAAAGTATCATACCCAGCACGTTAGGATATAATACATTTATGCTCTGACGTCGAGATCATCTTTGATCTTCAAAACATATGAAAATGGTATTTGGTTATTTAGTTGAACGAAAAAATCAACACCCAGCACGTTAGGATGTAATTTTCCATACTTCTAAACACACAAATATTGCATTGTTTTTCAAATATGCAATCTTAAAATTGGTTCAATATATGAGTTTAACGAAAGAAAACATTTAGAAAGAATTCAAATATATATAAAACTTGAAAATATTTAGGGTAAGAAATTTGGAAGAAAGTTAATTAAATCGGAATTGAATTTCAAGATTAACTCATTTCACAGAAATAAAAGTATCATACCCAGCACGTTAGGATATAACACATTTATACTCTGACATCGAGGTCATCTTTGATCTTCAAAACATATGAAAAGGGTATTTGGTTATTTAGTTGAACGAAAAACTAACACCCAGGACGTTAGGATGTAATTTTCCATACTTCTAAACATACAAATATTGCCTTATTTTTCAAATATGCAATCTTAAAATTGGTTCAACATTCATTTTAATGTAATAAAATATTTAGAAAAAGTTTGAATATGTTGGAATTTGAATTACAATACAAGGATAATATGTGTAAATATTAATCATGAAATACACAAATGGAAATATAAAAATAACTTGTTAAAACAAAGTAAATTTAATAAAATATCTCAAAGTATTATATTAAAACTATTTTTATATTTTTATATTAAAAAGAATGAATAAATTATATAGAATAAAAGGCATAAAATTATAGCAGGCCCAATTGAAATAAAACAAAATTAAAAGAATAATTTTTGAACAAAAAAAATCATAGAAACAGAATTAAGGACTTAAATAAAAATTGCATAAATAATCAAGGGTTAAAGACAAAATTTTCCCAGGGTCCAAAACGCTGCATTTAAAGTCTAACTCGGGGGGGACAAAATGGAACTGAAATACAAATACAGGGGTCAATCCATAAATAAAAGAAAATTGCATTTAAAAAAATAAAAAATGCGAAAGGACTAAAATGGTAATTATGCCATTGAGAAAAAACGTGCGGATCCTCCGGGTTCTCGGGTCGGGTCGAATCGGGTCTCATTATACGGCACCGTTTCAGAGCCATTGAAACATGCCCTAAACAGTGCCGTTTTGCATGCCTTAATAAACTAAAGAAACCTAATCCCTCAACCATTTCAAACGAGAACCTTAAACACCTCCAATGTTTTCTCTGTTCAGCCTCAAAACCTAAACTATTCAACTGCCCCAGACTCCTTTTCGACGCTGAAATCTCCTCAGAAAATCCGATTGCGACGGAGGAGGAGATTCCAACAGTCACTCATGAAGGTATATCTCTCTTTTTTCTTTTCTTAATTTTTTGAGACTCAAGCAAAACAGAAAGGAAAAAGACGGAAAAGAAATCGAAATGAAAAAAACCTTTTCTTTTCTTTGATTGCTACTGTTTTTTTGATTCTATATTTGAAAAATCGTGAAGAAGAAGAAGAAACAAAACACATAAAAAATCCAGAAAATGGATCCGAAAGAAAAAGAAACAGTCGATAAAAGAACAACCTCTTTTTTTTTTATTCCTGAATTTTTTGTATTCGATCCTATTTGTAAAATCGTGAATCCGCCCTGAAATACAAAAAAAATGGATCCTTTATACAACCTCTGTTGGCCTTTTTCCTAGCCGAAAATAATTAAAAATACAATATAAATTTGTTTTTTCTTCCGTGTTGTTCTTGCTTGCTGTCTATTTATCGTTTTTGCAAGTATGGAGGAGCGACGTGTCGCGGTGGTGCGCAGGGCATACGGAGGTGTGGGTTGCTGAAACGACGCAAGGCGCGTGTGGGTTGCTGAAACGATGCAAGGCGCGTGTGGGGGGTTGTTTGCGGCGCGCTAGGCTGGCTAGGGTTTCTAAATTTTGAAACCAATCGGGCCTTTAGGGTTAGGGGCGTTTGGGCTTGCTTTTGGGTTTGTAGTTGGGTATGTAGGGTTAATTTGTAAATTAGGTTTGTGCTTGGGCCTGTAAAAAGGACTGTTTAAAAGACTTGTTTTTTTGTTATTGGTTTTGTTTATCTGTTATATTATTTTGGTTTGGTTTTATCGGGCCCGGGTGAAATGGGCCTTCAACAAAACTATTTTATTATTTTATTTTATTAAATTTTGTTAACAGTATAAAATTTATATATATACATTTTTATTATCTTTATATATATTAAATTATGATTTATTTTTTATTTGGTTTAATATGATTTTTATGATTTATATATTAATTACTATATTATGTTTTACTTGTGTTTTATATTATATTATATCATTTATTATTTTTGAAATTTTTTATAAAATTTATTTATATTATATAACCTATTTAAATACATATTTAATTTTATGATTAATATATTATATATATGTGTTTTATATAAAATATTATATTTTACTAATTATTTTATATGTAATCATTTATATTGGTATTTAATTATTAAATTATATATGTATTTATTCTAAATTTTTTACTTTAAAATTTATATATATATATATATATATATATATATATATCATCATTTAAAAATCACCACATTCTTTTATATTTTATTTGATCTCTAAATATTCTCATTTCTTTTTTTAAATTATTTCTTTTTTTCATTTGATCTTGAAAGTCTTAATTATTGCTAATTATTTTATATTTATTTATGTTATTACGATCATTTATTATTGCTTAAATTCTTTATGTATTTATGTTGTATTATTCTATTATTCATTGTTAATATGATTTGTAGTTATATAGAATTGCTATTAAATATATATGTTGTAATGTATTCATACGTTTTACTCAAACTATTTTTATAAAAATATCATTTAAATTAAAGCATTTTATTCAAATATTTTAAAAAATATGACGATATGTGATATTTGGGGACTTCGAGAATAATTGTGCACTAACTTACTGGTTTTCGATTTTTCTCATAGAACTTAAGGCATTAGATATCTCTTCTCTTTTAAAACTGAAACTTACCAAAAACTTATCCTTGGGAATTCAAGACGATGTGTCCTAACTTACTGGATATGATGTTTTGTGTCTCGAGGTAAGAATTTTTAAAATAAAGACGTGCCTAGTTTTGAAGTTATGAGATGCTATATCCTAACTTACTGGATATAGTATTTTATTTCTTTGAGATAGGCAAGCCTTAATTTTTTTTCTTCTAATAAAAGGATCTTGTTTTAAAATTTTCAAAATTGCAACATTAGGACATGATTTTATCAATTAGGTACCAATTTTTGGGCGTTAGAGGGTGTTAACCCTTCCTCATACGCAATCGACTCCCGAACTCATTTTTCTTGTTTTTCATGGACCAAAATCAGTATTTTGAAATAAAATATTTTTAATGTGATCCAATCACACCTAAGTAAAAAGGGATTGGTGGCGACTCTATTTCCGTTTTTCAAAGTCGATTCCCCTTTTTTTCATAAAACTTTAAAATTGGTTTCGATAACTTTATAATAGTTACTAACAAAATAACGTTAAAATATATTAAAAAATATTAAAACATAACATTCATTACCTAACAAATCACAAGAACCTTAAACAAATAATTAACCTATACACAAAACTTGCTAACAAAGTAACTTTAAAATAACTTAAAATTAATATAAATTTACATTTATAATCTAATGATCAAAATAAACAAAATAATTTTAAAACAAAACATAAAAATAACATTAAAAAACTATATAATACTAACAAAATAATTTGTTCTCATCATAATATATTCTATTTAAAAGTAAAATTAAAAATACCTTTCCTTTCTTTCTTTCTTCTTCTTTCTTTCTTTCTTCTCACTCTCTTCTTCCTTATGTTCTGCTATTTTTTTTTTAACTGAGCTTTATTATTGAGCAAGGCAGTTAAGTAGAAAATTTAATACTGGTGCCGCCTATCAAATAGACACCACACCCCTGCACTGTATCCGTATATAAATATCGGTTTCATACTAGTCCGATAGAAATGTGGTGCCGCCTATCAGGTAGGCACCACTATTAAAATAATAATTTTTTTAGTCAACTATGTCAGATTTTTAGGGTGGTGTCGCCTATGTACCACCCTCCACTTGCATCAATGTACCATTTTGGTACGTAATCCAGTTGACATACTATTTAAGTATTTTTTTTCGTAATATTTAGGTAAAAAACTGATCTTTAACAAGAAAATGCATTCATTGTGGATAGTGATTCATGTGATCTATTTCTCTTAGTTGATCATTTATATTCATTTCCATTTATCGGTTCTACATGCAATTTGTTTTTAGTTATTTCGAGCTAGCCGATGGATCGATTGAACATATAATTAGGGCTCAAATAATTTATAATTAATTTCTGGCTTTTCACCTATTAATTATAAACTTATTTATGTCATTCCATTAAAGTATCTTGACTGGTCTCTCCCTTATTATATACCATTATGAAAGTTACTTGATAATTGTTCATCCAATGACCTTATCATAAGTGTGTTACCCTCATAGGATATCCTTAATCACTTTGGGATAATTTTTTTCTCCTAATATGATCCGATTTTATCTCAAGGTAATCATTACATCTTCATTCATTAAAAGTCAATTACTATTAAATAGTAACCAAATCATTTATCAAAAGGACAAATAACTTTTGGTCATGTTTATTTTTCATCTATCATGTAATGCCAACGTACTAGCTTTCGATTTATTATCTATCATTTACCCTTTAGTTGGGTCATGAACTCCACTATTGTGGAATGATGCTACATACTGTAGAAATTGTACACCCAATGTACTAGCCTTCGGCTCCTTATCTATTCGAACTTAGGCTTTCATTTACATTAAAGTATAAGAATCAAACATACATAGTCCATCTACCACTCAAGATTAAGGTATGTTACACTATGAACATCACAAGTGTACAAATCCACAAACCAATCTAGGATCCATTCTACTTGGTTCTTGTCACATTCATCCACATACATAATATTCCAAAACATGCATATAATTTAAAAATGTCACTTCTTATCTCAATTTAATCTAGCAATGATAGAAAGAGAGAAAATTTGGTTCAATTTATATTATAGACATAGCACAACCTGGTCTTATACCAATTATTGGAAAAATTAATTTAGTGAGCAGTGTTTCTAGGTATAGAAGACGTTTATACTATAAACATAACACAACCTGGTCTAATAGTAATTATTGGAAAAATCAATTTATGAGTAGTGTTTTTAGGCATAGAAGAAGTTTAAAATTTTTCTTAAAATCAAGCCCTTATAGTACTTATAGTAATAAGCTTTTAATTGAAACTTTACTTGTGCTTTGTACAAAGGAGCTCTAAGTTGGTTCCCGGCTTTCAACCTATCGATCTTATTTGCTATCCTCTAACTCCAAATTACTTTGAGTGCGTATTTATCATACCCTAGGATTTACGAATCCAAGTAAGGGTGAGATAATGTATGTTAATTATATTTTAGGCACATCATGATAGCTTAATCACCATTCGGCTGGTTGGTTAGCGAGTTAGAATGTTGGCGCATACTAACGTTAAAGCATCAACCCATTGGTGGTACTTAAAGAATTGATCACAGGATGTTTCCAAGAGAAGAAAGATTACACCCAAGAAAGTGCGCGCTTATGGAAGATGTATGCCCTAGAGTTGGTCTGAACACGAAGAGATTGTTAGATGTATGAGGAAACTGTAGGAGGCTTAATTATCTTTAAACTCACGCTAAACTAAACTCTTTGCCAAAACATAGTATGTCTTCTTTGTATGAGTATTGTTCAAATTGGATCTCATATCGACTTAGTTGGGAGTTGTTAGGATTCTACAACAACAAAAAGCAAAGATCAGAGAAAAGAGCAGAGTAGCAAAATGAATGAGAGATTACTTGTACACTGAAACAAGCTAACTAAATAAATCCTCATAAGCAGTATGGTTGGCCATTTCTCAATAGGAGTAAATTAGATTGATTTGATCTCCCCGTGACTAGTCAACAATGAGGATAATCTTCGCCGAATTTTCTTTCACCTACCCTGGAATTGGTAAGGAAATCAGCAGATCGAGAATATATTTATGGGAAGCAGACATTTTGAATGGTTTGGGGGGCTATCGACTTAATGTTTAGGTTCTTCTCTCTAACCTCAACATCTTCTTCTTGCTCTTCAATAAGGTTGAATTAAGATAGATGATTCAGCCTTCTGGTAAGTTCTATAGTTGTGCACATTACGACTATAGAAAGAAAGAGTGTTACAAGAAGGCCCCATATGAAGGTCACTTATAGTTGAAATATTAGTAAAATGTCTATAATAAGGATTCTAATGGAAATCTTATGATAGTTTAAGCAATCGATGCTGTTGGATCGGGAAGAACTATCGAAATAGAAACTCTTCACCGAGGTAAAGGTAGGTCTCTAATGAGTCTCTAAAATTAACTCCTGCATGCCATGTAATTATGAAAATGCACGGTCTCTGAGAGATACCTACAATATGTAAATGAGGTAAACAATGTGTAGTATGGTACGATGTCGAGTACTATATGGTGTTGCTACTAGCGTGTGTGTAGTTCTTATTTTATACTTCCTTGATATATGGGTTCAGTGCTTGACAATTTTGAGTTAGGTAAAAAGGTGAGAATGAGATTTATTGTGTAGCCTCTGGTAGGGTAGCTGTAATGCTAATCGGACTGACATATCACGAAATAAATATGTGGAAAGTCTATAGTCATGGCATCATATGAGAATACGCCAAGAGGGCATGAAGATATAAAATCATGTGGGAAAAGCCACATGGCATCCACTGAGATGGTCCGTAGGGACGGTAAACACGAAACTCTCTTAATAGTCTTTACAATGAACTCTCTGAAAAGCTTTTGTGGCTAACTTTCTCTAGTAGCCTTTGTGGCATATTACCTGGGAAATTTGTAGAGAGAATTCTGTAAGGATAAATTGGAGAGATGATAGTGTGCCTTGTGTGAAATCTGAGCATAGTTGTGAGGTATTTTTCGATAGAATACTCGACAGAGTAACCAATTGTTGAATCTTCCTTAATGATCCACCATGACAGAGAACTTGGGAAATCTAGAATGTTGGTGGTATAAGATTTCACCAAATCTATGAACTATCAAAATGTATGGAATTTCTATTATTAGAATTAAATTATTAGATTATTCCATTAAGTCGATTTGTATGGTTTGGCTCGAAGGTATAAAGTAACAAGTATTCTAGTAGTCGTTGGAGTATGTCAAGGAATCCACCAAGAATAGTATCTGTTGAATAGTGATCTCAGAAGCACATCTAACTAAAAACTACAATGGAATCATATAATAGGATTCAAAATTTTAGTGTAATGTTGGGATCCATCAATCAAGTGAAAGAAGTATAAGATGGTTAAGTGCAGTGTTTGACATATGGTTATTCGCCAACCAAGAATCAAAATTGTACACGCCAGTGTCTGAAAGGGAACCCAAACCCATTGAGTCAAAAGAATCTATCTCTGTAAAAAGGTAAATACGAGTGAGACTCACTAAGTTCCTTGAAAACTTATATGCGTGTTTTTGGTATGCAGGTATGTGATTTGAACTAATTCGTCGAGAGGGACCAAGCCAGGGATGCGTCATGGTGGTAGATCGAGGGCAATATTATGCATACAAAGGAACCTTTTTTGAAACATGTTTTCAATTGAAAAATAGTAATACCCGCCACAATTTGATTGTTTATTTAAGTAAATTGTTGTAAGATTTTATTTTACCTTTGAAAGTTTTATGACAAACGATAAATGTATTATTCAAGTGTAATATCTTAGAAAGAAATTTTAATAAAAAAGAGGTATATTCAATATAATTTTAGTAGATTGAAATTTTTAGTTAAGTGTGTAAGTAATGTATGCTTTATACTCAGATCCAATAAATTGAGTTAGGTACAAGGTGTTACAATATTCAAATAAATCAAGTTAGGGGCGTCAAAATATAATTTTACTTATACTAAATTAAAATTTAAAAAATTTCAAAGAATCTAAATGTAAAATTTTTCATTTTAGGGGATCAGGGCCCTGTCAACCTCTGATTTTACCCCTACTTAAAGGTGTCACAAATTTTGTAAAATATGAGAAGTAAAATTCTGAATCAAACCATCCTAATTTCTAATTATACGTTTCAACACCTATCAGTTCTTAAATTTATTTCTTTCACTTTTTTCCCCTTCATGTTATGTTTTGAATTGGAAGTAAACTTTTTTTGGCAACCAATTAAATAAGAAGAAAATAGGAGAAAAGCTGCATGCATTTTGTGTTGGCTGTCAATTGTAAAACCAAATGTATAAGCATTTCCAATGAAGTGGAAACTATCACTATATAATAAATTTATAAAGTGTAGTGTGAGGTACGCACGTCTAGTGTAGAAATCGCCAGCTACAAACATATTAAGTTCGTTCTTTCGTAAAGCTTACCACTTTGCAGATACCGCATCTCTTTTTTAATTCCATTCATTCAATGTTATTTTATTAAAAAATAAATATTATTTAGTAAAGCCAACAACATTGAATAACTAAGATAATGTCCATTTTTAAGGATGGGAAGTAGAAAAAGGGTTGGAGTAGGATTAGGTGTAAGAGATATGATATTGTTTAATGTTTGGATAAAAACACATAGGAGCAGACATGCATAAAACCTAATGTAGCTTAGGGTAGGATTAAATAATGGAAATGGAGGTGGTGGGTGTTAACTAATTAATTAGATTACTTGGTTAACTAAAAGCGAAGAAAAAATTATATGAAATAGAAATGTCACATAATTTTATATCTCTTATTAATTTTTAATGTTATTTTCGTATTTTTATGTCATTGACATATAATTTTGATAATTTTTTATCTAAACTTTAAACTCTAAATCCTAAACATATACACCAAACTTTAAGACCTTTTGACTTTAAGATCTTGAACCTTGGACCTTAGATCTTAAAACCATAAATCTCGAACTTTAGACATTGAATCTTGAGTCATCTATGATTTAAAGTTCAAGTTAAAAATTACTAAAATAATATATTAATAACATAAAAATATATTAAAATAATATTAAATAATTAATAAATAATACAAAATGATGTAACATCTTTTTTCAATACAATTTTTTTTT
The DNA here is from genome assembly GCA_025506655.1 of Gossypium rotundifolium. NCBI lineage: Eukaryota > Viridiplantae > Streptophyta > Magnoliopsida > Malvales > Malvaceae > Gossypium > Gossypium rotundifolium. Next base: position 116,132,685 of record CP106727.1, on the reverse strand, counting down.
TTTCAAGGAGGAAAGGAAATAATAATAATAATAATGAGCTAATTAGTGAGCTAAACTAGGTTTTGGTTGAAAAAGTCAACAATTCCCCATATATGTGGATTAGTTTTGGCTTTGAAGCAACCACTTTTTGAATGAAATTCATCTGCCCCTTCAATGATCTTATGACACGTGTATTTAGTAAATATTCAATAAGCCCTTCACCTATGTTTTGCCCTGTACTTGAGGTTAATTAAAGTTATAGTCCAGAACCTTCTTCTTTGGGCACTCCAGCCGTTACAACCGCCATAGTTGACATGGTTTTGTGTTATGAAGTCGAGCAGTCACCGCTAAAGGTTTTGTTTGGATGGTTGAAGGTTTCTTATAGCAGTGTAAAACTTTTTCCTTTACTTGAATTCTTTTATTTCCTACACGTGTATTTAGTAAATATTCAATAAGCCCTTCACCTATGTTTTGCCCTGTACTTGAGGTTAATTAAAGTTATAGTCCAGAACCTTCTTCTTTGGGCACTCCAGCCGTCACAACCGCTATAGTTGACATGGTTTTGTGTTATGAAGTCGAGCAGTCACCGCTAAAGGTTTTGTTTGGATGATTGAAGGTTTCTTATAGCAGTGTAAAACTTTTTCCTTTACTTGAATTCTTTTATTTCCTAGGACAATTTGTGGGTGATTTTAATCCATTTTCTACCCTCCATGACTAGTTTTTATTCCTACACGTGTATTTAGTAAATATTCAATAAGCCCTTCACCTATGTTTTGCCCTGTACTTGAGGTTAATTAAAGCTATAGTCCAGAACCTTCTTCTTTGGACACTCCAGCTGTCACAACCGCCATAGTTGACATGGTTTTGTGCTATAAAGTCGAGCAGTCACCGCTAAAGGTTTTGTTTGGATGGTTGAAGGTTTCTCATAGCAGTGTAAAACTTTTTCCTTTACTTGAATTCTTTTATTTCCTAGGACAATTTGTGGGTGATTTTAATCCATTTTCTACCCTCCATGACTAGTTTTTTTCCTTCACTTCACTCAAAATCTCTTCAGGCGATGGGCATTTTCCGACTAATATATTATGTTACAATTATATATAACTAACTAAAAAAACAAAGACCAGCGATGGGCAATTTCAGCTTTTAACAAAATGGTTTTGTTAATGGTAAAAGAAAGATTGGTGACATTGGTGGAAGTGAAATCTATTTTAAGGATATGATATCCCATTGGTTATACATTCAAACAATTTCAGCTTTTTTTGAGAAATTTTGAAGCCTAACTTCGCTTGTTACGAAAAGAAAGAGAAAAGAGAAGCTTTTTCTAGCCCATTGCTTATTCCTTTTTCCTTGGAAGTTTGAGATGCTTTCAAGAGGAAGTTTCAGATGCAATATAATAGCTCAAACTAAAAATAAATTTTAGGGTAAATTTCACTAACAATCACTCAACTTTGAGTCATTTAAATTTTATTTCAGTCACTCAACTTTTAAAAAATAACAAAATAATCACTAACATTATAAAAAAGTGACAAAACAGTCACTGATTAATAGTTTTTGTTGGTATCTTAACGGAACCACTGATGTGACCAATTAACTTGCCATATTGGATGTCTATAGTGAAAATTCACCCAATTTAAGAAGAAATTGAAAAAAAAAAACCCATTAACAACAGAATAGAAGAAGAAGAAGAAGAAGAAGAAGTAAAAAAAAAAAAAAAAGTCTTCTTTGCCTAATTTGACGGGGTCTGATTCTTTGTCATTGAAACACCATGTCTTTGCTCTTCTTCTTCTTCTTAGCTCTCTTCCTCTTGTCCTTTTATTTCTTCTTCTCATCTCGTTCACAATGCTTAATCATTGTTCATCTATAAACAAAAACATGAATTCAATCTATTTGTTATTTCCATAAAATTTTCTAAAAATAAATGTATAAAACTAAAAAGAATACACAAAGACAAATCCATCAAGTATAAAGAATCCAAATTTTCAAATATTGAAGATTTTGAGCTCAACCTCAATTAAACCTAATTTCATACCTCACATTACTATATAATTTTCGTTTAAATTATTTATGAAAATAAATTATAAATCTATATTGTTTAACTGCAATTCTTAGTCACTAATTTGATAAAAGTAAAACCCAATCCCAAATATAAAAAGTAAGAAAGAAGCAAGGTGGGTGAGTTTAGGGCTTCAGTTGGAATAAAAGAAAAGCTACTAGAGATATAACAATAGAAAGATGAGGAGTTTGGAGGAATCACTTGGAGAGATGTAATATGGGATTGATTTGAAAACAGGCATCTCCATTTTTTTCTTCATCTTCTTCTTTGTCTTTTTTTTTTTTTTCTCTTCTTAAACCCTAATTTGGTATTGATAGGGCTGTTAAATTGGTGATAACCGGCTAGCTAGAGGGTTTTTTGACACCAAGCATGCTGTCATCAACCATGTCATTTTGCTGTGACGTCTGTGTCAGAAAATAACAAAAAAGACTGTTTTGTCACTTTTTTAAAGTTAAGTGACTGAAATAAAACTAATATGACTATTTTGTCAACTACTCAAAGTTGAGTGGCTGTTAATATAAATTACCCTAAATTTTATTTAACTTAAATTATGGTTTGGTGAGATGACGATATTATTCTACACAAAAACATCATCCTTGGGAACCAACGTACAAACATATTTTGAATATTTTCAAAGCATTCAAAACATTTTCATCTTTTAAGTTTTTTAATTGAGTCAAAATTTTCGACTTAATTAAAATTTTATTTTATTGCTCCAATTTGAGTTGAATAATTTTTTAGTTATATTAAAAAAACTCGATTATGTTGAAATCTTGTTGGCGATAATTAAATTCTAAGTTAAAACATAAATATCATATGTATTTGAAATGCTTTTTAAAACAAAATAATATAAAAACAACATAATTAGGATAATAAGCTTGATTTGATAAATTACTTGTTTAGGGCCTCAAATTTATCATTTTAGAAATTTTTAAAATATAATTTAGCATTATATATATTTATATATTATTAGTAATTTTAAATAATTTAATTTTTGAACATATTTATAAAATTTTGGAAAAAATATTTTATAAGTATTTTGTAATTTTTTAGGACCAATTTACACATTTTTGAAATTTCTAGGGACTCAAGGGTATTTATATTAATTTGTTATTCTAGTTATTTGAATTATTCGAGTTATAAAATTCAACTAGACTTCAAATTGAATAATCAAGTTACTTATTTAAGTTTATTTGAAAAGCAAAATAACTCAATTCAATTAACTCAAATTTAAAAAAAATAGTTTTTAAATCAAATAAAAATTTTCTTCATCCCTACTTAAATTTTATTTAATACAAAATTTTCAAGAAAAAGTGTTGAATTAAGATAAATAAATAAGTAATTACTTATTAAATCTAGAAATGTTAAAATTGTTGAGTTAATTTTGTTTAAAAAGATTACATTTGACAAGAACTATATATATATATATATATATATATATATATATATATATATATTTATATATATTTACAACTCACTAAGGCTCAAACAAATATGTTCATGGGTGGGCTACCTACCCAAACCCGAAAGCTTATTTGAAAAATGAAAATGTTTGAACAAAATACGAGACTTGAAGTTTGGGTAAAACTTAATACCTGTTTTCTATATGAGACGAGTCTTGGGTAAGATTTTTTTGCTCGAGACCAGCCCGACCCGAATATTATGTTATAAAATAATATTATATTAATTATATATGTTAAATAAGAATTATATATATATTTATATTTATATTAAATTATTAATCAAATAACAATTAAATTCATTGCTTAAGACTTGAAAAAATTTATCCAACTAAATAACTCAACCCAAAATATAAAATTTTAAAATTTTAAAATTTATATTTAATACAATTAAATATTTATTATATTTATTTGTGTTTTTAATATAATAAAATATTTATTATATTTATGGTAATATTTTTTAATATAAATATTTTATTGTATTTTTATTGTATTACAAAACTTTTATTTTAATATTTTTAATGCATTTAGAATATTTTTTGTTTAAAATAATTTTAAACAAAATTAATCTAAAAATTCAAATCAAATTAGATTTAAATAAAAAATAAACTTATTTTTGGATTAAACAGAACCCAAACTTAAAGAATTAATCTAAATATTTTGATTAGATGTAATTTAAACCCAATCAGACTCGATCTAGGTGGTATCACTATCTCACGTAACATTAGTAGGCAATTTTTACTATTCCATCTCAGGAAGTGAGCCAATGGGCAAACAATGGGTTCATCATTTCCATTTTGTTACAAGAAAAAGGAAATATTAAAATGATTGTTTTTTTAACTTATTTCTAAAACAATTAAAATTATATAAAATATTATATTAATAAGATAATTTTTTAAAAATAAATAATTCTCAAATTTTAAAATTTACTATTATTAAACCATTTATTATCCTAATAAAATATTTTTATAATATTAATTCAATAAATATTATATTTAATATTTTAATTTTCGATATGGGCTCCAGGTCGATGGAGGTTGAGGGCGACTCGAGCGTGGTCATTTTGAAATTCTAGTTTGCCAGCGATGATCGATCGAAAGTTAGTCCATATGTCTGGTAATCAAAGCAAATTGCTCTGGCTTTTGAGAAGTGCATTTTTTAACATATCAAACGTGAAGGTAATCGGGTTGCTCACCTGTTGGTGAGAGAAGTTTTTTTCCTTTGATGTGCTGCTTGGTGGGTCGAGGATGGTCCGTCGGCTATTCTGGACATCGTGGAAAGTGAGAGGGGGTAGTTGAGGTGTTCACCCCTGGCTTTTGGCTCGATGTAGGGTTTTCGGGTGTGGGTGACTCTGGTCGGGATAGATGGTATAGTGGGTGGCTAGAGATCACAGGGGGTGGTTTCATTCGGGTTTTGTCGGTTGTGGTGTGATAGAATATAGTGTGCCTAGCTAAAATGGTTAGTTAGTTTGTGAAGGGCAGTTAGTCCAGCTAAGAGTAGTTAGTTCAGCTCTTTGTATAAATATGGAATATCAGATGAATGAGGAAGAGTTTTGAGAATAGATTCAGAAAAGAAGCTAAAAAGAAATTTTAGATCTAATTTTCTCTCAAAAATATTCTTTCAATCATAGTTTCTAGCATGGTATCAGTCGCCATTCGATTCTAGGAACTATGGTTGCCACTCACCCTTCCGACTCTGGCTCTGTTGAAGGTGTTTCTGCTTTGTTCACTGGTGACAAAGTTGTCACGTCCTTCCCTCGTCACGACGTGGTGAAGTTGGCTAAGAGCACGTTCATCCTTTGGCAACAGCAGGTACGTGTTATTCTCGGTGCATATGATTTGTTAGGATTCATTGATGGTACTCTTCCATCGCTAGCTCAGTTTATTCAAACGGTCGATGGATCTATGGCTCCAAATCCATCTGCGCTTGTGTTCTCTAGACAAGATCTTTTGCTTGTCTCGTGGTTACTTTCCACAATTAGCACATCGCACCTTTCCTCGTTCACTGATGCTCGCACGTCATCGGACATCTGATGCACAACAATAAGTCTCTTTGCTGCCGATTCAAATGCCAAACAATCAAAGATCAAGCATGAGCTTCATTCTTTAAAAAAAGGTAATATGTCTGTGAAAGCATATGTCGATAAGATCAAACACCTGTATGATTTACTTGCGGCGTCTGGTGTTTTTGTCTCTGAGGATGAGAAGTCAGAGGTGTTGCTTGCGGGGTTACCATCGGAGTTTGAGGCCATTGTTTCGCTGGTGTCTCTCTCGTCGGAGCGATTTTCTTTTCAACGGATTGTGGCGACGCTAATGGAGTGTGAGCAACGTCAATTGAGAGAAGTTCAGGAGCTTCCCTTGCATGCGAATCTTGTGGAATCCTCTCAATCTGATCGAAGTGTGGCTGTTTGTGGTGGTCGACCTCTGACCGGTGGCCGTGGACGAGGATTTCGAACGTGGATCCAGTGCCAAATCTGCAACCATGTTGCCATCTTGCTTTGAAGTGTTATTATCGGTTTAATCGGGACTATGATGGCTCTCGTCCTCCACCAGCCGATTATAGTTTTCATGGGCCTCCGGCGTCGGATCTTCCTCCTGATGCGGTTTATGGATCGCCACAAGAACAGGTTCACGGGCACCAGGAATGGCCCTCTCAACGCGTGAAATACACTCCCCCTGATGGTCAAAATTGGCCTTTTGCTAGTCAAAATAGGAGTTGTTATGGCGGTCAAAATTGGAATTATGGCGGTCAAAATTGGCCTCCACTACTGTACCGCATCTTAGGCCGCCCAATGCTCACGTGCATGACATCCATGGTGGGCCCCATGTGTTTTCTCTTAGCCAAACACCTATGGACTTTCAGCGTCCTTTGGTTCATGGTGGGCCGAATGCTGCATTTCATCCTAATGGGCCTAATGCTCCACTCATAGATACTTATTATGGGCGTGATTCTAGCCCACTTGAGGCTGTTAGACCAGTTAATAATTGTGTTCAATTTGAACAAGTATCGGACTCCCCTATTCCTTGGCGTACCAAGCCTCGGGCTCGTGTCTATTCGGGAACTGATCCGTGTATCGGACTTCCTAGAGTAGGTGATCTAAATGCTTCTGGTTATTCTACTTCGTCAGACTCAAATGCTAATACTGCTTATGTTGGCTCAAATACTGATCCCACGGGTTCGTACATACCGGTGCCAGTCGGGACGGCTTCGTTGTAACATCCTGATAATTAGGGGTTATGCATCTTACTTAATTAAATGATGTTGCAAGCTTAATTATGATTGAGTATGTTTTGGAAGTTATTTTTGAACTTCATTAATTGTGTGAATGCTTAGTGGAACTTTTAATTTCTAATAATTAAGATGGAGCTAAGCATGTTAGGCTTTAAGAAATAATGACAAGGAGTTTTAAGCATAAGTTGAGTAATTGGCAAGGTGGTTAGGATATATGGATGAGTGCTTGAGGGGAGAGGTTCGAATCCCCTAGCTAGCAAATGGGAGGATTTTATTTTTGTTTCCTTCCCTATAGTGTCGGCCAAGACCCTTCTAGAATGGATGAGCATTCTTTTAATTTTGGCTATTTGATCATATGAAAAAGGCAAGCTAAAGACTTATGGCATGGAATCAAGATAGGATGATAAGATAGGGGGGACAAGAGGCTTGATATGTGGGCAATGTTTTGGAAGTTTGTTCATGGTCATTTGACCATGAACCTAGTCGGTTTTAGGGCTATAGAGGGTGGTTAATGGTGATAGCAATCTTAGGATTGATGGGGAAGAATTGTGGAGGAAAAAGGGGGATTGTGTTGGCTTCCTTGTTGGCCGAATTTGACTTGAGTTAGGGGGTGTAAGTTGGCCAAAAATTCTAGCAATTGTGCATCTTTTCTCATTTCTCCAAAAACTCTCCTCTTAGCCGAATCTTGCTATGGGCATTAGGTAAAAACTTCTCTTTGTTTTGGCTCTCATTTTGACCATTTCGATTAAAATTCCTATTCTCTCAAAATTCTTGTCAAAAGCATCAAAAGTTGGAAAAGCCTTTCTTCTTTTCTTTTTTCTCTCATTGCCGAAAGTACCAAAGTTCAAGCACCATTTTCTTCATTTCTCCTCTTGGTGAATGCACCTAAGCCCCAAAACCTATCTCTTTTCTCTTTGAGAATCATCTTCATCATCATCATCTTCTTTTAATCTCTCTTTCTCTTTCTCTTTTTCTTCCTTTTCTCTTTCCTTCTCATTTTATTTTCTTCCTTTCTTCTCTCAACCGAAACTACTTTCTACTAAAACCAAGAATCATCAATCCTTTTCTTCTTTTTGTTCAAGCCGAATCATATTCTATTTCGATCTCCTTTCTCCTTTTCTTTCTTTGAAAATCGAGACCATTTTGGCCATAAATCACCATCTTTTCTCTTTTCTTTTGTACAAACCGAAACCACCAAATCCATTTTATTCTTTCCTTTTGTTTTAGGTGAATCTTCAAGTGGGTAAGTAAAACTTTTCGTCAATCGTTTTCATTATTTCTTTCTTTTACTTTGGCAAATTTAGAATCATGATCTCTTATTTTCTCTCTAGGTCAATCCTTGGAAAGGATTTTAAGGATCTTTGTTGAAGCCAACTTTTAAGAAGTGACTTTTGAAATCATCCAAGGTAAGATTATCCTTTTGGTTACATCAATTTCCTTAGACAGACTACTAATCAATCTTATTTTAGGGGTGATTTAAGACTAACAAGATAGGTAAGAAAAGAGCGATCGGAGTGTTTGGAAGAGAGGAGGCACTATTTTACCATCGAATTTCAAAAGAAGGGCTGTATCGGTGGTAAGAGATTTTCCACCGGGTTGTGGACCCTCTGCTAATGAAGATCGATTATTTGAAGTAGTACGTACAACCGAACCACTTTACGTTGGTGGGATATCAGCGGATTTTGATCCATCTAGCGGAGAAAAACCACAAATAACGATTGTTCGAGAATCCGAGGGTAAGGATTTAGATCTTTCGTCAATAAATATAGTTTTATTAGTAATAGTGTATACTAACCAAGTGTGATGATTAACTAGGTGTTGACGAGCGAGAGAGTATCATTCTCACTGTCATAAGGTGTGTAACCCTACATTAAAAACTCATAGATCTATTTTTATATGTGATTTTATGATAATGTGTTTAATAATGATTTTTGGATACCATTCAGTGGTATACGATATTCAGGTATGTTTACCCCAATATTTTGTTAATTTTGCTATATGCATAAAATGTGAAATAAGTATGATTATATTATGATTTTGGGGTAAATGGCATGAAAACTAAATGATATGTATGTGCATGGGCATATGGGTATATTTGATAAAGGAGGAAGTATTCTGGTGGTTTTACCACATTTCGGTGACTACGGTCACATATTTGAAATCCGGTGACTTCGGTCACATATGTGAATCTGGTGACTTCGGTCACATATTTGAAATCTGGTGACTTCGGTCACATATTTGAAATCTGGTGACTTCGGTCACAATTTTGTCCAGTGGCCTTGCCACAAAATTATAAGGCGATGTGCATGTTGACTGCAAAGAATCGCCTTCGATGGTGTGTAGCGGATGGAGGTCAATTTAGTAATCCCACGGTGTGTTGGTTGGTGCGGGTGGTGTGTAGCGGATGGATATTAGGTGGGCGGGTTTGCATTTCATTATTTGTACATATCCATGTGATTTAATTGATTATTATTTAATCTGCTATTAAAATGGGCTTTTGGTTAAATATGAGCTAAATGGGCCTTTGGGCTAAATATGAGTTAAATGGGCCTATGGCCATATGTGAAATTTTGGGCTTTAAGGCATATGACAAAATGGGCTTTTTAATGTATGTGTTACACATTGAGTTTATAACTCACCCATTTTGTGGGATAACTTTTCAGATGATTAAGTAGTGCGATGGATCGGGTCGATAAGTACTCGTGGTGGCCAATGCTCATATCAAGTATTTTGAAGATTTTCCAATTTAAACTTATTAAATTTCACTACTTAGACTTTATTATGGGTTTGCTATTTTTGTAATAAGGCCACTATAAAGCTGTTTTTAATTTTTGTGTTTGGACTTTTATTTTACCATGAACAAATATCTATTAAATAACTAAATGGTTTTTCGATAAATAATTTAAAAATGTTTTTGTCACTAATATATATATGTTTTAAAGTAATTTCCATAAATTTGGTTTTCTTTTAATTTATTAACTCCTTCTAAAATAATGTTTTAAAAGACATAAATTTACTTTACAATTTGATTTCAACCTAAAATATTAATTTAATCTGTTTTCTACAAAAATCATCAAGTTTTTCTTAAATAAAACGAGAATTTGCTAAAGTTAGATTCGAGGAACATAACAAATCCGGTCAGGCTTTTTGGGCCGAGTTTGGGGTGTTTCAACTTGGTATCAGAGCCCAGTTTTAAACTCTCGGCCTTGGGTTGTGAAGCCCACAACGTTTTCAAAATATGGCCCAAATGACTTTTTAAAAGTTTTCTTAAGTTAAAATGGTTTTATAAGAGCATGGCACTCGGAGTTCTCAGCCCAGATCCATCAGGTATGTATCTTTATTGATAAAGTGATATGAAAGTCTGATAAGCTTAAGGAAACTATAACTTTAGAGACATGGACCCTAGGTGTTTGTACACTACTACGGAAAAACCACTGAATATCTATTTCATAAAACTTTCTTTTAATAAGAAGTGAAAAGATTCTAATACATAAGACTTTTCATAAAAACAGATAAGACACGTAGTAGACATGAGTTCTAGGGGACGTGGTCGTCGTGGATGTGGACGAGGAAGAATGACTGTGTCGGAACCAGTTAGATTTGGTCAAGGTTCCGAAAATGAAGCTCCACCACCGGCTGTTGGGGTGGATTTTCATGAACAAAATGAAGGAGGTGACGCATATCACAAGTTTGTCTTGCGAGTTTTAGAACGAGTAGCGAAGCTAGTTCTTGAAATGGGTCTCGAAAGTCGATGGTGAGAGACTAAGATCGAATGGAGCCGAGGTTTTCGGGGAGTATCTGGAGTAGCTCAAATGTAGCGGAATCTTGGTTGGAGGCGATCGAGAGGATTATGGACGATTTAGGCGCATCTTTGAAGAAAAATTGAAAGGTGCTATTTCACTACTTCGTGATGAGGCCTATCGGTGGTGGCTCACTATCAAGGAGAGTACCCTTGGATCGATTGGATTGGGGTATTTTAAAATTAAATTCGAAGGAAAATCGTTGGAGCTAGCTACATCGACTCCCGAGGAAGACATTTCGAATCTAGTGCAAGGCAACAAGTCGATAGTGAATATGAAGCGAAATTTTGTGACTTAGCTATTATGCGGAGGATAGTGGCTACGGAATATGAGCGGTGTGTCGATTTGAGGATGGACTTAGAGATGAGCTGCAGTGATGATTGCTCATACCGGAAAGAGATTTTGCAATCTTAGTGGAAAGAGCAAGAATAGTGAAGAGGTTAAGCGAATGAAAAGATGAATCGAGGACGGAGGTCGAATAGAAATAAGAGAAGCTTTGGGTCTTGAGGTCATCCGGAATTTTAGAAGAAACCAAGAAATGAAGGACCGCGAGGTTAGCGAGATCTCTGGTGGACAACATCGTGCTTGTGCTCAATGTGGAAAGATGCACTCGGGAGAGTGTTGGAAAAAGATCGGGGATGTTTCAAGTGGGATCTAAAGACCATATGATCAAAGATTGCCCAAGAATTTAGATAAGAACCGCCCGATGAAGTCGAGGTGTTAATCGGTGGAGGTGAACAATGATCGATAAGGGCCGTGGTCCAAATAGAAGGGTAATGGCTCTGGTAGAGGTCGTGGAACTTGAGTGAGGCAATGGTAGCTCGAGGCGAGACGGCCAGTCTGGTATATGCGGTTAAATCATGAGAGGATAGTGGCCTTTTGATGTTATCACGAATGCGTTTTAATTTACGGGTTGCCCTTTATTGCATTGATAGATATAGGGTCAACTCACTCTTATATCGCTAGTGAAGTATTTGGGACTTTACATGTGACTTCTGAGCTGTACCTAGGAAGATGGTATACTTAGTCCTTTAGGATGAGCAGATGATTATAGACAAACTTTTTAAGGAAGTGCCTTTAGAAGTTCAAGGAATGCGGTTTTGGTGATTTAATGGAGTTGCCATTTGGAGAATTCGACCTGATCTTAGGCATGGACTGGCTTGTGAAGTATCGTGCAAATGTGGATTGTCTTTGCTAAGCGAATGTCTTAAGAACTCTTGGTGACAAAGAAGTTGTAGTGATGGGCGAGAGACGGAACTACTTATCTAATGTAGTATCCGCTCTTAAGGAAGAAAAGATGGTTAGAAAGGGATGTGTAGCCTTCTTGATGTTGGTAAGTGCCTTGGAGGCTAAAGAAGCAAGCTATTGAAGGAGTTAGGGCGTGAATGAATTTGTAGATGTTTTTCGGAAGAACTTCGGGTTTGCCTCGGATCGTGAGGTAGAATTCGGATTGATTTATTGCACGGAGCGGCGCGGTTTCTATTGCTCCATATAGAATGGCACCGAAGGAATTAGTTGAGCTTAAGGCTCGATTCGGGAGTTGCTTGATCGTGGATTTATCCGACCTAGTGTGTCTCCATGGGAGCACCGATCTTATTTGTGAAGAAGAAGGACGGATCGATGAGGATGTGTATAGATTACGGCAGGTTGAATAAGCTGACCATCAAGAACAAGTATTCTTTGCCAAGGATCGACGACTTGTTCGATCAGCTTAAGGGAGCTGCCGTATTCTCAAAGATTGATCTAAGATCGGGGTATCATCAGCTTAAAGTGAAAGAAGCGGATATCCATAAGACGGCTTTCCGAACTAGATATGGGCATTATGAATTTACGGTAATGCCATTCGGATTGATGAACGTCCCATTTGCGTTCATAGATATGATGAACCGAATTTTCCAACCCTACTTGGATCAATTAAATCGTGGTATTCATAAACGACATCCCGGTGTATTCTAAGTCCGAAATGGAACATGATGAGCATCTTGGATTGTGTTGCGAGTTTTAAGGGAGAAGAAGTTGTATGCCAAATTGATGAAGTGTGAATTTTGGTGAAAGAGGTTGCATTTTTAGGCCATGTGGTGTCGCGGAAGGGATAAGGGTGGATCCTCGAAGATTGTGGTCATACTAGATTGGAAACCACCTAAGTCCATGGCGAGGTTCGCGAGTTTCTTGGGGTTAGCCGGATACTACGAAAGATTTGTTGAAGGATTCTCATCGATAGTTGCACCTTTAACAATATTGTTGAGAAAGGAAGTACCTTTCGTGTGGTGATAAGCAACAAGAGAGTTTTGAGAAGCTCAAGAAGGTTTTGATCGATTTTGATTCACTGAGGCGGGAAAGGATTTTGTTGTGTATTATGACGCTTCTCACATGGGATTAGGATGTGTTACGATGCAAGGGGAAGGTAGTTGTGTATCGTCTCGACAGTTAAGACCTCACGAGGTTAATTACCCGATGCATGATTTGGAATTGGCGTGATGTAGTCTTTGCTCTTAAAGTTTAGAGGCATTATCTATCTGGGAAAAGTCGGTGATATACACGGACCACAAAAGTCTGAAATATCTCTTGACTCGAAAGAAGCTGAATTTGAGGCGGAGAAGGTGGATAGAGTTGTTGAAAGACTACGACTATTCTATTGAGTACCACGGGCAAGCGAATGTGGTGGCGGGCGCTCTAAGTCGGAAAGTGGTGTCGATTTAAGGCGATATTTGCACATCTTAGTCTTTACGATGATGGAAGCTTGTTGGCGAACTTACAAGTTAAGCCGACATGGTTGAGTCAAGTGAAAGAGAGCAATTAATAGCGATGATCTGAGTGCAAAACTTGAACGTCTGAGTGGAGAATTGGAAAATTTTGGTATTAACAAATGATGGGGTCTTGTGTTTCAAAGGTAAAGTCTCGTATGCTTGGGGATCGAGAATTGAGGCAAAGATTCTTGAGAGTCGCATAGTAGCCCTTATGCTATGCATCCTAGAAGAAGTAAGTTATCTGAGATTTGCGAGATCGGTTTTGGTGGCTTTGGACTTAAGCGGGAAGATTCTGGAGTTTGTAGGAAAGTGCTTAGCGTGTCGACAAGTCAAGGTTTGAACATCAAGTACCTTCGGGATTGCTTGATAGATAAAGATTCCACGATGGAAGTGGGAGACAATCACCATGGACTTTGTTAGTGGGCTTCCTCTTCGCCTACTAGGAAAGACTCTGTATGGGTGATAGTGGACCGATTGATGAAATCGCACATTTATCGATTAGGGTTGATTACTCTTTGCGAAATTGGCGAAGTTATATGTGGTGAGATTGTGAGATTGCATGGAGTGCCGTTGTCGATTATTTCGGATAGGGATCAGGGTTTACGTCTCGATTTTGGAAAGCATTGCATCGACTTTGGGCACAGTTGGACTTGATCGGCATTTCATCCACGATCGGACGGTCGATCGATAGAGTAATCAAATTTTAGAAGATATGTTAAGGGTTGTGTGATAGATTTCAAGGGAAGTTGGGAGGAATTCTTACCATTAGCAGAATTTGCGTACAATAACAGTTACCAAGCCAGTATTCGGATGGCACCATATGAAGCACTATATGGACGAAAATGTCGCACTCCTACGTGTTGGACAGAATTAGGGGAATGTCAGATTTTGGGTCCAGAAATAGTGGCTGAATCCGAAGAAAAGGTTAAGGTAATCCGGGCTCGGTTAAAGGAAGCATCTGACAGGCAAAAGTCGTACGCAGATCTAAAGCGGAAAGAAATAGAGTTTGCTGTGGGGGACCAAGTTTTCCTAAATGTTTTACCTTGGAAAAAGGTAATGAGATTTGGTCGCAAAGGGAAGCTAAGTCCCAGGTTCATTGGACCTTATTGGGTTTTGAAGCGGGTCAGATCTGTGGCATATCAGTTAGAATTGCCTTCGGAATTGAAGCAAATGCACGATGTGTTCCATGTTTCAACGTTACGCCGTTCTGGTCGGATCCATCTCATGTAATGCCGATTGAGGAGGTGGAATTAAGACCGATTTGTCCTATGAAGAGGAGTCAATTCAAATTACGGGTGAGATGTAAAGGTTTTACGGAGAAAGTCGGTTCCTCGTCAAAGTATTATGGCGTAATCATGGATCGAAAGAAGCTTCGTGGGAACGGAGGAAGTGATGCAACAACAATACCTCACTTATTCGGTCGGGTAATTTCGAGAACGAAATTATTTTAAGGGGTGAAGCGTAACATCCGATAATTAGGGGTTATGCATCTTACTTAATTAAATGATGTTGCAAGCTTAATTATGATTGAGTATGTTTTGGAAGTTATTTTGAACTTCATTAATTGAGTGAATGCTTAGTGGAACTTTTAATTTCTAATAATTAAGATGGAGCTAAGCATGTTAGGCTTTAAGAAATAATGACAAGGAGTTTTAAGCATAAGTTGAGTAATTGGCAAGGTGGTTAGGATATATGGATGAGTGCTTGAGGGAGAGGTTGAATCCCTAGCTAGCAAATGGGAGGATTTTATTTTGTTTCCTTCCTATAGTGTCGGCCAAGACCCTTCTAGAATGGATGAGCATTCTTTTAATTTTGGCTATTTGATCATATGAAAAGGCAAGCTAAAGACTTATGGCATGGAATCAAGATAGGATGATAAGATAGGGGGACAAGAGGCTTGATATGTGGGCAATGTTTTGGAAGTTTGTTCATGGTCATTTGACCATGAACCTAGTCGATTTAGGGCTATAGAGGGTGGTTAATGGTGATAGCAATCTTAGGATTGATGGGGAAGAATTGTGGAGGAAAAGGGGATTGTGTTGGCTTCCTTGTTGGCGAATTTGACTTGAGTTAGGGGTGTAAGTTGGCCAAAATTCTAGCAATTGTGCATCTTTTCTCATTTCTCCAAAAACTCTCCTCTTAGCGAATCTTGCTATGGGCATTAGGTAAAACTTCTCTTTGTTTTGGCTCTCATTTTGACCATTTCGATTAAAATTCCTATTCTCTCAAAATTCTTGTCAAAAGCATCAAAAGTTGGAAAAGCCTTTCTTCTTTTCTTTTTTCTCTCATTCTTAGAAAGTACCAAAGTTCAAGCACCATTTTCCTTCATTTCTCCCTCTTGGCGAATGCACCTAAGCCCCAAACCTATCTCTTTTCTCTTTGAGAATCATCTTCATCATCATCATCTTCTTTTAATCTCTCTTTCTCTTTCTCTTTTCTTCCTTTTCTCTTTCCTTCTCATTTTATTTTCTTCCTTTCTTCTCTCAACAAAACTACTTTCTACTAAAACCAAGAATCATCAATCCTTTTCTTCTTTTTGTTCAAGCGAATCATATTCTATTTTGATCTCCTTTCTCCTTTTCTTTCTTTGAAAATCGAGACCATTTTGGCCATAAATCACCATCTTTTCTCTTTTCCTTTTTGTACAAACCAAACCACCAAATCCATTTTATTCTTTTCTTTTTGTTTTAGGTCGAATCTTCAAGTGGGTAAGTAAAACTTTTAAGTCAATCATTTTCATTATTTCTTTCTTTTTACTTTGGCAAATTTAGAATCATGATCTCTTATTTTCTCTCTAGGCGAATCCTTGGAAAGGATTTTAAGGATCTTTGTTGAAGCCAACTTTTAAGAAGTGACTTTTCGAAATCATCCAAGGTAAGATTATCCCTTTTTGGTTACATCAATTTCCTTAGACAGACTACTAATCAATCTTATTTTAGGGGTGATTTAAGACTAACAAGATAGGTAAGAAAAGAGCGAGAAGTGTTTGGAAGAGAGGAGGCACTATTTTACCATCTAATTTCAAAAGAAGGGCTGTATCGGCGGTAAGAGATTTTCCACCGGGTTGTGGACCCTCTGCTAACGAAGATCAATTATTTGAAGTAGTACGTACAACCGAACCACTTTACGTTGGTGGGATATCAACGGGTTTTGATCCATCTAGCGGAGAAAAACCACAAATAACGGTTGTTCGAGAATCCGAGGGTAAGGATTTAGATCTTTCGTCAATAAATATAGTTTTATTAGTAATAGTGTATACTAACCAAGTGTGATGATTAACTAGGTGTTGATGAGCAAGAGTATCATTCTCACCGTCATAAGGTGTGTAACCTACATTAAAACTCATAGATCTATTTTATATGTGATTTTATGATAATGTGTTTAATAATGATTTTTGGATACCATTCGGTGGTATCGATATTGAATATGTTTACCCCAATATTTTGTTAATTTTGCTATATGCATAAAATGTGAAATAAGTATGATTATATTATGATTTTGGGGTAAATGGCATGAAAACTAAATGATATGTATGTGCATGGGCATATGGGTATATTTGATAAAGGAGGAAGTATTCGGTGGTTTTACCACATTTCGGTGACTACGGTCACATATTTGAAATCCATTGACTTGGTCACATATGTGAATCTGGTGACTTGGTCACATATTTGAAATCTGGTGACTTGGTCACAATTTTGTCTGAGTGGCCTTGCCACAAAATTATAAGGGCGATGTGCATGTTGACTCTGACAAGCGCCTTGATGGTGTGTAGCGGATGGAGGGTCGATTTAGTAATCCCCACGGTGTGTTGGTTGAATGCAGGTGGTGTGTAGCGGATGGATATTAGGTGGGCGGGTTTGCATTTCATTATTTGTACATATCCATGTGATTTAATTGATTATTATTTAATTTGCTTTTAAAATGGGCTTTTGGGCTAAATATGAGCTAAATGGGCCTTTGGGCTAAATATGAGTTAAATGGGCCTATGGCCATATGTGAAATTTTGGGCTTTAAGGCATATGACAAAATGGGCTTTTTAATGTATGTGTTACACATTGAGTTTATAACTCACCCATTTTGTGGGATAACTTTTGGATGATTAAGTAGTGCGATGGATCGGGCGACAAGTACTCGTGGTGGCCAATGCTCATATCAAGTATTTTGAAGATTTTCCAATTTAAACTTATTAAATTTCACTACTTAGACTTTATTATGGGTTTGCTATTTTTGTAATAAGGCCACTATAAACTATTTTTAATTTTGTGTTTGGACTTTTATTTTACCATGAACAAATATCTATTAAATAACTAAATGGTTTTTCGATAAATAATTTAAAAATGTTTTTGTCACTAATATATATATGTTTTAAAGTAATTTCCATAAATTTGGTTTCCTTTTAATTTATTAACTCCTTCTAAAATAATGTTTTAAAAGACATAAATTTACTTTACAATTTGATTTCAACCTAAAATATTAATTTAATCTGTTTTCTACAAAAATCATCAAGTTTTTCTTAAATAAAACGAGAATTTGCTAAAGTTAGATTCGAGGAACATAACAAATCCGGTCAGGCTTTTTGGGCCGGGTTTGGGGTGTTTCATTCGTGGTATCCCGATTCGGGTGCAAGCAATCATGTTTGTCGTGATGCGTCAGCTCTGCAGGACACTACTCCTTATCTAGGTACGTCCTCTTTATTGATGGGTGATGGGACACCGGCCCTAATTTCCTCTATTGGTAATGGTTTTTTACCTACACGCTCTAGATTGCTTCAATTGACTGATGTTTTGTGTGTGCCAAAAATTCGAAAGAATCTATTGTCAGTATCTCAGTTTGCTAATGACAATGGTGTGTTTTTTGAGTTTCTTCCAATGTATTGTTTTATTAAGGACATCCTGACCCGGGAAACGCTGCTGAAGGGCCACATACATGATGGACTATACAAGTTCTCTCTGCCGACTGGTCTGCTCAGTCTGTTGAGGCTCCAGTTTCTACTTCAAATACAATTAGTAATAAAAATAATGATTGTAATAAACTGACTTTGTGGCATAATCGCCTTGGCCACCCATCTATTCCTATTGTCAAAAGTGTTTTAGAAAAGTGTAATGTTGTTCTTTCGCCAAATATTTCACTTAATGGAATATGTACGGCGTGTCAGAAAGGGAAGGCTCATAAACTGTCGTTTCCTACGTCTGTTACTAAATATACGAATCCATTTGATTTGGTGGTCTCTGATCTGTGGGGTCCGGCATCTGTTTCTTGTGGAAATAATTGGTACTATATTTCATTTGTTGATATGTGTACCCAATTTACGTGGGTTTATCTCCTTCGACAGAAGTCTCAGGCGGTGCAGTGTTTTGTTCAGTTTCAACGATTAGTTCGCTTTTCGATTTGGGAAGAACATCAAGCAGTTTCAAAGTGATTGGGGTGGTGAATATAGAGTGTTCAAGTGCATTACGGACTCGCATGGCATCGTTCATCGCTTAACGTGCCCACATACATCTGAACAGAATGGTGTTGCAGAATCACATTGTTGACATGGGCATCACGCTGCTCGCTCAAGAAAGTCTACCCATGGAGTTTTGGAGTTATGCGTTCTGTTGTGCTGTACATCTCATCAATCGATTACCCACCCCATTTCTGAACGGACTATCCCTGTATCAAGCTCTTTATGGGACCGCACCTTCGTATGATCATTTGCGGGTTTTTGGATGCTGTTGCTATCCCTATCTACGTCTATTTTTGAACCATAAGCTGGAATTTTGATCTCAACCATCTACCTTCTTGGGCTATAGTGCTCAACATAAAGGGTATTTGTGTCTATTACCGACTGGTAGAATAATTACCTCTCGTCATGTGGTGTTTGATGAAACCAAATTTTTGTCGTCTCCATCTCTTTCGGATACATGCTTACAAATGGGAAATCAGCCTGTCGCAACGTTTGTTCCGGTTGTTCAGTCTGGTGTATCTGTAAATGTAGAGTCTCCCCTGGCTCGTTATTCTCCGATGAGTTCTCAAAGAGGTGATGGTTTATTTTCGTCTTCTCCTGCTCCGTCACACCCTGAGGTCGGCTCTGATCGAGACCCTTCAGGTGAGTGTTCATTTACACATTCTCCTGATTTGCCACAACCTGAGATTGGGGATCCTCCATGCTCCTTATCTTCTGGTTCTGCTGATGGTCGTGAGTGTGGGAGGGGTGTTGCTTCAAGTACTAACCCTCAGGCACAAAGTGTTCCCGTGGTGAATGCTCATCCAATGGTGACCAGGTCAAAGGCTGGAATTTTTAAACCCAAGGCAATGTCTGTTGAGGTTGTTGAACCTTCTACAATAGAAGAGCCTTCACCTCGATCAAGTGCGGGCATTTGCTCAGCCGAATATGATGCCCTTATTCGTAATTCCACAGGAGCTTGTAGCGCGTCCACAAAATCGCAAAGTTATAGGGTGCAAGTGGTTGTTCAAAATCAAGAGAAATCCAAATGGTACTGTTGCTCGCCGGAAAGCTCGTCTGGTAGCAAAAGGTTACTCTCAAATTCCTGGGTGTGATTTTCACGAAACTTTTAGTCCTGTTGTCAAACATACTACTGTGCGTATTATTCTGTCTATTACTGTCTCGAAGGGATGGCAGTTGTAGCAAGTTGACGTTAACAATGCTTTCTTAAACGGGGATCTCAACACTGAGGTATTTATGAGTCAGCCTCCTGGGTATGAGCAGACTAGTGCTGATGGACAACCTCTGGTGTGTCGCTTGAAGAAGGCTTTGTATGGTCTCCGACAAGCACCTCGTGCATGGTTTGAGAAGCTCAAACGCTTCCTCAACTCGTTGGGATTCGGTGCTTCTAAGTCTGATTCATCCTTGTTCGTGCGGATAATAGGTGATTCCATTCTTTATGTTCTCGTGTATGTTGATGACATTATAGTTACTGGTAGTGTGCCCGAGTCAATAGAATAGTTTGTTCGCTTGTTAAATAGTGAGTTTTCGCTCAAGGATATGGGTGAGTTACACTATTTTCTTGGGCTCGAGGTTACTCGCATCAAGGGCTCTCTTCATCTGTGTCAACGAAAATATATACGGGACATTCTTGCTCGTTGCTCGATGATCACGGTAAAAGGCGTTCATACTCCGATGCTCAGTTCGTCTCATATATCAAAGACTGATAGTGAACCTTTGGCTGATCCGACTGAATACAGGAGTTTTGCTGGTGCTCTTCAGTATATTGTTTTGACCAGACCAGATATTGCATATGCAGTTAACAGAATATGTCAGTTCATGCATAATCCTACTACTGTTCATATGGTAGCATTAAAACGCATATTACGATATTTGTCTGGAACAATTGATTTTGGGTTGGTCTTTCGTCCGTCTTCTCGGTTGTCTTTGGTTGGATATGCCGATGCCAACTGGGGGCTTGATTTTGACGATCGTCGGTCCACCTCTAGATATTGTGTTTATTTTGGACAGACTCCTGTCTTGTGGGGATCTAAGAAGCAACAAGTCGTTTCTCGGTCCACGGCTGAAGCTGAATATAGAAGTGTAGCTACGGCGACGAGTGAGATGACTTGGTTAGTTTCGTTACTTCAAGACTTGCAGGTTGTGTCTGATGATACTCCAGCTATCTGGTGTGATAGTTCCAGTGCAGTAGCTATTGCGGCCAATCCGGTCTTGCATTCCAAGTTCAAACATGTTGAGCTCGATTTATTTTTCGTTCGTGAGAAGGTTGCTACTGGGTCTCTTTTGGTAGGTGAAGTTCCTACTTGTGATCAAGTAGCAGATATATTTACAAAGCCTTTATGCGCCAACATTTTTAGCGGTTTGGAATCAACTTTGTGTCTCATGTGTCGGAAGATAGGTGCATGATAGAATATAGTGTGCCTAGCTAAAACGGTTAGTTAGTTTGTGAAGGGCAGTTAGTCCAGCTAAGAGTAGTTAGTTCAACTCTTTGTATAAATATGGAATCTCAGATGAATGAGGGAGAGTTTTGAGAATAGATTCAGAAAAGAAGCTAAAAAGAAATTTCAGATCTAATTTTCTCTCAAAAATATTCTTTCAATCATAGTTTCTAGCATGGTGCTTGTCTCAGACCTCGGTTGGTTGGTGTGCTTCTTCTCATCAGCTGGTACGGAATGGACGGCGGGTTGATGGAGACCGTTGTAGATGCCAAAATTTCTTTTTCTCTCTTTGGGCATCGGATGGTTGCTTTGTGAGCTTTTCTTCTTCTTGCATTTTCGGTTTTGGCCGGGGATGGCTCTTCGTTTGCAGCTGGGTTTTTGTTTCATGTTTTATCGGTTTTTCATTTAGGGTTTGTTTGTCTTCTTTTGCTGTTTTTTTTTTTTGATTTTTAGTTATTGTACGCTGTGTTTCTTTCTAATAAAATCCAGCCTTTCAGTCAAAAAAAATAAAAAATAAAAATTTCAATTTGTGAAACAATATCGTCGTGTTTTCTTTGAAGCATAAGGAAAAGGAAACTGCAGTTTAAGAATAAAAAAAAATGTTGTAGATTCTTCTTTTAATTAAACTTAAAAAATCAATCCTCTGTTCTCTTCCCTTTTACGTCTCCTATAAACGAAGTTCAAGGTTTTCAAGTGTTAGATCTTTGAATAAATAAATATATATATATATATATATCTGCTAGGTAAGATGTGATTATTAGAAATTGAGATATTTCAAACGGATTAAGTTTCACATCCTTTAAGAAAGTTTTGAGATACTTGTTTATAAGCTATTACACCTTAATAGATTAACAAAAATTAAATTTAAGAGGATGAATTCATGCATTGGGTCTAAAAGATTAATGTAATGTATGGTTGTTGAATATTGGAGATAACTTCTCTCTTAACAATGGTGATTCTCCGATTTGAGTTTACCAAATGAAGTATGCCATCATATAAAGGATCCTTTGAGTCACACTCTTTCTTTTGTTGGTTATGCTTTAATTTAATATAATGCAGGATTCAGGTACAATTGTGGTAAGTGGATCACCATGGTGTTAGACACCCAAGAATTTATGGCAACCACAAAAAGCGAAAGCAGCAGTATATATGGGGAAAGAGAAGAGGGGCACCATCTCTTCCAAATCTTCCATCAGTCATGGTCTACGATAGAACCTGCAGGTTCCACTGAAAAGTGCCCAACTATCTCAGACACAGGCAGCGATGCTATCATGAGTGTCAAAAAAACCTTAGGCTGATGACACAGTCTAAAAGCCTAACCTACTGAAAAGATCTTTTGATAGGCCCCCATCGGCTACTCGAGTAATCATAAGCTCTCCCACTCCACAGAAAACAACAGCATTCTGAGCCACTTCTTCGTCTTCAAATCCCCTAGTGCACTCGAGCCAACTTTGGGAATCTAAGAAGCCAAAAGAAGGACTACGTGCTCGGTTTTTGAATGAACCTTGAAGTCATCAAGATAGAAAAGGAGAGCAGTAGGGTTTTTTATTAAATTAGGATAAAAAAAAATATATATTCGAAAATAGGACGTGGCCGGTATTATTTACCAAAATAGGTAAAAAATGGTGTCCCATAGGCGGCACCACGCCCCCTAGACATGCAAGCAAGCAGTGCCCCTCGCAGCAGCCGTGATCGACACCTTTGAAGAATGGTGTGCCATAGGCGGCACAAGGGTGAACAATACACTGGCATAAAGCGGCTGACCTGCTGGGGACCTTAAATGGTCCCTCCTTCCCGTCCCCCACAACATTGAGCTTCAAAGAAACAAGCGAGAAAGAAGGAACAGCAGGAGAAAGAAAAGAAGGAAGGAAGGAAGAAAGAAAGAAAAGAAGGAAGGAAGAAGAAACAAAGAAGGAAGAAGGAAAAGAAATTAGGAGAAAATTATGTATAATTTTTTAAAATAATGTTTATGTTGTTGATTTTTTATTTTTATTAAATTATTTTATTATATGTTAATTTTTATTTTATGACATATTTGTTGTTAGTAGTTTATAATGTAAGTAGTTTAAGTAGTTTATAATAATTTTATTAAATTTATTATATGTTAATTTATATTTTATGACTTAGTTTATAACTAACATTAGTTGTTTAAGTAGTAGTTAGTTAGTAACTAAGTTAAATACTATTATGATTAATAGGTAGTTAGAATAGAAACCTAAAAAAATATTTAATTATGTTAGTTAGTTAATAATTTATTATGTTAGTGTGTATTAATATGTTAATTTTAACTCTAACATGATTTTAGTTAGTATATTATTAGTTAAACTTTAATAATTAATTTAGTTAGTATATATATAAAATAATTATTATTATTGTTAGTGTAATATTATCGTTAGTAAAAATGGTAAATGTTATTTTATTTAGTATTATATTACTATTGTTAGTAATATATTATAGTTATTGTTAGTATAAAGAACATTAAAATAATACATAAAATATTACGTATAAAAATAAATAATATAAAATAATAAAATATGAAAATATTATATTTTTAAAAGTAATAGTATTTGAGAAAAGAAAAATACTGAATAAATAGTTAAAATAAGTGGGTTTTATTAAATTGATATATAAAAGTAATAAAACAATACATTTGAAATATTACGTAGTAAAAGAAATAATATAAAATAATAAAAATGAAAATAGTAAAATAAAATATTTGATTTATTATGCACTAAAATGTATCTCAGATAATATATTTGAATGATTATGTACGAAAATAATATAAAATAAAACGGACAAAGGCTAGTAATAGAAAAAGCTATACGTATACGTAATATTATTATTAAGGAATCGTAAAAACTATATTATTACTTTAGCTATGTTAATATAATATTATTATGAAGAAACCGTATATATTATTATTAGTTATTATCATTGTTTATAAAAAACTCTAATTAATATTTAACTTAATATTATGATGTTTGTATAAATAATAAAATATTATATTTATTATGAGTTGTTGACATGATGTTCTTATTATATGATTAGTATTGGCATGTTATTTGTTACTAATTGAATATAGATTTATTATTTTTATGTAGGTAAAAATTTGATTTGAGACGAAATGGCTTCATTGATTAGTAAAGTTCCTCACATATGCGATTTGCTAATAATATGGTAATGTATTGTTATTTATTAATTACGAGTTATATTAACAAAATAGCTACATAATAAATTATGTTATTCTACATAAGTAGTAATCTTTTATGATTTAACACTGTCGGGACTCGTCTGCAGTGTATTACGGGCCGGGTGAATGGCGTAAAAATCCCGGATGAACGATGATGCCATATATAGAGCAAGCGGATTCGGTCAAAAGACCGATCCGGACGTTTGACTTACAGTATGATTTAATATCCGCACTAGTCGGCGTTGGCGGAGACCCACACTTTTCATTTTCCATGTGGAGAGTGCAGTCACTCTAGAGGATGTTGCACTGCAGCTTGGGCTCCCAATTGACGGGAGTCCGTTCGAGCGTCAGTCTGCGATGGTGACCCGTTTACCCTCTGTCAGAGCCTACTAGGGCACTCGTACGGTAATGATGGAAAATATTTTACAGAATTAAAATTTACATGGCTGAGAACGAGGTACGAACATATATCAGCTGATGCCACTGAAGGCGACTTGATGTGCGCTAGTCGAGCGTACATTATGCACATCATAGGGGGTATACTGATGCCCAGTGCAAACAATAATAAGGTTCATATTCAGTACCTACCCCTATTGGCTGATTTAAGTAATGCTCGTTCAGATAGTTGGGGCTCGCAGATTCTTACGTGGTTGTCACCGTGAGCTTTGTTGACGACAGACCCAACGATTTGGAGACATAGGTAGATGCCTTACACTATTGCGATCTGGCTCAGATGGATGCCATTCTTGGCATCGATTACCCACCAACCATACGTATATCCGTTAGTGAGCAGTGATAAAATATAACTTATTTTTAATTGAAATTTCTTTATATCGATACTATTTGACTTAATTTTTTTGTAGGTGGAGTAATTATCCTGGGTATCGGAGGTCGACATCGTCTCGATATACCGCTTATGATTGAACAACATGGGGAAGGGGTAGCGATTCCAATATTAGTTACGTAGTAGTTTGTATATCTTACGCATTAATCGTGTTTAATTTTAACAATGTTATTAATCGTATGTTTATATGGATGCCATCTAGTAGACCGAAATTGCATTTATTATACCCCGTCCTCCTATATCCATCAGTATATGTGGTGCACAAATGCACCAATTGTCTGCATTTCCATGTAGTAGAGTGGTATCACGAGGACCGAAAGCTGCGGCAATTTGGTTCGTCAATACATCCGGAACCGCCGTGCCAGGTGGGAGAGGTTCATTGCAAAAATAAGAGAGGGAGACCAGACTTGGATTGGGGGGTTAGGCATGGTCAATTTATTGCGGTGTGGAATGATCGCATGTCCCGAATGCCTCAGATGGATATGGCTTCCAGTCTTCAACCTCCATTAGAGTACATACAATGGTACTCTATTATGGGGAAGCCATATATTCTCGGAGGGCAGTCGACTGTAATCCCCCCACATGTGCAGCGGCATGGGGCATACGAGCCAGTGGCAGATATGGAGGCCGAGGCAGCTGCAGATCCTGATCCCGAGCCGGAGCCCGAGCCGGAGCCCGAGCCGGAGGTCGAGCCGGAGGCCGAGCCGGAGCCCGAGCAATTACAATCACATTCGGATGCACATTCGTATCATCCATATGTGCGAATCGACAACTTTTCGGGCTCGTCGGGAGGTGGATACCAAGACGGGTTGATATATTCGGATCGTACACGAGACGATCGGCACTCTCGGCCAGATCTGGGTCGTATCCACTGCATCGAGACACTCCATCCGCTCGAGTTCATCTATGCCCTTCGAGCGACATGATTTTTTGGCCATGTTTAGCACACCGCCATCTGGACCCCCACCGGAGACTGACAAGGATGTTGGTCATCACAGTGCGGACGACGTGAGCGTCGACCACCGCAGTAAATACACACCGGGACTACACCATCGAACCATCGGTTTTAAGGTGTTTATTCCGGTCTTGATTTTCTTGTATTTTGTATTTGTAAATATTACTATGTTTATACTTTATTTTATAAAATTAACTTGATTATTTGTAGCTATGATTACTTAATATTGTTATGATTTTGATGATTTGGAGCTTTACAATTTCATAACAAGATTTTAAGACATGACACCAATAGCTCACTGTACACCAACAACTAAATTGATTTGTTTGCTTTACACATGGGATCTAGTTGCAATTTAACCACATTTTATACTCTCCAAATGAATCTACAAATAAATACCATCAACCACAAACGAAATAAGCTTCCACGACTTAGTAAGATTCAAACAATTCATTCACAAATAATTTAGCAGGAAGTTTCATAATTATTATCGTATACAGTTATATATATCAATCAAATTTATTACAATTATATATATAGCGACATCATATATTGATAGATAGCACATGTTAATATTAATAAGCTCAATTCCCGATCGCTCGTGACGATTGTCCAACATGATAGTTTATTGCGGGCATTTACTTGATTATGACCACCTAACCTACATATTCCACAGGTAACTTACGGATTTCTCCATAATGTCCATTTCATTACGGATTCGGATGATTGCGACGACCTCTCGGATTCTGCGTGGCGCTCTATCGGGACAAGCTCGAAAGTCGTCAGGGCACCTCCCATGTAGAATTCAGCAGACACGGGAACTCATTTTCCCGGACACGCAAACGCTCTAGCGTGTACACATCATTCACAAAATGTTCAACACTAAGGTTCGCTTTAGCACATGCCGCCACAACATGTGCACACGAATAATGAAGTGTTTGGAACCTCTTGCATTCACATCGTCTATTCAAGATCGACTCCATAAGACCTAGGTGGCAAACCGGTCGACGAATCGATGGACTCAGTAACTCGAAAAGTTTCCATTCGTCGTGAATATATTTCTCTGATCATCGACCTCGCAATCCGACGATTTACAATCAATGCATCCCTCACATCTTCCACAAACACGTGTCCCGCATCCATCTGGTTGACTTGTTGTTCACCAATTCTTGGCATCAAGGTTGCCAACCTGTAGAATGTTGCCGAGAAGACAGATGAAATTGGAAGATGCCGTGTTTTCAACAACACAGTGTTGACCCCCTCCACCAAGTTTGTAGTCATCTGACCATAACGAAAGCCCTCATCAAAACTTTGAGCCCATTGCCACGGCTCCATTGTACCCAACCACTCCCGAAAAGATTTGTTCGCTTGACCTTCCATGTCACTCTCGAGTTGAGTCATCATTCGGCGAAAAATATGTGGCTCTAACTCGTACGCTGTACATGTTTTAAAAATATTAATTCTGATATCTGGATAACATAAAAACATTAAACTATACATATTAAAAATATAAGGTTATCCTTTACCCATTTTCACCACTTCTCTCTTCCAGTTTGCATTCTTATACTCTCGAAGAAAGTTAGCCGCAATGTGACGGATCGATGAACGGATCTCCATGGCACAATCAAACGCCTAATTGCGGCAATTAATCCTTTCCTCTATCGAAATGATGCAAATATTATCATTTCGATAACATACCTCCATGAGTTGGTGAGGAAGAATTTCCAAGATTCCATATTCTCCTTATCTACTATTGCAAACGCTATTGGGAGTACATTCCTATTGCCGTCTTGAGCAACCGTAATAAGTAAGATCTGTGTATATTTTCCGTATAACCATGTCCCATCCACCTATACGGTCGGCTTTGCGGGTGAAAATGCCCGTACACATGGATCAACGTCGAACATCCGATGAAAAATTCTTTTCCCTACTGGTATGGCGGTCATTTGGGCCGTAAGAAGGTCGTGTCGTAACTCAATCACGGTTCGAGATGTACTCCCGCATAGCACTATCCATCCTCAGAGCTCATTATCGATGAATCGTAATCCCCATACAATTGTTCCATTGCCATTTGTTTAGCTATCCACGCTTTCGATATGATACTCGATCTCGGAATCGTGCTTGTATTTCAAAGAATCGATGTCGAAACTTTAATAATCGGCATGTCCTTCACCATTGGCATGATACACGTACATATAGTTTTGGAATCAAGTTTTCGATGATCTTCATCATCGTGCCGATCTGCATGTATGAGGCCCAACCATTTTCTAATCTCCCACATCTGCGATTTTTGAATGAATGCATTCGTATCCGCAATTGCATCCTTCCGCGCCTTCCAACACTCGCAATATATCTTTGTCGATTTAGACTCTGCGACTTTGTAATCCACTGATATATCCATGCTATACCGTTTAATAGCAGATACACACTCTTCTTTACTTCTAAATCTCTGGCCTAGGAATAACTCCTCATGATTGGAATTTACGGTGAGCCAGTGAGCAGGATGTATTTCGTACTACTGAAACTTCGATTACAGCGCTGCGTCGAGAATCTATGAGTGACATATGCGGCCCAGATTATTGTGTATCGTAATACATCGCATATGGTTCTCGACGGAAGACGCACTAATGTTCCCATCGTCATTCACGTCTTCATCGTCAATATCATCGTTATATCATCCATATCGGGATCATTTGTCAATATCGACCTCTTCTTCACAATGATCACTCTTGTCATGTCCATCATCACCAACCACATCAATATCGGGTGTAATATTAAGATCGATATCGATCCGACGATATTCGATTCGTCATCAACATACGATATTGGAGGCACCATGCACGTTCTTGAGCTCCATGTTCTTCACCATATGCATTCTTTGTCTTCATTTGCCTCAATACCGGCTTAACTCGGCAAATAAGTGAATCGGTGCATTTCATTTACTCCCATTCCTACAAGATGCAGTATGATCATTGTCTCTAGGTCTTAAGTAGTCTACAAGTTCCATTTACGTGAATTTGATCGGATCTGCAAAATTGGAAACTTGTAGAAAATTCTCGATATCGTTTTCCCACAACGTCTAACGATTTTTGCGTTTATCCTTCGCTTCATATCATCCAACGATACATTTCTATTAAATCTCATTGCTATTTGTTGCCGACATTCAAATATGCATCCAACGGTTGTTGTCAAGATGATTCCATCGAAATAAACGCATCTGAAAACTCGATCATCCATCTTCAATGGTCAATCATTCAAAAATAAACAAAATTTCTCAAACAAAATTTAAAACATAACATTCACAATAAAAATTAATTAATATAAACACATAAATTACTAACAAATCAAAATAAACAAACAAAATAACTTTAAAACAAAACTAATAAATTTGGCACTATTTTGGCACCATGTTAGTTCAGTATTTCCTAAGTGTTCAAATCCTATAATTTTCAATAAAGTACTATTAGATTTAGTAAAATCACTTATTCGACCATTTACTTGTATTTTCCTTTTCTCAAATTACATTACTTTCAAAATACATATTATTTTTATATTTTATTATTTTATATTATTTATTTTAAATCATAATGTTTCATGTATTATTTTAATGTTCTTTTATACTAACAATACTTATAATATTTCTTTACTAACAATAATAATATAATACTAAATAAAATAACATTTACCATTTTTACTAACAACATAACAATATTACACTAACAATAATAATAACAATATTATAATAATAACAATAATAATAACAATAAAATAACATAATGTTTTATATATTATTTTAATGTTTTTATACTAACAATAATTATAACAATATACTAACAAAATAATAATATTACACTAACAATAATAATAACAATATACTAACTAAAATAAAGAGTTAAAAACTCTAATTAAGGTTTTATATTATACTAACATACTAACTAACTAACATAAATATTTTTAGGGTTTATATTCTAATTACCTACTAATAATAATAAAAAATAATTAAAATAACATTTACCATTTTTACTAGCAACATAACAATATTACACTAACAATAATAATAACAATATTATAATAATAACAATAATAATAACAATAAAATAGCATAATGTTTTATATATTATTTTAATGTTTTCTATACTAACAATAATTATAACAATATACTAACAAAATAATAATATTACACTAACAATAATAATAACAATATACTAACTAAAATAAAGAGATAAAAACTCTAATTAAAACCTTATATTATACTAAAATACTAACTAACTAACATAAATATTTTTAGGGTTTATATTCTAATTACATACTAATAATAATATAATACTAAATAAAATAACATTTACCATTTTTACTAACAACATAACAATATTACACTAACAATAATAATAACAATATTATAATAATAACAATAATAATAACAATAAAATGGCATAATGTTTTATATATTATTTTAATGTTTTTATACTAAAATAATTATAACAATATACTAACAAAATAATAATATTACACTAATGAGCAATAATAACAATATACTAACTAAAATAAAGAGATAAAACCTCTAATTAAAGTTTTATATTATACTAACATACTAACTAACTAACATAAATATTTTTTAGGTTTATATTCTAATTACCTACTAATAATAATATAACTAAATTACTAACAATACTAAACTACTAAGTAATAAAATAAAAGTTAATATATAATAAAAAAATTAAATACACAAATATTATTTAAAAAATTTATACCTAATTTTCTCCTATTTTCTTCCCGATTTTCTTCCTTCCTTCTCTTTCTTTTTAAATCAAACCACCAGCTTCTTCCTCCTCTAATGCTTCTTTCTTACGGTGTGGGGAAGGGAGGTGCCATTTTAAGGTGTGGAAATGCAGTGCCGCCTCTGCCATTACATTTTCCAGTTTGGTGCCGCTTTATGGAAGGGCATTGTTCACCATGGTGCTTTGTGGGAGGCTATTCTTCACCATGGTGCCGTCATGGAGGCCATTCTTCACCGGTGCCGCCTATGGAGGTCATTCTTCACCAAAGTCGACTGTTTGCTTGCATCTTTCTTTGCAGGGCCTTGTTGCTTGCATGGGGGCGATGGTGCACTTATGGGACACCATTTTTCACCCATTTTGGTAAATAATGCCGGCCATGTCCTATTTTCGAATATATATATATTTTTATCCTAATTTAATAAAAAACCCGAGAGCAGTACCATGAAAGCAAGCATGAAAATGAAGAAACCTTGGATCATCAAGTTGATGATGGTGAGCTAAATGATTCCCAAATACCAAAAGCTGAAGCAAGTGAACATACGGAAGTTGTATATGCCTACTCAAGTAAAAAATGTTGAACAAGGAAAATATACCCATATTTCAACAGTTTGACAAGACCATAATGTGCCTCAGACTGAAGAAATGGAAGATAACGTTCCATGAGTGACTAAAACAGAAACTGAAAGACAAAGGTGAAGATAATGCAACAGATGAGATGGCTCCTACTAAAGATATTGGAGAAGAAAAGCAGGTTGAGAGCACAGGCAAGAGGAGAAGGCTTGAATCAAGTGGAAGAATGAGAGGCAAAGCTGCAAATATTGTGGTTGCCTAAAGCTAAATAGATGGTGGATAAAACACGTTAGCGAATAAAATATTTAAATATAAATAAATAATTATTTATATATAAAATATAAAATATAAATAATTTATATTGAAATTATCAAATATGTAAATCAATAAAATTGTAACAAAAATTGAAATAAAAAATAAGAATAAAAATTTATTAAAGATTGAGGCTTATTTAACATAGTTTTTTTAAGATAGATTCGTTTGTACCTATGATACTTAGAGAAATGTTGGTCGAATGTCTTCTAGGATACAACAACACAATGATTAGAGCAGTAGCACCTCTGCAGCGATCAACAGACGAATGTTGCCTATTTTCTATCACCGAAACGTTAGAAAATATGAAGAGAAAAAGAAGAGTTTTGAGAGCAAAAGAAATTCAATGAGAGAGGCTATCTATGTGTGTAAAAATCTTCAAAATTCATAGCCTTTTATAGGCATTGAGAATGTTGGAATTTTGGAAAATTTCCAAAAATTTTGCCATTAAGGAGTCAATAAATTAATTTGATTAAAAATTAAATCAAATTGATTTGAATCAAATAAATAAGATAAATGTCTTTATATAAACAGATTATATCTGCTGAGGAAAAATAATATATCGTGTTGGGCTAAAATATCTGTAAGCCCACTTTGGGCTTGACCGATCCGGACATTTCGTGTCGCCTACGTCGTGCAAGTGCGCCTCAACCCTATTGGGTTTGGACCTACACCCCTTACGTGCGAGGCAGGGTTCCAAGCTTAGTCATCCAACCACTTTTTAAGAGGGTTCCCATATATAAACACATCTCACATTTGGTATTTAACTAATGTGGGATCTAAACATTTATTTTTCCTCA
Source organism: Gossypium rotundifolium (assembly GCA_025506655.1). NCBI lineage: Eukaryota > Viridiplantae > Streptophyta > Magnoliopsida > Malvales > Malvaceae > Gossypium > Gossypium rotundifolium. The sequence continues at coordinate 116,100,082 of CP106727.1, read as the reverse complement.
AAAAATATTTCCAAGCAGCTTACTTTGAACATCAATTTCTCATTCATCACTCAATCATTTTGAGCATATGATATACCATTATAAATGTCTCATGAAGTAGAATATGAAACCATAATTTTATGATTCAACTCTCCACCTTTACCTATTGAGAATATGCCTCAAAGTTCCCATAAAATATAATTTTTCCAACAATCCCTCAAATAAATGAAAATTGATAGTTTTATCAAAAAACATTGACTCGATGTGGTAATAAAATCTACGATCGATAGTTGCATAGGATAGGTAGGTAGCCATCCTTGAACCTTCCCCTGTGAAAGTATATTTACTTTACTAGCTGAACAGTAGACGTGGTGTCCTTGAACTGTTCTGCCATTTGTGTAAACGATGATATACCTCACACAACTACCTCCCTGGCAAGGTTTTAGTTCTCATGGTTATGTTCATATAGCCGTGAACATCTCCTGGTTCTACAAGAGTTTGAGAGAACTATGTCCCAATAGTCTCCTCGAAGTGGCCCCACTTTACTTTCACATATGTCACTTATGTTGTTTGGCTCACCGAAACACACAATGGTCTTTAAAAGCATTGCTTAACCTCTCTTATTTTTAGTCATTGTTTACATCATAGGAACAGACTTGGGATAAGTACCCTCACAGTGACCTCACAAGGTCTATGCAATTAGATTGTCCCTTTAAACCTACATCTTGGAATCTCCAATCAACTAGGTAGGGTTTTCCTTCACCTTCTATTTTTATGGGCTTTAGTATTATTCCTTTCGATGTTTTATCAACATGGTCTCATTTTAAGCCTTTAGTTAGCGGATCTGCAATGTTATCTTTGGATTTTACAAAATCAATAGAGATAAATTCGTTTGAGATCAGTTGTTTAACGGTATTGTGTCAACGACGCATATGTCTCGACTTATCATTATACGTTACGTTAGCAAGACACCCCCCACACTTTCAAGTGGTTGTAGGATGATTTTCTGTCTTTCCATAAATCATATGGTGTCTTGTCCCTTTTTCTTATGGGGCACCATATTTAAAAGACAATTAACTCATTGAAACGCTTCCCCCCACATTTCCTGTGATAACCCAGAGCTTTTTAGCAGTGCGTTCATCTTTTCCTTTAGAGTCCAATTTTTTGCTCGACTACTCTATATGAGGAAAGTATGATGGTGTTACTTCATGAATAATTTTATGTTGTGTACAATAATCAAATGATTCAACATATCCACCACCACGATTAATTAATCTTTTTATTAAGTTGGTTTTTCAACTTCTTACTTATAGAGAATTTTATTCTCTATAGCTTCATTTTTGCAAATATACGTAGCAATAAAGGTAATAAAAATATTTATTCCTTCCTCTCGTTTGAACAAGCTTTACAAGCATTGCTATGTATTAGATCAAGTGGTTTTTGACCTTGGCTCAATACATGTTTCACATTTATAATTATAATTATTGTGAAATGAAGGAATGTGCTCTAAGTTAATTAATGTACATCAAATATCATATTTAACATGTTCGAGCCTACTATGCCATAAATTAAATAACTTAAGCATATAAACAGAAAAAGAAGCAACATTCTTATTCATAATTTTGCTTTTACAGATATTTTATTTTGTTTAATACATATCCCCTTCCCACAAATATTTCCCGTTTAGAAAGAACATTCTTATTCATAGTTGCATATGTTAGGCACATAAGTCCATGTCCGACACCTCCTTGAAAATTTCTTCCAAGCATTAGCTCTAACTTTCTTTAGGATCCTACAGTTAGATGACTTGTGCCCCATCCTGTTGCAATTGAAGCATTTTCCTTAAACTTTTTGCTTCTTGGAAACACCACATTTTGGTCCCGGTTTAGACCCATTCCGCGGTTGTTTTCCCTTCTTGAAGTCTTTATTGACTTCTACGACGTTTGTCCTAGCAACATTGTCATTTGCTGCTTTGTTAAATCTTTTTTTCATACTTTTATTGTCTTCTTCAATCCGAAGTCTGACAATTAAATCTTCCATTGACATTTCCTTTCTTTTGTGCTTTAGGTAATTCTTGAAGTCATTCCAAGTAGGAGGCAACTTCTCAATGAGGACTGCCACTTGGAAGGATTCACTTATCATCATCCTTCAACAAGAATTCCGTGAATGATCTGTTGAAGTTCCTGCACTTGATTCACAACTAATTTAGAATCAATCATTACAAAATTTAAGAATTTAGCAACTAAAAACTTTTTAGTTCCGGCATCTTTGACTTTGTATTTATGGTCCAATGATGTCCATAATTCCTTAACTATTTTCTTAACACTATATACTTTGTACAGTGCATCCAACAGTCCATTCAGGATGTAGTTTCGACATAGGAAATCAGAGTGTTTCCAAACTTTAACAACAATGAAAGTGGTAACTTCATCTACCTCGCCCTTTAACAGTAGGAGGGTCGTCATCTTTCAAAAATTTGGCCAAGTTCAGCATGGTCAAATAAAACAACATTTTCTGTTGCCAAGTCTTGAAATTCTGTCCCGAGAATTTTACAGGTTTCTCGTTGTGGCTTACAGCAGTTGTCACCAGCAACACTAAGTTTTGGATCGAAGATTGCGTTTGAACCAAAGCTTCAGATTGCGAATTGATTGAATTGGTGGGAGTCTCCATTTTTTTGTTAAGAAACAAACCAGAATTAGAAAATTTATTAACTTTTGTTAGACGACAAGAATCTAATAAAACCCAAAACAAAAGTTTATACGGTTTAATAAAAATTACAATAAAACAATGCACCAGGTAGGTAACCCTAAAATAGAGGTGGCGCACTCAACACGCTTAAATACCAAGTCTTTCAAAGAACCAATCCTAGACATGCATTCTCATATTGTCTTTTAATTCACCGTTGATAAATTTCTTTTTAATTCACAATTTAAAGCCACAATTATGATCACCATAAATAGAAAAAATTCTCTTTGATTTGTTAAACTGCAGAAATAGAAATTTGAAACAAAATAAAAACAATTTTATTAAACAACGAGATTAAATCTAAAACAAAATTAAATAATTAAATCAAAATAAAATTTGTTAAATGGAAGGAATAAATCTCAAATGCATTTAATTTAATTTAATTCTAATTTAGAAACAAAACAAAATAAAATAAAATCTTGTTAAACGGTGGCAATAAATCACGAAATAGATTTTATTTAATTTAATTCTAATTTGAAACAAAACAAAATCAAATAAAATATTGTTAAACGATGTGAATAAATCCCAAAACAAATTTTATTTAATTTAATTCTAATTTAGAAATAAAATAAAATAAAATAAAATCTTGGGAATAAATCCCAAAATGATTTTATTTAATTTTAATTCTAATTTAGAAACAAAACAAAACAAAACAAAATAAAATATTATTAAAGGCGAGATTCAATCCAGAAAAACAATTTATTTAATTTTAACTTCTAGTTTTTGGCAACATAATCAAAATGTAATAAATCAGTTGAACGGCGGGAATATATCTTGAAACATATTTTATTTTAGTTTTAATACTCATTTTGGAAATAAATCAAAATTGGAATAAAATCCGTTGAACAGTGGGAATAAATGTCAAAATGGATCTTATTTAACTTTAATTTCCCGTTTGGAAATAAAATAACAAAATGAAATAAAATCCGTTGAATGACGAGAATAAATCCTGAAACAGATTTTATTTACTTTTAATTTGGAAATAAAATCGAATAAAATCTACTAAATGACGAGAATAAATCCCGAAACAGATTTTAATTAGTTTTAAAAAAATTCATTTGAAAATAAAAAAAATAGAGAATAAAATCTGTTGAACGGCGGAAAAAATCCCAAAACAGATTTTATTTAATTTAAAAAATTATTTTAAAAATATTTTTTTTCTTTTCGCCTTGGTGTCTCGTTCGTCTTGGATTAGAGAATCGCAAAAAATAATATAAAGTTTGTCTTAAGATTGTTGGACAAAACACGTTAGCGAACAAAATATTTAAATATAAATAAATAATTATTTATATATAAAATATAAATAAATAATTTAAATTGAAATTGTCAAATACGTAAATCAATAAAATCGTAACAAAAACTTGAAATTGAAAATAAGAATAGAGATTTAGTAAATGTTGAGGCCTGTTTAACACAGTTTCCTTAAGACAGATTCGGCCGCTTCTACGATACTTGGAGAAACGTTGGTCGAATGTCTCCTAGGATACAACAACACAATGATCAAAGCAGTAGCACCTCTGTAGCGATCAATGAAGGAACGTTGCCTATTTTCTATCACCGAAATGTTGAAAAATATAGAAAGGAAAAGAAGAGTTTTGAGAGCAAAAGAAATTCGATGTGAGAGGATATCAGGGTGTGTAAAATTATTTAGAATTCATAGCCTTTTATAGACATTGAGAATGTTGGAATTTTGGAAATTTTCCTAAAAATCTACCAAGCCAATAAATTAATTTGATTAAAAATTAAATGAAATTGATTGGAACCAAATAAATAAGATAAATGTCCTTATATAAATAGATTATGTCTGACAGTGAGGAAAAATAATTTCATGTTAGGCTAAAATATTTACAGGCCCACTTTAAGCTAAATCAATCTAAACATTTTACATCTCTCGCATCGTGCAGCTGCACCCCAACCCTATCAAATTTAAACTTACACCCCCTACATGCAAGGTAGGGTTCTAAATTTAGCCATTCAAATGCATTTTAAGAGGGTTCCTATATATAAACACATCTCATACTTGGTATTTAACCAATGTGTGATCTAAATTATTTTCAATTAGCTTACTTTGAGAATCAATTTCTCATTCATCACTCAACCATTTTGAGCAGATGATATACTGTTGTAAAGGTCTCATGAAGTAGAATATAAAACCATAATTTTATGATTCAACTCTTCACCTTTACCTATTGAGAATATGCCTCAAAGTTTCCATAAAATAGAATATTTTTCAACAGTAGAAGCAGGGAGTAAGGTCCATGTTTGATACTCATGTCTGTAACATGAATATAGGGATATGATCTTTAAACATCCTCCAAATACATCAAAAAACTTACAAAATCTAACCATACCACTATCGGATATATATCCATATGCAACACTCACATCTAAGTCCTAATGATATAACAATAAGCCACTTGAAGAGAAGGAGGTTGGAGGATTGTAGTTAAAGAAACTTCCAACCCCTGATTTTCTAAACAAATTAATAGTGTAGCAAGAATTTGAAAGAAACCCAAGGATTTTGAACAATTATCATGGAATTTAATTGCTGCACCATCATAGTATACAATGCATCATACACAAACAGTAGAGCAACACAAAGAAGCATTATCATAACAATATGATGATCCCTCAACTCCATATATATACACACACACACCAGAACTGTAAGTTCACGAAGCAAGGAAACTGATGGAATTCTTATTAAAACAAGCTTTTGAATTCCATTACAATAATATTATTAAAATACATTATTCAAGTTTTTACAACAAATCCTGCATTAAACAAATAGATGCAAGATGGGAAAGAAAAAACAATCAAAGCTCTAGAAATACCGTAAATTCAAACAATTTAGCAGTATAAATAAGGTATAAAGAAACTCTCCAAAAATCAAAACCATAAATAATAATAATATAAAGCTAATCTTGTTCTTGAGAAATCTTACAGAGCAAGCTGGTTTCAGCGTTGGAGGTAAGTCTGTGTCACTCCAAACTCCTGGATCGGCAATATCTTAGCTGCAAAGAAACTTGGCGTTCTAACCAAAGCTGTCGACGGAAATTAGAGATAAAAAGCTCCGCCCTTTGGTCAACATCATCATCCCCACTAGCATAGCTTGTTGTTTTATGAAGCGCTCGAATCGGTCCTTTTTTATTGGATTCTTCTTCTTCTTCATCCACAAGGCAGCCGTGCAAACCGAGGCGATCGTTAAAGCTCAAGGTCGGCCAGCGCCGGGTGGAAAGGCTTCTGAGGAAGCAAGATAAGCGCCATTTTGTTAGGTTGAAGCGAAGTAGGGAGTTTATCTGCTTCACTGCTCTCTTGAGGCGGCCCATAACAGACCAATTCTCTCTGCCCATGTTTAAAAACCTTTGGATTCAAGTTAAGAGTGTGTTGTTGTTGACGCTGAAATATTAGAAATGGAAGGGAGGAGGCAGGTTTCTGGTTTATACAGAGATGCTGCTGAGAATTATGGGGCAAGGTTCCATTGTATTCACCTTCGGATGTTGTTTAGTGCATTAAGCTAACGCGCGCGGGGCCAACTTTTTTTTCTTTCATATTACACTCCTACTTAATTCACAATTTAGTTAATTAATAAAAAACTTGGTTTTTTATATATTATTATTATTATTATATTTTTTTAAAGTTAATTATTTGTATTAGTCTTTTTTTTAATGTTTTTAACTAGAGTGAGCAAAACTCGATTCGGTTTGAAAAAATAAAAATAAAAATCAAATTTTAAGTTATTTGAGTCAACTTGAAGTTCGATTTGAATTTTACAATTCGAATAACTCAAATAATTCTAATAATAGATTGATGTAAATACATTTTTGATCCTTGCCAAGTTTAAAAATAAACAAATTGATCTCTCTTAACAAAAATCACAAACAAAGTTCAAAATAATTTTCAAATATTCAAAATAATTTTTAAAATTCAAAATATTTATAAAATTCCAAAATTTATATATATTTTAAAATATTATAAAATTTTCAAAAATATAAAAATATATAAAAATTTAAAATTTTTAAAAATTATACCATAATAATTTTCAGGACTTTAACAATTTAATTAATAATTAAAGTTTATCATACTAAAATAGTTTTTTTATTTTGCTTTGAAATTTTTTCAAATATATATGAGTTCAAATTTATATGCTCTAATATGGAATTAGTTATACTATAACAAAATTTTAATTTGACATATTTAATTTTTTTAATTTAACTCGAACAATTTCACTCGATTTGACTCAACTCAAATTTTATTTCACTCGACTCGATTCGAAAAAAAATTCAAATCGAGTTAGAATGATAAAATAAGACTTATCAATCAATTAACTCGAATTTTTTTCTCGATTCGATCGAACACTAACCCCTATTTTTAACAATTAATATGCTCAAAATTTAAGAAAAATGAAGGAGTTATAAAGGTATTGTTGGTTAATGTAATTACAACGGTTTAGGGTGTTAAAGTAGCTGATTGGCCAGATATGCTCTGCTTGCTTGGTGATCAAGTTCTGGGTTTTAGGTCGGTGACTTTCCAAACTGAAAAAAGCATGGGATTTAAATTATGGTTGCCATGTCATCGAGTGACTCACACTAAACGCACTTGGCTTCTCTCATGTTTTCAACCCAACAGCCTGGCGCCAGAGCGTGAACCATTGATCAGACCAACATAAAGGAGAGAGTAAGGGCCTACAAAATTCGCTGTTTATGTAAAATCACATCGTATATATAAAAAGGTATAATAGCTTTTTTACCCTCTAATTTATAAAAAAAATCATTTTGGTCCTCATTTAATATTATTTTAGCCTTTAAATTTGTATTTTTTATCAAATCACCCCAAAATAGATGGAAAAGTTAATGTTTGTTAACTTTACTGACGTGACATACATGTGAATCTACATGAATGACATGTTAGTATTTAATTGATTTTTTAAAATAAATTCTTAAAAATATTTTTTAATTTTAAAAAAGTAATTAAATGATGATGTGTCATCCACGTGTTTGACATGTCAGCAAAGTTACAAACGTTAACTTTTCTATCTAGTTTGGGGTGATTTGATAAAACAACACAAGTTTAAGGGCTAAAAAAGGTGAAAAATTAAATGGAGAGCTAAAATGATTTTTTTTTTTTTGTAAAATTGGAGGGCTAAACAAGTTATTATGCCTATATAAAATATATTATAAACTTAAGGCATAATGACAAATTAAACCTGTTAACGTTTACACCTTTTATGACTTTAACCCTTATTTTTTTTACCTAATTTCAGTCACCAACTGTTTTTTTTTTTAAAATATTAGATTTAACAGTTAACCTTTCAAAAAGAATTATATAACACCCTGTAACACTCCTAACCCGTATCTATAGCCGGAACAGGATTACAAAGCATTACCAAAGTTTATAGCTAAAATAAATAGACTTTTCAAACATTTCATATTATATAATATTCATTTCAGAAACCAATTGAAATCAAACATATTGTCCCTTATACAAGCCCTCGAGGCCCAAAATAAGTATTAGAAACAAGTCGGGACTAAATCGGATACTTAAAGAATATTTCGAAAAACATTGAAAATTTTCAAAGCTACATGGGTCACACGGCCAAGAGACACGCCCGTGTCTTAGGCCGTGTGGACATTCGAAATAGAGACACACGGCGTGTCCCAGCTCGTGTCTGTGCTTGTTTAACTCCCTAACTTGGGTCACACAGCCAAGCCACACGCCCGTGTGCTAGGCCGTGTGAGCATACTGACTTGCACCCTAAAGAAGATATAGGGGACACACGGCCGTGTCACATGGCTGTGTGTCACACACGGCTGAGACACATGCTCATGTCTCTGCCAGTGTGGACGAAAATAGGCCATTTTCCAAGCCACATTTCTCACCAAATTTGACACCATCCTAACTCAACATTTTTGCACATCAACAAGTCATAACAAGACATTCAAAACAAGCCAAAATCAAGTCTTAAACATGAAATATCACTACATACAACCAACATGCCCTTAGGCACCTCAATTGACAACTTACAAACATGTCAACCAAGTATCCAAACTTACTTAAATGACCAAATACATATATGCATATTCAAACCACATTTTACTTTCTTTCATTCTACCATATCAAACACACATAAAATATAATAAGGCCACATATATACACATCAAAATATACCAAATATAAGCCATTTAAGTGGCTAATCTCAACAAAACACTTATATTCCAACATTGGCCAAATTAACCTATACATGCCATTATAACCAAATTTAAATATTCGAAAGTACCAATGAGAGCCGATGGATTGTGTGATATAGCTCTAACAAGTTTCCAAACCGAACGAACTTCCGAATTACTATAAAACACTAAAAATAACACCGAGTAAGCATTTAAGCTTAGTAAGTTCATATAATAAAGAAATTAACTTACCATTTAATCACATTTAAGGTAAGCATACAAAACATATTCAAACCAATTTGGCCAAAAGCAAAAAAAACATATCCTCAACAACCATGTTAGTCATGTAATTCAACCATTAATCAAATTCCATACAAATGTAACATCTATACCATGTATCCATATATCATATGTAAATCATTTCCATGTAATTCATGTAAATACTTGTACTAGTTTGTATTGGACTCTTATAAACTTGTAACAGAACTATGCCCGTTGAACCATTTAGAATATCATTGGATACGCAAGTAGTATACACGAGGTGTACTGAATTGTAATCCATCAATTCATATACATGTATGCTCATTTGAGCTATGAACCGGTATGCTCTCACGACCTGTAAATCGATAAGCTCATACAAGCTGTGGTGCGTCCGCAACACATGCAGGACCTCAACCAAATCGGTAACCAAAATGACATGTCATTTGTATCCTACGGATTCTTAAGGTTCAAACGGGACTTGGTAATTGTCAGATATGTGATCGATATTTATACATGGCAATTATATAAATCACATACATATAATTCAATTTAAAACATATAAATATACAATTTAATTACACGAACTTACCTCGACGAGTGTACGTAGATATGGAGACGACTAATCCGATATTTTCTCTTTACCTCGATCTAACTCTGTACGAGGTCTGACAGGATCTATACGAATGAATTTGACTCATTTCAATATAATTCTCATTTAATTTAATCCAACATGGAAATTTTGCCATTTTGCCCTATACTTTTAATTCCTTTGTAATTTAGTCTTTAGGCTCGAAAATGAGTTTTATGCAATTTAATTCTTACCTAAGCCTACCCGATTTTTATACATATTAGCAGCCCATATAATTCACAATTTCACAAATTTTACCGTAAATTTATCACCTTTTTCAATTTAGCCACTAATTGATGATTTCACCAAAATTCTCTTTACAAAAGTTGTTTATCTAACAAAAACCATTCATTTTCCATCATCAAACTTCAAAACTCAAGTATGTTCATCAATAGCAAAACCCTAATACTTTAACAGTTTTGTAAGTTAGTCACTAGACTAGGTAGATTAAGTTACAATGATCTCAAAAACATAGAAATCATTAAAAACAGAACAAAAATGCATACCTAATTGAGCAAAATAAGCTTGCCTAAATTTCAAGCTTCCATGGCTAGGTTTTCTTTTTTTAATTTTGGTGGAAGATGATGATATTAGTCTATTTTATTTTATTTATCATAACTTTAATCACTAATTTTCAAAATTAACCTTAATAATTTATTCAATTTCTAATAATGACTATTCATGCTTATCCACTAACAACTTTAATGGCTAATTACTATATAAGGACCTTCAATTTAAAATTCTATAGCTATTTAATACCTTTATCTATTAGAACTCAATTTTTGCACTTTAAGCAATTTAGTCCCTTTTATCAAATTAAATATAAAGCGGTAAAATTTCTTAACAAAATTTTTATACGAGTATAGTTTCTTCTATTCCCTATTGCTGCTAGAGAACTTTTACTAAAGCTACGTTTTTATTTCTCAATTCTTTCACTTCGTGCGGTTAAAAGAAAAAGTTGGTGAGAGACCATAAAATAATAATAAAATAAATTTTTCAACTTTTTCTAGAAAAGGAGGAGTTTTATTTCATTAAAACTTGATTTGTGGTCCTTTTATTCTTTAATAAAAGAGATAATATTATCAAACCATGTGTGCGAAAATTCCCTAGCCCTATTCTCTCTGCCGAAATTTTACCAAGCAAAGACTCCATCTTTTCTTCTCCTCTCCTTTGTCATTGTTAAGTCAAAACCCTTTTCTTTTGATCTCGATAAATCTCCATAGCCAATCTCTCTAGGCAAGGAAGCAATCGATTAAAGGCATCAAGGTAAGGTTAAGCTATTCAATTTCCTTTCCTTTCTTTTCTAAATGCCGAAAAAGGCCTAATCCTATTCTTGTTCATGGTAGAATCTACAAGGATCTCTCGTGTTTCTACCATTACCAAATATAAGGATCAAGGATCTAAGGTAAGAACAATTAATTCTTGTTCTTCTAATTCTTTTAATCAAGATCTAAGAAATAACCCTTTTTATGTCTCTTGGCCGAATATCAAAGGAAGAGTTTCAAGATTTCAGATTCAAGGAATTTAAGGTGAGGCACATTCGGCCAAAGGCCAAGTTTTATTTATTAAAGTTAGATCAGATCTATCATATGAATTTTAGGAATTTCGACATCACTTAGGGAGCAAGGAATCGATTTTGGGAATCTCATCATAAGGTAAGTGGTTATAATCGGCCAAGGTTCTCTCTTAAATGTCTAGATCTATTCGTTTTAATCAGAGACTAATCAAATCAATGGATTTAATGGTTAGCCGATTTCAAGGAGAAGAACACAAATCTTGATTTGATCATCAATCAAATCGGCAAGCAAGGTAAGTATTAGTAATACCATTCCTATTAGGATTTGGTTTTAAAAGCGAAAAGGCTATTAATGTGTTTTTGTATGATGGGTAGAATATAGGATCTAAAGTTAGATCGGGATTTTCGGGATCTCAAAGAGTCTATTAAACGAATCGGTGTGTACCCATACTAACCTTCAATCGTTATATGGCAAATATTAATTATATGATTATACATAAGATTATGAATATGGCTAAGTACCTAATGTGGTACCAAAAGTACTCGTGCACGTTTCCTACTTGATAGGATTATGAAATATGTTATTTTATAACATGTGAATATATATATATATATATATATATATATATATGAATGTGGAATTAAGTATGTTATGCATGATATAAAATTTATGGGGCATTGGGATTTATGTGAAAGGGAAGAAGGTGTTGACTTGGTCTCACTAACGATATATGGTGACTACGGACAAAATTTGAATATGCTTTACATTATCCATTTGGTAACTTGTTTTATTTGAATATGGTGTCTAATGACACAAATTATATAGGGATTCCTAGGTAGTTTCTTCTATTCCCTATTGCTGCTAGAGAACTTTTACTAAAGCTACGAATTTTATGAACATTTCTCAACATTCTCACCTCGTTGTGGGAAATATTTTCGGTGATGAACACCGGGACGGTGACCTTGAGGTGGCCATGTTTCATTTGAAGATTTTATTCGATTTTGACTTTATTATTTGTTTTGGGTTTTACTTGATGTAATAAGGCCATAAGGCCCAAAGGATTTTTCTTATTCGCTTTACTTTAAATTGTTATGTTACGAACTATTATGACTAAAGTTAAGTGATTTTTTTTATAAACCTTAAAATTATTTTGTCACCTTAATAAAAATAGGATTTACAAGATTAATTAAATGGGTTTCAATCTAAGCCCAATCCACAACAAAAATTTTACAAATTTTCTCTAAGTAACGAATCTTTGAAACCGGTTTACTTTAGGAACATACGGATATAACATGTGAAGGGTCAAATTGGTATCTTCGTAACATAGACACGAGAAAGACATTGTGAATCTTTTCTAGTTCTGATGGTAAAGCTAATCGATACGTAACAGGTCTGATTCTCTCAATAATCTCATACGGTCTGATAAATCGTGAACTCAGTTTTCCTTTACGACCGAACAGAAGAACTTTCTCACAGGTGAAACTTTCAAAAATACCATATCACCAACTTGAAACTCTATTTCTTTATGTTTAAGATTCGCATAAGATTTTTGATGATCTGAAGCTGCTTTTAAGCTATCTCAAATTACTTTCACTTTTTCCTCAGTCTCGCAAATCAAATCAATCCCATATATCTTTTTCTCACTAATCTCAGTCCAATATAACGGAGTTTGAAATTTATGACCATACAGAGCCTCATACGTTGCCATCTTTATGCTCGACTGAAAACTTTTATTATTCGTGAATTCAACTAATGGTAAGTATTTCTCCCAGTTGCCTTCAAACTCTAAAACACAACAACGAAGCATATCTTCAAGAATTTGAATCACTCTCTCGACTGGCCATCGGTCTGAGGGTGAAATGCAGTGCTAAAATGCATTCACGTACCTAGAGCTTCCTGTAACTTTTTCCAGAATCGTGATGTGAACCATGTATCTCTATCCGAAATAATGGAGACTGATACTCCGTGTAATCTGACAATCTCTGAAACATATAACTCAGCTAATCTATCAAGTGAGAAATCTGTATGTACCGGAATAAAATGTACAGACTTTTTCAAATGATCAATGATAACCTAAATGACATCTTTCTTTTTCGGAGATAGGGGTAACCCCAATACAAAATTCATAGTAACTCTATCCCATTTCCACTTCAGTATCATCACTAGCTGTAACAGTCTTGAAGGTACCTGATGTTCAGCTTTAACTTGTTGACATATCAAACATCTAGATACAAAATCAGAAATTTCACGTTTCATTCCCGGCCACCAATACATCTATCTTAAATTATTGTACATTTTATTACTCCTCGGATGAACAGTAAAAGCTACCACTATGAGCTTCGTGCAAAATTTTCTGTATAAGCTCTAGATTTTTCGGTACACAAACTCTACCTCTGAATAACAAATAATCATCAGGTCCTATTTGAAATTCTGAATCAGAAGTCAAATCACACTGTACCTGTTTAGCTAACATCTCACTATCACATTTCTGAGCTTCGCAGATCTGTTGTACAAATGTTGGTTTAGCTTTTAACTCGGCTAAAATCGAGCCATCATCAGATAGTGATAGTTGGGTATTTATCGCTCACAGAACAGAAAAGGACTTTCTACTCAAAGCATTAACAACTATGTTTGCTTTTCCCGGGTGATAATCAATAACTAACTTATAATATTTCAGTAGTTCGAGCCATATACACTGTCTCAGATTCAAATCTTTCGCAACATCAGATGCTTTAAACTCTTGTGATCGGTAAATATATGACATTTTTCACCGAACAAATGGTGTCGCCAAATTTTCAACGCAAAGACAATAGCTGCCAACTCTAAGTCATGTGTCGGATAGTTCTTTTCATGTGGCTTTAACTGTCTGGAAGCATAAGCTATTACTTTTCCTTCTTGCATCAAAACACAGCATAAACTGTTTAGTGACGCATCACTAAAACTCACAAATTCCTTGCCCGATTCATGCTGAACCAGAATAGATGCTTTGGTCAACAGAGCTTTCAACTGGTTAAAACTTTGTTGACATTTATCGGACCATTCAAATTTCACATCTTTTTGTAATAGCTGTGTTATCGGTGTAGCTATCATCGAAAACCCTTTTATGAATCTCCGGTAATTACCATCTAATCCCAAAAAACTTTTGACTTCAGATACGTTTCTTGGTGGTTTCTAGTTAACGATCGTTGACATTTTAATCAGATAAACTCTGATGCCTTCAGCTGATACTATGTGTCCCAAAAACCAACTTCCCGAAGCCAAAACTGACATTTGCTAAATTTAACTAACAATTGTTTATCTCGCAAGGTTTGCAGAACAATTCTCAGATGCTCGGCATGTTTAGTCTCATCTCTGGAATATATTAGAATATCATCAATAAATACCATAACAAATCTATCTAAATACGGTCTGAAGATTCTATTCATCAAATCCATAAATACTGCAGGTGTGTTAGTTAAACCAAACGACATCACAAGAAATTCATAATGTCCGTGCTTGGTTCTTGTAACACCCCTAACCCGTATCCATTTTCGAAATAAGGTTACGGAGCATTACTAGACTTAACAATTAAACAATCATACATTTCACGTACATTTTCCATTTCTAAATAAAAATCATTCATAAACAATCACATTGTCCCAAATTCGAGCCTACGAGGCTCTAATCATGTATTAGAAGTAGTTCGGGACTAAACCGATAACTTAGGAAATTTTTTTGGAAAACTTAGAATTTTCAAAATATAGGGACACACGCCTGTGTCACCCGACCGTGTGTCTCACACAGCTAAAGACATGCCCATGTCACATGCCGTGTGTACATTCAAAATGGGATCACATGGCCGTGTCCCAACGCTCGTCCGACCCCGTATAACTCTCTGACTTGGGTCACAAGGCCAACACACATGCCCGTATGGATAACTTGTGTGCCCTTCAAAATGGCCACACACGCCCGTGTGCCAGGACGTGTGCTAGGTTGTGCCAAAACTTTAGGGTATACTGACTTATGCCACACGACCAAGTCACACGCCCGTGTGCTGGGCCGTGTGGAGCATACTGACTTGATTTCTAATTAAACAACAAGGGACACACGACCGTGTCACTTGACTATGTGTCACACACGGCTGAGACACATGCCCCTGTGGACAAAAATAAGCTATTTACCAAGCCATCTTTCTCACCCAAACTTTCATTCCTCTACACAAACCAAATGGTATATAACATGGCATAAAAAGGCATTCCAACCAATCTCAATCAAGTCTAATTCATGCTATTTCCATACCAAGAACTATAATGCTCATAACATCATGACTTGCCTATACAAAACATACTAATTTCACATTCACAATTTCACCTAATCATGTAATTCAACAACCATGTTAGTCATGTAATTCAACCACTAATCAAATTCCATACACATGTAACATCTATACTATGTATCCATATATCATATATAAATCATTTCCATGTAATTCATGTAAATACTTGTATTAGTTCAAATTAAACTCTTATAAACTCGTAACAGAACTATACCCGTTGAACCATTTAAAATATCATTGGATACGCGGTAGTACACACGAGGTGTACTGAACTGTAATCCATCAATTAATATACATGTATGCTCATTCGAGCTATGAATCAGTATGCTCTCACGAACTATGAACCGATAAGCTCATACGAGCTGAGAATCAGTAAGCTCTCACTTGCTGCAAATCGGTAAACTCATACGAGCTGTGGTGTGTCTGCAACACATACAAGACCTCAACCAAATAGGTAACCCTAATGACATGTCATTTGTATCCTACGAATTCCTAATGCTCAAATGGGACTCGGTAATTGTCGGATATGCGATTGGTATTTATACATGGCAATTATACAAATCACATACATATAATTCAATTTAAATAATTCAATTTAAAACATATAAATATACAATTTAATTATACGAACTTACCTTGACGAATGTACGTAGATACGGAGACGACTAATCCGATATTTTCTCTTTACCTCGATCTAACTCTGTACAAAGTCTAATAGGATCTATACGAGTTAATTTAACTCATTTCAATATAATTCTCATTCAATTTAATCCAACATGGAAATTTTGGCAAAATTACCATTTCCTATAATTTTAATTCTTTTGTAATTTAGTCCCTAGGCTCGAAAATGAGTTTCATGCAATTTAATCCTTACCTAAGCCTGGTCTTTTTTTATAAATATTAATAGAAGCCCATATAATTCATAATTTCATAAATTTTACCATAAATTTGTTACCTTTTTCAATTTAGCCACTAATTGAGGATTTCACCAAAATTCTCTTTACAAAAGTTATTTATCTAACAACAACTATTCATTTTCTATCGTCAAACTTGAAAACTCAAGTATGTTCATCAATAGCAAAACCCTAATACTTTAACAGTTTTGCAAATTAATCCTCAGGCTAGCTAGATTAAGTTACAACGATTTCATAAACATAGAAATCATCAAAGACGGAACAAAAATACATACCTAATTGAGCAAAATAAGCTTGCCTAAATTTAAAGCTTCCATGGCTAGGTTTTTTTTTTTAAAATAAATTTGGTGGAAAATGATGATAATAGTCTATTTTATTTTATTTTATTTATCATAACTTTAATCACTAATTTCCAAAATTAACCTTAATAATTCATTCAATTCCAATAATGACTATTTATGCTTATCCAATAACAAATTTAATGGCTAATTACTATATAAGGACGTCCAATTTAAAATTTTATAGCTATTTAATACCTTTAGCTATTAGAACTCAACTTTTGCACTTTACGCAATTTAGTCCCTTTTATCAAATTAAGTATGTAAACGGTAAAATTTCTTAATGAAATTTTTATACAATATTTCTATCATGCCGCAGACCATAAAATAATAATAAAATAATTTTTTTTGACTTCGGATTTGTGGTCCCAAAACCACTGTTCCGATTTCATCGAAAACGACTGTTACAGACCTCACACCCAACCCAATCGCCAGATCTGATGTGTGAGATGCCACATTCGTTACTGAAGCAACTACGATTTTCATTTCAATATCTAAAAGACAAGTCATACAAGCAATTAAGTTTCAAAACTTAATAAACCTATTATTTATTCAAATTCGGGTTATAAGCGAGCTTACAAAAACTCTTATGAAACACCAATAACAAATGAGAGACTAAAACGTAAAAATGATTAATACAAGAGTTACGTTGCGACATTGAAGGATGAGTGTTGTGACATTGAGGGCAGAAGCATGTTGTCGCGACTTCAAGTTGGGTGAGTCGCGACCTTGAAGACATGAACTTAACGTCGCGACTACAACATATTAAGAGATTAATATTTTAGTTAGTATTTTCTATTAAAAAAAGTGATTTGACTCTTTCTAAAGGTTAATGGTCAAATTTAGCTAAAAGAAAAAATTATTGCCAAATTGACAAAAAAATGTAAATGTCGGGAACTAAATTTATCATTATGCCTAAAATTAAAGAAAAGTTGAGCTTTGGTCTTAAATATTAAATTTCAAGGTCAACTTATATTTTAAATAAGCCTAATCTTTTTTTAATTCAAACTCATTTTTCAACTTAATAATTTTATCTAAACAATTGGAACCTTATAACTTTGACGGATAATTTTTTTTTTGATAAATAAAACAACATTAGGCAATTACAATAACAAGTATAGAACCAGCAACCTATAATATATTTTTTGAACTAAACCTCACACAGCTTGAGGAGGCTTAGCCATAAAATCTACAACTTCATTGTGAACTATGGAAATATGACAGATACGTTCAGTTCCTTTGTATATGACTAGTCTATAATTCTATAATATGGCTATCAATAGATTTACCAACTAAAATTAATCCTTAAATAATTTTAGGTACAAATATTTGGCTCTGTCATTATATATAGAACCAATATAATTAGTACCATACTAAATTTAGAATTATTAATTAAAAAATTGATGTAAAATATTTTTTAATAATTATACATTTAATAATAATGATAATTTAATAAAAGTTGTAATAATTATAATTTAATAATTATATCTTTAAAAATAATTATAATTATAATTTTTATTTAAAAGTTTAGTTAAAATAATTATAATTATAATTTTTATTTAAAAAGTTTAGTTAAAATAATTATAATTGAAGTTAAAAGTTGGCATATTTTTTTTTTTTACAATTACAATCATTTTAAAAGTTCTTTTAAAATATATATATATTTTACTTGATATTTTTCTAAACATTAATTATATATTATTTAAAATCTATTATTGAATATTAAGAAAATAAAAATAAAAATGAAATATTGAAGAGTTTATATTATAATAATATTTTTATTAGTACTATATTTGAATTATCAACATACTTAATATATTTTAATAGCATTTATTATTTATTGTTTAAAGTAGTACAAATGTTTTAGTTATGATTTGAAATTTTTAATATTATTAAAAATTATTGATATGCAAATCAATATTTTAGTATGATATTTGAAAATATCTTTTATTATATTCAATTGCTATATAAATGAATATATTTTAATTTTATTTAAAATTTGACAAATGAATTAAAAATAATTACAATAATTAAAATATAATTAAAAATTAAACGCGTAAAATCACATGCAACTCATGTACCATAAAAACTAATACATATAAATATACCTTAATTACACACACGAATATACTTATACGAAAATATTAATTTTGAAATTATTAATTACGTTCAATAACTTAATTAAATGGTTAAATTTATTATGAATATCTTATTAAGTGGATGTCCATCAAGATCATGATAAGTTTTGATATACTTTAAATCGTAATAATTATTAGAAGTAGATATCTAATTCATTTATACTTCTTATACCTATAAACAGAGACTTTGGAGAAGCTTTGTTTATATCCCATTTATCAAAAAAAAAAAAAAATGCACTCCCTCTCTACTCTCCAATTTTCTTTGTTCTTTATTCCCTGTCTTTTATTTTATAACACATTATTAGCACGATTCTCTTTTAATTATCTTAATTGTGGATTAAATCAGCGACAGCTTTGCAAACCATTAAGCCTTAATCATAATACCAAAATTGAACCTCCGACCACTAAAATTACTCTTATTTTTCTATTTCGTTGGCTCCTTTGCTTCATCAAATGACTATTTATTGCTGCTGGTTGCTATTCAAATTGAGCACTTACTACCTGATTCTCCATTACTTGTTGCCTTTAGCCTGCTGCTGTTTGCAACTCTTTGCAGGAAGTTTTTATCTATTTAGTGTTTTATATCTAGATTAATTTTCAATTAAGTTAAATTAATTTGAGATTGTTTTAATTAACTTGTTTTACTTCTTCTTAATTGTTTTAATTAACTTGTTTTACTTCTTCTTAAAGTTGGTAAAAGAGTATTACTCCAAATGGAATGTTTGAGTTTACACTAAGAGGCTCAACACCAAGATGGACACAATAGTCCATTGCTTTGGATGGTGAAAAAAATTTTGATCTCAGCATGAATTTTGGATTTATAGAGCACAATTTAAATTGGTAAGGAGCTTCAAAATTTTTTAAGGTATGATTATTATTATTATATATTTGTTTTAATTCTAATCAAATTATTAAGTTATATTATTAAATATCGATGGGTTCATAAGGTTTACTAATAAAACTTTATAATATATTATTTTTAAATGATTGTTTAAATATATATTAATTGTTGATGCAAAATATAAGTTTTTGTGATATTGGTCCCTTTTCAAGAGGATTTTTTTGTTATTGATAAATGATTGGATTATACCTTTTAGATTGAATTATAAAGTACAAATAATTTATTAGAGCATCATAAGATTCTATAAGTTATATGTAGTATGTTCTTATGAAAGCGTAGTTATTTTAGTACTTGTAATAGCCAAGGTGACGACAATGGTGTTAAAGATCTTCATGAATATTTTATTATGATTTATTTATTATATCATGTTTATTATAATTGGAGACTAATCATGACAAACATGACTTGATAGATCCTGATTTGAAACCCGTGTATATTTGCGATGGTGATTATGAAATAAAGAATCAATGGAGGCGTTTAGAAGTCTGTCCTACTAAATTTGTGTCATTCCTCAAAGTAAATGTAAACATAAAGAAAATAAAATATATAATCATGGATCCCTAAAAGTGGGAACATATAGTTTTCAAGATAACTCTTTAAAGGGTAAAAGATAACTTATGTTATCAATGTGATCTGAAACATTATTGGCCACATATGTGGCGTATGCCCAAATTGTAATGCCCTGGTTATTTAATATTGTTTCTGTGAATTCTATCATAAATGAGTATCTACTTTAGTGGTTAACTATTTTTATTGTATGTTTGAGGTCTTGGGTTCAAGTCCCACGTTTGGCTTATATTCTATTGTTAGTCAAATCATATTAGAATAAACTTGCTGGTTTGAGTGGTAAGGTGTTAGCTTACCCTAAGGTCTCGTGTTTGAATCCCTGTACGAGCGTGGATGTTAATTTTTGTTTCGGTTGTGTGATATAGGTTTGGTGGAAGTGAAATTTTGAGTCAATTGGGTTGTTAGTGGGTTAGTGGGGAGTTGAAAGTTAGTAGGATTTTAGTTAAAATTAAATATTTTTAATTTAAATTTAATTTATTTTCTCATTTTCCCAAAATTTTCCATTATTATGACGTTTCTTTTCTTCTCTATTCTTTTCCCTCTCCTTAGTAAATTTTCCTTCTTCCCACCCTTCAAACTTCGATTTATATTGAATCCGTGTGTTATTGCTTGATTGATCGGCTTTGTGGTTCATCCACTATAGCAAAATAAGTTTTTAGTGGCATTTTTAGCGGCGCTTAGACAAAAAATGCCGCTATAGATCGAGCATTAGCGGCACTTCTTGAAAAACGCCGCTATAGGTTGACCATGTAACATCCTAAATTTTTGGGCCTATCGTTTAATGGGTGAATATGTGGAATGAGTTAATTTAAGTGTTAGGGGCCCAAATCTTAAGTTTTAAGGAGCCAAAATCTTCTAATTTAAGTTAGTTAAATTTGGCATTAGGGATTAGGGAAGTGGACGGCACAAGGCTATTTTTTTGGGAATTTTATTATATTTATTCTATGTGGATAATAAGCGGATAAAGGCTATTATTTAGGATTTAGTCTTTAAGGATAATAAGCGAGATAAAGACTATTTTTGAGGAGATAATAGATTAAGATAAGGGAAAATGGATAGGAGCTATCATGTGTGGTAGTGTTGGCTAAAAATCAATCTCTGCTAAAGGAAGGAATCGGTTTTCTATATAAAGAGGGGGTGTGCCGAAATTTTGGAAGCCTTTCTTTTATTTTCTTTTCTCATCTTCTTCCTCTCAAAAGCCAAAAACCACCATTTTCTTCACCCTTTCTTCCTCTCTAAAATTTCCTGGTTGGTCGAATCTTTTAACCTCTATTGTTATTTTTGTTCTAATCCTAAAAACCGAAATCACATATCTATTATTCTATTCTTCTCCTTAATATTCATTGGCCAAATCTCTCTTAGTCATCTCTTCAATTCTTAAATCTTCTAAAAACCAAAATTCTTAGATCTCATCTCCTGAAGTTGCGAATTTTCTTGATAAAATCTGCCTTGTCTTAATCAAGAAAATAATAGGTGCGTGTCGATTTTGAGTTTCCAATATTTCTCCGGCTTTTCAAAGTCCCTAGCCGAATGGCTATTTAGTGACTAATCAAGGTTTTTTTCTTATTTTCAGCATTTCGAGATCTGAAGAGGAGTCCAACGCTTAGATCTCTAAGTCAAAGATCAGTAACACTCAAGTCATGTTATTTTCGGGATTTCAAGGTAAGGAGATTGGTTTATTTATAAATATATGAAATTGGATAGAACATTAACCATGGCCGAATATAGGAGAGGCCCTATTTTCACATCTTTCTGGCTTTTTGAGCAAAGTTGTAGATCGAGATAACAAGGATATCGACTAAGAATATTGGATTTCACGATATCAGGTGTGTAACACTTTCCCACTATCTAGATCTATTTGATTAATATATGATTATAAGTCTTATATGTTTTGATAAATGCCAAAATCCGGGCATAATAGAGGAAACCCAAAGAGGGTAAAAACAAATCATCAGGTTAGTGAATTTTCTGATTAAACGATATAAGTATATTGATTTTATGTGATTTCATGGGTTGGGTTTGATGAAAGGAGGAAGTTATATGTTGTAGTGGTTTTCACCGTGATCTGTTGTAGTGGTTTTACCGTGATCTGTTAGTAGCGACTTTTGCCGTGATCATTGTAGTGGCTACGCCATGATCGATGATGAGCAAAGACGACCGCCATCAAGGCGTGTAGCGGTGTGGGTTGATTGTAGAAATCTCCAATGGTGTGAATGGCTGGTACGAGGGCATGTAGCGGATGGAAACCTAGGATTTGGGTTGGGCTTGCATATTATTTTTATTATGTATATTAATTCGATTATTTTAGTTTTATGGGGCTAAGACCCAAATCTAATGGTGCATGAGGGTTGCACACTGAGTCTCATGACTCAACCAATTAATTAACATTTGGTAGCATTTAGTGCATCGGACCGGCCGGAGAGGAGCGCAAGGTGGCCATGCAAAAGAACATTTGGATTCACAAAAGACTCTAGTTTATTATATATATATATATATATATATATATAATGGGTTTTAAATCTCGTTGTAATAAGGCCATGGGCCACTAGTTTATATTTTGTTTTATTATGGGCTTTTAGTATCTTTAGTTATTTAAATTTTATTTTAATTGAACTAAGGCATGTATTTAAATTTGGGTTTTTAATTCATAAAGGCATATTTTATTTAAACTATTAACTATTAATTTTTCTCGAATAAAGGGTTAAACATAAGAAAAATATTTTCTAAAATTACGACATGTTTTACAAAATTTTCTTAGTGACATACCAGATCTGGTGGTATTGTTTGGGCCGGGTTTGGGGTGTTACAAATTGGTATCAGAGCCCGATTCAAAACCCGCTCTGGGGTTTCGGGCTCAAAACGTTTTCTAAAAACAAGTTTTCAAAGTATGCATGTTTTGTAAATATTAGAGGATGGGTTTTTCGGCATGGCACCTGCGTCTCCGGCCCAAGTCCGCCAGGTAAGTATTCTGAACTCACTGTGTGATATATATGCATGTGGGCTTGATGGGCTTTAAGGGGCGTAGATTATCTTAGCTAGAACTTGATGGATTTTAGGCTTAGCTCAAACAACTTCTTAAATCTCATAAGACTTAATTTATCCAAACAAATCCTGTGAACTAGTCACCAAGTTAGGGTGTGGTAACAGGCATACGCATGTCTAGGATTGGATTCAGGGAGAGCTTGGTATTTAAGCAGTCCTAGTGACTCACCTCCTCTTCGCTGGAATCCTACCTAGTGCGTAGTGACTGTTCACCCTAACCATTAGGACTTGTTGACGGGCCAAAATTTATAATTAAAACCCGAAAGGGACCAGCCACCCTATTTTGCAAAATTACTAAATTACCCCTAATTTGTAAAATGACCAAAATACCCCTGAATTGTAAAATTACTGAAATATCCCTAGATTTCAAAATTATCGAAATACCCCCAATTTTCAACATTACCAAAATATCCTCAGATTGTGAAATTACCAAAATACCCTTATTTTGAAACATCACCAAGATACACTATTTTGAAAAAAATTATGAAAATACCCTGTAGGTAAAATTACGAAAATACCACTGGGTAGTGAAGCAGAAAAATACCCTTAGGTGGTGAATGTAAGTTTATAAGGCTATTTTTATGATTGATGTGTGCTGAATGTTGACTGAAGGTGAACTCTAGGACTAGGAAGTATCGACTTGAGAACTAAACCCGTAGATAGAATTCGAATTCGAAAGAACTACTATCGAAATGATTTTACATAAGATTGTTCGCGGTTAATAAGTGGGAAGAATTAATTATTCATAAAATTCTTAATTAGTTCTTAATCAGATAAACATCGATCGAAAGAATGAGTACAAGGGGACGAATATGCTTTAGATACGAATAATGGTGCGTACCCTACCGTAGTATACTAAGTGTTTATTTTCGCTTTAGAATTAGAGTGTGCAGCGAAAGCATAGTGGTGAGACTTAGGTAGTATGATTTCTAGTTAGTTAGAAATTTCGAGGACGAAATTTCTTTAAGGAGGGTAGAACTGTAACATCCTAAATTTATGGGCCTATGCGTTTAATGGGTGAATATGTGGAATGAGTTAATTTAAGTGTTAGGGGCCCAAATTTTAAGTTTTAAGGAGCCCAAATCTTCTAATTTAAGTTAGTTAAATTTGGCATTAGGGATTAGGGAAGTGGACGGCACAAGGCTATTTTTTTGGGAATTTTATTATATTTATTCTATGTGGATAATAAGCAGATAAATGCTATTAATTAGGGATTTAGTCTTTAAGGATAATAAGCAGATAAAGACTATTTTTGAGGAGATAATAGATTAAGATAAGGGAAAAGGGATATGAGCTATCATGTGTGGCAGTGTTGGCTGAAAATCAATCTCTGTTAAAGGAAGGAATTGGTTTCTATATAAAGAGGGGGTGTGCCGAAATTTTGGAAGCCTTTCTTTTATTTTATTTTCTCATCTTCTTCCTTTTAAAAGCCGAAAATCACCATTTTCTTCACCCTTTCTTCCTCTCTAAAATTTCCTGGTTGGCCGAATCTTTTAACCTCTATTTTTATTTTTCTTCTAATCCCTAAAAGCCGAAATCACATCTCTATTATTCTATTCTTCTCCTTAATATTCATTGGCCAAATCTCTCTTAGCCATCTCTTCAATTCTTAAATCTTCTAAAAATCAAAATTCTTAGATCTCATCTCTTGAAGTTGCCGAATTTTCTTCAGTAAAGTCTGCTTGTGCCGAATTTGAAGAAAACAATATGTATGTGTCGATTTTGTGTTTCCAATATTTCTCCGGCTTTTCAAATTCCCTAGCCGAATGGCTATTTAGTGACTAATCAAGGGTTTTTCTTATTTTTGGCATTTTGAGATCTGAAGAGGAGTCCAACGCTTAGATCTCTAAGTCAAAGATCAGTAACACTCAAGTCGTGTTATTTTCGGGATTTCAAGGTAAGGAGATTGGCTTATTTATAAATATATGAAATTGGATAGAACACTAACCATGGCTGAATATAGGAGATGCCTTATTTTCACATCTTTTCGGCTTTTTGAGCAAAGTTGTAGATCGGGATAACAAGGATATCGACTAAGAATATTGGATTTCACGATATCAGGTGTGTAACACGTTCCCACCATCTAGATCTGTTTGATTAATATATGATTATAAGTCTTATATGTTTTGATAAATGCCGAAATCTGGGCATAATAGAGGAAACCCAAAGAGGGTAAAAAAAAAATCATCAGGTTAGTGAATTTTCTGATTAAACGATATAAGTATATTGATTTTATGTGATTGCATGGGTTGGGTTTGATGAAAGGAGGAAGTTATATGTTGTAGCGGTTTTCACCGTGATCATTGTAGTGGTTTTTACCGTGATCATTGTAGCGGCTTTTGCCGTGATCATTGTAGTGGCTACTGACCATGATCGATGATGAGCAACACGATCGCCATCAAGGCGTGTAGCGGTGTGGGTTGATTGTAGAAATCCCCAATGGTGTGAATGGTGATGCGGGCGTGTAGTGGATGGAAACCTAGGATTTGGGTTGGGCTTGCATATTATTTTTATTATGTATATTAATTCGATTATTTTATTTTTATGGGGCTAAGGCCCAAATCTAATGGTGCATGAGGTTTGCACACCGAGTCTCGTGACTCAACCAATTAATTAACATTTCGGTAGCATTTAGTGCATCGGACCGGCTGAGAGGAGCGCAAGGTGGCCATGAAAAGAACATTTAGATTCAAAAAAAGACTCTAGTTTATATATATATATATATATAATATTTAATGGATTTTAAATCTCGTTGTAATAAGGCCATGGGCCACTAGTTTATATTTTGTTTTATTATGGGCTTTTAGTATCTTTAGTTATTTAAATTTTATTTTAATTGAACTAAGGCATGTATTTAAATTTGGGTTTTAATTCATAAAGTCATATTTTATTTAAACTATTAACTATTAATTTTTCCCGAATAAAGGGTTAAACATAAGAAAAATATTTTCTGAGAATACGACATGTTTTACAAAATTTTCTTAGTGACATACCAGATCTGGTGGTAGCGTTTGGACCAGTTTTGGGGTGTTACAGACCATTAGCGGTGCTTTTTGAAAAATGTCGTAAAAAAAAGCACAACGCTGTCGTTTATGTTGAGCTTTAAGGCATTAGCAGTGCTTTTTGAAAAACGCCAATATAGATCGAGCATTAGCGGCGCTTTTTGAAAAACGCTGCAAAAAATTAAGCACAACACCGTCATTTTATGTTGAGCTTTAAGGCATTAGCGACGCTTTTTGAAAAATGCCACTATAGGTCGACCATTAGTGGCACTTTTTGAAAAACATCGCAAAAAATGCACAACGCCATCGTTTTATGTTGAGCTTTAAGGCATTAGCGGCGCTTCTTGAAAAACGCCACTATAGATTGAGCATTAGTGGCGCTTTTTGAAAAATACCGCTATAGATCGAGCATTAGAGGCGCTTTCTGAAAAACACCGCAAAAAATTAAGCACAACGCCGTTGTTTTATGTTGAGCTTTAAGGCATTAGCGTCGCTTTTTGAAAAATGCCGCTATAGATCGAGCATTAGCGGCGCTTTTTGTAAAACGCCGCTAGAGGTCGACCATTAGCGGCACTTTTTGAAAAACGACGAAAAAATTAAGCACAACGCCGTCATTTTATGTTGAGCTTTAAGGCATTAGCGGCACTTTTTCAAAAACTCAGCTATAGATTGAGCAGTAGCGGCGCTTTTTGAAAAACTCCGCTATAGGTCGACTATTAGCGGCACTTTTTGAAAAATGCCGCAAAAAAATTAAGCTAAACAACTTGGTCTTCCCCTTTCTACATGCTGATACTTGTAGCCATGAAACACTCGAATGTTTTTTGAAAAATGTAGCTATAGGTCGACCATTAGCGGCGCTTTTTGAAAAACGCCGCAAAAAAAATTAAGCTAAACAACTTGGTCTTCCCCTTTCTACATGCTGATACTTGTGGCCATGGGACACTTGGATGTTTTTGCTTCTTCCTTTATTCCATTTTATTAACGGCTTTATAGGATTTTATTCGGGATTTTATCGAAGCACTGAATACCTTCCTTTTCCTGGTATATTCCCTCTTTGGCATAACTTTTTCTTCTTCTTCTTTTAAGTTTTTAAAGAAATGAATCGTGAGGAAAAATAGGAAAAATTTTAGCCACCATTGAAGAGTTTATTCTTTCGGTACAAAAATAAACAGAAACAAATGGGTCCTAAGTTTTGGCATCACGTTTTGCCGCATTTAATTTATCTCTCTCAATGTTAATTCAAATTCTACATGGATTCAGTGGAGTTTACTTTTTCATTACTTATTCTAGCTTCCCTGTTTGTTTAATTTTCTTTTTGTTTCTCTCTATTTCTCAGTTTGAAATCAAAGAGTTGCGGAGTGTAAGAACTATATAAAAGAAGATGTTTGATACAACTAACCATAAGTCTTTCTTTTACCTTTTTTTTATCTTTCTTGTTGAAATCTTATAGAGTTTTTGATTCGGTTCATCGAGCTAATGTTTGTATGAGTGTATAATTGCTACCATTCTTTAAAACTAGAAGCTCATGACTGCCAATTTTATTTAGGCATTGTAAAATATGAACTTTTTTTGGTTTTAGCATCGAAGATTAACTTAATCATCCAAAAAAAATTATAATATTAATGGTAATTGTAATATTCACTGAATATTGTTTTCTATCCTTATTCCTTTTAAATTTTTATCAGTATCATTTTTAAGATAATCTTTTTTCCACTATTGGGGCTTCACTCTACTGCATTTTTATCGCAACAAAATCCTATCCTGATTGTTCTGTATCCTGTTGTTTAGCTTCTTAGCCTACTCTTAGTTATAATATTTTAATTAGAAATACTTTTGTGCTTGTTATTGGTCAGTTGCTTGTGCTTTGCCTGTGATTTACATATCTACTTGTACTTTGCCATCAGAGTTTATATTTTGTTGTTATGTTTTTAACAAATATATGTGTATATTTATTGCATGTCTTTTTTCTTTTTGGAAATAAATTTTTTGTGAGTTGTTATTTGTGAACTTTTTTGCACTAATAAATAATTGTTATCAACTCTTTAAACAACTTTTGAGAAAATCTCTTTTCTCTTTCATTACTGGTTTTTCTAAATTTTCAAAAGATTTTATGGACATGAAAGATATCTTGTTCCTAATTTGTTTGTGTTAAGAAATGTATTGTTGGAAAATTTTGATGTTGGATTTTGTCAATTTTATTGATCTATATAACTCCCTACACTATAATGGCCAAAGATGGTTACTGGTCTTAGAGTTAGCTTGAGTTATGAGATATCTTTGATGTAATTCATTTAATTTTATACTCCCTAAACCATTTGCCAACAGCATCAAAATAGCTGTTATGAAAATACAGAGATCTGAAGTTTAGAAGGCAACCGTTTCAAATAACTGTTATATTTTGTTTCATGAAAATGATTGTTGCCGATATCACAAAAACATGTTCTGATTATGATTTAGGATTTCTTGAGGGCTAGAGAAGTTGGTGAGTTTCTTTGTAGAGCTTTATCTGGGGCTATGACCAAAGCTGTCCTCTCTCCTTTAGAAACTATCAGGTTGGTATACACTTGTGTTATATGGTTTCCTTCTTTATTTTGCTGAGTTCTTGTCTCTATCATTATGTCTAACGCTTATGATTCTTTATCTGGTGTCTAATATGTGTAATTTTTTATTTCAATGAGCATTATAATTTTTAAAAGATATGGAAACTCATATGGAAGCTTGAACATGGGTGTACTATATAGCTCACTTCATAGTTTTCGGTTTTAAGTAAAAACTATAATCATAAACTCTATTATTTAAATTTTGTAAACTTTATTATTTAAATTTTGTAAATGTTGAAAGCCTGGTTTTGTTGCTGTACAGATGATTGAATAATCCATTATGATTGTCTTAACATTTGATAAATTAAGACTGATGGACTGATTGCTGTTTATTTTCGTTTTGGCAGGTAGCTACCTGCCTATGGATAATAGGCTATCACATATACTAGTGTAAGACTAAATTAGTTTTGCATGTACATTTTATATTTGTTTAATAGGCTATTTTATTTATCTAGAAACCCTAATGAAGCATTTTCTATATAATAATGTCATTACGCACTACTTATTGTCTCTATAATTTCTCTTTAGAACTCTAAACACCTGAATATAATCTTTTTCTTACGGTTTTTCCTGCGTGCTTTTGAATTGGGGTTTTGAGATATTCATCAATGGCAGACACAGAGACGTTTGCTTTTCAAGATGAGATTAACCAGCTTCTTAGTGTAATTATCAACACTTTCTACAGCAACAAGGAGATCTTTCTTCGTGAGCTCATCAGCAGTGCTTCTGATGTAAGTCCTTCTCTTCTCTGTTTTAACTTTGTTTTTTGGTCGTCAATATGGAGATGTTTTTTAATTACTAAAACACCCCACATGGTGTGTTGGGATGAACGGAGATGGTGTGTAGAGGATGGGGGTAGAATTTTGCATATCTGTATGACTCTGTTGATCTGATTCTGTTAAGAATTTATGTGCATATCTGTATCTATTCTGTATACGAAAAATCTGAGTATATATGCATGTATGTTCTTTTGAGTTATACATTGAGTTTTTTGAAAACTCATATTTGTTTGTTTGTTCTGTTCAGGTAATCATCAAACATAGGAGGGTCGGTGTAACGGAGGCTCAGCGGTGACCACTAGTTTGGATACTATCTTTTAATTATTGATTTTATTTTAATCTCTGGTTTTTCCTTAGAGTTCTATAATTTTGGGACTCTCCGGACTTTTTAATTTCTTTTGGTTTTTGTTGTTGATTTTGGTTTGATTATGTTTTATGCGATGCACAACAAACGATTTTTCGTAAATAACAGTTCCACGTAAACAAACGTTTTGGAAAATACAAACTTGGTTTTCGACATATAATGACACTTAAGATTTCCGCTGCGAAATAAGTTTTTCTAAAAGAACAAACTATCGATGATTTTAGTAATGAATATGTTAAATGGATATGTTTTATGAAATATGGACTCCTTTCTAACAACATAGTATACGAGGTTTTTAACATGCTAAGATTGGTTTCAAAACCCTTCTTCTTAACATTCCCAGATTCGGCCATAACGTCTAGGCTGGGTTTGGGGTGTTACACAAATATTTTGTTTCTGTTAATATTCTTTGAGGAAGGATATGAGACAGTAGGAATGAATTCTATCATTTTAGATAGAAAATATTTATCTTATTTGGTACTGAAACAAACAAATATTATTCTAATACTTGATAGTACAAAATTAGTTGAAAGCTCCAATAGAGCTAATATGTCAATATCTAAAAAGCACAAAATTTGTGATGGTTAATGCATTAGTTTTAAAAGATATTCATTATAATGAATATCATATTGACATTGTGAATGAAGAAAAGATTATATTTTATATGAATCATTATTGCTATATATATCTATTTTGAAAGGATGAAAAAAAAGGAGGATTGAGTTATTGATTACTCTTGTTATTAAATTGAATTAATTGTGATTATGTAACACCCCAAACCCGGCCCAAACATCACGACCGGATCTGGCATGTCACTAAGAAGATTTAGTAAAACATGTCGCATTTTTGGAAAACATTTGTCGAGTTTAAACATGTATTCCGAAAAACTTAATGATTTGATAATTTTTAAAAGATATAAATTTTATATGATGCCTTTATGAATTAAAAACTGAAATTTAGTACATGCCTTAGTTTATATTTTTCACCGAAATTAGGTGTCCAATAATAGTAAAAACCCAAAAGAAAGCCCAAAGTATAAGGCTAGTGGCCCATGGCCTTATTACAATAAAATATAAAACCCAAAATAATTTAACTTATTGAAGGAAAATTTAAATAAATGGCGTCTTTGCTGTAACAATTTGAACTCTTGCATGGCCACCTTGCGCTCCCCTCTAGCCCGGTCCGATGCACTAAGTGCTACTTGAAAAAAAATGTTAAATAATAGGGTGAGTCACAAGACTCAGTGTGCAACCCTTGTACACCATCAGACTGGGCCTTAGCCCCATAGAACAGATAACAAAATATAATATATCATGAATTACGCAAAGCCCAACCCAATCCTAGGTTTCCATCCGCTACACACCACCCTTACCTGCCAATCACACTATTGGGGATTTTTACAATCAACCCACACTGCTACACACCATCGATGGCATTCATGCTGTAGTTAGCTGCTCATCGTCAGATCATGGCAATAGCCACTACAGCAGATCATGGCAAAAAAAGCCACTACAACAGAACATGGCAAAAGCCACTACAACAGATCATGGCAAAAGCCACTACAACAGAACGCTTCCCCTTTCATCAACCACCCAACCCCGTGCAATCACAGAAACCGACATACATGTTTATCATATCAAATCAACAGAACCATTCACTTAAGAATGAAAAAGATCACTAACCTGGTGATTCGCCTTTACCCTCCTCGGGTTTTCAACAGCCATGCCGGTATTTTGGCATTTAACAGGATATAATAGATTTATAAGCATATACTAATAGGCAATCCAAATGGTGTGAGAATGTTACACACCTGATTAATACGTAGGACTACCCTCTATGTCGATACCCTCGCTAATCGGATCTATTACCTTCTGTCTACAACTTTGCTCAAAAGCTGGAAGAATGCGAAGATAAGGCCTCTCCTTGAAATCCCGAAAGTAATACGATCCAAGTGCTATTGAACTCTGGCTTAAAATTCTAAGCGATTGAATCCCCTTTAGTTTTCTTCAAGATTTGGCACAAGCAGACACCACAGAAGAAATTCAGCAATCACAGGAGATGAGATCTAGGGATTTCAGCTTTTAAGAAAATCCCGGAAAAGATGAACGAGAGAAATGCTGATGCGTTTTGACTTTTGGAAGAACTAGGAATTGAAAAGATGGGCAAGGAAGTAGATAGAGAGATTCGACCAAAGTGTTTGCAAGAGAAGAGAAGAGAAATTGCAGGGGTTTCGGTTTCTGAGAGAAAGAAAAAAAGAAGAAGAAGAAAAGATGATTCTAGTTTGCCGAAAAGAGAGAAAGCTTGAGGCTATTTTCAGAGAACACAATGAAAAATTCGGCACACCCCTTTGACTATACTGAACTGATTTTCCCCCTCTCCCGTGTTTGATTTTCGGCTAACTCTGCAACCAAGAGATCACTCTTATCATTCTATCCCTTATCCTTAACAAAACACTCATCCAACAGAGACCTACACCATACCACTACTTCCCCTTTATCAGCATTATATCCACATAATTTAAAACATAAAATCCCCTATTTTGTAGCCACATTGTCGTCCCCCCTAGCTCTCATTGGGTTACCGAATTTGGCCCAATTCCTTGGGCTCCAAGCGGCCACACTGGGGCCCCCTTCCTTTGCCTATTGGCGCCACTTATAGCTCCCTCCTACTGCGCCTCTTGTTCCTGGGCCACAAGCCCATTATGCCTATTACACTCTCAATACTTTATTTAAACCCAATAGTCTCTAAACAAAATATTTAGCCAAGACCTCGGCCCATTCCTGAACCCAATTTGCACTTCTAAACCTCAAATTAACATTTTAAGCATACATCACATAAAATGCTCAGGCCCAATAATTCGGGATGTTACAGATTATCTTTGTGATCTTTTGTCATCATCCGGATTAAGGGGTTGAAAGCAAAATATTTGACTGTAAAAGATCTACTTATGAACAATAGAATATGGTAATTTTATCTAAAGCTCGTTATGGTTGACGCACCTGAAGTTGCAAGTTTATTTTTAAAATCTGTGAGTATAACTCTACAGTATTCAGAATAAGTTTTCAACTAAAATTACGTGGAAAAATATTACTGATGAGAACTTGCAAGAGAGAAAACTATGTATGAAAAGTCATTGGTTATGTACCTGTTGTATACTTGGAAAATAAGATCCACTCTCAAAGTTTGGTATTAATAGATATTGATTGGATTCAAAGTTTACTATTGGAGTTTAATTTTCTTACTTCTTGATAAAATCGTTAAGACTCAACGCAGAAAAAACGTACATATTTAAATATTAAATCAACTTGATATATGGTTTAAATATTTGAGATGGTATTCTTTTTAAGTTTTGATTACATGGGTTACTTATTGTATTAAGCATATCATTTGTTCATGAAAATGAATATTAACTAATTAATTTATGTTGCTATAGTAGGTTTTAAAATTAAATAATATATTTGACTAAAACATATCTAGTATGCAAATTTATGTTAATAAACTAATGAATTTTATGATTATTTGAATTTGATTTAGTTTAAAGAATTGTTAAAAGTAGTAGTTCATCGTTTTATATTATTCAATTTGTTAATTATTTAGAGAAATGACATGAACAATTGTAAATGAAAAGTTCCATAAGTATGAATGGTTGGATTTTGATTAAATTTCATGCATGTTTATGATGATTGTTATGACAAAAATTCCTAATTTTTCATTATGTCATATTTTTATGTTTGAGATGTGACTTTTATTGATATATTTAATTTAGGTTTGTTTCTATACATGACCTACCCAGTTATTCTTGGTAGTTAATTGATTATGCAAAACTCTTGTTAAAAGGGCTTTAAAAGTATTTTGAGTTGATCCCATATCTCATTATGGCTAAACAAAATGATGAGTTATTTGTTTCACTAGTTTTGCTCCATTCCATGAAGTGAATGTAACAATTCATAACAATTATGAAAATTTAACTTATTGTCATTATTGACAAATAGATAAGATGTAACATCCTGAAATTGGGGCTATTTGTGAATGAATTATTTTTCTCTTGTGTTTGAATTGCTGTGATATTATTTGTGGAGTTATAAGACTTAATTAGGGGTCTTGAGTAGGCTCGGTTTAGTAGAATAATTTTTAGTTTGGTTTATTTATTGAAGTGGAGCAAGTGGCATTGACACATAAGTTAATTAAAGTGTCAAAGTGTAGTATAAGATGTGTTAATGGCAAAGTGGTGTTGTCGCATGAGTTAGTGCATGAGGGAGAAGGTTGAATCCTTGTTTAGCATCTAGATGAATTTTATTTTAAATTTTTCTGCACATGTATAGCAAGTGTCGGCCAAGTGCATATATGGTAAGTGTTGACCATGTTATTTTTGGTTAGTATATCAAAGGATTAAGGAAATTGTTAACTTAAGGAAGGGAATCAAGAATTTAAGGAAAGGTATGAAGATATGGGGCAAGTATCAAGGAAATTATTATGGAAACAATATCATGGCCATTTGACCAAGCATAGGGAATGCAATTTGGACTATAGGGGAGCCAATTTTGGTGATAGTTTGGCTAAGAATTGAAGTTTCTTGTTGGTCATTCCTAGCATTTGGTACAAAAGTTTGCAATCCTCTCTCAACCTCTTTTCTTTTGGCCAAATTTTACCTTTTGATAAGCCTAACTCTTTTGACCATTTGTCATTTTTGCTCATCTTCTATTTTCTCCTTCTCATTCTCTCAAAATCGAAACCTTCATCAACATCTTGCTCTCCTATTTGTTTTGCTTAAACACCAAAAATCTCCTATACTCTCTTCTTTGCCAAAACTCTATTCCCTTTCCTATTATTTTCTTTCTTCCACTACAACCAAATATACTTCTTTGGGTGTGCCGAATTCTTTTCTCCCTTCTTGGCTAGTGTTGGCCGAATCTCAAGCAAAGGTGCCTCTTCTATTTTTCTTCTCCAATCAATTTTTAAGGTGAGTGTCCAAGGCCAAATATTTTTCTTTGTTTCTCTTGTTCTTGTCAACTTCTAAAGGAGTAAAAAGGCCAATTTCGGCACTTGTAGCAAGGATGCTAATCCGATTTGTTTTAGGGCCTTCTGGATTTGGAAGCGAGCAATTGAATCCATCATCTTTGATCAATCGATTTTGGTAAGGTGGTAAGGGTTTATTTTAAAGGATTATTCTTTTAAGTAATCGAAAGCCGAAGGCTAATAACCTTAATGATGATGGTTGATTGTAGGGATGTGAGGCGATTCACATTTAGGAGTGTGTTGGCTAGTGTTGAAGGCATTTGGGTAAGGTTTCGGGGTTCACAAGAACCCTTCTCAATTATTTTGGTTTGGCCGAATAGGCCATGGCACTAACCTAGTGTTTGGCCGAATATAGGGGCAAGGAAAACTTGTGTGGCTGATTTGTCTATTCGGGATTTAGGACTCTTGTTAATATCAAGTGTGTACATACACACCTTATAACTTTTTAATATGCTAAGTGTTATATTATGCCTAATCGGTTTGTGTAGATATGGATGTAATACCATCATGGTATTAACAAGGATTCGGGTAAGTCTTTATTGCTATGAGATTTCTATTTGATGCTTTTGGGAAGCATGACACATTTGGTATGTGCAATATTTGATATATGGCAATGATAAATCTATGAATGTTGTTAAATAAACCTTTTAGCATGATTCTGTAAAAGTATGTAATTGATTGATGTGGGTTAAATGAGTGGAGGGGCGTGATATTCGGTATTCGGCGGACACGGTGTTTTAGTAACACATTGTGACTACGGTCACGGAGGTTTAGTACCTCCGGAGGTTTGGCACCTCATAGCGTCTCGTCCACGTGGCTTAGCACCACCGTGGGTTGACTCCACTTTGAGATATGGGATTGGCGCGGTGATTTGGTATCACACGATGGGTTGGCCCCATCATTCGATTTGTGTCCTCGGACACGAGAGATTTGGTATCTCCAGTGATTTGGTATCACATTTGTGACTATATGTCACTAGTGGTTTGGCACCACCAGTGGTTTGGTACCACACGGGGTAGAGAAAGGCGTTTGGATGGTTAGGATGGGTGCATCTTAAACTTATGCATATTAATTGGTTATGATTTGTGTATGTTGTTGCACTAAATCGGGGAAGGGTTACACATTGAGTCTTGGTGACTCACCTTCTCCTTTAATTTTTCAGGTGACTCATAGATTGTGGACGAGGAACCGGATGGACTCGAGGTGGCCATGCAGTGGACATTTGATACAAATGAACTTTAAATTTTAATTTTTTTTGTTGGTTTGTTTTATTTAAGATGTAATAAGGCCTCCTAGAATTATTTTTATTATTCTTGCATGTTTTGAATGTTTTGTTTAAACTATTTGATGATGTTAAAAGCGAATGCATATGTTTTCTCAAATTAAGCATAAAATGTTTTAAAGTGCCATCGGTACATTTGAAGTCGTAAACAATTCGACTCAATAAATATTTTTAATCAAATTAAGTATGGTTTTTAACAAAGAGAATTGTAAATGAAAGACATTTCAACAAAATTTTGAATCGGTTTTAAAATGGTTTTCAAAATGTTTTCTCTGTAGCAAACCAAATTCGATTCGTAATGTTTGGGCCGGGTTTGGGGTGTTACAAATTGGTATCGAGCCAGTTCAAAGCTCATTGTGGGGCCCAAGGCCCAAAATGTTTTTAGTAGGTCTATTTGAAATATTTTGGTTTTGAATAAGCATGGCACCGAGTCTCGGCACCTATCCGCCTGTAAGTACTCTAACTTCATATGATTTATTTTCCGTAGAAGGGTAGGAAGCATGGAGCGTAGTTAGTGTGATAGGTGTTGAACCTTAGGACTAGTCCACCCCAACAAAACTCATAAGACTTTAATGGCCTAATTAAAACCAACCCGTGACCAAGTCGTAGAGGTTAGGGTGTGGTAACCACAGTGCGCATGTCTAGGATTGGATCCGAAGAGCTTGGTATTTAAGCGGTCCCGTGACTCACCTCCTCTTCGTAGGAATCCTACAGTGCGTAGCTTCGGTTCACCCTAACCAAGAATAACCCCTAATCTAGGATGTTACAGTTCTACCCCCTTAAAATAATTTCGTCCTCGAAATTGCTTACTAACGAAAAATCGTACATCTTAACTTGCCGCGCTACGCTTATGCTGCGCACTCTGATCTTAAAGAACTATCATACTTTTTAGGCACATTCTCTAAGTTCACAATCAAGGTTCCATACACTTCATTAGCAACATAAGATCGAACTAATCTTATAGTGAGTAAAGTAATGAAGTATAATCCATAAATAAGAAACTTACTCGTTGTCTCGTCTGGCGCGTCACTATCCTCGCACCGATCGCATAAACTAACCTTGGCGCCTTACTTTTGAATCTTCAACAACTCCGCTTGGTGCTCCATGACCTTGGCGGAACCATTACCTCGTAATTGAACCTCGACCTCGTTGAGGTCTGTCCTCCCCCTACCGATTAACATTACGAGTTCTTGGTCGTCTATCATCGATATCTTTGGACGATCCTTGAGCATATGGTCCTTAGATCCACATTTAAGACATGCTCCTATCTTTTCCAACACTCACCGAGTGCTTCCTTCCACAATACTCACAAGGACGATCGCCTCGGTATCAACTTGCGACCTTTGACCCCTCGCTCGGGCCTTTTCGCACATTTCCGATGATTCATAACCTCTCTTGGGTCTATTCTCGCGAGTTCGCCTAGTCGAGTCCTTGATTCCTTGACTACCTTAGCCTTTTCAACCAACGTGGAGAACTCCCTCTCGATGTGGAGCTATCAATAACCTTAGGTCATCCCTTAATCCGTCCTCAAACGGACACGGCGTTTATGTTCGATCGCGACTACTCCTCGAGCATATCGGCTTAACCTCGAAATTCACCTCATATGCCGCACGATTTGTTCCCGAACTAGTCCTAGAAAAGCTTTTCTTGCTCATCAATATACTCGAAGTCTTGACATACTTCTTCCGATATGCCTCCTTAGCATACTCCCACGTCGGATCCTCTACCGTGGCACCATCACGACAGTTAGCCACCATTGGTATGCATCATCACGTAATAGGGCTACCATCCCTTTCAACTTCTCCTCGGGTCGGTCGAGTTCATCCATAATACGCTTCGATTGCTTCCAACCAATACTCGCGATCTGGGTGCCACACCGGACACTCCACGAAACACCTCGGCCGTTGGCTCAAGTCGCCGGTATAGATTTTCGAGCTCCCAAATTTCCACCGCCGACCACCATTTCAATACTCGCAACATGGCCTACGACAGCCTCATCCCGTCGAGCTCTTGCTCGACATTAACATGGGGTGGTGGTGGCATGGTAACTCATTGTCGAACCTTGACCGATCTAACGGGTTCTGACATAGTTATTCTTCCTCTACCGCGTCCTTGACGACCGCGTCCTCTAGAACTCATTTTCTAGCGTCGAGATCTGATTAAGAAATTTTATGGATTAGTCTTTGTTCCACTTATTTATCAGCGAAAAAGTTTTATGGAAAGGGATTTAAGAGTGGTTCTTTCGTATTCCTACAAACACACAGTCTTTTCCATTCATTCGTTCATCCATCAAACAAGTATGAACTTTCGTTCATTCGAGAAACGTTGTAGTTTTGTTGTTGTTGTTGTTTTCCTCGGGGTATTTTCGTAATTTTGTCCTCTGAGGCATTTTCGTGATTTTTCAGAAGAAAAATGTTCCTTGGTGTTTTTGTCGAAAATTATTTTGAAAATTTTGAAGTCTAGGGTAATTTGAAAAAAATTTAAATCGGGGTTATTTGTAGTTTTAACCTCGGGGTATTTTGTAATTTTTCACAAATCGAGGTAAATTTGTAAAATTTAATAAATCGATGGTATTTCAAAAGTTGTAAAACTCGAGGTTCTTTTCAAAAATTGTTCCTTCAAAATGGGAATGTTACAAAAATTTTGAAATTTAGGGTCATTTGGTAATTTTGTAAGTCGAGGCAATTTTGTAATTTTCCAAAATCAAGATATTTTGATAGTTTGCAAGTTAAGGTTTTGAATATTTATAAAATAATAAAATTTTGGTAAAACTGTTGAGTAGTTGAATCTTTTTTTTAAACCAAGGCACGTTGGTAATTTTACCACTAAGGGCATTTTTGTAATTTTTTATGAATCAAAATTTTTCGAAAATAATTGTGTACAGAAATAGTTTTCGTGAATTAAGGATGAGAGAAAGAAAGTGATTTAAGAATTTTAATGTTAAGTGTTAAAAAATGGCTAATTCCTTTCGGGTTTTAGTCATTGAGTTTACTTATGGTGAGCCTTCTTGGTCGGGTGAACCAAAGCTACGCACGCAGCGGATTCGAGTGGAGAGGAGGTGAGTCACTAGGACGCTTAAATACCAAGCTCTTGAGGATCCACTCCTAGACATGCGTACCATGGTTGCCACACCTAGCTTAATTGACTTAGTCATAGGTTGGTTTAGTGCCTTAAATCTTATGTGTTTGTGTTTGAGTAGTCTAATCCTAGGGTTCAAGTTCCTATCATGCTATTCTACGTTCCATGCCTTTTCTACCCTTATATAAATCACGAATCACACATAGAGTTAGGGTACTTACCGGTGGATCTGGATTGAGACTTAGGGCCATGTCTTAATACCGTCCATTTGTAAAAATACTTTCATAAAACTCATTTGGCCTTATTTTAAAAGCGTTTTGGGCCTTAGGCCACGTGAGAGTTTGAACTGGCTCGATACCAAATCGAAACACCCTAAACCCGACCACGAGAATGGATGGATCTGTCGTTCCTTGAAGTAACCGGTTCAAATTCATTCGATTGTTTTGAAAACTATGAGTTTTGGAAGATAGCTCGTTGTGGGTTGGGCTTGAGTTGAAAACAATTTTTTTTTATAACAAAAACCCATTTGCTTCAAGTGATAAAAATATTTAAACTTATTTCATACTAAGTGGGCTTACTCTTTATAAAGCCCTAAACTCATAACATAGTAATTATAGTAGGAATAAAATTAAATCACGGTGGCCTTATTACATAAAATGAAACCCAAAATAATAAATTATACAAGACATTAAAATAAAATAAATATTCAATTTAAACCGAACTTCAAGTTGATCATGGCCACCACAAGTTCTCGTCCGGTCCATTCTTGCTCATCACCGAAACATATTCCCACAACGGGTGAGTCGATAGACTCATGTGTAACCAACACTAAACATAATAGAAATAGGCACACCATAAAGAAATCATATGCATATAACAATTTCAAGGTAATGATGCAAACCCGAACCCAAACCTATATGCCATCCGCTACACTCCACCGTACCAACCTCAGCACAGTGGGGACTACTAAGTCAACCCTCCTTCCGCTACACTCCATCGAAGGCGTCATTGCAATGACGGCTGCTCATGCCATCGATAATATTGTGGCATAGCCACCATCGTAATGTAACCGAGTTACCACTTAGTGAGACCAAGTCATCACATTCACTTAGTGAGACCAAGTCATCACATTCACTTAGTGAGACCAAGTCATCACTTTCACTTATAACGTTGGTGAGACCATAGTTAACACCTTCTTCCCTTTCACATAAATCCCGAATGCCCCAAATTATAATTATCATGCATAAAATATTTTATTTCACTTTCACATCACTTTTCACTTGTATAACATTTATTTCGTAATCCTAGTAGAAGTAGGAAAACGATCAATACTTTGTACCATAATATGGCACTTTAGCCACTTTCTTTCACTTTCACATTAGCATATATAACATATTTAAACCATAAAACTATTAAGAATAGTGTGGAATACACACCGATTTGTTTAGCGATTCCTTGAGATTTGAAAGCAAGATCTAATGTTTAGATCCTTAATTCCTACATTTGGTTTATCAAGTATTACTTAGCATAAATTCTATTTTGGCTATAATATCCAAATCCTAGTAGGATTTGTAAAGAGGCTTACCTTTGATGCCGATTTGATGTTTATTCAAATCCCGGAAACTTTATTTTCCTTCACTTGATATTCGGCCAACCTTGAAACTTCAACATAAATTAGTTTTCGACTTTTAATCATTACGGATCTAATTACATAACTTTGGCCGAATACCTTTAGGGGCTTACCTTATGGATTTTTAAATCTCGAAACTTCACCTCCCTTTTGCTTTGAAATCGGCAACTTCCTAGATCTCGAATAGATTAGTTTTTGATCAATTTGATCTAATTGATGAGATTTGGCCTTGGCGAATGTATATACTCACTTACCTCAAATCAAGTTGATCTTTATTTCAATTTCTAGAAATCACTTGTTAGATTTGATCTATTATTAATTCATGGAGGGAATCTTTTTGCCGATTGTATAATGATGTACTTACCTTGTTTTCGAATCCCGGAAGATCCCTTATGCTATTCGGCTATGGCACTATTGTGGATCTCAAAGCTTTGGCTTTTGTGGATGAATAGTAGAAGAAAAGAAAAAGAAGGAAAAGATGGAGAGAGTTTTTGACAAGGAATTTCGCTAAAGAGAAGAGGAAAGATTGTTGCTACTTTCACTTGGAGGTTTCACAAGATGTTGAAGAGAAGAGAATGGCTCTTTTCTTTTGTGATCGTCCCATCTTGGTTTGGGATGTGTATTGATGCAAGAAGGAGGGTAGTGGCCTATGCGTCCGTCCAAGCCGCTAGGTTAACTATCAACGATGACTTGGAGTTAGGGATGTTTTCGCTTTGAAGATATGGAACATTATTTATGCGGGAAAGTCGATGTTTACGGATCACAAAGTCTTAAGTATCTTTTGACTCGGAAGGATTTGAATTTGAGGGCGTCGGTGGATTGAGCTGTTGAAGGACTACATTTTCGATCGAGTATCATCTGGTAAGGCTAATGTGGTGGCGAACCGTTGGTTAAGGTTGTATCGGTTTAAGATCGATGTTTGCTCGACTTAGTACTTCGGATGGGAGTCTTTTGGGAAATTGCAAGTCAAACCAACTTGGTTGATCAGTTAAGGAGAAGCGGTTAGAGGATGATGGTTTGAATGGTGGAGGTTGCAAGTTAGAATGGTGGATTGGAGGATTTTAGTTTGTCCGGTGATGGAGTTTTGTACTTTAAAGGGGCTTGTATCGAAGGATGTGGAGTTGAGACAAAGGTTCTTGGGACGCATGGCCCATATTTATGCATCTGGAGGTAGCAAGATGTATCGGGATTTGAGAAAGCGTTTTGGTGGCGGGGAAAGCGAAATGGGAGTTGTGGGTAATTCGGCGTGTCGCAAGTCCGGAACATGGTTTCCATGGTTACTCAACCGGTGAAGATTCCTCGGTGGAAGTGGGAGAGGATCACCATGGACTTTGTCGATGGATTACCTCTTCGCCTAGTAAGAAGGATTGTTTGGTGATTGTGGATGTCGACTAAGTCGGGCATTTCATTCGGTAAGGGAGATTATTGCCGAAGCTAGCAAAGTTATATGGCCGTGATGTGAGATTGTATGGTGTGCATTCGATTATCTCGGATAGGGATTGAGTTTCGTCAAGGTTTTGGAGAGCTTTGCATCAAGCCTTGGGGCAGATTGGACTTGACGACTTTTCATTAATGGGACAATGGAGAAAGTGATTGATCTTAGAAGATATCTTTGAGAGGTTGTGTTCTAGATTTTAGTGGTGGGGAAGAGTATCTCTGTTGGCGGAATTCGTTTATAACAATAGTTATCAGCGAGCATTGGATGGCTCCATTAAACCTTTGTTGGATGGAAATCCGAACTCTACTTGTTGGGCGGAGTTGGGTGAACAACAGTTTGGGTTGAGTTGGTGGTGGCGAGGACAAAGTTAAGGTAATTGGGCCGTCTCAAGGGCGTCGGATGGCGAATCTAAGCCGATCTCAAGCGCGAAATGGAATATCTTTGTGGAGATAAAGTTTTAGAAGGTGTCGCCTTGGAAGAAGGTGTTACGATTTGGGAAAAAGGAAGCTAAGCCCAGTTCACGGGCCATATCGATGTTAAGCGAGTGGGACCATGGCTTATCACCGAGCTACGGAGTTGAATCGTTCATAACGTCTTTCATGTGTCGATGCTTAAGCGATATCGGTCGGATCCATCCACATTGTGCAGAAGGGGTAAACTTCTTTATCTTCGAGGAGGAACCAATCCAAATTTTAGATCGAGATATCAAGGTTTTGCGTAGAAGTCAATACCTTTGGTGAAAGTACTATGGCGAAACCATGGCGAGGAAGCTACGTGGGAAGCAAAAGGTGTGATCGGCCAAATACCCCCCTTTTGATCGGGGTAATTTGAGGTGAAATTATTTTTAAAGGGGAGGCGCATCCCGAAATGGGGCTATTTGTGATTGAATTATTTTTCTCTTGTGTTTGAATTTTTGATATTATTTGTGGAGTTATAAGACTTAATTAGGGGTATTGAGTAGGCTGGTTTAGTAGAATAATTTTAGTTTGGTTTATTTATTGAAGTGGAGCAAGTGGCATTGACACATAAGTTAATTAACGAGGTAAAATTGTAAATCTCAATAAATCAAGGTATTTCAAAATTTGCAAAACTTGAGGTTCTTTTTGAGAATTTATTTTCCAAATCGGTGATGTTGAAAAAATTTTGAAAATCGGGTCATTTTGGTAATTTTGTCAATCGGGGTAATTTCGTAAATTTTCAAATCGGGTATTTTGGACTTTCAAAATAGGGTTTTAAATACTTTTACAAAGTGAGGAAATTTTATTGAAATCAAGGGTAATAAGGTAAATTTAAAACCAAGGGCATTTTGAAGATTTCTAATTTGAGGGTACTTCGTTGATTTTCCCTTCTGAGGGTATTTTGGTCATTTTGTAAATCAGGGATATTTTAATAAATTTCTTTCCATAATCAAGGTATGTTGATATTTTGTAAATTTAGGGTTCCTTTAAGCAAAGTAGTGAAATTTTGATAAGAAGCGTGGGTATTTAGAAATTTCATAAACCAAGCATTTTGTAATTTTACCACTGGGGTATTTTAGTAATTTTGTAAATCAAAAATATTTAGGAAAATTTATAAAAGTAATCTTTTTCAAATCAAGAGGATAATTTAGAAATTTTAAAACTAGGTTTCAATAAAATACTGCTAGTCCCTTTGAGGTTTTAGTTAAGGGTTGGCAGGTGTATAAGTCCTCTTGGTTAGAGTGAACCAGGGCTACGCACTGGTAGGATTCGTGGAGAGGAGGTGAGTCACTAGGACTGCTTAAATACCAAGCTCCCAAACCAATCCTGAACATCACGCTGGCAGTTTGCCACACCTAACTTTCGTGACTCAACCACATGTTTGTTTAATTAGATATTTAAGTCTTATGATTTGTTAGGTACACTAGTCCTAGGGTTCAAATACTTATCGGACTAATCTCGTTGCCATAAAAGCCCATACATTTCACATATTCAAATCACTTTAGAAGTTAGAAGTACTTACACGTGGACTGGGTTGGAGACTTAGTGGGCCATGCCGTAAAAAACGAAAATTTTTAGAAAATTCCTTTTGGGCTTACTTTGGAA
Organism: Gossypium rotundifolium; assembly: GCA_025506655.1. NCBI lineage: Eukaryota > Viridiplantae > Streptophyta > Magnoliopsida > Malvales > Malvaceae > Gossypium > Gossypium rotundifolium. The sequence goes on along the minus strand of CP106727.1, from coordinate 116,055,318 downwards.
ACGTTTTGGGCCTTAAACCCAAGGCCAAGAGTATAAGCGGGCTCGATACCAAATGAAACACCCACACCCTACCACGAGCCTGGATGGATCTGTATGTTCCCGGTGAAAACCATTTCAAATTCTTTTGTATTTAGGAAAAACTTGAGCGTTGTGAAGGAAAGTTTGTTTTGGGTTGGGCTTGAGTTGAAAACAAGTTTAATTCATTATTAAAATCTTTTACTTTAGGTGACAAAATGTTTGGGCTTTGTATGAAAATAGATTTACTTAATCTTTAATTGATAAAATTGTAAGCTTAATAAACGAATAAAATATTCCTACTAAGGCCTTATTACATCAAATAATTCCCAAAATTTAAATTCAAAATACTTAAAATAAAATAAAAGTCCAAGTCATAAATTTCTTGTTGTGCATGGCCATCCCTAAGCACACTTAAACCCGGTCCATTCTTTATGTCACTGAAAATAGTCCCACAGTGAGTGGGTCAAATAGACTCAATGTGTAACCAACACTAAGAATTAACATTTCAGGCATGCATTATCATATCACATACATGTTCATATAATAGGTAAAAATAATGATGCAACCCAAACCCAAACCTAGTTAGCCATCCGCTACACTCCACCCGTACCATCACACTTTTACCGTGGGGACTACTACGTCAACCCTCCTTCCTTACCTCCATATCGCGGTCTTAGGTCACCGCATTCGTGGTCTTAGGTCACCATGCTCAGTTTACGGTCTTAGGTCACCATTTAGATTACTATGGTCTTAGGTCACCACATTCGGATATCACAGTCTTAGGTCACCGTGTTTGTGGTCTTAGGTCACCACATTCACTTCCCCAAAAATAAACCCATATGCCCCATATAATAGTAATATGCATAAATATGCGAGTTCACATTCTTATTCTTATTCTCATGTTACAATTAACATATTTCATAATCCTAGTAGGAGTAGGAAAGCGTGCAGTACTTTGCCATAACATGGTACCTTAGCCACTTTCATATTCTTAATATCACATATATTAATTAAGCGTAGCCATAAAACATATTATGATATAGTGTGGGCTACACACGGTACCTTAGCCATGCTTTTCATTCTTAATAACACATTTAATTTAAAACATAGCCATGAACATATTAAAACTTAGGGTAGGGTACACACCGATTCGCTAACAAATTCATTTGAAATCTGAAAAGCTTGATCTAATGCCTTACATCTTAAATCTCTACATTCAATCAATCATTTAATACTTAGTAAAGGGCCATTCGACCATAAATCCAAATCCTAGTAGGATTTACTAAAACTTACCTTAATATCGATTTGTTTATTACTCAAATCCAAAACTTTGTTATTCTTCTCCTTGTATTCGACCAAACACTGGATCTCTACATAAGTTAGTTTCACTTTTTAACATGTAAGAAATAGATCTTAGTATCAATCAGGGCCTTGGCGAATGCTATAGTACTTACCTTGGGATCTTAAATCCAAAACTCACCGAATAACTAGGGAACAGCGACATGGTGCACCTTGGAAAAGAACTTCTCCTTCTTGTAGTTGACTTAAACAAATCCCGAAAGATCTCTTCAAAGTTTCGACAACAAGATATTAATGGGGTTAGTCCTAGATTTGCAAATCTTAAAGAAAAGGATGAAAATCGAATGATAACTAGTTCTTACCCTTAATCTGATCGACAACCCCTTGTTTGAAGTCTCAAAACTATTCGCTATGGCCTTGATTTTAGCAAACTTTCGGCTTTTGAAGATTATGAAAGAAGAAGAAAAGTTTGAGCAATTTGGTAATGAAGTTTTGACACAAGGTGTATTTCAACTTGGCAAAACAATGAAGAAAGGAGATATTTGCTAGAAGAATTCGGAGAGAGAGTTAGAAGAAAGAATGAGTGACCCTCTTTTCCTTTTATAGCAAAATTACTAACTTAGATTCTCTTACTTGGCCATTACTCTTCTATTTTGATAGCTTTATCTCTTTAATTTTAATTAAAAATAATCTCTCAATTATCTCTTTGAAAATAATCTAAAATAAATCATCATTTATCCACCTATTTAGCCTAGTTTTAAGGAGAATTAAACTCTTCCCTTAAGAGTCCCTATTGCGTCCATTGCTTCATCTTTAAGTAATTAAATAAAATCACTTAAGTCTTAGCTAGATCAATCACCTTCCCTTGATGGTAGAATTTAAACTTGTTCTATTGGACTCCTTGTGGCCATCTGAGGCCCAAATTATCCACCTAAGTGGCGTCCTCCTTTGGGTTTTAAGTGGTATCTTGAGCCACTTTTCCAAGCCTATTTGTGTCAAATTTCACATACTTTTTCTCTTAAGGCCACCTTGCCTTAATTTCCTCTTTAAACTTTAAAACTCGACATTTCTAAGTCATTTCTAAGTTTCCAAAATTTTTCGTTTACTCTTTAAACTTGACATTTCCTTTTTCAAGTTTCCAAATGTTTACTTTCCTCTTTGAATCATTTTCAAATCATTTCCTTATATTTCTTAGTTTCCAAAATGTTCACTTTCCTCTTTTAACTTAACATTTCCAAGTTTCCAAAATGTTCACTTTCCTCTTTTTGAAACTTAACATTTCTAAAGCATTCCTTACATTTCGAGACATTTCCATACATCTCCTTATATTCCATACATTTCATACATTTCCTTACATTTCCATACATTCCATACATTCCTTACATTTCCATGCATTTAGTACATTCCTTACATTTCATACATTTCAAGGTTCTAAAATGCACACAATGGGATTGAACCTCTTCCCTCAAAGTACTTCACTTGATGCCACCCTTGCACCTTAGGTGGCGTCCTTACCACTTTTCACATCACTTCTTGTGTCCTAAACTCCCCAAAACTTTTCTTAAGGCTATGTTAGCCTAGCTCCCCTCTTTAACTTAAAAACCAATAATTGTCCAAAGCTTTCCTTCATCCAGGATTTTAAAAAACTTAATTCACTTCTAAACACCGCCAAATCCTACTACATGAATTATGCATGAACGCATAACCCTAATCTAGGATGTTACGCTTCTACCCTCCTTAAAAATAATTTCATCCTCGAAATTACTTACTAACAATCGACAATCCTTCTCACACTTGCTATGCTTCGTTGCATTTCTGATCTTAATAGAACCATCATACTTTCCGGGCACAATCTCTAAGTTCACGTCCTTAGAACTTATTTCTAACCTCGCGATTTAATCGATTAAGAAGTTTTATGTATTAAAAATTTTGTTTCACCGATTAACCGCGAAGAAGTTTTATGGAAAGAATTTTTAGAAGTGGTTCTTCGTTATTCATACATGCACAGTCTTTACATTCATACATCCATCAATCAATTATGAACTTTCGTTCATTCGAGAAATGTTGTAGTTTTCATTATTGTTGTTTTCCACTACCTAAGGGTATTTTCGTAATTTGCCCTATGAGGGTATTTTCGTAATTTGTCAAAATAAGGTTCCTTGGTGATTTTGTCAATAAGGGTATTTTGGTAATTTTGAAATCCGGCTTTTCAAAAATTTGAAATTACAGGGGGTATTTCTGATTAACTGGGTAAAATTGTAAATCTCAATAAATCAAGGTATTTCAAAATTTGCAAAACTTGAGGTTCTTTTGAAATTTATTTTCCAAATCGGTGATGTTGAAAAAATTTTGAAAATCGAGGTCATTTTGGTAATTTTGTCAATCGGGTAATTTCGTGAATTTTCAAATCGAGGTATTTTGGACTTTATGAAATAGGGTTTTAAATACTTTTACAAAGTGAGGAAATTTTATTGAAATCAAGGGTAATAAGGTAAATTTAAAACCAAGGGCATTTTGAAGATTTCTAATTTGAGGTCTTGTTGATTTTCCTTCCGAGGTATTTTGGTCATTGTAAATCGGGATATTTTAATAAATTTCTTTCCATAATCAAGGTATGTTGATTTTTGTAAATTTAGGGTTCCTTTAAGCAAAGTAGTGAAATTTTGATAAGGCCATGGGTATTTAGAAATTTCATAAACCAAGGGCATTTTGTAATTTTACCACTAGGGGTATTTTAGTAATTTGTAAATCAAAAATATTTCGGAAAAATTTATAAAAGTAATCTTTTTCAAATCAAGAGGATAATTTAGAAATTTTAAAACTAGGTTTCAATAAAAATACGGCTAGTCCTTTCGGGTTTTAGTTAAGGTTTGCAGGTGTATAAATCCTCTTGGTTAGAGTGAGCCAGAGGCTACGCAGTGTAGGATTCAGTGGAGGAGGTGAGTCACTAGGACTGCAAATAGCTCATGAAACCAATCCTGAACATCGCGCAGCAGTTACACCACTAACTTTCGACTCAACCACATGTTTGTTTAATTAGATATTTAAGTCTTATGATTTGTTAGTACACTAGTCCTGAGGTTCAAATACTTATCAGACTAATCTACGTTGCCATAAAAGCCCATACATTTCACATATTCAAATCACTTTAGAAGTTAGAAGTACTTACGGTGGATTTGATTGGGGAACTTAGTGGGCCATGCGAAAAAGTAATTTTTAGAAAATTCCTTTTGGGCTTACTTTGGAAAACGTTTTGGGCCTTAAACCCAAGGCCAAGAGTATAAAAGCGGGCTCACGATACCAAGAAACACCCTTTTCACCCACAGGCACAGGATGGATCTGTATGTTCCCAGTGAAACCATTTCAAATTCTTTTGTATTTAGGAAAAACTTGAGCGTTGTGAAGGAAAGTTTGTTTTGGGTTGAGCTTGAGTTGAAAACAAGTTTAATTCATTATTAAAATCTTTTACTTTAGGTGACAAAATGTTTGGGCTTTGTATGAAAATAGATTTACTTAATCTTTAATTGATAAAAATTAAATAGCTTAACAATAAAAGCAGAATAAAATATTCCTACTAAGGCCTTATTACATCAAATAATTCCCAAAATTTAAATTCAAAATACTTAAAATAAAATAAAAGTCCAAGTCATAAATTTCTTGTTGTGCATGGCCATCCCTAAGCACCTTACCTTGGTCCATTATCTTGTTCGTCACTGAAAATAGTCCCCAGATGAGGTGGGTCAAATAGACTCAATGTAACCAACACTAAAATTAACATTTCGGGCATGCATTATCATATCACATACATGTTCATATAATAGGTAAAATAATGATGCAACCCAAACTCAAACCTAGTTAGCCATCCGCCACACTCCAATCACACTGCAAGTGGGACTACTACGTCAACCCTCCTTCCGCTACACTCCATATCGGGTCTTAGGTCACCGCATTGGGGTCTTAGGTCACCATGCTCGGTTACGTGGTCTTAGGTCACCACATTTAGATTACTATGGTCTTAGGTCACATTCAGATATCACGGTCTTAGGTCACCGTGTTTGTGGTCTTAGGTCACCACATTCCACTTCAAAACCATATGCCCCATATAATAATGTATGCATAAATATGCCGGAGTTCACATTCTTATTCTTATTCTCATGTTACAATTAACATATTTCATAATCCTAGTAGGAGTAGGAAGCGTGCACAGTACTTTGTACCATAACATGGTACCTTAGCCACTTTCATATTCTTAATATCACATATATTAATTAAACGTAGCCATAAAACATATTATGATATAGTGTGGGCTACACACGGTACTAACCATATGCTTTTCACATTCTTAATAACACATTTAATTTAAAACATAGCCATGAACATATTAAAACTTGGGTAGGGTACACACGATTAATTAACAAATTCATTTGAAATCAGAAAAGCTTGATCTAATGCCTTACATCTTAAATCTCACATTCAATCAATCATTTAATACTTAGTAAAGGGCCATTCGCCATAAATCCAAATCCTAGTAGGATTTGCACTAAAACTTACCTTAATATCGATTTGTTTATTACTCAAATCCGAAAACTTTGTTATTCTTCTCCTTGTATTCGACCAAACACCGGATCTCTACATAAGTTAGTTTCGACTTTTTAACATGTAAGAAATAGATCTTAGTATCAATACAGTACGGCGAATGCTATAATCTACTGCGGATCTTAAATCCAAAACTCACCGAATAACTAGGGAACGACATGGTGCACGCCGGAAAAGAACTTCTCCTTCTTGTAGTTGACTTAAACAAATCCAGAAAGATCTCTTCAAAGTTTAGACAACAAGATATTAATGGGGTTAGTCCTAGATTTGACAAATCTTAAAAGAAAAGGATGAAAATCGAATGATAACTAGTTCTTACCCTTAATCTGATCGACAACCCCTTGTTTGAAGTCTCAAAACTATTCGGCTATGGCCTTGATTTTAGCAAACTTTCGGCTTTTGGAAGATTATGAAGAAGAAGAGAAAGAGTTTGAGCAATTTGGTAATGAAGTTTGACTACACAAGGTGTATTTTCAACAGCAAAACAATGAAGAGAGATATTGCTAGAAGAATCGGCGGAGAGAGTTAGAAAAAGAATTGACCCTCTTTTCCTTTTATAGCAAATTACTAACTTAGATTCTCTTACTTGGCCATTACTCTTCTATTTTGATAGCTTTATCTCTTTAATTTTAATTAAAAATAATCTCTCAATTATCTCTTTGAAAATAATCTAAAATAAATCATCATTTATCCACCTATTTAGCCTAGTTTTAAGGAGAATTAAACTCTTCCCTTAAGAGTCCTATTATCGTCCATTGCTTCATCTTTAAGTAATTAAATAAAATCACTTAAAGTCTTAGCTAGATGCAATCCACCTTCCTTGATGACGAATTTAAACTTGTTCTATTGGACTCCTTGTGGCCATACGAGGCCCAAATTATCCACCTAAGTGGCGTCACTCATTGGGCTTTAAGTGGTATCTTGAGCCACTTTTCCAAGCCTATTTGTGTGTCAAATTTCACATACTTTTTCTCTTAAGGCCAGCCCTTAATTTCCTCTTTTAAACTTTAAAACTCGACATTTCTAGTCATTTCTAAGTTTCCAAAAATTTCGTTTGGCTCTTTAAACTTGACATTCCTTACATTTCCAAGTTTCCGAAATGTTTACTTTCCTCTTTTGAATCATTTTCAAATCATTTCCTTATATTATATATTATTAAACTAATAGTTCATAAAAGATTTAACTTGCAACTAATGGCTATTGTTACAACATTTTATGAATCACTATATAATAAAGTTTATATTAAATCCTTGAAGGATTTAGATTTCTAGAAACATATTGAAATTATCGAGAAATTGTTCATTTATATGAATTGAAATAATTGAACATTTGAAGTAAATTTGACTTAGTCAATAGTAGTTGAAAGAAGATTATAAAATGATCCAAAATACCTATTTGTATTTTTATAGAAGGATCATGATTAAAATTTGTTATAATTATTGTTTAAACTCTGAAGATATCAAAATATATTTTCCCCAAAATTTTTCCTTACTCATGACTTTTAAAAGAATGTTGATATAAATGCTTAGCAAATACGTTAAAATGGTCATTTGAAAAGCTAATATTCAAGATTGAATACATAAAATATGAGATATTATGTGACATGAGGGGGAGTAAATACACACTGTATTCTTTTTCCTTTAACCGAAGTTTTGTTCCATTGGGTTTTTCCTGGTAAAGTTTTTAAGTGGATGTCCGTCAAGATCAAGATAAACTTTGATGTACTTTAAATTCTAATAGTTATTAGATTTACGCTCTTTCTTTGCTCTCCCATTCTCATTGTTATTTATTCTGTCTTTTATTTTATAACAAAATTTTATATTTAAATGTAATTATAAAAAAACACTAAAACAGTTTAAAATATAAAAATTTTGTATCATATACACCAATACAATTGTTAACAAGCGAAGGAAAATTAAGATTTGGCATTTTGTTGCTCCAATTTACTTCCGTCTGATGTTAAAGTAGACTTCCTTGTATAGAGTAGCTAATGTTCATCTGGATTCCTAGTGTTGATCGGCTAAAAACAATGCCACATTTTTAAGGATCAGTTACAACAGAGAGCCAAGTTCAATCATACATTAGTAAACTAATATCACCTTTTTACCTTAATTGTGTAGTCGACGACATGCGTCTATCATAACACTAATTCCAAAAGCACCACAATATATAAAGCTTTGCTACCAAATGATTCATCCAAAACAAATATCCCTTTATAGAGTAGCCAAAACAAAAATGTGGATGGAGGGCACGAGTGGTTACTTTTACTCGAATGTGGCGATCTAAGATATAACTAAATAGACGCTTTTCCTATACATTAGGCTTCCAACTCCTCCTCGATCTGTCACAACCATTGCATGATGTTAAAATTTCCCAATGAATACACGACTTCAAGATAGTAAAAAATCTCATTTACTATTATTGCAGTAGAGAAAAGCTCATTTACTAAATTAAAGCCTCAATCCAACTACTAAGGATTAGATATTCGAATAATCTTCTCTGTTTTCTTGATCATGACCGATATTGTCTTAGAATAAATTCTTAAGTGCAAGCAAACATGAAAACACAGGCAACCATTCCGCTTACTCTTTTGCACCAATTCAGACACAGATATCAGAGTTAGAAGTGCCCACAACCAATTTCGCAACCAAGAACTAGAACAAATTACATGCTTATGAGGATATATCACATCTCATATAACATATTATTAGTGATCTCAATGAGGACGAATTTTCGTCGAAACTTTTTAAAAGTAGAGAACACCAATAATAGCAGAACATCAAAATACCTATAGAGAGGATGTTCATAGTTGAATTAATTGTAGGGTTCCAAAAAAAAGATCCAAATCACCAAAAATAAACAAATAAATCAAACAAAAGAAGTTTAAAGAAGTAGCAAATATAAAGAGAGGATACATATTTCCACCTTCTTGGCTGATATGATTGCCGAACTAGATGTGACGGCCAGTGTAAAGGCTGCGTTTGACGAGGTTCATGACGACCTTGCTGTTTGGGATGGATTTTTGAAGTTGGTGTTACGTACTGATTTCGTTGCCATGCACGTGGGGGTTTCATGCCAAACCAAAACGACATGCTTTGATCGCGTTTATCTGTTACTTAAGTATACGTTGCATTTTAGTATATTATAGTTAAATGGTGCATTTTGTTTAGTGATATCTGTTAGTAGTTATGAGCTTATATACTGTACTGAACACGAGAAAACAGTTATGTGAATTTTAAATTGGAATTCAGTTTTCTCTTTTTTCTTCTTCCTCACCTTTTCTCTTCTTATTTCTGTTGGATTTCTTACTTACAGATTTGTTCCATCACAAAGGTATCAGAGCTATTCTGATTCTCATGGCCGGAGATGGAGTGACGACGAGATTACAGAAGGAACTTGGCTTGATACAGGGTGAGCTCAATCAACTTCAAGTTGAGTTCACTCATTTGGATGCAAGAATTGATGCTAGGTTGAAAGATTTCCAAGAAGGATTAAAGTCAGAGGTTCGTTCTGAGGTAAGATATGAACTTAGATCTGAGCTTCATTCCTTGTTTGAGCAATATTTTGGACAAAACCAGCCGTTTATAGCTGCGGGAGTAACAACTAGTAAAGGGAAAGGGATTTTGGGATCTCCTCCGGGGTTCCCTGCTAAGGAAAATTTTTTGTGTCACCTATCACTGAGTTGGGGCAGTCGTGTTTATCTTCTAAGGGGGTACTATAGATGTGGGTAATCCTTCCTTTCGAGTGGAATGTCTACATTTTGATGAAGAAAATTTTAGGGGTTGGTGGTCTAAATTGGAGCAGTATTTTGAGGTTGCAGAGGTTAATGAGCATGCAAAGGTTAGGGTGGTGATGTTGCATTTGGAGGGGAAGGCTTTAGATTGGCATCAGTTTTTTATTCATAGATATGGGTGGATTACATTAGTTGACCTGAAAATTATATGCTAAGGGATTGAAGGATCGTTTTGGATTTGATTCTTTCTTGGATCCGATGACAGAACTTGTAACTCTTAAACAACAAGGAACGATTAACCAATTTCACGATGGATTTTTGAGTCTGCTTAACCAATTGAACTTACCAGAGTCCTATGCTTTGAGCATTTTCATAAGTAACTTGAAGCCCAAAATTGGACAGTATCTCAGGTTATTCACGCCTCAATCGTTGGTGGAGGTGTAACACCCCAAACCAAACCTATTCATTAAGCCCGGATTTTGGCATGCCACACAAATTTAACGTACATTCAAATCATTTAAGGAAGTAAAAATCAAATTCCAAAATGATTAAGAGAATGACTTTATCGAAAAAAATCAAAGTTTATTTGAAATCCTTGATTAAAAACACAAGAGATTATCATTGGATCTATTGAGTAGAATTTGATTAAAATTTTAAAATCTATTTAATCAAAATAGTCTAACGAAGAGTTAAAGGATTTCGAGATTTAAAGATATTTAAGAAAACCTTTATTTTATTCGAAAGTTTTAGAAAATCATTTATGAAAAACTAAATCAATCCAACTTAATAAAACTAAAACATAATAAATCCATCCACATAATAAAATCCATAATTAAAAGACCTTATTACATCGCCATTAAAAATAGTACTTAATAAAAAAATTATAAAAGAAGTCTTAAAGTTTTATAAACCACCATTTGTAGTATAGCCTTCCCATGAAGTCATCTCTCACCCAAGTCTCCATCAATTGTTATTACCCGGAGGGGTAAAAATGGGGTGAGTTACTTAGAACTCGTGTGTAACTCACTTACCATAGTCCACCGGCCAAGACTATCTAAACATTTATTTGGGTCTAAGCCCATTTCAAAATATAATAATTTAGCATATAAAAAATGCAAATGATATGCAATTCCCAAAACCAAACCAAGATTTCTATCCGCTACACACCCTGCACCCAACCAAAGACACCGCTGGGAGCTTTAGTCACCCACCCCACCAACACACCAAAGTAGGCTTTAAGCCCAATATAATATTTGTGGCAAAGGCCATTTAAATAATTGTGGTAGAACCACCGATCTAGATTTCAGGCAACGGCCATCGTGACAGAGTCACCTATCTAGAATTCTGGCATCAAGCCTTTCTTCTCTTCATCATTGATCCCAACCCATGCAATCATGTTTATGCATAACAAAATATTTGTAAAGATAACCATATTATAATTTATGAATTTTGTCCCATTAAAACACATATCATGAAACACCCCACACCCGGCCCACGAGCCTGGACCGGATCTGGTATGTTCCCCGGTGAAAACAATTTCAAATTCTTTTGTATTTAGGAAAAACTTGAGCGTTTTGAAGGAAAGTTTGTTTTGGGTTGGGCTTGAGTTGAAAACAAGTTTAATTCATTATTAAAATCCTTTACTTTAGGTGACAAAACGTTTGGGCTTTGTATGAAAATAGATTTACTTAATCTTTAATTGATAAAAATTCGTAAGCTTAACAATAAAAAATGTAATAAAATATTCCTACTAAGGCCTTATTCCATCAAATAATTCCCAAAATTTAAATTCAAAATACTTTAAATAAAATAAAAGTCCAAGTCATAAATTTCTTGCTGTGCATGGCCATCCCTAAGCTTCTGCCGAACCCGATCCATTACTGTTCGTCACACCGAAAATAGTCCCACAAATAGGTGAGTCAAATAGACTCAATGTGTAACCAACACTAAGAATTAACATTTTAGGCATGCATTATCATATCACATACATGTTCATAAAACAGTAAAAATAATGATGCAACCCAAACCCAAACCTAGTTAGCCATCCGCTACACTCCACCAGATTATCTCGCACATCGTGGGGACTACTAAGTCAACCCTCCTTCCGCTACACTCCATATCGCGGTCTTAGGTCACCGCGATTCGTGGTCTTAGGTCACCACGCTCAGATTTCTATGGTCTTAGGTCACCACATTCAGACATCGTGGTCTTAGGTCACCACATTCAGATATCACGGTCTTAGGTCACCGTGTTTGTGGTCTTAGGTCACCACATTCACTTCCCCAAAAATAAACCCATATGCCCCATATAATAGTAATATGCATAAATATGCGTAATTCACATACTTATTCTTATTCTCATGTTACAATTAACATATTTCATAGTCCTAGTAGGAGTAGGAAACGACTGAGTACTTTGTACCATAACATGGTACCTTAGCCACTTTCATATTCTTAATATCACATATATTAATTAAACGTAGCCATAAAACATATTATGATATAGTGTGGGGTACACACGGTACCTTAGCCATGCTTTTCACATTCTTAATAACACATTTAATTTAAAACATAGCCATGAACATATTAAAACTTAGGGTAGGGTACACACCTGATTCGCTTAACAAATTCGCTGAAATCTTGAAAAGCTTGATCTAATGCCTTACATCTTAAATCTCTACATTCAATCAATCATTTAATACTTAGTAAAGGGCCATTCGGCCATAAATCCAAATCCTAGTAGGAATTGCACACTAAAACTTACCTTAATATCGATTTGCTTATTACTCAAATCCCGAAAACTTTGTTATTCTACTCCTTGTATTCGGCCAAACACTGGATCTCTACATAAGTTAGTTTCGACTTTTTAACATGTAAGAAATAGATCTTAGTATCAATACAGGCCTTGGCCGAATGCTATAGTACTTACCTTGCGGATCTTAAATCCCAAACTCACCGAATAACTAGGGAACACGTGGCTTATGGTGCACCTTCTGAAAAGAACTTTTCCTTCTTGTAGTGACTTAAACAAATCCCAAAGATCTCTTCAAAGTTTTGGCAACAAGATATTAATGGGTTAGTCCTAGATTTCGCAAATCTTAAAAGAAAAGGATGAAAATCGAATGATAACTAGTTCTTACCCTTAATACGTAAGTCGACAACCCCTTGTTTGAAGTCTCAAAACTATTCGGCTATGGCCTTGATTTTAGCAAACTTTCGCTTTTGGAAGATTATGAAAGAAGAAGAGAAAGAGTTTGAGCAATTTGGTAATGAAGTTTCGCTACACAAGGTGTATTTTCTACAGCAAAACAATGAAGAAAGGAGATATTTGCTAGAGAGAATTCAGAGAGAGAGAGTTAGAAGAAAGAATGAATGGCCCTCTTTTCCTTTTATAGCCAAAATTACTAACTTAGAATCCCTTACTTGGCCATCACTCTTCTATTTTGATAGCTTTATCTCTTTAATTTTAATTAAAGAATAATCTCTCAATTATCTCTTTGAAAATGATCTAAAATAAATCATCATTTATCCACCTATTTAGCCGAGTTTTAAGGAGAATTAAACTCTTCCCTTAAGAGTCCCTATTGCCGTCCATTGCTTCATCTTTAAGTAATTAAATAAAATCACTTAAAGTCTTAGCTAGATGCCGCCCACCCCTCCCTTGATGAGCCGAATTTAAACTTGTTCTATTGGACTCCTTGTGGCCATACGAGGCCCAAATTATCCACCTAAGTGGCGCCACTCACCGGGTTTTAAGTGGTATCTTCAGCCACTTTTCCAAGCCTATTTGTGTGTCAAATTTCACATACTTTTTTCTCTTAAGGCCACCTTGCCTTAATTTCCTCTTTAAACTTTAAAACTCGACATTTCTAAGTCATTTCTAAGTTTCCAAAATTTTCGCTTGGCTCTTTAAACTTGACATTTCCTTACATTTCCAAGTTTCCAAATGTTTACTTTCCTCTTTGAATCATTTTCAAATCATTTCCTTATATTTCTTAGTTTCCAAAATGTTCACTTTCCTCTTTTAACTTAACATTTCCAAGTTTCCAAAATGTTCACTTTCCTCTTTTTGAAACTTAACATTTCTAAAGCATTTTTACATTTCCGTGACATTTCCATACATCTCCTTATATTTCCATACATTTCCATACATTTCTTACATTTCCATACATTTCCATACATTTCCATACATTTCCATGCATTTCCAGACATTTCCTTACATTTTCATACATTTCAAGGTTCTAAAATGCACACAATGGGATTCAACCTCTTCCTCAAAGTACTTCACTTGATGCCATAACCCTTACACCTTAGGTGGCGCCCTTACCACTTTTCCACATCACTTCTTGTGTCCTAAACTCCCCAAAACTTTTCTTAAGGCTATGTTAGCCTAGCTCCCCCTCTTTAACTTAAAAACCAATAATTGTCCAAAGCTTTCCCTTCTATCCCAGGATTTTTAAAAAAACTTAATTCACTTCTAAACATTGCCAAATCCTACTACACATGAATTATGCATGAACGATAACCCCTAATCTAGGATGTTACGCTTCTACCCTCCTTAAAAATAATTTCATCCTCGAAATTACTTACTAACAATGACAATCCTTCTCACCAAGACTATGCTTATTACTGCAAGACTCGATCTTAATAGAACCATCATACTTTCCAGCACAATCTCTAAGTTCACGCCCTTAGAACTTATTTCTAACCTCACGATTTAACTGATTAAGAAGTTTTATGTATTAAAAATTTTGTTTCACCGATTAACCAAAGAAGTTTTATGGAAAGAATTTTTGAAGTGGTTCTTTCATATTCATACATGCACACGCCTTTACATTCATACATCCATCAATCAATTATGAACTTTCGCTCATTGCAGAAATGTTGTAGTTTTCATTATTGTTGTTTTTCCACTACCTAAGGGTATTTTCGTAATTTGCCCTACAGGGGTATTTTCGTAATTTGTCAAAATAAGGTTCCTTGGTGATTTTGTCAATAAGGGTATTTTGGTAATTTTTGAAATCCTGGGGCTTTTCAAAAATTTTGAAATTACAGGGGTATTTCGGTAATTAACCAGGGTAAAATTGTAAATCTCAATAAATCAAGGGTATTTCAAAATTTGCAAAACTTGAGGGTTCTTTTTGAGAATTTATTTTCCAAATCGGTGATGTTGAAAAAATTTTGAAAATCAGGGTCATTTTGGTAATTTTGTCAATCGGGGGTAATTTCGTAAATTTTCAAATCGGGGTATTTTGGACTTTCGCAAAATAGGGTTTTTAAATACTTTTACAAAGTGAGGAAATTTTATTGAAATCAAGGGTAATAAGGTAAATTTAAAACCAAGGGCATTTTTGAAGATTTCTAATTTGAGGGTACTTGTTGATTTTCCTTCGAGGGTATTTTGGTCATTTTGTAAATCGGGATATTTTAATAAATTTCTTTCCATAATCAAGGTATGTTGATATTTTGTAAATTTAGGGTTCCTTTAAGCAAAGTAGTGAAATTTTGATAAGAACTGTGGTATTTAGAAATTTCATAAACCAAGGCATTTTGTAATTTTACCACTAGGGTATTTTAGTAATTTGTAAATCAAAATATTTCAGAAAATTTATAAAAGTAATCTTTTTCAAATCAAGAGGATAATTTAGAAATTTTAAAACTAGGTTTCAATAAAATACGGCTAGTCCCTTTCGTGTTTTAGTTAAGGTTTTAGCCTGTATAAGTCCTCTTGGTTAGAGTGAACCGAGGCTACGCACTGTAGGATTCGAGTGGAGAGGAGGTGAGTCACTAGGACCGCTTAAATACCAAGCTCCCACCGAAACCAATCCTAGACATGCGCACAACGCTTGCCACACCCTAACTCTCACGACTCAACCACATGTTTGTTTAATTAGATATTTAAGTCTTATGATTTGTTAGGTACACTAGTCCTAGGGTTCAAATACTTATCGACTAATCTACGCTGCCATAAAAGCCCATACATTTCACATATTCAAATCACTTTAGAAGTTAGAAGTACTTACCGGTGGATCATGAATCGAGACTTAGTGGGCCATGCCGTAAAAATCAAAAATTTTTAGAAAATTCCTTTTGGGCTTACTTTGAAAACGTTTTGGGCCTTAAACCCAAGGCCAAGAGTATAAACTGGCTCGATACCAAATCAAACACCCACACCGCCCACGAGCCCGGATCGGATCTCGTATGTTCCCGGTGAAAACCATTTCAAATTCTTTTGTATTTAGGAAAAACTTGAGCGTTTTGAAGGAAAGTTTGTTTTGGGTTGGGCTTGAGTTGAAAACAAGTTTAATTCATTATTAAAATCCTTTACTTTAGGTGACAAAACGTTTGGGCTTTGTATGAAAATAGATTTACTTAATCTTTAATTGATAAAAATTAAGTAAGCTTAACAATAAAAATGAATAAAATATTCCTACTAAGGCCTTATTACATCAAATAATTCCCAAAATTTAAATTCAAAATACTTAAAATAAAATAAAAGTCCAAGTCATAAATTTCTTGCTGTGCATGGCCATCCCTAAGCTTCTCAAAACCCGATCCATTATTTGTCACACCAAAATAGTCCCACAATGGGTGAGTCAAATAGACTCAATGTGTAACCAACACTAAGAATTAACATTTTAGCATGCATTATCATATCACATACATGTTCATATAATAGGTAAAAATAATGATGCAACCCAAACCCAAACCTAGTTAGCCATCCGCTACACTCCACCGCACCATCCTCGCACACCGTGGGGACTACTAAGTCAACCCTCCTTCGCTACACTCCATATCGCGGTCTTAGGTCACCGCATTCGTGGTCTTAGGTCACCACGCTCAGATTTCGTGGTCTTAGGTCACCACATTTAGATTACTATGGTCTTAGGTCACCACATTCGGATATCACGGTCTTAGGTCACCGTGTTTGTGGTCTTAGGTCACCACATTCACTTCCCCAAAAATAAACCCATATGCCCCATATAATAGTAATATGCATAAATATGCCGAGTTCACATTCTTATTCTTATTCTCATGTTACAATTAACATATTTCATAATCCTAGTAGGAGTAGGAAACGACTGAGTACTTTGTACCATAACATGGTACCTTAGCCACTTTCATATTCTTAATATCACATATATTAATTAAACGTAGCCATAAAACATATTATGATATAGTGTGGGCTACACACTTTACCTTAGCCATGCTTTTCACATTCTTAATAACACATTTAATTTAAAACATAGCCATGAACATATTAAAACTTAGGTAGGGTACACACCTGATTCGCTTAACAAATTCGCTGAAATCCTGAAAAGCTTGATCTAATGCCTTACATCTTAAATCTCTACATTCAATCAATCATTTAATACTTAGTAAAGGGCCATTCGGCCATAAATCCAAATCCTAGTAGGATTTGCACACTAAAACTTACCTTAATATCGATTTGTTTATTACTCAAATCCCGAAAACTTTGTTATTCTTCTCCTTGTATTCGACCAAACACTGGATCTCTACATAAGTTAGTTTCGACTTTTTAACATGTAAGAAATAGATCTTAGTATCAATACAGGCCTTGGCCGAATGCTATAGTACTTACCTTGCGGATCTTAAATCCCGAAACTCACCGAATAACTAGGGAACACGCGGCTTATGGTGCACCTTCGGGAAAAGAACTTCTCCTTCTTGTAGTTGACTTAAACAAATCCCGAAAGATCTCTTCAAAGTTTTGGCAACAAGATATTAATGGGTTAGTCCTAGATTTCGCAAATCTTAAAAGAAAAGGATGAAAATCGAATGATAACTAGTTCTTACCCTTAATACAGAAGTCGACAACCCCTTGTTTGAAGTCTCAAAACTATTCGGCTATGGCCTTGATTTTAGCAAACTTTCGGCTTTTGGAAGATTATGAAAGAAGAAGAGAAAAGAGTTTGAGCAATTTGGTAATGAAGTTTGGCTACACAAGGTGTATTTTCAACAGGCAAAACAATGAAGAAAGGAGATATTTGCTAGAGAGAATTCGGAGAGAGAGTTAGAAGAAAGAATGAATGGCCCTCTTTTCCTTTTATAGCCAAAATTACTAACTTAGAATCTCTTACTTGGCCATCACTCTTCTATTTTGATAGCTTTATCTCTTTAATTTTAATTAAAGAATAATCTCTCAATTATCTCTTTGAAAATAATCTAAAATAAATCATCATTTATCCACCTATTTAGCCGAGTTTTAAGGAGAATTAAACTCTTCCTTAAGAGTCCCTATTGTCAGTCCATTGCTTCATCTTTAAGTAATTAAATAAAATCACTTAAAGTCTTAGCTAGATGCCGCCCACCCCTTCCCTTGATGAGCCGAATTTAAACTTGTTCTATTGGACTCCTTGTGGCCATCTGAGGCCCAAATTATCCACCTAAGTGGCGTCACTCACTGGGTTTTAAGTGGTATCTTGAGCCACTTTTCCAAGCCTATTTGTGTGTCAAATTTCACATACTTTTTCTCTTAAGGCCACCTTGCCTTAATTTCCTCTTTAAACTTTAAAACTCGACATTTCTAAGTCATTTCTAAGTTTCCAAAATTTTTCGCTTGGCTCTTTAAACTTGACATTTCCTTACATTTCCAAGTTTCAAATGTTTACTTTCCTCTTTGAATCATTTTCAAATCATTTCCTTATATTTCTTAGTTTCCAAAATGTTCACTTTCCTCTTTTAACTTAACATTTCCAAGTTTCCAAAATGTTCACTTTCCTCTTTTTGAAACTTAACATTTCTAAAGCATTTCCTTACATTTCCAGGACATTTCCATACATCTCCTTATATTTCCATACATTTCCATACATTTCCTTACATTTCCATACATTTCCATACATTTCCTTACATTTCCATGCATTTCCGTACATTTCCTTACATTTTCATACATTTCCAAGGTTCTAAAATGCACACAATGGGATTCAACCTCTTCCTCAAAGTACTTCACTTGATGCCATAACCCTTGCACCTTAGGTGGCGTCCTTACCACTTTTCCACATCACTTCTTGTGTCCTAAACTCCCAAAACTTTTCTTAAGGCTATGTTAGCCTAGCTCCCTCTTTAACTTAAAACCAATAATTGTCCAAAGCTTTCCTTCATCCTAGTGATTTTTAAAAAACTTAATTCACTTCTAAACACCGCCAAATCCTACTACACATGAATTATGCATGAACGATAACCCCTAATCTAGGATGTTACAGTTCTACCCTCCTTAAAAATAATTTCATCCTCGAAATTACTTACTAACAATCGACAATCCTTCTCACCGCACTATGCTTACGTCACAAGACTCGATCTTAATAGAACCATCATACTTTCCAGCACAATCTCTAAGTTCACGTCCCTTAGAACTTATTTCTAACCTCGCGATTTAATCGATTAAGAAGTTTTATGTATTAAAAATTTTGTTTCACCGATTAACTGCCAAGAAGTTTTATGGAAAGAATTTTTAGAAGTGGTTCTTTCGTATTCATACATGCACACAGTCTTTACATTCATACATCCATCAATCAATTATGAACTTTCGCTCATTCAGAAATGTTGTAGTTTTCATTATTGTTGTTTTTCCACTACCTAAGGGTATTTTCGTAATTTGCCCTCTGAGGTATTTTCGTAATTTGTCAAAATAAGGTTCCTTGGTGATTTTGTCAATAAGGGTATTTTGGTAATTTTGAAATCCGGGGCTTTTCAAAATTTTGAAATTACAGGGTATTTCAGAATTAACGGGTAAAATTGTAAATCTCAATAAATCAAGGGTATTTCAAAATTTGCAAAACTTGAGGGTTCTTTTGAGAATTTATTTTCCAAATCGGTGATGTTGAAAAAATTTTGAAAATCGTCATTTTGGTAATTTTGTCAATCGGGGTAATTTCAGAAATTTTCAAATCGGGTATTTTGGACTTTCGCAAAATAGGGTTTTAAATACTTTTACAAAGTGAGGAAATTTTATTGAAATCAAGGGTAATAAGGTAAATTTAAAACCAAGGGCATTTTGAAGATTTCTAATTTGAGGGTACTTCGTTGATTTTCCTTCCGAGGTATTTTGGTCATTTTGTAAATCAGGATATTTTAATAAATTTCTTTCCATAATCAAGGTATGTTGATATTTTGTAAATTTAGGGTTCCTTTAAGCAAAGTAGTGAAATTTTGATAAGAATCTGGGTATTTAGAAATTTCATAAACCAAGGGCATTTTGTAATTTTACCACTGGGGTATTTTAGTAATTTTGTAAATCAAAAATATTTCAGGAAAATTTATAAAAGTAATCTTTTTCAAATCAAGAGGATAATTTAGAAATTTTAAAACTAGGTTTCAATAAAAATACTGCTAGTCCCTTTCGGGTTTTAGTTAAGGTTTGCTTGCAGTATAAGTCCTCTTGGTTAGAGTGAACCGAGGCTACGCACTGTAGGATTCGAGTGGAGAGGAGGTGAGTCACTAGGATCGCTTAAATACCAAGCTCCCATCAAACCAATCCTAGACATGCGCAACGGTTGCCACACCTAACTCGGCGACTCAACCACATGTTTGTTTAATTAGATATTTAAGTCTTATGATTTGTTAGGGTACACTAGTCCTAGGGTTCAAATACTTATCGACTAATCTACGTTGCCATAAAAGCCCATACATTTCACATATTCAAATCACTTTAGAAGTTAGAAGTACTTACACGTGGATCATGGTTGGAGACTTAGTGGGCCATGCCGAAAAAATGAAAATTTTTAGAAAATTCCTTTTGGGCTTACTTTGAAAACGTTTTGGGCCTTAAACCCAAGGCCAAGAGTATAAAAGCGGGCTCGATACCAAATCGAACACCCTACACCCTACCACGAGCACGGATGGATCTGGTATGTTCCCTGAAAACCATTTCAAATTCTTTTGTATTTAGGAAAAACTTGAGCGTTGTGAAGGAAAGTTTGTTTTGGGTTGGGCTTGAGTTGAAAACAAGTTTAATTCATTATTAAAATCTTTTACTTTAGGTGACAAAATGTTTGGGCTTTGTATGAAAATAGATTTACTTAATCTTTAATTGATAAAAATTAAAGCTTAACAATAAAAAGCAGAATAAAATATTCCTACTAAGGCCTTATTACATCAAATAATTCCCAAAATTTAAATTCAAAATACTTAAAATAAAATAAAAGTCCAAGTCATAAATTTCTTGTTGTGCATGGCCATCCCTAAGCTTCTGCCAAACCCGGTCCATTCTTGTTATCACTGAAAATAGTCCCACAATGGGTGGGTCAAATAGACTCAATGTGTAACCAACACTAAGAATTAACATTTCAGGCATGCATTATCATATCACATACATGTTCATATAATAGGTAAAAATAATGATGCAACCCAAACCCAAACCTAGTTAGCCATCCGCTACACTCCACCCGTACCATCCTGCACACCGTGGGGACTACTACGTCAACCCTCCTTCCGCTACACTCCATATCGCGGTCTTAGGTCACCGCATTCGTGGTCTTAGGTCACCATGCTCAGATTTCTGTGGTCTTAGGTCACCACATTTAGATTACTATGGTCTTAGGTCACCACATTCAGATATCACAGTCTTAGGTCACCGTGTTTGTGGTCTTAGGTCACCACATTCACTTCCCCAAAATAAACCCATATGCCCCATATAATAGTAATATGCATAAATATGCGAGTTCACATTCTTATTCTTATTCTCATGTTACAATTAACATATTTCATAATCCTAGTAGGAGTAGGAAGCGTGCACGAGTACTTTGTACCATAACATGGTACCTTAGCCACTTTCATATTCTTAATATCACATATATTAATTAAACGTAGCCATAAAACATATTATGATATAGTGTGGGCTACACACGGTACCTTAGCCATGCTTTTCACATTCTTAATAACACATTTAATTTAAAACATAGCCATGAACATATTAAAACTTAGGGTAGGGTACACACCTGATTCGCTTAACAAATTCGCTGAAATCCTGAAAAGCTTGATCTAATGCCTTACATCTTAAATCTCTACATTCAATCAATCATTTAATACTTAGTAAAGGGCCATTCGGCCATAAATCCAAATCCTAGTAGGATTTGCACACTAAAACTTACCTTAATATCGATTTGTTTATTACTCAAATCCCGAAAACTTTGTTATTCTTCTCCTTGTATTCGACCAAACACTGGATCTCTACATAAGTTAGTTTCGACTTTTTAACATGTAAGAAATAGATCTTAGTATCAATACAGGCCTTGGCGAATGCTATAGTACTACCTTGGATCTTAAATCCAAAACTCACCGAATAACTAGGAACACGCGACTTATGGTGCACCTTCGAAAAGAACTTCTCCTTCTTGTAGTTGACTTAAACAAATCCGAAAGATCTCTTCAAAGTTTCGACAACAAGATATTAATGGGGTTAGTCCTAGATTTGACAAATCTTAAAAGAAAAGGATGAAAATCGAATGATAACTAGTTCTTACCCTTAATACAGAAGTCGACAACCCCTTGTTTGAAGTCTCAAAACTATTCGGCTATGGCCTTGATTTTAGCAAACTTTCGGCTTTTGGAAGATTATGAAAGAAGAAGAGAAAAGAGTTTGAGCAATTTGGTAATGAAGTTTCGGCTACACAAGGTGTATTTTCAGCTTGGCAAAACAATGAAGAAAGGAGATATTTGCTAGAGAGAATTGGCAGAGAGAGTTAGAAGAAAGAATGAGTGACCTCTTTTCCTTTTATAGCGAAATTACTAACTTAGATTCTCTTACTTGGCCATTACTCTTCTATTTTGATAGCTTTATCTCTTTAATTTTTAATTAAAAATAATCTCTCAATTATCTCTTTGAAAATAATCTAAAATAAATCATCATTTATCCACCTATTTAGCCTAGTTTTAAGGAGAATTAAACTCTTCCTTAAGAGTCCCTATTGTCGTCCATTGCTTCATCTTTAAGTAATTAAATAAAATCACTTAAAGTCTTAGCTAGATGCCGCCCACCCCTTCCCTTGATGAGCCGAATTTAAACTTGTTCTATTGGACTCCTTGTGGCCATCTGAGGCCCAAATTATCCACCTAAGTGGCGTCACTCATTGGGTTTTAAGTGGTATCTTGAGCCACTTTTCCAAGCCTATTTGTGTGTCAAATTTCACATACTTTTTCTCTTAAGGCCACCTTGCCTTAATTTCCTCTTTTAAACTTTAAAACTCGACATTTCTAAGTCATTTCTAAGTTTCCAAAATTTTCGTTTGGCTCTTTAAACTTGACATTTCCTTACATTTCCAAGTTTCCAAATGTTTACTTTCCTCTTTTGAATCATTTTCAAATCATTTCCTTATATTTCTTAGTTTCCAAAAATGTTCACTTTCCTCTTTTAACTTAACATTTCAAGTTTCCAAAATGTTCACTTTCCTCTTTTGAAACTTAACATTTCTAAAGCATTTCCTTACATTTCGGGACATTTCCATACATCTCCTTATATTTCCATACATTTCCATACATTTCCTTACATTTCCATACATTTCCATACATTTCCATACATTTCCATGCATTTCCAGTTTCCACATTTCCTTACATTTTCATACATTTCAAGGTTCTAAAATGCACACAATGGGATTCAACCTCTTCCTCAAAGTACTTCACTTGATGCCATAACCTTGCACCTTAGGTGGCGTCCTTACCACTTTTCCACATCACTTCTTGTGTCCTAAACTCCCCAAAACTTTTCTTAAGGCTATGTTAGCCTAGCTCCCCCTCTTTAACTTAAAAACCAATAATTGTCCAAAGCTTTCCCTTCTATCCCAGGATTTTTAAAAAAACTTAATTCACTTCTAAACACTGCCAAATCCTACTACACATGAATTATGCATGAACGCATAACCCCTAATCTAGGATGTTACAGTTCTACCCTCCTTAAAAATAATTTCATCCTCGAAATTACTTACTAACAATCGTACAATCCTTCTCACCGCACTATGCTTACGCACAAGACGATCTTAATAGAACCATCATACTTTCCAGCACAATCTCTAAGTTCACGTCCCTTAGAACTTATTTCTAACCTCACGATTTAATCGATTAAGAAGTTTTATGTATTAAAAATTTTGTTTCACCGATTAACTGCGAAGAAGTTTTATGGAAAGAATTTTTAGAAGTGGTTCTTTCAGATTCATACATGCACAGTCTTTACATTCATACATCCATCAATCAATTATGAACTTTCGTTCATTCTGGAGAAATGTTGTAGTTTTCATTATTGTTGTTTTTCCACTACCTAAGGGTATTTTCGTAATTTGCCCTACGAGGGTATTTTCGTAATTTGTCAAAATAAGGTTCCTTGGTGATTTTGTCAATAAGGGTATTTTGGTAATTTTGAAATCCGGGGCTTTTCAAAATTTTGAAATTACGAGGGTATTTTGATGAATTAACTGTGGTAAAATTGTAAATCTCAATAAATCAAGGGTATTTCAAAATTTGCAAAACTTGAGGTTCTTTTTGAGAATTTATTTTCCAAATCGGTGATGTTGAAAAATTTTGAAAATCGAGGTCATTTTGGTAATTTTGTCAATCGGGGTAATTTCGTAAATTTTCAAATCGGGGTATTTTGGACTTTCATAAAATAGGGTTTTAAATACTTTTACAAAGTGAGGAAATTTTATTGAAATCAAGGGTAATAAGGTAAATTTAAAACCAAGGGCATTTTGAAGATTTCTAATTTGAGGGTACTTGTTGATTTTCCCTTCCGAGGTATTTTGGTCATTTTGTAAATCGGGATATTTTAATAAATTTCTTTCCATAATCAAGGTATGTTGATATTTTGTAAATTTAGGGTTCCTTTAAGCAAAGTAGTGAAATTTTGATAAGAACTGTGGGTATTTAGAAATTTCATAAACCAAGGGCATTTTGTAATTTTACCACTAGGGGTATTTTAGTAATTTTGTAAATCAAAAATATTTCAGGAAAATTTATAAAAGTAATCTTTTTCAAATCAAGAGGATAATTTAGAAATTTTAAAACTAGGTTTCAATAAAAATACGGCTAGTCCCTTTCAGGTTTTAGTTAAGGGTTTAGCCCGTGTATAAGTCCTCTTGGTTAGAGTGAACCGAGGCTACGCACCAGGTAGGATTCGAGTGGAGAGGAGGTGAGTCACTAGGACTGCTTAAATACCAAGCTCCCACTGAAACCAATCCTAGACATGCGCACAACGGTTGCCACACCCTAACTCGGCGACTCAACCACATGTTTGTTTAATTAGATATTTAAGTCTTATGATTTGTTAGGGTACACTAGTCCTAGGGTTCAAATACTTATCAGACTAATCTACGTTGCCATAAAAGCCCATACATTTCACATATTCAAATCACTTTAGAAGTTAGAAGTACTTACCTGGTGGACTGCGGGTCGGAGACTTAGTGGGCCATGCCAGAAAAAGCTGAAAATTTTTTAGAAAATTCCTTTTGGGCTTACTTTGGAAAACGTTTTGGGCCTTAAACCCAAGGCCAAGAGTATAAAACTGGGCTCTGATACCAAACTGAAACACCCCACACCCGGCCCACGAGCCTGGACTGGATCTGGTATGTTCCCCGGTGAAAACCATTTCAAATTCTTTTGTATTTAGGAAAAACTTGAGCGTTGTGAAGGAAAGTTTGTTTTGGGTTGGGCTTGAGTTGAAAACAAGTTTAATTCATTATTAAAATCTTTTACTTTAGGTGACAAAATGTTTGGGCTTTGTATGAAAATAGATTTACTTAATCTTTAATTGATAAAAATTAAAGCTTAACAATAAAAAGCAGAATAAAATATTCCTACTAAGGCCTTATTACATCAAATAATTCCCAAAATTTAAATTCAAAATACTTAAAATAAAATAAAAGTCCAAGTCATAAATTTCTTGTTGTGCATGGCCATCCCTAAGCTTCGCCAAACCCTAGTCCATTCTTCATTCGTCACTGAAAATAGTCCCACAATGGGTGGGTCAAATAGACTCAATGTGTAACCAACACTAAGAATTAACATTTCGTGCATGCATTATCATATCACATACATGTTCATATAATAGGTAAAAATAATGATGCAACCCAAACTCAAACCTAGTTAGCCATCCGCTACACTCCACCTGCACCATCCTCGCACACCGGGGACTACTACGTCAACCTCCTTCCGCTACACTCCATATCGCGGTCTTAGGTCACCGCATTCGGGTCTTAGGTCACCATGCTCGATTTACGTGGTCTTAGGTCACCACATTTAGATTACTATGGTCTTAGGTCACCACATTCAGATATCACGGTCTTAGGTCACCGTGTTTGTGGTCTTAGGTCACCACATTCACTTCCCCAAAATAAACCCATATGCCCCATATAATAGTAATATGCATAAATATGCGGAGTTCACATTCTTATTCTTATTCTCATGTTACAATTAACATATTTCATAATCCTAGTAGGAGTAGGAAAGCGTGCACAGTACTTTGTACCATAACATGGTACCTTAGCCACTTTCATATTCTTAATATCACATATATTAATTAAACGTAGCCATAAAACATATTATGATATAGTGTGGGCTACACACGGTACCTTAGCCATGCTTTTCACATTCTTAATAACACATTTAATTTAAAACATAGCCATGAACATATTAAAACTTAGGGTAGGGTACACACGATTAAGCTTAACAAATTCATTGAAATCTCAAAAGCTTGATCTAATGCCTTACATCTTAAATCTCTACATTCAATCAATCATTTAATACTTAGTAAAGGGCCATTCACCATAAATCCAAATCCTAGTAGGATTTGCACACTAAAACTTACCTTAATATCGATTTGTTTATTACTCAAATCCCGAAAACTTTGTTATTCTTCTCCTTGTATTCGACCAAACACTGGATCTCTACATAAGTTAGTTTCGGCTTTTTAACATGTAAGAAATAGATCTTAGTATCAATACAGGCCTTGGCCGAATGCTATAGTACTTACCTTGCGGATCTTAAATCCCGAAACTCACCGAATAACTAGGGAACACGCGGCTTATGGTGCACCTTCGGGAAAAGAACTTCTCCTTCTTGTAGTTGACTTAAACAAATCCCGAAAGATCTCTTCAAAGTTTCGACAACAAGATATTAATGGGGTTAGTCCTAGATTTGACAAATCTTAAAAGAAAAGGATGAAAATCGAATGATAACTAGTTCTTACCCTTAATACGTGAGTCGACAACCCCTTGTTTGAAGTCTCAAAACTATTCGGCTATGGCCTTGATTTTAGCAAACTTTCGGCTTTTGGAAGATTATGAAAGAAGAAGAAAAAGAGTTTGAGCAATTTGGTAATGAAGTTTGACTACACAAGGTGTATTTTCACAGCAAAACAATGAAGAAAGGAGATATTTGCTAGAGAGAATTGGCGAGAGAGAGAGTTAGAAGAAAGAATGAGTGACCTCTTTTCCTTTTATAGCCAAATTACTAACTTAGATTCTCTTACTTGGCCATTACTCTTCTATTTTGATAGCTTTATCTCTTTAATTTTAATTAAAAATAATCTCTCAATTATCTCTTTGAAAATAATCTAAAATAAATCATCATTTATCCACCTATTTAGCCTAGTTTTAAGGAGAATTAAACTCTTCCCTTAAGAGTCCCTATTGCCGTCCATTGCTTCATCTTTAAGTAATTAAATAAAAATCACTTAAAGTCTTAGCTAGATGCCGTCCACCCCCTTCCCTTGATGAGCCGAATTTAAACTTGTTCTATTGGACTCCTTGTGGCCATACGAGGCCCAAATTATCCACCTAAGTGGCGTCACTCACTGGGCTTTAAGTGGTATCTTCAGGCCACTTTTCCAAGCCTATTTGTGTGTCAAATTTCACATACTTTTTCTCTTAAGGCCACCTTGCCTTAATTTCCTCTTTTAAACTTTAAAACTCGACATTTCTAAGTCATTTCTAAGTTTCCAAAAATTTTCGTTTGGCTCTTTAAACTTGACATTTCCTTACATTTCCAAGTTTCCCGAAATGTTTACTTTCCTCTTTTGAATCATTTTCAAATCATTTCCTTATATTTCTTAGTTTCCAAAAATGTTCACTTTCCTCTTTTAACTTAACATTTCCAAGTTTCCAAAATGTTCACTTTCCTCTTTTTGAAACTTAACATTTCTAAAGCATTTCCTTACATTTCCAGGACATTTCCATACATCTCCTTATATTTCCATACATTTCCATACATTTCCTTACATTTCCATACATTTCCATACATTTCCATACATTTCCATACATTTCCTTACATTTCCATACATTTCCATACATTTCCTTACATTTCCATACATTTCAAGGTTCTAAAATCCAAACAATGGGATTCGAACCTCTTCCTCAAAGTACTTCACTTGATGCCATAACCTTGCACCTTAGGTGGCGTCCCTTGCCACTTTTCCACATCACTTCTTGTGTCCTAAACTCCCCAAAACTTTTCTTAAGGCTACGTTAGCCTAGCTCCCCCTCTTTAACTTAAAAACCAATAATTGTCATCCTAGGATTTTTAAAAAAAACTTAATTCACTTTTAAACACTGCCAAATCCTACTACTCATGAATTATGCATGAACGCATAACCCCTAATCTAGGATGTTACAGTTCTACCCTCCTTAAAAATAATTTCGTCCTCGAAATTACTTACTAACAATCGTACAATCCTTCTCACCGCACTATGCTTATGCTGTGATCTTAATAGAACCATCATACTTTCCAGGCACAATCTCTAAGTTCACGTCCCTTAGAACTTATTTCTAACCTCGCGATTTAATCTGATTAAGAAGTTTTATGTATTAAAAAATTTTGTTTCATTGATTAACCGCGAAGAAGTTTTATGGAAAGAATTTTTAGAAGTGGTTCTTTCAGATTCATACATGCACACGCAGTCTTTACATTCATACATCCATCAATCAATTATGAACTTTCGTTCATTCGGAGAAATGTTGTAGTTTTCATTATTGTTGTTTTTCCACTACCTGGGGTATTTTCATAATTTGCCCTACAGGATATTTTCGTAATTTGTCAAAATAAGGTTCCTTGGTGATTTTGTCAATAAGGGTATTTTGGTAATTTTGAAATCCGGGGCTTTTCAAAAATTTTGAAATTATAGGTGTATTTATGTAATTAACCGTGGTAAAATTGTAAATCTCAATAAATCAAGGGTATTTCAAAATTTGCAAAACTTGAGGTTCTTTTTGAGAATTTATTTTCCAAATCGGTGATGTTGAAAAAATTTTGAAAATCGAGGTCATTTTGGTAATTTTGTCAATCGGGGTAATTTCAGAATTTTCAAATCGGGTATTTTGGACTTTTGCAAAATAGGGTTTTAAATACTTTTACAAAGTGAGGAAATTTTATTGAAATCAAGGGTAATAAGGTAAATTTAAAACCAAGGGCATTTTGAAGATTTCTAATTTGAGGGTACTTGTTGATTTTCCCTTACGAGGTATTTTGGTCATTTTGTAAATCGGGGATATTTTAATAAATTTCTTTCCATAATCAAGGTATGTTGATATTTTGTAAATTTAGGGTTCCTTTAAGCAAAGTAGTGAAATTTTGATAAGAACTGTGGGTATTTAGAAATTTCATAAACCAAGGGCATTTTATAATTTTACCACTAGGGGTATTTTAGTAATTTTGTAAATCAAAATATTTCAGGAAAATTTATAAAAGTAATCTTTTTCAAATCAAGAGGATAATTTAGAAATTTTAAAACTAGGGTTTCAATAAAAATACGGCTAGTCTCTTTCAGGTTTTAGTTAAGGGTTTAGCCCGTGTGTAAGTCCTCTTGGTTAGAGTGAACCGAGGCTACGCACTAGGTAGGATTCGAGTGGAGAGGAGGTGAGTCACTAGGACTGCTTAAATACCAAGCTCCCACTGAAACCAATCCTAGACATGCGCACAACGGTTGCCACACCCTAACTTCGGCGACTCAACCACGTGTTTGTTTAATTAGATATTTAAGTCTTATGATTTGTTAGGTACACTAGTCCTAGGGTTCAAATACTTATCGACTAATCTACGTTGCCATAAAAGCCCATACATTTCACATATTCAAATCACTTGAAAAGTTAGAAGTACTTACACGGTGGAATCATGGCCTGGAGACTTAGTGGGCCATGCCGAAAAACTCGAAAATTTTTCGAAAAATTCCTTTTGGGCATACTTTGGAAACGTTTTGGGCCTTAAACCCAAGGCCAAGAGTATAAAATGGGCTCGATACCAAATCAAACACCCCACACCCGCCCACGAGCCCGGATGGATCTGTATGTTCTCGGGAAAACCATTTCAAATTCTTTTGTATTTAGGAAAAACTTGAGCGTTGTGAAGGAAAGTTTGTTTTGGGTTGGGCTTGAGTTGAAAACAAGTTTAATTCATTATTAAAATCCTTTACTTTAGGTGACAAAATGTTTGGGCTTTGTATGAAAATAGATTTACTTAATCTTTAATTGATAAAATTGTAAGCTTAACAATAAAAAGCAGAATAAAATATTCCTACTAAGGCCTTATTACATCAAATAATTCCCAAAATTTAAATTCAAAATACTTAAAATAAACTAAAAGTCCAAGTCATAAATTTCTTGCTTGTGCATGGCCATCCCTAAGCTTCGCCAACCCGGTCCATTATGTTTCGTCACCGAAAATAGTCCCACAATGGGTGGGTCAAATAGACTCAATGTGTAACCAACACTAAGAATTAACATTTCGGGCATGCATTATCATATCACATACATGTTCATATAACGGTAAAAATAATGATGCAACCCAAACCCAAACCTAGTTAGCCATCCATTGCACTCCACCGTACCATCCTCACTGCACCGTGGGGACTACTACGTCAACCCTCCTTCCGCTACACTCCATATCGCGGTCTTAGGTCACCGCATTCGTGGTCTTAGGTCACCACGTTCAGATTTACGTGGTCTTAGGTCACCACATTTAGATTACTATGGTCTTAGGTCACCACATTCAGATATCACGGTCTTAGGTCACCGTGTTTGTGGTCTTAGGTCACCACATTCACTTCCCCAAAATAAACCCATATGCCCCATATAATAGTAATATGCATAAATATGCGAGTTCACATTCTTATTCTTATTCTCATGTTACAATTAACATATTTCATAATCCTAGTAGGAGTAGGAAGCGTGCACAGTACTTTGTACCATAACATGGTACCTTAGCCACTTTCATATTCTTAATATCACATATATTAATTAAACGTAGCCATAAAACATATTATGATATAGTGTGGGCTACACACGGTACCTTAGCCATGCTTTTCACATTCTTAATAACACATTTAATTTAAAACATAGCCATGAACATATTAAAACTTAGGGTAGGGTACACACGATTAAGCTTAACAAATTATTTGAACTCAAAAGCTTGATCTAATGCCTTACATCTTAAATCTCTACATTCAATCAATCATTTAATACTTAGTAAAGGGCCATTCGACCATAAATCCAAATCCTAGTAGGATTTGCACACTAAAACTTACCTTAATATCGATTTGTTTATTACTCAAATCCCGAAAACTTTGTTATTCTTCTCCTTGTATTCGACCAAACACTGGATCTCTACATAAGTTAGTTTCGACTTTTTAACATGTAAGAAATAGATCTTAGTATCAATACAGGCCTTGGCCGAATGCTATAGTACTTACCTTGCGGATCTTAAATCCCGAAACTCACCGAATAACTAGGGAACACGTGGCTTATGGTGCACCTTCGGGAAAAGAACTTCTCCTTCTTGTAGTTGACTTAAACAAATCCCGAAAGATCTCTTCAAAGTTTTGACAACAAGATATTAATGGGGTTAGTCCTAGATTTCGGCAAATCTTAAAAGAAAAGGATGAAAATCGAATGATAACTAGTTCTTACCCTTAATACGTAAGTCGACAACCCTTGTTTGAAGTCTCAAAACTATTGGCTATGGCCTTGATTTTAGCAAACTTTCGCTTTTGGAAGATTATGAAAGAAGAAGAGAAAGAGTTTGAGCAATTTGGTAATGAAGTTTCGCTACACAAGGTGTATTTTCACTTGGCAAAACAATGAAGAAAGGAGATATTTGCTAGAGAGAATTCAAGAGAGAGTTAGAAGAAAGAATGAGTGACCCTCTTTTCCTTTTATAGCCGAAATTACTAACTTAGATTCTCTTACTTGGCCATTACTCTTCTATTTTGATAGCTTTATCTCTTTAATTTTTAATTAAAAAATAATCTCTCAATTATCTCTTTGAAAATAATCTAAAATAAATCATCATTTATCCACCTATTTAGCCTAGTTTTAAGGAGAATTAAACTCTTCCCTTAAGAGTCCCTATTGCCGTCCATTGCTTCATCTTTAAGTAATTAAATAAAAATCACTTAAAGTCTTAGCTAGATGCCGTCCACCCCCTTCCCTTGATGAGCCGAATTTAAACTTGTTCTATTGGACTCCTTGTGGCCATACGAGGCCCAAATTATCCACCTAAGTGGCGTCACTCACTTGGGCTTTAAGTGGTATCTTGAGCCACTTTTCCAAGCCTATTTGTGTGTCAAATTTCACATACTTTTTTCTCTTAAGGCCACCTTGCCTTAATTTCCTCTTTTAAACTTTAAAACTCGACATTTCTAAGTCATTTCTAAGTTTCCAAAAATTTTCGTTTGGCTCTTTAAACTTGACATTTCCTTACATTTCCAAGTTTCCAAATGTTTACTTTCCTCTTTGAATCATTTTCAAATCATTTCCTTATATTTCTTAGTTTCCAAAATGTTCACTTTCCTCTTTTAACTTAACATTTCCAAGTTTCCAAAATGTTCACTTTCCTCTTTTTGAAACTTAACATTTCTAAAGCATTTCCTTACATTTCCAGGACATTTCCATACATCTCCTTATATTTCCATACATTTCCATACATTTCCATACATTTCCATACATTTCCATACATTTCCTTACATTTCCATACATTTCCAAGGTTCTAAAAATCCACATAATGGGATTCGAACCTCTTCCCTCAAAGTACTTCACTTGATGCCATAACCCTTGCACCTTAGGTGGCGTCCCTTGCCACTTTTCCACATCACTTCTTGTGTCCTAAACTCCCCAAAACTTTTCTTAAGGCTACGTTAGCCTAGCTCCCCCTCTTTAACTTAAAAACCAATAATTGTCCAAAGCTTTCTCTTCCATCCTAGGATTTTTAAAAAAAACTTAATTCACTTTTAAACACTGCCAAATCCTACTACTCATGAATTATGCATGAACGCATAACCCCTAATCTAGGATGTTACAGTTCTACCCTCCTTAAAAATAATTTCGTCCTCGAAATTACTTACTAACAATCGTACAATCCTTCTCACCAAGACTATGCTTATCTTTGCGCTCTCGATCTTAATAGAACCATCATACTTTCCGGTACAATCTCTAAGTTCACGTCCCTTAGAACTTATTTCTAACCTCATGATTTAATCGATTAAGAAGTTTTATGTATTAAAAATTTTGTTTCATTGATTAACCGTGAAGAAGTTTTATGGAAAGAATTTTTAGAAGTGGTTCTTTCGTATTCATACATGCACACAGTCTTTACATTCATACATCCATCAATCAATTATGAACTTTCGTTCATTCAGAGAAATGTTGTAGTTTTCATTGTTGTTGTTTTTCCACTACCTAGGGGTATTTTCATAATTTGCCCTACAGGGATATTTTCATAATTTGTCAAAATAAGGTTCCTTGGTGATTTTGCCAATAAGGGTATTTTGGTAATTTTTGAAATCCCAGGGCTTTTCAAAAATTTAGAAATTATAGGTGTATTACGGTAATTAACCAGGGTAAAATTGTAAATCTCAATAAATCAAGGGTATTTCAAAATTTACAAAACTTGAGGGTTCTTTTTGAGAATTTGCTTTCCAAATCGGTGATGTAGCAAAAATTTTGAAAATCAGGGTCATTTTGGTAATTTTGTCAATCGGGGGTAATTTCGTAAATTTTCAAATCGGGGTATTTTGGACTTTTGCAAAATAGGGTTTTTAAATACTTTTACAAAGTGAGGAAATTTTATTGAAATCAAGGGTAATAAGGTAAATTTAAAACCAAGGGAATTTTTGAAGATTTCTAATTTGAGGGTACTTCGTTGATTTTCCCTTCTGAGGGTATTTTGGTCATTTTACAAATCAGGGATATTTTCGTAAATTTCATTCCATAATCAAGGTATGTAGATATTTTGTAAATTTAGGGTTCCTTTAAGCAAAGTATTGAAATTTAGATAAGAACTGTGGGTATTTGGAAATTTCATAAACCAAGGGCATTTTATAATTTTACCACTAGGGGTATTTTAGTAAATTTGTAAATCAAAAATATTTCAGGAAAATTTATAAAAATAATCTTTTTCAAATCAAGAGGGTAATTTAGAAATTTTAAAACTAGGGTTTCCATAAAATACTGCTAGTCTCTTTCGGTTTTAGTTAAGGTTTAGCAGTGTGTAAGTCCTCTTGGTTAGAGTGAACCGAGGCTACGCACTGTAGGATTCAGTGGAGAGGAGGTGAGTCACTAGGACTGCTTAAATACCAAGCTCCCACTGAAACCAATCCTAGACATGCGCACAGCAGTTGCCACACCTAACTCGTGACTCAACCACGGGTTTGTTTAATTAGATATTTAAGTCTTATGATTTGTTAGGGTACACTAGTCCTAGGGTTCAAATACTTATCGACTAATCTACGTTGCCATAAAAGCCCATACATTTCACATATTCAAATCACTTCAAAAGTTAGAAGTACTTACACGGTGGATCAAGTGGTCGGAGACTTAGTGGGCCATGCCGAAAAAACTCGAAAATTTTTCGGAAAATTCCTTTTGGCTTACTTTGTAAAACGTTTGGGCCTTAAACCCAAGGCCAAGAGTATAAAATCGGGCTCGATACTAAACGAAACACCCACACCGCCCACGAGCCCGGATGGATCTGGTATGTTCCGGGAAAACCATTTCAAATTCTTTTGTATTTAGGAAAAACTTGGCGTTGTGAAGGAAAGTTTGTTTTGGGTTGGGCTTGAGTTGAAAACAAGTTTAATTCATTATTAAAATCCTTTACTTTAGGTGACAAAATGTTTGGGCTTTGTATGAAAATAGATTTACTTAATCTTTAATTGATAAAAATTAAGTAAGCTTAACAATAAAAATGAATAAAATATTCCTACTAAGGCCTTATTACATCAAATAATTCCCAAAATTTAAATTCAAAATACTTAAAATAAAATAAAAGTCCAAGTCATAAATTTCTTCTCAGTGCATGGCCATCCCTAAGCTTCTCATCGAACCTGGGTCCATTCTTGTTACGTCACACGAAAATAGTCCCACAATGGGTGGGTCAAATAGACTCAATGTGTAACCAACACTAAGAATTAACATTTCGTGCATGCATTATCATATCACATACATGTTCATATAACGGTAAAAATAATGATGCAACCCAAACCCAAACCTAGTTAGCCATCCGCTGCACTCCACCCGTACCATCCTGCACACCGTGGGGACTACTACGTCAACCCTCCTTCCGCTACACTCCATATCGCGGTCTTAGGTCACCGCATTCGTGGTCTTAGGTCACCACGTTCAGATTTCTGTGGTCTTAGGTCACCACATTTAGATTACTATGGTCTTAGGTCACCACATTCAGATATCACAGTCTTAGGTCACCGTGTTTGTGGTCTTAGGTCACCACATTCACTTCCCCAAAAATAAACCCATATGCCCCATATAATAGTAATATGCATAAATATGCCAGAGTTCACATTCTTATTCTTATTCTCATGTTACAATTAACATATTTCATAATCCTAGTAGGAGTAGGAAGCGTGCACTAGTACTTTGTACCATAACATGGTACCTTAGCCACTTTCATATTCTTAATATCACATATATTAATTAAACGTAGCCATAAAACATATTATGATATAGTGTGGGCTACACACGGTACCTTAGCCATGCTTTTCACATTCTTAATAACACATTTAATTTAAAACATAGCCATGAACATATTAAAACTTAGGGTAGGGTACACACCGATTAAACTTAACAAATTATTTGAAATCTGAAAAGCTTGATCTAATGCCTTACATCTTAAATCTCTACATTCAATCAATCATTTAATACTTAGTAAAGGGCCATTCGGCCATAAATCCAAATCCTAGTAGGATTTGCACACTAAAACTTACCTTAATATCGATTTGTTTATTACTCAAATCCCGAAAACTTTGTTATTCTTCTCCTTGTATTCACCAAACACCGGATCTCTACATAAGTTAGTTTCGCTTTTTAACATGTAAGAAATAGATCTTAGTATCAATACAGCCTTGGCCGAATGCTATAGTACTTACCTTATGGATCTTAAATCCGAAACTCACCGAATAACTAGGGAACACGCGGCTTATGGTGCACC
This sequence comes from Gossypium rotundifolium, assembly GCA_025506655.1. Taxonomy (NCBI): domain Eukaryota; kingdom Viridiplantae; phylum Streptophyta; class Magnoliopsida; order Malvales; family Malvaceae; genus Gossypium; species Gossypium rotundifolium. The sequence goes on along the minus strand of CP106727.1, from coordinate 116,019,240 downwards.
TTCGGGAAAAGAACTTCTCCTTCTTGTAGTTGACTTAAACAAATCCCGAAAGATCTCTTCAAAGTTTCGACAACAAGATATTAATGGGGTTAGTCCTAGATTTCGGCAAATCTTAAAAGAAAAGGATGAAAATCGAATGATAACTAGTTCTTACCCTTAATACAGAAGTCGACAACCCCTTGTTTGAAGTCTCAAAACTATTCGGCTATGGCCTTGATTTTAGCAAACTTTCGGCTTTTGGAAGAATATGAAAGAAGAAGAGAAAAGAGTTTGAGCAATTTGGTAATGAAGTTTCGGCTACACAAGGTGTATTTTCAGCTTGGCAAAACAATGAAGAAAGGAGATATTTGCTAGAGAGAATTCGGCAGAGAGAGAGTTAGAAGAAAGAATGAGTGACCCTCTTTTCCTTTTATAGCCGAAATTACTAACTTAGATTCTCTTACTTGGCCATTACTCTTCTATTTTGATAGCTTTATCTCTTTAATTTTTAATTAAAAAATAATCTCTCAATTATCTCTTTGAAAATAATCTAAAATAAATCATCATTTATCCACCTATTTAGCCTAGTTTTAAGGAGAATTAAACTCTTCCCTTAAGAGTCCCTATTGCCGTCCATTGCTTCATCTTTAAGTAATTAAATAAAATCACTTAAAGTCTTAGCTAGATGCCGCCCACCCCTTCCCTTGATGAGCCGAATTTAAACTTGTTCTATTGGACTCCTTGTGGCCATACTGAGGCCCAAATTATCCACCTAAGTGGCGTCACTCACTTTGGGCTTTAAGTGGTATCTTCGAGCCACTTTTCCAAGCCTATTTGTGTGTCAAATTTCACATACTTTTTTCTCTTAAGGCCACCTTGCCTTAATTTCCTCTTTAAACTTTAAAACTCGACATTTCTAAGTCATTTCTAAGTTTCCAAAATTTTCGTTTGGCTCTTTAAACTTGACATTTCCTTACATTTCCAAGTTTCCTAAATGTTTACTTTCCTCTTTTGAATCATTTTCAAATCATTTCCTTATATTTCTTAGTTTCCAAAAATGTTCACTTTCCTCTTTTAACTTAACATTTCCAAGTTTCCAAAATGTTCACTTTCCTCTTTTTGAAACTTAACATTTCTAAAGCATTTCCTTACATTTCCAGGACATTTCCATACATCTCCTTATATTTCCATACATTTCCATACATTTCCATACATTTCCATACATTTCCATACATTTCCATACATTTCCTTACATTTCCATACATTTCCATACATTTCCTTACATTTCCATACATTTCCAAGGTTCTAAAAATCCACACAATGGGATTCGAACCTCTTCCCTCAAAGTACTTCACTTGATGCCATAACCCTTGCACCTTAGGTGGCGTCCCTTGCCACTTTTCCACATCACTTCTTGTGTCCTAAACTCCCCAAAACTTTTCTTAAGGCTACGTTAGCCTAGCTCCCCCTCTTTAACTTAAAAACCAATAATTGTCCAAAGCTTTCTCTTCCATCCTAGGATTTTTAAAAAAACTTAATTCACTTTTAAACACTGCCAAATCCTACTACTCATGAATTATGCATGAACGCATAACCCCTAATCTAGGATGTTACAGTTCTACCCTCCTTAAAAATAATTTCGTCCTCAAATTACTTACTAACAATGTACAATCCTTCTCACAAGACTATGCTTATCTCACACTCTGATCTTAATAGAACCATCATACTTTCCGGTACAATCTCTAAGTTCACGTCCTTAGAACTTATTTCTAACCTCGCGATTTAATCGATTAAGAAGTTTTATGTATTAAAAATTTTGTTTCATTGATTAACCGCGAAGAAGTTTTATGGAAAGAATTTTAGAAGTGGTTCTTTCGTATTCATACATGCACACAGTCTTTACATTCATACATCCATCAATCAATTATGAACTTTCGTTCATTCAGAGAAATGTTGTAGTTTTCATTGTTGTTGTTTTTCCACTACCTAGGGGTATTTTCATAATTTGCCCTACAGGGGTATTTTCATAATTTGTCAAAATAAGGTTCCTTGGTGATTTTGCCAATAAGTAGTATTTTGGTAATTTTGAAATCCTGGGCTTTTCAAAATTTAGAAATTATAGGTGTATTACGGTAATTAACTGTGGTAAAATTGTAAATCTCAATAAATCAAGGGTATTTCAAAATTTACAAAACTTGAGGTTCTTTTGAGAATTTGCTTTCCAAATCGGTGATGTAGCAAAAATTTTGAAAATCGTAATCATTTTGGTAATTTTGTCAATCGGGGTAATTTCAGAAATTTTCAAATCGGGGTATTTTGGACTTTCAAAATAGGGTTTTTAAATACTTTTACAAAGTGAGGAAATTTTATTGAAATCAAGGGTAATAAGGTAAATTTAAAACCAAGGGAATTTTGAAGATTTCTAATTTGAGGTACTTCGTTGATTTTCCTTACGAGGTATTTTGATCATTTTACAAATCGGGGATATTTTCGTAAATTTCATTCCATAATCAAGGTATGTAGATATTTTGTAAATTTAGGGTTCCTTTAAGCAAAGTATTGAAATTTAGATAAGAATGTGGGTATTTGGAAATTTCATAAACCAAGGGCATTTTATAATTTTACCACTAGAGGTATTTTAGTAAATTTGTAAATCAAAAATTTTTCAGGAAAATTTATAAAAATAATCTTTTTCAAATCAAGAGGGTAATTTAGAAATTTTAAAACTAGGGTTTCCATAAAAATACGGCTAGTCTCTTTCAGGTTTTAGTTAAGGGTTTAGCCCGTGTGTAAGTCCTCTTGGTTAGAGTGAACCGAGGCTACGCACCAGGTAGGATTCGAGTGGAGAGGAGGTGAGTCACTAGGACTGCTTAAATACCAAGCTCCCACTGAAACCAATCCTAGACATGCGCACAACGGTTGCCACACCCTAACTCGGCGACTCAACCACAGGTTTGTTTAATTAGATATTTAAGTCTTATGATTTGTTAGGGTACACTAGTCCTAGGGTTCAAATACTTATCAGACTAATCTACGTTGCCATAAAAGCCCATACATTTCACATATTCAAATCACTTCAGAAGTTAGAAGTACTTACCTGGTGGACTGCGGGTCGGAGACTTAGTGGGCCATGCCAGAAAAACCTGAAAATTTTTCAGAAAATTCCTTTTGGGCTTACTTTGGAAAACGTTTTGGGCCTTAAACCCAAGGCCAAGAGTATAAAATCTGGCTCGATACCAAATCGAAACACCCACACCGGTTCACGAGCACGGATGGATCTGGCATGTTCCCCGGGGAAAACCATTTCAAATTCTTTTGTATTTAGGAAAAACTTGAGCGTTTGAAGGAAAGTTTGTTTTGGGTTGGGCTTGAGTTGAAAACAAGTTTAATTCATTATTAAAATCCTTTACTTTAGGTGACAAAACGTTTGGGCTTTGTATGAAAATAGGTTTACTTAATCTTTAATTGATAAAAATTGTAAGCTTAACAATAAAAACAGAATAAAATATTCCTACTAAGGCCTTATTACATCAAATAATTCCCAAAATTTAAATTCAAAATACTTAAAATAAAATAAAAGTCCAAGTCAGTAAATTTCTTCATGCATGGCCATCCCTAAGCTTCTTTGAACCCGGTCCATTCTTGTTCACACACGAAAATAGTCCCACAATGGGTGAGTCAAATAGACTCAATGTAACCAACACTAAGAATTAACATTTCGGGCATGCATTATCATATCACATACATGTTCATATAACAGTAAAAATAATGATGCAACCCAAACCCAAACCTAGTTAGCCATCCATTGCACTCCACCTGTACCATCCTACACACCGTGGGGACTACTAAGTCAACCCTCCTTCCGCTACACTCCATATCGCGGTCTTAGGTCACCACGTTCAGATTTCTGTGGTCTTAGGTCACCACATTCAGATTACTGTGGTCTTAGGTCACCACATTCAGATATCACGGTCTTAGGTCACCGTGTTTGTGGTCTTAGGTCACCACATTCACTTCCCCAAAAATAAACCCATATGCCCCATATAATAGTAATATGCATAAATATGCCAGAGTTCACATTCTTATTCTTATTCTCATGTTACAATTAACATATTTCATAATCCTAGTAGGAGTAGGAAACGTACCTAAGTACTTTGTACCATAACATGGTACCTTAGCCACTTTCATATTCTTAATATCACATATATTAATTAAACGTAGCCATAAAACATATTATGATATAGTGTGGGCTACACACGGTACCTTAGCCATGCTTTTCACATTCTTAATAACACATTTAATTTAAAACATAGCCATGAACATATTAAAACTTAGGGTAGGGTACACACCGATTAAACAACAAATTATTTGAAATCACGAAAAGCTTGATCTAATGCCTTACATCTTAAATCTCTACATTCAATCAATCATTTAATACTTAGTAAAGGGCCATTCGACCATAAATCCAAATCCTAGTAGGATTTGCACACTAAAACTTACCTTAATATCGATTTGTTTATTATTCAAATCCCGAAAACTTTGTTATTCTTCTCCTTGTATTCGACCAAACACTAGATCTCTACATAAGTTAGTTTCAGCTTTTTAACATGTAAGAAATAGATCTTAGTATCAATACAGGCCTTGGCCGAATGCTATAGTACTTACCTTGCGGATCTTAAATCCCGAAACTCACCGAATAACTAGGGAACACGCGGCTTATGGTGCACCTTCGGGAAAAGAACTTCTCCTTCTTGTAGTTGACTTAAACAAATCCCGAAAGATCTCTTCAAAGTTTCGGCAACAAGATATTAATGGGGTTAGTCCTAGATTTCGGTCAATCTTAAAAGAAAAGGATGAAAATCGAATGATAACTAGTTCTTACCCTTAATACAGAAGTCAACAACCCCTTGTTTGAAGTCTCAAAACTATTCGGCTATGGCCTTGATTTTAGCAAACTTTTGGCTTTTGGAAGATTATGAAAGAAGAAGAGAAAAGAGTTTGAGCAATTTGGTAATGAAGTTTCGGCTACACAAGGTGTATTTTTGGCTTGGCAAAACAATGAAGAAAGGAGATAGTTGCTAGAGAGAATTCAGGTGGAGAGAGTTAGAAGAAAGAATGAATGGCCTCTTTTCCTTTTATAGCGAAATTACTAACTTAGAATCCCTTACTTGGCCATCACTCTTCTATTTTGATAGCTTTATCTCTTTAATTTTTAATTAAAGAATAATCTCTCAATTATCTCTTTGAAAATAATCTAAAATAAATCATCATTTATCCATCTATTTAGCTGAGTTTTAAGGAGAATTAAACTCTTCCCTTAAGAGTCCCTATTGCAGTCCATTGCTTCATCTTTAAGTAATTAAATAAAAATCACTTAAAGTCTTAGCTAGATGCCGTCCACCCCTTCCCTTGATGGCCAATTTAAACTTGTTCTATTGGACTCCTTGTGGCCATCTGAGGCCCAAATTATCCACCTAAGTGGCGTCCACTCCTTTGGGCTTTAAGTGGTATCTTGAGCCACTTTTCCAAGCCTATTTGTGTGTCAAATTTCACATACTTTTTCTCTTAAGGCCACCTTGCCTTAATTTCCTCTTTTAAACTTATTTCTAACCTCGCGATTTAATCTGATTAAGAAGTTTTATGTATTAAAAAATTTTGTTTCATTGATTAACCACGAAGAAGTTTTATGGAAAGAATTTTTAGAAGTGGTTCTTTCATATTCATACATGCACACAGTCTTTACATTCATACATCCATCAATCAATTATGAACTTTCGTTCATTCAGAGAAATGTTGTAGTTTTCATTGTTGTTGTTTTTCCACTACCTAGGGGTATTTTCGTAATTTGCCCTACATGGATATTTTCATAATTTGTCAAAATAAGGTTCCTTGGGGATTTTGTCAATAAGGGTATTTTGGTAATTTTTGAAATCTCGGGGCTTTTCGAAAATTTTAAAATTACAGGATATTTCGATAATTAACCAGGGTAAAATTGTAAATCTCAATAAATCAAGGGTATTTCAAAATTTGCAAAACTTGAGGGTTCTTTTTGAGAATTTGTTTTCCAAATCGGTGATGTTGCAAAAATTTTGAAAATCAGGGTTATTTTGGTAATTTTGTCAATCGGGGGTAATTTCGTAAATTTTCAAATCGGGTATTTTGGACTTTCACAAAATAGGGTTTTAAATACTTTTACAAAGTGAGGAAATTTTATTGAAATCAAGGGTAATAAGGTAAATTTAAAACCAAGGGCATTTTGAAGATTTCTAATTTGAGGTACTTCGTTGATTTTCCCTTACGAGGTATTTTGGTCATTTTGCAAATCGGGGATATTTTAAGTAAATTTCATTCCATAATCAAGGTATGTAGATATTTTGTAAATTTAGGGTTCCTTTAAGCAAAGTAGTGAAATTTAGATAAGAACGTGGGTATTTGGAAATTTCATAAACCAAGGGCATTTTGTAATTTTACCACTAGGGGTATTTTAGTAAATTTGTAAATCGAAAATATTTCGGAAAATTTATAAAATAATCTTTTTCAAATCAAGAGGGTAATTTAGAAATTTTGAAACTAGGGTTTCCATAAAAATACTGCTAGTCCCTTTCGTGTTTTAGTTAAGGGTTTAGCTCGTGTATAAGTCCTCTTGGTTAGAGTGAACCGAGGCTACGCACTGGTAGGATTCGAGTGGAGAGGAGGTGAGTCACTAGGACTGCTTAAATACCAAGCTCCCACTGAAACCAATCCTAGACATGCGCTGCAACGTTTGCCACACCCTAACTCGATGACTCAACCACGTGTTTGTTTAATTAGATATTTAAGTCTTATGATTTGTTAGGGTACACTAGTCCTAGTGTTCAAATACTTATCGACTAATCTACATTGCCATAAAAGCCCATACATTTCACATATTCAAATCACTTGAAGTTAGAAGTACTTACACGGTGGATCATGGTTGGAGACTTAGTGGGCCATGCCGAAAAATCCTAAAATTTTTCGAAAATTCCTTTTGGGCTTAATTTGGAAAACATTTTGGGCCTTAAACCCAAGGCCAAGAGTATAAAATCGGCTCGATACCAAATCGAAACACCCACACCCGGCCCACGAGCACGGATGGATCTCGTATGTTCCCCGGTGAAAACCATTTCAAATTCTTTTGTATTTAGGAAAAACTTGAGCGTTTTGAAGGAAAGTTTGTTTTGGGTTGGGCTTGAGTTGAAAACAAGTTTAATTCATTATTAAAATCCTTTACTTTAGGTGACAAAACGTTTGGGCTTTGTATGAAAATAGATTTACTTAATCTTTAATTGATAAAAATTCGTAAGCTTAACAATAAAAATAGAATAAAATATTCCTACTAAGGCCTTATTACATCAAATAATTCCCAAAATTTAAATTCAAAATACTTAAAATAAAATAAAAGTCCAAGTCATAAATTTCTTCTTTGTGCATGGCCATCCCTAAGCTTCTCGCCAACCGGTCCATTCTTGTTACACCGAAAATAGTCCCACAAATGGGTGGGTCAAATAGACTCAATGTGTAACCAACACTAAGAATTAACATTTCAGGCATGCATTATCATATCACATGCATGTTCATATAACAGGTAAAAATAATGATGCAACCCAAACCCAAACCTAGTTAGCCATCCACTACACTCCACCCGTACCATCCTGCACACCGTGGGGACTACTAAGTCAACCCTCCTTCCGCTACACTCCATATCGCGGTCTTAGGTCACCGCATTCGTGGTCTTAGGTCACCACGTTCAGATTTCTGTGGTCTTAGGTCACCACATTCAGATTACTGTGGTCTTAGGTCACCACATTTAGATATCACGGTCTTAGGTCACCGTGTTTGTGGTCTTAGGTCACCACATTCACTTCCCCAAAAATAAACCCATATGCCCCATATAATAGTATTCTCATGTTACAATTAACATATTTCATAATCCTAGTAGGAGTAGGAAGCGTGCACAGAGTACTTTGTACCATAACATGGTACCTTAGCCACTTTCATATTCTTAATATCACATATATTAATTAAGCGTAGCCATAAAACATATTATGATATAGTGTAGGGTACACACGGTACCTTAGCCATGCTTTTCACATTCTTAATAACACATTTAATTTAAAACATAGCCATGAACATATTAAAACTTAGGGTAGGGTACACACGATTAAGCTTAACAAATTCTTTGAAATCTCGAAAAGCTTGATCTAATGCCTTACATCTTAAATCTCTACATTCAATCAATCATTTAATACTTAGTAAAGGGCCATTCGACCATAAATCCAAATCCTAGTAGGATTTGCACACTAAAACTTACCTTAATATTGATTTGTTTATTACTCAAATCCAAAAACTTTGTTATTCTTCTCCTTGTATTCGACCAAACACTAGATCTCTACATAAGTTAGTTTGCTTTTTAACATGTAAGAAATAGATCTTAGTATCAATACAGTGCCTTGGCGAATGCTATAGTACTTACCTTACGGATCTTAAATCCGAAACTCACCGAATAACTAGGGAACACGCGGCTTATGGTGCACCTTCGGGAAAAGAACTTCTCCTTCTTGTAGTTGACTTAAACAAATCCCGAAAGATCTCTTCAAAGTTTTGGCAATAAGATATTAATGGGGTTAGTCCTAGATTTCGGCAAGTCTTAAAAGAAAAGGATGAAAATCGAATGATAACTAGTTCTTACCCTTAATACAGAAGTCGACAACCCCTTGTTTGAAGTCTCAAAACTATTCGGCTATGGCCTTGATTTTAGCAAACTTTCGGCTTTTGGAAGATTATGAAAGAAGAAGAGAAAAGAGTTTGAGCAATTTGGTAATGAAGTTTGACTACACAAGGTGTATTTTCTTTGGCAAAACAATGAAGAAAGGAGATATTTGCTAGAGAGAATTCGAGAGAGAGTTAGAAGAAAGAATGAATGGCCCTCTTTTCCTTTTATAGCGAAATTGCTAACTTAGAATCCCTTACTTGGCCATCACTCTTCTATTTTGATAGCTTTATCTCTTTAATTTTTAATTAAAGAATAATCTCTCAATTATCTCTTTGAAAATAATCTAGAATAAATCATCATTTATCCACCTATTTAGCCGAGTTTTAAGGAGAATTAAACTCTTCCCTTAAGAGTCCCTATTGCCGTCCATTGCTTCATCTTTAAGTAATTAAATAAAAATCACTTAAAGTCGTAGCTAGATGCCATCCACCCCCTTCCCTTGATGAGTCGAATTTAAACTTGTTCTATTGGACTCCTTGTGGCCATCTGAGGCCCAAATTATCCACCTAAGTGGCGTCACTCCTTTGGGCTTTAAGTGGTATCTTGAGCCACTTTTCCAAGCCTATTTGTGTGCCAAATTTCACATACTTTTTTCTCTTAAGGCCACCTTGCCTTAATTTCCTCTTTTAAACTTTAAAACTCGACATTTCTAAGTCATTTCTAAGTTTCCAAAAATTTTCGTTTGGCTCTTTAAACTTGACATTTCCTTACATTTCCAAGTTTCCCGAAATGTTTACTTTCCTCTTTTGAATCATTTTCAAATCATTTCCTTATATTTCTTAGTTTCCAAAAATGTTCACTTTCCTCTTTTAACTTAACATTTCCAAGTTTCCAAAATGTTCACTTTCCTCTTTTTGAAACTTAACATTTCTAAAGCATTTCCTTACATTTCCAGGACATTTCCATACATCTCCTTATATTTCCATACATTTCCATACATTTCCTTACATTTCCATACATTTCCATAAATTTCCATACATTTCCATACATTTCCATGCATTTCCTTACATTTCCATAACATTTCCATACATTTCCTTACATTTCCATACATTTCCATACATTTCCTTACATTTCCATACATTTCCAATGTTCTAAAAATGCACACAATGGGATTCGAACCTCTTCCCTCAAAGTACTTCACTTGATGCCATAACCCTTGCACCTTAGGTGGCGTCCCTTGCCACTTTTCCACATCACTTCTTGTGTCCTAAACTCCCCAAAACTTTTTTTAAGGCTACCTTAGCCTAGCTCCCCCTCTTTAACTTAAAAACCAATAATTGTCCAAAGCTTTCTCTTCCATCCTAGGATTTTTAAAAAAACTTAATTCACTTCTAAACACTGCCAAATCCTACTACTCATGAATTATGCATGAACGCATAACCCCTAATCTAGGATGTTACATATCACATATAGCCCATTTATCAATTATCATAAATGGCCCAATTATCAAATTTCACATATGGCCCAAATTCTCAATTATCACATATGGCCCAAATTTTCCAAATATCACATATTGCCCAAATTTATCAAATATCAGATATGGCCCAAATTTGCCAAATATCGGATATAGCCCAAATTTGCCAAATATCATATATGGCCCAAATTTTCCAAATATCACATATGGCCCAATTTTGCCAAATATCACATATGGCCCAAATTCTCAAATATCACATATGGCCCAAATTCTCACTTATTATTGTTTTAGCCCCTTAAGGACGATTTCAAAATTTTCACGATCTTAATACCGATTTTATGATTTTAACACTAAAGTGTCGATAATACCATATTTTTTGATTTCACCAACTTTGCGATTTTAATCCAACTTTTACTACTGTATAGTCATCTAACCCATGAGATACAGTGTGATATTACACACCTGATTACGGTGAGAACTACACTCTCCCGTTTGTCGATATCTAAACACACATTACGAAGGATTAGAACACTAAAATTTAATATTAAACTATTCTAATATTGAGCGATCTAAATCTTACCCTCGGAATTTTGAATAACCACTATTTGTGATTTCTCTCCGATCAAGGTTCAGAACCACGAGTAAACAATGGTTCGGGGGTACGTATGACTTCGAATAATTGATTTTCGCCGGATGAGGATCCACAACCCGATGAAAAATCTCGGATTCCCGAAACAGTCCTTCTCTTGAATTTAGGGGAATAATGGAACCACCCCTCTTACGAACACTATTTACTGCCCTTTTCGTCCCTATTTTGTTTGTCTTCAAAGATAAAAAATCATTAGTCCTAACAATATATCGAAAATCTTAAGACTAAAGACTTAAAGAGTGTAATCGATTTACCTTAATAATCCTTTACCTCTAACACCTTAAATCTGATTTCAACGACCTACGACGTTTACGAACACTTGAGTTTCGCCCCTCCACTATCACACTATTGTCCAAGGCTTTAAAGAAGAAAAGAAAATATTGAAAAGAAAACATATGTACAAGAAAAGATTCGGCTATGAATAAACAAAGAAAAGAAGAATGATTCGGCAAAATTTTTACCTTTTATATTCACCATGAAGAAAGGATTTGAAAAGAATAGTGATGTTTGAGTCTTCTTTACCAAAAAGAAAGAAAGATGAACAAAAAGAATAAAGAGAGAATGTTTATGTGTTGATTTTCCAAGGATGGAAGATGAACAAAGATAGGGTCTTGGGGTTGATGTATATTCGGCCAAAAGGAAGAAAAGAAAATGACCTTTCAAGATGTATGGTTTCGGCAAAATGAGAAAAAGAACTTGGGGAAGTATGGAGAATGATAACTATTTGGTCTAAAAGAAATGACCAAAACCAAAGCAAAATTCTACCTATTACACAAGACACATTCGGCTAGGGAGAAGAAATTGGAGAGAAAAGTTTTGGAGAAAAGCACAAAAATGACCAAAAGCCAAAGTGGTCATCTAGCTACCAAAAGCTATCAAAGTTTCGGCCAACCCCTAGCCCCAAAAACCGTCCAAGTACATGGACAATTAGCCATTCAAAGCTTTCCAAGACAAAGCCCTTGATCCATGCCTTATGTCCCCTTATCACCCTAATTCATGGGATTCTTTTCCTTAAACCTTTACTTACCTTTTTCCTTTGGTCTTCATACCAAAAATGATATCCAACTCATCCCTTAACCTTATCCATGACCGACACTTGCTAAGGAAAGAAAAAAATAAAAGCTTTTAAAATGCATGCTAGGAGATTCGAACCTATCACCTCAAGCACACATGCATGCGCCAACACCACCTTGCTACTAGCTCATGTTATGCTAGTTTTTTAACACTTAAATTTACTTAAACCTCAAAGTCACTTGATCCACTTCAATTAAATACTCCTTACTAAAATTTATTCTAACTCCGAATAGTTCTCAAGTCTTCTCAAGACTATACTAAACATGAAAAATTTTATTATACACAAGTTAAGCACTAAAACATGCATCAATTCAATACTCAAATTTTAGGATGTTACAGGAGGGCTATAAATTGGCTCGACAGGTTGAAAATATTATATTTGGGCTTGTGAGAATAGGAGCTGCTAGGGGTAATGGAACTATTTCTTCAAGATTTTTGTTTCCAAGTCCGAGAATACCACAGGGTGTTGGGCACTCTGCAACTACGGTGGGGTTAGTGCATGGTCATGTTGGTCAGAGAGCTCCCTCGAAATTGTTATCTCAAATAGAACTAGAAGATTAGAGGATGAAGGGTCTTTGTTTTTGGTGTGGCTCTAAGTACTCTCCAGGCCACAAATGTTCTAAATCTAAAGTGTTTCAACTAGTTATCGAGCCCAATTGGGAACTAGGTCCTGAATTGAAGGATCCTAATTCGGACAAATTGCAAGATTACTCCGAGCAACTTGAACTAGTAGATCAGTCAGCTGGTAGTCCGGTACTTTCATTACATGCTTTTCAAGGTCTACAAGGTCATCATACTATAAGTTTTCCAGCCATTATAGATAATAATGATGTAGTGGTGTTGGTTGATTCAAGTAGTACACATAATTTTTTAGATTACAAGGTGGCCAAACGATTGAAATTACCAATTGAGCTGAGTTGTTCTATGAAGGTTATGGTGGAAAATAGTGTCAAATTGTCTACTCAAGGGTTTTGTAAAGCAGTTCCTTAGGAGACACAGGGCTATCAGTTTTCTATTAACTTTTTACTATTGGGTGTAAAAGGGTTCGACGTGGTACTTGGAATTCAATGGTTGCTATCTTTAGGGCAGATTGTGTGGAATTTCTCCAACTTAACGATGCAATTTCAACATGGGGGACAAAATTGTACTTTACATGGTATAATATCTCGCTCTATCCAGTTGGTTCCCAGCACTCAGTTCTCCAAATGCCTTAGCTTGGTGGGGAACGGACCTTTTCCTATGCTTTTAGTTTCGGGTGAGCAGACTACTGTCACGTTGTAGCAAGTTCAATTGGTAGATGACTTACGAGTCCTCTTGGAAGAATTCGAGGACATGTTTCGTATTCCAACTGGCCTTCCTTCACAGAGGTTACATGACCATAAAATTTTGTTACTTGATGAGTCTAAGGTTGTTAAGGTGAGGCCTTATAGGTATCCGACTGTCCAAAAGGCTGAGATAGAAAAGCTAGTTCATGAAATGTTGCAGGCGGGAATTATTCGTGATAGTAACAGTCTGTTTGATTCTCCTGTTGTAATGGTCAAGAAGAAGGACGGTAGTTGGAGGCTATGTGTTGATTATAGGCAGCTCAACCAACTGACTGTTAAGGATCGGTTTCCCATTCCAATCATTGAAGAGTTGTTGGATGAGTTGGGACAAGCACACTTTTTCTCAAAATTGGATTTTCGATCGGGTTATCATCAAATGAGGATGTGTGAGCAGGATGTACACAAAACGACTTTCAAAACTCATGAGGGGCATTATGAATTTTTGGTCATGCCATTAGGCTTGACCAATACTCCATTGAGTTTTCAATACTTGATGAATTCCATCTTTCGACCATTTTTGCGAAGATTGGTTTTCATTTTTTTTTGATGATATACTTGTTTTCTCCCAAGAGTGGTCAGATCATTTGGTTCATTTGAGAGAAGTGCTTCAAGTCCTAAGGTCGAATCAATTGTATGCTAAAAGTTCTAAGTGCACATTTGGAGCAACACAAATTGAGTATTTAGGGCATGTTATATCTCATGGTGTAGTCAGCATGGATCGTTCCAAGGTTGATACTGTCATGGATTGGTCTCCTCCCAAGTCTGTTAAGGAGTTACGTGGCTTCTTAGGGCTATCTGGATATTACAGGCACTTCATTAAAAATTATGGGTTATTGGCTAAGCTTTTAACAACTCTTTTAAAAAAAGAGGCTAGTTGGCAGTAGACATCCGTGGAACAACATGCTTTTGATACACTCAAAATTACCATCTGCCAAGCACCTGTTCTCGTGTTGCCAAACTTCTAGGAACCATTTTGTGTAGAAATCGGTGCTAGTGGTCATGGGGTTGGAGCAGTCCTACAACAAAATGGTTAGCCAGTGGCATATTTTAGTAAGGAGTTGGGAGTCAAATACCAAGCCTTATCTATCTATGACAAAGAGATGTTGGCGGTTTTGCTCGTGGTTAAAAAATGGCATTCCTAGTTAGTGGGTCGGCACTTCTATATTAAGACTGACCACCAAAGTCTTAAATTTCTATCTGAGCAGCAAGCTGTCACGCCATATCAATAGAAATGGGTTGCAAAGATGTTAGGGTATGACTACTCAATCATCTATCGTAAAGGCACTCAGAATATCGTGGCGGATGTATTGTCAAGGAGAACTTCTGAGCTCTTACCACAATTGTTACAATGTGCTGGCAATATGGACACTCCTTGGTTTGAGGTATGGACCCGAATTATAGCTTCTTATGCAAATGATAACAAGCTTACTCAGCTATGCAGAAATGTTCAAGAGCAACCTCACTTGCATCTAAAGTATTCTTGGCATGGTACCTTTCTGAGGCGTAGAGGTAAAATTGTGATGGGCAAAGATCTTGAACTTCGTAAACAAATTTTCTCTCTTTTTCATGAGAGTGCTTTGGGGGGTCATTCTCGTGTCCACGCCACTCGTCACCAGATTTTTGCATTGCTAGTACTGGAAAGGTCTTTCGACTAATGCGAAACGTTGGGTGCGGGAATAAGTGATATGCCAGAGATGCAAAAGTGATAATTTTGCTTCCCCTAGACTGTTGCAGCCTTTGCCTATCCCTGATCGAGCTTGGGCAATCATTAGCATGGATTTTATTGAAGGTCTCCCAATCTCTCATGGGAATTCCACTATTCTGGTAGTGGTCGACCGATTGACAAAATATGGTCATTTTCTTCCTTTGACTCACCCTTATACTGCTTCTATTATCGCTCAAGCATTCATTCACCATGTTTATAAGTTGCATGGGGCTCCTAAAGCTATAGTGTTTGACAGGGATAAAATTTTCTTGAGTAATTTTTGGTAGGATTTGTTTCGCCATCTGGAGGTTAAACTTAAAATGTCCACCGCCTATCACCCTCAAACTAATGGCCAAACTGAGATATTAAACAAGTTCTTAGAAACTTACTTACGTTGTATGACCGGTGAAACACCTTCAGCTTGGTTCTCTTGGCTGCCCTTGGCTGAATGGTGGTATAATACCACATATCACTCCTCCATTCGGTGTACACCTTATAAAGCCCTCTATGGTTAGGAACCTCCTCTACTTTTTCCTTATTTCGCTAGTGCCTCCTCAGTAGCATCTGTTGATCGTTCGCTTAAACAACTAGAGGTGACGTGTCAACTATTGAAATTTCATCTCTCTCAGGGCACAGGATCGCATAAAGCAAATGGCTGATTGACGACGCTCAGAGTAAACATTTCAGGTTGGAGATTTGGTGTACCTCAAGCTCCAACCATATCGAAAACATTCTCTTCGACATTTTAAGAATTAGAAGCTTTCCCCAAGATACTTTGGTCCATTTTTAGTTGAGGCTTGTATTGGAACTGTCGCCTATAGATTGCAATTACCGTCTTCAGCTTGAATTCATCTTACTTTTCATGTCTATCAACTGAAGAAACATATTGGGTCGGCAGTGCATGCCTCTACACTGCCTCCAATGGGACCGGATGGAGTTCTTCTTAAAACACCAGTTCGTATAGTCGACAAACGTCTTGTCAAGCAAGGTAACCATGCTGCTATGGAAGTCTTGGTGGAGTGGGCAGACACATTTCCTGAAGATTCCACTTGGGAGAACCTGGAGTCTCTTCATCGACACTTCCCTAATTTTCATCCTTGAGGACAAGGATCCTTTTTAGGACCAAGGTATTTGTTACATACTGATTTCGTTGTCATGCACGTGGGGGTTTCATGCCAAACCAAAACGTCGTGCTTTTATCGCGTTTATCTGTTACTTAAGTATACATTGTGTTTTAGTATATCATAGTTAAACGATGCGTTTTGTTTAGTGATATCTGTTAGTAGTTACGAGCTTATATACTATACTGAACACGAGAAAACAGTTATGTGAATTTTGAATTGGAATTTAGTTTTCTCTTCTTTTCTTCTTCCTCACCTTTTCTCTTCTTATTTCTGTTGGATTTCTTACTTACAGATTTGTTCCATCACCGTTGGTCCTTAACTCAATGTGCTAGGTTTTTCTCTCCCACCTTCTTCAACAGCTTCTTCATCATCTCCTTCCTTCTGAACGCCATTTTTGCCTTTCCCTTTCCCTTTTCCCCTTACCAGTGTTTTTTTTAGTTAGGGTTAGGTTTAGGACTTTTGATGGGTATGAGTTTTGGGCTTTTAAACAAACCCAAGAGAAGAAACTAATTTGAAACCACAATGAATAATTTGTTTTAGGATTATTATAAAAATTGCCCCAAACCTAATATTAAAAATGGGTATAGTTGGTAATTAAATTAAGTTAAATTAATATCTTATTCCTTAGTGATAAAGGAAATGGTGAACAATGGTAACATTGAGAATGGTGGTGGTTGTCCGACAGATGGCCGTAATACTAAAAAAGTTTGATTTAAGGATAAATGAATGGATAACGTTGAAATGTCAATTGATCCCGAATTGACCACTACTGTTTCTTGGAAAAAAATGCACCTAGGTAACTCTGTTAATTCCAAGAAGGTATCAGGGGAAGGAGATATGGAATTTTTTTATTTTGTTGAAGGAAACTTCACTAAATCATTAATAAGTGGAATACCTGTAGTTGCTTTCTCAAATTGGGTTCAGAATTGTTTGTTGAAGGACAGAAACCATGGTGGTGGTTAAGCTTTTGGGACAAAACATTAGTTTTGTTACTTTGCATAATAGGGTTTCGAGTCTGTGGCATCCCATAAAATTGTTTCAAATTATGGATGTGAAGAATGAGTATTTTCTTGTAAAATTACAGAAAGAAGAGGATTATGAAAAAGTTCTTACCGAGGGTCCCTGGATTGTCTTCAGTCAGTATCTTATAGTTCAACCATGGACTCTGGAATTTAACCCTTTTCAATCCTTCCCGTTGATTTTTATGGCGTGGATCCTACTGCCATGCATTCTCGGTTATATATATAATAAAAAGATCCTTGAGGAGATTGGTGGTTTAATAGGTAAGGTCGTAAAATTAGATTTAAATACTAACAACAAGCCGATGGGACATTTTGCTAGGATGGAAATTTTTGTAAATTTAGACAAATCTTTAACCGCCTAGATTTTGATTAATGGCAAACTATAGAAAATTGAATATGAATCCCTAGCATCTATTTGTTTCTCTTGCGGGTGGTATGGTTACTTTAAGGAGCTTTGCTCGTTCCAGACTAGAGTTAAAGATTTAATTGGAGTCAATGAGGGGCCGAAGGAGGCAGTCTTGTCTGTATGAGTCTCGATGGTTGAATCAACTAAGTTTGGTCCATGGATGGTTGTTAAAAGACATCCTCGTCGGAATCCGAAGAAAGCTCGTAAACCGATGGCTAAATTTTAGCTAATGATGAAGGAGGGTCTAGATTTAGGGTGTCATCTTCAGGGGTCGATGGAATTAGAAAGTGAATATTTACAGGCTAAATTTTGGGGTTTAACTTCAAAAAAAGGGATTTCCTAAAAAGCTTCGAAAGGGAGGCAATTAAAAAGAGAGAGGGTAGGATACAGGGTTGTATAAGGAAGGAGGTGTCAACAATTTGGGTTGAGGGAGCAAGGTTGGTTAAGAGGAACAGGCTGGAACCCATGATGTTTTCGCTAAGATAGTTGGTTTGTCAAGGAAGGTTGCTCACGAGTTGGGCTTGGGTTCCATGGGTGTTGCTGCTAGAGATGAATTAGTTGGAAGTCAGGGCCCAGATTTAGGTGGACGGGGTTCCTCCAGTATAGGGCCGGATGGTGATATCCCTTTATTGGGCTTTGGCTCTGCAGGCCATAATGTGAAGGCCACTGGTCTTGGGGTATCAAAATTTCCTACCAATAACAATGGAGCCCATTGGTGGGGAAATTTTGGATATTTGTTGGAAAAGGCCTAATATTTTAAAGGTCTCCCAACTCACTACCACCTCACATTTTAACCCTACTTTTGAAGTTTTGATTGAAACGGGAGTAACTTTAAACACAAATTTGCTTGATCCTTTGAAGCATACAACAGTTACATTTAAGGGTAATTTTGAGGCGAATGCTATCGACCCTCTAAAGGTTGGTGATCTGGTGAATTCTACTCTCGATAATCCAAACTCCAAAATGCATGGGTTATTTTGGAAAAGTATTGTTGTTGGGAAAGGAGGGTTCTTAATAAAACCATTAAAGATCGTGGGGAAAGTTTTAAGACAGTTAAAAAAACAAAGCTTCTCTTTTAGACTCGATGGACTTTATGGTGGATGTTATAACTTCTTAGACTAAAATCGAGTCTATTAAGGCTATAGAAATTCTGGGTAACAAGCAACAAAGTGTCGGGACTAATTGTAATCATTAGAGGTTAGTTTTCTTTCATTTTTTATTTTGATTTTATGAATTTATCTATATTTTTTTGGAATTGCTTGGGATGTGTCAGCAGTAAATTTCCACAGATTTTTCGGGAATACAATTGGGAATATAAACTAGACATTGTGGATCTGTTTGAGACAAGAGTCAGTGAAGGTAAGGCTAATGTGATTATTACTAACCTTGGCTTTCAATATTATTATAGGGTTGAGGTTGTAGGTTTTTTTGATGGCATTTGGATCGGTTGGAATGATTCTGTTAAAGTTGAAGTGGTTTACAGTCACCCCCAATTTGTGCTAATTCAGATTCTCGACAACTCCTTATGAAGGCCAATTCTGGTTTCTTTTGTTTACAGTAGTTCGGATAAGCAAAAGAGAAGGCTTTTAAGGGAAGGTTTGAATTCCGTGTTGCCTAATTCAGATGCACATTGGATGGCGATAAGGGATTTCAACGCCATTTTTTCTACCAGCAAAAAGAGCGGAGGGTGGAGGGAAGGGAAAAGATGTTCCGCTTTTTGAATTTTTATCGACTCCGCTAAGCTTCATGATCTAAGCTTCAAAGGTCAAACTTTTACTTGGTGAAAAGGTGGGATCTTTGAAAGGTTAGACGGGGCCATTTGTAATTCTGCATGGATTTCATATTTTCTGGGCTGTTCAGTAACCCATCTCCCTAGGCTCAAACCGGATCATCGGCCTCTTTTCCTGTCATTAGGGCTTGAGTCGAGTTTTATCAAAGGTAGGCCTTTCAGATTTCTTACTGGTTGGGTTGAGCATCTAGGCTTCTCCAATTTTGTGCAGGACTCTTGGAATTTCAATAGTAATATGGGGGCCTCTATTAAGCAACTTTTGGATAACCTGAAGAAATGGAATAGGAATATATATGGGCATATCGACACTCGTAAAAAAAATCATTTTATAGAAATTAATTGGTATTCAAAAAGTGTTGGATAGATCAGATTCAGAAGAATTGTTCAGTGCTGAGATGAAGATTATGGAAGAATTAAAAGTGTCCACCATGAGGAATTCTTATGGAAGCAGGAGGCTAGGTGCGATTGGCTTCTCTAGGGAGATCGTAATACTAAGGTCTTCCGTAGGCGTACCCTTTAGCGAAGAAAACTAACAAGATCTCTATTCTGAAGAATAACCAAAGGGATTGCGTTTATGATGATGATGTCCTATAGACTGAGGCGATTAATTTTTCCAACGGCTTTATGGTGAACATCTAGAACCTATGTTGGGATTACCTCCTATCTCTTTTTCCTAATCTATCTTAATAAGACGTTTAGTTTTTGGGTAAGGCAATTATAGATGAGGAGATTAAGACTTCTCTTTTTGATATGGCACCATTAAAAGCCATCATAAGTGATGGTGTAACACCCTTACCAGGGTTCCAATCCAGAACCGGATACGAGGCATTACCTAACTCAACCTACTTAAACATATTACATATGGCTATAAAATTTTTGTTTTGGCTAATTTTTTTCCATTTAATCACATAATCTACTTATCCTGGGCCTACGAGGCCTTATACATACTTCCGAAAGGTTTCGGAATTAATCAGAAACTTTTACGTACTTAGAAATTTTTTTGCCTAAATAGGGGCCACACACTCGTGTTGTTCAAGGGACACACCCGTGTGCCCCTGAGACATGCCCGTGCTCCTTATCCGTGGTTGACACTGACTTAATACACATGGCTGGACACACGCCCATGTCCCTTACACGGCCTCGACATGCCCGTGTCTTAGCCCATGTGCCAAATCCTTGGTATTCTATTTATGACGTCATCATCTCACTATGGTCACACGACCAAGGAACACGCCCGTGTCCTTAGACCGTGTGTCGAATTAAATTCCTAACTTTAAGTGTAGACTTCACACGGCCTGGACACATGCCCATGTTCCTGGCCGTGCCTCCCACACGGCTAAGACACACGGCCATGTCTCTTCCCGTGTGTATACTACTAAGGATACTGGATTGCAACTCTAGCATGCAATGGGACACACGGCCGATCACCACGCCCATGGGGCTGACCTTGTGTAACACACGGCCTAGACACACACCCATGTGTCTGCCCATGTGGATGGCCATCTACCAAGCCATTTGCCACCCTAACAAGCAATCACACTCATGCTAAAACAATTCAATATATAGATGACCATATGGTACCTCAGTCAACAACGCCTTTAGTTTCTGAAAACTCTGTTGACACTTTTCTGTCCAATCAGACTTTACATCTTTTTGCAAAATCCTCGTCATCGGGGTAGCTATCATGGAAAACCCCTTGACGAAATGCTTATAATAGCCGGCTAGGCCTAGAAAACTCCTTACTTCATTCGTTCCTTGGCGGCTTCCAATCCACGATTGCTGAAATCTTACTCGGGTCGACTCTAATTCCATCTCCCGAGACAATGTGCCTTAAAAATCCTACTTCTTGAAGCCAAAATTCTCTCTTGCTAAACTTCGCATACAATTTTTTTTATCTCTCAAAATTTGAAGAACTTTACTCAAATGATCGGTATGATCGTTCTCATCTCGAGAGTAGATTAGTATATCATCGATGAAAACCACGACAAACTTATCCAAGTATGGTCAAAAAATACGATCCATCAGGTCCATAAAAATGGCAAGGGCATTCGTTAGACCAAAAGGCATGACCAAAAATTCATAGTGGCCATACCTAGTCCAAAATGGGATTTTCGGTACGTCCGAGTCCTTGACTCTCAACAGATAGTACCCGGACCTCAAATCTATCTTGGAAAATACCGTGGCTCCCTTCAATTGATCAAATAAATCATCGATTCTCGGCAACAGGTACTTGTTTTTTATAGCTACCTTGTTAAGTTACCGATAATCTATGCATAATCTCATAGAACCATCCTTCTTCTTCACAAATAAAATGGGAGCACCCCACGGAGAAAAACTCGGTCTTGCGAAACCTTTATCCGTTAGTTCTTGCAACTGTGCTTTCAACTCTTTTAGCTTGGTTGGAGCCATTCTATATGGAGTAATAGGAATAGGGGCGGTACCAGGAGTTAACTGAATCCCGAATTCGATCTCTCTAGCCGAAGGTAACCCTGGCAATTCTTCCAGGAAAACATCTAAATACTCGCATACTATGGGTACCAACTCAATTTTCAACTCAGTCTCTTTATTATTTATCACAAAGGCGAGGTAAGCTTCGTACCCCTTTTTAAATACTTTTGAGTCAACAAGGATGATACCACTACTCGGTGATCTGTCTTGCCTATCTAATTCAACACGGATAATATCCCCATTTTCACATTTCAACTCAATAAACTTCTTTCCACAATTCACGATTACATTATGAGTGTAACATCCTGAATTAGGGGTTGTTTGTGATTTAATTATTTTCCCATGTGTGTGCTTGAAGAAATGAATATTATGATTGCTAAGCATGTTCTAGGGTCTAGAAATAACCCCGAACTAGGTCGAGCTTAGGGCTGAAACTTCTTTTTAAGTGCTTAAAAGGAAGGAATTAGGTGAGAAAGGGATTAAGTAAAAATTTCGGGTGAAGCTTAACACAAAGAGTTAATTGGCAAAGTGGCTTCCATCGCCACTTAAAGGCTTAGGGTGACGAATGGGCGGTCTTGGGTTCGATTCTTGGGAGTTACAAGGGAATGTGTTTTATTTTTTGGGCTTTTGGCGTTAAAGGAAAGGGGCGGTATGAAGGCTTTAAAATTAAATAGTGAGGTTTAAGAGCATGAAAGTCGATTGGGAAGAATGGCATGGGCGTTGAAAGGGGGCTACTTGGCGGTGAGGTCTGGTTCGAACCAAAGAAGCTAGCTGCTTTGGCATTTTTTTTTTGGAAGCCATGAATGGGAGAGTGAGTAATGGTTTGACTTTGGACTCTTAAGGTGGTAAGGATAAGCATTATTTTTCCTTTTAATTTTCTATTGGAAGAGTTGTGATGTTGTTATATTTTATTTTATTTTTATTTTATTTGTTTAAAGAGGAGATTAAGGGATAAATGGAAGATAAATGTTGTTTTATTGGGTGATAATTAAAGGGTGGAAATTATCACCAAAAGGAAAGGTGATGGCCGGATTTGGGACACCTTAAGGGCCATTCACTTTCGGTTTTATCACCTAGAGAGAGGGGCCGAAAATTTATTTAGCAAGTTCTCTTCTTTTTACATTTGGTTGCTGGCCGAATTCTTCCTAGCCTCTCTTACGAAAATTCTTCAAAAATTCTCTTCTTTGTTTTCTCTATTAGCCGAACCTCTTCCACTCTTTTACCGAAATCTTTTCTTCTCCTATTAAGATCCACTTGGCCGAATCCCCCTTGAAGAAAGGTGCTGTTTCACTCTAGCATTTGGTTCTTTTCTCCTCCTTAAAGGTAGCCAAACCCCTCACAACACTAAGTGGTGCTGACCTGTGGTGTTAAGGGCCGATATAATTATCAAGGTAAGGGGCGATACCCTCTTTTAGGTTCAAGATTATGTTCGAATGGCCTATGACTCTTATTAATGATTAAACCGATTGTAGGGAGGCCATAGCCGATTGAAGGAAGCTTTCGGGATTTGATTTTTCAAGGTAAGCAAGGTATGTAGGCTATGACATTCGGCCAAAGGCCATGTTATGTATTATAAGTGGTGACTGATCTTTTTGTGGGTTGTTTAAGGAATTTCGGCAGAGTCTTAATCAAGTGACGTTTTCGGGATTTGTTTGGAAACCAAATCCGTTTAAGGTAAGAGCCTTTGGTATTAAGTTGTTATGGCCGAATAGGCCTATGGCACTAACATTGATGATTGGCCGAATTTAGGGTCAAGGATCTAGCATCGTAGATCGGATCTTCGGGATCTAGGATTCGTGGTAGTAACAGGTGTGTAAAAATTCACTACACACTTTATTAGTAACATGACTATATTGTTGCCTTTTTAAATCATTGTGGTAGATTTGCTTGTGGGTTTAAGCATGGATTTCGGGTAAGTCCCCTATTACTTTGTCTATGATATATGATTGAGTTTGCCATCATATGCTGTTAAATGATATGCTACACATAAATGCATGAAATATGGGATTATGATATTGTTATGTAAGCATGATGATGGTGGGATTGATGAGAGGAGGGGATGATTTTTATGGATCTGTCACGGTGGTTTTGACCACAAGATGGGTTGGCCCACCGATTTATTGTGACTTGGATCACCGATGGTTTTGACCACCTTGTTGTGAAATTGTGACTAAGTCCCAAAGTGGTTTAGTACCACTAGTGGTTTTGACCACACTTGATAAATTGTGACCTATGGTCATCGGTGGTTTTGACCACACGATGGGTTGGCCCCATCATTTGATTTGTGACTCCGGTCACGATGGTTTTGACCACGATGGTTTTGACCACACGGGGTAGTTAAGGAGTACGGATGGTTAGTGGGGTTGTATATTTGCATGTTTATTAATAATCTGTGTATGAGTTGTATTTTTCGGGTGGGGGATTTACACACTGAGTCTTGGTGACTCACCCCTTCCCATATTATTTTGCAGATGAGTAGATCGCGGAGATGGAGCCGGAGAGGACTCGAGGCGGCCATGCTTATCGTTGGATTTGAATTTACTTTGTTATAGTTAATATTACTTATTTTCTAAGTCTTTTTATTTTGGGTTGTAATAAGGCCGCTAATTATTATTTGGATGTTTATTTTATTGTTTTATTTTACTTATGTTATATTATAAATGATATTTATAAATGTTAAGTGAACCGGTTGGAAGTAACTTTTCAAACTTAATAACTTCATGGGTTTTCAAAAATGTTACCATCGGGTAACAATATACACCAAGTCAACTATAACTCTGCGATTTTAAAATTTTACATGATCAAACGTTTTCAAAGGGTTAATCAACCCAACCATATTTATAAAAATAATCCCAACTGAGTTTTATCAAACCCGTTTTAATACCTTAGCCACATTTTAACAAGTTTTCGCGGACACTCAACACGATTCAAATTATTTTACTCGTGACATACCAGATCCGGTCAGGACTCATGGGCCGGGTTTAAGGTGTTACATTTTTGGTATCAGAGCCCGGTTCAAAACTCGGCTGTGGGGGCCCAATGCCCAAAATGTTTTGTTTATGTTAGTAAGCCTTATTGGAATGTTTTGAAAACTGTTTTTGGCTTGAACAGGATGGCACCGAGTCTCCGGCACCAATCCGCCCAGGTAAGTACTTCTATCTATTTTTGTGAATCTTTGATAGGTGTAGAAGGGTAAATGGTGAACGTAGAATATTAGAATAGAAATTGTTGAACTCTAAGGTTAGCATACCCCAACAAACCATGCATAAGATTTAATAATTCCCTAAACAACCCTGTGAGTTGTCACTGAGCAAGGGGATGTGGCAATCGTTATATGCATGTCTAGGATTAGATTCGGTGGGAGCCTGGTATTTAAGCAGTCCTAGTGACTCACCTCATATTCACTTGAATCCTACCTAGTGCGTAGTAACGGTTCATTCTAGCTGAGACGACATACTCACAGGCTAAACTTGATAACTAAAACCCGAAAGGGACTAGCCATTTTTGTTTTGAAGTAATTAAAACCTTGGTTTTGAAAAAAAAAGACCAAAATACCCCTGGCTTATAAATTACCAAAATACCCTCCATATGAAAAATTTCCAATTAAAAAAATTTCCAAAATGTCCTTCTTTTGTGGAATAAATTAGAACCAAATTTTGAAAATCTTTTTATGAAAATGCCCTGATTATGAAAATTACAAAATTGGCCCTAACCAATAAAATTACCAAAATAACCCTGATTTTCAAAATTTTGCAACATCACTATTTTGGAAAATGCAATTCTCAAAAAGAGCCCTCAAAGTTTTACAAATTTTGAAATATCCCTGATTTATTAAATTTTACAAATTCACCTTGATTTGTGAAAAATTACCGAAATACCCCTGAGGTCCAAAATTACCGAAATACCCCGGATTGTAAAATTTTTCAAAATACCCCAGGAATTTAAGAGTTCTAAAATACTTTATGACAAAATCATTCGAGAACTTTTATTTTTGGAAAATTACAAAAAATACCCCTGTAGGACAAATTACGAAAATACCTCTAGGTAGTGGAAAAACAATCACAATGAAAACTACAACGTCTCTTTGAATGAATGAATGGAAAATTGTATGCATGTATGATTACGAAAAAACCACTTCTAAAACTCTTATCATAAAATTTCTTCGCGGATAATCAAGTGAAACAATGGTACTAATGCATAAAACTCTTAAACAGATAAACGCAAACGAGAGTAATGAGTATAAGAGGTCGTGGACGTCCGCTGTGTGGTCGTGGTAGAGGTAGGATGACCTTGTCGGAGCCAGTAGGGTCTCGGTCATGGGTCCGAAATGAGATGCCGATCATCGAAAACGAAGTTTCAAGATCAGACTGGTGGTAACAATGTAGTGTCCCAGGCGGTGCTACGAGTGTTGAAACGAGTTTTTGAGGCAGGCGCGGGTGCAGGAGCCCGTAAATCTATGGTTGAATGACTCCGGGCTAACAGAGCAGAAGTATTTAGAGGAGTTTCTAGAGTGGCACCCAGTGCGGCAGAATATTGATTAGAATCTACTGAGAGGATCATGGGTGGCCTGGATTTCACAGCTGAGGAGAAGTTGAAGGGTATCATCTCTTTGCTTTGGGATGAGTCATATCAGTGGTGGCTCACTGTGAGAGATGGAACTATGGCAGAAAATCCCACCTGAAAATTCTTCAAGGATGCTTATCAAAAGAAATATATCGGAACTAGTTACGTGGATGCGCAGCGGAAGGCTTTCTTGAACCTGGTTCAAGGCAATAAGATAGTGGCAGAGTATGAGGCCAAATTCTTTCGGTTGAGTAGGTATGCTCGTGGTATTATGGGTACTGAGTATGAACGCTGTGCTAGATTCGAGGATGGCCGAGAGGGACAAGCTGAGGATGATGATAGCTCCACAACAGAAATGGGAGTTCGCTATCCTAGTGGAGAAATCGAAGGTTGCTGAAGGGGTAAGACAGTCGGTTAGACAGAATCAAGATAGGAGTTGGAATAAGAGGAGCTCTGGATCTTCAAGGTTCTCTGGTAATCAGTAGAAGAGGACAAGGTTTGGTGGGTCGGATCAAGCTTCTAGGCCTGCTGCTGTTGCTAATTCTTAATGGTCGCCACGGTGTGCTCGGTGTGGCAAGTCTCACACGGGGGAGTGTTGGAATGGTAATCGGGGATACTTCAAGTATGGGTCTTTGGAGCATCGAGTTAGGGATTGTTCGAAGAAAGCAGCTAGGATGAGATCAGAGGGTCAGGATCGTGCACCGAATAGAAGGGATAACCAATGACCTCGGAGTGGTGCGTGGTGCGGAAGAGGAGGTAATGGTGCCGGCGAGAGGTCGTGGGGCACCGAGGGAGGTACTGCAGTGGTACCGAGGCTAGGCAACTGGTCTAGTCTATGCCACGAGGTGTCAAGAGGAGAGCGACGATCGAACATTATAACCCAGATGTTCTTGATCTTTGGTGTACCTATAGTACTTTGATTGACATTGGCTCAACCCACTCATACATTACTAGTAGCGTAGTGGAAACTTTGCACTTAGACTCGAGCTTACTTTTAGGAAGATGACCGTATTAAGCCCTTTAGGTCACTCAGAAAGTAAGTAAACTCTATAGGAACGTACCCCTAGAATTTTAAGGGGTCGTGTTCTTGACTAATTTGATGGAACTACCATTTCGGGAGTTCGACCTAATCCTCGGAATGGATTGGCTAGTAAAGTATCAGGCTAGCCTGGATTGCGCAGCTAAGTGCATGGTAATAAAGATCGTGGAAGGTGATGAGGTGGAGATGATAGGTAAAAGGAGGGATTACCTGTCTAATCTGGTTTCTGCGTTGAAGGCAGAAAAGATGGTTAGGAAGGGTTGTAAAGCTTATGTGGTGCATGTCTGTGCTTTGGAAGCCAAGGATGTTGCTGTGAGAGATGTCCGAACTGTAAGGGACTATGTTGATGTGTTTCCAGAGGAACTTTCGGGTCTACCTCCGGACCGTGAGGTTGAATTTGGTATAGATTTGTTACCCAAAACCGCGCCAGTATCTATAGCTCCGTATCGGATGGCACCAAAAGAATTGGTAGAGTTGAAGGCGTAGATTCAGGAATTTTTGGATAGAGGGTTCATCCGACCAAGTGTATCTCTTTGAGGAGCTCCAATACTTTTTGTCAAGAAAAAAGATGGGACAATGAGAATGTGTATAGACTATCGGTAGCTAAACAAGTTGACAATAAAGAACCGGTATCCTTTGCCCAGGATTGACGATCTATTCGACCAACTCAAAAGAGCATCGGTGTTCTCTAAGATTGACCTTAGGTTAGGGTACCATCAGCTTAAGGTGAAGGAGGCTGATGTCCACAAGACGGCTTTCCGTACTCGGTATGGCCACTACGAGTTTTTAGTAATGCCTTTTGGTTTGACAAATGCACCGGTCGCGTTTATGACATGATGAACCAGGTTTTCCAACCCTATTTGGATCGGTTCGTCGTGGTCTTCATAGACGACATTTTGGTGTACTCGAAGTCGGAGGAGGAGCATGATGCACATCTTCATGTGGTTCTGCAAGTTCTAAAGGAGAAACAGTTGTACGCCAAATTCAGCAAGTGTGAGTTCTGGCTCAAGGAGGTAACTTTTCTAGGGCATGTTGTTTCAGCCGAGGGAATTAGGGTGGATCCCCGTAAGATTGAGGTAGTATTAGAGTGGAAACCACCCAAGTCTGTTACGAAAATTCAAAGTTTTCTAGGGTTGGCAGGGTATTACCGAAGATTTGTGGAAAATTTCTCCTTAATCGCAGCACCGTTGACTAAGCTATTGAGGAAAGGAGTTCCATTTGTATGGTCTGAGAAGCAGCAAGAGAGTTTCGATAAGCTGAAGAGGATCTTGACAGAAGCATCAGTCTTAATTCAGCCTGAGGTCGGAAAGGAGTTCACGGTGTCGTGATGCATCGACATCTTGGTTTAGGGTGTGTGTTGATGCAAGAAGGGAAGGTGGTCGCTTATGCGTCGCGCGATTGAGGCCTCACGGCTAACTATCCGACACATGACTTGGAATTGGCTCTTGTGGTTTTTACCTCAAGATCCGGAGGCACTATCTCAGACGGGAGAAGTCGGTGAGTGTACACGGATCACAAAAGTCTGAAGTACCTCGACTCGTAAAGATTTAAATATAAGGCAGCGGAGGTGGATTGAGTTGTTGAAGGACTACGACTGCTTAATCGAATACCATCCGGGGAAGGCTAATGTGGTAGCTGATGCATTGAGCCGAAAGGTGGTAGCGGATTTGCGAGCAATTTTGCTCATCTAAGTCTCTATGAGGATGGGAGCCTTTTGGCGGAATTGCAAGTGAAGCCGTCTTAGATTAATGAGGTCAAAGAAAGGCAGATGATTGATGAAGCTTTGAATACTCGAAGGTTGCAAGTACGGAATGGTGAGGCCGAAGGTTTCAGTTTGGGCAGTAATGGGGTGCTATACTTTCAGGGGAGAGTATGCATGCCTAAGGATGATGGGTTGAGGCAGCAAATCCTTAAAGAAGCTCATAGCAATGCGTACGCTATGCACCCGGAAGCAGCAAGATGTATCAGGATTTAAGGGAGCAGTTTTGGTGGCCGGGTCTTAAGCGGGAAGTGACCGAGTTGGTAGGCAAGTGTCGACATGCCGAGAAGTGAAGGCCGAGCATCAATTGCCATCAAGGTCATTCTGAGAAAAGATCCCACAAAGGAAATGGGAGGAGATTACTATGGATTTCGTAAGTGGGCTTCCCTTCGCGCCCAAAGATGAAAGATCTTGTTTGGGTGATAGTAGACCGGTTGACTAAGTCAGCCCATTTCATACCGGTAAGGGTTGACTACTCGATTCAAAGGCTAGCTAAGTTGTATATCGCAGAGATAGTACGGTTGCATGGAGTACCTGTGTCCATTATCTCGGATCGGGATCCTCGGTTTACGTTAAGATTCGGAAGGCCTTACATCGAGAGTTAGGCACGGTTGAATTTCAAAGACGGCTTTTCATCCGCAATCGATGGACAATCTGAGAGGTCATCCAAGTGTTGGAAGACATGTTGAGGGGTGTGTTTGGATTTTCGTGGTAGTTGGGAGGAGTACCTACCTTTGGCGAGTTTGCTTATAACAATAGTTATCAGCGAGTATTCGATGGCAACGTATGAGGTCTTTGATAGTCGAAAATGCCGTACTCCTACATGTTGGACTAACTAGGAGAACGTCGAATATTGGGTCGAGTTAGTAAGCGAGACGGAGGATAAAGTTAGAGTAATTCGGGATCGTCTTAAGGAGGCATCGGACAGGTAGAAATCCTACGCCGATCTTAAATGTCGAGATGTTGAGTATGCAGTGGGTGATAAGGTTTTCTTGAAGGTATCTCCTTGGAAGAGGGTGCTGAGGTTTGGCCGGAAGGGCAAACTAAGCCCTAGGTTCATCGGACCGTACACGGTGTTGAAATGTGTGGGACCGATAGCTTACCAGCTTGAGTTGCCAGCAGAATTGAGCCAGATACATGACATCTTCCTTGTTTCAATGCTGAGGCACTATCGATCAGATCCCTCACATGTAGTCCCGATTGCAGAAATTGAAGTGAACTCGGACTTGTCTTTCGAAGAGGAGCCGGTACAGATTTTGGATCGAGATGTCAAAGTTCTTCGTAGGAAGTCAATGCCTTTGGTAAAAGTGCTATGGCAAAATCATGGTACGGAGGAGGCCACATGGGAACCCGAGGATGTGATGCGACAGCAATACCCCCAACTCTTC
Source organism: Gossypium rotundifolium (assembly GCA_025506655.1). Classification (NCBI taxonomy): domain Eukaryota; kingdom Viridiplantae; phylum Streptophyta; class Magnoliopsida; order Malvales; family Malvaceae; genus Gossypium; species Gossypium rotundifolium. The sequence continues at coordinate 115,988,765 of CP106727.1, read as the reverse complement.
TGATCTAGGTAATTTCGAGGCCAAAATTCTTTTTAAGGGGGGTAGAACTGTAACATCCTGAATTAGGGGTTGTTTGTGATTTAATTATTTTCCCATGTGTGTGCTTGAAGAAATGAATATTATGATTGCTAAGCATGTTCTAGGGTCTAGAAATAACCCCGAACTAGGTCGGGCTTAGGGCTGAAATTTCTTTTTAAGTGCTTAAAAGGAAGGAATTAGGTGAGAAAGGGGTTAAGTAAAAATTTTGGGTGAAGCTTAACACAAAGAGTTAATTGGCAAAGTGGCTTCCATGCGCCACTAAAAGGCTTAGGGGTGACGAATGGGCAGGTCTTGGGTTCAATTCTTGGGAGTTACAAGGGGGAATGTGTTTTATTTTTTTGGGCTTTTTGGCGTTAAAGGAAAGGGGGCCAGGTATGAAGGCTTTAAAAATTAAATAGTGAGGTTTAAGAGCATGAAAGTCGATTGGGAAGAATGGCATGGGGCGTTGAAAGGGGGGCTGCGGCAGTGAGGTCCTGGGTTCGAACCAAAGAAGCTGCAGTTTGGCATTTTATTTTTGGAAGCCGACGTGAATGGGAGAGTGAGTAATGGTTTGATTTTGGACTCTTAAGGTGGTAAGGATAAGCATTATTTTTTCCTTTTAATTTTTGGCTGGAAGAGTTGTGATGTTGTTACTTTATTTTATTTTTATTTTATTTGTTTAAAGAGGAGATTAAGGGATAAATGGAAGATAAATGTTATTTTCTTGGGTGATAATTAAAGGGTGGAAATTATCACCAAAAGGAAAGGTGATGGCCGGATTTGGGACACCTTAGGGGCCATTCACTTTTGGTTTTATCACCTAGAGAGAGGGGCCGAAAATTCATTTTGCAAGTTCTTTTCTTTTTACATTTGGTTGCTGGCCGAATTCTCCCTAGCCTCTCTTGCGAAAATTCTTCAAAAATTCTCTTCTTCTTTTTCTCTATTAGTCGAACCTCTTCCACTCTTTTACTGAAATCTTTTCTTCTCCTATTAAGATCCACTTGGCCGAATCCCCCTTAAAGAAAGGTGCTGTTTCACTCTAGCATTTGGTTCTTTTCTCCTCCTTAAAGGTAGCCGAACCCCTCACAACACTAAGTGGTGCTGACCTGTGGTGTTAAGGGCCGATATAATTATCAAGGTAAGGGGCGATACCCTTTTTTAGGTTCAAGATTATGGCCGAATGGCCTATGACTCTTATTAATGATTAAACCGATTGTAGGGAGGCCATAGTCGATTGAAGGAAGCTTTCGGGATTTGATTTTTTAAGGTAAGCAAGGTATGTAGGCTATGACATTCAGCCAAAGGCCATGTTATGTATTATAAGTGGTGACCGATCTTTTGTGGGTTGTTTAAGGAATTTGGCGAGTCTTAATCAAGTGACGTTTTGGATTTGTTTGGAAACCAATTTCCGTTTAAGGTAAGAGCCTTTGGTATTAAGTTGTTATGGTGAATAGGCCTATGGCACTAACATTGATGATTGGCCAAATTTAGGGTCAAGGATCTAGCATCGAGATCGGATCTTCTGGATCTAGGATTCGTGGTAATGTAATGTGTGTAAAATTCACTACACACTTTATTAGTAACATGACTATATTGTTGCCTTTTAAATCATTGTGGTAGATTTGCTTGTGGGTTTAAGCATGGATTTCGGTAAGTCCCTATTACTTTGTCTATGATATATGATTGAGTTTGCCATCATATGTTTGTTAAATGATATGCTATACATAAATGCATGAAATATGGGATTATGATATTATTATGTAAGCATGATGATGGTGGGATTGATGAGAGGAGGGGATGATTTTATGGATCGTCACCTGTCACAAGATGGGTTTTGACCACCTTGACCACACTGTTGTGAAATTGTGACTAAGTCCCAGTGGTTTGGTACCACCGATGGTTTTGACCACACTTGATAAATTGTGACCTATGGTCATCGGTGGTTTTGACCACATGATGGGTTGGCCCCATCATTTGATTTGTGACTCAATCACCGGTGGTTTTGACCACCGTGGTTTGACCACTCGAGGTAGTTAAGGAGTATAGATGGTTAGTGGGGTTGCATATTTGCATGTTTATTAATAATCGTGTATGAGTTGTATTTTTCGGTGGGGATTTACACACCGAGTCTTGGTGACTCACCCTTCCCATATTATTTTGCGATGAGTAGATCGCGAGATGGAGCCGAGAGGAGTCGAGGCGGCCATGCTTATCGTTGATTTGAATTTACTTTGTTATAGTTAATATTACTTATTTTCTAAGTCTTTTTATTTTGGGTTGTAATAAGGCCGCTAATTATTATTTGGATGTATATTTTACTGTTTTATTTTACTTATGTTATATTACAAATGATATTTATAAATGTTAAGTGAACCGGTTGGAAGTAACTTTTTCAAACTTAATAACTTCTGCGGGTTTTCAAAGATGTTACCATCGGGTAACAACATACACCAAGTCAACTATAACTCTGCCGATTTTAAAATTTTACATGATCAAACATTTTCAAAGGGTTAATCAACCCAACCATATTTATAAAAATAATCTCAACTGAGTTTTATCAAACCCCGTTTTAATACCTTAGCCACATTTTAACAAGTTTTCGCCAAACACTCATCACAATTCAAATTATTTTACTCCGTGACATACCAGATCCGGTTAGGACTCATGGGCCGGGTTTGGGGTGTTACAATGAGTAGCTAACCAATCCATCCCAAGGATGACATCAAACTCATCAAATGGCAATAACATAAGATCACCGGAAAGCAATAACCCCTAGTTGTCAAAAGGCAACCTTTCCATACTCTATCAACCAACACAAAATTGCCTAGGGGATTAGACACTCTTATTACAAATTCAGTAGACTATAGGCATGCTCATGCTAGAGACAAATTTTATGCATATATATGAGTGAGTAGATCTCAAATCAATTAAAGCTATAACACGAGTATTATAAAGAGAAAATGTACCCGTGATTATGTTAGGGGAAGATGCCTCTTCACGAGCACAAATGGCATATGTTCTCACGGTGCTCTACCTTCGACTCTTGTAGTCTTCTCTCTAGATGGATTCTTGCTTCTCATCTCATTTCTCAGATTTCTCTGCGGTCTTCCTCTAGTAGCACTTCCCGGTCTTGCATTCTGAGACTTATCTTTCTGGCCCATCTCAGGGTAATCTCTAATAAAATGGTCTAAAGACCCACATCTGAAACAAGCCTTCTCGTTCGCTCGGTACTCACCAGTATGACGCCTGCCACACTACAAACATTTGGGTCTACTCGGTCGAATGTTGCCCACACTAGCAACTGATGTGGTCTGCGCTTTAGACCCCAAAAACTATTTGCCTTTACTTCGATTTGAAAACCCGACCAAAGTAGCTGGTCAAGTAGCAAAATCCATCGATTTCTTGGATGAAGATTGGAGTGACTTATTCAACTATCTTTTCCTCGAGTCGTGGGACTCAATCTCAGCTCTTCTTTTCTCTTTAGCCAACTCTTCAACCTTACAAGCTTTATCCACCAGCACTACAAATTCTTTTAGTGCGAGAACTCTAACGTATAAAAGGATATCCTTAATTAGACCGTCCTCGAATCTCTTGCACATGATAGCCTTAGTGGACATGCACTCTCGGGTATACTTGCTAAGCCTTACAAACTTTCATTCGTATTTGGTTACCGTCATTCGACCTTGCTTTAATTCCAAGAACTCTTTTCTCTTCTGGTCGATGAATCTCTGGCTAATATACTTTTTTCGAAATTCCTCTTGGAAGAATTCCCAGCTAACTCTCTCTCTTGGTACCATCGGCACAAGAGTGTTCCACCACCGATAAGTCGAATATATTAAGAGAGATACCACACACTTTAGGCACTCCTCAGGCGTGCATGACAATTCATCGAATACCCTGATGGTATTTTCGAGCCAGAATTTCGCTTTTTCTTGATCATCGTCCTTACTAGCCCAGAATTCCTCGGCTCCTTATTTTCAGATTTTATCGACCGGAGGCCTTTCTCTTCTCACTGCCTCAACCACTTAAGGAGCTACAGGAGCGGGTTGAGGAATAGGTGAGGGTGGAGGGGGTTGAGCATTAGGATTTACTCGAACGTGCTCAGTGTACCAATTGCTCATCATATAGAGAAAGGCTTCTCGGGCCTCTTCTCCCTGACCCAAGGTCTCGGGTTTACTATCTGCTAGCGATTCCTTGAGTGGGAGCCGGCTCATAGCATCATCAGCTATAGTTCGATCTGGATCAGAATTCATTTACTATATAAAAACTCAATTTAAAGCATCAGGAGCCATCATACTATCATTACTCAATTACTCTTACATATGACATATATAGCTAGACTCATACTTATACTATGTTAGTTCGAGAATCGAATAAATCATAGCTCTGATACCGATAAATGTAACACTCTTTACCTAGGTTCGAAGCCGAAACCGGATATGAGGCATTACCTAACTCAACCTGCTTAAACATATCACATCTGGCTATAAAAATTTCATTTTGGCTAATTTTTTTTCCTTTAATCACATAATATACTTATCTTGGACCTACGAGGCTTATAGTACTTCTAGAAGGTTTTGGGAATTAATCAGAAACTTTTACACATTTAGAATTTTTTTGCCTAAATAGGGGCCACACGCCCGTGTTGTTCAAGGGACACGCCCGTGTGCCCCTGAGACATGCCAGTGCTCCTCACCCGTGGTTGACACTGACTTAATACACACGGTTGGATGCACGCCCGTGTCCCTCACACGGCCTTGACACGCCCGTGTGCCAAAACCTTGGCATTCTGTTTATGACATCATCATCTCACTGTGGCCACATGGCCAAGGAACACACTTGTGTCCTTAGACCTTGTGTCGAATTAAATTCCTAAATTTAGGTGCAGACTTCACACAGCCTGGGCACATGCCCATGTTCCTGGCCGTGCCTCCCACACGGATGAGACACACGATCGCATCTCTTGCCCGTGTGTTTACTACTAAGCATACTGAGTTGTAACTCTAGCATCCAAGGGAACACACGACCGATCACCATGCCCATGGGGCTGACTGTGTGTCACACATGGCCTAGACACACGCCCGTGTGTCTGCCCATGTGGATAGATTTAAGGCTATCTACCAAGCCATTTTCCACCCTAACAAGCAATCACACTCATGCGAAAATAATTCAATATATAGATAACCATATGGTACCTCTAAGAACTCAAAAAGAATCAAGACATCCATAAAAGCATAAACTTCATGAAATCCATCATCATTAAATAAATGAACATATCAAGTATAGGCCAACATCCCATGACCCTTTACAAAATAGATTGAACAACTATAATAGCCAACACATTTGGCTTGCAAACATGACATAACAAAAAAGACCAAGTCCTATACATGCCATACTCAAAATGAATCTAGTTTGACTATACCAAATAGTGGTCGATAGTGTGATCTCCAAACTCCAACGTCAATGATTTCTCGAGCTATCTTGGCAATACTACAAGGAAGAGGGAAACAAGAGTGGTAAGCATAAAGCTTAGTAAGTTTGCATGGAGTTAAATAGAAACAATAAACTTATAAAAATACCCATCCATGGCATTTGATAACCATACACAGTGTCATAGGCTCATTACCATAGCTTACTCATATTTGCCCTTATCTAGCATTTACCATGCCACATATTGTAAATGTTCCTCGTGAATTTCTCACGCATACTTGTTTTTACTCAATCATATAACTTTAATACCAATCTCAATTCTATATTTACTGCTAGATTATTTATCCCAATGATTCACTAGGGGTACTCAAATATTGCATATTCTTTATCGCTATCATGAACCCAAAGCCAATGCCACATCCCAGATGTGGTCTTACATGGAATTACCTCTGTTTATTGATCCCATATCCCAAATATGGTCTTACATGGAACCTCACCTCAAGTTTCAATGCCATATTCCAGACATGGTCTTATACGATTCTCATATTTAATGCTGAAGCCATATCCCAGATATGGTCTTATACGGAATCTCAACTCGATGCCGAGGCCATATCCCCGACATGGTCTTACACTAGACCTTACCTATCTTATGTCTCTATGATATTGTTCACACATTCATTATAGTTCAACTGGGACTTCAACATCTTAACTTTCTCGTTCAACACCAAGTATACAATTTCATAGAATATTGTATAACAATATTATATCAAACATTCTCAAACTTACGAGCATAAATGTTGAATTTATCACATACAAACTTACCTCGATTTCAAAATAGGCTAGATTGTCGACCTAGTCCGATACTTTATTCTTTCCCCATTCAATGTTGATTATTGGTTCTTCTTGCTCTATAATAGCAAATTAGCTCATTTTAATCATCACATTAATAAATGCATTTCAATAATCATGCTTTGTCAAAATTACTATTTTTCCCTTATACTTTGGCAAAATGACCATTTTATCCCTAGGCTCGAAAATAAATTCTAATCAAATTTCTACCTTTAATGAGCCTAGGTGAACATTTATTTCTCTTATGGCTATAATCAAAACCCAACATTTCACACATTTACTACCAATTTTATAACCTTTACAAAAAGGTTCATTTAGGTGTTTTCATGGCAACACCTTTCACAAAAGTTGTTCATATAACAACTAAGACTCATTTTCTTCCCAAAAAATGCAGCAAATCACATACAAGATCTCATGAAAAAACCCTAAAATTTTCACCATATTGCAAATTAGTCCCCTCTTTAGAAAGCTTAACCTTTAGGGATTCTAAAAGCACAACTATCATCAAGAAAAACCATTAAAAACACTTACTTGTAGGGAGAAGAGTTTGCTGAAATATTGAGCTTTCAAAACCCCTATTTTTCTTGCTATTTTTTATGGAGAAGAGAAAAAAAGATGATATCTTTTCTTTCTTTATTTTATTCTATTTATCAATTTAATCCACCAACTACACCCACTTTGACCAATTTTGACTTCTTTGTCCCCCTATGGCTGGCCAACCTCCATTTAAGGGGATAATTTCCTTTTAAAGGCCTCCAATTAATAATTTATGGCTATTTGGCACCATTAGCTTATAAAATGGAACTTTTGCACTTTATGCGATTTAGTCCTTTTTCGCGATTATGCAAAAAATCGATAAAATTTAGGCATCAAAATTTTTATGCATGCATATAATCATGCTCTAGCTCATAAATAACATAAAAATAATTTTCTCTAACCTCGGATTAGTGGTTTCAAACCACTGTTCTGACTAACCCTTAAATCGGGCTATTATAGATGGGAACACGTTGGACATTTTATTTGTGGTTGGGTTAAAAATATTTTGGATAGGGGAATTATTGACCCAGGCTTAAACAATACTTATTTTTTCTTTTACCAAAAATCCATGCTCTAGAAATTTTTTCTCAGTTTATACCTATCAGCTTATGCTTTTTCTTATACAAATTGGTTATGAAGGTTATGTTGGGAAATGTGCCCATATTGTAGTAAACATGTAACTATTTTCTATTTATTTGAATGATGAATAAATAAATAAGTTAATTTCAAATTTCATAATTATATCTTTTGTATTTATATCTTTTATATTTTGCATGCATAGCAAAATTGTGACAAGCAAATATTAGCTCATTGATTGTCTAAAGTTCAAACTAAAGATAAGTGACATTGTAAAGAACATTTACATTGTGAAAAAGACAACTTACTTTAGTAGATAATCTAAATGAGTCCATAATCTCGTAAAAGAATCAAAGTGAGCATTTGATTCAAATACTCAGAAGGATTATTATATCATCTACAATTCTAATTGGGCAGATGGCTAACCTTGGCTATCAGAGCAGTTGACTCCACAAGTAGAGATATAGATGTATTCATTGGTAGTATGATACATTGGATTGGACCCAAGATGAATTAATTCTGAATCCGTTTGTGAATTAAATCACTTGTGACGTCTATGGTGTGATTTACCTAAATCCTATGTTAGTCACTAACCATGCGTATGCAACTCATGTGCTTTGATATAAGTGGAGGCTTATGCTCTAAAGATGATCAAGCACATAGTTGATATGTTGGGTACATGACTTGTGTATGGCATGACTTTACTAGCAACGATGGAATTCATAACTCAATTAAAGAGTTAATGATATCCTCTTATTGGCATTGTGTGGATTGATAAATATGGAACATAACCAAGGGTTGCTTGTTCTCGAACGAGCAATTTATCACAGACATTTGTTGACAGTGATCATATTAATCATTAAGAAGACACAATGGTGACAATGAGATAAAATAAGATTGTATTGAGTGAATGGATTTAACTCAAAGGAATCAATGGTATCATATGAGGGTAACACACATATGTCGAGGTCATTGGATAAAGTAGTTGGATAAATTGCTTTCGTAAAGAGTATACAATAATGAATTTTCAACCATGATACTTCTTATGGACTGACTCCATGATTAAGTAATTTTGAATTATCGGAATGATGTTTCTGGACATAATTGAAATCACTAGAGCCTAATTGTATATGTCCGATTGGTCCCTCCGCTAGCTCAATAAAAACTCGATCGAACTGCATTAAATCAAAAGAAAATTATATGACTTTGGGAATAATTTAATTGAGTTGATTTATTCGAGGTGGAATTAAATTAGGTGGTCGTAAGAATTTTTCAACTAGATAATTTGATTAAAGAATTTTCTTGAAAAAATAAATTTGGAAAATCTAAGTGATTTTTGGAAAAATTAATTTTGATCAAGTAAAAGTAAATTAATCAAATCAATTAAAATTAATATGATGTTTTTGGAAGTTAATTTTCAAGTCAGAAAATTGCGCCAAATGGGTAATTGAACTTAAAAATTGGACCTGAGATCGTAAATTGGGCCTGAGAGCCCAAAATATAGACCAAGACCCAAAAATTGGTCAAACCGAGCTCAATATGTGAAAACAGGTTGACAATCCAATCGGTGGCTAGACCGGACCGGCCGAGTTGCCATTGACCCAGATCGAATCGGTAGCAATCAAATCGACTTGGGGTGTCATAAGGAGGTCACAGTTGCATCACCCAACACGGTGGTGCCGACGACGTCTTGGTGGCCGGCGACGGTTGGTCATCGGTGGTTGAGTAGTGGAAGAGTTACACTCCTATTGGGACTCTACTAGAGAATTTGATTTTAGATTATTTATTCCAAAAGTAATATTAATTTAATAGTTTAATATTAAATTTAATTTAATACTTATCTTAATTGTATTTTATTAATTTAATATTAAAGTGATTATCTTAATATTAAATTTAATTGAATGTTTATGTTGTAGATAAAAATTCTATTATTTTAATAAGATTTACTATTAAATTTAATATAATATTTATCTTGATAAATATTATATTAGTTTAATATTAAAGTGATTAAGTTTAATTATAGTTCAACTCTCTAAACTCTTCCTATATAAAGAGAGCCTTGGGTCATTATTTACACACACTTGAATTCAAGAGAAAGTTGTAGAGAGAACATTCTCTAAAAAAGATTATTCCAAAAATTTCTAGAGATATTTTTCTTGTAACAGCCCGTTTTCAGTGAAATTGGAATAGTGGTTTCGGGACCACAAATCTGAGTCAGAAAGAAAATTTATTTTAATATTATTACATTGTCTGCATTATGATAGGAAAGATGTATGAAAATTTTGATAAGAAAATTTTACTGATTTTATGTTTAATTAGGAGGAAAGGACCAAATTGCATAAAGTACAAAAGTTGAATTCTAGTAGCTAAAATGATTAAATAGCTATGAAATTCAAAGTTTGAGGTCCTTATATGGTAATTAGACCATTAAGAAAAGTTAGTAGATATTTATAATGACTCATCCATGGAAAATTAGAAAAAGAAAAGGACTAAATTAGAAAGTTAAAAAATTAATGGATGATAAGTTAATTAAATGAATAAAATAATTTCGTATTATCATCTTCCCAAAAATTTCTATGAAAACCCTAGGAAAGAGAAAGAAAATCAAGCAAGCCTAATTGGGTAAGTAATCTTGTCCCGTTTTTAGTAATTTTTATATTTTTGAGATTGAAATAACCTAATTTAGCTATTTTGGGGATCAATTCGTAAAGTTATCAAAGTATTAAAATTTTTCCAGGGATAAGTATGCTGAAATTTTGAAATTTATGGTAGAAAATGAAAGGTTGTTGATAGATAAACAACTTTTGTAAAGGAAATTTTCGTGAAATTCTGATTTAGGGATTAAATTGTAAAGATGTAAAATTTAGGAAAATTTTTTATTTTTGTGAAATACATGAGCTATAAATGTTAAATGAAAAATTTGGTTAGGCTTGAAATAATGATTAAATTTCAAGAATTTCATTTTTTGAGCTTAGGGACGAAATCGTCATTTATGGAAAGTATAGGGGCAAAATGGTAATTTTGCCTAGGATGTGAATTGAATTTGTAATAGCCCAATTTAGGACCTAGCCAGAATAGTGGTGCGAGACCACAAATTTGAAGTAAAATTATGTGTTTTATGATTTTTATGAGGCTTATGATTGGTTTGCATAATTATGTGAAAATTTCATGATGAAATTTTATTTATTAGTGATCAATTTGTCCATTAGAACTAAATTGAAAAGTTTAGAAAATATGAGATTTTAGAAGATTTAAGTATGAAATTGAATTATAAAAATTACTAGAGGTCCTTAATTAGCAATTAGACCATTAAATGTCAAGATGGACAAAAATGAACATGGGAAGGAAAAATCTTAAAGAAGGGCCTTAAGGGCATTTTTTCATTTGGTTAATTAATGAATTAAAAAGGGAAAAATAAGTCAAAATCTTGTCCATCTTCTTCCTATAAGTGCCGAAATTTGCAAGGAGACATAGCTAGGGTTTCTTCAACTTCAACCTTGATAGTAAGCGCATCCTAACCCCATTTTTAATGTTCTTCATATTTTTGAGATCCTCGTAGCTCGATTTAGCTAGTTTTAGCTATATTTTGAGCTAGGGTTTATGTTTAAAAATTTACCCTGTATGACATGCATGTATATTGATGTTTTAGGGAAGAATATGAAAGTTTGATGCATGATAAACATCTTTTTCAAAGTGATTTTCATGAAAAATGCATAAAAGGACCAAGTTGTAAAAGTTACAAAAATGGTCATACATGAGTGAAATAGTAGAAATTGAAGGCTGTTGTAGTTAAGAAAATGATTTGGCTAGGCTTGAAATACAAGAAAGTTGAATGAAAATCATTTTATGAGCCTAGGGACAAATGTGTAATTATGTGAAAGTTTAGGGGCAAAATAATAATTTGACAAAAGTATGTTTCATGAGTCAATTTAGTTAATGTGAGTATTAAACAAGTGAAATTGTTATTATAGATCAAGAAGCATAAAGCCTGGACTGAAACTGAGGCAAGAACAAAGTGTTGGACTAAATAGAACATCTACACACATTTTGAGTATCGGGTAGGTTTGAGTGAAATTAAGGCTACATATGTTTTTATGATTAAATTACTTATTGTTATGATAAATGCATATTATTTTCATAAAGTTTATTAGTGATGCCTCGATGAGAAAATAATGAGAATATGTTAAGTTGAAGTCCCGATTGAGGATTCGGAATAACTAGGATACCTATGTCACGACATGAGATAAAGATGGTCCTGTATAAGACCATGTCTAGGACATGGAATCGATCAATATAGGTCTCAGATAAGACCATGTCAGGACATGGCATCGATGCGAATGTAGGTCTCAGTATAAGACTATGTCTGGAACATGGTATTGACACCAAATATAGATCCTGTATAAGACCATGTCTGGGACATGTCATCGACATCGAATAAGGAAGGTCCCGTATAAGACCATGTCTGGGACATGGTTTCGGCACCAAAGGAAGAGCTCGTGTAAGACCATGTCTGGGACATGGCATTGACATCTATGTACAATTTCGTATAAGACCATGTCTGGGACATGGCATTGACATTGTTTTAAGAGATCTCGTGTAAGACCATATCTGGGATATAGCATCGACATCAAGAGGTAATCCCATGTAAGACCATTTTTGGGATATGGCATTAGCATCGTGATACATGTATGATAAGATGAGTATCCTCCGATATTCTGAGTAGTTCAACGGACAAAAGAGTTAAGTATTTAAAGATGATAAAGAGTTAAGTTATACAAGGATGACAAAGAATTCCATTTTGTTAAGAATGATGATGATTTAATTTTATGTACAAGTTAGCATAAGTGCTAAATCATGTGATGAAGTGATACAGGTACCATGAGTAAAATACGAGTTATGAAACCATAATGTGGTATGTGATGGGTAAGAGTAAGTATGAGTAAGTATGCCTAAGCACTTGAGAGCTTATGTTGTTATTGTTCCATGAGATTAATGGATTTTACCATGAATACTTATGTTGCTATATTAATTCATGCAAATTTACTAAGCTATATGCTTACCCTCTCTTTTCCCTTTTCCTTGTAGTATCGCCAAGCTAACTCGGGGATCGTAGAACATCGGAGCTCGGATCACACTATCAATCATTCTTTTGGTATAGTAAAATTAATTTATTTTGAGTATGGCATGTATAGGAACTTGGTCATTTTGTGTTATGTCATATTTGAAAGTTAAAGTGCTGGCTATTTATGTTATTCACTCATTTTGTAAATGGCCATTGTGAATTTTCCAATATTTTTCAAGTTTCATACTTCAATGATGATGAGTTTTATGAAGTGAAAGTTCATGCAAATAATGGAGTAAAATGTGAAATGTATGATTAACGATTAGTGATTCTTTATAGTATATTATTACCATGTTATGAGTTGCTTGTGTTGGTAGATGTGTGTTTATGTTTCAGGGTGGCAATTGGCTTGGAAAATAGCCTTATAATTGTCCACACGGGTAGACACATGGGCATGTGTCTAGGCCGTGTGTGACACACGGTCAGCCCCATGGGTGTGTTGATAGGCCGTGTGTCCCCTGTATCAAATTGTGAGAATTTGACTCGTAACACGGGCCAGCACACGGGCGTGTGCCCCTTAAGAGGTTGCTGACGTCATAAACAGAATACCCAGGTTTTCACACACGAGTGAGGACACGGGCGTGTCTAGGCCATGTGGAGGGCACGGGCCAAAGACATGGGTGTGTGTCCGGCCATGTGACAACCTCTGTAGGTTCGAAATGAAAAATAAATTTTATACGGGTTAGGAACATAGGCGTGTGTGTCCACACGGCCTGCCCATACGGGCGTGCTCCATTTCACATGGGCGTGTGACCTCTGTTTAGGCAAAAATTTTCTAAGTACGTAAAAGTTTTAGATTTATTCTCAAACCCTTCTGTATGTATGTTTAGGGCATCGTAGGCCCATAATAAGGATGTTGTGAACATGAATGAAAAGTTTTAAGATTGAAATGAAATTTTATAGATTGATAAGTTATGTTCAAGCAAGTTAAGTCCGGTAATGCCTTGTATCCTGTCCCAGCGTGGGACACGGGTAAGGGGTGTTACATTTAGTGGTATCAGAGTTATGGTTTAGTCGATTCTCGGACTAACGTAGTGTATGCATGAGTCTAGCTATACATACCATACTTATGAGTACTTATATAATGATAGTGTGATGACTTCTGATGATTTAAATTGTGTTTTCATATAGTAAATGGATCCTAATAGAGCTGTGGTGGATGATGTAGAAAGTAACGCGTCGGCTCTCACTGAAGAGACCGTGCCGAATGAAAATAAGAATAGACCTACGGCCGTGAGTCAGAGAGGAGGAGAAGAGGCTAGGGAAGCCTTTCTCCATATGATGAATGCATGGTATACGAAGTTCATTCGTACGAACCCTAATGCACAACCCCCTCCACCCCGCCTATTCCTCAACCTACCCTTGTGGCTCCCCAAGTGGTAAAAGTGGTAAGAAGAGAAAAGCCTCCAGTTGATAGAATCTGGAAACAAGGGGCTGAGGAATTTCGAGCCAGTAAAGATGATGATTAGGAAAGAGAAGAATTTTGGCTTGAAAACACCATTCGGGTATCTAATGAGTTATCTTGTACACCTAAAGAGTGCATGAAATGTGTAGTTTCTCTTCTGAGAGATTCCTCTTATCAATGGTGGAATACCCTTGTGTCTGTTGTACCAAGGGAAAGGATCACATGTGAGTTTTTCCAAGAAGAATTCTGGAAGAAGTACATAAGCTAGAGATTTATTGATCAGAAAAGAAAGGAATTCCTTGAACTGAAACAAGGTAAGATGACAGTAACTGAGTATGAGCGTGAATTTGTAAGGCTTAGCATATACGCTCGAGAGTTTGTATCCTCTGAAGCTATTATGTGTAAACGATTTGAGGACGGATTTAATGAAGATATCAGATTGCTTGTTGGTGTCCTCGAGTTGAAGGAATTTGTTGTGCTTGTGGATCAGGTTGTAAACTCGAGGAATTGGTGAAAGAGAAAAAAAAGCTGAGATGGAGTCTCGTGATTCAAGAAAGAGACAAATGAACAAATCATTTCGATCCTCATCCAAGAAGTCAAGAGACTTCCCTACCCGATCAGATACTTCAGGCGGGTTTTCAAATGGAAGTAAGAGTAAACAGTACTTGGTGATTAAAGCTCAGACGACTTCAGTTGCTAGTGTTGGGAACACTCGACCTAATAGACTGGAATGCCCACAGTGTGGTAGACGTCATCCCGGTGAGTGCCAAACACATGAGAGAGCCTGTTTCAAGTGTGGTTCCCAAGATCATTTTATTAGAGAATGCCCTGAAATGGTTGAAAAGGAGAAAATTTAGAGTGCAAGATCGGGAAGCACTACTAGAGGGAGACAACATAGAAATCTAAAAGTGGGAAGAGTAGTAAGAAGACACTCAGAGAGCAGGATGTGAGATCTGAGGGTAGTGCGCCTGCAAGGACCTATGCCATTCGCACTCACGAAGAGGCTTCATCCCCTGATGTAATTACGGGTATATTTTCTCTCCATGATACTAATGTTGCTGCTTTAATTGATTCGGGGTCTACCCATTCATACATTTGCATGAAAGTAGTATCTAGCATTAGAATGCTTGTTGGGTCTACAGAGTTTGTGATAAAAGTGTCCAATCTTTTAGGCAAAAGTGTATTAGTTGATAAGTTATGTAAAGATTTCCCATTGATGATTAGAGGTCATTATTTTAAGGAAAATATCATGCTATTTCCATTTGATGAGTTCGATATAATTCTCGATATGGACTGGTTAACCACCATGATGTGACAGTAAATTGTGGAAAGAAATACATTGAATTGAGATGTGAAAATAGGGACGTTCTTCGTGTTGAATCAGATGAACATGACAGATCGCTTATAGTGATCTCTCATATGACTGCCCAGAAATATGTAAGAAAGGGATATGAAGCATATCTTGCTTTTGTTATGAATGTTAAAAAGACTGAGTTAAGAATTGAATCAGTGCCTATAGTATGTGAGTACCCAGATGAATTTCCAGAAGAATTGCCAGGGTTGCCTCCAATTAGAGAAGTTGAATTTGGTATTGAGTTAGCTCCTGGTACGACACTTAATCGATATAGAATGGCTCCAACTGAGTTGAAGGAATTGAAGGTACAGTTGCAAGAGTTGACGGACAAAGGTTTTGCAAGACCGAGTTATTCTCCGTGGGGTGCTCTAGTGCTATTTGTGAAAAGGAAAGATGGTTCCATGAGATTATGCATAGATTATCAGCAACTTAATAAGGTAACAGTGAAGAACAAGTACCCATTGCCAAGGATCAATGATTTGATTAATCAATTGAAAGAAGCCACCGTGTTTTCCAAAATAGATTTGAGGTCGAGATATTGTCAGTTTAGAGTGAAAGATTCAGATGTGCCGAAAACTGCATTTCGGACTAGGTATGGGCATTATGAATTTTTAGTTATGCCTTTCGATTTAACAAATTCCCTCTTGTGTTTTTGGATTTAATGAATCATATATTTCAACCATACTTGGATAAGTTTGTGGTGGTTTTTGTTGATGACATATTGATATATTCTCGTGATGAGCATGAGCATGCCGGGCACTTGAGGACGGTTTTGTAAATTTTACGTGTAACATCCTTAAATTAGAGGTTCAGCATTTTGCTCTATTCCGTGTGTTTGGCTAGCTAAGTTAGTTGTTTGGTTGTGTTTGGGGGTCCTAGGGAGGCTCGGGTTCGAGCCAAAGCTTTGGTAAAATTTTGCTTTTGGGCACATAAAGGGAGAGAGCTAGTGGAAGTAGGCCTTAGGAATGATTGTTTGTGTTTGATGACACAAATGAGCACTTGGTGGAGTGGTGTTGGAGTCACAAGGGAGCATGGAAGAGGGAAGAGTGTTCAAATCCCGTCTGCTGCAACAAGGGCTTTATTTTTGTGCTCAAGGTGGAGAAGATGTGGTATTCGGCTTGGAATCTACCAAGGAGGTGTTGAAGTGGTCAAATGGGTTTGAGTGGATGGTGTAGAGGAGATTGAGGAGGGGGACTTGGTCAACCATTTCAAATGATGGATAGAGAGTGAATGGGGAGTGAATCAAGGGATGTTGGAGTGTGGTGTTTGGCTGAATGAGGGAGCTTGTGGAGGGGGTGAAGATTTGGCTAAGGGGAGAGGGAGGTGCATATTCGGGTTTTGAGTGTTGAGTGCCGAAATTCCATTAGGTTCTGTTAACTATTATTTTTCTTCTTTTCTCCAATTTTTGTGCATCTTCTTTTGAGATTTCCGGGACCATTCTCTTTGCCAAATTTTGCAAGGTTCGTTTTAATTTTCATTTTGGGTTTCAAATTCTTTACTTGTGCCGAAACTCTCAACTCACTCTCTTCATCTCTTTTTGTCTCTTTAGTATTAGCCGAATCTATAGAGTGACCACTTGTGCATTTTTTTCCCTTCTTCATCCATTCTCTTCAACTCTCATCACCTCCTCCCTCTTCTTTCAATTTAACTGAAACTTTCCTCCCTTTCACTATTTTTCTACTATGTTCTCCTTCGACCGAATCTCTCTTTCCATTTCCTATTATTTGTTTTTCTTCATTATAGCCGAGCCTCCCTTGTAGCCATTCTGAATTGATTCTCGCTTGAGTGTTCACCATAGCCGAATTTTGTCCCCTTCTTTACTTCTTCATTATTTTCTATTCATTTTCTTTTGCAAGCCGAATCTCCTCTTGTGTCAAACTAAATCCGTTTCTTTCATCTTTTGCTATTAGTCGAACATCAAGAGGCAAAGTACTAGGATCTCCTTTGTCTTCCGAAAGTTCCTCTTCATTCGGTTCATGCTAGTTCCAAGGTAATGGGTTCCTCTCTTCATATGTTTTTCTTCTCTTCTCTCTTCTAAAGAATCAAAACAATTATCCTTTAACTCCTTTCTTTTTAGGCCAAATCTAATTACTCCTCTTCACTCTGAATCGTGGTTATTTTGCTTCGTGAAAGCCAGATCCCTTGTGGGTTAGTTGCCGAACTAGGGACATCTCGGTAAGTGGCCATGGCCGAATAGGGGGAATGGATGGATGCTCTTTACTCTTGGTTTATTAAGTCTAGAGGCCTTTTATTTATTATTTTGTTTTGGTCATCGGTTCTAACTCATGTTTTATTTAGGGACTCAACCTAGTAATTGAAGGGAGTAACCAACATTCGGGTATAGCAAAGAAGTGTTGTATTCTTGGTAAGTAGTGTGGTGTGTTGTTGCTTTTGACCTTAGAGTTTGATATTTCCTGATCGAGACTTTCTTCATGGAGGCAAGTGGTAGTCGTTCTAAGGGGGCTTCGATTAAGGAGCCTAAGGGGAGTAGACTCGTAGCCTTTGCTCTTAAGTTCAACCGACGTAGAGTGTCAGCGATTCGGGATTTCCCACCGGGTTGTGGAAGGGAGTTGACATTCAATCGGATAAGCGAATCTTAGTTGTTCGTGATAGCAAGGGTAAGCATTAGAAAATCGTTGTTTAGATGTAGGTTATGGATCTCTTATTGTTTGGCTGTAAGCTAATTCTACGATATATTGTCTTAGGTGACGTCGATCGAGAGTGTCTAGTTCTTCACGTGATCAGGTGTGTAATCTCATACCTTTATTCTTTTTTTATGTATTATTCTGTGTATTGGTTAAAGACCGAAATACCCTTAATGGGTCCGATCATGAGGTATACCTAACGGGTAAGTCTGGAAATAGTTAGGTGAGTAAATTTACAATTATACCCTTCGTGTAGATTTGGCATGACTATGTAATCTGTTTATCTGCTGTACTGGTATGTTCATGCATGCATTAAATATTATGCCATATTTTATTGCATGGGATTGGGATGATGCTGATGATTGGGGAAGTGTATTTCGGTGGCTTTGCCATATAATTCGGTGACTCCATCATTTTATGTCCGGTGGCTATGCTACGTATATATCGATAATCTGGTGGCTCTACCACGATTTCGGCGATGAGCAGCGTGACTATCATCGAGGTGTGTCACAGATGGCTAGGTTGATTGTAGAAATCCCCACAGGTATGATAGGCTGGATACGGGTGGTGTGTAGTGGATGGAATATTAGGATGGGCTGGGTTGCATTGCATGTATTATCTATGTTGTCATGCTATTAGGGCTACGACCCAATTTATTTTCGTTTGGGCTTCGAGCCATTGTACTTCCGTATGGGCTAAGGCCAATTTGCTTCTGTGGGCTTAGGCCTAGTTTTGTCCGATTAGGGGATAACACACTGAGTTATCGTAACTCACCCCTTTTTTTAACTTTCTAGGTAATCCTCAGTAGTGAGGATTTGGAGCCGAGGTGGACTCTGTGGTGGCCATACGTCGTTTCTTCAGTAAATTCTATTTACTTTACTCTAAGTTTTATTTTAAATTTGGGTTTACGTTTTGTAATAAGGCCTTTGGTATTTTATTTGGTTTTTAAACTTTAACTTGGTTTCTGTGTAACTCCCCTTACCGTAATCCCCGTCGGAATCGGGCACGAGGCGTTACCGTATAAAACTACTTAATCGCTACTTAGACCCAATGCGACTACTCTCCGTGAGTCACTACAACAATTTTTTTCTTTTTGACTTACGAGACCTCACTCATACATGTGAGGGCTCTCGAGACTATATCAGGAACTTTTACGATCCGTAAAATTTCTTTCCCATCTAAATAGAGATTACACACCCGTGTGTAGTATCACACACCCATGTGCCCAAACCGTGCATAAAAACCCCAGCATTATGCCAAAGTTCCCACGGCTAGGACACAAGCCCATGTGGAATGGGGCACGCCCGTGTACCTTCAAGACATGCCCGTGTTTCCACCCATGGTCGACACTGCCGATTCACACACGCTCTTGACATGTCTGCGGGCCTTAGGCCGTGTATCACACACGACCTATACAAATGACCGTGGGGTTAGCCCGTGGTCTATTCTGACTTAAAACACTAAGGTGCAGGGTACGAACGGCCTAGACACACGCCAGTGTGTCTACCCGTGTGGGCACATGAAGGCTATTTTTCAAGCCAATCATCACTCTCATATGCATACATTCATTCATCATCACATAACTTCTAGTAATATCATTATAATTATTGGTTTAAAGACATTTAATCATAAGATAAATAAAGTCTTCAATCCATACACTAAGGGAACTATTTCCCATATAATTACAACCAACTTAAGCCATCATCTATGGCTATACACATACAACTATAAGTTTTATTAGGCCAACACAATTTGGCTACATCAATTAGAACTTAATCAACTTTAAAAGAATCCCTATACATGCTATGACTCATAAGAACTCGAAACACCATACCAATAGTCTACTCCATAGTGTGAAAACATCTTCCGCGGCCTCCAACCCGAGTTAATTAAAATAACCTATAAGAGATGGGAAAAGAAAAGGAGTAAGCAATATGCTTAGTAAGTTCATCTGCATATAACTGACAATTTCTAATATTCATTGAATATCCATGACTACAAGGTATTATAATAAATTTTCTCATAAATTCATGGTTACTTACTCAACCACTTTTGAAACTTACTCATTCTATCTCTTACCACATTCTTACCATGCCACTAACCAATTGCTCATTTAATTAGCATACATTCCTGCACTGATCACCACATGATCATATAAACAACATATCAAGCATTTTCAATGAGTCACTCATACTACAAATTTCTCAGTGGTTTCGAACTTAGCTCACCATTGAATCTCTTATAGGGTGGTATCGCACGCAGCCCACCAATCCATAATATATCAGGTGGTATCACACACAGCCCACCAATATTATACATTCACAAATATCTATCCACATACATTTCTCTAATTCAAGTGTTCATCCGTAAACATCCTCACTCACTATCATTCTTGCTTAACTTCCTACGATTCTCATTCGCATTCACACAATGCATTAACAAATCTATCTCATGCAACTAAAGTGAATTAATTTCACATATCCCACTAGGTTTCATCATATATTGAATTCATATCAATTCAGTCCTAACACATACTTGTGCTTCTCGTGGTACAATCACATACATTCAACATATCCATTGAATCATTCAAATTATTAAATAACTCTCTTGAGTCTCATACACTTAGTTCTCATTGACATCATACCCCAATAGGGTCTTACACACATTAACATGTTGATGCCATGTCCTTGACATGGTCTTATATGGATTCTTACACCGAGGCCATATTCCAATATGGTCTTACACGAAACTATAACTATCATCATATAATGCTATATCCATTTCCCATTACTTCCAAATTCAATTCTCTTGACATCTCATTAAAAGATATTTCATAAATTAAACGAGTAAATATACATTCCATACAACATTGTAATACTAAATTAAATCCTACATAATTGCCACATTCACACATGAACTTACCTCGATGTCGAAATGGCTGAAAGGGACTTTTTGCTCACATTTCTCTTTTCACCTGTTCTAGGTCTGAATCTCATTTTCTTTGATCTAGAACAATAAAATTTACTGATTTAATCACTTATAATTCATAATTCACCATAAACTACACTTTTTAGGCAAAAATGACTATTTTGCCCCTACACTTTGGCAAAATTACGATTTGTCCCCTAAGCTTGTAAATGAATTTTCGTCACATTTTCTTGTTAAAAAAACTCAGCTGAACATTTAATCCTCTTATAAATACTCACATTTCCAACTATTTCATGCTTTAATGAACAAATTACAACTTTTACATTTTAGTCCTAATTAGGTGTTTTCATAAAAACACCTTTCACAAAAGTTGTTTATCATCTTCCTAACATTCATTTTCTTCCATAAAACTCAGCAAACAACACAAACTCTCTCATGGTAAGTCTTTAGACTTTCAACCATGTTGCAATTTAGTCCCCCCATTAGCTAGCTTAAGCTTTGGGGACTCCAAGTACACAAAAATCATCAAAAACAACCATCAAATTGGCTTACTTGAATGGAGAAAAGCTTGCTGGAAGTTTTAAGCTTTCCAAGCCCTCCCATGGCTAGTATTTTCGGTTGGAGAAGAAGAATAAAAGAAAAGATGATAACTTTTGCTTATATCATCTTATTTTATTCATTTTCTCCAACTAATATCACTAACTTTTAATCACAATAAATGCACTTGTCCCCTTAGCTTCTTTGACTGGCCAAGCAACTTAACAAGGCTAAATTACACAATTGGGACCTCCAAATATTAATCCATAGCTATTTGGCACTTCTAGCAAATAAAATAGAACTTTCCCACTTAATGCGATTTAGTCCTTTTTCACAATTTAGCTAGAAATTGCTAAAATTAAGGCACCAAAATTTTCATGCACCCTTATAGACATGTTATAACACATAAAATAACATGAAAATAATTTTCTCTATCCGCGATTTAGTGATTCCAAGATCAATGTTCTAATTAGCCCCTAAATCAAACTATTACAATTCTCCCCCCTTAGGGATTTTCGTCCTCGAAAATCTTATTCGGAGGAGCTGCTTCCAACCTTCTTAAAACATTTCTATCAATTCTTTAAAATTACAAGTCCACTTATCCCTCGAGTCCCTCTCGCCAATAACCTTTAAGCTATAATACACAAGGTCAAAGCGCAACTTGAGACTTAGGTCATTCTCCCTCTAGGGCATATACTTAGTAATCCACCAATTTGGAACTCTGTACATGTCCAAATGATCGTTCGGATCTTTACTGGTTGATTCACTACAATTCGAATGACATTTCCCCCCTTTCTTGGATATTTTGTCAAGCCAAATTTGAATTCAATAAGGTTTTATCTCACTTTCTCATTAAAGCATTCACTGACTTTAATACTCTTGACTTGTATGCTTTAAAAACTCAGCTTTTAGTGGTCAACCACTTCTGACCATGAACTCAATCACATCGTGAAATGTAATCTAATGTCAAAACATTTATGCGTAACTGCATTTCTTTATTCTTGCATTAATAGATATGCTATTACTAAATCTCATACTAGAACTTCTATATAAGTTTTGGATTTATCATCATTCAAATTCTATCTCAAGGAAATGGCAACAATAGAAATTTTATCCAACCTGGATTTTACCATCTTAAATAAACTCATTCAGTGTTTATTTAAAATACCATTTACTATAACACTTCTGAACTCCTTTTGCATTGAAAGGGAGACTCTTTATAGTCATTACCCTCACTGAAACTAGAATATTTCCAACTAAGATCAATCGAGAAACTAACTCACATTGCTCAACATGAATCTTTCATTCAGACACTGGTACTATGTCTACTATCTGAGAAGTATTACAATAGCTATATTTTCACTTATTAAAATTTAGAAAATACACATCGATTTTCCCATGCATCATTTCGTAACATCTAACTCACAACACAGACACAAAGGTGATCATCTCAGGATCACCAACCTGTCAACTCTTTTTCTTGATTTAGATTGAACTCAATACTAGAACTTTCAATTAATAGTTCCTTTTATAACTTTCAACTCGACCATCACGGTTTGAACCTTTGAATGAGCATACCTTTGTATCATGCTCCCAATTCATGTACACACAGAATCTTATTCTCCTTATTGATTCATGTGCGAATATACATAGAACTTGAATCAATCGCAATACCTTAATCCACTCCCTTCTCCATACTGAGAACATATTTTAAGTACACTCTCATCTGAGTTCTCTTACTATAATAATCTAAAACTTTTACTATCGTCATATCTCACAATAGTAGGGACATCTCTATCGAATTCATTAACTCTATTCAGCTTCCCCGAAAACCCATCGCACAACATGAAACTTGTAACTTCACTTCTTATACTAGAATCATCCCCAACTTCTCCCTCAAAGCACCCAAATAGGATTCAAGAAGATAAAGAAATGTTGATTTCAATTAACTAAATCGACAGCCACTTAGTCTGATTTCTGAATCAGCTAACATTCTCACACAATCACAATTTCATAAAAAGAACAACCACATCACCCTTGAAGGGAAACAAGTATTAATACATAATATCCAAGGGAATCATTATAATCCATTCATGGTATTAATTAACCATGCATAGGTCACAAGCTTCAAGCCAACTTACTCATACCTGCCCTTTATTAAGCACATACTATGCCACACATTGTACTCATTTCTTCATGATTCATTTATGAGTACCTGTTCTCACTCATTTACATAACTTTAGTACTGATTTCATTTCTACTTTTAACTCATCTACTTATCCCATTGGTCACTAGGGATAGTCAAAGACACATATTCATCGTCATTCATGTAAGTACGAAACCAATGCCACATCCCCAAGGTGGTCTTATATAGGGTCACCTCTAAATGCTAATGCCATATCCCGGATAAGGTCTTATATGGACTTCCACATCAAGTATCGATGCCATATTCCAAATATGGTCTTATACGATTCTCAACTCGGTGCCGAGGCCAGGTCCTGGACGTGGTATTATACGAGACCTTATCTATTCATAGCTCAATGATAGCCTTTTTACTATAGTCCCATAGGACTTCAATCTCATGTTCAACAATAATTACTCTATTTAGTAGAGTATCATGTACCAATGTGATACAAAGCATTCTCAATTATGCTGACATAATCATTGCATTAATCAAATGCAAAGTTACTCAACTTAACTCTTGTAACATCTCATCCTAATTCAACTATTTGAAGGAGGGGTGAGGTCGTAGCACCCAATAACTTGACTCTCATGACCACATACATATGATTTAATATTCATCATCAATGGAATATCATCATAGTTACCCAATTCGCTCCAAGTGAGTTTTCGCGTTTATCATGCTACAATTGTTGCTATCACTTACATCAGCATACTTTGATATGGTAAACATAATCTCAACTTCATCATTCATAACATGCGTAATACTCTTAGTCAGCTTTAACTAGCATAACTTGATAACAGCTTTAATCACTTGACTTCTTTGCTTCCTCATTCAATCTTCACTCTTTTGCTCGATGAATTACTATGAATGACCGAGAATTCTGAATCTTATCTCACATATATCTTGATGCCAATGCTATATCCTAGATATAGTCTTACATGGGATTTCTTAACTCACCCTCGACGCCATGCCTTGACATGGACTTACTTGATATCTCTGCCTGTTTCCGATGCCATGCCTTAGCTTGGTCTTATACGGACTTTCTTATCTCGTGTGAGTGATTGAGTATCCTAAGTAATTCAACTTAAATCGAGACTTTCACATACTCAAGTTCCACATTAATATCTACTCGAGTAGTCAACATTTCACTCTAATTTCTTTTACTATTACTAATCAATTAAAGAATGTCTTACGAGTTTGAGTACGTCGTTTACTTAATTGACATAGTTCAACCATGGTATTACTCGTATCGCAACATCATAATTCAGCTGCTACTTACATGTCATCACGATGCCATAGTGTCGCTATGGTCTTACACAAAATCTCATATCAATACCAATGCCATATCCCGGATAAGGTCTTACATGGAACTGGAACTCATGTCCATGCCGATGCTATATCCTAGATATGGTCTTATATGGGATCTTTCTGTAGTGTCGAAGCCATGTTCCAAACATGGTCTTACACGAAATCACTATTTGATGTCGACGCCATATCCTAGATATGGTTTTATACGAAATCTTACAACAAATATTGGTGCCATATCCCAGATATGGTCTTATCCGATTATCTTATTCAATACCGAAGCCATATCCCAGATACGGTCTTATACGGGATCATATATCAATGCCAATGCCATGTCCCAGACATGGTCTTATATGGGATCACATATACCTCCATGGTCCAACCATGGTCTTATTCATCAATTTACTATTAAACAACCATACTCATCTCCTGCATTCTACTTAGTCAAGCTTCCCAATTTAACTCTCACACCATAACACGCGTGGTCTCATACAGAGTCACAAAATAAAACATTATACATCATTCAAACAATCGTACATACACATATACCCCATTCTCTGGGTAAATTTACTCACTATATGCACCTAACCCAATAGGTTGAATATATAACACCTTATGCACATCAAGCCAATATAGAGAAGCTTATCATTTTATAATTCTCATTTCGTATATTATCACACACATATCATATACTTCTATTTATACTTCTTTGGATCTCATCAATGCATAAGAGCATTACAATTACCTCATTATCACTTACAACATTATTGGATTTGCTTGGTTGGGAACCATCTCTGTCTTAACAAAACAATTTCATTAGAGCTGGGAGATATCACATTATCACGGTCCACCTATGGCATGTATAGCTAGACTCTTACTTACACTAGGTTAGTCCGAGAACTGACTAAACCATAGCTCTGATATCACTAAATGTAACACCCCTTACCGTAATCCCTGTCAGAATCGGGCACGAGGTGTTATCGTATAAAACTACTTAATCGCCACTTGGACTCAATGCGACTACTCTCCGTGAGTCACTATAATAATTTTTTCTTTTTGACTTACGAGACCTCACTCATACATGCGAGGGATCTCGAGACTATATCAAGAACTCTTACGATCCGTAAAATCTTTTTCCCATCTAAACAGAGATTACACGCTCGTGTTAGATGACACACACACCCATGTGTAGTATCACACACCTATGTGCCCAAACCGTGCCTAAAAACCCTAGCATTCTGCTAAAGTTCCCACGGCTAGGACACACACCCATGTGGAATGGGGCACGCCCGTGTACCCTCAAGACATGCTCTTGTCTTCTACCCGTGGTCGACACTGACAATTCACACACGGTCTTGACATGTCTGTGGCCTTAGACCGTGTATCACACACGACCTATACAAACAGCCTTGGGGTTAGCCCGTGGTCTATTCTAACTTAAAACACTAAGGTGCAGGGTACGAACGGCCAAGACACACGCCCGTGTGTCTACCCGTGTGCGCACATGAAGGCTATTTTCCAAGCCAATCACCAATATCATTTGCATACATTCATTCATCATCACATAACTTCTAGTAATATCATTATAATTCTTGGTTTAAAGACATTTAATGATAAGATAAATAAAGTCTTCAATCCATACACTAAGGGAACTATTTCCCATATAATTACAACCAACTTAAGTCATTATCTATGGCTATACACATACAACTATATGTTCTCTTAGGCCAACACAATTTGGCTACATCAATTAGAACTTAATCAA
This sequence comes from Gossypium rotundifolium, assembly GCA_025506655.1. Classification (NCBI taxonomy): domain Eukaryota; kingdom Viridiplantae; phylum Streptophyta; class Magnoliopsida; order Malvales; family Malvaceae; genus Gossypium; species Gossypium rotundifolium. The sequence continues at coordinate 115,962,109 of CP106727.1, read as the reverse complement.
CTTTAAAAGAATCCCTATAGCTATGACTCATAAGAACTCGAAACACCATACCAATAGTCTACTCGATGGAGTGAAAACATCTTCCACGGCCTCCAACCTGAGTTAATTAAAATAACCTATAAGAGATGGGAAAAAAAGGAGTAAGCAATATACTTAGTAAGTTCATCTGCATATAACTGACAATTTCTAATATTCATCGAATATCCATGACTACAAGGTATTATAATAAATTTTCTCATAAATTCATGGTTACTTACTCAACCACTTTTGAAACTTACTCATTCTATCTCTTACCACATTCTTACCATGCCACTAGCCAATTGCTCATTTAATTACCATACATTCCTGCACTAATCACCACATGATCATATAAACAACATATCAAGCATTTTCAATGAGTCACTTATACTATAAAATTCTCAGTGGTTTCGCACTTAGCTCACCATTGAATCTCTTATAGGGTGGTATCACATGCAGCCAACCAATCAATAATATATTAGATGGTATTGTACACAGCCCACCAATGTTATACATTCACAAATATCTATCCACATATATTTCTCTAATTCAAATGTTCATCTGTAAACATCCTCACTCACTATCATTCTTGCTTAACTTCCTACGATTCTCATTCACATTCACACAATGCATTAACAAATCTATCTCATGCAACTAAAGTGCATTAATTTCACATATCCCACTAGGGTTTATCATATATTGAATTCATATCAATTCAGTCCTAACACATACTTGTGCTTCTTGTGGTACAATCACATAAATTCAACATATCCGTTGAATCATTCAAATTATTAAATAACTCTCTTGAGTCTCATACACTTAGTTCTCATTGACATCATACCCCAATAGGGTCTTACATACATTAACATGTTGATACCATGTCCCTAACATGGTCTTATATGAATTCTTACACCGAGGCCATATTACAATATGGTCTTACATGAAACTATAACTATCATCATATAATGATATATCCATTTCCCATTACTCCCAAATTCAATTCTCTTGACATCTCATTAAAAGATATTTCAGACATTCATTGAGTAAATATACATTCCATACAACATTGTAATACTAAATTAACTCATACATAATTGCCACATTTACACATGAATTTATCTCGATGTCGAAATGGCCGAAAGGGACTTTTTGCCCATATTTCTCTTTTCACCCGTTCTAGGTCTGAATCTTGATTTCTTTGATCTAGAACAATAAAAAAATACTGATTTAATCACTTATAATTCATAATTCACCATAAAATACACTTTAGGCAAAAATGACTAATTTGCCCCTACACTTTGGCAAAATTATAATTTTACCCCTAGGCTCGTAAATGAATTTTTGTCATATTTTCTTGTTAAAAAAACTTAGCTAAACATTTAATCCTCTTACAACTACTCACATTTCCAACTATTTCATGCCTTAATGAACAAATTACAACTTTTGCATTTTACTCCCAATTAGGTGTTTTCATAACAACACCTTTCACAAAAGTTGTTTATCATCTTCCTAACATTCATTTTCTTCCATAAAAACTCAGCAAACAACACAAACTCTCTCATGGTAAGTCTCTAGACTTTCAACCATATTACAATTTAGTCCCCCCATTAGCTAGCTTAAGATTTGGGGACTCCAAATACACAAAAATCATCAAAAACAACCATCAAATTGACTTACTTGAATGGAGAAAAGCTTGCTAGAAATTTTAAGATTTCCAAGCCCTTCCATGGCTGATATTTTTGGTTGGAGAAGAAGAATAAAAGAAAAGATGATAACTTTTGCTTATATCATCTTATTTTTTTCATTTTCTCCAAATAATATCACTAACTTTTAATCACAATAAACATGAAAATAATTTTTTGGCACTTCTAGCAAATATCCTTTCGGTTTAGTGATTTAGTTTTAGCTAGAGATTAAGGCACTAAAATTTTCATGCACTATAAACATGTTATAACACATAAAGTAACATAAAACAATTTTCTCTATCCTCGTTTAGTGATTTGAGATCACTATTACTAAAAACAAATGTTCAAAATGTTCAATGCGGGATTTTCATAAAACCTTAATACTTTTCAGTTTTCCAAAACATTATCGAATGGTTATTCAAACTATAACTGATTAAATACTGGGTTCTCTCAAACATCGAAAACAATTTTCAAACCATCACACGTTTAAAATTCACTGATGTTGATTTCTATTAATAATAAGATTTTACCAATAATTCCAACTCAATTCTCCTAATAAAAGCAGTTTTCAAATTAATCAAAACTTTTCTAAAATAGACATTGAGTTAAATGGGTTTTCATAAACAAACACCTAAACTCAAAGTTTTAAAAAGAATACGAACTTTTTAACCAACACGTAACTTTCTTTAACAACCCTTCCATGTGACATGCCAGATCCGATCATGACGTCTAGGATGCATTTAGGGTGTTACATTTTGTGGTATCAGAGCTCATTTGTAAAATTTGGCTGTGGAATGGGTTCGAAAATGTTTTCGAAAAAATTGGTTTTGAAACATGGTTTAAAAACATATGTTTTTCTGAAAAGTGTGGCACCCGAGTCTCCGGCACCAAATTCGTAAGTCTTCTGATTTTGTTTAATAGTATGATGGAATTATTTTAAAAAGAAACTACTGGAGTTAGTTATAGTATACTGAAACTCTTAGCTAAGATTATAGAGACTGAGACATTAGGAAGTTCGATCTATGAGAACAACTCTTGTATTTGTTTTACATAAGACATTTGTTAATAAACATCAGAATTATATATTGATTCATAAAATTTGTAATCAGATTAATTAGATCTAGTGAACATGAGCACTAGAGGACGTGGGCGTGTAGACGTGGCCGAGGTGCTAGGGTTGGGTTTGAGGCATCTGGGCACATGCCTAAAATGGAAGCACTGCGCATCACCGGTGATCAAATAGGGTCCCATGATTGAGCTGGAGGGGACGATGCTCTGTCCCAAGCTATGTTGCAAGTTCTGGAGTGGGTTTTTGGGGCAAGTACTAGATCGGTGGCCTAAAAATCTATTCCTGAGTGACTTCAGGCAAACAGAGCTGAGATTTTTAGGGCAATTTCTAGTGTGGCCCCCAGCATAACTGAATATTGGTTAAAGGCAGTTGAGTGGATTATGGATGATCTGGACTACAAGGCGGAAAAAATTGAAAAGACCAGTGTCCCTCCTACGAGATGAGGCATATCAGTGGTGGCTCACAATAAGGGAAGGTACACCAGCAGATCGTATCACCTGGGACTTCTTTAAGATGGCGTTCTAAGGAAAATATGTTGGGGCGAGCTATGTGGATGCCTAGAGGAAAGCATTGCTGAACTTGGTCTATGGTAGTAAATCCGTGACAGAATATGAGGTAGAATTTTGTGCCTAAGTCGTTACGCTTGGGATATCGTCGCAACTGATTATGAGCATTGTGTTCAGTTTGAGGATGGTTTACGGGATGAGATGCGAGTACTAATAGCTCCGCAGCAGGAAAGATATTTTCCCATTCTTGTCTAGAAAGTAAAAATCACCAAGGAAGTTAATCGTTCTGAGAGGCAGAACCAAGATAAGGATAAGGGCAAGGGTAAGAGAGGTTTTGGGACGTCAAGTTCTTCTAGGGGTTTTCAAAAGAGACCTAGGTTAGATGGGCCAGCTCGAGCTGTGATGCCAGTTACTATTGGTCAGTTGCGACCTTGTGCACAGTGTGGGAGAACACATCCGGGAGAGTGTTGGAGAAGAACTGGGGGATATTTCAAATGTGGATCTAGGGATCATCTGATAAAGGACTATCCACAGGAGTTGGCTAGGGTGTAGTCGGTAGGTCAGGGTTTTGCATAGTCAGGAAGAGGTGGTCAGTAGCCACCGAGAGGTTAGGGTCCGGCCAGAGGAGGGAATGATTTTAGTCGAGGTCGTGGAGCATCAAGCGAGGTACTTGTAATCTGAATACAATATACCGGGATTAATCTATGCAGCTCAACGGTGAGAGGATGGCGATGCACCGGACGTCATAACTAGTATGTTTCTTATATTTGATGCACCATTTACAGCTTTGATAGATATTGGGTCTACACATTCTTATGTTGCCTGTACTGTATCTGGGACTTTGAGCATTAAATCTAAAATTGTCGCTAGAGAAATGTCTGTGGTTAGCCTTTTAGGACAATCTGTGGTAGTGAACAAGTTGTTTAGGGATGTGCCTTTAGAGGTGCAAGGGATTGTTTTCCCGAAGGACGTGATGGAGCTGCCATTCAGCGACTTTAACCTTATCTTAGGCATGGACTAGATAGTTAAGTACCGAACAAATTTGGATTGCGCTACTAAGCATATGATTTTAAGAACTCCAGAGAATAAGGAGGTGATGGTGATAAGAGAAATAAGGGATTATCTAACTCATGTGTTTTCGACGTTTAAGGCTAAGAAGATGGTGCGAAAAGGGTGTAAAGCATTTTTGACTTTTGTCAGCTCGTTGGATGCCAAGGAATTGTCTGTAGGGGATGTTAAAATGGTGAAGGAATTCTCAGATGTCTTTCCTGAAGAGCTTCCGGGGTTGCCTCTGGATCGCGAGGTGGAATTTGGCATTGAGCTATTGTCAGAAATGGCTCCAGTGTCCATCGCCCCTTATAGGATGGCACCGAAGGAGCTAGTAGAACTAAAATCTCAAATCCAAGAGTTGTTGGATCGAGGTTTTACCAGACCAAGTGTATCTCTGTGGGGAGCGCCAGTATTGTTCGTAAAGAAAAAGAATGGGCCGATGTGTCTGTGCATTGACTACAGGCAATTGAACAAGTTAACTATTAAGAATAAATACCTGCTACCAAGGATTGATGACTTGTTCGACCAGTTGCGAGGACCTTCAGTTTTCTTGAAGATAGATTTGAGATCAGGGTACCATCAATTAAGGGTCAAGAAGGCGAATATTCACAAGACCGCTTGTCGAACTCTTTATGGGCATTTTGAGTTTCTAGTGATGCCATTTAGATTGACTAATGCACCAGTCGCTTTTATAGACATGATGAACCGGGTCTTCTAACCCTATCTAGACCGATTTGTGATGGTGTTCATAGACGACATTTTGGTGTATTCAAGAACGGAGGAGGAGCATGATTCTCATCTTCGGGTTGTGCTACAAATATTAAGAGAAAAGCAATTGTATGCCAAATTCAGCAAGTGTGAATTTTGGCTGAAAAAAGTGACCTTTTTGGGGCATGTTGTTTCCGCCGAGGGTATTACGGTCGATCCTCGAAAGATCAAAGCTGTATTGGATTGTAAACCACCAAAGTTAGTGTCAGAAATTCAAAGTTTTCTGGGTTTGGCTAGGTACTACAAAAGGTTTATTGAGGGTTTTGTTGATTGCTACACCTTTAACCAAGTTGTTGCGAAAAGGAGTAACATTTGATTGGGCCGATAAACAACAGTAAAGTTTTGAGAGGTTAAAGAAGATTCTAACTGAGGCACCGGTATTGATTTAGCCTGACGTTGGGAAGGAATTTATCGTCTATTGTGATGCATTGCACACAGGTTTGGGTTGTGTGTTAATACAAGAAGGGTAGGTGGTGGCGTATGCATCTCGTCAACTAAGGCCACATGAGATGAACTATCCCACTCATGATTTGGAATTAGCTGCAGTGGTGTTCACTCTAAAGAATTGGAGACACTATCTGTACGGAGAAAAGTCAATTATCTATACGGATCATAAGAGTCTGAAATATCTCCTTACCTAAAAGGAGCTGAATCTAAGACAACAGAGGTGGATAGAATTGCTGAAAGACTATGACTGCTCAATTGAGTATCACCCGGGTAAAGCCAACGTGGTGGCAGATGCGTTGAGTCATAAGGCGATATTGGATTTGAGAGCAATGTTTTCTCATTTCAGCCTTTACGAATATGGCAGCTTGTTAGCGGAACTTCAGGTGAAACCGACATGGGTAAGTCAGATTAAAGAAAAGCAATAATTGGATGAATCATTGGGTTCTCGGCTTCAGTAGGTGGAAAGGGGAGAGATTGGAGATTTTGAGCTGAATAGTGAAGGGGTATTGTGTTTCCGTGGAAGAGTTTCTATGCCAAAGGACTCTGAGTTAATACAAATGATTCTGTGGGAAGTGTATAGTACCCCATACGCTATGCATCCCAGTGGAAGCAAGATGTATCGGGACCTATGAGAACTGAATAGGTGGCCTGGTCTGAAACGAAAGTTATCGAATTTGTGAGTAAGTGTTTGACATGCCAGCAAGTGAAGGCGAAACATCAGTTGCCTTCGGGGTTGCTGCAACCGGTGAAGATTTCACTTTGGAAATGGGAGAGGATAACGATGGATTTTGTTAGTGGGCTACCTCTAACGCCTACTAAGAAAGATTCAGTGTGGGTAATCGTTGACCGGTTGACTAAGTCCGTACACTTCATATCGGTTCGTACTGACTATTCATTATAGAAAGTAGCCAAGCTGTATGTGGCAAAAATCGTGAGGCTGCATGGGGTACCAGTGTTTATCATATCAGACAGGGACCCTAGATTTACATCTCAGTTTTGGAAGGCGTTATATGAAGCTTTGGGTACAAGGTTAGATTTCAGCATAGCGTTCGACCCACAGACTGATGGTTAGTCGAAAAGGGTAATTCAGATTCTGGAAGACATGTTAAGGGGCTGTGTGATTGACTTCAGAGGTAGTTGGGAAGACTATCTGCTGTTAGCGAAATTTGCGTACAATAATAGCTATTAGTCTAGCATTCAGATGGCACCCTACGAGGCATTGTATGGTCGTAAGTGTCGTACCCCTACCTATTGGATAGAGTTAGGTGAGCGACAGGTGTTGGGTCCAGAATTGATCTTAGAAATGGAGGAAAAGGTTAAGCTGGTTTAAGATCGATTAAAAGAAGCTTCTGATAGACAGAAATCGTATGTGGATCTGAAGCCTAGGGAGATACAATTTTTAATGGGGGATCACGTCTTCTTGAAAGTCTCACCTTGGAATAAGGTTTTAAGATTTGGACGGAAGGGCAAGTTGAGTCCCAGATTCATCGTGCCTTATCGAATGTTGAAACGTGTGGGACCAGTTGCTTATCAGTTTGAATTACCCCCGGAGCTGAGTTAGATACATAATGTATTTCATGTTTCGATGTTGAGGCACTACCGTTCAGATCCATCTCACATAGTGTCGATGGAAGGAATTGAGGTAAGACCTGATCTATCTTTTGAAGAGGAACCAGTGCAGATTTTGGATCGAGATGTTAAAGTGTTGAGGAGGAAATCGGTTCTATTGGTCAAAGTGTTGTAGTTCAATCACAGTTCAGAAGAAGCCACGTGGGAGCCAGAGGAGGCAATGCGATAGCAGTACCCTCACCTCTTTTAATCATGTAAATTTTGAGGCCAAAATTTCTTTAAAGGGGTAGAACTGTAACATCCTTAAATTAGGGGTTTGACATTTTGCTCTATTTCGTGTGTTTGGCTAGCTAAGTTAGTTATTTGGGTGTGTTTGGGGGTCCTTGGGAGGCTTGGGTTGAGCAAGAGCTTTGGTAAAATTTTTCTTTTGGGCACATAAGGGGAGAGAGCTAGTGGAAGTAGGCCTTAAGAATAATTGTTTGTGTTTGATGACACAAATGAGCACTTGGTGGAGTGGTGTTGGCGTCACAAGGGAGCATGGAAGGGGGGAGAGTGTTCGAATCCCATCTGCTGCAATAAGGGCTTTATTTTTGTGTTCAAGGTGGAGAAGAGGTGGTTTTCGGCTTGGACTCTACCAATGAGGTGTTGAAATGGTCAAATGGGTTTGAATGGATGGTGTAGAGGAGATTGAGGAGGGGGACTTGGTCAACCATTTCAAATGATGGATGGAGAGTGAATGGGGGAGTGAATTAATGGATGTTGGAGTGTGGTGTTTGGCCGAATGAGTGAGCTTGTGGAGGGGGTAAAGATTTGGCTAAGGGAGGGAGGTGCATATTCAAATTCTGAGTGTTGAGTACCGAAATTCCCTTAGGTTCTGTTAGCTATTCTTTTCTTCTTTTCTCCAATTTTTGTGCATCTTCTTTTGAGCCTTTCGGGACCATTCTCTTTGCCAAATTTTGCAAGGTTCGCTTTAATTTTCATTTTAGGTTTCATATTCTTTGCTTGTGCCTAAACTCTCAGCTCACTCTCTTCATCTCTTCTTGTCTCTTTAGTATTAGACGAATCTATAGACTGACCAGTTGTGCATTTTTTCCCCTCTTCATCCATTCTCTTAAACTCTCATCACCTCTTCCCTCTTCTCTCAATTTAATCGAATCTTTCTTCTCTTTCACTATCTTTCTACTATTTTATCCTTCGACCGAATCTCTCTTTCCATTTCCTATTATTTGTTTTTCTTCATTATAGTCGAACCTCCCTTGTAGCCATTCTGAATTGATTCTCGCTTGAGTGTTCACTATAGTCGAATTTTGTTCCCCTTTTTTACTTCTTTATTCTTTTCTATTCATTTTCTTTTGCAAGCCGAATCTCCTCTTGTGTCAAACTGAATCCGTTTCTTTGATCTTTTGCTATTAGCCGAGCATCAAGAGGCAAAGTACTAGGATCTCCTTTGTCTGCCGAAAGCCCCTCTTCATTCGGTTCTTGCTAGTTCCAAGGTAATGGGTTCCTCTCTTCGTATGTTTTTCTTCTCTTCTCTCTTCTAAAGAATCAAAACAATTATCCTTTAGCTTCTTTCTTTTTAGGCTGAATCTGATTACTCCTCTTCACTCTAAATCGTGGTTATTTTGCATCGTGGAAGCTAGATCCGTTGTGGGTCAGTTGCCGAACCAGGGACATCTCGGTAAGTGGCCATGGCTGAATAGATGGAATGGATGGATGCTCTTTACTCTTGGTTTATTAAGTCGAGAGGCTGTTTCTTTATTATTTTGTTTTGGTACATCGATTCTAACTCATGTTTTATTTAGGGACTCAACCTAGTAATCGAAGGGAGTAACCAACGTTCGGGTATAGCAAAGAAGTGCCATATTCTTGGTAAGTAGTGTGGTGTGTTGTCGCTTTCGACCTTAGATTTTGATATTTCCTGATCGAGACTTTCTTCATGGAGGCGAGTGGTAGCCATTCTAAGGGGGCTTCAATTAAAGAGCCTAAGGGGAGTGGACTCGTAGCCTCTGCTCCTCAGTTTAAACGATGTAGAGTGTCACCGATTCGGATTTCCCGTCGGGTTGTGGAAGGGAGTCGACATCTGATTTAGATAAGTGAATCTTAGTTGTTCGTGATAGCGAGAGTAAGCGTTAGCAAATCATTGTTTAGATGTGGGTTATGGATCTCTCATTGTTTGGCTGTAAGCTAATTCTACGATATATTATCTTAGGTGACGTCGATCGAGAGTTTCTAGTTCTTCACGTGATAAAGTGTATAATCTCACACCTTTATTCTTTTTTTATGTATTATTCTATGTATTGGTTAAAGATTGAAATACCCTTAATAGGTATGATCACGAGGTATACCTAACGGGTAAGTTTGGAAATAGCTAGGTGAGTAAATTTTCAATTATACCCTTCATGTAGATTTGGCATGACTATGTAATCTGTTTATCTGCTGTATTGGTATGTTCATGCATGCATTAAATATTATGCCATATTATATTGCATGGGATTGGGATGATGTTGATGATTGGGGAAGTGTATTTTGGTGGCTCTGCAACATAATTCGGTGACTCTGTCACATTATGTCCGGTGGTTATGCCACGTATATTTCGATAATCTGGTGGCTCTGCCACGATTTCAGTGATGAGCAGCGTGACTGCCATCGAGGTGTGTAGCGGATGGAGGGTTGATTGTAGAAATCCCCACAGGTGTGTTAGACTAGATACGGGTGGTGTGTAGCGGATGGAATATTAGGTTGGGTTGGGATGCATTGCATGTATTATCTATGTTGTCATGCTATTAGGGCTACGGGCTGTTTATTTCCATTTGGGCTTCGAGCCATTGTACTTCCGTATGGGCTAATGACAATTTGCTTCTGAGGCTTAGGCCCAGTTTTGTCCAATTAGGGGATAACACACTGAGTACTCTTAACTCACCCCTCTTTTTAACTTTCCAGGTAATCCCCAGCAGTGAGGATTTGGAGCCGAGGTGGACTCTGTGGTGGCCATACGTTGTTTCTTTAGTAAATTCCGTTTACTTTACTCTAATTTTTATTTTAAATTTAGGTTTATGTTTTGTAATAAGGCCTTTGGTATTTTATTCGATTTTAGATTTTAACTTGGTTTCTGCTTATTATTAAATGTTCAATGCGGGATTTTCATAAAACCTTAATACTTTTCGGTTTTCAAGAACGTTATCGAATGGTTATTCAAACTATAAATGATTAAATACTGGGTTCTCTCAAACATCGAAAACATTTTTCAAAACATCACACGTTTAAAATTCACTGATGTTGATTTCTATTAATAATAAGATTTTACCAACAATTCCAACTCAATTCTCCTAATAAAAGCAGTTTTCAAATTAATCACAACTTTTCTAAAATGGACATTGAGTTAAACAGGTTTTCATAAACAAACACCTAAACTTGAAGTTTTGAAAAGAATATAAACTTTTTAACAAGCACGCAACTTTCTTTAACAACCCTTCCATGTGACATGCCAAATCTAGTCATGACGTCTAGGCCGAGTTTGGGGTGTTATATTACTAGATAATTAGTAGTATGCCAAGTTTAGAAGAAGTGAATTTTGGCTCAAAGAGGTTGGATTCTTGGGGCACATTATCTCAGGAGATGGAATCTGAGTCGACCCAAGTAAGATTTTAGCTATTGTTGATTGGAAACCACCGAGGAATGTATTCGAGGTTACAAGCTTTCTGGGCCTAGTTGGCTATTACAGACGGTTTGTCAAGGGATTTTCTATGATAGCTACTCCGATGACAAGGTTATTATAGAAAGATATAAAGTTCGAGTGGACAGAAAAGTGCCAGAAGAGTTTTGAAAAACTAAAGGCATTGTTGATAGAGGCTCCAGTTCTAGTGCAACCTGAACAGGGAAAAGAATTTGTGATCTACAGCGATGCATCTTTAAATGGATTGGGCTGTGTGCTTATGCAAGATGGCAAGGTGATAGCGTATGCTTCTAAATAGTTAAAGCCACACGAGAAGAATTACCCGACACATGATTTAGAGTTAGCTGCCATTGTATTTGCATTGAAGATATGGAGACACCATTTGTATGGTGAAAATGTCGATATTCATCGATCATAAGAGCCTAAAGTATTTGATGACTCAGAAGGAATTGAACTTAAGGCAGCGAAAGATGGTTAGAGCTGATAAAGGATTATGAGCTAGTCATTGATTACTACCAGGGAAAGGCGAATGTAGTCGCCGATGCTTTGAGTAGAAAATCCCTATTTGCTTTGAGGGCTATGAATACAAGGGTGACTTTTTCAGACTATGGTTCCATTCTAGATGAGTTGAAGGCTAGACCAATGTTCCTTCAAGAGATTTATGAGGCTCAGAAAGATGACAGTTACTTGCAAGCCAAAAGAGTTCAGTGCGAGTCGGGTGTTGAGTTCGACTTTCGGATAAATTCTAATGGATGTTTGATGTTCGAGAGAGAGTCTATGTACCGAGGAATGATGAGCTTATTCGAAAGATTTTACGCGAGGCATATAGTGGATGTCTATCTGTACATCCGGGCAGCACAAAAATGTATAATGATTTGAAGAAATGGTATTGGTGCCCGAGTATGAAGAAAGATATTTCTGAGTTTGTGTCAAGATGCTTGATTTGTCAACAAGTGAAAGCCGAACACCAAGTACCTTCAAGTTTGCTTCAACCTATTATGGTTCCTGAGTGAAAATGAGACCGTGTTATTATGGACTTTGTAGGGGGTTTGTCGTTAACACCAAGCAAGAAAGATGCCGTATAGGTTGTGGTAGATAGACTTATGAAGTCGGCCCATTTTATACCTGTACGTGTAGATTATACACTTGATAAGTTGGCAGACTTGTATGTTTCAAAGATTGTAAGACTACATGGAGTGCCTTTGTCGATTATATAGGATAGAGATTCGAGATTCACGTCCCTATTTTGGAAAAAGTTGCAAGAAGCTTTGGGCACAAAGCTAAGTTTTAGTACGGCTTTTCACCCACAAACTGACGGACAGTTGGAGAGATTAATACAGATACTTGAGGATATGCTCTGATGTTGTGTTCTTAAGTTTTAGGGCAGCTGGGAAAAATATTTACCGTTGGTAGAGTTTGCCTACAATAATAGTTTTCAGTCGAGTTTAAAAATGGCACCTTATGAGGCTTTGTATGGGTGCAAGTTTTGAACGCCTTTGTATTGGACTGAACTCAAGGAAAATCAGATTCATGGGGTCGATCTGGTTAGAGAAACTGAAGAGAAAGTAAGAGTGATTTGAGATTGTTTAAAAGCTACTTTTGATAGACAAAAATCCTACTCGTATTTGAAACGAAAAGAGATTGAATTTCAAGTTGGTGATAAGGTGTTCTTGAAAGTGTAACTATGGAAGAAAGTTCTCAGATTTGGCCGAAGATGCAAATTAAGTCCGCGTTTTATCGGACCATATAAGATTACCAAGAGGATAGGGCCGGTAGCCTATAGATTGGCTTTGCCATCTGAGTTAGAAAAGATTCATGATATGTTTCACGTGTCTATGTTACGACGCTATCGATCAGATCTTTCACATTTGATTACACCTATAGAGGTTGAAATTCAACCTGACATGACATATGGCGAAGAATCGGTAAAGTTTTAGCACGGGAAGTCAAACAGTTTAGGAATAAAAGTATAGCTCTTGTGAAAGTATTATGGCAAAGACATGGGGTAGAAGAGACTACATGGGAGCCCGAGGAGGCTATGAGGAACCAGTACCCAAACCTTTTTGCTAGTAAGATTTTCAGGGACGAAAATCCCTAAGGGGGGAGAATTGTAACAACCTGATTAGGGCCTAGTCAAAATAGTGATGCGAGACCACAAATTCGAAGTAGAAATATGTGTTTTATGATTTTTATGAGGCTTATGATGTGTTTGCATGATTGTGTGAAACTTTGATGAGGAAATTTTTTTATTAGTGATCAATTTGTCCATTAGGACTAAATTGTAAATGTTAGAAAATATGAGATTTTAGAAGATTTAAGTATGAAATAGAATTATAAAAATTACTAGAGGTCCTTAGTTAGCAATTGGACCATTAAATGTCATGATGGACAAAAATAGACATGGGAAGGAAAAATCTCAAGGAAGGGCCTTAAGGGCATTTTTGTCATTTGGTTAATTAATGAATTAAAAAGGGAAAAATAAGTCAAAATCTTGTCCAACTTCTTCCTCTAAGTGCTGAAATTTGAAAGGAGACATAGCTAGGGTTTCTTCAACTTCCAAGCTTGATAGTAAGTGCATCCTAGCCCCGTTTTTAATGTTCTTCATATTTTTGAGATCCTCGTAGCTCAATTTAGCTATTTCTAGCTATATTTTAAGCTAGGGTTTATGTTCAAAAATTTACCCATGCATGACATGCATGTATATTGATGTTTTAGGGAAGAATATGAAAGTTTGATGCATGATAAAAATCTTTTTCTAAGTGATTTTCATGAAAAATGCATAAAAGGACCAAATTGTAAAAGTTGTAAAAATGGTCATACATGAGTGAAATAGTAGAAATTGAAGGCTGTTTTAGTTAAGAAAATGATTAGGAGAGGCTTGAAATACAAGAAAGTTGAATGAAAATCATTTTACGAGCTTAGGGGTAAATGTGTAATTATGTGAAAGTTGAGGAGCAAAATCATAATTTTACCAAAGTGTGATTCATGAGACAATTTAGTCTATGTGAATATTAAACAAGTGAAATTGTTATTATAGATCAAGAAGCACGAAGCCCGGATTGAAATCAAGGCAAGAACAAAGTGTTGGACTAAATCGAACATCTACACACATTTTGAGTACCGAGGTAAGTTGTGTGAAATTAAGGTTACATATGTTTTTATGTTTAAATTACTTATTGTTATGAGAAATGCATATTATTTTCATAAAGTTGATTAGTGATGCCTCGATGAGAAAATGATGAGAAAATGTTAAGTTGAAGTCCCGGTTGAATATTCGGAATAACGAGGATACCTATGTCATGAAATGAGATAAGGACGATCCCGTATAATACCATGTCTGGGACATGACATCAACACCAAATGTAGGTCCCATATAAGACCATGTTTGGGACATGGCATCAACACCAAATGTAGGTCCCGTATAAGACCATGTCTGGGACATGACATCAGCACCGAATGTAGATCCCGTATATGACCATGTCTGCGACATGGCATCGGTATCGAATAAGGAAGGTCCTGTATAAGACCATGTCTGGGACATGGAATCGGCATTGAGTTAAGAGATCCTGTGGAAGACCATATCTGGGATATGGCATCGGCATCAAGAGTTGATCCCCTGTAAGACCATATTTGGGATATGGGATTGGCATCGCGATACATGTATGATGAGATGAGTATTCTCCGATATTTCGACTAGTTCAATGGACAAAAGAGTTAAGTATGTAAAGATGATAAAGAGTTAAGTTATATAAGGATGACAAAGAATTCCATTTTGTTAAGGATGATGATGATTTAAGTTTATGTTCAAGTTAGCATAAGTGCTAAATCATGTGATGAAGTGATACAGGTACCATGAGTAAAATATGAGTTATGAAACCATAATGTGGTATGTGATGGGTAAGATTAAGTATGAGTAAGTATGACTAAGAACTTGAGAGCTTATGTTGTTATTGTTCTATGAGATGAATGGGTTTTACCATGAATACTTATGTTGCTATATTAATTCATGCAAATTTACTAAGCTATATGCTTACCCCTCTCTTTTCCCTTTTCCTTGTAGTATTGCCAAGCTAACTCGGGATCGTAGAACGTCGGAGCTCGGATCACACTATCAATCATTCTTTTGGTATAGTAAAATTAATTTATCTTGAGTATGGCATGTATAGGAACTTGGTCATTTTGTGTTATGTCATATTTGAAAGCCAAAGTGTTGGGTATTAATGTTATTAACTCATTTTGTAAATGGCCATTGTGAATTTGCCAATATTTGTCAAGTTTCATACTTTAATGATGATGAGTTTTATGAAGTGAAAGTTCACGCAAATAATGGAGTAAAATGTGAAATGTATGATTAATGATTAGTGATTCTTTATAGTATATTATTGTTATGTTATGAGTTACTTGTGTTGGTAGATGTGTGTTTATGTTTTAGGGTCTCAATTGGCTTGGAAAATAGCCATATAATTGTCCACACGGGTAGACACACGGGCATGTGTCTTGGCCGTGTGTGACACACGGTCAGCCCCATGGGTGTGTTGATAGGCCGTGTGTCCCCTATATCAAATTGCAAGAATTAGATTCATCACACGGGCCAGCACACGGGTGTGTGTCTAGGCCGTGTGCCCCTTAAGAGGTTGCTGATGTCATAAATAGAATACCTAGGTTTTCACATACGAGAGAGGACACGGGCGTGTCTAGGCCGCATGGAGGACACGGGCCAAAGACACGGGCGTGTGTCCTGCCGTGTGAAAATCCTTGTAGGTTCAAAATGAAAAATAAATTCTACACAGGTTAGGAACATGGGCATGTGTGAACACACGGCTTGCCCACACGGGCGTGTTCCATTTCACACGGGCGTGTGACCCCTGTTTAGGCAAAAATTTTCTAAGTACATAAAAGTTTTAGATTTATTCTCGAACCCTTCTATATATATGTTTAGGGCCTCGTAGGCCCATAATAAGGATGTTGTGAACATGAATGGAAAGTTTTAAGATTGAAATGAAATTTTATAGACCGATAAGTTATGTTCAAGCAAGTTAAGTCCGATAATGCCTCGTATCCTATCCCGACGTCGAACACGGTAAGGGGTGTTACAGAATTAAATTGAGTATGAAATGGATTCAATTAACGTTAAATTCATTTATACAGATCTAGAAAGACCTAGTACTGAGTTGGATCAAGAAAAAAAAAGTGTCAGATTAGTAGTTTCTCGAAATGAAAAAGTATCGAGGTAAGTTCGTGTAACTAGATTATGCATATTAATATGTTTGGAATTGAATGTTGAATATGTGTGAATTGTATAAATGTTTAATGTATAAAATTAATTACTTGCCTGGTATTGCTCGATAAAGATAAATAAAAAGTCTCGTTTGAATAGATGGAATTCGATGGATACATGATTTCCCGATTGGTTGTGGTCTTGCATATGTTGCAGACACATCTTAGCTCGAAAGAGCATCCTATTATAAGCCCTCTCGAGCTTCTCATTACATGGCTCCTGCAAACATCCTGATCGGTAGTAATCCTGCATATGTTGCGGACTACTTCAATCTTTGTGAGTGTCCTGTTATACGACCGGTTGTGACCCGGCATATATTGTGGACACAAACATAGCTCTTTATGAGCATCCTAATATAGGCTCTTTGTGAGCTTCCTGATATGGCTCGCTTGAACTTCCTATTATATGGCTATCTAGAGCTCCCTGATAATAACTCTTTGGAGTTACTTGTTAAGCTCAATGAGCTTCCTGTTTTAAACTCATATGAGTTTCCTGATTTAGCCTAGATAAGCTTCCTATTACATGACTCACATGAGCATCCCGTTATATGGCTTGAGAGAGTGCTTCCTGATTATGTGCCCTAATGGGTACCCTTGAACATGAGTTGACGGATTACAGTTTTGTACACTTTAAGTGTACTACATGTGTATCCATTAATATTTTAAATAAATTCAATGGGCAAAGTTCTGTTATGACTAATTTGAACTTGAGATGATTTATTATAGAAATGTATATGTTATATAGAAAATATGATAAGAAAGTATATGTGTATGAAAGTTATTACATAATGAGCTCATCTTGATTACTTGAAAAGTATTTAGAAATTCCTGACTAACTTGCTTGATTGAGTATATGGGATTAGGCAATTGGCCAGTTTGTTGGGATGCTTGTTATTTATATGATTGCTTAAATTGAACATAATTGGTAAGTTAAATTCCTGTTATACGAACTTACTAAGGATTAAATGCTTACTTGGTTTTCTTTTCTCTATTTTACAGTACTCGAAAGCTCATAAAGTTTGGAACGGGTCGGAGCAAGATCACACTATCCTTCAGCTCAACTTGGTATAATTAGCAAAACTACTTTTGATATAATGGCATGTATAGGTTAAATAGATTAACAGATAAAATATTTTGGTTGTAACTAGCCATTGGAATGGCTAGTGTTAAGTATACTTTGATGTAATTATATAAGGCCTTATCATGTTTGATGTGTGTTGAAAATGGTTTTATTGTGAAAGGTATATTATAATAGCCCGATTTAGGGCCTAGTCAGAATAGTGGTTGCAAGACCACAAATTCGAAGTAGAAATATGTGTTTTATGATTTTTATGAGGCTTATGATATGTTTGCATGATTATGTGAAAATTTTATGAGGAAATTTTATTAATTAGTGATCAATTTGTCCATTAGGACTAAATTGAAAAGATTGGAAAATATGAGTTTCTAGAAGATTTAAGTATGAAATAGCATTATAAAAATTATTGGAAGTCCTTATTTAGCAATTAGACCAATATATGTTAAGATGGAGAAAAATAGACATGGGAAGGAAAATTCTCAAGAAAAGGCCTTAAGGGCATTTTTGTTATTTGGTTAATTAATGAATTAAAAGGGAAAAAGAAGTCAAAATTCATGTCCATCTTCTTCATGCTAGCTGAAATTTTCAAGCTCTCCATAGCTAGGGTTTCTTCATCTTTCAAGCTTGATTGTAAGTGCCTCTTAGCCCCGTTTTTAATGTTCTTCATATTTTTGAGATCATCGTAGCTCAATTTAGCTATTTCTAGCTATATTTTGAGCTAGGGTTTATGTTAAAAAATTTACCCATGTATGACATGCATGAATTTTGATGATTTATGGAAGAATATGAAAGTTTGATGTATGATAAACATCTTTTTCTAAGTGATTTTCATGAGAAATTCATAAAAAGGACTAAATTGTAAAAGTCATGAAAATGGTCATACATGAGTGAATTAGTGGAAATTGGGGGCTGCTGTAGTTAATAAAATGATTTGGCTAGGCTTAAAATGTAAAGAAATTGAATGAAAATCATTTTACGAGCCTAGGGGAAAAGTGTAATTTTGTGAAAGTTTAGGGACAAAATTATAATTTTTCCAAAGTATGATTTATGGGTTAATTTAGTCAATGTGAGTATTAAATAAGTGAAATTGTTATTATAGATCAAGAAACATGAAGCTCGGACCGAAATCGAGGTAAGAATAAGGTTGTAGACTAAATCGAACAACTATACATATTTTGAGTACCGAGGTAAGTTTGTGTGAAATTAAAGCTACATAATGTTTTGATATTTTTAATTTCTTGATATTGTGATAAATGAATATTATTTCTGTGAAATTGACTAATGATGCCTCGATGAGGGTATGATAAAACTATGTTAAGTTGAAGTCCCGGTTGAACATTCGGAATAACAAGGATATGTATGTCACAACATGAGATAAGGAGGTCCCGTATAAGACCATGCCTGGGACATGGCATCAACACCAAATAAGGAGGTCCTGTATAAGACCATGTCTGGGACATGGCCTCGGCACCAAAGAAAGATCTCGTGTAAGACCATGTCTGGGACATGGCATCGACATCTATATACGAATTTGTATAAGACCATATCTGGGATATGGCATCGACATCGAGATATGAGATCCCGTGTAAGACCATATCAGGGATATGGCATCAGCATCAATATGTGATCCCATGTAAGACCATATCTGGGATATGACATTGGCATCATGATACATGTATGATGAGATTGAGTATCCTTCGATATTCCGAGTAGTTCAATGGGCAAAGAGCTAAGTTTATGTACAGATGACAAAAGCTAAGTCTATGTTTAAGAGATTAAAAGTGCTAAAGTTGTGTGACGAAGTGATATAGGTACCCATGAATAACTTACGAGAAATGAATGCAAAATGTGATATGTAATTTGGCAAGAGTATGGATGAGTAAGTTATGTTGATGTGTTTGAGAACTTGTATATTATTCAATGAAATGAATGGATGCTATTATAAGTCTTAATGTTGCTATTTATTTCATGCAAACTTACTAAGCTTTATGCTTACCCATCTCATTTCCCTTTTCCTTGTAGTATCGCCAAGCTAGCTCGGGGATCGTAGGACGTCGGAGTTCAGATCACACTATCAACTATTCTTTTGGTATAGTAAAGTTGATTTATTTTGGGTATAGCAAGTATAGGAACTTGGTCATTTTGTTATGTCATATTTGTTAGCCAAAGTGTTGGCCATTATGGTTACTTATTCATTTTGTAAATGGCCATTGGCAATTGGTCAATACTTGTTAAGTTTCATATATTCAATTATGATGAGATTCATGAAGTGCAAGTTCATGCAATTGATTGAGTGAAATGTGAAGTGTATGCATGATGAATTAATGATCATTCATATTATATAATTGTTATGTTATGTGTTGCTTGTGATGGTATAAGTGTGTTTGCTTTTCAGGGTGGCACTTGGATTGGTAAATAGCCTTATAATTGTCCACATGGGTAGACACACGGTGTGTGTCTAGGCCGTGTGTGACACACAGTCAGCCCTATGGGTGTGTTGAGAAGCCGTGTGTACCTTGCATCAAAATTTCAAAAATTTTGTTCGTCACACGGGCCAGCACACGGGCGTATGACTAGGCCGTGTGCCCCTAAGTGTTTGCTGACATCATAAACAGAATACTAAGGTTTTTACACATGGGGTGAGGGCACGGGAGTGTCTTGGCTGTGTGAAGGACACGGCTATAGACACGGGCGTGTGCCAGGCCGTGTGAAAACCCTTGTAGGTTTGAAATGAAAAATAAAATCCACACGGGTTAGGAACGTGGGCGTGTGTGACCACACGGCCTGCCCACACGGGCGTGTATCCTGTTTTAAGTAAAAAATTTCTAAGTGTGCGAAAGTTTTTGGTATGGTCCTGTACCATTCCGTATGTAAGTTTAGGGTCTCATAAACCTATAATAGGGACATTATGAATATGAATGAAAAAATTTTTAGTTGGAACGAAATTTTATGACCCGATGATGTATGTTTGAGCAAGTTAAGTTCGGTAATGCCTCGTATCCGGTTCCGACGTTGAACACGGGTAAGGGGTGTTACATATATAAACCATATGATGAGTGGATTTGAATTAGCATAATTGATAAAATTTGCATATATACATAAGTGCAAATTTGGTAAGTTTAATCATTTTAACACATGTGCTAATATGTTATATACAATACTTTTATTTGGCTTGATTTAAATGACTTGAATTGGTTTGGAAATATGTTAAAATGTTAATGTAAGTACAAGGTAAAAAAAATTTGGGTGAGAAATAAGGCTTGGAAATGGCTTATTTTGTCCACACGGGTACACACACGGACGTGTGTCTCAACCGTGATGCATCCTAAAAATTTAGAAACAGAATGATTTGAATTGTTCATATGGGCAGAGACATGGGCTTGTGTTTTGGCCGTGTGAATCCTGCACCTAATTTTTGAAAATGAATTTGTCCTCATGGTGAAACACCCCACACCCGGCCCACGAGCCTGAACCGGATCTGGTATGTTCCTAAAGTAAACCGGTTTCAAAGAATTTCGTTACTTAGAGAAAATTTGTAAAATTTTTAGAAAATGTTGTTGTGGATTGGGCTTAGATTGGAAACCCATTTAATTAATCTTGTAAATCCAATTTTTATTAAGGTGACAAAATAATTTTTAGGGTTTTAAAGAAAATAACATTTAACTTTTAGTCATAACATTCAGAACATAACAATTTAAAGTAAAGCAGAATAAGAAAAATCCACTGGGCCTTATGGCCTTATTACATCAAGTAAAACCCAAAACAAATAACAAAGTCCAAATCGAATAAAATCTTCAAATGGAACATGGCCACCTCGAGGTCTACCATCCCGGTCCGTCACTGTTCATCACCTGAAAATATTTCCCACAACGGGGTGAGTCCACAGACTCAATGTGCACACAATACTAACATTCAACAAATCAGGCATACATGTTCAAACATCAGATTCATATAAAATAAATTATGATGCAACCCAAACCCAAGTCTAATGGTCCATCCGCTACACACCACCCGCATTCGCGGTCACATCGTGGGGACTACTAAGTCAACCTCCATCCGCTACACACCATCGAAGGCGTCATTGAGTAGACGTGCTCATCGCCCATATAATTTGCGCCATTAGACACCATATTCAAATAGTGTAACCGGTTACCAAATTCGTATAATGTAACCGAGTTACCATATTCAAAATGTTGTGACCGCAAATACCATATAACATTGGTGAGACCAAGTCAACACCTTCTTCCACTTTCACATAAATCCTAATGCCCCAAAATATATATATCATGCATACATACTTAATTTCTTATTCATATACATATATTCACATGTTATAAAATAACATATTTCATAATCCTATCGAAGTAGGAAACGTGCACTGAGTACTTTTACCACATTTGTGGTATTTAGCCACATTCAGATTCTTATGCATATTCACATATTAAAATAATTGCCATATGATAAATCGAAGGTTAGTGTGCGTACACACCGATTTGCTTAAAAGGTTCCTTGAGATCTCGAAAATCCCGATCTATCTTTAGATCATTAACTCCTATATTCGGCCATCATATAAGACACATTAATAAACCTATTTGGCTAATATCAAACCAAATCCTAGTAGGATTTGTAAAAGACTCACCTTGAGGCCGATTTGGTGTTTATTCAAATCCAAAACTTGGTTTTTCCTTTACCGATATTCTACCAACCTTGAATCTCAATATGGGTTAGTTTTCGGCTTTTTAATAATTAAAGAACTGATCTAGATAATCACACAAGACTTGGCCGAATACTTTTAGATGCTTACCTTATGGACTTTAAATCCCGAGAACTTCACCTTCCTCTTCCTTGGAATCGGCCAAATCCTAAATCCTCGAATCGCTTAGTTTTTGATTAACTTGATCCAATACCTAAGATTTGGCCTTGGCGAATGTATATACTCACTTACCTTGGATCCTTGATCCTTCTATTCGATAATGGTGGAAACCCGAGAGATCTTGTAGATTCGCCATGAACAAGAATAAGGATTAGGCTATTCACTTTCGCAAATAGAAAAGAAAGACAATGGAATAGCTTAACCTTACCTTGATTTGATTGTTTCCTTGCCTAGTGTCACAGAGATTCGGCTATGGTGATTTAACGGGGATCAAAAGAAAAGAGTTTTGGCTTAACAATGACAGAGGAGAGGAGAAGAAAAGATGGAGTCTTTGCTTAGTAAAGATTTTGGCAGAGAGAAATAGGGGCTAGGGAATTTCGGCACACATAGAAAAGATGAGAGAAAATCCTTTAACTCTCCTTCTTTAGCCGAAATTATCAATAGGAGAGCCCCTTTCTTGGCCACTACTCCATAAATGATAATATTATCTCCTTTAATTATCACCTAATTAAATTAAAAGTATTTAATCCATCCTTTATCTCCTCATTTGTCTTATTAAAAGAAAATCCTTTACTTAACACTTAATTTATCAAGTTTTAACCAAATAAAACTCTTCCCTTTTCTAGAAGTAGGTGCCGTCCACCCCTAGTCTTGGAGGCAAAATAAAACCTTCAATATTTGCTTTCCAAGTGACTCGAACTCAAGCCCTTTTCTCTTACACATGGCGCCATTTCCATAAGCCTTAAGTGACACCTTCAGCCACTTTTCCAAGCTCGATTGTCGCCAAATTTCACCAACTTTTTCTTTTAAGGCCCTCTTGCCCTTATTTCCTATTTTAAACTTTAAAATTTGTCATTCCTACCTTATTTCTAAGTTTCCTAAAATTTTTGATCTACTCAGAACTTGCCATTTTTCTTACATCTTCAAGTTTCCAAAATGTTCGTGTTTCCTAAATGTTCAAGTTTCCAAAATGTTCGTGTTTCCAAAATGTTCGTGTTTCCAAAATGTTCGTGTTTCCAAAATGTTCGTGTTTCCAAAATGTTCAGTTTCCAAAATGTTTAGGTTTCCATTTTCATGCATTTCCGTGTTTCCAAAAATATCAAAATTTATTCTTAGTGCTTAAACTTGTCATTTCATACAATCAAACCTGAAAATGCATAGGCCCTATTCGGGATGTTACAGCCTACCCCTTAAACAAAATTTCGTCCCCAAAATTTCCTAACTAAAATAATTGAGGGTATTTCTATCGCATGGTCTCCTCTGACTCCCACGAAGCTTCTTCCGTTCCATGATTGCGCCATAGCACTTTGACTAGAGGAACCGTCTTCAATCGTAGTACTTTCACATCACGTTCCAAGATCCGAATCGGTTCTTCCTCGTAGGATAAGTCTGGCCTTAGCTCCACTTCTTCAACAGATACCACATGCGACGGATCCGATCGATAGCGACGTAACATGGACACATGAAATACATCGTGCATCTGCTGCAATACTGGTGGCAACTCTAATTGGTATGCCACTGGCCCAACTCGTTTCAGTACTCGATAAGGCCCTACAATCCTTGGGCTTAACTTCCCTTTTCGACCGAACCTCATTACTTTCTTCCAATGCGAGACTTTCAGGAATACTTGGTCTCCCACTTCAAACTCTATTTCCTTCCGTTTAAGGTCTGCGTATGACTTCTGCCTATCAGAGGCCTCCTTCAACTGTGTCCGAATTAACTCAACCTTCTCTTCGGTTTACGCCACTAATTACGGACCCAAAACTCTGCGTTCTCCTAACTCGGTCCAACAAGTAGGTGTTCTACACTTCCTTCCATACAATGCTTCAGATGGTGCCATCCGAATGCTAGCTTGATAGTCATTATTGCGGTGAATTCAGCTAAAGGCAAGTAATCTTCCCAACTTCCTCGGAAATCCATTACACAACCTCTCAACATATCCTCCAACACTTGTATAACCCATTCAGACTGCCCGTCTGATTATGGATGAAAAGTCATAGTAAAGTCTAGCTTAGTGCCTAAAGCTTGATGAAGTCCCTTCTAAAATCGAGACGTAAACCTTGGGTCTCTATCAGAGATGATCGACATTGGTACTCCATGTAACCTCACAATTTCTGCCACATATAACTTGGCCAACTTCTGAAGAGAATAATCCATTCTTACTGGGATAAAGTGTGCGGACTTGGTCAAATGGTCCACTATCACCCATACCGAGTCCTTCTTAGTAGGCGTAAGGGGAAGCCCACTAACGAAGTCCATGGTAATTCTCTTCCACTTCCATTGGGGAACTTGATTGGTTGAAGTAATCGATGGGACTTGGTGTTCACCTTAACTTGTCGACACGCCAAACATTTTCCCACAAATTCACCACCTCTCGTTTGGATCGCACCACCAAAACTGCTTCCTTAGATCTCTATACACTTTTGATGTCTCCGGATGCATAGCATAAGGGCTACCATGCGCTTCCCAAGAATCCTTTGTCTCAACTCCTTATTCCTCAAGATACGCACTTTTCCCTTGTAGCACAATACTCCTTCATCATTGACACCATAATCCTTTAATCCCCTTTTTGCATTTGTCAGAACTTAGTACTTAAGTCGTTATCACCAACCGTCCCTCCTTCACTTCCTTTAGCCATGTGGGCCGACTTGTAATTCTGCCAATAGACTTCCATCATCAAACAGACATAAATGAGTGAACAAAGCCCGTAGATCCAATACAACCTTTCGACTTAGGGCATCGGCTACCACATTGGCCTTGCCCGGATGATACTCTATTGAACAGTCGTAGTCCTTCAGCAATTCCACCCACCTTCGTTGCCTCAAGTTTAACTCCTTCTGAGTCAATAAATACTTAAGGCTCTTGTGGTCTGTGTAGATAACTTACCTTTCTCCATAAAGGTAGTGCCTCCAAACCTTAAGGGCGAAAACCACCGCTGCTAGTTCCAAGTCATGAGTGGGGTAGTTAACCTCATGAGGCCTTAGCTGCCGTGATGCATAGGCGACTACTTTTCCCTCTTGCATTAACACACAGCCTAACCCCGTGTGCGAAGCATCACAAGACACCACAAAATCTTTTCCGCCTCCTACCGAATTAACACTGAGCTTCCACAAGACCTTCTTAAGCTTTTCAAAGCTCTCCGCATTATTCGTCCATTTGAAGGGTACTACCTTCCTTAGCAACTTTGTTAAAGGCGCGGCTATTGATGAGAATCCTTCCACGAACCTTCCGTAATAGCCTCGCCAAGCCTAAGAAACTTGGATTTCAGCCACAAACCTAGGTGGTTTCCAATCCAACACCGCTCGATCTTCCTAGGATCCACTCTTATTCCTTCTACGGATACCACATGCCCTAGAATGCCACCTCCTAAGCCAAAATTCGCTTTCATTGAATTTGGCATAGAGCTTCTTCTCCTTAACACTTCCATCATAACTCTGGAGATGCTCATCATGCTCCTCCTCCGACTTTGAATACACCAAAATATCATCGAGGAACACATCGATTTAACCTATCCAAGTAGGGTTGGAAACCCGATTCATCATGTCCATGAACGCTACAGTAGCGCTTTGTCAACCCAAACGGCATTACTACAAACTCAAAGTGACCATATCTTGTCTTAAAAGCGGTCTTATGGATATCACCTCCTTCACCTTCAATCGATGGTATCCCGACCAGTAAATCGATCTTCAAAACATCTGCGGCTCCTTCACCGATCGAACAAGTCATCAATCCTTGGCAAGGGATACTTGTTCTTAATGGTCACTTATTCAACCGACGGTAATCTATGCACATACGCATAGTTCCGTCCTTCTTCTTCACAAATAGGACCAAGCTCCCCACGGAGACACACTGGTCGGATGAACCCACGATCCAACAGCTTCTTGTATCCGAGCCTTGAGCTCCACTAACTCTTTGGTGCCATTCGGTATGGATCGATTGACACGAGCTATTCGGTAGCAAATCTATCCCAAATTCCACCTCCCATGCTGGGGTATTCCCGATAATTCCTCCGAAACACATCCACGAAGTCCTCACCGTCCTAACTCTATTAATACCTTTCTCCTTTCCACCTACCAGACTTACGAAAGCTAAGAACGCTTTGCAACCTTTCTTAACCATCTTCTCACCTTCAAGGTTAAAACTACATTAGACAAGTAGTTCCTCCTTTCTCCGATCATTACTACCACTTCATCCTCCGAGGTTCTTAGTTTCATACGCTTAGTCAAGACAATCCAACACGGCTCGGTGTTCTACTAACCAATCCATTCCGAGTATAAGTTCAAATTCTCGAAGGGTAATTCCATCAAGTCCGCCTAAGTTCACTCCCTAAATCTCTAGGGTACATTTCAAAGATCTTGTCTACTACTAAGGCCCTAATGGGCTTACTACAACATCCTCATCATCGAGAGTTCGAGTCTAGGCCTAGTGTTTCCACTACACTACTTGCAACATAGGAATGGGTCGAGCCCACATCAATCAGAGCAAAATAGGGTTTGTCAAAAATAAAGAACATACCAGTTATAACATCCGTGCTGTCTCCATCTTCCCCCTCGTGAATCGCATAAACCAAACCCGATTGTCTTGCATCGGTATTAGTAGTATCTCTACTGTGTTCCACGGCCTCCGCTCGCACCACTACCTCGGTTACCCAAACCATGACCCCGTTAAAATGTCATGCGCCTCTCACCGGTCAGCTAGCATTCTGAATCGCGGTCGGCTCTCATCTGTTGTTTGGGACAATTCTTAAGCATATGGTCCTTGGACCCACACTTGAAACATCCTCCGTCTTTCTCCAACACTCCCCATGTGCTTCTTCCCACAATGCTCACAAGGACGACATCGCCTCACCAGCCGACTGTTGATTTCGTGGCTCATCAACCCTAGGCCTCTTGTAACCCTTTCCAGATGGCCCAAATCCTCTTTGGCCTTATTCCTATCCATGGTCTGCTTAGTAGCATCCTTAATCCCCTCGGCCACCTTGGCCTTTTCCACCAAAGCAGAGAATTCCCGCTCCTGATGCGGTGCTATCAACAGTCTCAGGTCATCTCTCAGTCCGTCCTCAAAGCGGACACAGCGTTCATGCTCAGTTGCCACTACCCCTCGAGCATAGCGGCTCAATCTCAGGAATTCTGCCTCATATTCTGCGACAGACTTACTCCCTTGCACCAACCCTAGAAAAGCCTTCCTTTGTTCATCTCAGATACCGGTTCCCACATACTTCTTCCAAATGCCTCTTTAACATACTCCTGTGTTAAATTTTCACCATGGTACCATCCCGAACGCTTAACCACCATCGATCGCTTCATCGCGTAACAATACCACCATCCCTTTCAACTTTTCCTCCGAGTCGATCGATCTCATCCATGATACGCTCGTTGCTTCTAACCAAGACTCAACAGACTGGGTGCCACATTAGTTACTCCTCAAAACATTTTCGCTCCGTTAGCTCGGAGCCGTTCAGGTACAGACTTTTGATTTCCTGAATTTCCTCCTGCACCTGCCACCAATTCCAAAACTCACAAAGACAACTCGCAACATAGCATCTTCCCCGTCCGAGCTCGCCGCTCAATATTAACAAATGGGTGGTGGTGGCGGTGGCATTTTATTATCAGACCCTTGACCCGATCTAACGGGTTTTGACACGGTCATCCTTCCTCTACCTCGACCACAATGACCATGTCCTCTAGAGCTCATTTTCTAACGTCGAGATCCGATTAAGAAATTTTATGGATTAGTCATTGTTCCACTTTTTACCCGCAAATGAGTTTTATGAAAAGGATTTAAGAGTGGTTCTTTCAGATTCATACAATCACACGTCTTTTCCATTCATTCATTCATCCATCAAATGTATGAACTTTCGTTCATTCAGAGAAACGCTTAGTTTTTGTTGTTGTTGTTTTCCACTACCCGGGGTATTTTCGTAATTTTGTCCTCTGAGGGCATTTTCGTAATTTTTCGTAAGAAAATGTTCCTTGGGGTTTTGTCAAAATTATTTTGAAAATTTTGAAGTCTAGGGGTAATTTGGAAAAATTTTGAACCGAGGGTATTTCGATAATTTTTGACCTCGTGGTATTTTGGTAATTTTTCACAAATCAGGTAAATTTGTAAACTTAATAAATTAGGGTATTTCAAAAGTTGTAAAACTCGAGGGTTCTTTTCAAAATTGTTCTGTAAAATGGGAATGTTGCAAAATTTTGACATTCGTGGTCATTTTGGTAATTTTGTAAGTTAGGGGCAATTTTGTAATTTTTCTAAAATCAAGGTATTTTGATATTTTACAAATTAGGGTTTTGAATGTTTATAAAATAATGAAATTTTGGTAAAGTCATTGAGTAGTTGAACATTTTATAAACCAAGGGCATTTTGGTAATTTTACCATTAATGGCATTTTGTAATTTTCGCAAATCGGGAGTTTTTCGTAAAATGTTGTAAAAATAATTTTCTCGATTTAAAAGAAAGTTTTAAAAGTTTGAAAAACTAGGGTTTGTTGTTTTGTTCTCTCTTTTTTTTTAAAACATGGCTAGTTCCACTTTCTAGTTTTAGTCATTATGTTTAGCCTATGACCGAGCCCTCTTGGTCGGGGTGAACTAAAGCTACGCACTGTGAAGGATTCGTGTGGAGAGGAGGTGAGTCACGCGGATCGCTTAAATACCAAGCTCCCACCAAACCATTCCTTGACATGCGCAGAGGTTGCCACACCACCGAGCCTCGAGTTATGGTGAGCAGAAGCTACGCACTGGTAGGATTCTGCAAGAGGAGGTGAGTCACTAGGACTGCTTAAATACCAAGCTCTTCCTGGATCCAATCCTAGACATGCGTATAGGGATTACCACACCACTAGCTCAAAGGACTTAGCCATAGGTTTGTTCAAGACATTAAGTCTTATGTGGTTTGTGTTTGAGTAGTCTAATCCTGTGGTTCAAGTTCCTATCATTCTATTCTACGTTCCATGCCTTTTCTACCCTTATATAGTTCACGAGTAATCACACATAGAGTTAGGGGTACTTACCTAGTGGATCATGGGTTGGAGACTTAGGGGCCATGCCGAAGCCCTTATTTTCAAAGAAAATCATTTGGCTCGCTTTGAAAACGTTTGGGCCTTAGCCCACGTGATTTGAGAGTTTAAAATTGGGCTCGATACCAAATTGAAACACCCCACACTTGGCCCACGAGCCTGAACCGGATCTGGTATGTTCCTAAAGTAAACCGGTTTCAAAGAATTTCGTTACTTAGAGAAAATTTGTAAAATTTTTAGAAAATGTTGTTGTGGATTGGGCTTAGATTGGAAACTCATTTAATTAATCTTGTAAATCTAATTTTTATTAAGGTGACAAAATAATTTTTAGGGTTTTAAAGAAAATAACATTTAACTTTTAGTCATAACATTACAGAACATAACAATTTAAAGTAAAGCGAGATAAGAAAAATCCACTGGGCCTTATGGCCTTATTACATCAAGTAAAAACCCAAAACAAATAACAAAGTCCAAATCGAATAAAATCTTCAAATGGAACATGGCCACCTCGAGGTCTACCATCTCGATCCGTCACCATTCATCACCTAAAAATATTTCCCACAACGGGGTGAGTCCACAGACTCAATGTGCACACAATACTAACATTCAACAAATCGGCATACATGATCAAACATCGATTCATATAAAATAAATTATGATGCAACCCAAACCCAAGCCTAATGGTCCATCCGCTACACACCACGTACCAACCAAATGCACACCGGGACTACTAAGTCAACCTCCATCCGCTACACACCATCGAAGGCGTTCATTGCGGTGACGTGCTCATCGCCCATATAATTTGTGTCATTAGACACCATATTCAAATAGTATAACCGGTTACCAAATTCGAGATAATGTAATCGAGTTACCATATTCAAAATGTTGTGACCGTAGTCACCATATAACGCTAATGAGACCAAGTCAACACCTTCTTCCCCTTTCACATAAATCTCGAATGCCCCAAAAATATATATATCATGCATACATACTTAATTTCTTATTCATATACATATATTCACATGTTATAAAATAACATATTTCATAATCCTATCAGAAGTAGGAAACGTACCTGAGTACTTTTACCACATTTGTGGTATTTAGCCACATTCATATTCTTATGCATATTCACATATTAAAATAATTGCCATATGATAAATCGAAGGTTAGTGTGCGTACACACCTGATTTGCTTAAAAGGTTCCTTGAGATCTCGAAAATCCCGATCTATCTTTAGATCATTAACTCCTATATTCAGCCATCATATAAGACACATTAATAAACCTATTTGGCTAATATCCAAACCAAATCCTAGTAGGATTTGTAAAAGACTCACCTTGAGGCCGATTTGGTGTTTATTCAAATCCGAAAACTTGGTTTTCCTTTACCCGATATTCACCAACCTTGAATCTCAATATGGGTTAGTTTTGGCTTTTTAATAATTAAAGAACTAATCTAGATAATCACACAAGCCTTGGCGAATACTTTTAGATGCTTACCTTATGGACTTTAAATCCAGAACTTCACCTTCCTCTTCCTTGAATCGGCCAAATCCTAAATCCACAGAATCGGTTAGTTTTTGATTAACTTGATCGAATACCTAAGATTTGGCCTTGGCGAATGTATATACTCACTTACCTTGGATCCTTGATCCTTCTATTTGATAATGGTGGAAACACGAGAGATCTTGTAGATTCGCCATGAACAAGAATAAGGATTAGGCTATTCACTTTCGGCAAATAGAAAAGAAAGACAATGGAATAGCTTAACCTTACCTTGATTCGATTGTTTCCTTGCCTAGTGTCACAGAGATTGGCTATGGTGATTTAACAGGATCAAAAGAAAAGAGTTTTGGCTTAACAATGACAGAGGAGAGGAGAAGAAAAGATGGAGTCTTTGCTTAGTAAAGATTTCGAGAGAGAAATAGGGCTAGGGAATTTCGCACACATAGAAAAGATGAGAGAAAATCCTTTAACTCTCCTTCTTTAAATAAATTATCAATAGGAGAGCCCTTTCTTGGCCACTACTCCATAAATGATAATATTATCTCCTTTAATTATCACCTAATTAAATTAAAAGTATTTAATCCATCCTTTATCTCCTCATTTATCTTATTAAAAGAAAATCCTTTACTTAACACTTAATTTATCAAGTTTTAACCAAATAAAACTCTTCCTTTTCTAGAAGTAGGTCTTGTCCACCCCTAGTCTTGGAGGCAAAATAAAACCTTCAATATTTGCTTTCCAAGTGACTCGAACTCAAGCCCTTTTCTCTTACACATGGCGCCATTTCCATAAGCCTTAAGTGACACCTTCAGCCACTTTTCCAAAGCTCGATTGTGTGTCAAATTTCACCAACTTTTTCTTTTAAGGCCCTCTTGCCCTTATTTCCTATTTTAAACTTTAAAATTTGTCATTCCGACCTTATTTCTAAGTTTCCTAAAATTTTCGATCGGCTCAGAATTTGCCATTTTCTTACATCTTCAAGTTTCCAAAATGTTCGTGTTTCCTAAATGTTCAAGTTTCCAAAATGTTCGTGTTTCCAAAATGTTCGTGTTTCCAAAATGTTCGTGTTTCCAAAATGTTCGTGTTTCCAAAATGTTCGTGTTTCCAAAATGTTTAGGTTTCCAAAATGTTTAGGTTTCCATTTTCATGCATTTCAGTGTTTCCAAAAATATCAAAATTTATTCTTAGTGCTTAAACTTGTCATTTCATACAATCAAACCGAAAATGCATAGGCGCTTATTCAGATGTTACGATTCTACCCTTAAACAAAATTTCGTCCCCGAAATTTCCTAACTAAAATAATTGAGGGTATTATCGTCGCATGGTCTCCTCGACTCCCACAAAGCTTCTTCCGTTCCATGATCGCGCCATAGCACTTTGACTAGAGGAACCGTCTTCCTTCGTAGTACTTTCACATCACGCCCAAGATCCGAATCGGTTCTTCCTCGTAGGATAAGCCCGCCTTAGCTCCACTTCTTCAACAGATACCACATGCGATGATCCGATCGATAGCGGCGTAACGTGGACACATGAAATACATCGTGCATCTGCTTAAATCGGTGGCAACTCTAATTGGTATGCCATCGGCCCAACTCGTTTCAAGATCGATAAGGCCCTACAATCTTTGGGCTTAACTTCCTTTTCGAATCAACCTCATTACTTTCTTCCAAGGCGAGACTTTCAGAATACTTGGTCTCCACTTCAAACTCTATTTCCTTCCGCTTAAGGTCTCTGCGTCGACTTACGCCTATCAAAGGCCTCCTTCAACCGTGCCCAATTAACTCAACCTTCTTTTCGATTTACGCCACTAATTACGGACCCAAAACTTCGGCGTTCTCCTAACTCGGTCCAACAAGTAGGTGTTCTACACTTCCTTCCATACAATGCTTCAGATGGTGCCATCCGAATGCTAGCTTGATAGTCATTGTTGTAGGCGAATTCAGCTAAAGGCAAGTAATCTTCCCAACTTCCTCGGAAATCCATTACACAGCCTCTCAACATATCCTCCAACACTTGTATAACCCGTTCAGACTGCCCGTCCGATTGTGGATGAAAAGCCGTAGTGAAGTCTAGCTTAGTGCCTAAAGCTTGATGAAGTGCCTTCTAAAATCGAGACGTAAACCTTGGGTCTCTATCAGAGATGATCGACATTGGTACTCCATGTAACCTCACAATTTCTGCCACATATAACTTGGCCAACTTCTGAAGAGAATAATCCATTCTTACTGGGATAAAGTGTGCGGACTTGGTTAAATGGTCCACTATCACCCATACCGAGTCCTTCTTAGTAGGCGTAAGGGGAAGCCCACTAACGAAGTCCATGGTAATTCTCTCCCACTTCCATTAGGGAACTTCGATTGGTTGAAGTAATCCTGATGGGACTTGGTGTTCAGCCTTAACTTGCTGACACGTCAAATATTTTCCCACAAATTCAGTCACCTCTCGTTTCAGATCAGACCACCAAAACTATTCCCTTAGATCTCTACACAGCTTGATCCTCTGGGATGCATAGCATAAGGGCTACCATGCGCTTCCCGAAGAATCCTTTGTCTCAACTCCTTATTCCTCGGCATACAGGCTTTTCCCTTGTAGCACAATACTCCTTCATCATTGACACCATAATCCTTTAATCCCCTTCTGCATTTCATCAGAACTTAGTACTTAAGTCGTTATCGTTGAACTATCCTCTTTCACTTCCTTTAGCCATGTGGGCCGACTTGTAATTCATAATGACTTGGTCATCAAGCAGGACATAAATGAGCGAACAAAGCCCGTAGATCCGATACAACCTTTCGACTTAGGGCATCGGCTACCACATTGGCCTTGCCCGGATGATACTCTATTGAGCAATCGTAGTCTTTCAAAGAATTTCACCCACCTTCGTTGCCTCAAGTTCAACTCCTTCGAGTCAATAAATACTTAAGGCTCTTGTGGTGCTGTAGATAATGACCTTTCTCCATAAAGGTAGTGCCTCCAAACCTTAAGGGCGAAAACCACTGCTTGCTAGTTCCAAGTCATGAGTGGGGTAGTTAACCTCATGAGGCCTTAGCTTGCATTGACACATAAGCGACTACTTTGCCCTCTTGCATTAACACACGCCCTAACCCGTGTCTGAGCGTCCACAAGACACCACAAAATCTTTTCACGCCTCCAATGAATTAACACTGGAGCTTAGTCGAGACCTTCTTAAGCTTTTCAAAGCTCTCCGCCGCTTTATTCGTCCATTCAAGGGTACTTCCTTCCTTAGAAACTTTGTTAAAGGCACGGCTATTGGCGAGAATCCTTCCACGAACCTTCGTAATAGCACCGCCAAGCCTAAGAAACTTTGGATTTCACCCACGCACCTAGGTGGTTTCCAATCCAACACCGCTCGATCTTCCTAGGATCCACTCTTATTCCTTTTGCGGATACCACATGCCCTAGGAATGCCACCTCCTAAGCCAAAATTCGCACTTCTTGAATTTGGCATGAGCTTCTTCTCCTTAACACTTCCATCACAACTCGAGATGCTCATCATGCTCCTCCTCGACTTGAATCCACCAAAATATCATCGATGAGCACATCAACGAACCTATCCAAGTAGGGTTGGAAAACCCGATTCATCATGTCCATGAATGTGGCTGGAGCGTTTGTCAACCTAAACGGCATTACTACAAACTTAAAGTGACCATATCTTGTCCTAAAAGCGGTCTTATGGATATCAGCCTCCTTCACCTTCAACTGATGGTATCCCGACCGTAAATCGATCTTCGAAAACACTGCGACTCCCTTCAGCTGATCGAACAAGTCATCAATCCTTGGCAAGGGATACTTGTTCTTAATGGTCAGCTTATTCAACTAACGGTAATCTATGCACATACGCATAGTTCCATCCTTCTTCTTCACAAATAGGACCGGTGCTCCCCACGGAGACACACTGGGTCGGATGAACCCACGGTCCAACAGTTCTTGTATCTGAGCCTTGAGCTCCACTAACTCCTTTGGTGCCATTCGGTATGGAGCGATTGACACAGGAGCTATTCCGGGTAGCAAATCTATCCCGAATTCCACCTCCCTGTCTGGGGGTATTCCCAGTAATTCCTCTGGAAACACATCCACGAAGTCCCTTACCGTCCTAACTCCATTAATACCTTCCTCTTTTCCACCTACCGCACTTACGAAAGCTAAGAACGCCTCGCAACCTTTCTTAACCATCTTCTCAGCCTTCTGTGCCGAAACTACATTAGACAAGTAGTTCCTCCTTTCTCCGATCATTACTACCACTTCATCCTCTGAGGTTCTTAGTTCCATACGTTTAGTCGTACAATCCAACAAGGCTCGGTGTTCTACTAACCAATCCATTCCGAGTATAAGTTCAAATTCTCTGAAGGGTAATTCCATCAAGTTTGCCCGGAATTTCACTCGCTGAATCTCTAGGGGTACATTTCGAAAGATCTTGTCTACCACTACAGTTTGGCCTAATGGGCTTACTACAGTCATCTGTCTATCAGAGAGTTCAGAGTCTAGGCCTAGTGTTTCCACTACACTACTTGCAACATAGGAATGGGTCGAGCCCACATCAATCAGAGCAAAATAGGGTTTGCCAAAAATAAAGAACATACCGGTTATAACATCCGGCGCGTCTCCATCTTTCCTTCGGTGAACCGTATAAACCAAACTCGATTGTCTTACATCGGCATTAGTAGTACCTCGGCCCTGTGTTCCACGGCCTCTGCCTGCACCACTACCTCGGTTACCCGAACCACGACCCCGTTGAGGCTGCTTTGTCCGCCTCTCCGGTCTAGCTAGCATTCGAATCACGGCGGCTCTTATCTGTTGTTTTGGACAATCTTTAAGCATATGGTCCTTGGACCCACACTTGAAACATCCTCCGTCTTTCTCCAACACTCTCCCATGTGCTTCTTCCCACAATGCTCACAAGGGCGTCTCGCTTGCCTGTACCAACTGTTGATTTAGGTGGCCCGTCAACCCTAGGCCTCTTGTAACCCTTTCCAGATGGCCCAAATCCTCTTTGGCCTTATTCCTATCCACGGTGCCTTAGTAGCATCCTTAATCCCCTCGGCCACCTTGGCCTTTTCCACCAAAGCGAGAATTCCCGCTCGATGCGGTGCTATCAACGATCTCGGTCATCTTTCAATCCGTCCTCAAAGCGGACCGGCGTTCATCTTTCGGTTGCCACTACCCTCGAGCATAGCGGCTCAATCTCGAGAATTACGCCTCATATTCTGCGATGGACTTACTCCTTGCACCAACCCTAGAAAAGCCTTCCTTTGTTCATCTCAGATACGGTTCCCATATACTTCTTAAAATGCCTCTTTAACAGACTCCCGTGTCAAATTTTCAGTAGTGGTACCATCCGACAGTTAACCACCATCGATCGCTTCATCGCGTAACAATGCCACCATCCCTTTCAACTTTTCCTCTGGAGTCAGATCGAGCTCATCCATGATACGCTCCGTTGCTTCCAACCAGTACTCAGCTATACTGGGTGCCACATTAGATACTCCTCGGAACATTTTCGCTCCATTAGGTCGGAGCCGTTTAGGTACAGACTTTCGATTTCCTGAATTTCCTCCTGCACCTGCCACCAATTCCAAAACTCGTAGTACAGCCTGCGACACAACATCTTCCCCCGTCTGAGCCTGCTGCTCAACATTAACAGCTGGGGGTGGTGGTGGCGGTGGCATTTCATTGTCGGAACCTTGACCCGATCTAACGGGTTTCGACACGGTCATCCTTCCTCTACCTCGACCACGACGACCATGTCCTCTAGAGCTCATTTTCTAACGTCGAGATCTGATTAAGAAATTTTATGGATTAGTCATTGTTCCACTTTTTACCCGCAAAGGAGTTTTATGAAAAGGATTTAAGAGTGGTTCTTTCGTATTCATACAATCACACAGTCTTTTCCATTCATTCATTCATCCATCAAACAGGTATGAACTTTCGTTCATTCAGAGAAACGTTGTAGTTTTTGTTGTTGTTATTTTCCACTACCCAGGGGTAGTTTCGTAATTTTGTCCTACAGGGGCATTTTTGTAATTTTTCAGAAGAAAAATGTTCCTTGGTGTTTTTGTCAAAAATTATTTTAAAAATTTTGAAGTCTAGGGGTAATTTGGAAAAATTTTAAAATCCGAGGGTATTTCGATAATTTTTGACCTCAGGGGTATTTTGGTAATTTTTCACAAATCAGGGTAAATTTGTAAACTTAATAAATTAGGGGTATTTCAAAAGTTGTAAAACTCTGAGGGTTCTTTTCGAAAATTATTCCTGCAAAAATGGGAATGTTGCAAAAATTTTGACATTCAGGGTCATTTTGGTAATTTTGTAAGTTAGGGGCAATTTTGTAATTTTTCTAAAATCAAGGTATTTTGATATTTTACAAATTAGGGTTTTTGAATGTTTATAAAATAATAAAATTTTGGTAAAGCTGTTGAGTAGTTGAACATTTTATAAACCAAGGGCATTTTGGTAATTTTACCACCAATGGCATTTTTGTAATTTTCGCAATCGAGAGTTTTTAGAAAATGTTGTAAAATAATTTTCTCAGATTTAAAAGAAAGTTTTAAAAGTTTGAAAAACTAGGGTTTGTTGTTTTGTTCTCTCTTCTTTTTTTTAAAAACATGGCTAGTTCCTTTCGGGTTTTAGTCATTATGTTTAGCCTATGACCGAGCCCTCTTGGTCGGGTGAACAAAAGCTACGCACAGGCGTGGATTTGTGTGGAGAGGAGGTGAGTCACTGGATCGCTTAAATACCAAGCTCCCACCAAACCATTCCTTGACATGCGCACGAGAGGTTGCCACACCACCGAGCCTACGAGTTATGGTGAGCCGAAGCTACGCACTGGTAGGATTCTGCGAAGAGGAGGTGAGTCACTAGGACCTTAAATACCAAGCTCTTGGGATCAATCCTAGACATGCGTGCATGGGATTACCACACCACTAGCTCATGACTTAGCCATAGGTTTGTTCAAGACATTAAGTCTTATGTGGTTTGTGTTTGAGTAGTCTAATCCTAGGGTTCAAGTTCCTATCATTCTATTCTACGTTCCATGCCTTTTCTACCCTTATATAGTTCACAAAATCACACATAGAGTTAGGGGTACTTACCTGGTGGACTGCGGGTCGGAGACTTGGGGCCATGCCGAAGCACTTATTTTCAAAGAAAATCATTTGGCTCGCTTTGAAAATGTTTTAAGCCTTAGCCCACAAAATGAGAGTTTAAAATTGGGCTCGATACCAAATTGAAACACCCACACCGACCACGAGCACCGAACAGGATCCGTATGTTCCTAAAATAAACCGGTTTCAAAGAATTTACATTACTTAGAGAAAATTTGTAAAATTTTTAGAAAATGTTGTTGTGGATTGGGCTTAGATTCAAACCCATTTAATTAATCTTGTAAATCCAATTTTATTAAGGTGACAAAATAATTTTTAGGGTTTTAAAGAAAATAACATTTAACTTTTAGTCATAACGATTAGTAACATAACAATTTAAAGTAAAGCGAATAAGAAAAATCCACTTGGGCCTTATGGCCTTATTACATCAAGTAAAACCCAAAACAAATAACAAAGTCCAAATCGAATAAAATCTTCAAATTGAACATGGCCACCTCGAGGTCTCTACCGTCCCATTCACTTTGTTCATCACCGAAAATATTTCCCACAACGGGTGAGTCCACAGACTCAATGTGCACACAATACTAACATTCAATAAATCGGGCATACATGTTCAAACATCGATTCATATAAAATAAATTATGATGCAACCCAAACCCAAGCCTAATGGTCCATCCGCTACACACCACCGTGCACTCGCCGGTCACCGTGGGACTACTAAGTCAACCCTCCATCCGCTACACACCATCGAAGGCGATCATTGCGAATGACGTGCTCATCGCCCATATAATTTGTGTCATTAGACACCATATTCAAATAGTGTAACCGGTTACCAAATTGAGATAATGTAACCTGAGTTACCATATTCAAAATGTTGTGACCGTAGTCACCATATAACGTTGGTGAGACCGAAGTCAACACCTTCTTCCCCTTTCACATAAATCTCGAATGCCCCAAAAATATATATATCATGCATACATACTTAATTTCTTATTCATATACATATTGGTATCAGAGCCAGGTTTCAAAGAATTTCGTTACTTAGAGAAAATTTGTAAAATTTTTAGAAAATGTTGTTGTGGATTGGGCTTAGATTGGAAACCCATTTAATTAATCTTGTAAATCCAATTTTTATTAAGGTGACAAAATAATTTTTAGGGTTTTAAAGAAAATAACATTTAACTTTTAGTCATAACAGCTCGTAACATAACAATTTAAAGTAAAGCAGAATAAGAAAAATCCACTGGCCTTATGGCCTAATTACATCAAGTAAAAACCCAAAACAAATAACAAAGTCCAAATCGAATAAAATCTTCAAATGGAACATGGCCACCTCGAGGTCTCACCGTCACAGTGCATCACTTTGTTCATCACCGAAAATATTTCCCACAACAGGGTGAGTCCACAGACTCAATGTGCACACAATACTAACATTCAACAAACCAGCATACATGTTCAAACATCGATTCATATAAAATAAATTATGATGCAACCCAAACCCAAGCCTAATGGTCCATCCACTACACACCACCGCACACGCCACCACATCGTGGGACTACTAAGTCAACCCTCCATCCGCTACACACCATCGAAGGCGATCATCGCAATGACGTGCTCATCGCCCATATAATTTGTGTCATTAGACACCATATTCAAATAGTGTAACCGGTTACCAAATTCGGATAATGTAACCGGAGTTACCATATTCAAAATGTTGTGACCGTAGTCACCATATAACGTTAGTGAGATCAAGTCAACACCTTCTTCCCCTTTCACATAAATCCGAATGCCCCAAAAATATATATATCATGCATACATACTTAATTTCTTATTCATATACATATATTCACATGTTATAAAATAACATATTTCATAATCCTATCGAAGTAGGAAACGTGCACGAGTACTTTTACCACATTTGTGGTATTTAGCCACATTCATATTCTTATGCATATTCACATATTAAAATAATTGCCATATGATAAATCGAAGGTTAGTGTTCGTACACACGATTTGCTTAAAAGGTTCCTTGAGATCTCGAAAATCTCGATCTATCTTTAGATCTGTTAACTCCTATATTCGGCCATCATATAAGACACATTAATAAACCTATTTGGCTAATATCAAAACCAAATCCTAGTAGGATTTGTAAAAAGACTCACCTTGAGGCCGATTTGGTGTTTATTCAAATCCAAAACTTGGTTTTCTTTTACCCGATATTCGGTAACCTTGAATCTCAATATGGGTTAGTTTTGACTTTTTAATAATTAAAGATCTGATCTAGATAATCACACAAGCCTTGGCGAATACTTTTAGATGCTTACCTTATGGACTTTAAATCCCGAGAACTTCACCTTCCTCTTCCTTGGAATCGGCCAAATCCTAAATCCACAATCGGTTAGTTTTTGATTAACTTGATCTGAATACCTAAGATTTGGCCTTGGCGAATGTATATACTCACTTACCTTGGATCCTTGATCCTTCTATTCGATAATGGTGGAAACCGAGAGATCTTGTAGATTGACCATGAACAAGAATAAGGATTAGGCCATTCACTTTCGGCAAATAGAAAAGAAAGACAATGGAATAGCTTAACCTTACCTTGATTCGATTGTTTCCTTGCCTAGTGTCACAGAGATTCTGCTATGGTGATTTAATGGGGATCAAAAGAAAAGAGTTTTGGCTTAACAATGACGAGGAGAGGAGAAGAAAAGATGGAGTCTTTGCTTAGTAAAGATTTCGAGAGAGAAATAGGGGCTAGGAATTTGGCACACATAGAAAAGATGAGAGAAAATCCTTTAACTCTCCTTCTTTAGCCTAAATTATCAATAGGAGAGCCCTTTCTTGGCCACTACTCCATAAATGATAATATTATCTCCTTTAATTATCACCTAATTAAATTAAAAGTATTTAATCCATCCTTTATCTCCTCATTTATCTTATTAAAAGAAAATCCTTTACTTAACACTTAATTTATCAAGTTTTAACCAAATAAAACTCTTCCCTTTTCTAGAAGTAGGTGCAGTCCACCCCTAGTCTTGGAGGCAAAATAAAACCTTCAATATTTGCTTTCCAAGTGACTCGAACTCAAGCCCTTTTCTCTTACACATGGCGCCATTTCCATAAGCCTTAAGTGACACCTTCAGGCCACTTTTCCAAGCTCGATTGTGTGTCAAATTTCACCAACTTTTTCTTTTAAGGCCCTCTTGCCCTTATTTCCTATTTTGAACTTTAAAATTTGTCATTCCTACCTTATTTCTAAGTTTCCTAAAATTTTCGATCGGCTCAGAACTTGCCATTTTTCTTACGTCTTCAAGTTTCCAAAATGTTCAGGTTTCCTAAATGTTCAAGTTTCCAAAATGTTCAGGTTTCCAAAATGTTCAGGTTTCCAAAATGTTGTGTTTCCAAAATGTTCAGGTTTCCAAAATGTTTAGGTTTCCATTTTCATGCATTTCCGGTTTTCCAAAATATCAAAATTTATTCTTAGTGCTTAAACTTGTCATTTCATACAATCAAACCGAAAATGCATAGGCCCTATTCAGGATGTTACACATGGCCTGGCACACAGGCGTGTGGCTAGCCGTGTGTCTCATGTCAGAGAGTTACACGAGTATGGACACATGCTGGGACACGACCGTGTGCCTCACATTGAATGCCCACACGGCCTGATCACACGGGCGTGTTTCCCCTAGATATAAGGAAATTTTGAAATTTTGCGAAAAATTCTCTGAGTTCCCAATTTAGTCCTGACTTGTTTCTAATGTATAAATTGGGCCTCGAGAGTCCAATGAAGGGACAATATGATTGAATATGATTGGTTTCGAATATGAATAGTGAATGACATAATTTAACTGTATTTGTTCTATAAACTCCGGTAATGCTCTGTAACCCTATTTCGGCAATGGATATGGGTTCGGGATGCTACATTTCTTATTTAAAACTTGACCCAAAAGTTTAGAGAAATTGCAAAATTACCTCACTGGAAATTGTTGTGAAAAATTTTCTTAATCAAGTGAGCCCACACTTGGCAAACGTAAGCTTGAGGATAGCAGATAGGACTACTCAGTCGAAGTGCTCATCCTAGACGAATAGAAAAGGTACAATTTTCATTAAGCTTTTATTACTTTAGATATCACAACCAATATCTTGTTTTTGAAAAGTTTTAGAACTCTGGTTTTCCCTTAATTTATTTTTCGCTAGGTTTTCCAAACTCATTTTTTCCAACAATTGGTATCATGATCCAGGTTGTGTTCTATCTATAAGTATAATTGAATAATTAAAATAAATTTCTCTTCTTCTTGAATGATTGATGACATAGAAAGTGACATTATTTAGATCTTATGCATTTTTGAGTTATATATGGGAATGAATGCGATGTTATATATTTTTTATATAATTGTTTTTGTCTGAGGTTGTGGTTCTTAGGAAATAGACTGTGGACTATCATCTCCACGTAGGGCTATATTTTTTAAAAATTCATAGAATTCTTGTGAGCTGGAAATGGACATAGGACTTAAATGTAATTTTTCTAAAAAGAGTCCATAACGAGGAAAAAATGAGATGATGGTTGAAGAACCAAGGAATGCCTTGTGGTGAAAAATTATGTAATTTTATATTCCCATTTATTTTCTAGAATTAGAACCATGGAAACCTTAGCTGGCAATTTTATTTTAATTACCTATCTCATTATATATCTGTTTTATAATTGTTTATAATATTTATATTATGTAATGTTATAATTGTGATATATATATATATATATATATATGAGATGATCCATAGTTGATTGATTAAAAATAAGAAGTGTGGTAATGAGAAAATACATGTGTTGTATTGTTCTATTCATTTCTTTAGGTTATTCAATAATTGTGAGAAGTGTGGTAATGCGAAGGTGCATGTCTAGGATCGGCTTTGGCTAGGAAAGACTTGGTTTTTAAGCGGTCAAATTTGACTCACCTCCCTTTCTTAGGACCTACCTGGTGCATGGTTTGCATTCACTTCTTTGGTTTTTCCCTTAAAAGAAAAACTGTGGAGAATCAAAATTGTTTGTTTTTATTATTGATTGATTATTGTGAATGAATGTGAATATTATAAAATTTCCATAGCATGTCAGGCATATATTGGAAGCATGTCATTTAGATTAGGTAAGAACACCACTAGGACTATTGTATTATCATTCTTGAAATTTGGGATAAAAAGCATTGCATGTTTTTAAAATATTGAATGGGAGAATGTCATTGAACAAGACCTACGACTCCATTGATGGTCCTTAAGTGATAGCATGATAAAGTTTCGAGCTGGTTCCTACCCTAGTTGCACCCCAAGGTAAACTTTGTCATGTAGGTTCACTAGATGAGATTTTCGTTTAAGGACAACTAGTCATGCATGACTTTCAAAGAGATTGTCCCAAGATGACTCATAGATGAAAGCATGTTCATGATGGGTGTTGAGTC
Organism: Gossypium rotundifolium; assembly: GCA_025506655.1. Classification (NCBI taxonomy): domain Eukaryota; kingdom Viridiplantae; phylum Streptophyta; class Magnoliopsida; order Malvales; family Malvaceae; genus Gossypium; species Gossypium rotundifolium. Next base: position 115,919,003 of record CP106727.1, on the reverse strand, counting down.
AATGGTAACACACTCAAGATCATCTCTTATTAAATAGTTTCCCAAGAAATGATATTTAAGCTAGAGATGATGGCCAAACATTAAACGATCATTAGTTCATGTGGAGTCTTGAGAATTAAGATTCACGAAATGATTGAATGTAACCCATGTTCTTGCTAGTTAATCATGGGAACCCAAGGAAACATGGTTGATGAGTGTGAGAATGATCGTAGCAATGGAAAAAAATCAAGGTTTTAATAAAAGACGAATGCATCATACTGCATTCTTGATATGTTGCTGAAATGAAAAATATTTGCTTAATACAAAAATAGTAATTAGTGAAATATTTTTTTTTTCCTTCAAATATGTCCCATACTCCTTTTAGTAGCATTCTTACTGAGAATAAATTAAATGAGGATAACTTTCAAGAATGGAAATGGATCTTGCTGATAGTTCTCAGCTATGATAAATACAAATTCGTTCTTAATGAAATATGTCCTCCTGAAGCTTAGCCCAAAGTGAGAAATCACTGGAGAGATTCTGACTCAATTTCTTGATGTTACGTGTTAGCGAGTATGAGTAGTGTGTTGCAAAAGCAACATGAAAATTTTCGTACTGCCAAAGAGATCATGACAAATTTGGAGGATTTCTTAGAGGCCAAATTATATTGGCTCGACAATCCAATATTACAAATTTGATGAATTCTTAATAGAAAACTGACACTTTGGCCAAAGAACATATGCTTAAGATTATGGGATTCTTTGAGGAAGCAGAGGACAATGGGGCTGAACTAAACGTGAACAATCAAATTGAAATAGGGTTCAAATCCTTAACCAAGGAGTTTGCTAGTTTTAGGGCTGCTTACAACTTGGGGAACAATATGCTTACCTTAACTTAGATCATGAAGGAATTACAATTATATGATTTGATGCTGAATGGTGGTAAGCTAGTTCAGGAGAAACCTGAGGCAATCTTAGTGATGGACCCTTCGTCCTCTAAAGGGAAACAAAAATCTAAAGGAAAGAAGAAGCCGACTAAGTCTTCAGTTCCACCTCGTGTATATAGGAAGAAGTCAAAAGATCCTAAAATGATCAAATGTTTCTTCTGCAATAGGAAAAGGCATTTCAAATCAAACTGCAAGGAGTATTTGGAATACCTAGCCAAAAAGGGAAAAGGTATGAAACTCTCTGTGGTTGAAGCTTGCTTAGTGGAAGAATCAATTAACAATTGGGATATTGATTCTGGATCCACTAACCATGTGTGTGTTTCTTTATAGGGGTTTAGTGAAATGAGAAGTCTGCATGACAGGAGCCTCTCGTTGCGGATCAAAGATGAGAGTGTAAACATGAAAATATACACACTTTTTCATGCCCTTTTTAACTCAAATTCTTGCAGTTTTGGTAAAATTCTTGACGAAAAATATTTAATTATTATAAAATAATTAAATTTTACATAAATTATTAACATGTTGAATTTTACTTAATTGATAATAAATTTTGATTAATTTTGATCATTTTCGACAGATTCACACAAAGTACGGAAAACGAGCTCGGCAGACACTACTAGAAGCACAAAACTGAGAATCAATTTTGAAGCATCAAGGCGAATTAATTTTCAGCCTAAGACGGTCCAAATTATGTGTTTTAATTCATAATATAATTAATTTTAATTTTAATCTAATTTAATTTGGGTTAAATAAATTATTATTAATTAATTATGAAAAGTGGCCAGTTGAGCTGAACCGAGAAAATCGATCCAACCGAGCACTAGGCAGGCCAAAACCGTCCCAGATGCTGAACCAATCAGCTTTCTTGGCTGATTATTTAACTTGCAAAATGGCCCTTGAATACTCCTTCAAATTGCATTCAAACCCCACCACTATTTGTGCCTTTCTAGATTTGCCCCTACCTTAAAATAGCAAGTTTCAATTCTTCAAACTTGCCACATGTGTGGCCGGCCATGGGGTGACTCTATGGCTGCTTATTTTTACTAATTTTAGCATCCATATCAATCTATAAATACCCCCTTTGCTGCTCACTTCAAACACATCTCAAAACCATTCATTCCTCACTTCTCTCTCACTTTTATCTTTCTTCATTGTTCTTCATTTTCTTCCCCTATTCCCTTTCCGATTTCACCTCTTGAGAAAGAGTCATTCAACCAATATTTGGAGTAGTATTTGAGTGTTCATGGAAACCTCAGTTCAACAAGAACAAGTAGAGAAGGAGGAGCGAGCAAAATAGTCAAGCCTTGAAAAAACACTGGATTTGATTCCTTTTCCTTATCCTTTTAATTTTATTGTTGTTATGAACATATCTATGAATATTTGTGATGTTGATATGTTTAATTTAATTAATATTGATTAAATTTAATTCGTGTTAGGTTGATTGCATTTCGTCTACTTAATTTATTAAAATTGTGTTTGTGTTGTTATAGGCCTCGGTAAGATGTTTGATTAAGTTAAAACATGACTAAGTTATTCTTGCATTACAATTGTAAGGTAACTAATGAATTAATTATTTAAATGGATTGAAATTGTAATTAATTGACACAATACTTAATCAGTGCATATTTAATCATCTAAGGTAGCTGAGGATTAAATTAGCAATTATATCTAACGATACATTAGCGTTGCATAACTTGCAAGATTATTGTGATTAAACTGTTTCAAGGTAGAAATACATTGTTCCCTCACGTAATCTTTTATGTGCTTATGAGATTGAATTAATTGCTTCAATTGGTATAGAGATATGTACAAGATATTATTTTAATTTCATAAGTATGTATGTGCATTAACACATTTGCTTATTAAAATTTGTTTAATCGGTTGAATTGACATAGAGATATAGTTAAGAGATAAATGGATTTTGGTAGGTAAGTATGTTCTTAAGTTAGCAAATCACCGAGTTGCCATGAATTTATTCATAACAACATGAACATGAGTTTAATAATTATAAGTTAAGAAATATAATTAATCTAACACAATTATGTCGTCTTGATTAAAATCATCTTTTGAAATCGTGCATTGGAACTTTTATTTCCTATTTATTTATTTTACTTAGTTAAAAATCTTAGTTTTTAATCACCTCCTCAAATCAAAATATTTTTCTTCACCAAAGTGTTTTAAATTGAATTCATAAATAATTCTTTTCACAGTCCCTATAGGTACGAACATTTACTTGTCACTTTATTACTTGTTGTGATTGTGTATACTTGCACATTTTCGTTGTTCCAAGTTTTTGGCGCTATTGCCGGGGACTATTTTAAAAAGTCATTATTTTTGAATTTGTTAGTTTTGCATTTTGGTTTATTTTTCTATTTAATTATGACTTAATTAATTTTTTTGTGATTATTTCAGGTGTTTATGAGTACTGACTGAATTATCTATTTACTCCCTATAGACCCTGAGATTCGAAGAACTTTTTGACAGTGAAGAAGATAAGCAAGTCAAAGAAGGATCGAAGAGATGAACCTTGAAAATTTGAATCAAGGAAATGGAGCAGACCCTACTCAAAATCCTATCTTTATTGCTGATGATAGGGATAGAGCTTTAAGATAGTATGTCGTGCCAGTGTTTTATGATCTTAATTCGGGTATTAGGAGACCTAAAATCGAGACACAACAATTCGAGCTGAAGCTAGTCATGTTCCAGATTCTTCAGACAGTGGGCCAATTCAGTGGAATACCTACCGAAGATCCTCATCTTCACTTAAAACTGTTTATAGAGGTGAGTGATTCTTTCAAGTTAGCTGGAGTACTCAAAGATGCATTACGATTAAAGCTATTCCCATATTCGCTAAGGGACAGAGCTCAAGCTTGGTTGAACTCGTTGCCACCAAATTTAATTTCCACATGGCAAGAGTTAGCAGAAAGATTCCTTACGAAATATTTCCTGCCTAGCAAGAATGCTAAGTTGAGGAACGAGATCACTGATTTCCAAAAAATGGATGATGAGCGATAAACCATATTATACACATATTTTAATCCCACATTTAGCATACTTTTGGATGATTTATCCCTTTAATTATGGAAATAGGTGCTCCTAATCCTTTATTTTCATGTTTTTTACTCAAGAAAGCACCAGAAGATGAAAAGAATGAGAAATGGGCTAAAATGGAGAAAATGGGCCAAAGTATCAAGATGGCATGGCAGGCCTAAGACCACACTACCAGTGCCTTTAGTAATGAATCTTAACACACGGCTGGACTCGACTTACATAGGCGTGTGCCATGGGTGTGTCCTTGACTTGACCTGTTTGAATTCTATTCGAAATAGGGTACTTAGAGGGAAAGAAAGCCATTCCAAAAGCCTATATAAACACCCCAGAGGCCAACTTTCAGGGGGGCGTTTAGCTAGGCCAAGGAGCCAAGCCAGAGGGGCCGAATTGTGGGATTCACTCGAAGAAAGCCAATTGATTCATCTCAAGAAGCTAAAATCATACTCAAGACTGCGGATCTTTCCTACAATTTCTTCAGGGGGCTTTAGGATTTTTCTTAATGTTTTATTTTGTATTTACTTTTGAGATGTAATCTTTTATAATTATGAACTAAACCCCTCAAATACCTGAGGGGGATGAAACCTAAGACGGATCTTGTTATTGTTTTCTGAGCTGTATGATAAATACTTGATTTGTTCTTATCTATGTGTTCTTAATTCTTGTTTTGGTACTTCAGGATATTGATTCAAGCATTTATGCTCTTAGGCAGAGGAGGAATAGACCCTGTTTAAGAGTAGATCTAGTATAGTTAAGCGAGTTGATCGCAACCCTAGAGATAGGATGACGAAAATCTATCGGATTAGGGTCAAACCTAATATGGGAGTCCATAGATCGAGTTAATGCAATTCTAGGGGTTTTAATTAGAAAGAGATTTCAATTAATCAACCTAGGGTTAGATGTTAGTAGCCTCGAGAGAGGTATTAATATAAATTAGGGAATCCTACGGATCAAGTCAAGTGAATAAATCATCTGGTTCAGAGGTAAATAACAAGTGAAGTCTAGATGGATTCTTCCTCGGGTATTGTCTTAATCAATTGGTTTTCCCACAAGTATTTCCTCAATTCATTCTTTTTGTCCTAGCATCTTTAGCGTAGTAGTTAGTTAATTTTAGGTTAAACAACAATTCCTTTAATTCTTAGGTTAAATAATAAAGAGAAAGTTAGTATTAGTACTTTTGGTTCCTTTGGGTTCGACAATCCAGTCTTGCCACTAAACTATACTACTGTTCGATAGGTCTGCTTACCTCAAGTCATTGTCATAGTTAGTTTTTAGGCTAGATCATTCATATTATAAATTTTTAAGACTCTGACACACAATCAAGTGTTTGGCGCTGTTGCTGGAGAACTGAAATAATAAGAAAACTCAATTTTTATTACTTTAGCCATATTATATTTGCAATTGAATTTTATTTTTACTTTTCTAATTTTCTTTTTTTTTCTTGGCAGGTACCTTTAGTTTATGACTAGTAGGAACCCGACAGGACCCTTGATTTATAATAGTGATATCGAAGGAACGGTTTGTAGAAATCGTAGAGAAATAAGGTGAAGCTTAAACTACATACAAGAAGAGCAAAAGAACGAAATTAATACTACCGAAGAGATGGCTGAGAATAATCCGCTACCTCCAGAGGTGGCCGAAAATCATGCTCCTCGAACTATGTATGATTATGCTAAACCTAATCTAACAGGAACTGGGTCAAGTATTATTAGACCTGCAATAGCTGCTAATAATTTTGAACTGAAACCTAACACTATACAAATGATACATCAATTTGTTCAGTTTGATGGTTTGCAGGATAAAGATCCAAATAATCACTTGGAAAATTTCCTAAAATTTAGCGATACTTTCAAAATTAATAGCGTTTCTAATGATGCCATCCATCTTTAGTTATTTCCCTTCTCTTTGAGGAATAATGCTAAACAGTGGCTGAATTCTCTTCCACGAGGATCAATCACTACATGGGAACAAATGACCGAAAATTTTTTATTTAAATATTTTTCGCCAGCCAAAACAGCCAAATTAAGGAATGATATCTCTTCTTTTGTGCTGATGGATTTAGAAAAATTATACGATGCATGGGAGAGATACAAAGATCTATTGAGAAGGTGCCCACACCATGGATTACTCTTGTGGCTACAGGTCCAAACCTTTTACAATGGTGTGAACCCTTCAACGAGACAACTGATTGATTCAATAGCTGGCGGAACCTTGAATAACAAAACTCCTGAGGTGGCCTATGAGTTTATAGAGGAGATGTCAATGAACAACTATCAGTGGCAAGTTACAAGGACAAGGCCAACAAAAACAGCCAGAGTTTTCAACCTCAACGCAGCCACCATGCTATCAAATCTAGTAGAAATATTAAATAAAAAGATTGATTGTTTGTGTGGTTCCTCACAGGTACACCCAGAAATGCAATGTGATTCAAATCTAGGAGGTGTTGCGAATCCTGAGTACCCACTCTACAATCCTGGCATGGAAAGTGAATAGATAAACTATAGGGTAACAATTTCAGATCTCAAAATAACCCTTATAGTAATACTTATAATCCAGATTAGAGGAACCACCCCAATTTCTCATGGGGTGGTCAAGGAAATCAGAGACAACAACTTCCTCCAAACACCTAACAACAACCCTACCCACAGGAAAAGAAGCCGAACCTTGATGAGATGCTGACAAAATTCATAGCTGTGTCAGAAACTCGTTTCCAAAACACCGAAACAACACTTAAAAATCAACAAGCATCAATTAAAGTAATCGAGAACTAGTTAGGGCAACTTGCTAAGCTGATCTCCGAATGACCACAAGGTAGCTTGCCAAGTAACACTGAGACTAACCCAAAAGAGCAACTTCAAGCCATAACCGCTCAGAATAGTGAAGGGTTAGTAGATTCTGAACCTGGGCCAAGGCAAGAACCTGTAGTAAGTGAAGGTAAGGTTGAGATGAGCCAAGAAAAGCCAAAACTAGTAATTAAATAATACCAACCTTGTTTACCATATCCCAATGCGATGAAGAAAGACAATTCAGATGAACAGTTCGATAAGTTTCTTAAACTTTTAAAGAAATTACATATTAACTTACCATTTCTTGAAGCTCTTTTGCAGATGCCAAATTCAAGGAAATTTTTAAAAGAGCTTTTGACAAATAAGCGGAAGTTAGACGAGGAGTCGCATGTGGAGTTAAACGCAGTATGCTCAGCAATGTTGCAAAACAAACTACCACGAAATTGAAAGATCCAACGAGTTTTACAATTCTATGTTTAATTGGTAGTTTAACTATTAATAATGTTAGCTGATTTAGGGGCAAGCATAAACGTTATGCCTTATAAAATGTTTAAACAGCTAGGTCTAGGGAAACCCAAACAAACTAGGATGAGCATTCAATTAGCTAATAAAACTATTAGAATCCCTAGGGGTATAATTGAAGATGAACTAGTGAAAATTGACAAATTCATATTCTCAGTAGACTTTGTTGTTTTAGACATGGATGAGGACAATAGTATCCCCTTAATTTTAGGTAGACCCTTTTTAGCAACTGTCAGATCTAAAATTGATGTTAATATAGGTGAACTCACACTTCGTGTAGGTGATGAATCAATCAGTCTTCAAGCTCTCGACTCAGCTAGGACATCGAGTGACAACAGTGAGAACGTAAATTCTATTGATAATCATTTGGTTCAACCTTCTTTACAGGAAACACCATGATGCTACATATTTGAGCCAGTTCATAAACCTTGTGCCAATAAAGAAGAAATTTATGAGGAACGAAGGCTTTAGATTGATGAACTAGATGAGTGGAAAGCGCATTTCAAGGAGAAATCAAAACCACACAAAGTGAAATCGAAGGAACCCCTAGACGAGCTTATAGGAACATCAAATCACTTCAAAATAGGAGATCAGGTACTGTTAGAGAAAATAAACCCTCAAACCACCACGTCAGACTGTAAGACAAACGAAGAGATCCTTTTTAAGGTACTTAATGTTTTCCCATACGGTACAGTCGAGGTAAGCAATTCTACATTCAGCACCTTTAAGGTAAATGCTACTCGGCTAAAACTAAATAGCATGAGAAAGGATTTTTCACTCCTCAAACCACCATGAATGTGAAAATGAGAGGTAAGTCTAGCTTAAGACTTTAAACGAGCGCTTCTCGGAAGGCAACCCGAGCACTAACCCCATTTATTCTTATTCTATTTTTTTAGCACCTAAGTACAAACTAACCAAGTTAATGAAGCGCAGATTTTTGCCCCACACGGCCTTGTAGATGGCCATGGCCATGGTCGTGTGGATACTATGGATTTCAATACTAGCATGACAAAGATAGTACGAAACAGGATGAAAAAATATCTTTAAGCCATGGGCTCCGATTAAACACCACGTTCGTACGACACAGTCGTGGCTGACACTATTTTATCAACACGGGCATGGCAACCTGAATAATAGGCGTGGGAGAAATGAATGAACCACCACACGGCCATGTGATACGACTGTGTGACACGACACATCCATGGAACACTGGCGTGGGGATGTACCAGAGCTAAAATTTTATTTAAACCGCCTACTCCCCTTCTCACCTACTCTCCATTCTCTTCTTCCATACCCTTTAAGTTTTTCCCCTTTCATTTTCCTCCTTCTTCATCTTCCAAACTCTTGATCTACACTTCATCCATGTTGAAGAAACGGAAGGATCCTATCCTAGTCTCCCTATGCGAGACCGATCTACATAAGTTCATCCGGCCTCTTCATTAACTCGACAGGAAAAGGACCTTTGAGTCCATTTAATCTTTCTTTTTTCCTTTCTCTTCTCCTTTATTTTCCTTATCTTTTTTTTCTTATACTAAACATGGTTTATTTTATTTTAGTTTCTTGGTTTTAGGTTCTAAAGGCTACTTGGGAATCACACACCACGGGCTTAGAAATCACACCCACATCGCAAACTATCTAACAATAAGGACCTTTCGGTCCATTAATCAGTTCTTTTAGTCTTATTTCACTTTTTACACTCTTTCTTTTTATTTTTCTTTTCTTTAAATATATAATTAGTATATTTAGAATTATTCTTATTATTTCCTAGCTAACTTTTCACGAGATTCCCAATTTCTTCATCTAGTGCAGGAATTAGAGGTGTCCCCTCCAACTTATCTTTCACCTCCGAATCAAGTTTCCACACTTCCAATTCAAGGAATCCATCCAAAAATTCAGGAAGTTCACTTCTCTCCCTATCTTTTGATTTTCTACTATAATGTTATTATATATCATTGAACATTGAGAGCAATGTACATCTTAAGTGTGGGGGGTGAAAATTTATTTAAAAAAAGTTCCTAACTTTTTGCATTATTCTCAAATCCCTGAATGATATATTGTCTTAAGAAATTTTCTCATATTACTAATTAGAATGAAATTCCTGTTAATTTATGATTTCTATTGATATGTTTTAGATTAAGTCATTGATAATTATACAGTGATGATTTAAACTTTAAGATACTAGAGAATCAAGCATGATGAGCGTAACATCTTTAAAATGGGGTTCTGCGTTTTGCTTGTGTTGCATGTGATGAATTGTTTATAATGTTCATTTAACATGTTTTGGGGTCTAGTTAAAACCCTAAGTTAGGACTGAGTTAGGGCTAAGAATTTTGTTTTGGCATTTAATGAAATGAAGCTAAAGGAGAGAGGGGTTAAGAGATTTTATTTGGGAAGGTTGACACAAGAAAGCAATGGGAAAAATGGCAAGGGAGGAGCCACTAGGGTGTCAGGGGAGTGACGCCACATGCAGAGAGAGAGAGAGCCTGTGTTCGAGCTGCAGGAATTGCACTCCTGCTTATTCTTTTTCATGCCACAAGCAAGGAGAGGAGTACTCAGGTGGGACTCTCTTGATGGATAAGGATAGAGAGAGTTAAATAGATGAAGATGAGGGAATTGAGGAGTTTGAGTCTTATCAAGCTCACTTGGAAGAGTTGGCCAAAGGGTGGACTTTGGGCATAGGGAAACAATTGGTTTGGGGTTTTGGTAGTGGCCGAATGTGCCTAGGTTGATAACTAAAATCGACAAAGCTTGGTAGGTCTTTTTTTTTGTGTTCAGTGTCAAACTGAAACCTCAATTGCACCCCTCCCAATCTCTCTTTTCTCTTTTTGGCAATTTTGGGCACTTGGCCGATTGTTCACTTCTTCTCCTTTTTGTTGCTCAAAGCCGAAACTCTCTTAGCTACCTTCTCTTCTCTTTTCGGTTTACTCTTTGCTAGATTTCTTCTTGCCGAAATCACCTTGTTTACTTCTTTTCCCTCTATTTTGTTCAAAAGCCGAATATCGTCCTCACAAATTCCTTTCTTTTTGTGTTATCTCTTCATCTTCACAAGTACCAAAACTCACCTCTCCTTTTGGATCATACCGAAACTCTGGTGAGTGAACTTTCTATTCGTTTTCTTTTCTTGATCAACGGGGGTAATGCCGAAACCCACTTCTCTTCTATTTTCTTTTTCCATTTTAGATCTAAGTATTAAAACTATGTTCTTGTTCTTTGAAGGGAGCCGAAACCTTCAACATCATTTAGGGGTGACGAATATTAGAGTTTGATTAGTGAATCTATTATTAAGGTAAGGGTGCGGCAACTCTTTTCTTCTTTCGGGATTTATGATTATGGCCGAATGGTCTTTAGTTCTCTAATAAAGTGACAAAATTGATTGTAGGGAGGGCTATTGCCGAATTCAGGGAGCCTTCGGGACTTGGTGGTTGATCTAGGTAAGGGTTCAACATTAAGATCTATGTCTTAACTGATCAAAAGCCGAAGGCTAAATGTTTTCATGTGTGCTAGTGTGTGGCCGATTGCAAGGAGGCTTTGTGTGGCTTCGGGATTTGGTTTGAAACCAAATCGGCTTAAGGTGTGTTATATTTGGGGTGACATATCCTTCGGGTTTTTGTGAATAAGCCGAATGGATTTAAATCTAAAGGGTAGTATTGGTCGATTGTAGGTGTAGTAAGGACATGCGTTTCGGGATCTCGTGGTATCGCGTAGTTTTGGGATTTCGCGTATAGTTAGGTGTATAAACGCTTACACACTTTATTAGTTTAATGATGCTTATTATGTTACTATATAACCCTTGGTATTAGTGACTTTTTCTTGTGGGCATAAGCTTGGATTCCGGGTAAGTCCCTATTATGTGAGCCTTGGTATTCATCATCGTGATCTGTGAAATGCTATGGTATATGTTATTTGCATGATCATTCGATATTATGACACGTATGTTATGAACATGATGATGGGTTTGATGAGAGGAGGGGGAATGATTTATTTTGGACTATCACCAGTGGTTTTGACCACACGACGGTTTGGCCCCGTCTTGACATTATATTTTGTGACTAAGTCCCAATGGTTTTGACCACCAGTGGTTTTGACCACATATCGATATGTGACTCATCCCAGTGGTTTGGTACCACAGTGGGTTGGCCCCACGAGATTATTCACGGGATTGTCATCAGTGGTTTTGACCACACAATGGGTTGGCCCCATCACTTGATTTGTGACTTCGGTCATCAGTGGTTTTGACCACATCGATATATTTGTGACTACGGTCACCAGTGGTTTTGACCACCAGTGGTTTTGACCATACGGGGTAGTTAAAGGTGTTTGGATGGCTAGGTTATGGGTTGCATGTTTTGTATGGTTTGCATGTTTTTACTGATAACTTGTGTAAGTGAATGCACTATCAGGTTGGGGATTTACACACTGGGTCTTGGTGACTCACCCCTTCCCTTATATTTTGCAAGTGAATAGATTGTGGAGATGGAGCCGGGAGGACTCGAGGCAGCCATGCATGTTTGTTGGATTATGGTTTCTTTTAGTTACTTTTTAAATTTTAAATTTTAGTTTTCGGGTTATGTAATAAGGCCCTAAGATTTATTTTTGGTTTCATTTTACTATTGCTATTATTTTAACTATGTGGGATAAATGATTTTAATAATTAACCGGCAGAACGCAATGTTTTTAAAACTATAACTCCTTCATTTTTCATTAAAGCGTTGCCATCGGGTAACATCACTTAAATTATGATAACAAAGATAACTTGAATGTCTTCTAAAAACTTGCAATAATAATTAGACTTTAGGCATGGATTTCCAAAAGGGTTTTCTAAAGAAAATTATCCGATAAACTTTCATTTTAAAAAGGTTTTCACTCCGTGACATGCCAGATCTGGTTGTGGTGTTCTGACCGGGTTTGGGGTGTTACAATTTTGGTATCAGAGCCAAGTTTAAAAGCTCATCTGTGGGCCCAATGCCCAAAATGTTTTAAAGTAAGGTTTTTAAATGTTTTTGGTTGGAAATACATGGGTTGAACAGCATGGCACCGAGTCTCCGGCACCAATCCGCCCAGGTAAGTACTTCTGACTATTGTGTGATTTATATGTGGGGGAAATGGGTATTTCGGGATAGTAGATTAGTAAAATAGGAATTATTGAATCCTAGGAATAGCTTACCCCAACTCAAGTACATAAATCTTAATGATCCACAAAACAAACCTGTGAGCACGTCATTGAGCTAAAGGTGTGGCAATCGTTGTGCACTTGTCTAGGATTGGACTCAGGGGGGAGCTTGGTATTTAAGCAGTCCTAGTGACTCACCTCCTCTCCACCCGAATCCTACATGGTGCGTAGTGACTGGTTCACCCAACTAAGACGACTTATTCACAAAGCTAAACTTCATAACTAAAACCCGAAAGGACCAAATGCTTTGTTTTGAAACACTTTAAAACCTTGGTTTTGAAATGGCCACAGTAACCTTGATTTAAGAAATGACCAAAATATCCCCGATTTGAAAAAAATGACCAAATTACCCCTGACTTGCAAAATTACCAAAATGCCCTCAGTATAAAAAATTACCTAAGTACCCTCAAAGTGAAAATATTCAAAATACCCTTACTTTGTAAAATCACCTTGAACAATATTTTGAAAAGAAATTTTTTGAAAATACCCCTAGATTATGAAAAATTACAAAAATACCCCTAGTTTATGAAATTACCAAAATGCCCCGATTTCTAAAATTTTTAAAATATCTATTATTTGTAAAGGTTTACAAATTAACTCTATTTTATTACCAAAATACCCTAAGAGGTTAAATTATGGAAATACCCCCGTGTAGTGAAATGACGAGAATACCCCTACACATGGAATGAGGGTAGGAAACTGAAATGAAAATTGTGTGATGATCGAAAGAACCAATACCAAATTACTTTTCGTAAAACTTATTCGTGGGTAATAAGTGGAACAGAAGCTAATTCATAAAAAATTCTTAATAATATAAATACACCCCGGAAGGATGAGTTCTAGAGGACATGGTCGTAATGTGTGTGGCCGTGGTAGAGGCCGAGTGACTGTGTCAGAGCCCGTTAGGTCTGGTCGAGGGTCTAAGAATGAAATACCACCACCACCACCATCTTGGTATGGAATATCGAGATCGACGGAGAAGATGCGATGTCGCAGTGATGCTGCGAGTCTTTGGAAAGAGTGGTGGAGCGGATGGGGTACGGAGCTCAAAATCAGATCTGGCGACTCGAGCCAATGGAGCCGAGGTATTTCGAGGTGTTTTTGTTGTGGCTCCCAATATGGCTGAGTATTGGTTGGAAGCGACCGAATGAATCATGGATGATCTGGACCTGACTGCTGAGGAAAAACTAAAAGGGATAGTGTCGCTTCTCCGGGATGAGTTGTACCAGTGGTGGCTCACGATTCGGGATAGTGCAACGGTGGATGACCTCACTTGGGACTATTTTAAGGTAGCTTATCAGAAGAAATATATGGGGTCTAGCTATATTGATGCGCAAAGGAAGGCGTTTCTGAGGCTGGTTGAGGGGAATAAATCTATATCAGAGTACGAGGCAGAATTTTTAAGGCTGAGTCGATATGCTGAGGCATTATAGCTACGGAGCATGAACGGTGTGTTAGATTAGAGGATGGATTAAGGGATGATTTGAGGCTGTCGATTACTCCACAGTAGGAGAGAGAGTTTGCGGTCTTAGTAGAAAAGGCCAAAGTTGCTGAGGAGGTGAAACAGTTGGCGAGACGGAATCAGGACCGGGGATGGAATAAAAAGAATGCTGGATTATCTGGGTCTAGCGGGAATCAGTAAAAACGGGGTAGATACAGTGGGTCAAATCAAGCTTCTAGGCCTACTACAAATAATACTCAGTGGCCGCCACGATGTGCTCGGTGTGGGAAGTCTCACAAGGGGAATGCTGGACTGGAAACAGAGGATGTTTTGAGTGTGGGTCGATGGAACACCGAGTGAGGGATTGTCCAAAGCGATCAGCTAGGTTGCAGTTTGGGGATCGAAACCATACTCAAAACAGGAGGGATGGTCAGTAGCCACAGAGGGGCCGTAGTCTTGCTAGGGAGGTAATGGCTCCGGTGAGGCCGTGGAGCACCCAGGCGGGTGCAGGTGGTACGGAGGCCGACGGCCGGGTTATTCTACGCAGCGAGGCATCGAGAGGAGGGTGACGCACTGGATGTCATAATCAGTACATTCCTAATCTTTGGATTTCTTTACAATGCTTTAATAGATGTGGGTTTGACGCACTCATACGTAGCCAGTAGCATAGTGGAAACTATGAATTTAGACTTTGAGATTACTTCTAGGAAGACGACTGTGATAAGCCCTTTAGGTCACTCTATAGGAGTAAGTAAACTATATAGGGATATACCCCTAGAACTTCAAGGGGTCGTGTTCTTGGCTGATCTGATGAAACTACCGTTTGGGGAGTTCAATCTGATTCTCGGGATGGATTGGCTGGTGAAGTACCAGGCCAGTTTGGATTGTGAGGCTAAGCGCATGGCGTTGAGGACAATGGAAGGTGAGGAGGTGGTGATGATAGGCAATAGGAGGGAGTACTTATCGAATGTGCTCTCTGCACTAAAGGCGGAAAAAATAGTCAGAAAGGGCTATAGCGTGTTTTGGTTTGAGTATGTGCCTTGGAGGCCGAGGAGTTAGCAGTGGAGAATGTTTGAACAGTGAAGGAATTCACTGATGTATTCCCAGAAGAACTTTCGTCCCTCCTCGATCGGAAGTTGAATTTGGTATAGACTTGTTACCCGGAACTGCGCCAGTGTCTATAGCCCCGTATAGGATGGCGCCGAAGGAATTGGTAGAGCTGAAGGCCCAAATTCAAGAGTTGTTGGATCGAGGTTTCATTCGACCGAGTATATCTCCTTGGGGAGCACCTGTACTCTTTGTTAAGAAGAAGGATGGTACAATGCGGATGTGTATAGACTACCGCCAGCTGAACAAGTTGACGATCAAAAACAAGTATCCGTTGCCCCAGATTGACGACTTGTTTAATCAACTTAAGGGTGCATCAATTTTCTTGAAGATAGATCTTAGGTTAGGGTATCATCAACTCAAAGTGAAGGAGGCTGATGTTCATAAGACGGCATTCCGTACTCGGTATGGGCATTACAAGTTTCTGGTAATGCCATTCGGGTTAACTAATACACCAGCAGCATTCATGGACTTGATGAATTGGGTGTTTCAGCAGTACTTGGACCAGTTTGTCATAGTATTCATAGACGACATATTGGTGTACTCCAAGACTGAAGAGGATCATGATACACACTTGCGGGTGGTATCGCAAATTCTGAGGGAAAAGTAACTTTTTTCCAAGTTCAGTAAGTGCGAATTTTGGCTTAGGAAGTAACTTTCTTAGGTCAGGAGTGTCTGCTGAAGGGATTAAAGTGGACCCTCGCAAGATTGAGGCGGTGTTGGATTGGAAACAACCTAGGTCGGTGGCTGAAATTTAGAGTTTTCTAGGTCTAGCGGGGTATTACCGAAGATTTGTGGAAGGATTTTCTTTGATCGCGGCACCGTTGACCAAGCTGTTGAGGAAAGGAGTTCCATTTGTGTGGATGGAGAAACAACAGGAAAGTTTTGATAAGTTGAGGAAGATTTTGATGGAAGCTCCAGTTCTAGTACAGCTTGAGGCAGGAAAGGTATTCATGGTCTACTGTGATGCATCACATACTGGTTTGGGATGTGTGCTGATGCAGGAAGGGAAAGTAGTAGTGTACGCGTCTCGATAACTGAGACCGCATAAGGGTAACTACCCGACGCATGACTTGGAGTTGGCTGCTGTGGTTTCTGCCTTGAAGATTTGGAGGCATTATCTGTACGGAGAGAAGTCGATAGTCTACACAGATCATAAGAGTGTGAAGTATCTTCTGACTCAGAAAGATTTGAACTTGAGACAACGCAGATGGATTGAGTTGTTGAAGGACTACGATTGCTCGATTGAGTATCATTTGGGCAAGGCTAACGTAGTAGGTGATGCATTGAGTCGAAAGGTGGTAGCAGATTTGCGAGTGATGTTTACCCACCTTAGTCTGTATGACGATGAGGGTTTGTTGGCAGAATTGCAAGTAAAGTCGACTTGGGTGGAGCAGATCAAATAGAAACAGTTAGTGGATGAGGGTTTGAATGCTCGAAAGTTGCAAGTCTGAATAATGGGTTGAAGGATATAGCTTGACTCACGATGGAGTATTGTGTTTCCAAGGGAGAGCTTGTATGTTTGAAGGATGGGAGTTGAGGCAAAAGATTCTTCAGATGCACATAGCAGCCCATACGCTATACATCCTGGAGGTAGCAAGATGTACCGGGATTTGCAAAAGCAGTTCTGGTGGCCAAGGTTGAAGCGGGAAGTGACTAAGTTTGTGGGTAAGTGTCTGACGTGTCAGTAGGTCAAAGCTAAGCATCAGCTGCCGTCAGGTTTACTTTAGCCAGTGAAGATTCCTCAGTGGAAGTGGGAAAGGATTACCATGGACTTTGTTAGTGGGCTACCCCTCACGCCTAGTAAAAAGGACTCAATCTGGGTGATTGTGGATCGTCTGACCAAATTAGCTCACTTCATACCGGTGAGGGTTGATTATTCGCTCTAGAAGCTAGCCAAATTGTATGTGGCCAAGATTGTAAGGTTGCATGGAGTGCCAGTGTCAATCATCTCGGATAGGGATCCTAGATTCACGTCGAGGTTCTGGAGAGCTTTGCATCAATCCTTGGGAACGAGGTTGGATTTCAGCATAGCTTTTCACCCGCAGTCTGATGGACAGTTTGAAAGGGTGATTCAAATTTTAGAGGATATGCTAAGGGGCTGTGTTCTGGATTTCAGTGGTAGTTGGGAGGAGTATCTACTATTGGCAGAATTCACTTATAACAATAGTTATCAAGCAAGTATCCAGATGGCACCATATGAGGCATTGTATGGACGAAAGTGTCATACTCCTACGTGCTGGACAGAGTTGGGTGAACGGCATGTTTTGGGTCCGGAGTTGGTGGCAAAAATTGAGGATAAGGTTAAGGTGATTCGGGCTCGTTTCAAGAAAGCGTTGGACAGGCAGAAGTCTTATGCCGATCTTAAATGTAGAGATATAGAGTGTACAGTAGGTGATAAAGTTTTTCTAAAGGTATCGCCATAGAAGAAGGTGCTAAGATTTGGACGGAAAGGGAAGCTAAGCCCTAGGTTTATCGTGCCGTACACAGTGTTGAAACGAGTAGGACCGGTAGCTTATCAGCTCGAGCTACCAGCAGAGCTAAGTCAGATTCACGACGTTTTCCATGTTTTGATGCTTAGGCGCTATCGATCTGATCCGTCACACGTGGTACCAGTTGCAGAGATTGAGGTAAGCTCAGATTTGTCTTTCGAGGAGGAGCCGGTACAGATCTTAGATCGGGATGTCAAAGTTCTACGTAGGAAGTCAGTACCCCTGGTGAAAGTATTATGGCGGAACCATGGTACGGAGGAAGCCACATGGGAACCCGAGGATGTGATGAGGCAGCAATACCCTCAACTCCTCTGATCAGGTAATTTCGAGGCCAAAATTATTTTTAAGGGGTAAATTGTAACATCCTTAAAATGGGGTTCTGCGTTTTGCTTGTGTTGCATGTGATGAATTGTTTATAATGTTCATTTAACATGTTTTGGGGTCTAGTTAAAACCCTAAGTTAGGCCTGAGTTAGGGCTAAGAATTTTGTTTTGACATTTAAGGAAATGAAGCTAAAGGAGAGAGGGGTTAAGAGATTTTATTTGGGAAGGTTGACACAAGAAAGCAATGGGAAAAATGGCAAGAGAGGCACCACTAGGGTGTCAGGGGAGTGACGCCACATGCAGAGAGAGAGAGAGCCTGTGTTTGAGCTGCAGGAATTGCACTCCTGCTTATTCTTTTTCACGCCACAAGCAAGGAGAGGAGTACTCAGGTGGGACTCTCTTGATGGATAAGGATAGAGAGAGTCAAATAGATGAAGATGAGGGAATTGAGGAGTTTGAGTCTTATCAAGTTCACTTGGAAGAGTTGGCCGAAAGGTGGACTTTGGGCATAGGGAAACAATCAGTTTGGGGTTTTGGTAGTGGCCGAATATGCCTAGGTTGATAACTAAAATTGGCAAAGCTTGGTAGGTCTTTTTTTTTTGTGTTCAGTGTCAAACTGAAACCTCAATTGCACCCTCCCAATCTCTCTTTCTCTTTTGGCAATTTTGGAAACTTGGCGATTGTTCACTTCTTCTCCTTTTGTTGCTCAAAGCCGAAACTCTCATAGCTACCTTCTCTTCTCTTTTCGGTTTACTCTTTGCTAGATTTCTTCTTGCCGAAATCACCTTGTTTACTTCTTTTCCCTCTATTTTGTTCAAAAGCCGAATATCATGCTCACAAATTCCTCTCTTTTTGCGTTATCTCTTCATCTTCACAAGTGCCGAAACTCACCTCTCCTTTTGGATCATAGCCGAAACTCTGGTGAGTGAACTTCCTATTCATTTTCTTTTCTTGATCAACGGGGGTAATGCCGAAACCCACTTCTCTTCTATTTTCTTTTTCCATTTTAGATCTAAGTATTAAAACTATGTTCTTGTTCTTTGAAGGGAGCCGAAACCTTCAACATCATTTAGGGGTGACGAATATTAGAGTTTGATTAGCCGAATCTATTATTAAGGTAAGGGTATGACAACTCTTTTCTTCTTTCGAAATTTATGATTATGGCCGAATGGCCTTTAGTTCTCTAATAAAGTGACAAAACTGATTGTAGGGAGGGCTATTGTTGAATTCAGGTAGCCTTCGGGACTTGGTGGTTGATCTGGGTAAGGGTTCAACATTAAGATCTATGTCTTAACTGATCAAAAGCCGAAGGCTAAATGTTTTCATGTGTGCTAGTGTGTGGTCGATTGCAAGGAGGCTTTGTGTGGCTTCGGGATTTGGTTTGAAACCAAATCGGCTTAAGGTGTGTTATATTTGGGGTGACATATCCTTCGGGATTTTGTGAATAAGCCGAATGGCTTTAAATCTAAAGGGTAGTATTGGCCGATTGTAGGTGTAGTAAGGACATGCGTTTCGGGATCTCGTGGTATCGCGTAGTTTTGGGATTTCACAGATAGTCGGTGTAAACGCTTACACACTTTATTAGTTTAATGATGCTTATTATGTTACTATATAACCCTTGGTATTAGTGACTTTTTCTTGTGGGCATAAGCTTGGATTTCGGGTAAGTCCCTATTATGTGAGCCTTGGTATACATCATCGTGATTTGTGAAATGCTATGGTATATGTTATTTGCATGATCATTCGATATTATGACACGTATGTTATGAACATGATGATGGGTTTGATGAGAGGAGGGGGAATGATTTATTTTGGACTGTCACCAGTGGTTTTGACCACACGACGGGTTGGCCCCGTCTTGACATTATATTTTGTGACTAAGTCCCAATGGTTTTGACCACTAGTGGTTTTGACCACATATCGATATGTGACTCGTCCCAGTGGTTTGGTACCACAGTGGGTTGGCCCCATGAGATTATTTACGGGATTGTCATCAGTGATTTTGACCACACGATGGGTTGGCCCCATCACTTGATTTGTGACTTCGGTCATCAGTGGTTTTGACCACATCGATATATTTGTGACTACGGTCACCAGTGGTTTTGACCACCAGTGGTTTTGACCATACGGGGTAGTTAAAGGTGTTTGGATGGCTAGGTTATGGGTTGCATGTTTTGTATGGTTTGCGTGTTTTTACTGACAACTTGTATAAGTGAATGCACTATCAGGTTGGGGATTTACACACTGAGTCTTGGTGACTCACCCATTCCCTTATATTTTGCAGGTGAATAGAATGCGGAGATGGAGCCGGGAGGACTCGAGGCAGCCATCCATGTTCGTTGGATTATGGTTTCTTTTAGTTCCTTTTTAAATTTTAAATTTCAGTTTTCGGGTTATGTAATAAGGCCGCTAAGATTTATTTTTGGTTTCATTTTATTATTGCTATTATTTTATCTATATGGGATAAATGATTTTAATAATTAACCGGCAGAACGCAATGTTTTTAAAACTATAACTCCTTCATTTTTCATTAAAGTGTTGCCATCGAGTAACATAACTTAAATTATGATAACAAAGATAACTTGAATGTTTTCTAAAAACTTGCAACAATAATTTGACTTTAGGCACGATTTCCAAAAAGGGTTTTCTAAAGAAAATTATCCGATAAACTTTTGTTTTAAAAAGGTTTTCACTCCGTGACATGCCAGATCCGGTTGTGGTGTGCTGACCGGGTTTGGGGTGTTACAATGAGTCTATTTCCAAAAATTAAAATTTTGTTAGGTTGTCTACCTAAATCTAATTATTACCTTGAAGTTTGAAATTTACAAAGTTGTCATCAAAAACACATAATTTTTGTGAGATTTTGAGCCTTTTAAAGCATACATTCTTTTTGTGCTCACTTTATTGATTATGAGTGTGTCAACATTTATTTGTTATTCTAGAACTTGCTTCGATTATACATGTCGAGACCGCATCTTTGATTTGATATGCTGAGATGATAAAGGCATCTAGGATTTAACCCACTTACTCCACTAAAAGCCTACCCTCACAATTAACCCCTAGTGAACCCCTTTGATCCTAACAACCCTTTTTATTGACTCACCCACTAATATTAACCCAAAACCCATCTTGTATTTGTTATAACCATTTCTCTTGACTACCCTTTTTGTCGAGATTTGATTTTGAGCAATTGCCTAACTATGTTCTATATTTCAGTTGTTAAAGTCCTTTCTTATTATTTTTGATTTGTTCTTAAAATATATATATAAATCAAAATATATTCATTATTAGTTCCGTAATTGTGAGCTTATACATTTAAATTCAACATCTTCAAGAAGAAGCTCGTATTATTAGTTTCCAATTTATGTAATTATTCAGGATTAGTTCCTTTTTTTTCTAGTTAGGTAAATTGTCAATTCAATCTCGATTCTAACCCTTTAATTTAGCCTTTATTCACACCTTTAACCAAGCCCCATTACAACTCTTTAAAGACCTTTTGATTTGTGTATCATTTCATTTTATAGTGGTGGAGATTTGATTTTCAGGCAAGCCTATGGGATTAACTTTTCATGTTTGACTTTTGAGTGCTTTATTTTGACCCTTAAACACACTGAGTGATTTGAGTGAATCTTTAGTGAGGATGTCAACTCTTGTCAATTTTGAATTAAAGGTAATTATTTAGATAAAGGGAAATGCCTATACTTTTTGTCCTACAAAAACTATGACTTTGATTGTTTGAATCTTTAAGACTCTTTGAGTTAAATTATCCATGTACAAATTATTTATGAATTATGATGAAAAATCATCGATAAATATTATGAATTGACGAAGTTCGTTTTAATTGTGAGTTGAGAAATTTGCTTGAGGACAAGCAAAAGCTTAAGTGTGGGGTTATTTGATAAACCATAATATACACATATTTTAATCCACATTTAGCATACTTTTGGATGATTTATCCCTTTAATTATGGAAATAGGTGCTCCTAATCCTTTGTTTTCATGTTTTTTACTCAGGAGAGCATCAAAGGATGAAAGGAATGAGAAATGGGTCAAAATGGAGAAAATGGGCCAAAGTACGAAATCGACATGGCCTGGGCCGAAGACCACATGGTCGTGCCTCATTAATAGACCTGAACACGGCCTAGCCTCGACTTACACAGGCGTGTGCCATGGGCGTGTCCCTGACGTGACCTATTTGAATCTATTCGGAATAGGGTACTTAGAGGCAAAAAAAAGTCATTCCAAAAGCCTATATAAACACCCTAGAGGCCAACTTTCAGGGGGCGTTCAACTAGGCCAAGGAGCCAAGCCAGAGGGGCCGAATTGTAGAATTCACTCGAAGAAAGCCAGTTGATTCATCTCAAGAAGCCGGAATCATACTCAAGACTAAGGATCTCTCATTCAAATCCTTCAGGGGGTTTTAGGATTTCTGAGATGTCTTTTATAATTATGAACTAAACCCCTCAAATACCTGAGGGAAATGTAACCTAAGAGGGATCTTGTTATTGTTTTCTGAGCTGTATGATAAATACTTGATTTGTTCTTATCTATGTGTTCTTAATTCTTGTTTTGGTATTTCAGGATATTGATTCAAGCATTTATGCTCTTAGGTAGAGGAGGAATAGACCTGCTTAAGAATAGATCTAGCATAGTTAAGCGGAGTTCATCTGTAACATCCCAAAATTGTGCCTAGTAGGATTGGGCCCAATGGGCCTTGGGCGTAGGACTGTTTACAATAATTGAGAATAAGAGAATGGCTTTGTTACAAATTAGACTTATTAGTTAAGTGAATTTGGAAGGTTACGAGGTTTCTATGAAGTCTCGGGTTCAAGTTAGGCCATAGGAAGAATTTTCATTTTTGGACTTTTAGTGGATATGGCTTATGGAAGAAGGACATAGGAATAAATGGGTGCATTAGGAGACACAAGAGGAGCTTGTGGCTTAGTGGCAAGTGGTGTGAAATGGCTGATGGGAGAACTAGGGTTCGAATCTCATGGAAAGCAAAGGAGTTTTATTTTTGCCAAAAAGGAGAAGAGATGATAAGAGGACAAGTGGAGGGATTCATGGAGGAAATCATGGAGATGGAGAGGAGTTTGAGGAAGAAAATAAGGCAAGGTGGCTAAGGAAATATGGTAAGGAAGAATGGATGGAAGGGAATCAAAAGAAAAGGGAAAGTAAGGGGAACATGTGGCCTTTTCAAGGGAAGTGTTATGGAAGGTATGGTTAATAACTTTTGACCATTATGGTCATGTATGTGGACAGCTTTGGGGGAAAGGAGGTAGCTGAATTTTGCTTGGTCATTTGATAGAATTTTGGTGTTGTTAGGCAAAAATCACTTTTGCACTATTTTGTGTTTTTCTCCAAACTCCTTCTTTTGCCTTGTGCCGAATTTACAAGCCATTAGTGAGCATATTTTCCTCACTTCTTCCTTGGGTGCCGAAACCTTAATCCATCTTTCACCATTCTTCTTGTTGCCGAAATACTCACATTTCTCTTTGGTTCATATCTCTTTTGGTGTTGACCGAAACACTCCAAACACCTTGATACATCTTCTCGTTTCTTTTAATCATTTCTACTCATTTGTGTTGACACTCACTCGTTTGATCAATCGAGTTATAGTGGAAGGCTAAAACTTTGACTCATCCGTAGCCATCATACAATTGTTAGAAATCAGAACTAATATCGTTAATGTAAGGGATTCATCATGGTTCTTTTTGGATCTTTTCGTTGACCGGTTATTTTTCTTAACGAGATAATGGTTGCGACTAATCGATTATATTTTGAGGGACTAAATCACTCGATCTATCCCTCGTAATAAGAGACTCAGATTGTTGGTTAGTGATATAGATTGTTAATCAATCGAAATATTTGGTTGAAGTGGTAAATTGGATTTGGACTAATTTTTGACCGATTGTACTTTTAGGTGCCGCGAAGAGTATCGTGTTACGGATCCCGTAATAAGGTGTGTAATTCCGTACCTTATACATATTTGAAATGGTGTGCAATCTCACACTTCTCTGAAATTTTGTATGAAATATTCTGTGGATCGGTCGAAATACCGAAGAAAACAAAAAATGGGCATCCGTAATCACTCAGGCGTGCGTATGATCGTAGTGGTAATTATATTTTGTAATAAAATAGTTTCGATTAGAAATAGTGATGTGTTTTTGAAAAATCACGAAAAATAGGAGAAAGGGAATTAGAAAGTGGATGAGATATCAAATAAAAGCTTACTCTGTCTATTTTGATAAGGAAGAAACAGAGAAGGAAAACGAATTTTATATTCTGAGATATGTTAATTTTAGTGTGACTTGTTTTGAATGACTTTGTGGTTTCATGATTTGTCTTGGAAAAATCATATAAAATTGTACAAAGTGAATTATTGAATATAATTTATATGTATGGATTCCTCAGTGAGCCTATTTTCAATAGAAACAAGTGGGAGCAGTATATGAAAACCGTACAATGAGATATTTTAAATTAAGAAAGGAGAGGTCAGAATCATTGGAAAGTAGAACAAGGGAAAATTTAAGGAATAAACTGTACTAAATGGTTAAGCAAAAAATTCTGGAAAAATTATAGTAAGAAGATATATGAGTCTAGTTTCAAGGAAAATTTACGTATTTAGATTTAAAGTTTCCTAACTCAAGTTATAGTCAATTTAGTCAATATGATGCAGATGGACAGTTTAAATTTTCATGCCCAAATTAGTAGTTAAGTCTGGATTGCGAAATTACCAAATTACCCTTAGTGGGTAATATTATCAATTTAAAAAAATGCCACTATGGGCCGAATTACCGAAATACCTTTTGTGGGTAAGATTATTGAATTACTGAAATGCCCCTAAAGGGCCAAAATACGATATTGCTTAATGGACTGAATTGACATTTTGTCTTATGGGCTGATTGGACATATTGATTAATGGGCCAATATGATATTTTGCTATATGGGCCGATATGATATTTTGCTAAATGAGCCAATTTGATATGTGACTAAATGGGCCGAATTGATATGTGACTAAATGGGCCAATTTGATAAGTGACTAAATGGGCCAAATTGATATGTGACTAAATGGGCCAAATTGATATGTGACTAAATGGGCCGAATTGATATGTGACTAAATGGACAAATTTCATATGTGACTAAATGGGCCAATTTGATATGTGACTAAATGGGCCGAATGGATATGTGATAAAATGGGCCGATTTGATATATTGCTCTAATGGACCGATTTTGCAAAGTGTTATTGGGCCAATTTGTTTGTCATAAATTTCTAAATTTTTAATTATTGTTATTATATTTTTAAATATCATGATTTGATATGTATGATGCATATACATGAATTGCATGGGATGGGGTAATGATGAAGAGAAGTTTTGGTAGCTTTGCTACATAATTTTGGTGGCTCACCACATATTTGGTGACTCTGTCACAATCATGCAGTGGCTATACCACGTAAATTACATTATTCGGTGGCTTGTCCACAAATAATCTGTTATAAATGGCTTAATGCCTGCGTTTGGTTTGTTGGTAGGGTGGGTTGACTGATGATCACCTACAGGTGTGTTGGTTGGTACGGGTGGTGTGTAGCGGATGGAATACTAGGCTTGGTTTGGGAATTGCATTTCATATTCATGTTATATTCATTACATTATTATTATTGTATGTGGGCTTAGGCCCAAATAGTTACCTAATGAGATTTTGGCCCAGTGAACAACGGTAAGGGGATTTCACACTAAGTTCTTGTAACTCACCCCCCTTTTCTCTTAACCCTTGTAGGTAAATGCTCAGCGACGTGGACTTGGGCCATGGATGACTCGGTGGAGGCCATACTTCGAAAATGGTTTTTATTGAACTTTAGTTTCCTAATTACGTTCACTTTATTATTTTTACTATTTTGGGTTTATTTTGTGCTGTAATAAGGCCTCTGGAATATTTTATTTTGCTTATGTTTTTGTCGCACTTAGTATTATGCTTGAATTATTTTTAAACGAGGATTTTTCTAAAAATCTTAAGGTTTTCCAAAATAGATTAACAAATGATTTTCATAACAAACTTTTACAAATGATTTAACTCAGAAATTCTCTTTCAAATTATCGACGACATTTTCAAAAGTCACGGTTAAAGTTCACTACCTCGATTTTCGACTCATCAATTAATTTCTCAAAAATACTTGTATTTTATCTATGTTTCCACAATGTTTTCAAAAGGTTTCTGCAACTCTATTTCCAAACGTCATATTTTTGTAAATCGTTTATTTCAAATATGTTTTCGCAACCAAAAAGGTTTTTAAAGATAATTACATTTTTAAGTAGATAACAATTGCTTAAGTGTTTTGGGTTTTAACAAAGAGGCTATAATTCTCAAACAAGTTTTTAACAATTGCAAAGATGGTTTTATAAGAGCATTAGTTCAAATTTATCGATTTATCAATCAATCTTCGAAGTCAGTAGTATTTTATCAAATCTCTCAAATCAAACTTGTTTTTCTTGATTTTAATAAAACTTATTTTAGTATGAATCACAAATCCTTTATACGTTTTCTTCAATGTGACACACCAGATTCGGGCCTAACTTTTGGGCCGAGTTTGGGGTGTTACATGATCGCAACCCTAGAGATAGGATAATGAAAATCTGCCAGATTAGGGTCAAACTTAATATGGGAGTCCATAGATCAAGTTAATGCAATTCTAGGGGTTTTAATTAGAAAGAGATTTCAATTAATCAACCTAGGGTTAGACGTTAGTAGCCTCGAGAGAGGTATTAAGATAAATTAGAGAACCCTACGGATCAAGTCAAATGAATAAATTGCTGGTTCATAGTTAAATAACAAGTTAAGTCTAGGTGGATTCTTCCTCGGGTATTGTCTTGATCAATTGGTTTTCCCACAAGTATTTCCCCAATTAATTCTTTTTGTCTTAGCATTTTAGCTTTGTAGTTAGTTAATTTTAGGTTAAACAAAAATTCCTTTAATTCTTAGGTTAAATAATAAAGAGAAAGTTAGTATTAGTACTTTTGGTTCCTTTGGGTTCGACAATCTGGTCTTGCCACTAAACTATACTACTATTCAATAGGTGCGCTTGCCTCAAGTTGTTGTCACAATTAATTTTTAGGCTAGATCATTCATATTATAAATTTTTAAGACTTTGACACACGATCAATGAGTCCTTGTATGAGGCATGGGAAAGGTACAAATAATTATTACGAAAGTGCCCTCATCACGGAATCCCACATTGCATCTAACTGGAGACGTTTTAAAATGGTCTCAATGCCCACATGAGGATGGTAGTGGACGCTTCTACTAATGGTGATCTCCTTTCTAAGCCTTATAATGAGGCTTATGAAATCATTAAAAGGATTGCCAGCAACAATTATCAATGGTCAACCAATCGAGCTCCGTTAGGAAGATGAGTGTAACAGCCCGATTTTGGGCCTAGTTAGAATAGTGGTTTTGGGGCCACAAATTCGACAAGGAAAATCTTATTTTTATTATATTTTTATGGTCTACAATTTCACGGAAAGATTCCATGAAAATTTCATTCAAAATTTTGATGTTTGGGTACTCAATTTAGTCAAAAGGATTAAATTGTAAATAGTGCAAAAGTTAAGTTCCACATGCTAGAAGTGTCCAATATCTATGAAATTTTAAATGGAGGTCCTTAAATTGTAATTATACCATTGGTTAAATAGTTGGACAAAAATGGACATGAGATAAGTGAAATTGGATATTTTAAGTTAAGGGCATTTTGGTAATTTGGTAATTAAATGGACTAAAAGAAAAATAAAAGCCAAAACCTTTTTCCATCTTCTTCCTTGGCTGAATTTAGCATGGGGGAAGCCATGGATAGGGTTTTCAAGCTTTCAAGCTCAATAGTAAGTGCATCCAAGCCCCGCCTAATGTTCTTTACATTTTTGAGATTCCCTTAACTCGGTTTAGCTATTTCTACCATTATTTTGAGCTAGGATTTCTATTTAAAAATTTACCCATGGATGAAAAGCATGTGCTTTGATTTCTAATGGTAGAATATGAATGCTCGGTGTGTAGTAAACTACTTTTACTAAGTGATTTTCGATGAAATCGCAAAAAGGGACTAATTTGTAAAAAGTTGAAAAATGTATGAAAATGTGTGAATGACTTCAAATTGTGGACTGCTATAGTTATGAAAATGGTTCGGTTGGGCCTAAAATACAAGGAAATCAAATAAAAATCATTTTACGAGCCTAGGGGTAAAAGTGTAAATATGATAAAGTTTAGGGGCAAAATTATAATTTTCAATAGTATGTTTTTTGGGTCACAATGTATAACGTGACTAATAAGTAAGCTAAATGTGATGTTATATACCAAAGAAAATGAGGTCTAGACCTAGAACGGGGAAAAAGAGAGAAATTAACGATTAGGTCACTTTTTACCATTTTGGTATCGAGGTAAGTTTGTGTGTAAATAATACAACCTTATGTTATTTATTTTAATAATTTGATATTACATGAAATGTATATGGTCTTTATGAAATTGATTAATGACAATTTTGACGAAATGTCGAAGAATGAAAATCCCCGATTAAACCTTAGGAATGGATATAGAATACAAACGTCATGACACTAAGGTTACTGAGGTCCCGTATAAGACCAAATCTGGGATATGGCCTCGGCACCGAATTGAGATCCTGTGTAAGACCATATTTGGGATATGGCATCAACATCGAATAGTGATTCTGTGTAAGACCACGCCTGGGACCTGGCTTCGGTATGAAATCGTGTAAGGCCATGTCTGGGACATGGCATCGACATGTGATCCCATGTATGACCATATCTGGGATGTGGCATTGGCATCTTACTACGTGCATGTCAATTTTTGAGTATCCTTAGATATTCAAAGTGGTTCAACGGGGTAAAGAAATTAAAGTTTTTGTTAAAGATGGAAAAAAATGGCTAAAGTTATGTGATGGAGTGATACAGGTAAATATGCAAAATTCATGAGAAATGAGTTCGGTATGTGATTTCGTATAAGACCATGTCAGAGACATGGCATCAATATGATGTTTCATTTAAGACCATATTGAGGACATGACATTGATACGGTACTATATGTATGAGATTTTTGAGTAACTTTTAGCATTCCAAGTGGTTCAATGGGTACGTTAAAAACGAGAAAGTAAGTGACTATGTTACGAGTAGTACAGATATGTACATAGAACTCACGTGAAGTGAATTCGGTATATGATGAATTCTTGAGAAGAATGTACATGAATAAGTTATACTTGTGAAATATTGATAACCTTGTGATTAGTGATCTACATTCATGATGAATGGATACATGATAAGATTTGATGATGATCATGTGTGAGGCTTTTAGGCCAAATTAAATTGAGAAATGATATGTTCAAGTCTTTGTTGTTGATGTATAGATTAAATTGGCCAATGAATGGTGTATAAATATTTGATAATTATTAGTTATTGGAATGGCTAACCATGGGTATACTTTGGTATTATATGTGCGTAAATGAGAATTAGTACAAAGAAAACATGATAGAGTAAGTTTAGCAATAAAACAATTTGGACAGCAATAGCTGTATCACTTTGAAAAATCACCAAAAATGGTGAAAATTGAATTAGAGATTGATTAAGATATTAAATTAAAAATTATTGAGCCTATTTTCACGTAAAAGAAATGGTGCAAGAAAAAGAATCTCATATTCTAAGATATTTGAATTTTTTCGAGACCGAGCTAGAATGTTTTTGGAATCCCATGTTCTGACTTGAGAAATTAATTATAAATTGTACAAAAATAATCAAGTGATAAAATTTATATACTCGAATTTATTGTTGAGTCTATTTTCAAGAGAAACAAACGAGAACATTATTTGAGTTCTGTACAATAATAAAATAAATCTTTAGTGAAGAGGGATCAAAACTGTTGGACAGTGAAATAGGGGAGACTTTAAAGAATAAAATGTACTGATTGGATGAACCAAAAATTCTAGAAATCCTATGGTAAGAAGATATGTGAGTCTAGTTTCTAGGAAAATTATCTGATCTTAATTTGGAGTTCTGTAGCTCTAGATAAAAATAATTTAGTGACTGTAACTCGAGTAGATAGCTCAAGATGAACATAAATGAATTGTAAAATTTTATGCAATAATAATGGCGTTATCTTGAGAGCTTATAATAATGATTGTTAAAAGCATGGTAATAAATTTTTTATTATTTACATACATACTTACTAAGCTTTGTAGATTACTCCCCTTCCTTTCTCATATCTTATAGGGTTTTATGCTAGCTCAAGTTGGAGATCGCTGAAGATGCTATCACACTATCAAGCTATCATGTTGGGTAAAAGTGAATGCAAAACCCTTTGAGTTTATGGCATGTATAGGGACTTAGTGAATTGTGTATGTTTCATTTGATTTGGCCAAATGTGTTAGTTCATAATGATTATATGGTTCATTTTGTATATGGCCATAGGGAATTGGCCAATATTTGTCAAGTTTCATATTTTAATGATGATAAGTTTTATGAAGGGAAAGTTTATGCAAGTGATGAGGTAAAATGTGAAGTGTTTGAATGATGATTAGTGGTTCTTTATAAGTTATTATTACCATATCATGTATTGCTTGAGTTGGTATAAGTGTGTTCATGTTTCAAGGTAGCAATTGGCTTGGAAAATAGCCTTCTAATTGTCCACACGGGTAGACACACGGGCGTGTGTCTAGGCCATGTGTGACACACGGTCAACCCCCATGGGTGTGTTGATAGGTCGTCTGTCCCCTGCACCAAATTTACGAAAAATTGATTCTTCACACGGGCCAGCACACGGGCTTGTGCCTAGGCCGTGTGCCCCTTGAGAAGTTGTTGACGTCATAAATAGAATGCTAAGGTTTTTACGCACGGGTGAGGACACGGGCATGTCTAGGCCATGTGAGAGACATGAGCCATTGACACGGGTATGTGTCTGGCCATGTGAAAATCCCTATATGTTCGAAATAAAAATTAAATTCCACATGGGCAAGGGACATGGGCGTGTGTGACTACACGACCTGCCCACACGGGCGTGTGGCCCCTGTTTAGGTAAAAAAAATTTCTAAGAGCGTAAAAGTTTCCAGATTAATTCTAAAACCTCCCGTATGTACATTTAGGGCCTCGTAGGCCCTAATATGCATGCTATGATTAAGAAGGAAAAGTTTTAATTTGGAACAAAATTTTATAGCTCGATAATGTATGTTTGAGCAAGTTAAGTCTGGTAATGCCTCGTATCCTATTTCGACGTTGGGCACGGGTAAGGGGTGTTATAACGAGTCACTAGAATACATGAAGTAGACGCTCTTACTTCACTCGCATCTCAGGTATCTCACTATCATCAATGCTTAAAAATTTAACCACTAATGGGTTCAATAGTTTCGCAACACAGCCACTGAATCAATTTGAAAATGTAGCCTGTGTCTACTGTGGGGAAGGACATTTGTTTGAAGAATGTCCATCGAATCCAGAATCCATGTATTACATGGGTAACCAGAACCAAAATCGAGGAAGGAAAGGACTGCAATCCAATTTCTATAACCTATCATGGTGAAACCACCCGAAATTTTCCTGGAGTAACTAAGGGGCTGGAACCAGTAACACTTATGCCCAACCTGAACTGACCTAGCCACCTGATTTCCCCTAACAAGTATAGAAACCAACCCAAGCTGAACCATACAATAGCTTAGAGAACTTATTAAAGGCATACATGGAAAAAATTTACACCACTCTAAGGAATTTGAAGAATCAAATGGGTTAGCTTGCAACTAAACTTAGAAACTGATCACAAAGTGCTTTACCTAGTGATACGGAGAATCCAAGAAATCCAGGGAAGGAGCATTGTAAAGTGTTGACATTAAGGAGTGAAAAGACATTAGAGCCCAACACCATCGAAGTTGAAAAGGAGCCCGCTGATGATCAAGGCTCAAAGGAAGTTCAACCGAGTGTTGAAATTCCAATTTCACCGGAACCTGAATTTGCAAAATCTGATAAGGTAACTTCTGAACTAGCTAATTATGATAAACTAACAACTTCGTTAGATGTCGAATTGCCACAAAAGATGGATCAACCAGTTCCAGTAAAGAATCCTCCACCACCCTACCCTCAAAGACTTCAGAAGCAGAAGTAGGAAATTCAATTCATGAAGTTCCTAAACGAACTCAAGCAACTTCATATCAACATCCTGTTGGTTTAAGCACTTGAACAAATGTCGAACTACATCAAATTCGTGAAGTATATCCTATCTAAAAAACAAAAACTTGGAGAATTTGAGACGGTAGCCCTGAAAAAGGAATACAATGCATATCTTCAAGACAAACTACCCCCAAAGTTGAAGGATCCTGGATGTTTTACCATACCTTGCAACATTGGAGCAACATATTGTGGTAAGGCATTATGTGACTTGGGTGCGAGTATCAACTTGATGCCCATGTCAATATTTAGGAAGTTAGGGATAGGTGAAGTTAGACCTACTATGGTTACACTTCAATTAGTAGATCGATCCTTAGCACATCCAAAAGTAAAAGTCGAGGACGTATTGGTGTAACAACCCAAACCCAGACCAAACACTACAACCGAATCTGGTATGTTACTAAGGAAATTTTGTAAAACATGTCGCATTTTCAGAAAAATATTTTGGTAAAGTTTAACCTTTTATTCGGGAAAAATTTATAATTTATAGTTTTAAATAAAATATGCCTTTATGAATTAAAAACCCAAATTTAAATACATGCCTTAGTTTAATTAAAAATAAAAATTTAAATGACTAAAAGTAATAAAAGTCTGTAATAAAACAAAATATAAACTGGTGGCCCATGGCCTTATTACAACGAGATTTAAAATCCATTAAATAAGAATATAAAATAATAACTAGAGTCTTTTTGTGGATCCAAATATTCTTTTGCATGGCCACCTTGCGCCCTCTCCAAATTCTATCCGATGCACTAAATGCTACCTAAAATGTTAATTAATTGGTTGAGTCCCGAGACTCAATGTGCAACCCTCATGAACCATTAGATTTGGGCCTTAGGCCCATACAACTAAAATAATCAGAATTAATATACATAATAAAAATAATATGCAAGCCCAACCCAAATCCTAGGTTTCCATCCGCTACACGCCCCCATACCAGCCATTCACACCATTGGGGATTTCTACAATCAACCCACACCGCTACACGCCTTGATGGCAGTCGTGCTGCTCATCATCAGATCATGGCCGTAGCCACTACAACAGATCACGGCAAAAGCCGCTACAACAGATCACGGTAAAAACTACTACAACAGATCATGGTGAAAATCGCTACAACATATAACTTCCTCCTTTCATCAAACCCAACCCATGCAATCACATGAAATCAATATTCTTATATCATTTAATCAAGACATTCACTAACCTGGTGGTTTACCTTTACCCTCTTTGGGTTTCCGTCATCATGTCGTGATTTCAGCATATATCAAAACATATAAGACTTATAATCATATATTAGTCAAATAGATCTAGATGGTGGGAAAGTGTTACACACTTGATATCATGAAATCCAATATTCTTAGTCGATATCCTTGTTATCCCGATCTACAACTTTGCTCAACAAGCCAAAAAGATGTGAAAATAGGGCCTCTCCTATATTCGGCCATGGTTAGTGTTCTATCCGATTTCATATATTTATAAATAAACCAATCTCCTTACCTTGAAATCCCTAAAATAACATGACTTGAGTGTTACTGATCTTTGACTTAGAGATCTAAGCGTTGGACTCCTCTTCAGATTTCGAAATGCCGAAAATAAGAAAAACCCTTGATTAGTCACTAAATAGTCATTCGGCTAGGGACTTTGAAAAGCAAGAGAAATATTGGAAACTCAAAATCGACACATACCTATTGGTTTCTTCAGATTCGGCACAAGCAGACTTTACTGAAGAAAATTCGGCAACTTCAAAAGATGAGATCTAAGAATTTCGATTTTTAGAAGATTTAAGAATTGAAGAGATGGCTAAGAGAGATTTGGCCAATGAATATTAAGGAGAAGAATAGAATAATAGAGATGTGATTTTGGCTTTTAGGGATTAGAAGAAAAATAACAATAGAGGTTAAAAGATTCGGCCAACCAAGAAATTTTAGAGAGGAAGAAAGGGTGAAAAAAATGGTGGTTTTCGTCTTTTGAAAGGAAGAAGATGAGAAAAGAAAATAAAAGAAAGGCTTCCAAAATTTCGGCACACCCCCTCTTTATATAGAAAACGATTCCTTCCTTTAGCAGAGATTGATTTTCAGCCAACACTGCCACACATGATAGCTCCTATCCCTTTTCCCTTATCTTAATCTATTATCTCCTCAAAATAGTCTTTATCTGCTTATTATCCTTAAAGACTAAATCCTAAATAATAGCCTTTATCCGCTTATTATCCACATAGAATAAATATAATAAAATTCCCAAAAAATAGCCTTGTGTCAGTCCACTTCCCTAATCCATAATGCCAAATTTAATTAACTTAAATTAGAAGATTTGGGCTTCTTAAAACTTAAAATTTGGGCCCCTAACACTTAAATTAACTTATTCTACATATTCACCCATTAAACGCATAGGCCCAAATTTAGGATGTTACAATTGGTATGTGTAAAGAAATTTATTTTTCCTTCTGAATTTGTGGTTCCAGACTTTGAAGTAGACAAAGAAGTGCTAATCATCCTAGGAAAGCCTTTCCTAGCAATCGGAATGACACTTATTGATGTGTAGAAGGGCGAGCTTACTATGCGTGTTCAGGAGGACCAAGTAGCATTTAATGTTTTTAAGTCTATGCGATTTCCTGACATAATTGATGATTGTTCTGCAGTGTCTGATTTAATGGAATTAATCAAGGAAAGGAAACTTAACTATGTTAAAGACCCATTGGAACAAATTTTGACATCAGACCCTCCAAATGATGAAGATGATGATGAATACTTAGCTTTCCTAGAAGCTAATCAAAAGGAATTTAATCCGCAATCCCATTTTGAATCTTTAGAGTTAGAGAATAAGGATTATGCCCAACCAAAAGTGTCAATCGAGGAGCCATCTAAATTAGAAGTCAAGGTACTTCCTTCACATTTAAAATGTGTTTATTTAGGTAATGCTTCTACTTTTTCTGTGATTGGTTCAGCAAAATTAACCATTGAGCAAGACGAGAAACTCATCCTAGTATTGAAATAATTCAAGAAGGCTATTGGATGGTCCATAGCCAATATTCGTGGTATTAGTCCTTCTGTATACATGCATAAGATCATCTTGGAAGATGGTGAAAAAGGGATGATTGATGGACAATGAAGACTGAACCCCATCATGAAGGATATGGTAAAAAAGGAAATCATCAAGTAGTTAGATGCGGGTATAATTTACCCTATCTCAGACAATTCGTGGGTGAGTCCAGTCTAGTGGGTGCCAAAGAAAGGAGGTATTACGATCATCGAAAATGAGAATAATGAGTTGATACTGACTAGAATAGTTACGAGATTGAGAATTTGCATCGATTACCGGAAGCTGAACAAGGCAACTAGGAAAGATCATTTTCCTTTACCCTTTTTAGACTAGATGCTGGATAGACTTGCGGGGCGAGACTATTACTATTTTTTCGATGGATACTCGGGGTATAATTAGACTATAGTAGCACTGAAAGATCAACATAAGACAATATTCACCTACCCATATGGTAGATTTGCATTTAGACTCATGCCATTTGGTTTATGTAATGCACCTGCTACATTTCAAAGATGTATGATGTCTATTTTTACTAATATGGTTGAGAAATACTTGGAAGTCTTCATGGATGATTTTCAAGATTTAGAGATATATATGATGATTGCCTAGCCAATCTAGCCAAAGTACTAAGACGATGCAAAGAAACAAACCTCGTACTCAATTGGGAAAAGTGCCATTTCATGGTATGCGAAGGTATTGTTCTAGGATATTAAATAACGAGACATGGAGTCGAGGTAGATAAAGAAAAGGTAGGCGTTATTGAGAAAATCCCACCTCCAACATCTGTAAAGGGTGTTAGGAGCTTTTTGGGCCATGCCTATTTCTATCGAAGATTTATAAAGGACTTCTCCAAAATTGCTAAACCTTTATGCAAATTATTGGAGAAGGACACAACGTTCAAATTCGATGAGGAGTGCTTAAAAGCTTTCAAAGATTTGAAGATTCGGTTAGTTTTGACACCCATAATTATCACACTAGACTGGGATTTTCCATTTGAATTGATGTGTGACGCAAGTGACTTCGCGATAAGAGTTGTCATGGGCTTGCGAAGGAACAAAGTTTTCCATCCCACCTACTATGCAAGTCAAACTCTGAAAGGAGCTTAACTGAATTATACGGTAATAGAGAAAGAGTTACTTGCTATTGTGTTTACTTTTAACAAGTTTCGATCTTATCTTGTAGGTACCAATGTGACTGTCTATACGGACCACTCGGCAATTAAGTACTTACTTTCCAAGAAAGATGCTAAGCCAAGAATGATCTGATGGGTACTTTTACTTCAAGAGTTTGATCTAGAA
The DNA here is from genome assembly GCA_025506655.1 of Gossypium rotundifolium. Lineage (NCBI taxonomy): Eukaryota > Viridiplantae > Streptophyta > Magnoliopsida > Malvales > Malvaceae > Gossypium > Gossypium rotundifolium. The sequence continues at coordinate 115,882,649 of CP106727.1, read as the reverse complement.
ATCTAAGATCGAAAGGGAGTAGAAAACCAAGTAGCAGACCACTTGTCCAGATTAGAGCCGCAAGAAGGGAATTCTCCATTTATACCCATCCATGAGACATTTCCAGATGAACATATATTAAAGGTAAATCATGTCCATAATACCCTTTGTTTGTTGATATTGCTAACTATTTAGCTTGTGGTTTGATGCTGATTGATAAGACGTATCATCAAAAGAAAAAGTTCCTTCACGATGTGAAGTACTATTTTTGGGAAGAGCTATACTTGTTTAAAAAGTGTGTAGATTAAATTATCAGGAGATGCATGGCAGAGGATGAATTGCATAAGATTTTATATCATTGCCACTTAGCTCCGAGTAGGGGACACTTCAGAGGTACACATACTGCGGCCAAAGTACTGCAAGCTAGATTCTTATGGCCAACACTATTTAAAGATGTGTTTGCTTAGGTAAGGAGTTGTGATCGATGCCAAAATGTTGGAAACGTCACCAACAGAAAGGAGATGCCTCGAACAAACATCATTGAGGTAGAATTGTTTGATGTTTGGGGTATTGAATTTATTAGTCCTCTCCTTCTCTGTCTTTTGGTCACAAGTACATATTGGTAGCAGTAGACTATGAGTCTGGGTGGGTTGAGGTTGAGGCATATCCGACAAACGATGCTATGGTTGTGATGAAGTTTTTACAGAAGCAGGTGTTCACAAGGTTTAGAACCCCAAGAGCCATCATCAGTGATGAAGGGTCCCATTTTGTGAACAAATAGTTGAAATGGTTACTCGACAAACATGGAATGAAGCACAAGGTTGCCACAGCTTACCACCTGCAGACGAATGGGCAAGCTGAACTGCCAAAGGAAGAGATCAAAGGCATACTCAAGAAGGTAGTTTTCCCAAATCGATGAGATTGGTACAAGAGACTGGATGATGCTTTATGAGCCTACAAGACAACATACAAGACACCTTTAGGGATGTCACCCTATATATTGGTCTTTGGAAAAGCTTGTTATATGCCCTTGGAGTTAGAGCACAAAGTTTACTGGGCTCTTCAACAACTCAACTTGGATTTTAAGCTTGCTAAAGAGAAATGGATGCTCTAACTCAACGAGTTAGAAGAATTCTAATGTTCTCATACGAAAATGCTAAATTGCTCAATGAAAGAATTGAGAAATAGCATGACAAGCACATTCGAACTTGAGAATTTGAAGCAGGTCAGCAAGTCTTGTTATTCAATTCTAGATTAAGGTTCTTTACATGTAAGTTAAAATATGTAACACCTCAAAATTTTTATTTCTGTGTTTGTGAAAATATGACACAACTGTGTATCTCCTTCAGTGGTTAAATGTTCTAGGTGTGTGTGAGAGGTCCCAACTTCAAGCCTTACCTTTGGTAAATTTTGGTATTTTTCTGACTTAAGCCTTATACTTGTTCAGCGGGCTTATATTAAACTATTTGTAAAACCTTATCAGAATGAGCCTACTGGTTCGAGTGGTAAGGGAGGCTGTGTGATGTGTGGAGGGTCTGTGTTCGAATCCCTGCGCAAGCATGGGTATCTATCTTTGATCGGTTATGGGACAGAGTTTTGGTGAAGTTAGAATACTGAGTAGTGGGTGGTTAGGATTTTAGATGTAGTAGGGTTTGGGTAAAATTGGTTTTCCCAAAATTTCTCTCTTTCGAAAAACTGACGTTACTTTTTCCTCTCCCTACGTTTTTCTCCTTTTCCTTTTCTTTTATTTCTTTTTTGTTTTGGGCAAAATTATGTTCTATTTTGGTGCTCAATTCAAGGTGTTGGTACATTGGTAGGTAAGGGTTAATACTTTTAGATTGAGTTGTTCTTTAATTCGTGTTTGGGATTCTCGAAACTATTCGTTGGTTTTAAAAATTGGGTTTTTGCTTGCAGCGAATCATGAAGAACATGAAGTATCTCTTGAAATCATAATCAAAATCATTTAGGAAAGTGGGGTAAGTGTAGAGCACTCGAATTGAAGTTTTTTTGGTTTTGTAAGTTTGAATTATTGTGATCTAAGACTGAGTTGGGACTTTGAAAACGTAGAAAATAGGGTTTTAGTGAAAGCTAAAAACCTCATTGTCGAAAATTGGGTCCACATGGGCATGTGGGATTCTGACGGCCAGGGCCAAATTGGGCTGTATGGGCCATACAGGCGTGTGGGCCCACACGGGTAGGCTACATGGCCGTGTGAGCCCATTTAATTGCAATGTGTTCTAAGGTTGCACGAGTCGCCCAAGTCGACTGTGAACCTACTGTAAGGTTTGTAAGCACAACTTAGACTCTTAAATGCATGAACTGTATGTATGATGTATGTACTGAGCATGATGATTATATGAATGAATACTAAATTGTACGTATAACTTATATTCATGTATTAGCATGTCATATATTGTATGTTGCATTGCATTAGGTTGGGATATTGGTATTTGGAGGAAGTGTACTGAAAGGATCTTAATCCTATTATCTGACACCTCAGCTGCAATTTACTGATTATGTGCCACATTCGGTACTACTTTGAGTGTAGGGATGGGTGGGTGTTTTAAACCCCATATGGAGTTCAGGGATGGACAGAGATGGTGTCTAGAGGCTAGTTGGGTAAGACTCTGTTTACTAATTAAAGTATATCTAATACTATTATTGTGATGGGCTTAGGCCCTAATGTATATTTGATACTGAAACTGAAATGGGCTAAGGCCCGAATCGCTCTCGCCGAAATGGGCTTAGCCTGCATCATTTGACTTGCTTGTTGTGTTTGACTGTATGCATGTCTTCTGTGGGGATTACACACTGAGTTTACGTAAACTCACCCCTTTCTGTATTATCTGTAAATGTAATCCCCAGACTTAGACGAATCAGTGCGGCGAAGGACTCTACGGTGACCACATATCTACAGAACGGATTAATTTCATTTACAGTTTTAATTCCTACTATTTTTGGAGTAATTTTTGATGTAATATGGACTTTTGGATTGTTGCTTTTATTTTGAGGTTTTTACTATTTTTTGGAGTTTTAAACTGCAAATCTCAACAAAAACTCGGTTTAATTAAAAATAATGTTTTCTTAAACGCGAATGATTTTCTTTAAATATCACAGTTTTAAAAGCTTCTGTTATAGAATATGTTTTTAAATGAGTCAGAGTAACGAGGAAATAATTTTGACATTGACGAGAGATAAAATAGAAGCTAATGAATGGAGATGATTTTAACTTGACAAATTCAATTCCAAATTCCATTCCATGTGACATCGCCAGATTTGGCCATAACGTCTAGGCCGAATTTGGGGTGTTACAAAATCACGTTGGTCCGATCTATTTACGATTCACCGAGTTTATCCATATGGGAGTTGTTGAACTTCAAAGTAAGGGAGTTAATTATTCCCTAAATGGAAAAATAAATTTTTAGTTTTCCAAATAAAAGGGTCAATTTTGATCCAAGTTTTAAATTGTAACTCAATTTCAAATTTTCTTTAAGTATAGGTACTTAATTGAATTATTTTCAAAATTTGGTTGCTCTTTTGTAAATATTAAAATTAGATGTCTCTTTTGTAAATATTTTCAAAAGGCATCTAGAATAAATGTTTTTAATTTAATAAATAAGATGATAACCATTAATATATAATTATGTCCGTTATAATATATATTAATTATTATCAACTTTGAATAGAATCAAGATTAGTTTAAATTTGATCATATTTTATTTAATAAGTATTTATCTTTAATAAGTTAATAGAAAATAATAATTTAATATGCATTATATTAATTATTAATTGTTGTTAACACTATGTAAAATTAGAACTTAGGATATTTTAATTATTATATTAATTATTCTAAGAATTCTAATTAAAATCATACTCCTCTCACTATAAATTTCACTCACCTTTTCCATTTTTTCATTCATCCCTCAATCAAACCTAGCATCCAAAACCCACCAAATCACTTAGTGTCGCAGCTCCCAACTCCCTAGCGACAACACCGCCCGACAGCCCCATTCGACCAGCAGCTCACGTGGGCATCAATAGCTCACGCTGCTACTCTTGCTCACGCCAGATCGACTCTCACGCACCTGCGCGGCACACGCATATCCTGCTACTCCCTAGCGTGCCACTGCCACCTTGCTACTCGCACCACACCATCAAGACACCCTACAAACATCCCTAGACCGACCTCTTTTGCTTTATATTTATTTTCTTTGAGTTCTTAACTTTTATAAAAAAGGTGGTAAAAAAAATTCTCCTAAATTTTAATTTTATTTAATTAATTAAATTTTCAATTTATTGAATTATTAATATTTTATATTGATTAATTTTTTTAGAAAATATTTGTTTTCATCTTATGTTCAGGTTAATCATGCCTCACAAGAGAACTCGTGCTTCTGCTCAAATTGACGAATCACAAAATAAATTTCACTGTGAGGAAGCCAAAGCGAGAAACAAAAATATTTTTCAAGAATCAATAGATGCATCCAGAGAAGGGCTTTACACTGAAAGAAAGCAACTATATTGATTTCATGGCACATTCAACAAGTTGCTGAAGCTCTGAATTGGAGTTGTTTTGTGAGAAAAGACCTAGTGTAGATGAGGAGTTAGTTCGTGAATTTTATGCGAATTTGATATCAAGCGAATTGACGAAAGTTTCTGTTCGCAGAATCAAGGTACCAATAACCTCAAATGCTATTAATGAATTCTTAAAATTACTTGATTTCAAAACAAGGAATATTCTTCCTTAATGAGCAATATTGAGATTGAAAAATTCTTGAGGAACTTATAGTTCCAAGTTCTAAGTGGACTGTGTCAAAGCAAGGAATTCACACTTGTTGTAGAGAATATTTGACACCAGTAGCGAATGTATGGTTCTATTTCATTCGATTCAACCTTATGCCTATTTCATATGGGACTAAAATTTCATTAGAGTGAATGGTCTTATTATACTTGATTTTAACTGGAAAGACCATTGATGTGGGAAAAATTATCCTGAGAGAACTGCAGAATTGTGCTGCTAGACGTTCTAGCCAGCTTACTTCCCCTTTACAATAACCATTTTTTTTGCTTGAAAGCTAAAATTCTTGCAAACATAAAAAAGATAGGATATAGCCATGGTACAATCAAAAAATTGGGACCTTTACCGGATAGCCAGAGTCTCTATTCTATAGCAACGAGTTGAAAAAAGTGAAGATTCCGAAGAAGAAGAAGAAGATCCTACAGAGATCGAATCGATACAATCAATTGAAATTCTTGATAAGACAGAACCAATAGAACCAGTAAAAGAACCTGACGTTGCAACTTCAATGTTTATGACTCAATCGCCTTCCCCAGATCTTCGAGATGAGCTGTCAAAGTTGATGGGCATAATGCAACATATGCAGTGGCAGCAATAAGCTTACTAGAGATATTCAAAAATATGGGATGAATCAATGAGAAGTGCTCTTACGAAAATATACAATGACTTGTTTATTTTTGTGTTTGAGTTTCCAGATTTCATATTTGAACAATGGAGTCCACAATCGAAGAGGGAGTGAAGTGATTCATGCAAAAACAAAGATAATGGAACAAAGGATGAGTCGAATTCGAAGGAATCTACAAATAAATAAAAAGGGGGGATCTTGACTTTATTTTATTTATGTTCTTAGGTTATTTAATATTTTAGGATTAGGTTTTACTAGGAATTTTTATTTTCGTATAATAAAACAAGAGGTGGAATTCATAAATAAAAAATGAACAAGTCGCAAAGTGCAAAGTGTGGCAATAGATATATACATGTCTAGGATTGGATCTAGAAAGAGCTTGGTACTTAAGCAGTCAAATGACTCACCTCCTCTTTTCTAGAATCCTACTTGGTGTATAGTATTTATTCACTTTTAAACAATGAGGACATTGTTCATCTTAAGTAGGGGGACCGTAAAATTGAAATTATTTCCACTCAGAATAAAATTTTCTTTCAGTTATGATTAGGTTATATTTTGTTCAAAAATTTGAAATTTTGTTAAGTATGCTAAACTTCAGTATCAATAAAGTTCGATTATCTCAATAATTTTTATGTTAATCGAAATATGACATAAATGTATTTTTAATAAGGCATGCAAATCGTACCATAAAATTTTTAGTTCCTTAGGAAAGTTAGGCATGCATGAAAGTTCAAGTCTTTAGAATTGACTTAGTAGTTTCTTGAGGCGAAATCCTAGGAAGCATGGGAAGTTGAAAATGATTTAGGCAACTTTTGTTTGGACTGTTTGAGCCTTTCAAGCCAACCATGATGAATTTTTATCCCTTGAAACCCAACTTTGAGACTATATGGCTTAATTTTATTTGAACCATTGCAATATTTAGCCATCACTTTTATTGTAATTATCTTTAAATTGTCCCAAACACTAGAATCAGTACTATTCAGAATGTTCCTTGAAAATAAGTTTGGGGGAGTTGAAAAGAAGTATCAAATGCTCAAAAAATTGTAGTCTATACAATAAAATGCTCGTGTAAAAAAAAAAAGAGAGCATATGTACTTGAAAGAAAATAGATGTACAAAAGAGCATGTGAAAGCAAAGTAAGTTGGTTTATTGAAGATAATTATTTCGAACGTCCAATTGAAGCCGAGTCTAGGGTTTTTAGCCTAAATTTACCTATCTTTTACCCACCCCTAACCTAGCCATGTTACAACCTTTTTAAATACCTATTGATTCAAGTTTCCATGCTACCTATAGTAGTGGAGAGAAATTACTATGTTCAACATATGAAGGCATAAGTTAAACTTAATGATTGCAACTTTCTTGAATAAGGGAATAAAATGAAATTGGTAGGAATTTAGCATGTCTTTATTGAGAAAGCACTTAGTCTATTTTTTCTATCATAATAACAATTGGGATTAATTTGAATGATATGTATATATAAGTAGTATAAGTATCAAATTTCTTGTTTTTGAGCATAAGTATACTTAAATCATGACTTTTGGGAAGAATGTTGTTCTGAAGAAATTTTTCAAAGGTGTATTCGAGAAATTCTTTCCAAATTTGTTCATTACTCGGGACGAGCAATGAATTAAGTTTAGGGGTTTGGAAACACGAAAATATAGACACTTTTTCATGCCCTTTTAAACTCAAATCATGTAGTTTTGGTAAAATTCTTGTCGAAAAATATTTAATTATTATAAAATAATTAAATTTTACATAAATTATTAACATGTTGAATTTTACTTAATTGATAATAAATTTTGATTAATTTTGATCATTTTCTACAGATTCGCACAAAGGGCGAAAAACGGTTCGGCAGACACTGTTAGAAGCACAAAACTGAGAAGCAATTTTGAAGCATCAAGGCGAATTAATTTTTCAGCCTAAGACAGCCCAAATTATGTTTATTAATTGATAATATAATTAATTTTAATTTTAATCCAATTTAATTTGGGTTAAATAAATTATTATTAATTAATTATGAAAAGTGGCCCAGTTGAGCTGAACCTAGAAAATCGATCCAACCGAGCACTGGGTAGCCCAAAACCGTCCCACATGCTGACCCAATGAGCTTCCTTGGCTGATTATTTAACTTGAAAAATGAACCTTGAAGACTCCTTCAAATTGCATTCAAACCCCTCCACTATATGTGCCTTTCTAGATTTGCCCTACCTTAAAATAGCAAGTTTGAATTCTTCACACTTGCCACATGTGTGGCCAGCATTCAAGTTTTAGCATCCTTCTCAATCTATAAATACCCCCCTTTGCTGCTCACTTCAAACACATCTCAAAACCATTTATTCTTTACTTCTCTTTCACTTTTCTCTCTTCATTGTTCTTCATTTTCTTCCCTATTCCCTTGTCGATTTCACCTCTTGAAAAAGAGTCATTTAACCACCATTTGGAGCAGCATTTGAGTGTTTGTGGAAGCCTTGGTTCAACAAGAACAAGCAGAGTAGGAGTGGAGCAAACTAGTCAAGCCTCGGAGAAACATTGTATTTGATTCTTGTTCCTTATCCTTTTAATTTTATTGTTGTTGTTGTTATGAACATGTCTATGAATATTTGTGATGTTGAAATGTTTAATTTAATTAATATGGATTAAATTTAATTCGTGTTAGGTTGATTGCATTTTGTCTACTTAATTTATTAAAATTGTGTTTGTGTTGTTATAGGCCTCGATAAGATGTTTGATTAAGTTGTATATTGCTTAGGTGGTGAGATTGCATGGAGTGCCTATATCTATTATCTCGGATAGAGACCCAAGATTTACTTTGAGTTTTTGTAAGAAGTTTCAAGAAGCCTTGGGTACAAGATTGAATTTTAGTACTGTGTTCCATCCTCAAACCGATGGTCAATCTAAAAGAGTGATTCAAGTTCTTGAGGATATGCTACGATACTGTGTGTTAGAGTTCGAAGGTAGTTGGGAAAGATATCTACCTTTGGTTGACTTTGCTTATAACAACGGCTATCAGTCGCGTATACGGATGGCACCGTACGAAGCTTTTTATGGTCGTAAGTGTTGAACTCCCTTGTATTGGACCGAGCTTAGTGAGAAGAAAATTCATGGGGTCAATTTTGTTAAAGAAACCGAGGAGAAAGTGAAAGTGATCTGTGATAGTTTGAAAGCTATTTCAGATGGACAAAAGTCATACGCAGATTTAAGAAGGAAAGAAATCGAGTTTCAAGTGGGCAAAAAAGTATTTCTAAAAGTATCCCCGTGGAAGAAAATATTGAGAATTGGTCGACAGGGCAAATTGAGGCCACGATTCATAGGGCCGTATGAGGTTATTGAAAGGATTGGGCTAGTAGCATACCGGTTGGCTTTGCCGACAGAATTAAAGAGAATACACAACGTGTTCCATGTGTCGATGTTGTGGTGATATCACTTAGATCCTTCGCATTTGATGCCTCCAACAGAAATTGAGATACGATCGGACATGACTTATGAGGAGGAACCAGTTAAAATTTTGGCTTGAGAGGTTAAACAGTTGAGAAATAAGAGCATAGCCTAGTGAAAGTGTTACGGAAAAAACACAGTGTAGAAGAGGCTACGTGGGAACTGAAAGAAGCTATGAGGGAACAGTACCCAAACCTTTTTACAGGTAAGATTTTCGAGGACAAAAATCTCTAAAGGGGGGAGAGTTGTAACAGCCTAATTTTGGGGCTAGTTAGAATAGTGGTTTCGGGACCACTAATCTGAGGTTGAAGAAAATTATTTTGATATTATTTTATGTGTTATGATATAATTATACGGATGCATGAAAATTTTGGTGCATTAATTTTAGCAATTGTATGCTTAATTGTGAAAAAGGACTAAATCGCATAAAGTACGAAAGTTCTATTATACAAGGTAGAGGTGTCTAATCGCCTTAGAACATTAAATTAGAGGTCCTTAAAGTGAAATTAGTCCATTAAGAGGGTGCGGCTGGCCTTAGGGAACATGGGAGAGAAAGGCATTAAATTTTGGTCAAATTTTGGTGGAATTAGGTGATTAAAAATGAATAAAATAAGATAAATAAAAAAGATATCATCTTTCACTATTCATGCTTCTTCTCCACCAAAAATTGAATAGAAATTAGAGGATTTTGGAGTTAAAACTTTCAGCCAAGCTATTCTCTTGCAAGTAAGTGATTTTAGGGGTCTTTCTTGATAATTTTTGTGCTTTTGGAACCCCCAAAGCTTAAGCGAGCTAATGAGGGGACTAATTTGAAAAATGGTTGAAAGTTTAGGGACTTGCCATGAGAGTGTTTATGTTGTTTTCTGAGTTTTTATGGAAGAAAATTAATGTTAGTAGGTTGAGGAACAACTTTTGTAAAAGGTGTTACCATGAAAAACACCTAAATAGGACTTATTTGTAAAGGTTGTAAATGAGTAATAAATGCATGAAATAATTGGTTTTCAGAGTTATTTTAAGAGAAACAAATCTTCATCCAGGCTTGTTTAATGAGAAAATGTGATGAAAAATGATTTATGAGCCTAGGGGCAAAATAGTAATTTTACCAAATTATGAGGGCAAAATGGTCATTTTGCCTAAGTAGAAATTTTGATGTATCATGAATTATAAAGTGATTGAATTAGTGAATTTTATTATTATAGATAAAGAAGAGCGAGGAAACCACCTTGACCGAGGAAAAGGCAAGGTTACGGACTAAAGCGTCGACTAGTACATTTTGCATCGAGGTAAGTTTATATGTAAACGATACATCTTTAATACATATGTTGTTACTTTTTGGTGCATTTTATGAATGAGATCAATTATGATTGTGATTGATTGGAATTGATAGATAGTGAGTAATTCTTGTATGAACCTCGGAATAAATATTTAAGTGCGAAAAAATATCCGTAATAACTATTTGGTGGGCTGTGTACGATACCACCGTAAATATCCTTTCTTATGGACTGTGTGCGATACCATCATTTATATTGTTATTTGGTGGGCTATGTGCGAAAACACCGTAATTATTCTTGATGGTGGGCTATGTGCAATACCACCCTATTATTAACTATTGGTGGGCTGTGTGCGAAACCATCGGGTACTTAGTATCGTTTCGAGGGGTTCATCAAGAAATTATCTAAATAAATATATCATGTGGTTTGTGGTGATGAGTGCAGGGGATGTGTGCAAGTAAATGTGAGCATTTTATTTATGGTATGGATGGAATGTGGTAAGAGATGAGATGAGTAAGCATTATTATAAAATGTGATTTGTTCTTGCTTATTATGTAATATTGTTGGTTGATTGGCATATGTTATGATGTTTATAGTTTACATATAAACTTACTAATCTTAAAGCTTACTTATTTTCTTTTCCATTGTTTTATAGTGTCAAAGAGCCGGCTTGGGAAACGAAGATAATCTAAAGATCACCAACACTATCAGCTCATCTCGGTATATTTAGACTTAGCATTTTGAGTATGGCATGTATAGGGACTAGACTTAGTGAAATGTCTTGTTGTTTTGGCCAAGTGTGTTGGCTCCTTTAAAGATGATTTTTTTTGTAAATAGCCATAGTTGATGGCTCATTATTATTAATATATGAAGAGATGAGGTTATTCATGAATTTGTATGATGCATGATTGGATTGTTTGATTAATGGATTAATGTGATTTATGTTGTAGGAGTTTGGGTGATAAAAAGAGCTTGGCAAATAGCCTTGTTCTTGTCCACATGGGTAGGCACACGGGCGTATGTCTAGGCCGTGTGTGACGTACGATCAGTCCCATGGGCATGTGGTTGGGCCGTGTGTCCCCTACGTGTTAGTGTTGCAAGTCAGTGTCGACCATGGGCTAGACACATGGGTGTGTACCCTTTATATGGTTGCTGACATCACAAACATATTAGTCAGGTTTTCACACACGGGCAAGGACACAGTCGTGTCTAAGCTGTATGAAGGACACGGGCGTGTGTTCAGCCGTGTGGAAACCCCTGTAGGTTCGAAATGAAAAATAAATCCCACACGGGTTGGGAACATGGACATGTGTGGCCACACGGTTTGCCCACATGGGCGTGTCCCATTTCACACGAACATGTGGCCCTATTTAGGAAAATCTTTTCTAAGTACACAAACGTTCCTGGTTTGATTCTGAGACCCTTCGTTTGCATGTTTAAGGCCTCATAGGCCCATAATAAGGATGTTATGAATGTGAATGAGAAGTTTTAAGTTGGAACGAAATTTGATAGCCCCAAGTTGCATGTTCAAACAAGTTAAGTTTGGTAATGCCTCGTACCCGGTTTCAACGTTGAATACGGGTAAGGGTTGTTACATTTAGTAATATCAGAGCTATAGTTTAGTCGGTTCTCGAACTACCGTAGCATGTGTAATAGTCTAGCTATACATGCCATAAATGTACATTGATAGTGTGGTGACTTCTGAAAATTCTAAACTTTGTTTTATATAGTAAATGGATCCTGATCGAAATGGCCGATGACGCCGCCAAGAACGCCACCACTTCTACGCAAGGGATCATACCAGAGAGTAGACCCAAAACTATGGGTTAAGAAGAAGAGGCTCGAGAAGCCTTTCTCCAAATGATAAGTAATTGGTACGCGGAGTATGTGCGAGTGAACCCTAATGCTTAACCTCCTCCACCCCTCCTATACCTAAACCAGTTCCTGTGGCTCCTCAAGGTATAGACTTGGTAAGAGTGACTAAACCCCTGGTTGATAAGATTCGAAAGCAAGGGGCCGAGGAATTTAGAGCTAATATAGATGATGACCCCGAGAGGGTGGAGTTCTCAATGCGAGTATTCGATGAACTCTCCTGCACACCTGAGGAGAGCTTGAAATGTGCCATGTCTTTGCTGAAGGAATCGACATATCATTTGTGGAAGATGTTGACATCGGTAGTTCCAAGGGAGAGAATAACGTGGGACTTCTTTTTGGAAGAGTTTCGAAAGAAGTACATAAGTCAGAGATTTGTGGACCAAAATCGAAAAGAATTCCTTGAATTGAAGAAAGGTAAAATAACTGTGGCAGAGTATGAGTGTGAGTTTGTTAGGTCAGCAAGTACGCACAAGAGTGTGTGTCTACGGAAGCTATTTTGTACAAGAGGTACAAAGAAGGGCTGAATGAGGATATCAGACTGCTAGTTGGGATTTTAGAATTGAAAGAATTTGTGGTGTTGGTTGAGAGGGCCTGCAAGGCCGATGAGCTAAATAAGGAAAGGAGAAAAGCAATGAGTGAGGCCCGAGATGCAATAAAGAGGCCAATGAGTAAATTGTACCAAACTCAATTAAAGAGGTCCAAGAAAATGAACCCTCAGACGACTGCGTCAGTTGGATATTCACACCGAGATTGAGGTAATACACACTCGGGCTCGAGAGTTCAAGCCACCTCGAAGGCAAGCGTGGGCAATCCAAAGTCTAATAAATCGAGTGTCCAAATTGTGGTAGGCAACATATGTAACACCACAAACCTAGCCTAAACGTTATGGCCGGATCTAGCATGTCACATCGAAAGGTAGTTGAAAAGCTAAGCACTCGTTGAAAATGTTATATCCCTTTTGGAAACTCCGAGTTTTGTGTTTATTTTAAAAAGTCCAATTTACTTAATGTCCATTTTTATAAAGTTGTTATTATTTTGGAAAAATCGTTTTTGTTGTGAGAATTGAACTTGAATAGTTGTGAAAATGTGATATTTGTAAAACGGCTATTATTTTTTTTTGAAAACCTAGTATTCTAACTTCTCACAATCTAAATTAGTCGAATTGAAAGTTAAACAGAAAATAAAATCCAAAGGCCTTATTATAGAATGTTAACCCAAAATAAATAATCTTAAAATAACGTAAAAACTCGAATTTACTGAAGTTCGCGAGAAATCACCCCAATGTATGGCCACCACTGAGTTCTCCGCGGCTCTAAATCCTCTATCGCTGGGGATTACATGCAAGGTTAAGGGAAAAAGGGGTGAGTTACTAGAACTCAGTGTGTAATCCCTTTTTCAGTCACAGTTATAGTCTTAGTCAGGGCCTAAGCCCCATATGAGCCTCGATTTGGGCCTCTGACCTCAAGATCAAGGTAATGCAAATAATGTAATGCAACCCACCCCAATCCAAATTTCTACACTCCATGTGGGGACCAAGTCAACCCACCCAAATTTCTACACTCCAAGAATGAAGCCAAGTCATTAAGATAAATGCAAAGAAAGTCGCTAATAACAATATATGTAATGAGCCACTAAAATGAGTTTAACGTGGCATAGCCACTAGTACAGTACTTCCTCCATAAATAAAACCCCACCCAATGTAACATAACATGGCATCATCATGGTAATTAATCAAATTATACACGAACTTATCCAATCTGCCCCTAAGGGTATAATAGTAATTTTGCCCAACGAGGGCATTTTAGGAATTTTACACACTGAAGGTATATCAATAATTTACCCTCTAAGGGTATTTCAGTAATTTACCCACCAAGGGTATTTCAGTAATTTACCCATTAAAGGTATTTCAGTAATTTACCCACTAAGGGTATTTCGATAATTTACCCATTAAGGGTATTTCAATAATTTACCCTCTAAGGGTATTTCAATAATTTGGTCATCTAACTGCCTTTCTGGAGGCCTATTGTCACCTCGAGCGACATGGGACCCCTTTTTGGGTCTCAACAGTGCAATTGGGCCCAAACTCCATTTTAGGCCCGAATGGGCCCACACGCTCTTGTGGCCTATTACGTGTGGTTTTGGTCTCAGTTTTGCAGCTTTCGGCACCGCATGTATCATTCGGTCATTTTCTATCAATTATTACCCATGTGAGCCCGTTAACCCATGGGCCCATTTAGCCCGTTTCAGTTCGATCAGGCCCATTACCGCCTCAATTTCGCGAGAGTGCTCGTGACACTCTCAACTATCTATTGCCATCATTCGTGTCTCGGTTGAATGCCACGAGCGTTCGCATGCTCGAGTGGTCACGGTTCACCAATTTTCTTGCTTTTTAGCTTTTGGCCGATTCTTAGTGCAACGTATGCAACCATCAACTTTGGTGTGAGATTGCACACCTTGATTACGAGTTGTGTTAACCACTGATTCCAACACCAGAGATCGCCCCCTCCTTGCTGTGCCCAAAGTATTTGATTTACTGCCCTTGATCACGAAGACGACTTCCTAAATAAGAGCACAGATTATCAATGTTGTTTCAAGACCACGCAAAAACGATCTTTCGGCCTCAAAAAACTCAAAAAAAATTAATCAAGAGCAACCAACCATCCCCCATTTGGCTATAATTATACTTACCAAAGTGCCACAAATTCGACATTCGCTCAATAAAGGTTTCGGCTTTCACAAAAAAAAAACAAACAAGATTCGGGGTGGAGAGGAGTATTAAGATTCGGCCTAAAAAGAAAGAGTTAAAAGATGGATGTTTGGGTTCTTTACGAGAGAAAAGACAAAAAGAACATAGAAAGAAAAGAAACCATTACCTTGCAACTAAGGAAGAACCGAATGAAAAGGGAGATTTGGCAGACAGAAGAGAACCAACTTTCCTGCTACTAGATGTTCGGCTAAGGGGAAACAAAATAGAAGTAAAGGTGATTTCTCGATTTTACGAATAGAGAAGAAACCAATGCCACCAGTGGACAGATGAGTAAGAGAAATTTCGGCAATTAGCAAGGGATAGAAGAAATAATTTCAACTTGGAGATGGGAGGGAAGATTCAGCCTATGGAGAAGAGAGTGTAGAAGAAGAAAACAAAACAGAAAGAAGAGAGAAAGAAATGGACGAAATAAGAGAATAGATGAGTAGGAGAATATTCGGCCAGCAGGAAATTGCAAAGAACAAAATTGACCCGAAAATGCCTAAGAGAAGTGCACAAAAACTCAAGAAAATGCTAAGGAGAACCTATAAGAATTTGGCACTCTCATACCCAAGGCCGAAATGCTACCTAAAAGCCTTTCTCTAGCCGAAATCCCCACCTAGCACACACTCCCACTCACGGCCAACTCCACCTCTCTCCCCAATCCCCTGATTCTCTCCTCTTTTTCCTCCACCATTCACTCTCCACCTCTCATTCAAACCATTTGATTGAGTCACCGCTCTCCCTTTGCAGAGTTCTATCTGAACTCTACTTCTTCCATCCACTTAGCACAAAAATAGAAACCTTGATTCGCCAACTGTGGGATTCAAACCCCTCTCCCCTTGCCTCACAAGTGACGCCAACACCACTCTACCACAAGCTCCCTTGTGTTGAACAAACACACTTTATTAAATATAAGTCCTACTTCCAACAGCTCTCCCCACTAAAGAGCCCAAAAACTAAAATTTTCCTATGGCCTAACTTGAACCTAGACTTTATAGAAACCCTGTAACCTTCCAAAATCACTTACCTAATAGGTCCAACTTGTAATAATATCGTTCTCATATTCTCAAAAATTTTAAAACGCTCCTACGTTCAAGGCCCAATAGGCTCAATTCTCCTAGGCCCAATTTCGGGGTGTTACAAATCTACCCCCTTAAAGAAATTTCATCCTCAAAATTTCCAGCTATCTAGCAGTGGTTTAACACAGGCTACTCTACCACACTGCCGCTGTGCACTCTCATCCCAATAACACTAACACACTTCTAACCTAATCTAGAAACCTTTTCACACAACCAAATATCTACCCATAGAAGCAAACAGATATTTATCACACATACATAAAATTTTCTATGTTCAAACACCACATCCAACCAAAACATACCCGACTTAATGGTGATAGAACAATCCCGAGCTGTATGCTCCTTAGACCCGCAACTCAAGCATGCTCCTGACCTCCTCTAGCATTCACCCGGATGACACCTACTACAATATTCACAAGCTGAAAAGTTTGGATGTGCCTTAACATGCTTCACAGAATGAAACTGTGACCTTAGAGAACCGCGATCTCTTTTCTTCTTATAGTCCACGCACCCAACTTGAAGTGTTTCACCAATTTCTTTAACCTCTTCTAATACTTCTGATAAACCGTAAAAGTAACACATTTTAACCCCATATTTAGTATGCTTTTGGATGATTTAGCCCTCAATTTATGTAAAAAGATGCTCTTAATCCTTTCTTTTCATGTCTTATACTCAAGAGAACACCTAAGGATAAAAAAACGAAAAACGGACTTAATACGGACCAAATTGGGCCAACCCAAGAAGTCGGCACGGCCTGGACTTCATGCCACATGGCCGTGCCCCAATATTTAGATTGCACATGATCACACCCTGATTTACACAACCGTGCCTCGTTGACAAAAAGCCCAACACGGCCTGACCCCGATGTACACGGTCGTGCCCCAATTGGCAGACCTGAAACACGCCTCTACCCATATATTACACGGGCATGTTATAGCCATGCCTAAATCGATAGGATGGAGACACGGGCTAGACCACGACTTACACGGGCGTGCCTTAGCCGTGCCCCTGCCACGGGAAAGAGCAGTTTCACTTGGAATTGGATGCTTGGAGCCCAAGAAATGCAATCCTAAGTCCACTCAAACACTTAGGATGGATTTCACTTGAATTACGAGTACTTGGGAGCCAAGTAAAGCATTCCAAATGTCTATATAAACAATCAAGGCGAATTCAAGGCGCCAAGTTTTAGCAGTTTTTCTACTGAGCTTTACCCGTTTAGGGAATTACTAGAAGATAGCCAATTGATCCATCTCGAAGAGTCGGAATTCTACTCAAGACGGAGGATCTCCTCTTCAATTCCTTCAGGGGGTTTTTAAGGATTTCCTATGTTTTGTTTTATCTTTTCTCTTGAGATGTTTTCTTGTTTAATTATAAACTAAACCCCTCAGATACTTGAAGGGGATGAAACCTATGATGGATTTTGTTATTTAATTCTTTTGGTTTATATGATATATACTTAGTTTATTCTTAATTATGTTGCTTAAATTTATCTGATGTGCTTAGGTGGAGGAGGAATAGACCCTACTTAAGAGTAGATCTAGCATAATTAAGCGGAGTTGATCGGGCACCTAGAGATAGGGTTACGAGATTTTGCCGGATTAGGGTGAAACCTAATATGGGAGTCCATTGATCGATTTACTGCTTCCTTAGGGGGTTATTATAAGAGAATGAGAGTTCCACTAATTAACCTAAGGTTGGACGTTATTCGCTTCGAGAGAAGGTTTAATATAGGTTAGGGAGTCTCACGAATCAAGCTAAGTAAAGAAATCATATGTATTGAAAAGGTAGATAATAAGTGAAGTCGTAGGTGGACTCTTCCCGAAGGTATCATCTTTATCAATTGAGTTTTCTTCAACGTCTTTTCCCAAAGTTTCATTTCTTTTGTCTTTGCATTTAGTTTAAATATTTCATTTGTTTTAGTTTAATAAACCAATCACTCCACATTTTAGGCTAAATAATAGAAAGAAAGTGAGTAGTAGTACTTTTAGGTTCCTTGGGTTCGATAAGATATTCTTGTCTGAGCTATACTACTGTTCGATAGGTGCACTTGCCTCTATCGTTGTTGCAGTTAGCCTACAGATTCGATCACTCTTTTATAAATATTAAAACTAGACTGTTTTGCAGCGATCAAGTTTTTGGTGCCATTGTCGGGGAACTTTCTAAAATATTACGAAAGCTCTATTTTTATTACTTTAGCCATTATTTCTAATTTTTATTAATTTTACTAATCCTCTTTCTTTATTAAACTTGCAAGGTACCTCTAGTTTATGACTAGAAGAAACCCTATAGGACCATTAGAATACGATAGTGATATTGAAGCTACCACTCGTAGAAATCGCAGAGAAAATAGACGAGCTCTAGACTACCAAAGAGAAGAACAACAAAACAGATCCAATCCTAATGAAGGGATGGCCGAAAATAATCCGCCTGATGTGCAAGATCAGAATGCTTCTCGTACTATGTATGATTATGCTAAACCTAATCTGACAGGAGCGGAATCTAGTATTGTTAGACCTGCTATAGCTACAAATAATTTTGAATTAAAACCTAACACAATACAAATGATTCAACAGTTTGTTCAATTTGATGGATTGCAGGACGAAGATCTAAATACTCATATAGCTAATTTCTTAGAGTTTTGTGATACTTTCAAAATAAATGGCGTTTCTGATGATGCCATACGTCTTCGATTATTTCCTTTTTCATTAAGGAATAAAGCAAAGAAGTGGTTGAACTCGTTACCACGAGGGTCAATCACAACATGGGACCAAATGATCAAAAAATTTCTTTTAAAGTATTTTCCACCAGCCAAAATGGCCAAATTTAGGAATGACATATCTTCTTTTGTGCAGAATGACGCAAAAACATTATATGATGCATGGGAAAGATACAAGGATCTCCTAAGGAGATGCCCACACCACGGATTACCTTTGTGGCTTCAAGTCCAAACTTTCTACAATGGTGTGAATTCTTCAACAAGGCAAATGATTGATTCATCAGCCGGTGGAACTCTGAACAACAAAACTCCTGAAGTGGCCTACGATTTTATTGAGGAGATGTCATAGTTCACTTATCAATGGCAAATCACAAGGGCAAAGCCGACAAAATCAGCCGGAGTTTTCAACATAGACGCAGCGGACAATGTCACAACACAGTAGAGTTAATGAATAAAAGCTTGATAATCTATGTACTTCGCAGTACATCCAAGAATGCAATGCGAAGCAAGCGGAATGTGGCGAATGCCGAGTACCCACCCTACCAACCAGAGCGCGAGAAAATGAGCGCATAAACTATATAGGTAACAATTTTAGATCCAATAATAATCCCTATAGTAATACTTATAACCTGTGTTGGAGGAACCACCCAAATTTTTCGGGGAGGACAAGGAAATCAAGTAATTCAAAGGCAAGAACCTCCTCCAAATTATCAAAATCAGCCCTACCCATAGGAAAAAAATCAAGCCTTGAAGAGATGTCGACAAAATTCATGGCGACCACGAATCTCGCCTTCAAAAGACCGATACAAACCTTGATGAACAATGTAAGTCGATGAAAGGACTCGAGAATCAAGTTGAGAACTTACTAGGTCAAGGGACACCTGACAAAGCTAATTTATGAATGCCAACAAGGATGTCCACCAAGCAACACCGAAATAAACCCAAAAGAGCAAATCCAAGCCATTACAACTCAAGAGGGTACAGAAGTAGATAGATGCACATTAGTGCAAGAAAAGAAGGATAAGGCCGAGGTAGCTCAAAAAAACCCAAAACCGGTAATCAAGGAATACCAACCTCGCATACCTTATCCCGAAGCATTGAAAAAAGATGATTCAGAGGAACAATTCGGTAAGTTTCTAACTCTTGAAGAAATTACATATTAACTCACCTCTTCTTGAAGCTTTTTTTCAGATGCCCGATGCAAGGAAATTTTTAAGCAAGCTCTTGACGAACAAACGCAAAATAGATGAAGAACACCATGTGGAATTAAACGGAACATGCTCAGCTATGCTACAGAACAGGCTACTACAAAAACTAAAAGATCCGTGGAGTTTTACGATTCCATGCTTAATTGGTAGTTTGACTATTGATAATGCGTTAGGCGATTTAGGGCAAGTATAAATGTTATGCATTATGCAATCGCTTAAACGACTAGGTCTAGGGAAGCCCAAACAAACTAGGATGAGTATTCAACTAGTGATAAAACTGCCGATCCCTAGGGCATTATTAAAGATGTTTTAGTCAAAATCGATAAATTTGTTTTCCTAGTAGATTTTGTTGTTTTAGACATGGATGAGGAAAATTCAATCCTTTAATTTTAGGAAGACCTTTTCTTGTAATCGCAAGACTAAAATTGATGTTGCCATAGGAGAACTCATACTTCATGTAGAGATGAATCACCAATCTTCAAGCTCTCGACTCACCGTAACCACAAAAGATGAAGGTAAGAAAGTCGTTTCAATAGATAATCAAATTATTCAACCTCCATCATAGGAAACATCACGAAGCATCAAAACTGAGCCAACATGTACATACGATCAACAATTTAGAAGAGCAGAAGATTTACACCAAAGAAAAGCAGGATCCACACGAAGTAAAACCTAAGGAACCACCAGAAGAGCTCATAGGAATATCCAATCACTTTAAAATAGGAGACCAGGTGCTGTTAGACAAAGCCAATCTTCACATCACTTCAACAGACTTGAGGATAAAGGGAGAAATTCTTCCCAAGGTACACGAAATCTTCCCCCACAACACAATCGAGGTAAGTAACCCAAAATTTGATAAATTTAAAGTAAATGCTTCTCGACTCCAACTTTGTCATGAAAATAAAATCGCAAGCATGAGGGAAGATATTCAAACCTTTAAACCTCCCTGAAATTTTCAAACATGAGGATAGTCTAGCTTAAGACTATAAACGAACACTTCTCGGGAGGCAACCCAAACATTAACACTATTTATTTTCAAATTTGTTTTCGCCTTTTCTCATCCATCTTTCTTTCCTAAGTATTTAGTTGGAAACTAACACGTATGCAGATTTCCGCACACCACGGACTTACACACGATCGTGTCCATGGCCGTGTGGACCACCGTAACCACCACATCGACAGAGCGAGGCAAGGCAAGTCAGCCCAACCATTCCCTGACGTCACGAGCCCAACAACCCTAAAGCACGGGTATCGACAAGAACAACACAGACATGCCTATGAAACGTGTGAAGCTACTGACTTTCTCGAAACTAGCATGTAAGAAGCAACACGCCATTAGCCACGGTCATGCTAGGCAGCCGTGTGAACCAACACACCCTCGGTACACGGGCGTGGGAACATGCTAGATTTGAAATCCTATTTAAACTTCCGTAGCCCTTCCTCTTTTTCCCATCTTCTTTCTAATTCCTTCTTCCTCTTTTCTTTCAAATTTTTCTTCCTCATCATAGAAAAGATCCAAGACACTTGAGCAACACAAAGACCATGCCGAAGAAATGTAAGCATCGTATCTTGAAAGGAAACCTCAACATGAGTTCATGCCGACAGCTTCACTTAATTGACACGCCAAGGGTCTCGAAAACCTTTTCGGTTCTATTTTTCTTTTCTCATCTCCTTTATTTTCCTTATCGATACTTCTTTGATGCTTAATGTAATTTATTTCATATTAGTTTTTTGGTTTTATGTTCTAAAAGCTGCTAGAGAATCACACAACACAGCTTTCGAAGTCAAACCCACTTCGCAAACCATCCAATAATGAGGACTCTTTAGTCCATTAGTCTTTTCTTTCAATTTCAGTTCTCTTCTTAGTCTTCTTCTTTTTTATTTTCTTAATCTTTAAATTTATTATTAGTATATCATTATTATTTCTCTAGATCTCTTGGCTATATCTTTACAGGCTACCCAATTTCTTCATCTAGCAAATTGCTTCTCGGTAGCCACTCCACTAGGCCCATAGAAAACACCATCACCACCACCAAAGACGCCAGGGATCATCCAGATTGCAGGGAGTATTATTTTCCCCACTTATCTTTTTGATTTGGCACATAAATTTCATTATCTATCTTTGTACATTGAGGGCAATGTACATCTTAAGTGTGGAGGTAATAGTGCCTAACTTTTTGCATAATTCTCAAAACCCTGAAATTAGTCTTAATCTTAAGTATTTTTCTCATATTATTAATTAGGATGAAATTTCTAATGATTTATGATCTTTATTGATATGTCTCTAATTAAATCTTAGTTAATTATGCATTGATGATTAAATTTGAAGGATACTAGAGAATCGAGCATGATAAGTCTACTTTCTAAACAAAATTTGACAAGTTGTTGGACCTAATTTGAGTATCACCTTGAAGTTCAAAATTTATAAGGATTGATGTCAAAAGACCCATAATTTTTTGTGAGGTTTTGAGCCTTATAGAGCATATACCTTTTTTATGCCCACTTTAATTGATTATGAGTGTGTCAACTTTGAACTGTTATTCTAGAACTTGCCTCGTCTATACATGTCGATACCACATTAATGATTTGATACACTGAGATGATAAAGGTACCTAGGTTTAACCCATTCACTCCACTAAAAAGCCTACCTTCACAAATTAACCCCTAGTGAACCCCGTTGAATCCTAATAACCTTTTTATTGACTCACCCACTAATATCAACCCGAAATCCCTTTATATTTGTTATCACCATTCTTTTGACTACCCTTTAATCGAGGTTTGATTTGATTAAATTACCAAATTATATTAGTTCAGTAGTTACATTTATCATTTATGATGTAATATTTTAGTTTGTTCTTAAAAAAATCAATCAAAGTTTAGAGCTCATGTATCTAAATTCCAATTGATTGAAGAAGAGCTCGTATTGAAGTATTATAGTATTCTTATTAGCTTTTAATTAATGTAAGTACTTATATTAGTTCATTGTTTCTAGTTAGGTAATTGGTTAATTCAATCTCGATTCTAACCTTCTAATTCAAATTTTATACACACATTTAACCCTAGCCCTGCTTACAACCCTAATAAAGACCTTTTGATCTATTTATCATCTCATATACAAGTGGTGGAGATTTGATTTTCAGGCAAGCTTATGGGATTAACTTTTCAAGTTCGACTTAGAGTGCTTATTCTTGAACCTTAAACACTTTTGAGTGATTTGAGTGAATCTTTAGTAAGGATGTCGGTCCTTGTCGATTTTGAATCAAAGGTAATTACTTAGATAAGGGGAGACACCTACGATTTCTGGCTATAAAGGTATGACTTATCATAATTGAATCTTTAGGACACTTCGAGTTAAATCATCCATGTATAAATTATCTATGAATTATGATGAGGCATTGTCAATGGAAATTATGAATTTTGGAAAGTTCGTTTTAATTGTAAATTGAGAATTTTACTTGAGGACAAGCAAAAGCTTAAGTGTGGGGGTATTTGATAAACCGTAAAAGTAACACATTTTAACCCCATATTTAGTATGCTTTTGGATGATTTAGCCTTCAATTTATGTAAAAAGATGCTCTTAATCCTTTCTTTTCATGTCTTATACTCAGGAGAACACCTAAGGATAAAAAGAATGTAAAACAGGCTTAATACGGACCAAATTGGGCCAACCCAAGAAGTCGGCACGGCCTGGACTTCATGCCACACGGTCGTGCCCCAATATTTAGATTGCACACGATCACACCCTAATTTACACGACCGTGCCTCATCGAAAAAAAGCCCAACACGACCTGACCCCAATGTACACGGTCGTGCCCCAATTGGCAGACCCGAAGTACGGCCTCTACCCATATATTATACGGGCCTATCATAACCGTGCCTAAATCGACAGGGTGGAGACACGAGCTGGACCACGACTTACACGGGCGTGCCTTAGCCGTGCCCCTGCCGCGGGAAAGAGTAGTTTCGCTCGAAATTGGATGCTTGGAGCCCAAGAAACGCAATCCTAAGTCCACTCAAACACTTAGGATGAATTTCACTTGAATTACGAGTACTTAGGAGCCAAGTAAAGCATTCCAAACGCCTATATAAACAATCGAGGCGAATTCAAGGCGTCGTTTTTTAGCGAGTTTTACGCGAGCTTTACTCGCTTAGGGAATTACTCAAGATAGCCAATTGATCCATCTCAAGAGTCGAATTCTACTCAAGACGGAGGATCTCCTCTTCAATTCCTTCGGAGGTTTTAAGGATTTCCTATGTTTTGTTTTATCTTTTCTCTTGAGATGTTTTCTTGTTTAATTATGAACTAAACCCCTCAGATACCTGAAGGGGATGAAACCTATGATGGATTTTGTTATTTAATTCTTTCGATTTATATGATATATACTTAGTTTGTTCTTAATTATGTTGCTTAAATTTATCTGATGTGCTTAGGTGGAGGAGGAATAGACCCTACCTAAGAGTAGATCTAGCATAATTAAGCGGAGTTGATCGGGTGCCTCGAGATAGGGTTACGAGATTTTGCTGGATTAGGGTGAAACCTAATATGGGAGTCCATTGATCAATTTACTGCTTCCTTAGGGGGTTATTATAAGAGAATGAGAGTTCCACTAATTAACCTAAGGTTAGACGTTATTCGCTTCGAGAGAAGGTTTAATATAGGTTAGGGAGTCTTACGGATCAAGCTAAGTAAAGAAATCATATGAATTGAAAAGGTAGATAATAAGTGAAGTCATAGGTGGATTCTTCCTGAAGGTATCATCTTTATCAATTTAGTTTTCTTCAACGTCTTTTCCCAAAGTTTTGTTTCTTTTGTCTTTGCATTTAGTTTAAATATTTCATTTATTTTAGTTTAATAAACCAATCACTCCATATTTTAGGCTAAATAATAGAAAGAAAGTGAGTAGTAGTACTTTTAGGTTCCTTGGGTTAATTAAGATATTCTTGCCTGAGCTATACTACTGTTCGATAGGTGCACTTGCCTCTATCATTATCGCAGTCAGTCTACAGGTTCGATCACTCTTTTATAAATATTAAAACTAGACTGTTTTGTAGCGATCAACTTCCTTAACTAGCTTAATCAGTACATCAGCCCCGGCTCGGTCATGAGACCCCGCCTCAGTCACTGCCAATGCCGGTGCCTCCCTTTCGGGCATATGCCCCGATGCTGAGGATCCAGCCCTAGAACCTCGGCCTCTACCACAACTTCGCGTACCTCTTTCGCTTCCTCTTGTACTCATATTTCTAAATCGAGTTAATTATTTAAGAGTTTTATGAATTAGTCTATAGTTCCCACGATTATTAGCAAGTGTTTTATAGATAACAGTTATAAGAGTTTTTTTTCGCAGATCGAGTTTACTACCATCTCAGTCTTTACAGTATCAATTTCTATAGCTAAAATTTTCAGTGTACTACTACTATCACTAGTAGCTACAGTCATGTTATCGCAAAATACAATATAAAGTAAGAAAACTTATGGACTTGGTGCTGGAGACTCAATGTGCTATACTTTCAGTAACACTATACATTTTCTAGACCACCTTTTAAACTATTTTGGAAAAATTTTCAAACCCATTCCACAGCCGAGTTTTGCAATCGGACACTGATACCATTACATGTAACATCCCAAACTCGGCCTAGACGTTATGGCCGGACTAACATGTCACATCGAAAGGTAGTTGAAAAGCTAAGCACTCGTTGAAAATGTTATATCTCTTTTGAAAACTCTGAGTTTAGTTGTTTGTTGTAAAAAGCCCAATTTACATAATGTCCATTTTTATAAAGTTGTTATTATTTTGGAAAAACCATTTTTGTTGTGAGAATCGAACTTGAATAGTTGCGGAACGTGATATTTGGAAAACGATTATTAATTTTTTTAAAACCCAATATTCTAACTTCTCACAATTTAAAAATAGCTGAATTGAAAGTTAAACGAAAAATAAAATCTAAAGGCCTTTTTATAGAATATTAACCCAAAATAAATAATCTTAAGATAACGTAAAAGCCTGAATTACTGAAGTTCGTGAGAAATCACTCCGATGTATGGTCACCATCGAGTCCTCTACGGCTTCAAATCCTCTATCGCTGGGGATTACCTGCAAGGTTAATAGAAAAAGGGGTGAGTAACTAGAACTCAGTGTGTAATCCCTTGTTCAGTCACAGTCATAGTCTAAGTCTGGGCCTAAGCCCCATATAGTATCAGTTTGGGCCTACGGCCCCAAAATCATGGTAATGCAAATAATGTAATGCAGCCCACCCCAATCCAGTCCTACACTTTACCCGTACCAGCCCTATACTCCATGTGGGGACCAAGTCAACCCACCCAAATTTCTACACTCCAAGAATGCAAATGAGCTAGTATAAACGCAAAGAAAGTCGCCAGAAATAGTATATATGGCTGAGCCACTAAAATGAGTATAACATGGTTTAGCCACCAGTACAGTACTTCTTCCATAAATAAAACCCCACCCAATGCAACATGTCATGGCATAATAATTCAGTGTATGCAATAATGCATCATCATGGCAATTAATCAAATTATACACGAACTTACCCAATCTACCCTAAGGGTATAATAGTTATTTTGCCCAACGAGGGCGTTTTAGTAATTTTACTCACCGAGGTTATATCAGTAATTTACCCTCCAAAGGTATTTCAGTAATTTACCCATCAAGGGTATTTTGATAATTTACCCATTAAGGGTATTTCAGTAATTTACCCACCAAAGGTATTTCGGTAATTTACCTATTAAGGGTATTTTAATAATTTACCCACTAAGGGTATTTTAGTAATTTGGTCATCTAACTACCTTTCTGGAGGCCTATTGTCACCTCGAGTGACATGGGACCCCTTTTTGGGTCTTAACAGTGCAATTGGGCCCAAACTCCATTTTAGACCCGAATGGGCGCACACGCTCGTGTGGCCCATTACGCATGGTTTCAATCTCAATTTTGCAATTTTCGACACCGCATGTATTATTCGGTCGTTTTCTATCAATTATTACCCATGTGGGCCTGTTAGCCCATTGGGCCTATTTAGCCCATTTAGGCTCGATCAGGCCCATTACCGCCTCAATTTTGTGAGAGTACTCGTAACACTCTCAATGATCTATTGCCATCATTCGTGTCTCGGTTGAACGCCACAAGTGTTCACACGCCGGCGGTCACGGTTTACTAATTTTCTAGCTTTTCACTTTTGGCCGATTCTTAGTGCAACGCATACAACCATCAACTTTGGTGTGAGATTACACACCTTGGTTACGAGTTGTGTTAACCACCAATTCCAACACCAGAGATCACCCCCTCCTTGCTGTGCCCAAAGTATTTGATTTACTGCCCTTGATCACGAAGACGAGTTCCTAAAGAAGAGCATAGATTATCAATGTTGTTTCAAGACCACGTAGAAACGACCTTTCAGCCTTGAAGAACTCAAAAAAAAATTAATCAAGAGCAACCAACCATCCCCCATTTGGCCATAGTTATACTTACCAAAGTGCTACAAATTCGGCAGTTGCTCAACAAGGGTTTCGGCTTTCACAAAAAATAAACAAACAAGATTCAGGATGGAGAGGAGTATTCATATTCGACCTAAAAAGAAAGAGTTAAAAGATGGATGTTTCGATTCTTTACGAGAGAAAAGAGAAAAAGAACATAAAAAGAAAAGAAACCATTACATTGCAACTAGGGAAGAACAGAATGAAAAGGGAGATTCGATAGACAGAAAAGAACCAAGTTTCCTGCTACTAGATGTTTGGCTAAGGGAAAACAAAATAGAAGTAAAGGTGATTTCCCGATTTTACAAACATTGAAGAAACCAATGCCACCAGTGGACAGATGAGTAAGAAATTTCGGCAATTAACAAGGGATAGAAGAAATAATTTCAACTTGGAGATGGGAGGGAAGATTCAGCCTATGGAGAAGAGAGTGTAGAAGAAGAAAACAAAATGGAAAGAAGAGAGAAAGAAATGGACGAAATGAGAGAATAGATAAGTAAGAGAAGATTCAGCCAACAGGAAATTGCAAAGAACAAAATTGACCCGAAAATGCCTAAGAGAAGTGCACAAATACGCAAGAAAATGCTAAGGAGAACCTAGAGGAATTCGAACTCTCATACCCAAAACCGAAATGCTACCCAAAAGCCTCTCTCTAGCCGAAATCCCCACCTAGCACACACTCCCATTCACGGCCAACTCCATCTCTCTCCCCAATCCCTTGATTCTATCCTCTTTTTGCTCTACCATTCACTCTCCACCTCTCATTCAAATCGTTTGATTGAGTCTCCACTCTCCCCTTGCAGAGTTCTTTGTTAACTCTACTTCTTCCATCCACTTAGCACAAAAATAGAAACCTTGATTTACCAACAATGGGATTCGAACCCCTCTCCCATTACCTCATAAGTGATGCGAACACCACTCCACCATAAGCTCTCTTGTGTTGAACAAACACACTCTATTAAATATAAGACCTACTTTGAACAGCTCTCCCCACTAAAAAGCCCAAAAACCAATATTTATCCTATGGCCTAACTTGAACCCGGACTTCATAAAAATTCTGTAACCTTTCAAAATCACTTACCTAATAGGTCTAACTTGCAATAATACCATTATCATATTCTTAAAAATTTTAAACGCTCCTACGTTCAAGGCCCAATAGGCCCAATTCTCTTAGGCCCAATTTCGGGGTGTTACAACATACTGGGGAGTGTTGAGGAAACAACCGTAATTGTTACAAGTGTGGTTCACCCGATCATTTCATCCAAAATTTTCCAGAGATGGATGAGAAGGAAAGAAAGCAAGAAGTAAGACCAAGCAATGTAACTTCGAGGGGTAGATCACAAAAGAACCTAGGAGGTGGGACTAGTAGTAGAGGTGTGCCTAGAGACTCTACTGCGAGGTCGGAGGGTCAAGCACCTACAAGGACTTATGCCATTCACTTTCGCGAAGAGGCATCATCTCCAAATGTGATAACGGGTACTTTTTCTCTTCATGATATCTCTATTGTTGCTTTGATATATCTAGGGTCTACCCATTTTACATTTGCATGAAATTAGCATCTAGCATGAGTTTGATTGTCAAGTCTACAAAATTTTTAGTAAAAGTGTCATACCCGTTAGCCAAAGATGTACTAGTTGACAATGTCATTATTTTCCAGCAAATCTCATGTTGTTGCTGTTTGATGAATTTAACTTGATTCTTGGTATGGATTGGTTGAATGCTCATAATGTATTAGTGAACTGTAGTAGTAAGTTCATTGAATTGAAATGTGTAAATGGGGATGTCATTCGGGTTGAATCAAGTAGATAGGATGATTTGCCTGTGATAATTTCATCTATAGTAGCTAAGAAATACTTGAGAAAAGGGTACGAGTCCTATCTTTCCTTTGTACTGAATACTCAAGAGTCGAAGATAAAGATTGAATCAGTGCCAATCGTATGCAAATATCCAGATGTTCCTAGAAGAGTTACCCGGATTGCCTCCAATTAGAGAGGTCGAGTTTGGGCCCGGGTATGACACATATTTCAGTTGCTCCGTATAGGATGGCACCATTAGAGTTGAATGAATTGAAAGTTCAGTTGCAAGAGTTAACGAATAAGGGTTTTGCGAGACCGAGCTATTCACCGTGGGGAGTTCTGATACTTTTTGTAAGGAAGAAAGATGGGTCGATGAGATTGTGCATAGACTATATACAACTCAACAAGGTAACAATAAAGAATAAGTATCATTTGCCAAGGATAGATGATTTATTTAACCAATTGAAGAGAGCTACGGTGTTCTTGATAAACCATAATTTATACATATTTTAAACCTATGCTTGGCTTATTTTTGGATGAATTTCATTAGATTTGATGAATTCGATGCTCCTAATCCCTTAATTTCATATTTTACATTCAGGAGAGCTTAAGGAGTCGAAAAGAATGAGAAACGGGCCAAAAAGGGGCAAAATAGGCCTACGTTAGAAACCAACATAGCCTGGGCTATCAAACACTACCATGTGTTACGAGCAGTATCGAAGACGGCCTGGATCAACGTACATGGGCAGACCACACGGCCGTGTGTAGCGAGAAGAAGCGAGTACGGTCTAAGAAATCAAACACGGGCGTGTCCCTGCCGTATCAAAATTTAATTCTATTCGGAATAGGCTACTTGTGGGCCAAAAAAGGCATTCCAAAGCCTACATAAACACCCTAAGGAGTAACCTAAAAGATGACACTAAGTAGAAAGCAGAAAATACTCGAAAATAACCATCGGGAGCAACTTGGAAGAGGGATCGCCGTCAAGACTAAAGATCTCCTATCAATTTCTCTTAAAGTTTTAGAGTTTTCTTATGTTTTGTAGTTTTCCATATTTTAAGATGTTTTCCTTTATCAGTATGAACTAATCCCTTAGCTACCTAGGGGATGAAACCTAAGATGAAACTTATTATTATTTGATTTATAAGATAAATACTTGTTCTTATTCTTAATTGTGAGTGCTTATTCTTGTTTTGATAATTCAGGTTATTGATTCAAGTCGAATTTACTTATTCAGAGGAGCAAAAGTCCTTGTTTAAGAGTAGATCAACACAATTAAGTGGAGTTGATTGCAACCCTAGAAATAGGGCAACATAAATCTACTGGATTAGAGTCAAATCTAATAAGGGAATCCATAGATCGAGTTAATGCGACAATAGAGGTTTTAATTAGAAAGAGATTTCAATTAATCAACCTAGAGTTAGTTATTTTTAGTCTTGAAAGAGATATTAACATAAATTAGGGATTTCTATGGATTAAGTCAAGTGAATAAATCGTATGAATCAGAAGTAATAAGTGAAGTCTAGGTGGAATCTTCTTAGGTATTGCCTCTCTCATAAAGTTGTCTAAAAGTATTTTCCCAATTTATTTTCTGTCGTGTTTTTAATTAAGTTTTAGTTTAAAAGAAATCACTCCAAATCTTAGGCTAGATAATAAAAAGATAGTAATTACTAGTACTCTTGGTCCTTATGGATACGATATTTTTGGTCTTACCATAACTATACTATTAAACGATAGGTGTGCTTGCCTTTATTGTGATCGTAGTTAGTTTAAGATACATCAATTCTCTAAGATAGACCTTAGGTCTGGCTATTACCAATTGATGGTTAAGGAGTAAGATGTGCCAAAAATCACATTTCGGACGAGGTATGGCCATTATGAGTTTCTTGTCATGCCATTTGGCTTAACGAATGCTCCTGTGATTTTTATGGATCTAATGAACCGCATCTTCCGACCGTATTTGGATAAATTTGTGGTTGTTTTTATCGATGACATATTAATTTATTCCTAGGATGAAAGTGAACATGCAGAGCATCTAAGAATAGTCTTACAGACCTTAAGAGACAAGCAGTTGTATGCTAAATTCAGCAAGAGTGAGTTTTGGCTCTGAGAGGTTAGATTTTTAGTACACATTATGTTGGGTGATAGCATTAGAGTTTATCCGAGTAAGATCTCAGCTATTGTAGAGTGGAAACCGCCAAGGAATTTGTCAGAAGTTAGAAGCTTTTTGGGTTTTGCGGGGTACTACAGACGGTTCGTAAAGGGGTTCTCCATGATTGCTACCCTGATGACGAAAGTATTGCACAAAGATGTTAAGATTGATTGGACTGAGAAATGCCAGCTGAGTTTCGAGAGATTGAAAGCATTGCTGACTGAGGCACGATTTTAGTACAACCTGAGTTAGGGAAAGAGTTTGTAGTCTATAGTGATGCGTTATTAAATGGTCTTGGTTGTGTGCTAATGCAAGAAGGTAAGGTAGTAGCTTACGCCTCGAGACAGCTAAAACTGCATGAGAAGAATTATCCGACTCGCGATTTGGAATTGGCTGCAATCGTCTTTGCCTTGAAGATTTGGCGTCATTATTTATATGGTGAGAAGTGCCAAATCTTCATCGATCACAAGAGTTTGAAGTACTTGATGGACTAAAGGGATTTGAATTTGTGACAACAGAGGTGGCTCGAATTATTGAAGGATTATGAGTTAGTAATCGATTACTATCTGGGGAAAGTAAATGTGGTTGCGGATGCCTTGAGTAGAAAATCCTTGTATGCTTTGAGAGCTATGAGCATGAGCTTAGCGTTTCCTGATGATGGTGCTATATTGGCCGAGTTGAGGGCTAGACTATTATTTATTCAGTAGATATGTGAAGCTCAAAAGAATGATAGGAAGATGCAAGCTAAGAGAGCTCAGTATGAATTGGGAAATATTTCTAATTTTTGGGTGAGTTCAGATGGTTGTTTAATGTTTCATGACAAGGTTTGTGTACCTAATGATGATGATTTTTTACATAAAGCACACAATGGTTGCTTGTCAATACATCCAGGCAATACGAAAATGTACAATGATTTGAAGAAATTGTATTGGTGGTCGGGTATGAAGAGAGACATCTCCAAGTTTGTTACGAAGTGTTTGGTTTGTCAAAAAGTGAAAGCCGAGCATCAAGTACCTTCGGGATTACTTTAGCCAGTGATGGTTCCAAAGTGGAAGTGGGATCGAATCACAATGGATTTCGTAACGGGGTTACCTATGACTCCAAAAAAGAAAGATGTTGTGTGGGTTATTATTGATAGATTAATGAAGTCGGCTCACTTTATACTGGTGTGTGTGGATTATTCACTTGATAAGTTGGCCAAGCTGTACATTGTTGAGGTGGTGAAATTGCATGGGGTGCCTATATCTATTACCTCGGATAGAGACCCAAGATTTACTTTGAGTTTTTAGAAGAAGTTGCTAGAAGCCTTGGGTACAAGATTGAATTTTAGTACTACGTTCCATCTTCAAACCGATGGTCAATTTGAAAGAGTGATTCAAGTTCTTGGGGATATGCTCTGATGCTGTGTGTTAGAGTTCGAAGATAGTTGAGAAAGATTTCTACCTTTGGTTGACTTTTCTTATAACAACAGCTATCAGTCAAGTATACGAATGGCACCAAACGAAGCTATATATGGTCACAACTGTCGGACTCCCTTGTATTGGGCCGAGCTTAGTGAGAAGCAAATTCACGGGGTCGATCTAGTAAAGAATCGAGGAGAAAGTGAAAGTGATTCGTGATAGTTTAAAAGCTGCTTCAGATCGACAAAAGTCATACGAATTTAAAATGGAAAGAAATCGAGTTTCAAGTGGGCGACAAAGTATTTCTAAAAGTATCCCCGTGGAAGAAAATATTGAGATTTGGTCAAAATGGCAAATTGAGTCCACGATTCATAGGGCCATATGAGGTTATTGAAAGGATTGGGCCAGTAGCATACCGGTTGGCTTTGCTGCTAGAATTAAATAGAATACACAACGTGTTCTATGTGCCGATGTTGCGGCGATATCGTTTCGATCCTTCGCCTGTGATGCCTCCAACAGAAATTGAGATACGACCGAACATGACATATGAGGAGGAACCAGTTAAAATTTTGGCTCAAGAGGTTAAATAGTTGAGAAATAAGAAAATAGCCTAGTGAAAGTGTTGTGGAAAAACACGGTGTGGAAGAGGCTACGTGGGAACCGGAAGAATCTATGATGCAACAATATCCAAACCTTTTTACAGGTAAGATTTTCGAGGATGAAAATCTGAAGGGAGAGAGTTTAACAGCCTGATTTTGGGGCTAGTTAGACTAGTGGTTTCGGGACCACTAAATTGAGGTTGAAGAAAATTATTTTGATATTATTTTATGTGTTATGACATAATTATATGGTTGCATGAAAATTTTGGTACATTAATTTTAGCAATTGTATGCTTAATTGTGAAAAAGGACTAAATCACATAAAGTGCGAAAGTTCTATTATAGAAGGTAGAGATGTCTAATAGCCTTAGAACATTAAATTTGAGGTCCTTAAAGTGCAATTAGTCCATTAAGAGGGTGTGGCTGGCCATAGGGAACATGGGAGATAAAGGCATTAAATTTTGGTCAAAATTTGGTGGAACTAGGTGATTAAAAATGAATAAAATAAGATAAATAAAAGATATATCATATTTCACTATTCATGCTTCTTCTCGACTGAAAATTGAAGGAAAATTATAGGATTTTGGAGTTCAAACCTTCAGCCAAGCTATTCTCTTGCAAGTAAGTGATTTTAGGGGTCTTTCTTGATAATTTCTGTACTTTTGGAACCCCCAAAGTTTAAGCTAACTAATGAGAGGACTAATTTGCAAAATGGTTAAAATTTTAGGGACCTTCCATGAGAGTGTTTATGTTGTTTGCTGAGCTTTTATGGAAGAAAATTAATGTTAGTAGGTTGAGGAACAACTTTTGTGAAAGGTGTTGCCATGAAAAACACCTAAATAGGACTTACTTGTAAAGGTTTTAAATAAGTAATAAATGCATGAAATAATTGGTTTTGTGAGTTGTTGTAAGAGAGATAAATGTTCAGCAATGCTTGTTTAATGAGGAAATGTGATGAAAAACGATTTACGAGCCTAGGGGCAAAATAGTAATTTTGCCAAATTATGAGGGCAAAATGGTCATTTTTGCCTAAGTAGAAATTTTGATGTATCATGAATTATAAAGTGATTGAATGAGTGAATTTTATTATTATAGATCAAGAAGAGCGAGGAAACCAACTTGACCGAGAAAAGGCAAGGTTACGGACTAAACCGTCGACTAATACATTTTGCACCGAGGTAAGTTTATATGTAAACGATACATCTTTAATACATATGTTGTTACTTATTGGTGCATTGTATGAATGAGATCAATTATGATTGTGATTGATTGGAATTGATAGAGAGTGAGTAATTCTCATATGAACCTCGTTATAAATATATAAGTGCGAAAAAATATCCGTAATAACTATTTGGTAGGCTGTGTGCGATACCACCATAAATATCCTTTTTGGTTGGGTGTGTGCGATACCGTTGTTTATATTGTTATTTGGTGGGCTATGTGTGAAACCACCATCATTGTTCTTGATGGTGGGCTATATGCAATACCACCCTATTATTAACTATTGGTGGGCTGTGTGCGAAACCATCGAGTACTTAGTATCATTCCGAGGGGTTCATCGAGAAATTGTTTAAATAAATATATCATGTGGTTTGTGGTGATGAGTGCAGGGGATGTGTGCAAGTACATGTGAGCATTTTATTTGTGCTATGGATGGAATGTGGTAAGAGATGAGATGAGTAAGCATTATTATGGAAATGTGATTTGTTCTTGCTTATTATGTAATGTTGTTGGTTGATTGGCATATGTTATGATGTTTATAGTTTACATGTAAACTTACTAAGCTTAAAGCTTACTCCCTTTCTTTTCCATTGTTTTATAGTGTCAAAGAGTTAGCTCCGGATACGAAGATAATTTGAAGATCACCCACACTATCAGCTCATCCCGGTATATTTAGACTTAGCATTTTGAGTATGACATGTATAGGGACTAGACTTAGTGAAATATCTTGTTGTTTTGGCCAAGCATGTTGGCTCCTTTAAAGATGAACCTTTTGTAAATAGCCATAGTTGATGGCTCATTATTATTAATATATAAAGAGATGAGGTTATTCATGAATGTGTATGATGCATGATTGGATTGTTTGATTAATGGATGAATGTGATTTATGTTGTAGGAGTTTGGGTGAAAAAAGAGCTTGGCAAATAGCCTTGTTCTTGTCCACACGGGTAGGCACACGGGCGTGTGTCTAGGCCGTGTCTGACGTACGGTCAGTTTCATGGGAGTGTGGCTTGGCCGTGTGTCCCCTGCATGTTAGTGTTTCAAGTTAGTGTTGACCACGTGATAGACACACGAGCGTGTCCCTAGGCCTTGTGCCCTTTATATGGTTGCTACGTCACAAATAGAATACACAGGTTTTCACACGAGTGAGGGCACGGAGTGTCTAGGCCATATGAAGGACATGTGCATGTGTCCAACCGTGTGGAAACCCTTGTAGGTTCGAAATGAGAAATAAATCCCACACGGGCTGGGAACATGGGCATGTGTGACCACACGGCCTGCCCACACGGGCGTGTCCCATTTCACACGGGCGTGTGGCCCTATTTAGGCAGAAATTTTCTAAGTACACAAAAGTTCCTGGTTTTATTTCGAGACCCTCTGTTTGCATGTTTATGGCCTCGTAGGCCCATAATAAGGATGTTATGAATGTGAATGACAAGTTTTAAGTTGGAATGAAATTTGATAGCCCTAAGTTGCATGTTCAAGCAAGATAAGTTAGGTAATTCCTTGTACTCTGTTCCGACGGCATTGAATACGGGTAAGAGGTGTTACACATATGGTGTGATGCTTATCGTTTACATGTAGACTTACTAAGCTTAAAGCTTACTCCTTTTCTTTTCCCTTGTTTTATAGTGTCAAAGAGCCAACTCGGGATACGAAGATAATCGGAAGATCACCCACACTATCATCTCATCTTTGCATATTTGGACTTAGCATTTTGAGTATGGCATGTATAGGGGCTAAACTTAGGGAAATGTTATGTTGTTTTGGCCAAATGTGTTGGCTCTTTTAAAGATAAACACTTTTGTAAATGGCCATAGTTGATGGCTCATTATTATTAATATATGAAAAGATAAGGTTATTCATGAATGTGCATGGTGCATGATTGGGTTGATTGGTTAATGGTAAAATGTGATTTATGTTGTATGAGTTAGGTTGATAAAAAGAGCTTGGCAAACAGCCTTGTTCTTGTCCACACCGATAGGCACATGAGCGTGTATCTAGGCCATGTGTGACACACGGTTAGTCCCATGGTGTGTGGCTGGGTCGTGTGTCCCCTGCATGTTAGTGATTCAAGTCAGTGTCGACCGCGGGCCAGACACATGGGTGTGTGACAAGTCGTATGATGCAAGTCAGTTTCAACCACGGGTGGAGCACACGGGTGTGTGTCCGGTCGTGTAAAAACCCCTGTAGGTTCAAATTGAGAAATAATTCTACACGGGTGTGAAACATGGGTGTGTGATATGTCACACAGGCATGTCCTTTCCTCCATACGGGCATGTAGACTGTTTAGTGAAAAATTTTCTAAGGACTTCCAAAAAGCTTCAAAGGAGCTCGATTTGAGCCCAAACCATTCCTAGAACATGAGTTAAGCTTCGTAGGCTTGTTTAAGGGGTGTTAGTAAGAGTTTTAAATTGGGAAAGAAAGGTCAAGTTTCTAAATCGCATGATTGATTGCGTGTAAATTTGGTAATGCCTCGTACCCTATTCCAGCGTTGAATACGGGTAAGGGGTGTTACATCTTAAGTAGGGGGACCAAAAAATTAAAATAGTTTCCACTCAGAATAAAATTTTCTTTTAATTATGGCTAGGATATATTTTGTTCAATAAATTTGAAATTTTGTTAAGTACGCTAAACTTCAGTATGAATAAAGTTCGATTATTTCAATAATTGTTATGTTAAATGAAATATAATATAAGTGTATTTTTTTAATAAAGCATGCAAGTCATACCATGAAATTTTTAGTTCCTTAAGAAAGTTAGGCATGCATGAATGTTTAAGTCTCTAGAATTGACTTAGTAGTTTCTTGAGGCGAAATCCTAGGAAGCATGGAATGTTGAAAATTATTTAGGCAACTTTTGTTTGGACCGTTTGAGCCTTTCAAGCAAACCTTAATGAAATTTTATCCTTTGATACCCAACCTTGAGACTATATGGCCTAATTTTATTTGAACCCTTGCAATATTTAGCCATCACTTCTCCATTAATTATCTTTAAATTTTCCAAACACTAGACTCAAGATTGTAATGCACCAATTTTGACCCTAATCAAACAAAGGTTTCGGGACCACGAATCCGAGCTCGAGAAATATTTTAATATTATATTTTGTGTTTATTATATGTGATTTAGCAAGTGTGAAAGTTTCGTAGAGAAAATTTAGTCGTTTCAGTGCTTAATTTGATAAAAAGGACTTAATCGAGAAAAATGTAAAAGTTTCATGCTAAAGTGAAAGGTACTAATTTGATTGTGGCTTTCTAAGTGGAGGTCCTAAAAGGGCAATTAGCCCATAATCTATAGTAAGGAAAGGCAATGGGCCATGCCAACTACTAATATATGTTAGTTTAAATTTTTATTATAATGTTATGTTATTATATTATAATAATGTTAGTGTATATATTGAACAAAGCATAAAATAAAGCCATCATCATCTTCATTCTCTCATAGTCGAATGTGAGATGAGAAAACTCCATTTTGGAGCTTAAGGTTTCGCAACTTGGAGCTTAATTTGGGGTATGAATTTTGCTTAGTTTTTATAATTTTACATTTTGGAATGGTTGCTTTGAATGCTACACAACCCATGTGGTAATTTTGAAAATATCATGTATATAAAATTCGACCATTAACATGCTTGGATAGTTTTGATGTTTGATGGTTTTAGATTAAATGTATGTTAAAGATTTACAAGTTTTGTATTGGAATTTTGGTGATTTTGAATATATAGGCTAAATTGAAAATAATAAAATTCTTGAAGGACTAAAACATGAAATAAATGAAATGCATGAACACATATGGCTAAGGGAAGATTCGCCAAGCTATGGTGTTGGTAAATTTTGCATATTTTGTGTTTTGTGTAAATAGGACCAATTTGTAAAATGGGAAACATTAGGGCAAAATGGTAATTTGCCCATTTGTGTGTTTTGGGACTAAATTGAGATGAAATGCGATTAAATGAGCTAAATTCTAATGTGTTTTAGATCAAGAGCAAAGAAAACGAAATTAGACCTGGAAAGACGAAGGTTCTCGAATAAATGCCGATTCATTTGGACTATCGACAACCGAGGTAAGTCCTAAGCAAGTATAGGTTATCGAATTATTTATGAATGTGTTAAATGATGTTATTCAATAGAATTTTGTATAAAACCTTGTGTTAGCGAATGTGAAAGTATTGGTATGGATTGGTTGGAATTTTATCTAAAGTGATGTGAATAAGTGTTTTGGTTAGTTATTCGATATAATACGTGAATTATAAGTGATAGTGAATTTGAAATGAAATGTTGTTATATCTCTAAACGAGTTGGTATGTTAAAGTGATTTGAACGATGTGTGATTTATGTTATTTTGGGCAAAGATTCTTGTAATGTTTATGAGATGATAATAATATTGTTTGAAGCTTTGAGCCTAGCGTGCTTTGTCTTGGTGATTTATTTCGCTATAATGCCTAGCAAGCTTTGTGCCTGATTTAATTCGGGCTTAAACGCCAGCGTGCTTTGTGCTTGGTGATTTAATTCGGGCTTAAACGCCAGCGTGCTTAGTGCCAGAGTGACATATTCGGGCTTGGTGCTCAGGTGCTTAGTCTTGAGTGACATATTCAAGCTTCGTGCCTAGCGTGCTTAGTGTTGGGTGACATATTCAGCTTGAGCCTAGCGTGCCTTGTGCTTGACTTATTTCGGCTTTAATGCCTAGCGTGCTTTATGCCCGTGATGTGTTTTACAAAGGAGAAACCGAATTGTTGTTCAATGTAAATTGTAGCTAATGAGTCTAGTTAAAGGCTCGTAAGTAAGTAAGGTATGATATGTTTAATGTTACTAGAGTTTAACTAATATTACGAGTACATTGTTATGTACATTTGAGATTACGATTGATGTGCACAAGTATTTTATAACCGAGTTTTGTAAAGATAGGTCGAATTCTCAAACAAAGGAAATAGGGTAACTTTGATGAATAAACTGTAGTAATTTGCCACATGAAAAATTCTGGAAAAATTGTGGTAAAAAGTTATATGAGTCTAGTTTCAAGGAAAATTTACGGATCTAAATTTGAGTTTTGTAACTCGAGTTATGGTCAATTTAGTCAAGATGACGCAGTTGGATAGCTTTAAATTTTTATGCCCTGCATTAGTAGTCAAGTGTAGTAATGCCACATACCGACTCAAGCAAAGGTTTGGGTAAGGGTGTTACATTTGATTAATATCGAGCTACAGTTTAGTCGATTCTAGGACTACTAGTAGTACGTAAGAGTCTAGCTATACATGCCTTTGAATTTTATATGTGATAGTGTGGTGACTTCGACAATTTCAATTGTATTTTATATAGTAAATGGATTCCGATCCCGATAGAGTAAGTAGGTGATGATGTGGAGAGTGTTGCGCTGGTCTCGTACATGGATCGCCATTAGACTCTCAATCGATTCACGGTAACCACGAGGAGAGGCTAAACAAGCCTTCTACCAAATGATGAATGAATGGTTTACCCAGTTTGTTCGAAATAATCCTACTGTACAACAACCTCCATCCCGAATAATCCAACTCCGGTACCTTTAGCACTTCGATGATAGATCCAATGAGATCTAGTAGGCCCTTGTTGATAAAATCAGAAATTTGGGTAAAAAATTCAAGGCTAATGATGATGATGATGCAGAGCGAGTTGAAATATGGCTTGATAACACTATTCGGGTACTTGATGAGTTATCTTGCACTCCAGAGGAATGTTTAAAATGTGCTATATCATTACTTCAAGACACTGCCTATCACTGGTGGAATACACTAGTACCAGTGGTTCCAAAAGAAAAAGTGACATGGGATTTCTTCCAGAATGAATTCCGCAAGAAATATATCAGTCAGAGGTTCATCGACCAAAAGCGAAAAGAATTTCTTGAATGAAACAAGGAAAATGACCGTGACCGAATATGAGCGAAAATTTGTCGATTGAGCGGATATGCTCGGGAGTGTGTATCAACCAAGCCATTATGTGCAAAAGGTTTGAAGACGGTTTGAATGAAGATTTAAAGTTGCTAGTTGGCATTCTTGAGATCAAGGAGTTTGTGACACTAGTCGAGCGAGCTTGCAAAGTCAAGAGCTTGGGAAAGAGAAAAGAAAGGCCGAGATGTAAGCTAGAGATACTCGTAAAAGATCGTCGGGCAAGAATTTTCACTCCACATCTAAGAAGTTTAGAGATAACTTTAGCCGACATAAAGCTACTTCAGATTCACCTAGACATGATCGACCTTTCATGGGCTCCCGAGCTACCTCGATGGCCAGTGTCGATAACGTTCCACAGAATCGAGTTGAATGCAAACATTGTGGAAAATGGCATTCTGGGAGTTGTAGAGTTCGTGATCGGT
This sequence comes from Gossypium rotundifolium, assembly GCA_025506655.1. NCBI lineage: Eukaryota > Viridiplantae > Streptophyta > Magnoliopsida > Malvales > Malvaceae > Gossypium > Gossypium rotundifolium. The sequence continues at coordinate 115,841,916 of CP106727.1, read as the reverse complement.
CCTGCTTTAAATGTGGATCCTCAGACCATTTTATTCGAGAGTGTCGATGTTAATGAAAGCGAATCTTGCGCGAATTCTAGACCGAGCAGTGCATTAGCCCGGGGCAGACCACCCAGGCATTCTGGCAATGTAGGTGGTAGTCAGAGAGGGACGAAAAACACAGCAGTTCGATCTGAGGCTAGAGCTCCCGCTAGAGCTTATGTCACTCGAGCTAGGGAGGATGCTGCTTCTCCAGACGTCATTACCGGTACTTTCACCCTTTATGATACTACTGTGATTGCATTGATTGATCCTGGTTCGACTCATTCATATGTATGTGAAACTCTGGTATTCAGTAAGACTCTACCAGTTGAGTCTACTGAGTTTGTGATTCGCGTATCCAACCCTTTGGGTAGATGTGTGTTTGTTAATAAAGTGTGTAAAAGTTGCCCATTGATGATTCGGGATTTTTGCTTCCCAACGATTTAATCTCGTTGCCTTTTCGATGAGTTTGATATAATTTTGGGAATGGATAGTTAACTTCGCATGATCTTTGTGGTGAATTGCAAAAGAAAGCTTATTGATTTGAGACACCGAGCGGTGAGATCATTAGAATTGAATCCGATGATTTAGGTGGGTTTCCTCAGCTTATATCCTCAATGTTAGCCCGGAAGTATGTGAGAAAAGGTGCGAAGCTTATTTAGCTTATGTAATTTGGATAATAAATTGTCCGAAAAATGATTGAATCTGCATCGATAGTATGTGAATACTCGGATGTGTTTCTGAAGAACTACCGGGTTTACCCCAAAGACGAGAGATTGAGTTTGGCATTGAATTAGTATCGGAACAACTCCGATCTCAATAGCTTCATATCGGATGGCATCTACTGAGCTAAAAGAGTTGAAAGCACAGTTGCAAGAGTTAACAGATAAGGGTTTTGCACGACCAAGTTTCTCTCCTTGGGTGCACCAGTTCTTTGTGAGAAAGAAATATGGAACGATGCGAATGTGTATTGATTATCGGCAATTGAATAAGGTAACTATAAAGAATAAGTACTGTTACCTCGGATTGATGATTTGTTTGATCGGTTGAAAGGGCTTGAGATTTTCAAAAATAGATTTGAGATCGGGTTATTATCGATTCTAGTCGAGATACGGATGTGCCAAAGACGCATTCCTGACGAGGTACGGACATTTTGAGTTTTTGGTTATGCCTTTTGGACTCACTAATGCACTGCTATTTTTATGGATTTGATGAATCGAGTTTTAGACGCTTTTGGATCGATTTGTGGTGGTGTTTATTGATGACATATTGATCTACTCCAAAGATGAAATTGAACACGAACATTTGAGGTTAGTGCTACAAACTTTGCGAGATCATCACCGTATGCGAAGTTTAGTAAGTGTGAGTTCGGATGGAAGAGGTCACTTTTTAGGACATGTTGTTTCAAAGATCGTGCATTCGAGTTGATCCGAACAAAATCTCGATTATACTTGATTGGAAGCCACCGAAAAATGTTTTCGAGATTTAAAGTTTTCTGGGACTTGTGGGTTACTATCGACGATTTGTGAAAGATTTTTCTATGATAGCTACCCGTTGACAAAGTTATTGCGAGAAAGATGTCGTTCGAGTGGTCGGAAAAGTGTCGAAAAGTTTTGATCACCGAAAGCCCTTTTGATGAAGCTCAGATTAGTTCACTTTGAATCGGGTAAAGAATTTATTGTTTATTCGATGCTTCTATAAATGGTTTGGGCTACGTTTTGATGCGGAAGGCAAAGTTGTAGCCTACGCTTGAGACAATTGAAGCCGCATGAAAGAAATTACCGACGATGATTTAGAGCTTGCGACCATTGTGTTCAGACCAAGATTTGGCGTCATTACTTATTTGGCGAGAAATGCCATGTTTACTCGGATCACAAAAGTCCAAAGTATCTAATGACTCGAAAGACTGAATTTGAGACAACGCGTGGCTAGAACTGTTGAAAGACTATGAATTGGTGATTGACTATCACCCGAAAAGCTAATGTTGTTGCGGATCGTTAAGTCGAAATCATTATTTGCTCTTCGTGCAATGAATGCACAGATGGCTATGTCTAGTGATGGTTCGATCATAGCCGAAGTTCTGAGTAAGACCGATGTTTATTCAAGAAATTTGTGATGCACAAAAGTTGACAAAGATTTGATTGCAAGTCAAATTCGATGTGAAAAAGGTACGAAATCGATTTTCGATTGATGCAAATGATTGTTTGAATTTTAAAAGCGAATGTTTGTTCCAAAGAACTCGTAATTGATCTGAGATGATTTTGAGTGAGGCTCATAGTGGTCGACTATCGATACATCTGGGTAGCACGAAGACGTATAACGATTTGAAACAATTCTATTGGTGGCACGGCATGAAACGGATATATCTGAATTTGTTTCTAAGTGCTTAATCTGTCAGCAAGTAAAAGCTGAGCATCAAGCGCCATCTGGACTACTTCAGCCAATCATGATACCTGAATGGAAATGGGATAGAATTACAATGGATTTTGTATCCTGTCTCCCTATGACACCGAGTAGGAAAGATGCTGTCTGGGTGATAGTTGATAAGCTGACTAAATCAGCTCATTTTGTGCCAGTACGTATAGACTATTCACTTGATAACTTGCTGAATTGTACGTATCGCAGATTGTGAGATTGCATGGTGTACCGAGTTCCATTGTTTCGGACAGAGACCCGAGATTCACATCGCGGTTTTGGAAGAAGTTGCAAGATGCTTTAGGTACTAAACTTTATTTTAGTACAACTTTCCATCCGCAGCCAGACGGTCAATCCGAGCGAACTACTCAGATACTTGAGGACATGTTGAGATGTTGCGTTCTCGAGTTTGAAGGTACGTGGGAACGGTACCTACCTTTGATTGAATTTGCTTATAATAATAGTTTTCAATCTAGTATCAAAATGGCACCTTATGAAGCCTTGTACGGGCGAAAGTGTCGAACACCATTATACTGAACTGAGCTCAGCGAGAATAAGATACACGGGGTTGATTTGATTAAAGAAACTGAACTGAAAGTAGCTATTATTAGAGACAATTTGAAAGCTGCTTTGGATCGTCAAAAGTCTTATGCTGATTTGAAACGTAAAGATATTGAATTTTAGATTGAGATCGAGTATTTTAAAGGTTTCTCCGTGGAAGAAAGTGCTCGTTTTGGCCGGAAGGCAAGTTGAGCCCGAGGTTCATTGGATCGTATGAAATCATTGAACGTGTTGGGCTGTTGCTTATAAATTGAAGCTACCCTCAATTAGAAAAGATACAAGATGTATTTCATGTTTCTATGCTCAGAGATACAGATCGATCCGTACATGTGATTGCTCATTCGAGATTGAGATACAATCTGATATGACTTATGAGGAAAAGCCGATCCGTATTTTAGCTCTGGAAATGAAAGAGTTAAGAAACAAAAGATCTCCTTAGTGAAAGTGTTATGGAATCGCACGGAGTTGAAGAGGCAACATGGGAGCTCAAGATTCATTGAGGCAGCAATATCCGACGTTGTTTAACGATAAGATTTTCGGGGACGAAAATCCTTAAGGGGGGAGAGTTGTAACAGACCAATTTTAACCCTAATCGGAACAGTGGTTTCAGGACCACGAATCTAAGCCCGAGAAATATTTTAATATTATATTTTGTGTTTATTATATGTGATTTAGCGAGTGTGAAAGTTTCGTAGAAAAATTTAGTCGTTTCAGTGCTTAATTTGATAAAAAGGACTTAATCGAGAAAAACGTAAAAGTTTCATGCTAAAGTGAAAGGTACTAATTTGATTGTGGCTTTTTAAGTAGAGATCCTAAAAGGGCAATTAGCCCATAATCTATAGTAAGGAACGGCAATGGGCCATGCCAACTACTAATATATGTTAGTTTAAATTTTTATTATAATGTTATTATATTATAATAATGTTAGTGTATATATTAAACAAAGCATAAAATAAAGCCATCATCATCTTCATTCTCTCATAGCCGAATGTGAGATGAGAAAACTCCATTTTTGGAGCTTAAGGTTTCGGCAACTTGGAGCTTAATTTGGGGTATGAATTTTGCTTAGTTTTTATAATTTTACATTTTGGAATGGTTGCTTTGAATGCTACACAACCCATGTGGTAATTTTGAAAATATCATGTATATAGAATTGACCATTAACATGCTTGGATAGTTTTGATGTTTGATGGTTTTAGATTAAATGTATGTTAAAGATTTACAAGTTTTGTATTGGAATTTTGGTGATTTTGAATATATAGGGCTAAATTGAAAATAATAAAATTCTTGAAGGACTAAAACATGAAATAAATGAAATGCATGAACACATATGGCTAAGGGAAGATTCGCCAAGCTATGGTGTTGGTAAATTTTGCATATTTTGTGTTTTGTGTAAATAGGACCAATTTGTAAAATGGGAAACATTAGGGCAAAATGGTAATTTGCCCATTTGTGTGTTTTGGGACTAAATTGAGATGAAATGCGATTAAATGAGCTAAATTCTAATGTGTTTTAGATCAAGAGCAAAGAAAAACTAATTAGACCGGGAAAGACGAAGGTTCTCGAATAGCCGATTCGACGGACTATCGACAACCGAGGTAAGTCCTTAAGCAAGTATAGGTTATCGAATTATTTATGAATGTGTTAAATGATGTTATTCAATAGAATTTTGTATAAAACCTTGTGTTAGCGAATGTGAAAGTATTGGTATGGATTGGTTGGAATTTTATCTAAAGTGATGTGAATAAGTGTTTTGGTTAGTTATTCGATATAATACGTGAATTATAAGTGATAGTGAATTTGAAATGAAATGTTGTTATATCTCTAAACGAGTTGGTATGTTAAAGTGATTTGAACGATGTGTGATTTATGTTATTTTGGGCAAGATTCTCGTAATGTTTATGAGATGATAATAATATTGTTTCTAAGCTTGAGCCTTCAGCAGTGCTTTGTGCTTGATGATTTATTTCGCTATAATGCCTAGCGTGCTTTGTGCCTGATGATTTAATTCGGTCTTAAACGCCTAGCGTGCTTTGTGCCTTGATTTAATTCGCTTAAACGCCCAGCGCACTTAGTCTTAGGTGACATATTCGGGCTTGGTGCCTAGCGTGCTTAGTGCTTATGACATATTCAAGCTTCGTGCTCAGCAGTGCTTAGTGCCGTGACATATTCGGGCTTGAGCCTAGCAGTGCCTTGTGCGGTGATTTATTTCGCTTTAATGCCTAGCGTGCTTTATGCTTGATGTGTTTTACAAAGGAGAAACCGAATTGTTGTTCAACATAAATTGTAGCTAATGAGTCTAGTTAAAGGCTCAGGTAAGTAAGTAAGGTATGATATGTTTAATGTTACTAGAGTTTAACTAATATTACGAGTACATTGTTATGTACATTTGAGATTACGATTGATGTGCACAAGTATTTTATAACTGAGTTTTTGTAAAGATAGGTCAGAATTCTCAAACAGTGAAATAGGGGTAACTTTGATGAATAAACTGTAGTAATTTGCCACATGAAAAATTCTGGAAAAATTATGGTAAAAAGTTATATGAGTCTAGTTTCAAGGAAAATTTACGGATCTAAATTTTGAGTTTTGTAACTCGAGTTATGGTCAATTTAGTCAAGATGACGCAGTTGGACAACTTTAAATTTTATGCCCTGATTAGTAGTCAAGTGTAGTAATGCCACATACTCACTCGCAAAGGTTTCGGGTAAGGGTGTTACAAGATTATTCGAATATTCTTTGAAAATAAGTTTGGGGGAGTTGAAAAGAAGTATCAAATGTTCAAAAACTTTGTAGTACGTAAGCAAAATGCTCGTTAAAAAAAGAGAGCATATGTACTTGAAAGAAAATGAACAAAAGAGCAAGTGAAAGCAAAGTAAGTTGGCGTTTTGAAGGTAATTATTCTGAAGGTCCGATTGAAGCTGAGTCTAGGGGTTTTAGCTTAAATTTATTTATCTTTTACATACCCCTAGCCTAGCCACGTTACAACCTATTTAAAGACATATTGATTCAAGTTTCTATGCTACCTACATTAGTGGAGAGAAATTGCTATGTTCAACATATAAAGGCACAATTTGAACTTAATGATTGCAACTTAATCTCGAATAAGGGAATAAAATCAAATTGGTAGGGATTTAACAGATCTTTATTAGGAAGCATTTAGTCTATTTTTGCTATCATAAGAATGATTGAGATTAATTTGAATGATATGTATACATAAGTAGCATAAATATCAAATTTCCTGTTTTTGAGCATAAGTATACCAAGTTCATAATTTTGGGAAGAATGTTGTTTTGAAAGAATTTTTCAAAGGTATTTCCAAGAAATTCTTTTCAATTTTTTCATTACTCAGGACGAGTAATGAATTAAGTTTGGGAGTGTAGAAACACGAAAATATACACATTTTTTCATGCCATTTTTAACTCAAATTCATGCAGTTTCGGTAAAATTATTGTCGAAAAATATATAATTATTATAAAATAATTATTTTGTACTTAAATTATTAAAATAATGAAATTTAATTAATTTTATAATAAATTTTGATTAATTTTGATCATTTTTTGATAGATTCACACAAAGGGCAAAAATTGGCTCGGCAGACATTGTTAGAAGCGCAAAACCGAGAAGCGAATTTTGAAGCATCGAGACAAATGAATTTTTCAGCTAAAGATGGTCCAAATTATGTATATTAATTAATAATATAAATAATTTTAATTTTAATCCAATTTAATTTAGGTTAAATAAATTATTATTAATTAATTATGAAAAGTAGCCCAGTTGAGTTGAACTAAGAGAACTGAACCAACCAAGCTATGGGCAGCCCCAAAACCATCCAGCATGCTGACCCAACCAGCTTACTTGGCTGATTAATTGGCTTGCAAAAAGGCCCTTGAAGAATTTGTCAAACTGCAAACAAACCCGTCCTCTTTTAGTACCTTTCTAGATTTGCCCCAGCCTTAATATAGCAAGTTTGAAAGCTTCAAACTTATCACATGTGTGGCCGACCAAGGGAGGGCTCTTTGGCTACTGAATTTGGCTATTTTTATCAGCCCTCTCACCCTATAATAACCCCCCTTGGCTGCTCATTTCAACACACCACAACATTCTCATCTTGTTCTCTTCTGTCTCAACTTTCTCTCTTTATTTTCCATTCGTTTTCCTTTGTCCTCTTGCCGATTTCACCACTTGGAAAAGATTTGTTCATCCATCATTTGGATCAGCATTCAAGTGTTCATATAAGCCTTGGTTCTACAAGAACAAGTGAAGAAAGAAGAGTGGAGCAACTCAGCCAAACCAAGGAGAAACATCGGATTTGCTTCTTGTTCTCTATCTTTTTAAATTTTGTTGTTGTTATGGTAAACATGTCTATGAATATTTATGTTGATCTGATTTATTTAATTGATATGGCTTAAATTTAATTCATGTTAGGTTAAATGCATTTCATCTTCTTAATTTATTAAAATTGTATATGTTGTTATAGGTCTCGGTAAGATGCTTGATTAAGTAAAACCATGACTAAGTTATTCTTGCATTACAATTGTAATGTAACTAATGAATTAATTATTTAAATGGATTGAAATTATAATTAATTGACACGATACATAATCTGTGCATGTTTAATCATCTAAGGTAGCTGAGGGTTAAATTAGCAATGGTATAGAGAGATACAATTGCCTTGCATAACTTGCAAGATTATTGTTATTAAATTGTTTCAAGGTATTAATACATTGTTACCTCTCTTAATCTTTTATGTGCTTATGAGATTGAATTGATTGTTTGAATTGACATAGGGATATGTACAAGAGATTATTTTGATTTCATAAGTACATATGTGCATTAATATATTTGTCTACTAAAATTTGTTTAATCGGTTGAATTGACATAAAGATACAGTCAAGAGATAAATGAATTTTGGTAAGTAAGTATGTTCATAAATTAGCAAATTACCGAGTTTCTGTGAATTTATTCGTAACAACATAAACATGAGTTTAATAATTCTAAGTTAAGAAATGTAATTAATCTAACACAATTATGTCATCTTGATTAAAATCAACTTTTGAATTGTGCATTAGATCTTTATTTTATTTTATTTATTTTGCTTTGTTTTCTAGTTTTTAATCATTTCTCAAATCAAAATATTTTTCTTCACCAAAGTGTTTTAAATTGCATTCACAAATAATTATTTTCACAGTTCCTGTGGGTACGATAACTCGACATTTACTTGTCACTTTATTACTTGTTGTGATTGTGTACACTTGCACATTTCCGTCGTTCCACCACACTTCCTCCATTAGACTTTAAATGTGCCTAAACCAAAATACAACATTTAACGAATTTAAGCACTGTTAAACCAGCCTTAAAACACCCCTTAAGGGTTTGACCAAATTAGGGTTACAACGACTAAATTTCAGATCCAATATGGCGAGGTTACTTACACTGATTTGATGCGGAATGAGGGCGCAAATGGAATCCAACTTCATTGCTAGTCCGGAACATTGAGATCAACACCTAACATTAAAATAATTACTAAAAACTAGCAACTTAAAATCAATTATAAACCATAAATTAACCAGCCCACACACCCTCTCTAAACGAAACCAAAACTACATGACTACTCACAACAAAAACTAGATTTGGGTTGCCGAACAAAAGAAATCAGATACTCCTATAACAAACAAGTTCAGAAGCTGATTAGAGTGGAGAAATATTGATATTAACCTTATTGGAATGGGGCAGGAAAAAGAAGAAACAATAGCCCCTAATGGTGGTTCATGGGACACCACACAACCACAATCAGCACAACAATGGGCTATTTTTATATAGCACGAAAAGGGAAACTAAGGGCTGATTAGGGAGAACAAAAAGGATGAATTTTAGGGCTGGAAGCATCAATTTTTTTTTTGGTAAAAAAGAAGCAAAATCAACACCAAAAATGGAAGGAAAAGGAGAAAACAGTACTTACCGACACCAGCACAACTTGATGAGAGGGGCGACAATGGACGATAAAGAGCGCTGAAAAGGGTGGAAATAAGCAGCGTTTAAGAGAAGCAACAAGGTCTATTTAATAGGTTAAAATAATAAAAAAAAGTGGATGCAAAACAATAGCAAAATATTAGGCAGAGAGGGCAGCTCAACAATGGTGAAAATAACCAAACTATGATGACACGAGGAAGAAGAAGAAGAAGAAAATTTGAGAGAGAAAGAGGAGAGGAACGATTAGGGTTGAGAAAAGATAACAAAAAGGCTAAAAATGAATCAATTTTTTTTTATTTATACTTAGGTTAACTAGGCTTGGCTGCAAAAAATTAGAAGAAGGAGAAAAATTAGCAAAAAATAACAAATTACAAGAGAATGGAATTGAACTTAGGTCTCTATGCTAATTACACTGCCTCCTTCTTAACCATTAAGTTAATAGCTCATTCCTAAAATAATTCTACAATCTTTAAACAAAAAATTTGGGATTTTAGAATAGGTGGACGATTTTTGGCCTCCTTCTAAACAATTCTAGGCCTCTATGTAATGAAGTCGCTTTGAAGCCTAACATGACTGAATCTGGATCCTCCAAGTTGTACATGTCTAAGCCCAAAGCCATAAAAAAATTCTTCCATATTTTATAATAGAATAGCATGCATTTATCATAAATTTCACTAAATGAACACATTCCCAAGGAAATTTTAAAATATTAAAACCACATAAAGTGTTATTTGTTTACTCAGAATTTGCATAAATTATACATAAAAGAGTGCTGAAAATATCTATATAAATTATAAAAAAGTGTTATTTTTTTACTTTGTTTTTCTCATTTTCATTATGTGATAATGCAGTTGCCTGATTAGGCTCACTAGAACCGAGTTCCATTACGATATAGAATGATTTTACGAAAAATTTCTCTACAAAATTTTCCTGATTAGTCAAACCATTCACATGAGGTGAGAAATTGCCAATTTTAAACAATTTGAATGTGAATCCCTATACGAGGCATAAAAGCATTTCAAGAAAATGCTAAGGAAGTGCACAAACCACGGACTACAAGCATGGCTTTAGATCCAAATATTCTACAACGATATTAACAGTTACATTAGATTTAAACTGGATGGAGCATCCAGTGGAATTCTCATGTTCCACCGTACAAATGTGCCTATAAAATCACAGAAGACATGGTCATGAATTTGTACATGTGGCCTAACGATAGATTCATGTACCAATCCAAGCCACCAATGGTAAAAGCAGTAAAGGTAGAGAACGATGATGATAGATTCCAACAAATCTTAAGAAAGCTTAACCTTCTGGAAATGCCTATCAAGCCGAAAATCGTAAATAATAGGTGGTGTAACAACCTATTTTTTAGTGGTGTCAAAAGTAGTGATTTCGTGACCACAATTTCAACGAGAGAGTCCATAGATATATTTAATTAATATTTATTATTTAAATATAGTGTAATATTGAATCATGATTTAATAGATTTTATTAATTGGTTAATTAGTCAATGTACAAGTGCTATGTACCGAAAGTCAAGTGATTTTGGAAAATGAGGTTTCGAGACCTCGTTTCTATACACCTAGCCCGTAAATATTATTATTAAATATTTATGAAGTTGCTATATTAATGAATTGAACTTTGGTCTGAAAATTTTAGAGTTAGTATAACTAATTAAATAAAAGGACGAAATCCCAAAAACTATAAAAATTAATGATATTGATTTTATTAGTTGAATGGCTTAATTAATGATTGTGCAATGGTCAAAATAGAAATTTAACCTTATTAATCTCTATTGGACGGTTTGATGAGTTAATTATGTGATTTATAAGTTAAAATAATTAATTAAATTATAATGTATAATATTACAGTAAAGAAAAACAATACATTATCATCCATTTTCCATTCTATTTATTTTCTACTCGAAACCATAAGAAATGTTTGGGAAGCCGTAGCCAGTTTTGAACAACCAAGCTTGGTAACCTTGCATGGTAAGCTTTTCCAACTTCGTTTTTAATAAATTTTATGTTTTTAATATCAATGCAACTAGGTCCAACTAACCCGTATCTTTGTTTTCAAAACTGTTAAAGATTTCAAAAGTTTCCATTAATGAAAATTGAAGTTTTTGATGTTTAGCAATTTGATTATAAGCTTAGATATGTTTAAAGACTAATTTGTTAAGTAAATTTTGTTAATTTTGCATGGAGGGACTAAAGTGAAAAGTTGATGAAATTCTCATGAGATTTCTACAAATTTAGGTTTTAAAGGGTTGTAAAAGGATATAATTGAAATTAGAATGAAAAATGAAGTTCAATTGTGAATGTTATAATAATTTTGGTTTTAGGGACTAAATTGAATAAAATAAAAAGTTTAGGGAATTCAAATAGTAAAATTAAATTGATATATACTTATAATAGGATGATATAAAATATTTGAAATTTATAAATTGAATTGAATTATTGAATAGATTGGAAATTGGACCAAATTGAGGATAATCGGAAATGACAAAATTTGTTGATTAGTCTTTAGAGAGTTTTTGTTTACTTTCTTGACAAAATTTAGAATTATAATTTTAATTATGTGTAATTGAAAATTTTAATTATTTAAAATTTGGTACAAAATGTGAGATGGAAAATTAAATTGAATACGATGAATTGCAAATTGAAATTATTATGGAACCGACTTTAAATTGGAATGAAATAGGATATGTTATGTGATGAAGTGATGATTTGATGAAATGAGTTGATTTGATTTAGAACGTTTCACAGTGATAAGAATTAAATAAAATATATGTGAAAGTATAATATAATGTTCTAATGTGAAATTGAATCAATATGGTTATGTGATATGCTATCATATTGAGAATTAATGATTGATTGAACAAATTATGTAATGAAATTAAGAAACTATCACCCTATAATTGTTCGGTAGATTCGGATGTAGTTGGCATGCCACAAGATTGAAAAAGCTCAGGGTTATATGACTATGTGTCGAGAGTATTGGGTACACCATTTGTCAATTATACCGACTAGTGTTGGACATATCTATTTTTCGATTTTACCGACCAACGCAGGGCGCAAGTTATCATATTCGGATTTATCTGACAAGCATTGGTTGCCAAATTGGTGTGTTGGTTGGATCCGCGTACCCGTTCAAGTCCAAGTCAGGTTAATAGGGACATGTATAATGTAAATGGAATAAATGATATTCAGGTTTATTTGATACAACGATCGGATGATACATATACATATTAAAAATTGGTTATACAAGTCCAAGGGGCCAATATGAAAACGTGACAGATCGATGAATATGTATCGAAATTCATATTATGAAACAAAGTAGTACTTGAAATTAAATTTGAAACATCCTATACCCAGCCCGATCGCCGAGCCTGAATATCAGGATGCCACACCACCGTCCCACATCACACACAGTACAAATAAGCTCATTCTTAAAGAAATGTCTTCTATTTTAGCATTTACATGAGTTTTAAGTCAAATATAATCCTAATTATAGTTAAGACTTGCTGCACTCACTTTAATTGATCATATAATAACAGTTGTACATACATGAGGGCCACTTAGCGAAATTTCAAAACTGACTACGTAGGTATCAATACTGGAACATGTGTATTGATATTTTCCTTGCACGGTATCGATACCAATTGAAAAATCAATACCAAAACAACATTTTGTTTCTCGCCTAAAAATATAACACCAGAAATCATCAGTACCTTTCAATAAATATTGGTAATTTTACCCCGAGTATCAATACTCAAGATATGGTATCGATACCAAATTATGATTTTGACTACCCGCAAATTTGAAAATCATAGAGGTATCATTTTTAAATCTCGAATATCGATACCTCTGCTCCAGACAGTAAGAGCTCAACATATTTAAGAATACAAACTAATCCAACACAAGTCTATTCAACATGCATCTTTTACCATATAAAATAAAAGTCAAAAAAATATAATAATAGTTTCAAACATTGAGAATAAGTCCGAGCAATAATCTTCATATCACAATTCAAATCTTTAGATCCTAAGAACAAATAATTTATCGAAACATCCAAAATATCATGGAAAATACCTGCAAAAAGTTGATAAACCATAAAAGTAACATATTTTAACCCCATATTTGTTATGCTTTTGGATGATTTAGCCCTTGATTTATCTAAAAAGGTGCTTTTAATCCTTTCTTTTCATGTTTATACTCAGGAAAGCACCCAAAGATAAAAAGAACACAAAATGGGCTTAAAACGGAGTAATTAGGCCTTAGCAAGCAATAAACACGGCCTAGCCCAAATTCCACACGACCGTGCCTCGCCAAATACCTAGAGCACGGCCTCAACTCCATCACACACGGCCGTGCATAATCCACTTACCATACACGGACGTGCCTGGTGATCTACATGGCCGTGCCCAAATCGACAGACTTGAAGCACGGCCTGAACCCCGACTTGCCACGGCCGTGCCCAAAATGATAGAATCGAGACACGGCACAACCCTATAATTACACTAGCATGTGCCATGGGCATGCCCCTGCTGCGGGAATGAGCAATTTCACTCAAAATTGGATGCTTGAAGCCAAAGAAACATACTCCTAAGTCTACTCAAACACCCTAATAGTAATTCTTCTTGAAGGAATACTTAGGAGCCAAGTATAGCATCCCAAAGCCTATATAAACAACCGAAGGCAGACATTAAAAGGGAGCTTTTGGGGGCAGAGGGTTTTTGAAGAAGTATTCATCTTTTAGGAAGTCACTTGAAGATAGCCAGTTGATCCATCTCAAGAAGTCGGAACTCTATTCAAGATGGAGGATCTCTCCTTCAATTCCTTCAGGGGGTTTTAGGGAGTTCTTATGTTTTGTTTATTCTTTTCTCTTGAGATATTTTCGTATTTAGTTATGAACTAAACCCTTCAGATACCTGAAGGGGATGAAACCTATGATGGATTTTGTTATTTGATTTCTAAATTTATATGATAAGTACTTAGTTTGTTCTTAATTATGTTGCTTAATTTAATATGATGTGAGGAGGAATAGACCCCACCTAAGAGAAGATCTAGCATAATTAAGCGGAGTTGATCAGGATAAGGTTATGAGATTTTACCGGATTAGGGTGAAACATAATATGGGAATCTATTGATCGATTTATTGCTTCCTTAGGGGGTTATTACAAGAGAATGAGAGTTCCACTAATTAACCTAAGGTTAGACGTTATTCGCCTCGAGAGAGGGTTTAATATAGGTTAGGGAGTCTCACGGATCAATCTAAGTAAAGAAATCATATGGTTTGGGGAATAAATAATAAGTGAAGTCATAGGTGGATTCTTCCTGAGGGTATCGGCTTCATCAACTGAGTTTTCCTAAAGTCTTTCTCCAATTCATTCTTTTGTCTTTGCATTCAGTTTAAGTATTTTATTAGTTTTTAGATTAATAAACCAATCACTCCATATTTCAGGCTAAATAATAGAAAGAAAGTGAGTAGTAGTACTTTTAGGTTCCCTTGGGTTCGATAAGATATTCTTGCCTAAACTATACTACTGTTCGATAGGTGCACTTGCCTCTATCGTTGTTATAGTTAGTCTACAGGTTCGATCATTCTTTTATAAATATTAAAACTCGACTCTTTGACACGATCAAGTTTTTGGCGACGTTGCCGGAGACTTCTAAAATATTAAGAAAGCTCTATTTCTATTACTTTAGCCATTATTTTTATTTTTAAATTTCTCTTTTATATATGTATTTTTGTTTTTGTTTTTCTAAATTTCTTTCTTTCTTTTCATATCGTGTACCTCTAATTTATGACTAGATGAAATCCGTATGACCATTAGAATACGAAAGTGACATTGAGGCTACCGCATTACGTAAATCGCAGAGAAATAAGACGAGCCCTAGACTATCAAAGAGAAGAACAAAGAAAGATCCAATCCTATTGAAGGGATGGACGAGAACAATCCACCAAATGTACAAGAATGTAATGCTCCACGTACTATGTATGATTATGCTAAACCTAATTTGACAGAGCGTAATCTAGTATTGTTAGGCCCGCTATAGTCGCTAATAATTTTGAATTAAAGCCTAACACAATACAAATGATTCAACAATTCGTTGAATTTGATGGTTTGCAAGATAAGGATCCAGACACTCATATATCTAATTTTTTAGAATTATGTGATACCTTCAAAATAAATGGCGCTTTACGACGATGCCATACGCCTTCTGCTATTTCCTTTTTATTAAGGAACAAAGCAAAGCAAAGGTTGAACTCATACCACAAGGGTCAATCACCACATGGGATCAAATGACCGAAAAGTTTCTTTTAAAATATTTTCCACTAGCCAAAATGGCTAAATTTAGGAATGATATATCTTCTTTTGTGCAGAATGATGCAGAAACATTATATGATGCATGGGAAAGATATAAGGATCTCCTAAGGAGATGCCCACACCACAGATTACCATTGTGGCTTCAAGTCCAAACTTTCTACAATGGTGTGAATTCTCCGACTAGGCAAATGATTGATTCATCAGCCGGTGGAACTTTGAACAACAAAACTCCTGAAGCGGCTTATGATTTTATTGAGGAGATGTCGTTGAACACCTATCAATGGAAAATTGCAAGGGCTAAACCGACAAAATCAGCAGAGTTTTTAACATAGACGCAGTGACAATGTTGTCAACACAATGGAGTTAATGAATAAAAAGCTTGATAATTTATGTTCTTCACAGGTACATCCAAATATGCAATGCGAAGCAAGTGGAATGTGGCAAATTCGAGTACCACCTTACCAACCAAAAGCGTAAACGAAAGCGCATAAACTATATAGGTAACAATTTCGATCTAATAATAATCCTTATAGTAACACTTACAATCCAGTTGGAGAAACCACCCAAACTTTTTGTGGGGAGGACAAGGAAATCAAATGCAGCAACCTATTCCAAATTACCAAAATCAACCTTATCCACCGGAAAAGAAGCCGAGTCTTAAAGAGTTGCTGAAAAAGTTTGTGGCAGGACACAGATGCCTGTCTCCAAAGAGCAGATACAAGACTTGATAACCAAGGAATATCGATCAAAGAAATCAAGGAACAAGTCGGAAAATCACTAGGTCAGTGGGACAACTCACAAAGGTTGTTCCAGAATGTCAACAAGGATGTCTACCAAGAAACACAGAAATAAACCCAGAAGAACAGATACAAGCCATTACATCTCAAGAGGATACAAAGGTAGACCAGCCCACCTCAGTACAAGAATCCAAGGAAGAAACATGTAAAATAGAGGTAGCACAAGAAAAACCAATAATTAAAGAGTACCACCCTCGAATACCTTATCCCGAAGCATTAAAAAGAGATGATTCAGAGGAACAATTTGTAAGTTTCTAAAACTTCTAAAGAAATTAGACATTAACTTACCTCTTCTTGAAGCTCTTTTTCAGATGCCCGACTCAAGGAGATTTTTAAGATAACTCTTAACAAACAAATGCAAAATAAATGAAGAGCACCATGTGGAACTTAACGCAACATGCTCAGCAATGCTACAAAACCAACTACCGCAGAAATTAAAAGATCCAAAGAGTTTTACGATTCCATGTTTAATTGGTAGATTAACTATTGATAATGCGTTAGCTGATTTAGGGGCAAATATAAATGTCATGTTTTATACACTATTTAAACGACTAGGTCTAGGGAAGCCCAAACAAACTAGGATGAGTATCCAACTAGCTGATAAAACTGTTAGAATTCCTAAGGCCATTATTGAAGACGTTTTAGTAAAAATCGATAAATTCGTCTTCCCAGTAGATTTCGTTGTTTTAGACATGGATGAGGAAAATTCAATCCCTTTAATTTTAGGAAGACCTTTTCTTGCAATCGCCAAGACTATAATTGATGTTGCCACAGAGAACTCATACTGTGTAGGAGATGAATCACCAATCTTCAAGCTCTCGACTCACCTAGAATCACAGAAGATGAAGGTAAGAAAGTCGTTTCAATAGATAATCAAATTATTCAACCTTCATCTCAAGAAACATCACAAAGCATCAAAACTGAGCCAACACAAAATCGTACGATCAACAATTTAGAAGAGCAGAAGATACACATCAAAGAAAAATCGGATCCACACGAAATAAAACTTGAGGAACCACCAGAAGAGCTCATAGGGACATCAAATCGCTTTAAAATAGAAGATCAAGTGCAGTTAGATAAAGCCGATCCTTACATCAGTCCAACATAACTAAAGAAACAGGAAGAAATACTCCTTCAGGTAAGCGATGTTTTCCCACACGAAATAGTCGAGGTAAGCAATCCAATGTTCAACAATTTCAAGGTAAACACTTCTCGACCTAAACTTTGTTACGAAAATAAAACTATCAGTAAGAGGGAAAATATTCAAACCTTTAAACCTCCCTAAATTTTCAAAGCCTAAGACAGTCTAGCTTAAGACTATAAACAAGTGTTTCTCGGGAGGCAACCCGAGTGCTAACACTTTCTAAAAAATTATTTTTTTTTGTTTTCTTTTCATTTCTCTCTCTCTCCACAATTAAAACAAAGATGCAGTTTCAGTGCCATACGACATTACACACGGCCGTGCCCGTGGCCATGTGGACCACCGTAACCACCACATCGACAGAGCAGAGCCGCAAGTCACCCAACCACACCCTCAACATCACGCACCCAACCACCCACAAAGACGGGCACTAACAAAAATAGCACGACCGTGCCTCATAGTCGTGCTAAGATACTGACTTATTTAGCATGGGCAGACCACGCCCGTGCATTCCAATCATGCTCCTATACTGGCTTTTTAGGAACGAGCGTGCAAACCAACAAAACGGACGTGGAAGGGCAACACACCCCACAACACGGCCATGCGATACGGCCGTGTGAATCCATACACCCTCGGTACACGGGCGTGGGAGCGTGCCAGATTTGAAATCCTATTTAAATCCCCACAACCTGTCCTCTTTGTCCCATCCTCTTTCTTATTCCTTCTTTCTCTTTTCTTTCAAATTTTTCTTCCTATTCATAGAAAAGATCCAAGACACTTGAGCAACAAAAAGATCATGTCGAAGAAATGTAAGCATCATCTCCTCAGCGGAGACCTCAACATGAGTTCATGCCAGCAACTTCACTTAATTGACACGCCAAGGGTTTCAGAAACCTTTTCGGTTCTATTTTTCTTTTCTCGTCTCCTTTATTTTCCTTATCTTTACTTATCTCCTACTTAAATTAATTTATTTCATATTAATTTCTTGATTTTAGGTTTTAAAGACTGCTTGGGAATCACGCACCATAGCCTTCGAGGTCACATCCACCTCGCGAACCGCCAAACAATAAGGACTCCTTAGTCCATTAGTATTTTCTTTTAGTTTTAGTTTTCTTCTTAGTCTCCTTCATTTTATTTCCTTAATCTTTAATTATATTATTAGTATAATATTATTATTACCCTAGACCTCTTGGCTATATCTTCACAAGCTACCCAATTTCTTCATCTAGCAAATTACTTTTCGGTAGCCACTCCACCGGGCCCATAGAAAACACCATCATCGCCACAAAAAATGTAACACCCAAAACCTGGCCCATACGTCATGACCGGATCTGGTATGCTACGGGTTGAACGTTGCAAACTTTGCCCTGAAGGGTTTTGAAAATCTCAGTTTATTATAACCGATTAATCATTAATTGTGTAATTCTTGAATGAAACTTTAATATTTGCGTGAATGTGTTTGAAAAGCCCATTTTCCTCTCGCTTTATAATTTAAGTTTTGAAAACATAAGTTTATAAAAAGTGACATGATAATAATAAAGAAAAATAACCTAAGTTATGGAGGCCTTATTACAAAAAAATATCCCAAAATTAAAACTTAAAAGATAACCGAAAATAGTTTATGGAAATAATAGTCTTGATGGCCCCTCGAGTCTGACCGGGCTCCTATGTCCAGATCTACTGCTCATCTGAAAGGTTGGGAAAAATAAAAGGGTGAGTCACCAAGACTCAGTGTGTAAATCCCGAAAACACATAAAAGCCTTGGGCCCATAAACACATTATGGGCCTTGGGCCATAACAATGGCAACAGAATATATTTTCATGCAACATGGCCCATCCCAAACCTAAGAGTCCATCCTCTACACACCCCTGCATCAACCATCACACCGTGGGATTTCTACAATCAACCCTCCATCCGCTACACACCATATCGACAAATTTGTCGTCATTATAAAGACCGATCACTATGTGACCTATGTGGCAAAGCCACCGATCGCCATGCGACCTTAATAATACATCGACAGCTACACTGCCTGTCATAAAGACCGATCACTATGTGACCTATGTGGCAAAGCCACCGATCGCCTCGCGACCTGCTCCCCTTCATCATATCAATCCCATCCCATGCATACAAACATGCAAGAATCAGAACATTAAACTATCTAAACAGATCACATACTTTCACATGCTTCGATACACATAGAGAGGTTTCTATGATTACGTACCTGGCATCCCTTGCCTACCCTTTTTGGGTATTATGACTGTTCATACAGCCTCTTTATCTGGCTTTTAGCCCATAACATACATATAATACAGATTAACTAGTGTGATAGAGATCCACACACCGACATCGACAAGACGACATCGTTTAAGTCGACACTATCAAGAGCCCTTATGATCGCTAACAATCTAAGGTTTTGTTCTCGTCGGGTCACAACCCGTTGCCAATCCCAACTCTCGACACCGCTCACTTCTTAAACTTAGGGATTGGTTTAACAGATCCAATCCCCTCCTTCACCTGATCGATATTTGATTCCATCAAAAGACCTTATCAGTTGCTACCATCATAACATTGGTTAAGATCACAATTACGATAGCGAATTTAACGAAAATCTAAAGAGAACCCCTTACCTTGAAATACCGAAAAGAGAGATATATGAGATTCAGAAACTAACGATTCTGGCTTTTATATCTATGCGATCTTCTTCACTTCTCGAATGTCGCCCAACACGTAAAAAGATAGGAAGTATTAGTCTAATCGATAGCCTTAACGAACCAAGTGGTCATTCGGTCTTGGCCCCTAAAAATCGAAAGAGATCTTAAGGAATAACAAGAGTTGACACTTATCTCAATATGGGGGTTTCGGCTAACTCTTGAGAGAAGATGCCGACTTTTTGCGAAAATCAAAAAGAGAAGATGATTCAAAGAAATCTATGGAGATTTCAGCTTTTAAAGAAGAAATCGGCAAGAAGATTTCGGCTTTTACTGAAGAAGTCGATAAGAAGAAAAAGAAAGGAAAAGAATGTACACTAGGGTATTCAGCTATAGCAGAAAAGAAGAAGAAGAAGAAGATGGAACTTTAGGAGTTTTCGGCTTTTTGAGAAAGGAAACAACCAAGAGAAGAGAATGAGAATAAATGCCAAAATTAAGAAGTACCCTATTTCTTTAATCAACACACTAACCAAAAGCCGAATTGCCCTCTTTTGAAAACTAAAACTAATTAATTAACAAGGAAATTTTGTACCCCCCTTTTAGCCTCATCAAAATCGATTTCCTCCTTCCCCTAGAGTTGGAAGGTCGGCCACTACTGTGACCAGCAGATCAGATCCTAAATTTCCTCCCTATATCTGCCATATTATCTTTATTATCCACTCAAATAAATCATCATATATTAAAGCATTGTTGCAGTCCAACTCTAACTAATTAATTTCTGAACTTTAGCTAACTTTAATTAAAAGAATTGGACTTCGTGTAACTTGAATGGGGGCCTCCTCGCTGACGCCACCTCCTTGCCTCTAAGTGGCGCCACTTTGCCACCGGGCCACAAGCCCTTTTGTATTTAAAACACGATAACATCTTTTACGCCTATCTTATCGGGCTTTCCACTAGAGTGTCTAATCGAGAATTCAATTAAGGCCTCGCCCAATTCCTCGAGCCCATTCTCGACCCCTAACACTCTCATTAAACATAACCACATATTAAACGCATTGGCCCATTAATTCAAGATGTTACGCTTCTACCCTTTAAAGAAATTTTGGCCTCAAATTACCTCGATCGATAGATACGGTATCGCCGCCAAGATCGCTCCTCTGGTTCCTAAGTAGCCTCCTCAGAACTGTGATTCCACCATAGAACCTTAACCAACAGAACTGTCTTCGTTCGTAACACTTTGACATCACGATCCAAGATTACCACTTACTCTTCTTCAAAGGATAGGTCAGGTCTTACCTCGATTTCCTCCACAAACACTACATGAGACAGATTTGAACGATATCGTCTCAGTATAGAGACATGAAACACATTGTGGATTTGGCTTAACTCTGAAGGTAGCTCTAGCTGATAGGCTACTGGCCCGACTCGTTTCAACACCCGATAAGGCCCGATAAATCTGGGACTTAATTTACCCTTCCATCCAAACCTCAGCACTTTCTTCCATGGCGACACCTTCAAGAACACCTTATCACCCACTACAAACTCTATGTCCTTACACTTCAAATCAGCATAGGACTTTTGTCTGTCCGAGGCTTCCTTTAGTCGAGCCCGAATTAACTCAACCTTCATCTCTATCTCAGTAACCAATTCTGGCCCTTAAAATCTGACGGTCCCCTAACTCCATCCAATAGGTAGGAGTACTACACTTCCACCCATACAATGCCTCATAGGGCGCCATCTGAATACTAGACTGGTGGCTGTTGTTGTAAGCAAATTCCGCTAATGGTAAAAACTCCTCCCAACTACCTCTAAAATCAATGACACCTCTTAACATGTCCTTCAAGATCTAAATTACCCGCTCAGACTGTCCATTGGTCTGAGGATGAAACGCTATACTGAAATCCAACTTCGTACCCAATGGTTGATGCAAAGCCTTCCAGAATCGCGATGTGAACCTCAGGTCCCTGTCCGATATGATTGATACTGGTACTCCATGCAACCTTACCACCTCCGCTATGTATAGCTTAGCCAATTTCTGTAAAGAGTAATCGACCCGTACTGGTATGATATGAGCACATTTTGTCAAGCAATCAACAATCACCCAGACTGAATCTTTCTTAGTAGGCGTGAGGGGTAGCCCACTGACAAAGTCCATTGTGATCCTTTCCCACTTCCATTGTGGAATCTTCACTCGCTGCAACAACCCTGATGGTAATCGATGTTCGCCTTTACTCGCGACAGTCAAACACTTACTCACCAATTCGCCATTTCACGCTTCAAGCTCTACCACCGTAATCGATCCCGCAAATCTTGATACATCTTACTCCTCCGGGTGCATAGCGATGAACTTCCATGTGCTTCTTGCAAAATCCTATCCTCAATTTTGGATCTTTTGAATGCAAACTCTCCTTGAAAACATAACAATCCTTCCTCATTCATATCAAGTCCGCCGATCCATCACTTGATCCTACATGAAACTTCTCCTTTAGCAACTCATCACCGCTTCTTCTCCTTAACTCGATCGACCCAAGAGGGTTTCACTTGAAGTTCAGCCAATGAGCTCCCATCATCGCACAAACTAAGGTGAGCAAACATTACCCTCAAGTCGAGATTACTTTATGACTTAAGGCATCAGCCACCATATTAGCTTTTACTCGGATGGTACTCGATCGAGCTATCATAATCCTTTAACAACTCGATCCACCTCCTCTACCTTAAATTCAACTCCTTCGGGTCAAAAGGTATTTTAGGCTTTTATGATCTCAGATAAATAATGCTTTTCTCCTCGCATGTATAATGTTTCCAAATCTTTAAACCAAAACCACCGCCACCAACTCCAAATCATGGGTGGATAATTTGCTTCGTGCGATCTCAATCGCCGAGATGCATATGCAACAACCTTTCCATCTTGCATCAACACGCATCCTAGTCCCGTGTGACGATCACAAGAATCACGAATTCCTTCCCACCTCCGTTGAGTCAATATCGAGCCTCCACAAAATCCTTTTCAACTTCTCAAACTCTCTTGTGCCATTAGACCAAATAAACGAAACTCCTTTCTGCAATAACTTAGTTAATGGTGTCGCAATTGAAGAGAATCCTTCAACAAACCTTCTGTAATATCCAGCTAGACCAAGAAAACTTTGAATTTTCGCCACAGACCTAGGCGGCTTCCAATCCAACACCGCTTCAATTTTCTGAGGGTCAACCCTATCCCCTCTGCTGACACAACGTGGCCTAAAAATGTAACTTCACTTAGCCAAAATTCGTATTTACTGAATTTGGTATACAACTGCTTCTCCCTCAGAATTTGCAAAACCATTCGCAGATGTGAATCATGCTCCTCTTCTGATCTTGATAAACCATGATATCATCTATAAATACTACGACAAACCGATCCAAGTAGGGTTGGAAAACTCGATTCATCATATCCATAAACGCTGCTGGCACGTTCGTCAATCCAATTGGCATCACTATGAATTCATAGTGACCGTAGCTAGTCCTGAATGTCGTCTTATGAATATCTGCCTCCTTGACCTTAAACTGATGGTATCTTGACCTCAGATCTATCTTTGAGAACATTGACGCCCCTTTCAGTTGATCGAACAAGTCATCAATCCTTGGCAACGGATACTTATTCTTGATAGCCAACTTGTTCAGCTGACGGTAGTCAATGCACATACGCATTGATCCATCCTTCTTCTTAACAAATAACACCGGCGCTCCCCAAGGTGACACACTTAGTCGAATAAATCATTTATCTAGCAACTCTTGAATCTACACTTTCAATTCCACCAACTCCTTCGGTGCCATTCTATACGGAGCAATAGATACTGGCACTGTTCCCGGAAGAAGATCAATTCCAAACTCCACTTTACGATCCGGGGGTAATCCTAGAAGCTCTTCTGGAAAAAACATCAGGAAACTTCTTCACCATCCTAATGTCCCCAATAGTTAGGTCTTTGGCTTCTAGAGCCCGAATAAACATTAATACTGCCTCGCATCCTTTTCTCACCATCCTTTCTGCTCTTAGGGTAGTCACCACATTCGACAAACAGTTCCCCCTTTCTCCTATTACCAACACTTCACCACCCTCGGGGGTTCTTAGCATCATACGCTTGGCTGCACAATCTAAATTAGCTTGTACTTCACCAACCAGTCCATGCCTAATATTAAGTCGAACTCCCTGGACGGTAATTCCATTAGATCCATCAGGAAAACTATTCTCTAAACTTTTAAGGGTACCTCTCGATAGAGTTTATCTACTACCATAGATTGTCCTAATGGGCTAATTACAATCATCGCCCTAGAAGTAATCTCAAAATCTAAACTTAAAGTTCCAGACACACTACTAGCAACATATGAATGTGTCGACCCAATGTCAATCAATGCAGTGTAAGGCAAACCAAATATTAAAAAAGTACCGGTTATAACATCTGGTGCGCCAACCTCCTCACGACGTCTGGCAGCATAGACTAACCCCAACTGTCTCGCCTCAATGTTTCTTGCCCTTCAGCTTGGTGTTCCATGGCCCCGATCAAATCATTACCACCTCTAATGGACCACGACCCTCTGCATCACCGACCTCCTCCGTCCGTGAGAGCATTGTCCTACCTTGCGGGTCCTACATCGCTTTATGGCTGTGGACAGTCTCTAATTTGATGATCCAAAGATCCACACCTAAAGCACTTCTCACTGCCTGCCCAACACTCACCTCCATGAAATTTACCACATCGAGCACACTTCTGTGTCTGACTAGCAGCAGTAGGTCTCTCATCCCGTCTCGGCCTATCTAACCTAGGTCTTTTCTGAACACGCCTAACTACTCTTGACAATCCAAAATTTCTACTTCCACTTTTATCTTTATCCTAATTCAGCTTTTCCGTTCGCTTTACCTCTTCAGCTATCTTAGCCTTCTCCACAAGCACAGTAAATTCTCTCTCCCGCTGTGGAGCTATTAAAGTACGTAAATCATCCTTCAGGCCCTCTTCAAATTGAACACACCATTCATGTTCTGTAGCCACTATCCCTCGAGTATAACGGCTCAAGCGTAAGAATTTCGCTTCATATGCTGCCACCGACCTACTTCCTCGAACCGATTCGAGAACACCCACGCCACACATCCACATAACTCGCTCCAATGTACTTACTCCGAACACCGCTTGAAGTAATCCTGTGATACGGCCAACCACTTACCATCCTTAATCGTAAGCCACCATTGATACGCTTCGTCCCGGAGAAGGGACACTACTCCTTTCAGCTTCTTTTCTCCCGTGAAATCCAGATCATCCATTATGTGATCGACTGCCTCCAACCAATACTCAGCTGTACTAGGGGCTACACCGGAAAATCCCTTAAACACTTCTGCCCCATTGGCTCTAAGTCGCTCCGACACAAATTTCTGGGCTCCTGTGCCTATGCCTGCCCTAGCTACCTTCTCAAAAACCCTCAACATCACCTGAGATACCGCATCATCTCCGACCGTCTGATCCTGAAATTCTGCCTCCACAGCTGGTGGCACTGGTACCTCATTCCTTGACTCGTGACCAGACCCTACGGGTTTCGACACAGCAATCTTGCCTCTACCTCGGCCACGCAACCACGTCCTCTAGTGCTCATTCTACCGATTTGCATTTATCTGATTAGGAATTTTTATGAATTATTAGTTTCTTTCACTAATTAACCACAAACAATCTTATGGACAGTAGTTTCAAGAGTAGTTCTTTCGAATTCAAAACTATATCTACGGGTTTCAGTCTCAAGTCTGAATCTCCTAGTTCTAGAAACCACATACATTCAACCATCATACATCAACATACAAGCAACATCCATGAATTCACATTCATCACCTAAGGGTATTTTCGTCATTTCACCACCCGGAGGTATTTTCGTAATTTTCCAAAATAGGGTATTTTGGTGATTTTACAAAATATGGGTATTTTGGTAATTTTACAACTTGGGGGTATTTTGGTAATTTTTACAAACCAAGGGTATCTCGGTAATTTTGCAAACCAAAGGTATCTTGAGAAATTTTTCACAAATCAATGTTATTTCGAAAATTTTACATAACTAGGAGTATTTTAGAAATTTTGCAAAAATAGGTGGCTGGTCCCTTTCGGGTTTTAATTATAAATTTTAGCTCGTCAACAAGTCCTCGTGGCTAAGGTGAACAGTCACTACGCACCAGGTAGAATTCCAGTGAAGAGAAGGTGAGCCGCTAGGGCCACTTAAATACCAAGCTCTCCATGGATCCAATCCTAGACATGCATATGCCTGTTACCACACCCTAACCCTGTGACTTGTTCACAGATATGTTTAATTAAAAATTAAGTCTTATGGAATTTGAAGAATTGTTTAACCTAAGCCTAGAGTCCATCAAGCTTTAATCATACTAGCCTACGTCCCTATGGAGCCCATCAAGCCCAACATGCATATCACATAATGAGTTTAGAATACTTACCTGCATGGATCGGGTGCCGATAGACTCGAAGGCCATATCTCAACTAAACTTTTTCTCAGACTTACATCACTTTTACAAATCACCACTGGGCCCATTTCACAGCCCGAGTTTTGAACTGGGCTCTAATACAAAAAATGTAACACCCTAAACTCGGCCCATACGTCATGACCGGATCTGGTATGCTACGGGTTGAACGTTACAACTTTGCCTTGAAGGGTTTTGAAAATCTCAGTTTATTATAACCGATTAATCATTAATTGTGCAATTCTTGAATAAAACTTTAAGATTTGATTGAATGTGTTTGAAAAGCCCATTTTCCTCTCGCTTTATAATTAAAGTTTTGAAAACATAAGTTTATAAAAATGTGACATGATAATAATAAAGAAAAATAACCTAAGTTATGGAGGCCTTATTACAAAATATATCATGGAGGCCTTATTACAAAAAAATATCCCAAAATTAAAACTTAAAAGATAACCGGAAATAGTTTATGGAAATAATAGTCTTGATGGCCCCTCGAGTCTGACCGGGCTCCCATGTCCAGATCTCGCTCATTTGAAAGGTTGGGAAAATAAAAGGGTGAGTCACCAAGACTCAGTGTAAAATCCCAAACACATAAAAGCCTTGGGCCCACAAACACATTATGGGCCTTGGGCCATAACAATGGCAATGTAATATATTTTCATGCAACATGGCCCATCCCAAACCTAAGAGTCCATCCTCTACACACCCCCGTACTAACCATCACACCGTAGGGATTTCTACAATCAACCCTCCTTCCGCTACACACCATATCGATAGCTGTGCTGCCTGTCATAAAGACCGATCACTATGTGACCTATGTGGCAAAGCCACCGATCGCCATGTGACCTTCATAATATATCGACAGCTACACTGATTGTCATAAAGACCGACCACTATGTGACCTATGTGGCAAAGCCACCGACCGCCTCGCAACCCTCCCCTTTATCATCTCAATCCCATCCCATGCATACATACATGCATGAATCAGAACATTAAACTATCTAAACATATCACATACTTTCACATGATTCGATACACATAGAGAGGTTTCTATGATTACGTACCTGGCATCCCTTGCCTACTCTTTTTGGGTATTACGACTATTAATACAACCTCTTTATCCGGCTTTTAGCCCATAACATACATATAATACAGATTAACTAGTGTGATAGAGATCCACACACCGACATCGACAAGATGATCTTTGTCTAAGTCGACACTATCAGTAGCCGCTACGACTGCTAACAGTCTAAGGTTTTGTTCTGAAGCCGGTCCACAACCCAGTGGCCAATCCCGAACTGCTGACACCGCTTGCTTCTTAAACTTAGGGATTGGTTTAATAGATCCAATCCCCTCCTTCACCTGATCGATATTTGATTCCATCAAAAGACCTTATCAGTTGCTACCATCATAACATATGGTTAAGATAACAATTACGATAGCGAATCTAACGAAAATCTAAAGAGAACCCCTTACCTTGAAATCCCGAAAAGAGAGATATATGAGATTCAGAAACTAATAATTCCAGCTTTTAGATCTACGCGATCTTCTTCACTTTTCAATGTCGCCCAACACATAAAAAGATAGGAAGTGTTAGTTTAATCGACAACTTTTAATAAACCAAGTGGCCATTCAACGAAAGAGATCTTAAGGAATAACAAGTGGCACTTACCTCAATATGGGGGTTTTGCTAACTCTTGAGAGAAGATGCCGCTTATAAAATCAAAAGAGAAGATGAGTCAAAGAAATATATGGAGATTTCGTTTAAAGAAGAAATCCTTTTAAGAAGTTTGAAAAGAATGGACATTTAATCAAATGGAACTTTAGGAGTTTTCGCTTTTTGAGAAAGGAAGCAACCAAGAGAAGAGAATGAGAATAAATGCGTAAATTAAGAAGTACCCTATTTCTTTAATCAAATTTTCTACACACACACTAACCAAAAGCCTAATTGCCCTCTTTGAAAACTAAAACTAATTAATTAACAAGGAAATTTCTGGTACCCTTTTAGCTTCATCAAACCAATTTTGTCCTTCCCCAGAGTTGAAGTTCACCACCATCGTGACCCGATGAGACCAGATCCTAAATTTCCTCCCTTTATCTGCCATATTATCTTTATTATCCACTCAAATAAATCCTCCTATATTAAAGCCTTGTTGCCTTCCAACTCTACCTAATTAATTGCCAAACTTTAGCTAACTTTAATTAAAAGAATTGGACTTCATGTAACTTGAATGGGGGCCTCCTCAGTTGACGCCACCTCCTTGCTCTCTAAGTGGCACCACTTTGCCACTGGGCTACAAGCCCACTTTGTATTAAAACATAGATAACATCTTTTACGCCCTATCTTATCAAGCTTTCCACTAGAGTGTCTAATCAGAGAATTCAATTAAGGCCTCGGCCCAATTCCTGAGCCCATTTTGAACCCCAAACACTCTCATTAAGCTTAACCACACATTAAATGCATTGGCCCATTAATTCAGATGTTACAAAAGACGCCAAAGATCATCCAGATTTCAGGGAGTATTACTTTTCCCACTTATCTTTTTGATTTGGCACATAAATTTCATTATCTATCTTTGTTCATTGAGGACAATGTACATCTTAAGTGTGGGGATAATAGTGCCTAACTTTTTGCATAATTCTCAAAACCCTAAAATTAGTCTTGATCTTAAGTATTTTTCTCATATTATTAATTAGGATGAAATTTCTAATGATTTATGATTTTTATTGATATGTTTTAGAAAGAGTCTTAGTTAATTGTGCATTAATAATTAAATTTGAAGAATACTAGAGAATCGAGCAAGATAAGTCTACTTTCTAAAAATTAAAATTGATAGGTTGTTGAACCTAATTTGAGTATCACCTTAAAGTTCAAAATTTATAAGGATTGATGTCAAAACACCCATAATTTTTTGTGAGATTTTGAGCCTTATAGAGCATGTACCCTTTTTCGTGCTCACTTTAATTGATTATGAGTGTGTCAACTTTGAACTATTATTCTATAACTTGCCTCGTTTATACATGTCGAGACCACATTAATGATTTGATACACTGAGATGATAAAGGCACCTAGGTTTTAACCCGTTCACCCCACTAAAAAGCCTACCTACATAATTAACCCCTAGTGAACCCCATTGAATCCTAACAACCTTTTTATTGAATCGCCTACTAATATTAACCCAAAATCCCTTTGTATTTGTTATCAACATTCCTTTGACTACCCTTTATCGAGAATTGATTTGATCAATTGCTGAATTAGGTTATTTCGATCACCAAAGTTCCTTCTATTATGTTTAAAAAAAAAATCCAAGCATATTCAATATTAGTAGTATATAAAAGAGCTTAGAGCATTTAAAACTCCAATTGTTGAAGAAAAAGCTCGTATTAAAGTATTATCAAATTTTGAGTGATAAAAATACTCTTATTATAGAGTAATTATCAATAATAGATATTGTTAGTTTTTCATTCGATGTAAATATTCATATTTAGTTCATTATTTTTAGATTAGGTAATTAGTCAATTCAATCTCGATTATAACCTCTAATTCAACCTTTATCCACACCTTTTAACCCTAGCCCCATTACAACCCTAATTAAAGACCTTTTGATCTGTGTATCATCTCATATACAGTGGTGGAGATTTGATTTTCAGGCAAGCCTATAGGATTAACTTTTCAGGTTCGACTTAGAGTGCTTATTCTTGATCCCTAAACACTTTTGACTGATTTAAGTGAATCTTTAGTGAGGATGTCAGTCCTTGTTGATTTTGAATTAAAGGTAATCACTTAGATAAGGGGAGACACCTATGTTTTCGTGCTATAAAAGTATGACTTATCGTAATTGAATCTTTAGGGTTCTTTGAGTTGAATTGCCCATGTATAAATTATCTGTGAATTATGATGAGACATTGTCGATAGGAATTGAGAATTATGGGAAGTTCATTATAATTGTAAATTGAGAATTTTGCTTGAGGACAAGCAAAAGCTTAAGTGTAGGGGTATTTGATAAACCGTAAAAGTAACATATTTTAACCCCATATTTGTTATGGTTTTGGATGATTTAGCCCTTGATTTATGTAAAAAGGTGCTTTTAATCCTTTCTTTTCATGTTTATACTCAGGAAAGCACCGAGGATAAAAAGAACACAAACGGGCTTAAAATAGAGTAATTGGGCCTTAGCAAGCAATCAACACTACCGCCCAAATTCCACACGACTGCGTTTCGCCAAAAGTACCTATAGCACTACCTCAACTCCATCACACATGGTCGCAGCATCATACACTTACCACACACGGACGTGTTCGGTGATCTACATGGCCGTGCCCAAATCGACAGACACAAGCACGGCTCAACCCCGACTTGCTACTACCGTGCCCAAAACGATAGAATCGAGACACGGCCTAACCCTGTAATTACACGGGCGTGTGCCATGGGCGTGCCCCTACTACAGGAATGAGCAATTTCACTCAAAATTAGATGCTTGAAGCCAAAGAAACATACTCCTAAGTCTATTCAAACACCTAATAGTACTTCTACTTGAAAAAGATACTTAGGAGCCAAGTATAGCATCCCAAAGCCTATATAAACAACCAAAGGCAGACATTAAAAGGGAGCTTTTGGGGGTAGAGGCTTTTGCCGAAGCATTCATCTTTTAGGGGGTCACTTGAAGATAGCTAGTTGATCCGTCTAAAGAAGTTGGAACTCTATTCAAGACGGAGGATCTCTCCTTCAATTTCTTCAGGGTTTTAAGGAGTTTTTATGTTTTGGTTATTCTTTACTCTTGAGATGTTTTCATATTTAGTTATGAACTAAACCCTTCAGATACCTGAAGGGGATGAAACCTATGATGGATTTTGTTATTTGACTTCTAAATTTATATGATAAGTACTTAGTTTGTTCTTAGTTATGTTGCTTAATTTAATCTGATGTGCTTAGGTGGAGGAGGAATAGACCCCACCTAAGAGAAGATCTAGCATAATTAAACGGAGTTGATCGGACGCCTAGAGATAGGGTTACAATATTTTTGTAACACCCCAAACCCAGTCAACACACCACGACCGAGTCAGGCATGTCACGGAGTGAAAACGTTTTGAAGAAAACAAGTTGCTAGTTTAGTTTCAGTGAAAAGATATTCTTTATTTGCTTGGAAATTCCGAAAGGCTTTTTAAAATTCATTCATCATTCATTGCTCAATAGAAAACGTTAAACCTGTTGGAACTCGAGTAATTTTTAATTAGTTAAATTAAAACCGTTTGTTTTTGAGCAAGGAAAACATAGATTTTTCTTAAAAACATTCGAGCCAACTTTGTTATCCTTTTGAAAATATTGTTACCCAATGGTAAGATTTGAGAAAAACCCATTGTGTTGTATACTTTTTGAAAACTTTAGTTATTTAGTTATTTAAAACACGCTAATCAGTTTACTTAACAACATCCAGAAAATTAAAGCAAATATAATAAAACCCTAAAAAAACTAATGGCCTTATTACAAACCCAAATAAAATCAATTTAAAATGGAAGTACCCCAAATCGAAAGTCTAAATAAAACTGGAATAGATGTCGCATGGCCACCTCGACTCCACCCGGCTCCGCATCCGCAATCTACGATTCACCTGAAAAGATAGGGGAGAAGGTGAGTCACAAAGACTCAGTGCATAATCCCCCTCCCGATTATAGCAACATACTTACACAAGTCATAATCAAGCAAACATATCATGCACCTAAACCTAGCCATCCACAACTCCTTTTTCTACCCCGTGTGGTACCAAACCATTGGTGGAGCCAAACCACTGGTGACCCAAAGTCACTGATATCAATAATAATGTGGTGCTAAACCACTGGTGACCCAAAGTCACAATTAATCCATATGTGGGGCCAACCTACATTGTGATACCAAATCACTAGCGACAATCCCGTTTCATCAAATGTGCGGCCAACCCACTGTGGTGCTTAGCCACTGGGACGAGTCGCTATGAGGTGCCAAACCTCTGGGGACCCAAAGTCACGAATATCAACTGTGGTACCAAACCACTGGTGGTGCCAAACCACTGGTGACCCAAAGTCACAGATATCATCTTCCCCCTCCTCTCATATCACCCACATAAATGCTCATGCACATACAAATCATGCCATGCTTAATCGTTAAACATATATCAAACATGACATAGATATTAACATCACAAATCATGTGCCATAATCTCAACCAAAATGGACTTACCCGTAGTCCTTGCTCATACCCGTAAAGGTACCAAATTGAAGTCTACACAGTTTGACTTTTAACATAGTTTTAAGTTATTAACATGTTTACATAGATTATGAAGTGTGTAAGTTACACACCTGATCACTAACGCGATTGCTGAATCCCGAAGTTCCTGATCTAACACACTAGATCTCCTTTATCCTATATTCAGCCAAACCAATATCATTAACAAGGCCATTCAGCCACACTAACAAATTCCGAAGAGTTAACGTATGAAGCTACAATCCTTACCTTAATGCCGATTTGGTTTCCAATCAAATCCCGAAACTACGTGATGATCCCCCCTTGCAATCGGCCACACACTATCACATAAAAACTATTAGCCTTCGGCTTTTCAAACAACTAACAGAATGATTGAATCGACACGAACCTTACCATTGATTTACCAAAATCGCTTGATAGGGAAATAGATGACCCCGATCTACTGCTTCAAAGTCCCGAAGATCCTAAAAGAGACCAATCGCATGGTTGATTAAAAGCCAAGACAAATGCCGAAATTCAATTTTTGTCTACACATGTCGACAGAGAGAAAAGAAAGTGAGAATAAAGTTTTGGCCAAGATTACTTACCCTCTTCAAATTCGATTAGAGAAGAACCAAGGAAGATCTATGCTAGGCTGATATTCGGCCAATAATGAGAAGGGGAGAGTTTGAAAGATTCCGGCAATGGTAGAGAGCAAACAAAGGAGATTCGACTATGGTTTGAGAAAAAAATAAATAAGATTCGGCTAAAAAATGAAAGAAGAGAATAGGAGAAAGATGAATGGTATTCGGCTTCTGCTAATGAAAGAGATGGAGAAGAAAATAAAATGGGAAAGAGGGAATTTGGCAAAGGAAGAAAGAAGAAGATTTTGGCACAAGGGTTTGAGAAAAGAAAAAGATGAAGAGAAGAGAATAGATTCGCTTTTGAGCAAAAATGGGAGAAGAGAAGTGAAACAAGTTTTGGCTTCAAAGAAAATGAGAGGAAAACAAAGGGAATTCGGCTCAATGCCTAAGGAAGAAATCGACAAGTGCCCAAATAAGGTTTCGATTTTGCCTCAATAACTTGCTCAGAATTTTGCTTAGTCGAAAGTGCCTACCTAGTATGATTATGGAAAATCAGCACCTCTCCTAAGTCTCCCAACCAATTACTCCTCTCACACCAGAGTTCAGATTTTGGCAAACTCCCTGAATCACTCCTAGCCAACCATTCAAATGAGTTTGAATTGATCAAACTCCTAAATCCCCTCTTCTCCACTCATTTAAATCTTATCTGACAGAGTTTAAGCTGAGCACAACTCCTCCCTCCTTGGCGTCAAAATGGTAAGCAGAAAATGGGATTTCACGTCAACCTCGAGCTCCCTTGCTCCCCTTGAGGCGCCACTTCTCCAAGCCCTAAGTAGCACCTCATTGCCACTTTTCCAAGGCACTTCTTGTGTTACAGCCACTACGAAATATTCTTAACCCCTAGCTCCTTCAGCTCCCCTGAATCAATGCTTGAAAATAAAATTTTCCCTATAGTTCAAGCCTACCCCTTGGCTTATATCTTTACCCTAAAACACCTCAATTAATAATGCACTCGAGCCATACGCATGCAAACAGTTCAAACATAATAGCCCCTATTTAAGGATGTTACAGTTCTACCCCCTTAAAAATAATTTTAGCCTCGAAATTACATGGTCAAAAGAGTTGGGGGTAGTGCTTCCTCATCACATCCTCTGGCTCCTACGTAGCTTTTTCCACGCCATGGTTTTGCCATAATACCTTCACTAATGGAATTGATTTCCTGCGCAAAACCTTCACATTCCGAGCTAGAATCTGCACTGATTCCTCTTCCATGGTCAAATCTGGGCTCACCTCAATTTCCTCCACCGACACAACATGCGATGGATCTGAACGGTAGTGCCTAAGCATGGAGACGTGGAATACATCATGTATCTGACTTAGTTCCGCTGGCAACTCAACCTGATAAGCTATTGGTCCTACTCGTCTTAACACCTTATATGGGCTAATAAATCTTGGGCTTAGCTTGCCTTTCCTTCCAAACCTCAACACCTTCTTCCATGGCGAGACCTTCAAAAAAACCCTGTCACCCACTGCAAACTCAATATCTCTCTACTTAAGATCGGCATATGACTTTTGCCTATCCGAAGCTTCCTTTAGACGAGCCTGAATCAACTTGACTTTATCCTTGGTCTCAGCAACCAACTCCAGTCCCAACATCTGACGCTCACCCAACTCTGTCCAACATGTAGGTGTACGACACTTCCTACCATACAATGCCTCATATGGTGCAATCTTAATGCTTGCTCGTAACTATTGTTGTACGCGAATTCACTAATCGGAAAATTCTTCCCAACCGCCTCTGAAGTCCAAAACACCCTCAAAGATATCTTCCAAAATTTGTATAACCCTTTTCGATCGTCCGGTGCTGTCGTGGATGAAATGTCAGATTAAAATCTAACCGCTGCACTCAACGCTCGATGCAATACTTTTCGTAACCTCGACGTAAATCTAGGATCCCTATCCGAGATGATTGATACTGGCACACCGTGCAACCTCACTATCTCTGCCACATACAGCCTAGCTAACTTCTAAAGTGAATAATTGACCCTTACTGGTATGAAATGAGTCGATTTAGTCAAACGATCCACAATAACCCAGACTGAGTCCTTCTTGCTAGGTGTATGGGGTAGCCCACTGACAAAGTCCATATTGATCCTTTCCACTTCCACTGAGGAATTTTTACCTATCAAGTAAACTCGACGGCAATCGATGCTCGACTTTGACTCGCTAACACGCCGACACTTACCCACAAACTCGCCACTTCCGCTTGGACACTGCCACCAAAATCGCTCTCATAAATCTCGACATCTTGCTACCTCCGGATGCATAGCGACGGCCGCTATGTGCATCCTCAAGAATCCTCCGCTTTAACAAGACGCCCTTCACATACAAGCTCTCCCTTGAAAACACAACACTCCATCATTGGTCAAGCTGTAACCTTCCAAACCACCACTTTGCACTTGCAATCTCCGAGCATTCAAACCCTTATCCACTAATTGTTTCTCTTTAATCTACTTTAACCAAGTCGGCTTAACCTGTAATTTTGCTAGAAGACTCCCGTCGTCATACAAGCTAAGATGGGCAAACATCGCTCTTAGGTCCGACACTACCTTACGGCTCAACGCGTCTACAACCACATTAGCCTTGCCCGGATGATACTCAATTGAACAATCGTAGTCCTTCAACAGCTCAATCCATCTGCGCTATCTAAAATTTAAGTTCTTCTGAGTCAAGAGATACTTTAGACTCTTATGGTCCGTAGACTATCGACTTCTCACCGCATAAATAGTGTCTCCAAATCTTGTATAAAACCATCGCAGCCAACTCCAAGTCATGTGTCGATAGTTAACTTCATGCGGTTTCAGCTTGTCGAGATGCATATGCCACTACTTTCCTTCCTCAGACAAGACACATCCCAAGCCAATATGCGATGCATCACAATAGACCGTGAATTCTTTTCCTACCTCAGGCTGAACCAAAACCAAAGCTTCCATCGTAATCTTCCTCAATTTGTCAAAACTTTCCGTTGTTTCTCGCACCACACAAATGGAACTCATTTCTCAATAACTTGGTCAACTCTTGCGATCGAGAAAATCCTTCTACAAATCTTTAGTAATACCCTGCCAGACCTAGAAAACTCTGAACTTCCGCTACTGACTTAGGCGGTTTCCAGTCCAATACTACCTCAATCTTGCGAGGGTCCACTCTAATCCCTTCAACTGACACCACGTGACCTAAGAAAGTCACCTCCTAAGCCGAACTCGACTTCATCGAACTTAGCAAATAACTGCTTCTCCCTCAGTATTTGCAAAACTACCCGCAAGTACGCATCATGATCCTCCTCAGATCTCGAGTACACCAATATGTCGTCTATAAATACCACAAAAATTGGTCCAAGTACGGGTGGAACACCCGATTCATCATGTCCATGAATGCCGCCGGTGCATTGGTCAACCCAAACAGCATTACCAGAAACTCGTAGTGCCTATACCGAGTGCGAAACACTATCTTGTGGATATCAGCCTCCTTCACCTTAAGCTGATGATACCTCGACCTTAGATCGATCTTCGAGAAAACTGATGCCCCCTTAAGATGATCAAACAAGTCGTCGATCTTTGGCAACGGATATTTGTTCTTGATCGTCAGCTTGTTCAACCGGCGGTAGTCTATGCACATCCCCATTGTACCATCCTTCTTCTTAACAAAGAGCACCGGTGCTCCCCAAGGTGAAACACTTGGCGGATTAAATCTCGGTCCAACAATTCCTGGATCTGAGCCTTCAGCTCCACCAATTTCTTTGGTGCCATTCTATATGGGGCAATAGACACTGGCGCAGTTCCGGGTAACAAATCTATACTGAATTCAACTTCTCGATGGAGGCGGAATCTAAGTTCTTCGTGAATACGCCAACAAATTCCTTCACTATTCGACATTCTCCATCACGACTCCTTGGCCTCCAAGGCACACACCCGAACCAGAAATGCCTCACAGCCCTTCCTGACCATTTTCTCTGCCTTCATGCAGAGACCACATTGGATAAGTAATCTCTCCTATTACCTATCATCACCACCTCCTCACCTTTCATTATCCTCAACACCATGCACTTAGCCGCGCAATCCAAACTGGCCGGCACTTCACCAGCCAGTCCATCCCGAGAATTAGATCAAACTCCTCAAATGGTAGTTCCATCAAATCAGCCAAAAACACGACCCCTTGAAGTTCTAGGGGTGCATCCCTATATAGTTTATTTACTCCTACAGAGTGACCTAGAGGGCTAATGACTGACATCTCCCTAGAAGTAGTCTCGAAGTCTAGGTTTATAATCTCTACTATACTACTGGCAACATATGAATGCGTCGAACCCACATCTATCAAAGCAGTATATGGTAATCCAAAGATTAGGAACGTACCGGTTATGACGTCCGATGCGTCGCCCTCCTCTCGACGCCTCGCTGCATATACCAATCCATGTTGTCTTGCTTCAGTGTTGCCTGCACCTCTACCCGGTGCCCCACGGCCCCGACCAGAACCATTTCCTCCTCTACCCGCACCACGACCCCTCTGCGGTTGCGGTCCCTTATTCCTAAACTGAGCACGGCCCTGCCCCTCAGATTGAATCCTGGCTAACTTCTATGGGCAGTCTCTCACCCGATGATCTAGTGATCCACACTCAAAACATCCTTTGCCACTGGTCCAACATCCTCCCCAATGAGATTTTCCACACCGATTACATCATGCTGGTCCTTGATTAGCAATGTGTCTCCCGCATCGATTCGCCCATCTTGTCTAACCCTTTTCTAAGAGTTTTTGGCTGATCTAGATGGTCTTAACCCTCTCTTCTGTCTATTCCTATCCGCATTCTGTCTCACCGATTCTTTAACCCCTTCGCTACCTTAGCCTTCTACCAAGACAAGAACTTACGCTCCCACTTGTGGAGCAATCAAGAATCTCACCATCCTCATCCGCCTTCGAACTCGACACATCACTCATGCTCCGTAGCCACGATACATGAGCATACCAGCTCAACCTCAAGAATTTTGCCTCATACACTGCTACGAACTTACTCTCTTGAACCAGCCTCACAAAACGCCTTCCTCTGCGCATCAATATAACTGGTCCTAACATACTTCTTCTGATAAGCCACCTTGAAATAATCCCAAGTGAGATCATCCATCAGTAGCACCATCCCTGACCGTGAGCCACCACGGGTATGACTCATCTCGGAGAAGCGATACTACCCTTTCGCTTTCTCCTCGGTCGCCGATCTAAATCACCCATAATTCATTCCGTCGCCTCCAACCAATACTCACCAGATTGGGTGCCACACCAAACACCTCAAACACCTCAAATTTGGGCTCGAGTCGCCAGATATGGATTTTGATCTCCGTACCTCCACCGCCCACCACTCTTTCAAGCACCCGCAAAGATCACTTACGACATCGCATCATCCCCGTCTCGATCTTGGTACTCAACACCAAAGAATGGTGGTGGTGGTATCTCATTCTCGACCCTTGACCGCACCTAACTAGTTCCGACATACATTTCGCCTCTACCACGACCTTGCACATTACGACCACGCCCCTTGAACTCATGACTATGCTCGCGCCTTAATCTGCTTTAAAAATTTTATGCATTAGTTTTTATTCCACTAATTACCCACAAGCAAGTTTTATGTAAGGAAGTTTAGTAGTAGTTCTTTTGATCATCACAAATTTTTCGTTTCAAGTTTTCTACCCTAATTCAGTGAATCACATTCATTCATCAATAACATCCTTCACCCACACTCCACCTGTAGGGGTATTCTCGTCATTTCACTACCCGGGGTATTTTTGTAGTTTAACCTATTGGGGTATTTTAGTAGTAAATCAGGGTTAATTTGGAAATCTTTTACAAATCGTAGGTATTTCAAAAATTCCAAAAATCAGGGGTATTTCGGTAATTTCATAAGCCAAGGTATTTTCGTAATTTTACAAAATATGGTTCCAGGTGATTTTATGAAGTAAGGGTGATTTGGGAATTTTTAATTTGGGGGTACTTAGGTAATTTTTCATATCGAGGGTATTTCAGAAATTTTACAAGTCAGGGGTAATTTGGTCATTTTTCGAATTAGGTATTTTGGTTATTTTTTAAATTAGGGGTATTTTGGTCATTTTGAAACCATGGTTTAATTTTAGGGTTGTTCGAAGCAAGGTGGCTGGTCCCTTTCGGGTTTTAGTTACTAACTTTAGCCTCGTGAATAAGTCGCCTCGCTAGGGTGAACCGTCACTACGCACTGTAGGATTCGAGTGAAGAGGAGGTGAGTCACTAGGATCGCTAAATACCAAGCACCCCTCAAACCATTCCTAGACATGCGCCAACTGTTACCACACCCTTAACTCAAATGACGTACTCACTGTGTTTGTTTAGTTGATCTTTAAGTCTTATGTAATTTTGCATTGAGTAGACTATTCCTAAGGTTCAATAACTCCTAACCTACTAATCTACGATCCCAAAATACCCATTTCTTCCATATTCAAATCACACAAGGGTTAGGGATACTTACCTGGGCGGATTGGTGCCGGAGACTCGGTGCCATGCTATTCAAACCATATACATTTCCCAAAAACTTTTCAAAACCCTACTTTTAAATATTTTGGGCCTTGAGCCCATAGCTGAGCTTTTAAACTTAGCTCTGATACCAAAAATGTAACACGCTAAACCCGGTCAACACACCACGATCGAGTCAGGCATGTCACGAGTGAAAACGTTTTGAAGAAAACAAGTGGCCGATTTAGTTTCAGCGAAAAGATCTTCTTTATTTGCTTTAAAATTTCGAAAGGCTTTTTAAAATTCGTTCATCATTCATTGCTCAATAGAAAACGTTAAACCTGTTGGAACCCGAGTAATTCTTAATTAGTTAAATTAAAACCGTTTGTCTTTGAGCAAGGAAAACTTAGATTTTTCTTAAAAACATTCGCGCTAACTTTGTTATCCTTTTGAAAATATTGTTACCCGATGGTAAGATTTGAGAAAAACCCGTTGTGTTGTATACTTTTTGAAAACTTTAGTTATTTAGTTATTTAAAACACGCTAATCAGTTTACTTAACAACATCTAGGAAATTAAAGCAGATATAATAAAACCCTAAAAAAACTAATGGCCTTATTACAAACCCAAATAAAATCAATTTAAAATGGAAGTACCCCAAACTAAAAGTCTAAATAAAACTGGAATAGATGTCGCATGGCCACCTCGACTCCACTCGGCTCTGCATCCGTAATCTACGAGTCACCTGAAAACATAGGGGAGAAGGTGAGTCACCAAAACTTAGTGCATAATCCCCCTCCCGATTATAGCAACATACTTACACAAGTCATAATCAAGCAAACATATCATGCACCCAAACCTAGCCATCCACAACTCCTTTTTCTACCCCATGTGGTACCAAACCACTGGTGGTGCCAAACCA
Organism: Gossypium rotundifolium; assembly: GCA_025506655.1. Taxonomy (NCBI): domain Eukaryota; kingdom Viridiplantae; phylum Streptophyta; class Magnoliopsida; order Malvales; family Malvaceae; genus Gossypium; species Gossypium rotundifolium. Next base: position 115,801,288 of record CP106727.1, on the reverse strand, counting down.
TTGGTGACCCAAAGTCACTGATATCAATAATAATGTGGTGCCAAACCACCGTGACCCAAAGTCACAAATAATCCATATGGGGCCAACCCACGCCAGATACCAAATCACCGCGACATTCCTGCTTCATCAAATGTGGGGCCAACCCATCGTGGTGCTAAGCCAATGGGACGAGTCACTATGAGGTGCCAAACCTCTGGTGACCCAAATTCACGAATATCAACTGTGGTACCAAACCACTGGTGGTGCCAAACCACTGGTGACCCAAAGTCACAGATATTATGAAGTGTGTAAGTTACACACCTGATCACTAACGCAATTGCTGAATCCCGAAGTTCCCAATCTAACACACTAGTTCTCCTTTATCCTATATTCGGCCAAACCAATATCATTAACAAGGCCATTCAGCCACACTAACAAATCCCGAAGAGTTAATGCATAAAGCCACAATCCTTACCTTAATGCCGATTTGGTTTCCAACCAAATCTTGAAACTACATGATGATCCCCCCTTGCAATCGGCCACACACTATCACATAAAAATAATTAGCCTTCGGCTTTTCAAACAAGTAACAGAATGATTGAATCGATACGAACCTTACCACTGATTTACCAAAATCGCTTGATAGGGAAATAGATGACCTCGATCTATTGCTTCAAAGTCCCAAAGATCCTAAAAGAGACCAATTGCATGGTTGATTAAAAGCCAAGACAAATGCCAAATTTGGCTTTTGTCTACACATGTCGACAGAGAGAAAAAAAAGTGAGAATAAAGTTTCGACGAAGATTACTTACCCTCTTCAAATTTGATTAGAGAAGAACCAAGGAAGATCTATGCTAGACTGATATTCGGCCAATAATGAGAAGGGGAGAGTTTGAAAGATTCCGGCAATGGTAGAGAGCAAACAAAGGAGATTCGGCTATGGTTTGAGAAAAAAACAAATAAGATTCGGCTAAAAAAATGAAAGAAGAGAATAGGAGAAAGATGAATGGTATTCGACTTCTACTAATGAAAGAGATGGAGAAGAAAATGAAATGGGAAAGAGGGAATTCACAAAGGAAGAAAGAAGAAGATTTCGGCACAATGGTTTGAGAAAAGAAAAAGATGAAAAGAAGAGAATGATTCGGCTTTTGAGCAAAAATGGGAGAAGAGAAGTGAAACAAGTTTCAGCTTCAAAGAAAATGAGAGGAAAACAAAGGGAATTCGACTCAATACCTAAGGAAGAAATTGACAAGTGCCCAAATGAGGTTTCGGTTTTGCCTCAACAACTTGCTTAGAATTTTACTTAGCCGAAATGCTTACCTAGTATGATTATGGAAAATCGGCACCTCTCCTAAGTCTCCCAACCGATTACTCCTCTCACACCAAAGTTCAGATTTCGGCAAACTCCCTGAATCACTCTTGGCCAACCATTAAAATGAGTTTGAATTGATCAAAATCCTAAATCCCCTATTCCCCACTCATTTAAATCTTATCTGATAGAGTTTGAGCTGAGCACAACTCCTCCCTCCTTGGCGTCAAAATGGTAAGCAGAAAATGGGATTTCTGTTGCTCGAACCTGAGCTTCCTTGCTCCTCCTTGAGGTGTCACTTCTCCAAGCCCTAAGTGGCACCTCCTTGCCACTTTTCCAAGGCACATCTTGTCCTACAGTTTACCATGAAATATTCTTAACCCCTAGCTCATTCAGCTCCCCTGAATCAATGCTTGAAAATAAAATTTTCCCTATAGTTCGAGCCTACCCCTTGGCTTATATCTAGACCCTAAAACACCTCAATTAATAACGCACTCGAGCCATACACATGCAAATAGTTCAAACATAATAGCCCCTATTTAAGGATGTTACAATTTTGCAGGATGAGGGTGAAACCTAATATGGGAATCCATTGATCGATTTATTGCTTCCTTAGGGGGTTATTATATAGTTCCACTAATTAACCAAAGGTTAGACATTATTTGCCTCGAGAGAGGGTTTAATATAGGTTAGAGAGTCTCACGGATCAAGCTAAGTAAGAAAATCATATGGTTTGGGGAATAAATAATAAGTGAAGTCATAGGTGGATTCTTCTTGAGGGTATCGTCTTCATCCACTGAGTTTTCCTAAAGTCTTTCTCCAATTCATTCTTTTGTCTTTGCATTCAGTTTAAGTATTTTATTAGTTTTTAGATTAATAAACCAATGACTCCATATTTCAAGTTAAATAATAGAAAGAATGTAAGTAGTAGTACTTTTAGGTTCCCTTGGGTTCGATAAGATATTCTTGCCTAAACTATACTATTGTTCGATAGGTGCACTTGCCTCTATCATTGTCATAGTTAATCTACAGGTTCGATCATTCTTTTATAAATATTAAAACTCGAATCTTTGACCCGATCAAAAGTCTACCACATTGCCTTTATTCCCAAAACACAAACAAATAATAAATCACCAACAAAGAATTACTAGAGTCTCGCATAGACCAATCCCTTAGAACCACACTGCTCACACCGAAACTCTACTAATCTACAATGGATGAAAAGGAGTGGTGAGCATAACAAGCTCATTGAATGCCTAGAACATCTACCATGCAAACAATTCATCAAGCATTAACGAAACAATCGTATAGCACAACGTCAACAATTCCAACTCTAGTGTCATGTTATACTCACTTTTGCATTATTTATTAGTTCATTTACGTGGTAACCACAATCACTTTTCAACATATAACACATTTCATACAATCACATTTAAAGATAGTTTGGCACTTGGGCTATGAAAAATAAAAGTGGGCTTTATCACCACGCATCAGATACATTGATCTCCAACACAGCAAATGACTCGTAGAGTAAAACGTATCCCAAAAACTGAAGCATATAGCTAAGAATGGAGCTTAACTCACATTCCCTTATCTCTCCAACATATCCTAGGGCCTCAATGCCCAAATCACATAACATATATGGGTGAGTACTCATAATCCTATGACATGCCAACTATATCCAATGGTATCAAAGTTCATAAGGCCAAAATATCCGCTATTGACACACATTTTACTTACCATTCACAACACTTATTCACTGCAAATATCATGATATAAACACAACATTATCACTGTCATATAGCATGTAAAACATGTTCACAATCAACTCTTTCACAATAGCCATCATAAGCTTATTTCATATGTCACAATTACATATTTTAATCCACAATTTCACATTACAAAATCACATATTAAAATTAAGAGTATGAGAAATCTTACACTCAAATTTAGAGTAAGGGTTTAGGTTGCTTGTAAATTCCCAATTAATGCATTGAATCGTGTTACAAGTAGCGATTCCAAACACTCACCAATACGCTTTCGCCAAAATGCCAAAAGCTCGAACTAGATTTTCCTTAGCTCCTAGAAGGTCCTAATGAATCTAAAGCTTCAACACAATAATTCACACAATAACACAATCAACAATCAACGAAGGACTCACCTCAAGGAATCAAAAGCATAAGCCTAAACTAAGTTCTCAAGTAACTGAAACCTTCGACATAGCAAACTTGATATTCAAATATCTCAGTCTATACTTAATCTTTTTGCCTAAAAAAATTACGTTCATCTAATTATTCACCTATGATAGATTTTCAACCTTTAAACTACACAAAACTACCCAAATCATGGTATCAAAAATTTTAACGTGTTTATGGCCAATTTCACAAAAATTCATTAAAACATTATAAATACTTAATGAAAATTAAGAGTAAGTTTAGAAACCTTCTAATCATGTCAAAAATAATCGAAAAACACTTTGAAACCACATTTTTACCCAAAATCATGAAATCCATCATTAACGACCTAATTTTTTATTTTTATTTTAAACATGTGATTTAATGGCTAAAAATTCAGTTTTAAAGACTAGATAACATTAAAAACTAATAGAAAGATGAACGGTTACCTTTGATGGAAGAAAAATGAGCTCTTGGTTGAAAACTCGAACAACCCACAAACTTGACAATCGAGAAATCTATAGTATTTTTAGTGCTTTTCTTGAAATTTTATGGAGATTTATGGCTTAGGTGTTGATAGAAATCAAAGGAATATATTTTTGGAAATCAAAATCAAATAGGAGAGCAAGGGAGAACAAGAGACGACACAACCAAAGCAAATGAAATAAACTATCGTGAGTTTGATGTACGAGAAGGGAAAAATAGGTTGAATTTTAAAATTTGGTAAATCTACTTCATAAACACACAAAATTTTGACTATTTTACAAATCAGTCCTTCTTTCAAAATTGAAACCTTTTAAGTATCCTTTTCAAAAATTGATTTAATTTTCAAAATTCCATAAGCAAAAAATATTTTCAAATACCATGCTAACAAAATACCCGAGCTCACTAAAGCTAAAATCCTTAAAATACCCCCAAAACTCCTAGCCCAATTTTGGGGTGTTACAACTCTCTTCCTCTGAAAAGAATTTCGTCCTTGAAATTTACCCGAGCTAAACAAATAGGGATATTAATGTCTCATCGTATCTTCGGCTTCCCAAGTAGCCTCTTCTATCTTGTGGTTGTGCCACAAAACCTTAACCAACGACACCCTCTTATTTCATAAAACCTTCTCTTCACGAGCTAGAATCTCAATTGGTTCATCGTCATACGTAAGATCGGTTTGAACTTCAACTTCCTATAATGGCACAATATGCGACGGATCTGAATGATACTTCTTCAACATAGACACATGGAAAACATCCTAAATTCACTCAAGTTCTAGCGATAACTTAAGTTAATAAGCTACTGCACCAATCCTCTCAATAACTTTATAAGGTCCAATATACCTTGGACTCAGTTTACACTTCCTTGCAAACCTTAAAACCTTCTTTCAAGGGGAAATCTTAAAGAACACCTTATTGCCAACTTGAAACTTAATATATTAACGTTTCAAATCTGCATAAGATTTCTGCCTATCTGACGTTGCCTTCAAATGATCAAAAATCAACTTTACCTTTTCTTCAATCTTACAAACAAAATCTGGTCCAACAACTCACTTCTCAATCAATTTTGTCCAACATAAATGAGTTCTACACTTCCTACCATACAACGCTCAAGCGGTGCCATATGAATATTCACATGAAAACTACTGTTGTAAGTGAACTCTGCTAAGGGAAAATATCACACCCAATTAACACTGAACTCAATCACATAGCTTCACAACATATCCTCTGAAACTTGGATTACCCTCACTAATTGACCATCAGTTTGAGGATTAAAAGCCATACTGAAACTAGGCTTCGTGTAACATCCTTAAATAGGGGCTATTATGTTTGAACTGTTTACATGTGTATGGCTCGAGTTGCGTTATTAATTGAGGTGTTTTAGGGTCTAGATATAAGCCAAGGGTAGGCTCAAACTATAGGGAAAAATTTATTTTCATGCATTGATTTAGGGGAGCTGAAGGAGCTAGGGTTAAGAATATTTCGTGGTAAATTATAGCACAAGAAGTGCCTTGGAAAAGTGGCAAGGAGGTGCCACTTAGGGCTTGGAGAAGTGACGCCTCAAGGGGGAGCAAGGGAGCTCAGGTTCGAGCAAAGCAAAATTCCATTTTCGCTACCATTTTGACGCCAAAGAGGAAGGAGTTGTGCTCACTCAAACTCATCACGATAAGATTTAAATGAGTGGAGAAGAGGGATTTAGGAGTTTGATCAATTCAAACTCATTTGAATGGTTGGCCAGAGTGATTCAGGAGTTTTTCAAAATCTGAACTGTGGTGTGAGAGGAGTAATCGGTTGGGAGACTTAGGAGAGGTGCCAATTTTCCATAATCATACTAGGTAGGTACTTTCGACTAAGCAAAATTTTGAGCAAGTTGTTGAGGCAAAACTGAAACCCCTAGGCTTTAGTGACTTCACTCTCCAGCATCCAAACCATCATTTTTCTTTCTCTCTTGAAATCGAAATTGTGCCTGCATCTTTTTCTTCTTCTATTTTTTGGCAATAGGGGGTTGTGACCGAATCTCTTTTACCCTTCTTCCAAAAGCCATAGTCGAAACCCCTTTTGACTATTCCACCACCATTGCCAAAACCCTTTCAACCATTGAAGATCTCTTCTTTACTGTTCTTTTCTTATTTATAAACTTTGGTCAAATATCAAGCAAGGGTAGATCCCTTTGTTCTTCATCTCTAATCGATTTTGGAAGGGGTAAGTGCTCTTGGTCGAATCTCTATTCTCTCTTCCTTTTCTCTCTATCGGCATATATAGAACAAAAGTTGAATTCTGGCATTTGTCATGATTCTTAATCATCTCTGAAATTGATTTCTCTTAGGTTCTCTAGAATTTTAAAATAGTGGTTTGTGATCATTGATTCTCTGTCAATCGGTCCTAGTAAGTGGTAAGGTTTCATGCAGACTCAATCTTTCCTTTAAGGATTTGAAATGCCGAAGGCTATAAGTATTATGATTTAAGATCTTGACCGATTGTAGGGGAAGGCTTTATCTTGTATATCTCGAGTTGTGACTGTGATTAAAAGCGTTAAGGTAGGAGTGTTATTCGATGTGTTAACTTTTCGGGATTTACAAGTGTAGCCGAATGGATTTTTCCTAACAATTGTTATTGGTGAATGTAGAAGGGGAAACTAGTGTTTTAGATCTTGGTTTTCGGGATTCGATAGTCGCGTTAGTAACCAGGTGTGTAACTTACACACTTCATAATCTATGTAAACCTGTTAATAACTTAAAACTGTGTTAAAAGCCAAAACTGTGTAGACTTCAAATTGGTACCTTTACGGGTATGAGCAAGGATTACGGGTAAGTCCATTTTGGTTGAGATTATGGCACATGATTTCTGATGTTAATATCTATGTCATGTGTGATATATGTGTTTAACGATTAAGCATGATGGCATGATTTGTATGTGCATGAGCATTTATGTGGGTGATATGAGAGGAGGGGGAAGATTGATATCTGTGACTTTGGGTCACCAGTGGTTTGGCACCACCAAATGGTTTGGTACCACACTTGATAATTGTGACTTTGGGTCACTAGAGGTTTGGCACCTCATAGCGACTCGTCCCAAAGGGCTTAGCACCACAAAGGGTTGGCCCCACATTTGATGAAACGGATTGTCACCAAAGTGATTTGGTATCACAACGTGGGTTGTCCCCACATATGGATTAATTGTGACTTTGGGTCACTAGTGGTTTGGCACCACCAGTGGTTTGGTACCACACGGGGTAGAAAAAGGAGTTGTGGATGGCTAGGCTTGGGTGCATGATATGTTTGCTTGATTATGACTTATGTAAGTATGTTACTATAATCAGGAGGGGGATTATGCCCAGAGTCTTGGTGACTCACCTTCTTCCATATCTTTTCAGGTGATTCGTAGATCGCAGATGCGGAGCAGGGTGGACTCGAGGTGGCCATGCGACATCTATTCTGATTTTATTTAGACTTTCGGTTTGGGGTACTTCTATTTTAAATTGATTTTATTTGGGTTTGTAATAAGTCCATTAGTGTTTTTTTAGGGTTTTATTATATATGCTTTAATTTCCTGGATGTTGTTAAGTAAACTGATTAGCGTGTTTTAAATAACTTAATAACTAAAGTTTTCAAAAAGTATACAACACAACAGGTTTTTCTCAAAATCTTACCATCGGGTAGCAATATTTTCAAAAGGATAACAAAGTTGGCTCGTATGTTTTTAAGAAAAATCTAAGTTTTCCTTGCTCAAAGACAAACAATTTTAATTTAACTAAGTAAGAATTACTCGGGTTCCAACAGGTTTAACGTTTTCTATTGAGCAATGAATGATGAACGAATTTTAAAAAGCCTTACGGAATTTCAAAGCATCGCTGAAACTAAACCGGCAACTTGTTTTCTTCAAAACATTTTCACTCCGTGACATGCCTGACTCAATCGTGGTGTGTTGACCGGTTTGGGGTGTTACACTTCGACCCTAAAACCTCTTGAAAACTCTTCTAAAACCTTAAAGTAAAATACGGATCCCTATTTAAAATAATAGAAATTAGAACTCCATAAAGAGGTCCAATTTTAGCGATGTACAACTCTGCCAACTTCTGCAAAGAATAGTTAGTGAGTACATTCAAGAAATACGCGCTCTTCGAGAATCGATCAACAATTACCCACATTGAATCTTTCTTCGACGAAGTCAAAGGAAAACCTAAAAAGTCCATAGTGATTCTTTCCCACTTCCATTCAGGGATTGCAACCGGTTGCAAAAAACTTTAAGGAAGCTGACGCTCTGCCTTTAACTTCTGACAAAGAAAACATCGAGTCATAAAATCTATAACATCACGCTTCAAACCAGGCCACCAATAAACCTCTTGAAGATCATGATACATTTTACCACTACCAGGGTGCATAATGTAAGGGCTACCATGTGCCTCAGTAAGAATCACTTGCCTCAAATCTACACCATTCGGCACACACATTCTACCTAGAAATTTCAGTACACCATCACTGTCAACATCAATATCTGCCTTAGCATTTTACTCTATAATAGTCTGGTTTAGACCCTAGTCGAATAGTGGTTTTAGAACCACAAATCTGAGTCAAAAATATATTTTAATAATATTTTTCATGCCTATGATATGTGATTAAGCCTTTGTGAAATTTCTGTGAATTAATTTGTCCGTTTGTGTGCTTAATTTGAGAAAAGGACTAAATCGTATAAAAGGTAAAAGTAGCCGTCTATTTAATAGAGTGGCTTAATTGACGTGTCTTCTTATATATGAGGCCTTATGTTGTAAATTGGCCATTTAGTAAGATAGTGGACGACACAAGGACTAAAATAACCATGTATTATATGTTATATATATTAGTTATAAAAGGTTAAATAAGTAATATAATAATAAGTTAATATATGTTAAAATATAACAATTTAAAAGCCATTATCATCTTTTCCCATCATTGAAACTTAGAAAACAAATAAGGTTTAAGAGCTTTGAATATTCGGCCATGAAAGAAGCTTGATTCAAGGTTAGTTTTTGTTCAGTTTTTGATAATTTCTACGTTTTCATAATCGTTGCTTCGAGTACTTTGAAACCCATGTTTTAATTTTGAGAATTGATGATGATTTTGAAATGTGTCCTTGATGAACATATGAGCTTTGAAATATTTGATGATGAAATATGGAAAATATGTGTTTGATTAGCATATTTTGTATTTGAGTTTTTTGATGAATTTGAGTATTTTAGACTTAATTGAGAAAATAATAATTTGAAGGACTAAATTGTGAAATAAATGAAATGTATGAATTGATATGATCATAGTGTATATTCGTCCAAGCATGGGTGTAAACAAATTTGGTGTATTTTGTGATTCTGTGAAATAAAGACTAAATTGTCTAAATGTGATAATATGAGGGCTAATTTGCAAATTTCCATAAATGTATGTTTTTAGATTGAATTGAATAAGTTGATGAATAAAAGGATTAAATTTGAATATGTATAGATTAAGAACCGAAGAAAACGGACTTAGATCGCGAAAAATTGAAAGTAATCGAGTAACCGTATTCGTTTCTGTTAAATCGAACTCAATGTAAGTCTAAATATAAATAAATGTATTCATATTAAATTATGTACATTCATATAAGATTAAATTGTGATGAATGTGTATGAAATGATGAATATACGGATTCTTAGAAAGTATCGAGAAATAGACAATATCCGAGAAGTCCTGTATGAACCTAGGAAAAGATAGGAATTATGTATGTCATGACATAGGTGTCCGATATGTGATATCATGTAAGACCATGTCGGGACGATGTCATTGATTCGAGAATTCGTGTAAGACCACATCTAGGATGTTGGCATCGATATGAGATTTACGTATAAGACCATGTCTGGGACATTGGCATCGTATTGATTCGTGTAAAACCTTGTCTGGGACAGTGGCATCGATAATTGATTACATGTAAGACCACGTCTGGGACATTGGCATTGTACGACTATTTCGAGCACTCTAAGTATCCTATTTAGTTTTGAACGGTTCAACGGACAAGTCTGAGAAATGAAAGACTATGTGAGTTATACATTCGTTTTCAAGTATGTTGATATGCATACTTTGTATAAGCATGAAAGGTAAGTAACTATGTGCATTGATACAAAGGAATATTTGAGATATGTGTATGATTGAAATATGAGCAAATGAGATGTTTATAATATGATGAATTGGTAAGCAATGGCAAACCAAATGAGCCAAAGAGATTATATATGTGTTTGAAATGAAGATATGATAAAGAATGCAAATAGCTATGCTATGAATGGTTATATGTTAAGTTTGTTTGTATATGGCCTACTAAGCTTTTGGAAAGCTTACTTTGTTTGTGTTTGCTCTATTTTACAGATCGTCAAAGCTACAAAATGGCTTGGGGATTGTCGAGGATCATCACCACACTATCGAACTTAACTTTGGTACTTTTGAATGTGAATATAGCTAAATATGGCGTGTATTGGCTAGTTGTTTTGGTACATGTTTGAGATATGTAAATAGCCATGTGATGTAGCTAGATAAATGTTGGTAATATGCAATAGTGAATATGGTATATGATGTATGTTTTGGTATGGCTTGATAGCAAATGAAATGGTCAAGGCTCTGGTAAGCATATGAATGCAATATGAGTATGCATGTTTGATCAATGAAATGGTTATATGTAGAGTAAAATGTGGATGTATTATGCTTGGATATATATGTGTTTTAGTTGTGCAAATTGGTATGCAAACTAACATGTTTAGAAATAGGATTGAATGTGATGATTTGTTGATTATTGGACATGTCTTTGGTTGTCAATTGTGCATAAAATGAATTGGTATATTACTTATAGAGTTGACCATTGTGTGGGTGGCAATTTGGCCTTGAAATTGGCCTATATTTTCCCACATGGTTGAGCACACGGGTGTGCGGCTCGATCGTGTCCCTCATGGTTATAATTCAAAACAAGTCAGGATTGACCACGGGCTAGACACACGGGCGTGTGACTGGCTGTGTGGTGCAAGTCAGGATCAACCACAGGTGAGGCACACAGGCGTGTCCACGGCCGTATTGACAAGTCAGTAAGTATTCCCTATTCTGGCACGGCCTAGACACACGAGCGTGTGACCTCTGTAACTTAGAAAAAGTTTTAAATTTTTGAAAATTTTTGTATGTGTTCAATTTAGTCCCGACCCTACTCTAATGCATGCTTGAGGTCTCGTTGACCTATTTAAGGGACTCTTTGACTGCATTGGATGAACTGTAATATGAAATACATGTAAAAGTTTTTGATTTTTTGGTAATACCTCTTCACCCTAAACTGACGTTGGTTACGGGTTAGGGGTGTTACATTTGATTGGTATCAGAGCTACGGTTTAGTCAATTCTCAAACTAACATAGCGTTTGAGAGTCTAGCTATACATGCTATATATCTAAATTGTGATAGTGCGATGAATCCTGACATGTAAAATGTGTATTTCATATAGTAATGAATCCCAAAAAGCCGTAGCTGATGATGTAGAAAGCAATGCGCCTTCTCCTGCTCAAGGGACAGCGCTATCTGAATCGAGATCGGCTACGGGTGATTTAGAGGGAGAAGCTAAACAAGCTTTCTTCCAGATGATGAGTGAGTGATTCATTCAGTTTGTGAGAAATAACCCGACTGTTTCACAACCTCCACCCCCGTCTAATCCCCTTCAGACCTTAGTTGTGCCTCCGGATAATGGGTATAAATCTGCTGAATAAGCCTCCGATCGATAAAATTCGCAAGTATGGGGTTGAAGAGTTTAGGGCTACAAGTGATGATGATGCTGAAAAAGTCGAGTTTTGGTTAGAAAACACTATCCAAGTATTTGATGAGATGTCTTTGACTCCAGAAGAAAGTATTAAGTGTGTTGTTTCATTATTACGAGACGCTTCTTATTAGTGGTGGAAAACTTTGATTTCTATTATTTTGAAAGAGTGAGTCACATGAGATTTCTTTTAGATTGAGTTCCGAAAGAAATACATCAGTCAGAGGTTTATTGATCAAAATGGAAAGAATTTCTGGAGTTGAAACAAGGTCGAATGACCGTGACTGAGTATGAACGAGAATTCGTGAGATTAAGTTAGTATGCTCTAGAATGTATATCAACTAAAGAAATAATGTGCAAAAGATTTAAAGATGGCCTAAATGAAGACATTCATTTTCTAGTTGGTATTTTAGAGATAAAAGACTCTATTGTGCTTGTAGATCGAGCGTGCAAAGCTGAGACACTTGGGAAAGATAAAAGAAAAGCTGAGTCTAAAGCCAAAGATGTGAGAAAGAGAGTTCGAGCAAATAATTTCAGTCTGCTTCAAAGAAATTTTGAGATGAGCATAGTCGTTCAAAGGCTAATGTGGGACATTCAAATAGAGATCGAGCTAGATCGCAGTTAAGCTCCAAATCTCTAGTAACATCGATGGCTAGTGTTGGAAATGTCCGATCTGATCAACCTGAATGTAAGCACTGTGGTAAAAGATATACAAAAAGTTGTAGGTTGAATGACCGGGCTTGCTTCAGATGTGGATCGTTAGATCATTTTATTGAGACTGCTTAGAGTCTGTTGATTAAGAAATTATTCAGAATCTGAGATCTGATAATGTTCCAAAGAGTGGTAGACCTTCCCAAAACTCAAGAAATGTCAGTGGTAATCAAAGAACTACAAGAGACACCGTAGCGAGATCTAAAGCTAGAGCGCCTGCCAGAGCATAGGCTATCCGAGCTCGTGAGAAAGCTTCATCTCCAGATGTTATTATGGGTACATTTACTCTTTATGATACTTCTGTGATTGCATTGATAGACCCTGGTTCTACACATTCGTATATATGCATGAACTTAGTATCCAGTAAGACTTTGCCTGTAGAGTCTACTGAATTTGTTATTAGAGTATCAAACCCCTTAGGTAAAAGTGTCCTGGTTGGCAAAGTATGCAAGAACTGTCTATTAATGTTTCGATATATATGTTTTCTTGTTGATTTGATGCTGTTACTTTTTGATGAATTTGATATAATTTTGGGTATGGACTGGATGACATTGCATGATGCAGTTGTGAATTGAAAAGAAAGATCATTGATTTGAAAGGTCAGAATGATGAAATAGTTTGGATTGAGTCTAGTGAATTGAATGGATTGCCTGCTATGATATCTATGTTGAAAGCTCAAAGATATGTGAAAAAGGGTCACAAAGCTTATTTTGCTTACGTAATTGATTCGAAAGTGTCTGAAAAGAAAGTTGAATCAGCGCCAGTTGTTTGTGAGTTTTCTGATGTATTCCCTAAATAATTATCGGGATTGCCTCTGATACGTGAAGTTGAATTTGGTATTGATCTGTTACCTGGTATGACACCTATTTCGATAGCTCTGTATAGAATGGCACCAACAGAGTTGAAAGAGTTAAAGTTACAGTTGCAAGAGTTAACTGACAAAGGGTTAGCAAGACTGAGTTTCTCATCTTAGGGTGGTCCTGCTCAGTTTGTGAAAAAAGAAAGACGGAACAATGAGAATGAGCATTGGCTATCTTCAGTTGAAAAAAGTAACTATAAAAAATAAATATCCGTTGGCCAGGATTGATGATTTGTTTGATCAGCTAAAAGGAGCCTCTGTGTTTTCAAAGATAGATCTAAGGTCGGGATACTACCAGTTAAGAGTAAAAGATTCAGACATTCTGAAAATTACTTTCAGAACGAGGTATGGGCATTATGAGTTTTTAGTTATGCCTTTTGGACTAACGAATGCTCCTACTATTTTTATGGATCTGATGAACTATAACAGCCTGGTTTAGACCCTAGTTGGAATAGTGGTTTTGAGAGCACAAATTTGTGGTCAAAATATTAGTTTAATGTTATCTTTGGTGTTGATTCTATGTGACATAGTCTGTGTGAAAATTCTGTGTGATAATTTTATTGACTGTGTGTCAAATTGTGATAAAGGACTTAATTGCATAAAGTGTAAAATAATGTGTGCTGATTGTCAATAGTTAAATTGTTGATGTCTTTATAATGTGTAGGCCTTATGAGGCAATTAGCCTAATTTTAAGATAGTGAGGGTGTTAAATGACTAGATAACCATATTGATAATTTGTCTTATATGACAAATAAAAAGGAAAATTGGCATTTGATTATTAAGTTAATTTATAATAAAACAAAGCATCAAAATAAGCCATTTTCTATCCATCTTTGCACTAAATATTGAAGAAAGAAGAGAGGTTTTAAGTTTTGGTAAATTTGACCAACATTTGAGCTTGATTGAAGGTATGTTTAAGCTCAGTTTTTGATAATTTTTACTTTTCGTAATTGTTGCTTCGTACCCTAGCTAACCCATGTTGAAATTTTATGAATTGATAATGTTGTTAAGATGAGCCATTGATGAATACTTGAGCTATGTGTTAGTTGATATTGAAATATGGAAACTTGGTGTTGGATTAACATAGTTTGTATTGGAATTTTTATTAAAATTGAGTATTTTGGACTTAATTGAGAAAATGTGAAATTGAAGGGTTAAATTGTGAAATAAATGAAATGTGTGAGGTTGTATTAGCATGGGAAGAATTTGGATAAGCATATTTGCTTTGAAATTATGTGTATTTGATGATTTTGTGAATTAGGCAGTAAAGTGTCGAAATGTGAAAATGTGAGGGCTATTTTGTAAAATGTCCTAAATGTGTATAATTGTGAAATAAATGAAATGTGTGAGGTTGTATTAGCATGGGAAGAATTTGGATAAGCATATTTGCTTTGAAATTATGTGTATTTGATGATTTTGTGAATTAGGCAGTAAAGTGTCGAAATGTGAAAATGTGAGGGCTATTTTGTAAAATGTCCTAAATGTGTATGTGTGGACTAAATTGAATGAATTGGTGATTGAATGGATTGAATTTGAATGTGTATAGACCAAAAAAAGAGAGGTTCGGATTGAGATCGAGGCAAAGATAAAATGCTCGATTAATCGACCATTTTGATAGTTTGATATCCTAGGTAAGTTTGGACATAATACGTGTATTTAGTTATGTTTATTGCTATAATATCAATGGTATGATAATATTGAAATGTTAATACTATGGGAGGGCTTGAGTTATGTGGCACTGAGTGTGCGTATTCAGAAATGTAACCGAGATGATCAGCACTGTGTGTGAAAAATAATATAAGCTTCGGCTTTATGGTTGGCACTGTGTGTACGATACCGATTTAAGATCGAATTGATTTGGATGCACTAAGTGTGCGATGTTAATTAAGCTTCGACTAACTATCTGGGCACTAAGTGTGCAATGGAATCGAAGACGAGACAAAATTTATTTAAGATGAATTAATGGGTATTGAGTAGCAAAGATAATTGACAACTATGTGTTGGTTAAGGTACTTTTGGAACCTATGTGGTTGATAAAACTATGAATGAGATCATGAGATGTTAAATGAGCATATTATCTTTGGATGGTATGATATATACATATATAGATGTGAAATAAATCTATGTGATGGATTGTTTTGGTTAAATGTGTTATATTACGAACTTACTAAGCTTTGAAAGCTTACTGTGTGATTTGTTTATCTACTTTACAGTGTCAGTAATGCTAGCTCGAATCCAAGGATCGTCAGCATCTCTATCACACTATCGGTAATCTATTTTGGGTACTTTTGGAAAGATGTACATAGTTGAAATATGGCATGTATAGGCTAGTTATTTGAATCATGTTTGAGATGTGTAAATAGACATGTGATGTGGCTAGATATGTGTTAGTTTTAAGCATGAATGGTATTGATACATGATGCATGTTTTGGTAAGGTTTATGAGTAAAAAAAGGACTTATGAATGGTAAACTTTGTGTTGATATGATGCTAGTATGAAATAAAGAATTTTGAAATGAATCATTTTGGTATTGAATGTGTTCAAGTGGTGTAATTTGGTCTATTAGTTAACATGGTTGTGAATGAGTTTGTATGAGATGATATGATGATCACTTGACATGAATTTGGTTGCCAAATTATGTGTGTAATCATGCTAAAATGTGCTTGTAGCTGTGACCCTTGTATGGGTGGCAAATTGGCCTTGCATATGGCCTATTTTGTCACTTGGATGTGGCACACGGGCATGCCTAGTGACCGTGGGGCTAAGTCAGTAGCTAGCTTAAGGACACACGGCCATGGTACACGGGCGTGCCTAGTAGCTATGTGAATAAGTCAGTATATGGCCTAAGAGCACACGGCCATGGCACATGGGCGTGCCTAGTAGTCGTGTGGAGAAGTCAGAATGCTTGTTCTGTTTTGGCACGATCTGGACACATGGGGGTGTCTGGTGACTGTGTGAGGCACACGGCCTGGTGGCACGGGCGTGTGGCCTCAATAGATTCATTGAATATTTCAAATTTCTAAAACTTTCGTAAGTGTTCGGTTTAGTCCCAACCCCTCTCTAGCATGTGTTTGAGGTTTTGTATGCCTCAATAAGGGACTATTGGATTATGCCTCAATAGATTCATTGACTTTGTGTCGTAAATGAGATATGAAATGATTCGATTGTTCGAAAATACCTTTCAACCCTATTTTGACGATGGTTTTGGGTTAGGGGTGTTACATTTTATTGGTATCAGAACTACAATTTAGTCGATTCTTACACTAACGTAGCGCGTGTGAGTCTAGCTATACATGCCATATATGAAATTGCGATAGTTTGATGAATTCTGACAGTTGAAAATGTGTTTTCAGATAGTAATGGATCCCAATCGAGTAGTTACTAATGACGTAGAAAGTAACTCGCTTGCTCCCGCTCAAGGGAAAACACCGGCCACGCCTAGGCCTAACGATAGTGGTGAGGGAGGAGAGGCTAAGCAAGCCTTCTTTCGAATGATGAGCAAGTGGTCTACAAAGTTCGTTCGAATGAATTCGACTGTTCCACAACCTCCACCCCCACAAGTACCGTTATACCACAAGTGATAGATCCAATTCAATTGAATAAGCCTCATATGGACAAGATTCAGAGGTATGGGGCCGAAGAGTTTAGGGCAACATCTAATGACGATGCTGAGCGAGCTGAGTTTTGGCTCGAGAATACCCTTCGAGTATTTGATAAGATGTCATTGACTCCGGACGAATGTATTAAATGTGATATTTTGTTGTTGAAGGATTCGACTTATAATTGGTGGAAGACATTGATATTTGTAGTTCCGATAGAGAGAATCACCTCGAATTTCTTTCAAGCTGAGTTCAGAAAGAAGTATATCAGTCAACGCTTCATTGATCAGAAATGTAAAGAGTTTTTAGAGTTGAAACAGGGCTGTTTGACCGTTATTGAGTACGAACAGGAATTTGTGAGATTGAGTCAATATGCGAGAGAATGTGTTTTGACCGAAGCTACTATGTGCAAACGCTTCATAGAGGGATTGAATGAAGACATTAAATTGTTGATTGGGATACTTGATATAAATGAATTTATGGTGCTAGTGGAAAGAACATGCAAAGCTGAGGAACTCAGTAAAGAAAAGAAGAAAGCTAATTTTGAAGCTCGTAATGAAAGAAAGAGATCGATGAGTAAGTTTTCTCAACCTTCTACAAAGAGACTTAGAGATGCAAGAAATCATTCAAATGCTTCGTTTGGACATCCAAGTAGAGATCGTTCAAGACAAAGTGCTGGTCCACGGACTCAAGCTCCGAATGAATCAAGTGTTGGCAGCGTTAAAAGTAATAAGCATGAGTGTAGACAATGTGGGAGACGACATGTGGGAGAGTGCTAGGGCAAGTATAATAATAGATCATGTTATAAGTGTGGATCGCGAGATCACTTTATTTGAGATTGCCCAAAGCTGGTTGAGGAAGAAAATGTTTAGAATGAAAGACCGAGTAATGTAATGGCTAGGGGTAGACCACCCAGAAACACCAGAAATGTGAGCAAAAGCTAGAGAGGGACAATCGATATAGCTATGAGATCAAAAGCGAGAGCTCCTGCTTGAGCCTATGCTATTCGAGCATGAGAAAAAGCATTATCTCCAGATGTCATAATCGGTACTTTTATTTTATTCGATACTAATGTGATTGCATTAATAGATCCGGGATCAACTCATTCCTATGTGTGTGTGAATCTAGTATCGAGTAAGACTTTATCTGTTGAGTCTATTAAATTTGTGGTTAGAGTGTCAAACCCTTTAGGCAAGTGTGTCTTGGTGGATAAGGTGTGCAAGAACTGCCCATTGATGGTTTGAGATATATGTTTTCTAGCTAATATAATGTTATTACCATTCGATGAGTTTGACATAATTTTGGGTATGGATTGGCTTACTCTGCATAATACCATCGTGAATTGTAAAAGAAAGAGTATTAAGTTGAAAAGTCAGAATGGTGAGATATTTCGAATTGAATCCAATGATATGAAAGGATTACCAGCTGTTGTATCTGCAATGAAAGCTATGAACTATGTAAGAAAAGGTTGTGAAGCCTATTTGGCATACGTGATTGATACAAAAGTGTCAGAAAAGAAAGTTGAATATGTGCCTGTGGTTTGTGAGTTTCCAGATGTGTTTCTTGAAGAGTTATCGGGATTACCTCTGATTCGAGAAGTCAAATTTGGTATTGAATTAGTGCAGGGGACTACTCCTATTTCGATAGCTCCATATAGAATGGCACCACTCGAATTGAAAAGTTGAAATCTCAGTTACAAGAATTGGCTGACAGAGGATTTGCATGACCGAGTTTCTTACCCTAGGGAGCTCCCGTGTTATTTGTGAAAAAGAAAGATGGAACTATGAGAATGTGTATTGATTATCGACAGTTGAACAAAGTGACGATAAAGAACAAATATCCGTTGCCTCGTATCGATAATTTTTTTGATCAGCTGAGAGGAGCTACAGTGTTTTCTAAGATAGATTTGAGATCAGGCTACTATCAGTTGAGAGTTAAAGAATCCGATGTGCTGAAAACTTCTTTCAAAACAAGGTACGGACATTAGGAATTCTTAGTGATGCCTTTCAGACTAACAAATGCTCTTGCAGTGTTTATGTATCTAATGAATCGGATATTTAGACCGTATTTGGATCATTTTGTAGTGGTGTTAATTGTTGATATTTTGATCTATTTGTGTGATGGGACGCAACATGTTGAGCATTTGAGAACTGTACTACAAACCCTACGTGAGAAACAATTGTATGCCAAGTTTAGCAAATGTGAATTTTGGTTACGTGAGGTAGGTTTTCTCGAGCATATTATTTCAGCTGCACAAATAAGAGTTGATTCGAATAAAATCTCTGCTATTTTGGAATGGAAGCCTTTGAGAAATGTGTTTGAAGTCCGTAGTTTTTTTGTACTAGCGGGATATTATAGACGGTTTGTGAAAGGCTTCTCGATGATTGTGACTCCACTAACAAAGTTATTATAGAAAAATGTTAAATTTGAGTGGTCAGAAAAGTGCCAGCAGAGTTTTGAATAGTTGAAAATGTTGTTGACAGAGGCGCCAGTGTTAGTTCAACTTGAATCGGGCAAATAATTTATAGTTTATAGTGATGCATCATTGAATGGTTTGGGTTGTGTGCTGATGCAAGAAGGTAAAGTCATCGCTTATGCTTCGAGGCAGTTAAAGTCGCACGAAAAGAATTATCCGACACATGATCTTGAGTTAGCTGCGATTGTGTTTGCGTTAAAGATTTGGCGTCACTACTTATTCGGTGAGAAATGTCATATTTATACTGATCATAAGAGTTTAAAGTACTTGATGACTCAGAAAGACTTGAATTTACAATAGAGAAGATGGTTAGAATTGTTGAAAGACTATGAACTTGTGATAGATTACCACTCGGGTAAAGCTAATGTTGTAGCTGATGCTTTGAGTTGAAAATCATTATGTGCTTTACGAGTTATGAGTACTCAGATAGATCTGTGTGATGATAGTGCGGTTATAGCTGAGTTGAAAGTTAAGTCGTTGTTTGTACAACAGATTTGTGATGCTCAGAAAAATGATGTTGAAATGATAGCTAAACGAATTCTGTGTGAATCGAATATTGATTCAAAATATCGAGTTGATAGTGATGATTGTCTGAGATTTAGAGATCAAATTTGTGTTCCAAAAATTTAAAGTTGGTTTGGTGATTTTGAATGAAGCTCACTATAGTCATTTGACTGTACATCCGGTGAGTACGAAGATGTATAATGATCTGAAATAGTTTTATTGGTGACATGGTATGAAAAGAGATATTTCTGACTTTGTGTCGAAGTGTTTAGTTTGTCAGCAAGTTATGGCTGAACATCAAGTTCCATCTGGTGTTTTGTAATCGATTATGATTCTTGAGTGGAAATGGGAGAGAATTACTATAGACTTTGTGTCGGGTTTGCCCTTATCTCCGAGCAAGAAAGATGCAATCTGGGTGATAGTTGACAGATTGACGAAATTAGCCCATTTTGTTCCGGTGAGAACTGACTATTCTTTAAATAACTTAGCTGAAATGTATATTGCTGAGATTGTGAGATTGCATGGAGTACCACTATCTATAGTGTCTGATAGAGACCCGAGGTTTACCTCGTGATTTTGGAAGAAGTTGTAAGATGTTTTAGGCACGAAATTGCATTTCAGTACTGCTTTTTCATCCGCAAACAGATGGTCAATATGAGTGAATCATTCAGATTCTCGAAGACATGCTGAGGTGTTGCATACTTGAGTTTGAGAATACGTGGGAAAATAATTTATCGTTGATTTAGTTTGCGTATAACAATAGTTTTCAATCTAGTATCAAAATGGCACCATATGAGGATCTTTACGGTCGAAAGTGTCGAACACCATTATATTGGACTGAGCTGGGTGAGAACAAGATTCACGGGGTTGATCTTATAAAAGAAATTGAGCAGAAAGTGAAAGTAATTCGTGACAGTTTCAAAGCGGCCTCAGATCATCAGAAATCTTATGTAGATTTGAAACGAAAAGATATTGAATTTGAGGTTGGTGATAAAGTGTTTTTGAAAGTATCTCCGTGGAAGAAAATACTTCGATTTGGTCGAAAGGGCAAGCTGAGTCCGAGCTTCACCAGACCATATGAGATTATTGAACGAGTTGCGCAGGTTGCTTACAGATTGATGTTACCACCTAAGTTAGAAAAGATTCATAATGTGTTTCATGTGTCAATGCTTCGACGGTATCGATTTGATCGGTCCCATGTGATTGCCCCTACTGAGGTTGAGATTCAGTCAGATTTATCATATAATGAAGAACTGGTTTGATTTGCACGAGAGACCAAAGAGTTGAGAAATAAGAAAATCTCTTTAGTGAAGGTGTTATGGAATAAACACGGAGTTGAAGAGGCTATGCGGGAGCCTGAGAACATTATGAGAGAGTAATATCCACAACTATTCGCTGGTAAATTTTCGGGGATGAAAATCCCTTAGGGGGAGAGTTGTAATAGCCCAGTTTAGACGCTAGTCAGAATAGTGGTTTCGAGACCACAAATCCAGGGTCAAAATATTATTTTAATATTATCTTTGGTGTTGACTCTATGTGACATAGTCTGTGTGAAAATTCTATGTGATTGATTTTATTGACTGTGTGTCAAATTGTGAGAAAGGACTTAATGGCATAAAGTGTAAAATGTTGTGTGCTGATTTTCAAGTGTTAAATTGTTGATGTCTTTATAATGTGGAGGCCTTTTGAGGCAAATAGCCTAATTTTATGATAGTGGGGTGTTAAATGACTAGATAACCATGTTGATAATTTGTCCTATATAGCTAATAAAAGGGTAAAATTGGCATTTGATTATTAAGTTAATTTATAATAAAACAAAGCATCAAAATAAGCCATTTTCTACCCATCTTTGCACCGAATATTGAAGAAAGAAGAGAGGTTTTAGGTTTTGGTAAATTCGGCCAACATTTGAGCTTGATTGAAGGTATGTTTAAGCTTGATTTTTGATAATTTTTACGTTTTCGCAATCGTTGCTTCGTGCTCTAACTAACCCATGTTGAAATTTTATGAATTGATGATGTTGTTAAGATGAGGCATTGATGAATACTTGAGCTATGTGTTAATTGATAGTGAAATATGGAAACTTGGTGTTGGATTAACACAGTTTGTATTGGAATTTTTAGTGAAATTGAGCATTTTGGGCTTAATTGAGAAAATGAGAAATTGAAGGGTTAAATTGTGAAATAAATGAAATGTGTGAGCTTGTATTAGCATGGGAAGAATTCGGATAAGCATATGTGCTTTGAAATTATGTGTATTTGATGATTTTGTAAACTAGGGACTAAAGTGTCAAAATGTAAAAATGTGAGGGCTATTTTGTAAAATGTCCTAAATGTGTATGTGTGGACTAAATTGAATGAATTGGTGATTGATTGGATTGAATTTGAATGTGTATAGACCAAGAAAGGAGAGGTTTAGATCAAGATTGAGGGAAAGATAAAATGCTCGATTAATCGACCGTTTCGATAGTTCGATATCCGAGGTAAGTTTGGACATAATACATGTATTTAGTTATGTTTATTGCTATAAAATGAATGGTATGATAATATTGAAATGTGAATGCTATGTGAGGGCTTGAGTTATGTGGCATTGTGTGTGCGTATTCGAAAATGTAACCGAGATGATCAGCACTGTGTGTGTGAAATAATATAAGCTTCGGCTTTATGGTTGGCACTATGTATGCGATACCGATTTAAGATCGGATTGATATGGATGCACTAAGTGTGCGATGGAATCGAAGAAGAGACAAAAGTTTATTGAGATGAAATAATGAGTATTGAGTAGCAAAGGTAATTGACAACTATGTGTTGGTTAAGGTATGTTCGGAACCTATGTGGTTGATAAAGCTATGAGTGAGATCATGAAATGCTAAATGAGCATATTATCTTTGGATGGTATGATATATACATATATAGATGTGAAATAAGTCTATGTGATGGTTTGTTTTGGTTTAATGTGTTACGTTACGAACTTACTAAGCTTTGGAAAGCTTACTGTGTGATTTGTTTCTCTGCTTTGCAGTGTCAGTAAAGCTAGCTCGGATCCAAGGATCGTCAGCATCTCTATCACACTATCGACAATCTATTTTGGGTACTTTCGAAAAGATGTACATAGTTGAAATATGGCATGTATAGGCTAGTTATTTGAATCATGTTTAAGATGTGTAAATAGTAATGTGATGTGGCTAGATATGTGTTAGTTTTAAGCATGAATGGTATTGATATATGATGATGTTTTGGTAAGGTTTCTGAGTAAAGAAAAAGACTTATGAATGGTAAACTTTGTGTTGATATGATGTTAGTATGAAATAGAGAATTTGGAAATGATTCATTTTGGTATTGAATGTGTTCAAGTGGTGCAATTTGGTCTATTAGTTAACATGGTTGTGAATGAGTTTGTATGAGATGATATGATGATCACTTAACATGAATTTGGTTGCCAAATTATGTGTGTAATCATGCTAAAATGTGGTTGGAGGTTTGACCCTTGTATGGGTGGCAAATTGGCCTTGCATATGGCCTATTTTGTCACCAGGATGTGGCACACGGGTGTGCCTAGTGACCGTGGGGCTAAGTAAGTAGCTAGCTTAAGGACACATGGCCATGGTACACGGGCGTGCCTAGTAGCCGTGTGAATAAGTTAGTATATGGCCTAACAGCACAGGGCTATGGAACACGGCCGTGCCTAGTAGTCGTGTGGAGAAGTCAAAATGCTTGCTCTATTTTGGCACGGCGTGGACACATGGGGGTATCTTGTGACCGTATGAGGCATACGGCTTGGTGGCATGGGCGTGTGGCCTTAATAGATTCATTGAATGTTTGAAATTTCTAAAACTTTCGTAAGTGTTCGGTTTAGTCTCGACCCCTCTCTAGCATGTGTTTGAGGTCCTGTAGGCCTCAATAAGGGACTATTTGATTATGTCTTGATGTGTTATGATGATGATTGAATTTGTGTCGTAAATGAGATGTGAAATTATTTGATTGTTCGGTGATAGCTCTTAACCCTATTTCGGCGATGGTTTCGGGTTAAGGGTGTTACATGAATAGAATTTTCAGACCGTATGATAAATCGTAAAAGTAACATATTTTAATCCCACATTTAGTACGCTTTTGGATGAATTTATCCTCGATTTATGTAAAAAGGTGCTCTTAATCCTTTCTTTTCATGTCTTATACTCAGGAGAACGCCTAAGGATAAAAAAAATGTAAAACGGTCTTAAAATGGATCAAATTGGGCCAACCCAAGAAGTCGACACGGCCTAGGCTTTATTCCACATGGCCGTCCCTTGCTACCCACCTAGAACATGACCTGTCACCAATTTACACGGCCGTGTCTCGTCTACAAAAAGCCTAACACGGCCTATCCCCGATTTGCATGGCTGTGCCCCAATCGACAGACCCGAAGCACGGCCTAACCCTTGACTTGCACGGGTGTGCCACAGCCGTGCCTAAATCAACAGAATAGAGACACGGGCTGAGCCTCAATTTACACGGGTGTGCCTTAGCTGTGCCCCTACTGCGGGAAAGAGCAATTTCACTTGGAATAGGGTGCTTGGAGCCCAAGAAACGCAATCCTAAGCCTACTCAAACACCTAGGACGAATTATACCTGAATTATGAGTACTTAGGAGACAAGTAAAGCATCCCAAAAGTCTATAAAAACACCCAAAGGCGGCTATTCAAAGGGGGATGATTGAGCAGAGTTTTCTGCCAAGCCTTTCTCGTTCACGGATTGTCTCTAAGATAGCCAATTGATCCATCTCGAAGAATCGGAGTTCTACTCAAGACGGAGGATCTTGTCTTCAATTCCTTCAGGGGGTTTTAGGGATTTCTTATGTTTTGTTTTATCTTTTCTCTTGAGATGTTTTCTTGTTTAGTTATGAACTAAACCCCTCAAATACCTAAAGGGGATGAAACCTATGATGGATTTTGTTATTTAATTCTTTCGGTTTATATGATAAATACTTAGTTTGTTCTTAATTATGTTGCTTAAATTTATCTGATGTGCTTAGGTGGAGGAGGAATAGACCCTACCTAAGAGTAGATCTAGCATAATTAAGCGGAGTTGATCGGGTGCCCAGAGATAGGGTTACGAGATTTTGTCAGATTAGGGTGAAACCTAATATGGGAGTCCATTGATCGATTTAATGCTTCCTTAGGGGGTTATTATAAGAGAACGAGAGTTCCACTAATTAACCTAAGGTTAGACGTTATTCGCTTCGAGAGAAGGTTTAATATAGGTTAGGGAGTCTCACAGATCAAGCTAAGTAAAGAAATCATATGAATTGAAAAGGTAGATAATAAGTGAAGTCATAGGTGGATTCTTCCCGAAGGTATCGTCTTTATCAATTGAGTTTTCTTCAAAGTCTTTTCCCAAAGTTTTGTTCTTTTGTCTTTGCATGTAAGTTTAAGTATTTCATTTGTTTTAGATTAATAAACCAATCACTCTATATTTTAGGCTAAATAATAGAAAGAAAGTGAGTAGTAGTACTTTTAGGTTCCTTGGGTTCGATAAGATATTCTTGCCTGAGCTATACTACTGTTCGATAGGTACGCTTGCCTCTATCGTTGTTGCGATCGATCTGAGTTCGATCACTCTTTTATAAATATTAAAACTAGACTGCTTTCAAATGATCAAGTTTGTGGCGCCGTTGTTCGGGAACTCCTAAAATATTAAGAAAACTCTATTTCTATTACTTTAGCCATTATTCTTTATTTTAATTTCTCTTATTTTTATACATATATTTTGTTTTTCTAAATTTCTTCCTTTCTTTTCATAGCGGTACATCTAGTTTATGACTAGAAGAAACTGAGAGGACCATTAGAATACTGAAAGTGACATTGAAGCTACCGCTCGAAGAAATCGCAGAGAAATTAGATGAGCCCTAGACTATCAAAGAGGAGAACAGCAAGGATCCAATCCTACTGAAGGGATGGACGAAAACAATCCACCTCCAAATGTGCAAGAATAGAATGCTCCGCGTTCTATGTATGATTATGCTAAACCTAATTTAACAGGAGTAGAATCTAGTATTGTTAGGCCCGCTATAGCTGTTAATAAATTTGAATTAAAGCCTAACAAAATACAAATGATTCAACAATTTGTTCAATTTGATGGTTTGCGTGATGAAGATCCAAACACTCATATATCTAATTTTTAGAATTACGTGATACCTTCAAAATAAATGGCATTTCGACGATGCCATACGCCTTGATTATTTCCTTTTCATTAAGAAATAAAGCAAAGCAGTGGTTGAACTCGTTACCATGAGGGTCAATCACCACATGGGATCAAATGACCAAAAAATTTCTTTTAAAATATTTTTCGCCAGCCAAAATAGCCAAATTTAGGAATGATATATCTTCTTTTGTGTAGAATGACGCAGAAACATTATATGATGCATGGGAAAGATATAAGGATCTCCTAAGGAGATGCCCATACCATGGATTACCTATGTGGCTTCAAGTCCAAACTTTTTACAATGGTGTGAATTCTCCAACAAGGCAAATGACTGATTCATCGGCTGGTGGAACTCTGAATAATAAAACTCCTGAAAGGGCTTACGATTTTATTGATGAGATGTCATTGAACACCTATCAATGGCAAATTACAAGGGCTAAAACGACAAAATCAGCGATTTTTTTAACATAGACGCAAATGACAATGTTGTCAACACAAATGGAGTTAATGAATAAAAGCTTGATAATTTATGTTCTTCACAGTACATCCAAATATGCAATGCGAAGCGGCGGGGATGTGGTGAATTCGAGTACTCATCTTACCAACCAGAGCGTAAAACGAAAGCGACAAACTATATAGGTAATAATTTCAGATCTAATAATAATCCTTATAGCAACACTTACAATCCAGGTTTGAAGAACCACCCAAATTTTTCATGGGGAGGACAAGGAAATCAAGGAAATCAAAGGCAGCAACCTTCTCCAAATTATCAAAATCAGCCATATCCACAGGAAAGGGAATCAAACCTTGAAGAGATGCTAACAAAATTTGTGGTAGCTACAGACTCTCGTCTTCAAAAGGCTGAAGAAACACTTGATGAACAACAAAGATCAATCAAGGGAATCAAGACTCAAGTAGGAGAAATCATCACGTCGGTTGGACTACTTATTGAGATATTATGTGAAATACAGACAGCGATTTTCTCCAAATGCACACAGCAGGTAAAGGCAGTTACACTAAGGAGTGGCAAAGAGCTAATTGGACCACAAAGAAAGACACCAAATGAAGTTACCAAGAAAAAGAATGTAGAAGATGAGAACGATAATCCATTGCCTACAGAGAATAAAGCACAAATTCCATATCCAGCAAAATTGAAGAAAGAACAATTGGATGCTGAATACGGTAAGTTCCTCGAACTCTTTAAACAAATACATATTAACTTACCTTTTGTTGAAGCTATTTCGCAGATGCCGAAGTATGCAAAATTCTTAAAAGAACTTCTCATGAACAAAAGAAAGCTTGAGGAAGTATCAATGGTGGAGCTTAATGAAGAGTGTTTATCCCTTCTCCAAAATAGACTACCACGAAAGTTAAAAGATCCAGGGAGTTTCACTATTCCTTGCTTAATTGGTAGTTTAAACATTAAGAAAGCATTAGCAGACTTAGGCGCTAGTATCAACTTAATGCCTTACAAATTGTTTAAACGGCTAGATCTTGGGGAACCAAATCCCACTAGGATGAGTATTCAGTTAGCTGATAGATCTATTAAATATCCTAGAGGAATTATTGAAGATGTCTTGGTAAAAATTGATAAATTTATTTTCCCTGTTGATTTCGTTGTATTAGACATGGATGAAGACATTAATGTTCCTTTAATCTTAGGGCATCCCTTTTTAGCCACTACTAGAGCTATTATTGATGTAGGTGATGGTAAATTAGCACTGAGAATAGGTGATGAAGAAATTATCTTTCAATTGTGTGATGCCATGCGACATTCTAAAGAACAAGATGATTCCTGTTATTTTGTCGACACTACTGATCATATTATTAAAAATTCATTTCAGGAAATTATACAGAATGACACAATGGAACTGTGTCCAGCTTAAGAAGAGGGGGAAGAAGATGAAGACAATGAGTTGAATCTGAATACGTCATCATTTAACCAAAGGAAAGAAGAAAGAATTGAGAATGATAATGAAATAAAACAAAAACCCTCCATAGAAGAGCCACCCAAATTGGAACTCAAACAGTTACCAAAACACTTAGAATATGCATTCCTTGGGGACAATTTTACGCTACCAGTAATCATCTTTTCAGAATTAGAATCCAAGGAAATGGAGGAGCTGATAAAGGTACTAAGAGAACACAAGAAAGCCATAGCTTGGAAAATTTCTGATATCAAGGGAATAAGCCCCACATTCTGCACCCACAAAATTTTAATGGAAGAAGAATATAAACCGTGTGTGCAACCTCAGAGACAGATAAACCCCAACATGAAAGAAGTGGTCAAAGTCGAGGTAATTAAACTTTTAGATGCAAGAATAATTTATCCTATTTCTGACAGCACTTGGGTAAGTCCTGTGCAGGTAGTTCCAAAGAAAGGAGGAATAATGGTAGTACCCAATGAAAAAAATGAGTTAATTCCCACGAGAACAGTTACAGGTTGGAGAGTCTATATAGACTATAGAAAATTAAATGATGCCACCAGAAAAGATCACTTACCTCTACCCTTCATAGATCAAATGCTAGAAAGACTATCCGGGCATATGTATTACTGCTTCCTGGATGGACTCTTCGGCTACTTTCAAATCCCCATAGCTCCTGAAGACCAAGAGAAGACAACATTTACATGCCCATACGGTACGTTTGCTTATCATAGAATGCCTTTTGGATGATGTAATGCTCCTACTACTTTTCAGCGTTGCATGTTGCCAATTTTTAACGAACTCGTTGAAGACATCATGTAGGTATTTATGGATGATTTCTCGGTATTTGATAATTCTTTCCATCTTTGCCTTAAAAATTTAAAACGAGTTCTACTGAGATGTGAAGAAACAAACCTTGTTTTGAATTGGGAAAAATGCCACTTTATGGTTAGAGAAGGGATTGTATTAGGACATAAGATTTCTAGTAAGGGAATTGAGGTAGACAGAGCAAAAGTTGAAACCATAGAAAAATTACCTCCCCCTAGTTTAGTTAAGGCTATTAGAAGCTTTTTAGGACATGCAAGTTTTTATAAAAGATTTATTAAAGATTTTTCTAAAATAGCTAAGCCTTTGACAAAATTACTAGAAAAAGATGTTCCTTTTAATTTCAATCAGGAGTGTTTAGATGTATTCAATGTCCTTAAAGATAAATTAATAAATGCACCGATTATAATTTCACCTGATTGGAACTTACCCTTTGAATTAATGTGTGATGCAAGTGACTTTGCAGTAGGTGCAATTTTGGGACAACGAAGAGACAAGCAATTTCAGTCAATTTACTACGCTAGCAGAACATTAACACCTGCCCAAGAAAATTACACCATGACTGAGAAAGAATTGACAGCTGTACTTTTTGCTTTTGACAAATTTAGACAATATCTAATATTATCTAAAGTTGTCATTTATACTGACCATTCAACTCTTCGTTATATTTTAAACAAACTTGATGCAAAACCTAGACTCATACGATGGATTTTACTCTTACAGGAATTTGACTTGGAAATACATGATAAGAAGGGAGCTGAGAATCTCGCGGCAGATCACCTTTCAAGACTCAAAAATCCACACATCAAAGAGCTTGATGAACATGAAATAAATGATTCATTTCCCGAAGAACAGCTCTTTTCTATAACACATTCTAAATTACCCTAGTTTGCAAATATTGTGAATTATTTAGCAGCTAACATCTTATCAAGAAAATTAACACATCACCAAAAGAAGTGATTCGTTGCTGATGTGAAGAATTATTTTTGGGAAGATCCTTTTCTTTTCCACATATATGCAGATCAGGTAATACGAAGATGTGTTACAAAGATAGAAGCAAGCAAAATCCTGGAATATTGTCATTCAGGACCATCAGGAGGACACTACATTGGTATTAAGACAGCACAGAAAATACTCGAATCAGGTTTTTACTGGCCCACTCTATTTAAAGATGCCAACAGGTATGTTACCTCATGTGACAAATGCCAAATAACATGTAATATTTCTAAACGTGATGAAATGCCTCAAACATATATGTTGTCATGTGAATTATTTGATGTATGGGGTATTGATTTTATGGGACCATTTCCTAGTTCATTTGGAAATAAATACATCCTAGTAGCAGTTGATTACATGTCAAAATGGGTAGAAGCAGAATCTTTACCTACCAATGATGCTAGGGTAGCAGTTAAATTTCTCAAGAAGTTATTTTCCCGATTCGGGACACCTAGAGCCATCATTAGTGATAGGGGTACTCATTTCTGTAATACACAATTTGAAAAAGTTCTAAAGAAATATGGAGTATGCCACAGAACAGCCACCCCATATCACCCTCAAACTAGTGGGCAAGTTAAGGTAGTAAACCGAGAGCTTAAGCGCATTCTAGAAAAAATGGTTGAATCAAATAGAAAGGATTGGGTAGTTAAAGTAGATGATGCTTTATGGGCTTACAAACAGCATTCAAAACACCTCTAGGGACATCCTCATACAAGCTCATATATGGGAAAAGCTGTCATCTACCATTCGAGTTAGAACACAAAGCTTTCAGGCAATACAATTTTTAAATACTGACCTCGAACTTGCAGGAAAGAAAAGAATGATACAGATAAACGAGCTAGATGAATGGAGAAGGGAAGCCTGTGAGAACTCAAAGCTGTACAAGGAAGCAACAAAGCGACGTCACGATGCTCGCCTCAAGCGATCAAAACATTTCGAAGTAGGGGACCTAGTCCTACTATACAATTCAAGGCTTAAACTATTCCCTGGGAAGTTAAAATCGGGATGGTCAGGCCCATTCATGATTAAAACAATATTTCCATATGGCACCATCGAGATAACTCATCCCACTAAAGGAACATTCAAGGTAAATGTCACCGACGTAAAATTTATAATAGTGCAGATTTTGGAGATACGAGAGAGGAGTTTATGCTCCATGAGTCTTCCTTTAGAACTGAAAACAGGGAGAGTCTAGCTTAAGACTATAAACAAGCGCTTCTCGGGAGGCAACCCAAGCACTAACATATTAACATTGTTGTGTAAAAGTCTAACAAAAATGCAGGAACATTAACATGGCCTTTAACACGAGCGTGCCAATAACCATGTACAAATAGGGAAAACCTCTCTTCTTCAACACAGGCTGCGACAAAAAGACACGACCGTGCGGCATAACTGTGTGAGGCTACTGAATTGCCTAGCATGGGCATTGCACGATCGTGCCCCATGACCTTGTGAAGCTACTAACTTATTGAGCACGGCTAGCACACGGTCGTGCACCACGACCGTCTTGAACATCTTGACTTCACGAAACACAAAGGCGTGCAAAATGACACACGGACGTGCTAAAAACTATGAACCGCGCCCAATTTTAAGAAATCACGAAAAGCATGGGCATTTCAAATTAAACATGGTCATGGCGTAAGGCCGTTTTACCCTTCCTATATATTAAAGTAACCGTTCCCTTCCCCAAACCCAAACCCAAACCCTAAAACTCAGATTTCAAACCCCCCTTCTTCAATCCGGCCACCAAATCATTTCCTCCTCCAACTCACCTCTTTCCGACCATTCTTCTCAAAATCCCAATCACAACCAACCAAACACCCCTAGCGCACGCCCTTTCCAAGCCGTGCCCACACTGAAAAACCAGCACCACCGCCGTGCGCTCTACCAGTGTTCGTCAAACACCACCATGCCTGGTTCCTTTTTCTTCACATTTTTTTCATACTTCCTCGTTATTTACATTTTTTTAATTTTAGACTTAAAAATTGATTCATTTTGTTTAGTTTATTCATTTTGTTCAGTACATTTGCTTTAATTTTCTTCTTGATTGTTTTATTAGTTGCTTCCTTCTATTTTTCTTATTGATTTCCATTTTTTTAATACATTTTCTGTTTTAGCATTTATACATGTTGATTTATTGCCTCTTCTCATTGAAAAAATTGATGCTCTACTGCTAAACATAGTTAGCCTTTAAATCATAATTCTTATACACCATGTCTAGGTTCCAATCAATTATTTGTATAGCTTTGTTATTATATTTAGTACTAACCATGATTTTAATTAGGAATTATTCTAATGAATAATGACATTATGGCTGCTGATTTTAGTATTTGTTCTTGAAGAAGCATTTTATTTTGGCTATTGAATTTTGATTATTGTTAGGAAAATTTTGGCTATATAAAAGTAAATGTTTTTCTTTTGATTATTTTTCAGGAATTATGTCGTCATCACGTATCAAACGATCCATTCCAAGCAAGAAAAGGAAGGGGCCTGGATAATCATCCGAAACTGCCTCCGCTGAACTTCGACATCCTTTCCTCAGATTTCCCCAAGCAACACAAGAAGAGCACTATATGGAGATCCGAAAGAGACCTATCGGCACTGGTAGGTGCATTGATTGGGATACCTTGGAGCAAATCGGACTTGCTGGGGATGTTCGAGCTCTCATCTCAACAAAACCATGGGAGCAATTTTTTGTGATTGTAGAGCCCACATACTTGGAACTCACTCTCGAGTTTTGTACCACATTCACCTTATAGACAGTCATGACACAGTTTGATGATGCCAGCACAATCCAATTTTGCCTAGGGGCAATGTACGTCAACTGAGCGTTCCTCAATTCGGATTGGCACTCGGGCTCTATACGCCGAAATTTATAGAGGAAAATCCATTCTCCATGTTAAACAGAGAGCTCCACTGCACCCCTGTCACATGTTGGCACCACCTAAAACCGACTAAATATGATTACAATCCGAGTCGCACCAAAGTGACTGCCCTCCTCCCCGCTCTAAGGTACCTTCATGCTATTCTTGCTCATACTATTATAGGTCGCAAAGAAAGCACCGGTGTCCTCAACAAACAAGACGTCTATTTCTTGTCATGCATGTCCGAAGGGCATGTCTTCGACATGGCATATTTTATTGCATACGCAATGCAGCATCAAATAGAGCAGCACCAGAAAGGAATCCTGTCAAGGGGCCCTTACATCACGAGACTAGCCCGGCATTTCAATCTCCACAACACCGACAATCAAATTGCATCCTCACACTGATAGGGAATATGGCACCTCAAGGCATCCAGACGATGCTCTATATGAAAATGATCAAGCACCGAAGAGGCACCGATCCCCCTCAGTACCAACTAGCGACACCTACAACTGAAGAGGAATCCGAGGACATTCCTGATAATGTCCCACCACCATCAGAAAAAGCACAGACTAGCACCACCAATACAGAGCAGCACCTTCACTATCAGACATAAATACTCGACTCGACCAGTTCGAGTTATATTTTGCTGAAAACACTAGGCACATCGAAGGGATAGAGGCCACACTTCAACAAATATGCCAGCACCTCCATATCTCACCAGCGAAACCATCGCAGAACCCGGGACATGATGAGGACCTTTGAGTTCTTCTCATTACATAATACTCGACTTTAATTATTCACCATTTCATTCTATTTTTATTTATATTTATATTTTTATTTCATATGTTTTAATTTAGAACTTTCCTTCATAGCATATTTTATATTAATCCTCATTTGGTTATCTAATCTTCGAATACGCCTAATATACATTTCATGGCAACACTAAATTATTTCAATAATGACTTCATAGTTACAAGCACACACTCCACCTACATAGCACTGGGAGTAAATCACTACTTCAAAAAAAATCATTAGAACAACTCTCGGAGCCATCCAAAAATCCAGGAAGTGTCACTTTCTCCCTTCTCTTTTGATTTTTGTACATTGAGGGCAATGTAAACCTTAAGTGTGGGGGTAATAGTGCCTAATTTTGCTAATTCTCAAAACCCTGAAATTAGTCTTGATCTTAAGTATTTTTCTCATATTATTAATTAGGATGAAATTTCTAATGATTTATGATTTTTATTGATATGTTTTAGAATAAGTCTTAGTTAATTGTGCATTGATAATTAAATTTGAAGAATACTAGAGAATCGAGCATGATAAGTCTACTTTCTAAAAATTAAAATTGATAGGTTGTTGAACTAAATTTGAGTATCACCTTGAAGTTCAAAATTTATAAGGATTGATGTCAAAACACCCATAATTTTTTGTGAGATTTTGAGCCTTATAGAGCATATACCCTTTTTCGTGCTCACTTTAATTGATTATGAGTGTGTCAACTTTGAATTGTTATTCTAAAACTTGCCTCATTTATACATGTCGAGACCACATTAATGATTTGATACACTGAGATGATAAAGGCACCTAGGTTTTAACCCGTTCACTACGCTAAAAAGCCTACCCATACAAATTAACCCCTAGTGAACCACATTGAATCCTAACAACCTTTTTATTGACTCACCCACTAATATTAACCCAAAATCCCTTTGTATTTGTTACCAACATTCATTTGACTACCCTTTATCGAGAATTGATTTGATCAATCATCGAATTAGGTTATTTCAATCACCAAAGTTCCTTCTATTATGTTTATTTTAGTTTGTTCTTAAAAAATTTAAGTATATATTCAATATTTGTAGTATATAAAAGAGCTTAGAGCAATTAAACTCCAATTGTTGAAGGAAAAGCTCGTATTAAAGTATTATCAAAATACTCCTTACTATAAAGTAATTATCAATAGTGATATTATTAGTTTTTATTCGAAGTCAATATTCATATTTAGTTCAATGTTTCTAGTTAGGTAATTTGTCAAGTCAGTCTCGATTATAACCACTAATTAAGCCTCTATCCACACCTTTAACCCTAGCCCGAATTCATTACGATTAAAGACCTTTTGATTTGTGTATCATCTCATATACAATGGTGGAGATTTGGTTTCGAGCCACCTATATGATTAACTTTTAGGTTTGACTTAGAGTGCTTATTTCTTGAACCTTAAACACTTCGAGTGATTTGAGTGAATCTTCTGTGAGGATGTCAATCCTTGACGTTTTTGAATTTAAGGAAATTACTTAGATAAGGGGAGACACCTATGTTTTCATGCTACAAAATCATGACTTATCGCGTTTGAAACTTTAGGGCTCTTTGAATTAAATTATCCATGTATAAATTATCTATGAATTATGATGAGGCATTATTAATAGGAATTATGAATTATGGAAAGTTCGTAGAATTTTGCTTGAGGATAAGCAAAAGCTTAAGTGTGGGGATATTTGATAAACCGTAAAGGTAACATATTTAATCCCACATTTAGTATGCTTTTGGATGAATTTATCCTCGATTTATGTAAAAAGGTGCTCTTAATCCTTTCTTTCCATGTCTTATACTTAGGAGAACACATAAGGATAAAAAGAACATAAAATGGGCTTAAAACGGATCAAATTGGGCCAACCCAAGAAGTTGACACGGCCTGGGCTTTACTCCACACGGTCGTGCCTTGCTATCCATCTAGAACATGGCCTGTCACCAATTTACACGATCGTGTCTCGTCGAAAAAAAGCCCAACATGACCTATCCCCGATTTGCATGGCTGTGCCCCAATCGATAGACCCGAATCACGGCCTGACCCTTGACTTGCACGGGTGTGCTGCGACCGTGCCTAAATCAACAAAATAGAGACACGAGCTGAGCCTCAATTTACACAGGCGTGCCTTAGCCGTGCCCCTATCGCGGGAAAGAGCAATTTCACTTGGAATAGGGTGCTTGGTGCCCAGGAAATGCAATCCTAAGTCTACTCAAACACCTAGGATGAATTATACCTAAATTATGAGTACTTAGGAGACAAGTAAAGCAAACCAAAAGTCTATTAAAACACTCAAAGGCGGCTGTTCAAAGGGGGATGATTGAGCAGAGTTTTCTGCCAAGCCTTTCTCGTTCAGAGATTGTCTCGAAGATAGCCAATTGATCCATCTCGAAGAATCGGAGTTCTACTCAAGACGGAGGATCTCCTCTTCAATTCCTTCAAGGGGTTTTAAGGATTTCTTATATTTTGTTTTATCTTTTCTCTTGTGATGTTTTCTTTTTTAGTTATGAACTAAACCCCTCAGATACCTGAAGGGGATGAAACCTATGATGGATTTTGTTATTTAATTCTTTTGATTTATATGATAAATACTTAGTTTGTTCTTAATTATGTTGCTTAAATTTATCTGATGTGCTTAGGTGGAGGAGAGATAGACCCTGCCTAAGAGTAGATCTAGCATAATTAAGCAGAGTTAATCAGGTGCCTAAAGATAGGGTTATGAGATTTTTCAAATTAGGGTGAAACCTAATATGGGAGTCCATTGATCGATTTATTGCTTCCTTAGGGGGTTATTATAAGAGAACGAGAGTTCCACTAATTAACCTAAGGTTAGATGTTATTCGCTTCGAGAGAAGGTTTAATATAGGCTAGTGAGTCTCACGGATCAAGCTAAGTAAAGAAATCATATGAATTGAAAAGGTAGATAATAAGTGAAGTCATAGGTGGATTCTTCCCGAAGGTGTCGTTTCTTCAAAGTCTTTTCCAAAGGTTTGTTCTTTTGTCTTTGTATTTAAGTTTTTCATTTGTTTTAGATTAATAAACCAATCACTCCATATTTTAGGCTAAATAATAGAAAGAAAGTGAGTAGTAGTATTTTTAGGTTCCTTGGGTTCGATAAGAAATTCTTGCCTGAGTTATACTACTGTTCGATAGGTGCGCTTGCCTCTATCGTTGTTCCAGTCAGTCTATAGGTTCGATCACTCTTTTATAAATATTAAAACTAGATTGTTTTGCAGGGATCAACGTACTTAGATCGATTTGTTGTTGTATTCATTGATGGCATTTTAATTTGTTCACGAGATAAAATTGAAAATGCTGAACATCTGAAAATCGTGTTGCAAACTCTGGGAGATAAGAAATTGTATGCAAAGTTTAGTAAATGTGAATTCTGGTTTTGTGAAGTCAGTTTTCTGAGACATATGGTATTGGCCTCTGGAATACGAGTTGATCCGAGCAAGATTTTGCTATTTTGGAATGGAAACCTCCGAAGAATGTATCTGAAGTTCATAGTTTTCTGGGACTTGCTGGTTATTACAGACGGTTCGTGAAAGGTTTCTCCATGATTGCGACACCGATGATGATGCTGTTACAGAAAGATGTTAAGTTTGAGTGGTCAGAAAAGTGTCAGAAAAGTTTCAATCAATTGAAAGCTCTTTTGACCGAAGCTCCAATGTTAGTTCAGCCAGAATCGGGTAAAGAATTTGTCATTTATAGTGATGCATCTTTGAATGGTTTGGGTTGAAACACCCCACACCCGGCCCACGAGCCTGGACCGGATATGGTATGTTCCTCGATGTAAACCGGTTCAAAATTTCTATTGCTACTTTGAAAATTGTGGGTTTTGAAGATAGTTTGTAGTGGGTTGGGCTTGAGTTTGAAAACAAGTTTATATCGTTATTGAAAATCCTTTTTATTTAGGAGACAAAACGTTTGGGCTTGTATTAAATTACTTAATCTTTTAATAAATATAAATATTGTAGGCTTGATAATAAAAAAATAAAGTAAACGCTACTACGGCCTTATTACATCAAATAATTTCCCAAAATTAAAACCAAAATAAACTTTAAAATACTTAAATTAAAATAAAAGTCCAAGTCATAAACTTCTTCTTTGTGCATGGCCATCCCTAAGCTTCATTAACCCAAATCCATCATTGCTCGTCACAGAAACATGTTCCCACAACGGGTGAATCAACAGACTCAATGTGTACACAAGCACTAAAATTAATAATTCAGGCATACCATACATATCATGTTCAAATAATAACTCAAGATAATGATGCAACCCAAACCCAAACCTAGATGCCATCTGCTACACATCCCCGTACCAACCTGCATACCGTGGGGACTACTAAGTCAACCCTCCATCCGCTACACACCATCGAAGGCGGTCACTGCAGTCGACGTGCTCATCGCCCGTGTAAAAGTTCGTGGCATAGCCACTAGATTTAATAATCGTGTCATGTGACTCCACATTCAGATAATGTAACCGAAGTTACCACATTCAGATAATGTGACCGAAGTCACCACATTCAGATAGTGGGACCAAAGTCACCACATACACTTCCTCTTTCTCAAATAACCCGAATGCCCCAAATTATTCATATCATGCATATCATACTTAATTTCACATTCATGTTCACTTTTCACATGTTAAATATAACATATTTCGAAATCCTAGTAGGAGTAGGAAGCGTGCAGTACTTTGTACCATAACATGGTACTTTAGCCACATTCTTACACTTTCATATTAACACATATATCGATTTTAAGCCATAAATTAATTAAGATTAGTGTGGGTACACACCTGATTATCTTAGCAACTTTACTGAAAATCTGAAATCCAATCTATTGCTTTAGGTTTTTAATGCCTACAGTCGACCAACATAGTACTATTTAGCAAAGGCCTATTCGGCCATAAAACCAAATCCTAGTAGGATTTGTGTACTTACCTTAATGCCGATTGAATGAAAATCAAATCCCGGAAACTGGTATTCTTCCCCTTTAAAATCGAAAAATCATTAGATCTCGTGAATCAGTTAGTTTTCGATTAAAACAATAGATCTAAATACTTAAGATAGGGCCTTGGCCGAATATGTGAATACACTTACCTTGGAGTTCTAAAATCCCGAAACTTTTCTTATGCTCCTTCCTTGTATTTGGCCAACTCTAGATCCCTTTAACATGTTAGTTTTCGGCTTTTAAGATAATAAAAGATAGATCCAAACACTAGGTTAAGCCTTGGCTGAATGCTATAGAGACTTACCTTCCAAATCTTAAATCCCGAAATTGATCTTTTATCTTAGGTGCCTGTCGAAATCACATGCTAGATTTGATCGGATATTTTAGTATGGAAGAGACCTTTGGCCGAATGTACATATATGTACTTACCTTGTTTTTGAATCCTGAATGATCCTTAGTACTAATCGACTATGGCTCTCATAACTAACACAAAGTTTCGACCTTAAGACTTAGAGGAGAATCGGCTATGGTCACTTAGATATTCATCTTTAACAAGGACTAAAAAGAAAGAAAGATCTAAGGTATTTTAAGGAGGATCGGCTAAGAGTTGTTTTTGAGGTTTCGGTCTTTGGTGAATTGAAACAAAGAAGAAGAATAATAGGGATAGGGGATTTGGCAATGGTGAATGTGAGGGAGAGAGCTTACGGCTTTGATCAACAAAAGAGAATAGAGAGAAGATTGACAAGGGAAATTTTCACAGAGACTTTCAAAAGAAACGAAATAAGAACCAAATGGCCTTTACTCCTTTTTAGCCGAAACTTCCACACTTAGTTCCCCCTATACAGCCAACTCTCCCTTATTTTGATAAAGTTCATCTTTTATTTATCACTTAATTAATCTCACAATAATCTACTTAAAATAATCTATCATTAAATCTGTTACTTATCCCCTCTTTAGCTGAAATTTTAAAGGGAATAAAACTCTTCCTTAGCAAGTCTTGTGCCGTCCACCTCTGTGTTTCTAGAAGCAAAAATAAAACTTCTTTTATTTGCTTCCCATGTGACTCAAACTCAGGCCCAACACCCTTGCATGTGGCGCCATTTCCAGAGGCCCTAAGTGGCATCTTCAAGCCACTTTTTCAAGCCTGTTTGTGTGTTAAATTTCACATATTTTTTTCTCTTAAGGCCACCTTGCCTTAATTTCCTCTTTTAAACTTTAAAACTCGACATTTCGAAGTCATTTCTAAGTTTCCAAAAATTTTCGTTTGGCTCTTTAAACTCGACATTTCCTTACATATCCAAGTTTCCAGAAATGTTTACTTTCCTCTTTTACTTAGGTTTCCAAAATGTTCACTTTCCTATTTTGCTTAGGTTTCTAAAATGTTCACTTTCCTATTTTACTTAGGTTTCCAAAATGTTCACTTTCCTATTTTACTTAGGTTTCCAAAATGTTCACGTAACATTTCTATACATTCTCGTGTTTCCAAAATTTTCAAAATTTATTCATAACACATAAGACATGTCATTATGTACAATTAAACCGAAAATGCATGGGCCCTTTTCGGGATGTTCTGACTCTACCCCTTAAAATAATTTCATCCTCGAAATTTCCTAGCTAAAATAATTGGGGGTATTACTATCACATTGCCTCCTCTGGTTCCCACGAAGCTTTCTCCAATCCATGATTGCGCCATAACACTTTGACTAGAGGAACTGACTTCTTCCGTAACACTTTTACGTCACGTTCCAAAATCTGAATCGGCTCTTCCTCGTAGGATAAGTCTGGCCTTAGCTCCACTTCTTCAACTGGTACCACGTGAGACGGATCTGATTGGTAGTGATGTAGCATGGACACATGGAATATGTCGTGCATCTGCTACAACTCAGGTGGTAACTCTAGCTGGTATGCCACTAGCCCAACTCACTTTAGTACTCGATAGGGCCCTATAAACCTTGGGCTTAACTTTCCTTTCCGACCAAACCTCATCACCTTCTTCTAAGGCGAGACTTTCAGAAACACTTGGTCTCCCACTTCAAACTCTATTTCCTTCCGCTTGAGGTCTGCGTACGACTTCTGCCTATCAGCAGCTTCCTTTAGCCGTGCTCGAATTATCTCAACCTTCTCTTCAGTCTTAGAGTATATGAGGATGTCGTCGATGAAC
Source organism: Gossypium rotundifolium (assembly GCA_025506655.1). Taxonomy (NCBI): domain Eukaryota; kingdom Viridiplantae; phylum Streptophyta; class Magnoliopsida; order Malvales; family Malvaceae; genus Gossypium; species Gossypium rotundifolium. The sequence continues at coordinate 115,760,690 of CP106727.1, read as the reverse complement.
ACTATGATGAATCTATCCAAGTAAGGTTGAAACACCCGGTTCATCATATCCATGAATGCGGCTGGGGCGTTTGTCAACCCAAATAGAATTACCACAAACTCATAGTGGCCGTATCTTGTCCTAAAGGCTGTCTTATAGATATCCGCCTCCTTCACCTTCAGCTGATGATATCCCAACCTTAAGTCGATCTTTGAAAACACTGCCACCCCCTTAAGCTTATCGAACAAGTCATCAATCCTAGGCAAAGGATACTTGTTCTTGATGGTCAGCTTATTTAACTGATGGTAATCTATGCACATACGCATAGTTCCGTCCTTCTTCTTCACAAACAGGACCGGTGCTCCCCACGGAGACACACTGGGCCGGATAAACCCACGGTCAAGCAATTCTTGGATTTGAGCCTTGAGCTCAACTAACTCCTTTGGCGCCATTTGGTATGGAGCGATTGACACAGGAGCTGTCCCCGGTAGCAAATCTATTCCAAATTCCACCTCCTTATCTGGGGGTATTACTGGTAATTCCTCTGGAAACACATCCTTAAAGTCCCTTACCATTCTAACTCCATTGACACCCTCCTCCTTTCCATCCAACGCACTTACAAAGGCTAAAAGCGCCTTGCACCTTTTTGAACCATCTTTTCACCTTAAGTCTTTGAAACTACATTAGACAAGTAGTTTATTCTCTCTCCTATCATAATGACCACCTCATCCTCAGGGGTCCTTAGTTCCATTCGTTTAGCCGTACAATCCAACATGGCTTGGTGTTCTACCAACCAATCCATACCAAGTATGAGGTCAAATTCTCTGAAGGGTAACTCCATTAAGTAAGCCTGAAAGCTCACTCCCTGAATTTCTAGGGGCACATTCCGAAAGATCTTATCCACCACTACAGTTTGGCCTAACGGGCTTACTACCGTCATCTCCCTACCAGAAAATTCAGAGTCTAGGCCTAGTGTTTCAACTACACTACAGGCAACATAAGAATGGGTCGAGCCCACATCAATTAAGGCATAATAAGGCTTGTCATAGATAAAGAACGTACCGGTTATGACGTCTGATGCATCTCCATCCTCCTTCCGGCGAACTGTGTAAACCAAACCCGGTTGCCTTGCCTCAGTATTAGCAGCACCTCTACCTTGAGTTCCACGTCCTCTGCCGGTACCATTACCTCTGTTATTCGAACCACGACCTCGTTGAGGCTGCTGTCTCCCTCTACCAGTCTGATTAACATTCTGAGCTGGTGGTCGACTTTCATCTAGTTTCTTAGGACAACCTTTGAGCATATGGTCCTTGGACCCACACCTGAAACATCCTCCCGTCTTTTTCCAGCACTCCCCTAAGTGCTTCTTTCCACAATGCTCACAAGGACGATATTGCCCTCCGGTACCAACTTGCTGACCCCTCGGCCCATTAGCTCTGGGCCTTTTCTGCACATTTCCTGATGATCCTGATGACCTATAACCCCTCTTGGGTCTATTCCTATCTGAGCTCTGCTTAACTGAGTCCTTGATTCCCTCAGCTACCTTAGCCTTTTCAACCAACGTGAAAAACTCCCGTTCCTGATGTGGAGCTATCAATAACCTAAGGTCATCCCATAAACCGTCTTCAAAATGGACACAACGCTCATGCTCAATTGCTACCACTCCTCTAGCATATCGGCTCAACCTCAGAAGTTCAGCTTCATATGCTGCTACCGACTTATTCCCTTGAACCAGCCCCAGAAAAGCTTTCCTCTGCTCATTAATATACCGTGTGTCGACATACTTTTTTTGATATGCCTCCTTAGCATACTCCCAGGTCAGATCCTCAGCTGTGGCACTATCCCGACAGTTAGCCACCATTGGTATGCTTCATCACGTAACAGTGCCACCATTCCTTTCAACTTTTCCTCCGGGGTCAGATCGAGCTCATCCATGATACGCTCGGTTGCTTCCAACCAGTACTCAGCTGTACTTGGTGCCACACGGATACTCCACGGAACACCTCAGCCCCGTTGGCGTGAGTCGCTCGGTCTGATTTTTGAGCTCCCGTATTTCCACCCGCGCCAGCCACCATTTCCAAAATTCGCAGCATAGCCTACGACACAGCATCATCCCCCGTCTGAGCTTGCTGCTCGACATTAACAGCTGGGGGTGGTGGTGGCGGTGGTAACTCTTTGTCAGACCCTTGACCCGACCTAACGGGTTCTGACACAGTTATTCTTCCTCTTTCACGTCCTTGACGAATGCGTCCTCTAGAACTCATCTCTAACGTCGAGATCTGATTAAGAAGTTTTTATGAATTAGTACTTTTGTTTCACTTGATTACCCGCGAAGAAATTTTATGAAAAGGACTTTAGGAGTGGTTCTTTCGTATTCATACATGCGCACAATCTTTTCATTCATTCATACATCCATCAAACAATTATTAACCTTAGTTCATTCAGAGAAATGTTGTAGTTTTCATTTGTTGTTGTTTTTCCACTACCCATGGGTTTTTCGTAATTTGTCCTACAGGGGTATTTTCGTAATTTGTCAAAATAAGGTTCCTTGATGATTTTGTCACAAAGTATTTTGGTATTTTTAAATTCCTAGGGTATTTTGGAAAATTTTTGAAATCGAGGTATTTGAAATTTTTGACCTTGGGGTATTTTGGTAATTTTTCCAAAAATCGGGGTAAATTGTAAAATTTTAATAAATCGGGGATATTGTAGAAGTTGCAAAACTTTGAGGGTTCTTTTTGAGAGATTTATTTTCCAAAACGATGAAGTTGCAAAAATTTTAGAAATTAGGGTCATTTGGTAATTTTGGTAAGTTAGGGGCAATTTTGTAATTTTCAAAAATCAAGGTATTTTTTGATAGTTTGCAAATTAGGGTTTTGAACATTTATGAAATAATGAAATTTTGGCAAAATGTTGAGTTGTTGGACATTTTATAAACCAAGGGCATTTTGTAATTTTACCACTAGGGTATTTTTATAATTTTATAAATCAAAAAATTTTTTCAAAATTTGTGTAGAAAGAAATAATTTTGTGAATTAAAGAAAAATGATTTTAAAATTTTAATATTAAGGTTCTAAAAAAAGGCTAGTTCCTTTCGAGTTTTAGTTATTGTGTTTAGCCTATGACCGAGCCTCCTTGGTCGTGGTGAACCAAAACTACGCACTGTGCGGATTCAGTGGAGAGGAGGTGAGTCACTAGGACTGCTTAAATACCAAGCTCCCATTAAAACCATTCCTAGACATGCGCACAGAGGTTGCCACACCCACTAAGTCTTCTGGGTTAGGGTGAACCGAAGCTACGCACTGTAGGATTCTCGAAGAGGAGGTGAGTCACTAGGACTGCTTAAATACCGTGCTCTTTGGATCCAATCCTGACATGCGTACCATGGTTGCCACACCCTAACTCGATTGACTTAGCCATGGGTTTGTTTAGTGCATTAAGTCTTATGTATTTGTGTTTGAGTAGACTAATCCTAGGGTTCAAGTTCCTATCATGCTATTCTACGTTCCATTCCTTTTCTACCCTTCTATAATTCACATAATCACACAGATAGTTAGGGGTACTTACCGGTGGATCATGGTTGGAGACCTAGGTGCCATGCCATAAAAACCTGCTTATTTCATAAGATACTTTATAAAGCTTATTTGGGCTCGATTTGAAAACATTTTGGGCCTTAGCCCACAGGCCGAGAGTTTAAAACTGGGCTCTGATACCAAATTGAAACACCCCACACCCGGCCCATGAGCTTGGATCGGATCTGGTATGTTCCTCGATGTAAACCGGTTCAAAATTTCTATTGCTACTTTGAAAATTGTGGGTTTTGAAGATAGTTTGTAGTGGGTTGGGCTTGAGTTTGAAAACAAGTTTATATCGTTATTGAAAATCCTTTTTATTTAGGTGACAAAATGTTTGGGCTTGTATTAAATTACTTAATCTTTTAATAAATATAAATATTGTAGGCTTGATAATAAAAAAAATAAAGTAAACGCTACTACGGCCTTATTACATCAAATAATTTCCCAAAATTAAAACCAAAATAAACTTTAAACACTTAAATTAAAATAAAAGTCCAAGTCATAAACTTCTTGCTGTGCATGGCCATCCCTAAGCTTCTGCCGAACCCGGTCCATCATTGCTCGTCACCTGAAACATGTTCCCACAACGGGGTGAGTCAACAGACTCAATGTGTACACAAGCACTAAAATTAATAATTCAGGCATACCATACATATCATGTTCAAATAATAACTCAAGATAATGATGCAACCCAAACCCAAACCTAGATGCCATCTGCTACACATCCCCGTACCAACCTGCATACCGTGGGGACTACTAAGTCAACCCTCCATCCGCTACACACCATCGAGGCGATCCATCGCGGTCGGCGTGCTCATCGCCCATGTAAAAGTTCGTGGCATAGCCACCAGATTTAATAATCGTGTCATGTGACACCACATTCAGATAATGTAACCGAACTTACCACATTCAGATAATGTGATCGAAGTCACCACATTCGGATAGTGGGACCAAGTCACCACATACACGCCCTTTCTCAAATAACCCAATGCCCCAAATTATTCATATCATGCATATCATACTTAATTTCACATTCATGTTCACTTTTCACATGTTAAATATAACATATTTGAAATCCTAGTAGGAGTAGGAAACGTACCTGAGTACTTTGTACCATAACATGGTACTTTAGCCACATTCTTACACTTTCATATTAACACATATATCGATTTTAAGCCATAAATTAATTAAGATTAGTGTGGGTACACACCTGATTATCTTAGCAACTTTACTGAAAATCCGAAATCCAATCTACTACTTTAGGTTTTTAATGCCTACATTCGGCCAACATAGTACTATTTAGCAAAGGCCTATTCGGCCATAAAACCAAATCCTAGTAGGATTTGTGTACTTACCTTAATGCCGATTGAATGAAAATCAAATCCCGAAAACTGGTATTCTTCCCCTTTGAAATCGACAAATCATTAGATCCCGTGAATCAGTTAGTTTTTGATTAAAATAATAGATCTAAATACTTAAGATAGGGCCTTGGCCGAATATGTGAATACACTTACCTTGGAGTTCTAAAATCCCAAAACTTTGCTTATGCTCCTTCCTTGTATTCGGCCAACTCTAGATCCCTTTAACATGTTAGTTTTCGGCTTTTAAGATAATAAAAGATAGATCCAAACACTAGGTTAAGCCTTGGCCGAAAGCTATAGAGACTTATCTTCCAAATCTTAAATCCCAAAATTGATCTTTTATCTTAGGTGCCTATCGAAATCACATGTTAGATTTGATCGAATATTTTAGTATGGAAGAGACCTTTGGCCGAATGTACATATATGTACTTACCTTGTTTTCGAATCCCAAATGATCATTAGTACTAATCGACTATGGCTCTCATAAGTAACACAAAGTTTTGGCCTTAAGACTTAGAGGAGAATCGGCTATGGTCACTTAGATATTCGGCTTTAACAAGGACTGAAAAGAAAGAAAGATCTAAGGTATTTTAAGGAGGATCGACTAAGAGTTATTTTTGAGGTTTCAGTTTTTGGTGAATTGAAACAAAGAAGAAGAATAATAGGGATAGGGGATTCGACAATGGTGAATGTGAGGGAGAGAGCTTACAGTTTTGATCAACAAAAGAGAATAGAGAAAAGATTGACAATGGAAATTTTCGCAGAGACTTTCAAAAGAAAAGAAATAAGAACCAAATGGCCTTTACTCTTTTTTAGCTGAAATTTCCACACTTAGTTCCCCCTATTCGGCCAACTCTCCCTTATTTTGATAAAGTTCATCTTTTATTTATCACTTAATTAATCTCACAATAATCTACTTAAAATAATCTATCATTAAATCTGTTACTTATCCTCTATTTAGCCAAAATTTTAAAGGGAATAAAACTCTTCCTTATCAAGTCTTGTGCCGTCCACCTCTGTGTTTTAGAAGCAAAAATAAAACTTCTTTTATTTGCTTCCTATGTGACTTCGAACTCAGGCCCAACACCCTTGCATGTGGCGCCATTCGGAGGCCCTAAGTGGCATCTTCAGGCCACTTTTCCAAGCATGTTTGTGTGTCAAATTTCACATATTTTTTTCTCTTAAGGCTACCTTGCCTTAATTTCCTCTTTTAAGCTTTAAAATTCGACATTTCGAAGTCATTTCTAAGTTTCCAAAAATTTTCGTTTGGCTCTTTAAACTCGACATTTCCTTACATATCCAAGTTTCTAGAAATGTTTACTTTCCTCTTTTACTTAGGTTTCCAAAATGTTCACTTTCCTATTTTGCTTAGGTTTCCAAAATGTTCACTTTCCTATTTTACTTAGGTTTCCAAAATGTTCACTTTCTTATTTTACTTAGGTTTCCAAAATGTGCACGTAACATTTCTATACATTCTCAGGTTTCCAAAAATATTCAAAATTTATTCATAACACATAAGACATGTCATTATGTACAATTAAACCGAAAATGCATAGGCCTTTTTTAGGATGTTACATGGGTTGTGTTTTGATGCAGGAAGGCAAAGTCATAGCTTATGCCTCGAGACAGTTGAACCCGTGCAAAAAGAATTATCCGACATGACCTTGAGCTAGCTGCGATTGTATTCGCATTAAAGATTCAGCGTCATTATCTTTTTGGTGAGAAATGTCACGTGTTTTTAGATCATAAAAGTTTGAAGTATTTGATGACCCAGAAAGATTTGAATCTATGACAGAGAAGATGGTTAGAGCTATTGAAAGACTATGAGCTTGTGATAGACTATGCACTGAGTCGAAGTCACTATTTACATTATGTGCAATGGATGCTCGTTTAAATCTGTTTGATGTTGGTTCAGTGTTAGCTGAAATGAAAGTGAAACCTTTGTTTTTACAACAAATATGTTATGCTCAAAAGTTTGATAATGAAATGTTAGCGAAACGAGCTCAGTGTGATTCCAACTCTGATTTTGAATTTCGAGTTGATGTTGATGATTATTTGAGATTCTGAGATTGAATTTGTGTTCCGAGAAACTCAGAGTTGATTCAGTTGATTTTAAATGAAGCACATAATAGTCACCTATCTATTCATCCGGGAAGTACAAAAATGTATCATGATCTAAAGTAACACTATTGATGGTCTGGTATGAAATGAGACATTTCTGACTTTGTTTCAAAATGTTTAGTTTATCAACAAGTTAAAGTTGAACATCAAGTTCCGTCTAGTTTGCTACAACCGATTCTGATTGTCGAGTGGAAATGGGATAGAGTAGCGATGGATTTTGTTTCTGGATTGCCTTTGACTCCTAGAAAGAAAGATGCAATTTGGATTGTAGTTGATCCTTTGACAAAATCTGCCCATTTTATTTCGGTGAGATCTGATTTCTCACTTGATAGATTAGCCGAGCTTTACATTTCTGATATTGTGAGATTGCACGGAGTGCCATTGTCTATTGTGTTTGACAGAGATCCGAGGTTTACATCACGGTTTTGAAAGAAACTTCAAGAAGCTTTAGGTATGAAATTACATTTCAGTACAGCTTTCCACCCGCAAATGGATGGTCAATCCTAAAGGATCATTCAGATTCTCGAGGATATGTTGAGATGTTGCATTCTTGAGTTTGATAGTACGTGGGAACAATACCTACCATTAATTGAATTTGCCTATAATAATAGTTTTTAATCGAGTATTAAAATGGCACCTTATGAAGCTTTGTATAGACACAAATGTCGAACACCTCTATATTGGACCGAGCTCAGTAAAAATAAGTTACACGGGGTTGATTTGATAAAAGACATTGAATAGAAAGTGAAAGTGACCCATGACAGTTTGAAAGCAGCGTCTGATCGTTAGAAGTCCTATGCTGACTTGAAACGAAAAGATATTGAATTTAAAATCGGTGACAAAGTTTTCTTAAAAGTATCCTCGTGGAAGAAAGTACTCCGATTTGGACGTAAAGGCAATTTGAGTCCGAGGTTCATCTGGCCATATGAAATTATCGAGCGTGTTGGACTAGTTGTGTATAGATTATTGTTGCCCTCTGAGCTAGAAAAGATTCACAATGTACTTCATGTGTAAATGCTTCGTAGATACCGATCCGATCCATCACATGTGATTCCTCCGTCTGAAATTGAAATTCGATCTGATATGACTTACGAGGAAGAATCGATTCGTATCTTAGCTCGTTAAGAGAAAGAGTTGAGAAATAAGAAAATTCCATTAGTGAAAGTGCTATGGCATCGACACAAAGTGGAAGAGGCTACGTAGGAGCCTAAGATGCAATGAAACAACAATATCCTAATCTGTTTAACGATAAAATTTGCGGGGACAAAAATCCCTAAGGGGGAAGAATTGTAAAAGTCCAGTTTAGACCCTAGTCAGAATAGTGGTTTCGGGACCACAAATCCAAGTCAAAAATATATTTCAATATTATTTTCCATGCCTATGATATGTGATTAAGACTGTGTGAAATTTTTGTGAATTAATTTGTCCATTTGTGTGCTTAATTTGAGAAAAGGACTAAATCACATAAAAGGTAAAAGTAGCCTTCTATTTAATAGAGTGGCTTAATTGATGTGTCTTCTTATATATGAGGGCTTATGTTGTAAATTGGCCATTTACTAAGATAGTGGATGGCACAAGGACTAAAATAACCATGAATTATATGTTATATATATTAATTATAAAAGGTTAAATAAGTAATATAATAATAAGTTAATATATGTTAAAATATAACAATTTAAAAGCCATTATCATCTTCTCCCATCACCGAAACTTAGAAAACAAATAAGGTTTAAGATTTTTGAATATTCGGCCATGAAAAAAGCTTGATTCAATGTAACACCCCTAACCCAAAACTGTCGCCAAAATAGGGTTAAGAGGTATTACTGATCAATCAGAATATTTAACATCTAAATTTACAACACAAAGTCAATTATCAGTATATCACATCAAATCATAACATATAGTCCCTTATTGAGGTCTATAAGACCTTAAATACATGCTAGAGAAGGATCGAGACTAAATCAAAACACATACAGAAGTTCTCAAAAGCTTAAAATCTAAACCAAAATATAGGGGATACACGCCCATAGGGGTAGGCCGTGCCTCAACCACGTCTACTTGACACACCCGTGTGTCCTCCCCGTGCTCATATACTGCCAAAACCAACACGGCTACCAAGTACGCCCGTGTGCTAAGGTTGTGTCCTACTAAGTCATATACTGCCATTTCTTACTAACCTTTAGGCACCCACGTGCCATGATCGTTTATTTCTTAAGCTAGCTACTGAATTTACCCTATGGTTACTAGGCACGTCCGTATGCCATGGTCGTGTGACATTATAGGTCATTTGTAAGACCAAAATGCCACCCAAAAAGGGTCATACCTACAAGCAATTTTTACCAAACTTCTCATGCACATAAGACTACCAAAAGCATACCAAAATAACCATTCAAACCATGCATTCAATACCAATTCCATTTCTAATATTGCCAACTTATAAACCAAATTTCACAACTCAAACCCATGCATTACCAAGCATGATTCATCCATTATAACACTAAATCATAATAGCATCAACCCATCATTAAACTTATCATTAATAAGACATTTTCATCACCAACTAGCCAAACCATATTATGCATCATATATAACAAGCCATTCATGCTTAGGACCATCATATCTAGCCACATCTCAAGGCTGTTTACAAATCTCAAACATGATTCAAATAACTAGCCTATACATGCCATATTTTAACTATGTACATTTTTCCAAAATACCCCAAAATAGATTATCAATAGTGTGATTGAAATGCTGACAATCCCCAGATCCGAGCTAGCTTTACTGACACTGCAAAGCAGAGAAATAAATCACATAGTAAGCTTTCCAAAGCTTAGTAATTTCGAATTATAAAATAATTAACTCAATGAACCAATTCAATATACACATTTAACCTAATGGTACACCAGTTCAACTTTATCCATTACTCATGTAGCAATCCATTCATTTACTTTCAATTTCACTAACCACATAGGTATCATACCTACCTTTGACAACACTTAGTTACTTACTAACTATATATCCAACGATCACTTAGATAATGGCACAACTAAGCACATTATCAATCTTAACCACATACTCAAATATTTATTCATTAAACTTTAAAATCTATTCTTAAACACATAGGTTCAAACATACATTGATCAACACATAGTTACTCACCATTCATACAACTCAATTTCTTGATTTTACCTCTCGTTCAACCTTTGCTATTACTCAAATAAATTTTCACACTTAGTACCAATTTCACAACCGAAGCCTAACAGTCATCACACACTTAGTGCCAATTTCACAATTGAAGCCAAATAGTCATCGCACATTTAATGCCAATATGTTAAACCGAACTTACATCGGTAACGCACACACAGTGCCAATTCGATAAAATGAAACTTCTATCTTTTCACACACACAGTGTTATTCATTAAAGCTATAACTTCTATTATATCACACACACAATGCTATTCATTAATTATAATCACACACTTAGTGCCTCAATTCATAGCCAAACCTTAAATGATATCGCACAATTAGTAAATTAATACAAAATTAAACTCAATTAGGTATCGCACACACAATGTAACATCCTAAAAATTTGAGTATCAATATGTTGCTTGTCTTTGGTGTTAGCTTGGGTACGATTTTATTGTGTGCTTAATATAGTCTTGAGAAGGCTCGGGTTTACTTGGAATTAGAATAAATTTTAGTAAAGAGTACTTTACTGTAGAGGAATCAGGTGACCTTGAAGTTTAAGTTAATTAAGTGATAAAAGATGGCACAAGATGAGTAATTGGCAAAGTGGTGATGGTGCCATAAGTTGGACTTGAGGGGAGAGGTTCAAATCTCCTAGCATGCAAATTGGGAGCTTTTATTTTTGCTTTTTCCTAGCAAGTGTCAGCCAAGCACCATTCATGGCTTATGGCAAGCATGAATTAGGGATAGAATTGCTTAATTATGGGGATAGGATTTCTCAAACTTTTGGAAAATGGAGGATTTGCAATGCTTGAATCAAGGTTGATGTTTTGGAAACTTTTTCATGGCCATTTTGACCATGAATATGGACGGTATTATGGACAAAAGGGGGAGCCAAAATTTGGTGGTTAGCTTGGGGTAGGATGGTAGCTTGTTAGAATTCTTTTGGTCATTTTTGTTTTGTTTGAAGTCACTTTTTCTCCATTCATCTTTTCCTTCCCTTGGCCAAATGTATTGGTGTAGAAGAAAACAACATTTTCTTTATTTCTTTTGGTCATCTTTTTGACCATTTTGTCATTTTTTCTAATCATTCTAGTGTCTTTCTCCTAGTACCGAAACTACCAACATAAAAAGCCATTCTTATTCCTTTTCCTTTCCCATTTTCGAATGCATTTTGCTCCTAAATTCATCTCTTTCCTCATTCTCTTTTCTTCTCTTTGAAAATCGAATTATAACAGCTTCTTCCTATTATCTGTTCTTCTTCATTTTTTTATTTATCATTCAAACACTTTCTTCATTATATTTCTCTCATGGCCGAATGGTATTAATACCATTTTCTCCAATTTTCCTTCAAAGCTGAATCTCCTATTCATCTATATTGTCTTGTTGGTTATTCTTTCAACCCTCGTTTAAGCAATAGGTAAGAGCTTTCTTTTTAGTTCTTATGTTGGCTTAAGGGATGTCTTGGCTGAATCTTAATGGTGGTAAGAAGAATCTCTTTGATCAAAATCATTGTTCATTCTATTAAACGTTTTCTTTCGTTATATTTTAGTGTGATAGTGGAGGCCAAAACTCAAGTGTTCGTGAGCGTCGTGAATCGTTGGAATCAATTTAAGGTGTTAAGGGGATGTTATCGCTCGATTTTCATATTGTGGAACAAGGATATTTGTGGTAAGCCAATCTCACCCTTAAAACTGTTAGTCATAATTTCGATATATTATTTAGTTGGACTAATGATCTTTTGTCAATGGAGACAATCAAGATAGGGACGAAAAGGGCGGTAAATAGTGTTCGAAAGAGGGGTGGTTCCGCTATTCCCCCTAAGTTTAAGGGAATGGCTATTTTGGGAATCTGAGATTTTCCACCGGGTTGTGGACCCTCATTCGAGAAGAACTAGTTGTTTGAAGTCGTTCATACTCCCAAACCTTTGTTTGTTCGTGGATTTTCATCGGGTAACAAACAAACAATCGGGGAGAAATCGCAAATGGAAGTGGTTTGAAATTCTGACGGGAAAAGTCTAAATCGTTATTTCTAAGATTCGATTTGTAAATAAATAATAGTGTTCTAATTTATCATGATGTGTTTAGGTATCGACGAGCGGGAAAGTCTAGTTCTCACAGTAACCAAGTGTGTATCTTCACACCTATCTCGGGTTAAATACTATACCGTAAGTATTGGGATAAAATCGTAAAGATGGCAAAATCAAAAAATGCATACAAATTAACATTTTTGTGTAAATGCATGAAAACAGTTAAAGTTGCAAAATTCACGAAAATGCCCTCAATGAGTTAATTAGTAAATAGTAAATTTTATGCCTCATGTGATAAATGGGCCGAAAAATGCTAGATCGATAAATGGGCCAAAAAACTACTAGATCGATAAATGGGCCGAAAAATTGCTAGATCGATATATGGGCCAAAGTTTGCTAGATCGTTAAATGGGATAAAATGCTATTTTGTCTTATGGGCCAAAATGAAAATTTGAATTTTTGGACTCACATGTATTATAGGCTTTTGTTAAATTATCATATGGATATATATATTGTATGCATTTTATTTATTATATTGTTAAATCCGTAAATGGGCTCAAGCCCAAAATAATGTCTTGATGATCTGGCCCAATGAATGTGGTAAGTGAGTTATACACTGAGTTCTGAGTAACTCACTCTGTTTAATAATCCATCTCAGGTAATGGCAATTGACGGAGGCTTGGGCCGAGGATGACTTCGTGGATGCCATACTTCGAACATGGGTTTTATAAACTATGAACTTTTATTAAGTATTTTTCTTTAATTACTATTTTGGGTATGATGTAATAAGGCCTTTATTAATATTTTATGGATTTTTATGTGTGGATGGATTTAATTTTGTTTTAGATACTTAATATGGGTGATGTTAATTCAATAATGTTTCCTTAAATATTTTGTTTTAAAACATATGAGATTCTTTAAATATTCTTGTTTTCAAAATTCTTTTTGAACTTTTTTTTTAAAAAAAAAAAACTACTTAAAGGTTTTTGACAATTAAATACTAAATGATAAGATTTCAAATTAGTATTTCTTTATTCATCAATTTTAAATCAAATTCTTGATTTTTACTAAACTTCACTTTCAAAAGGTTTTGTAGAACTGTTTTACATAAATCATTAGAGAATTAAATGGATGTTCGATCTGTGTGACAAACCAAATCTCGTCTTAATGCATAGACCTGGTTTGGGGTGTTATATTTAATGGTATCGAGCCGGTTCAAAACTCATTGTGGTTGGGTTCAATAAATAACTTCGTTTGAAATTATTTTTTAATTATGTTTTAAAGTTAGTATGACACCACAAGCATCCGGCACCATGTCAAGCAAGTATTCATTATGAATGATTATTATGTTGATATGATCATAGGAACACTCTAGAACTTCTCTTTTTAGATGTTGAAAATCGTAGAGATCGAGACTATAGGATGTGTTTGCGAAAAATAACTTTATCTCTTGAATCTCATAAAATATCGTTAATAAACACTGAAACAATTTTCTAATTCATAAAATTCGTAACCAGATTAAAACGAGTTTGTCAGTATGAGCGCCAGAGGACGCGGACGTGGTAGACGTGGCCATGGTAGAGGCCGAGGTGCTAGAGCTGTGTCTGAGGAATCGGGACATATTCCAGAAATGGATGCACCTGCATCACCAGCGTTGAAAAATAATTCACAAGAGAATAGGAGAGAAAATAATGCTTTGACACGAGCAATGTTGCGAGTCCTTGAAAGGGTCGCTGGAACTAGAGCTGGGCCAGCAGCTCGTGGGTCGATATCAGAGTGATTGAAATCAAGTGGTGCTGAGGTTTTCAGAGGTGTCTCAGGTGTAGCTCCAAATGTTGCTGAATATTGGCTTGAGGTGGTGGAGCAAATTATGGACGACCTAGAGTGCACTGTAGAATAGAAACTAAGGGGAGCGGTGTCTTTGTTAAGGGATGAGGCATATCAATGGTGGCTTACTATCCGAGAAGGCACTAGAGCTGCATTAGTTACTTGGGATTTCTTCAAAGCTACCTTTCAAGGGAAATATGTAGGAACAAGTTATGTGGATGCCCGAAGGAAGGAATTTTGAATCGGCTCAAGGAAATAAGGCGGTGGCGTAATATGAGGTTTGAGTTTTACGCTTGAGTCGCTATGCTTGGACAATAGTGCCAACGGATCATGAGCGCTGTGTACGTTTTGAGGATGGGCTGAATGATGAGTTGCGGGTATTGATCGCCCCATAACAAGTGAAAACTTTTTCCACGCTTGTGGAGAAGGCCAAAATAGTCGAAGAGGCTAAGAGCTCAGAACGTCAGAACTGGGAAAAAGTCAGAGGCAAGAGAGATATAAAGTATTCGGGTTCTTCAAAATGGTTTTAGAAGAGGCCTCAGAATGATGAGCCAGCTTAAGGTAGAGCACCTGGGGCTATTAATCAGAGTCGAGACTGTGCTGAATGTGGGAAATGACATTCCACAGAGTGCTGGAGGAAAACTAGTGCTTATTATAAATGTGGTTCAATGGATCATCAATATAAGAATTGCCCTCGGCGGATGGATATGACTCAGGAAGCTCGTAATCCTGATGTACAGCCGGCCAAAGGTACTCAGCAGCCACCGAGAGGTCGTGGACCGGGTCGTGGTGGTAATAGGGCTGGATGTGGTCAACGTGCACCAGGTCGAGGCAATGGTTCTAGAGGTAACGCAGATACAAGACAACCAGGATTGGTCTATGCAGTTAGATGCCGCGAGGATGGCAATGCACTTGATGTGATAACTGGTACGTTCTTCATTTTTGATGTGCCTGTTACTGCTTTGATAGATATTGGTTCTACCCACTCGTATGTGGCTAGTCCCATATCTGGAAACCTAAAGCTAGAATCTGAAATTACCGATAGTGAGATAATGGTAATTAGTCCTTTAGGATAGTTAGTAATTGTAAATAAACAATTTAGAGACGTGCCCTTAGAAATCCAAAGAGAAATATTTCTGGCAAATTTGATGGAATTACCTTTCGGTGAGTTCGATCTCATTCTGGGCATGGATTGGTTGGTTAAGCACCGGGTGCATTTGGATTGTACTGAAAAATGGATGTCAATAAGGACTTCGAATGATAAGGAAGTAGTAATGATAAGTGAACGAAGAAATTATTTGGCAAATATGGTATCTGCGTTAAAGGCAGAAAAGTTGGTTCGGAAAGGGTATAGAGCATTCCTAGCTTTTATTAGTGCTTTGGATGCCAAGGAGTTATCAGTGGAAGATGTGAGAACGGTGAAGGAATTTCCAGATGTATTTCTCGAAGAACTTTCTGGTATACCTCCAGATCGGGAAGTAGAATTTGGTATTGAGCTTTTGCCCGGAACGGCTCTAGTGTCCATTGCTTCTTATAGAATGGCACCGAAGGAGTTGGCAGAGCTTAAAATTCAAATTCAAGAATTGTTGGATTATGGATTTATTTGACCGAGTGTGTCTCCGTGGAGAGCACCGGTTTTGTTCGTTAAGAAAAAGGATGGGTCGATGCGTATGTGCATTGATTATAGGCAGTTGAATAAATTGACGATCAAGAATAGGTATCTTTTACCGAAATTGATAACATGTTTGATCAATTGAAAGGAGCTTTGGTTTTCTCCAAAATTGATTTGAGATCGGGTTATCACCAACTCAAGGTGAAAGAAGCAGATATTCATAAGACGACATTCCAAACTCGTTATGGACATTATGAGTTTTTGGTGATGCCGTTTGGGTTGACCAATGCACCAACTGCATTTATGGACATGATGAACCGGGTCTTTCAACCATATTTAGACCGGTTTGTGGTAGTGTTCATAGATGACATTTTGGTATATTCAAGGAATGAAGAGGAACATGACTCACATTTGCGTATAGTATTGCAGTTACTTCGAGATAAGAAACTTTATGCCAAATTCAGTAAATGTGAATTTTGGTTAAGGGAAGTGACTTTCTTGGGGCATGTGGTATCAGCTAAAGGAATAAGGGTGGATCCTCGAAAGATTGAGGTTGTACTGGATTGGAAACCACCAAAGTCAGTAGCTGAGATTTGGAGTTTCTTAGGTTTGGTTGGTTATTATAGACGCTTTGTTGAGGGGTTTTCGCTGATTGGCACACCCTTAACTAAGCTATTGTGAAAGGGAGTACCGTATGTGTGGACTAAAAAACAACAAGAGAGTTTCGAGAAATTGAAGAAGATTTTGACGGAAGCACCAGTTTTGATTCAACCTGAGGCTGGAAAAGAATTTATCATCTACAGTGATGCATCACACACGGGTTTAGGTTTTGTGCTGATGCAAAATGGAAAAGTGGTGGCTTATGCTTCTCGTCAGTTGAGACCACACGAAGTAAACTTCCCTACTCATGACTTGGAGTTAGCTGCGGTAGTGTTTGCTTTAAATTTGGAGGCACTACCTCTACGGTGAGAAGTCTATCATCTATACGGATCACAAGAGTCTTAAGTATCTTCTTACCCAGAATGAGTTAAACTTGAGACAAAGAAGATGGGTAGAGCTGTTAAAGGATTATGATTTCTCAATCGAGTATCATCCTGGAAAGGCTAACGTGGTAGCAGACGCGTTAAGTCGTAAGGTGGTATCTAATTTGAGGGCAATGTTTGCTCATCTGAGTTTGTACGAGGATGGTAGTCTGTTAGATGAACTTCAGGTGAAGCCTCTGTGGTTAGATCAAGTCAAGGAAAAGCAGATATCAGATGAAAAGTTGGGACCCTTAATTCAGCAAGTTAAAAGTGGTGAAATAGGGGATTTTGGTATAAACATTGATGGAGTGCTTTGTTTTTGTGGAAGAATTTGTATGCCCAAGGACTCAGATTTGAGACAAATGCTTCTATGGGAGGTGCATAGTAGCCCTTATACTATGCACCCCAGAGGAAATAAGATGTATCGAGATCTCCGTGAACGGTATTGGTGGCCAGGGTTGAAGCGTGAGATTTTTGAGTTTGTAGGAAAATGTTTGACTTGTCAACAAGTGAAGGCAGAGCATCAATTGCCGTCAAGTTTATTACAACCGATAAAGATTCCCCTTTGGAAATGGGAGCGGATAACAATGGATTTTGTTAGTGGGTTGCCTTTAACACCTATTAAGAAAAATTTCGTTTGGGTAGTAGTTGATCAATTGACGAAGACTGCTCATTTTCTACCAGTTCGTACGGATTACTCATTACAGAAGTTGGCTAAGCTGTATGTATCTGAAATCGTGAGGTTGCATGGGGTACCAGTGTCTATTATATCAGACAGGGATCCTAGGTTTACATCACGGTTTTGGAAAGCTCTGCATGAAGCTTTGGGAACAAAGTTAAACTTTAGTACGGCTTTTCATCCTCAGTCAGATGGTCAGTTGGAAAGAGTAATTCAGATATTGGAAGACATGTTAAGTGGTTGTGTAATTGACTTCAGAGGTAGTTGGGAGGATTTTCTATCGTTGGCAGAGTTTGCATATAACAATAGCTATTAGTCTAGCATTGGTGGCACCTACGAGGCATTGTATGGTCGTGGGTGTCGTACTCTACTTGTTGGAATGAATTGGGTGAGCGGCGATGTTGGGTCTGAATTGATATCTAAGATGCGAAAGAAAAGGTAAAAGTTATTCGAGCACGGTTAAAGGAAGCTTCAGATAGACAAAAGTCATATGCAGATCTGAAGTGTAAGGATATCGAGTTTGCTGTGGGGGGTCAGGTCTTTCTGAAGGTCTCACCTTGGAAAAAGATTTTCAGATTTGGAAGGAAGGGCAAGTTGAGCCCTAGGTTCATTGGACCATATCGTGTGATGAAGCGTGTTGGTCCAGTGGCCTATCAGATTGAATTACCTCTGGAGTTGAGTCAAATTCATAATGTTTTTCATGTTTCCAAGCTGAGGCGCTATAGATCGGATCCGTCTCATATAGTACGGGTAGAAGAAGTGGAGTTGAGATCAGACTTATCTTTCGAGGAGGAACCAGTGGAAATCTTAGACCGAGATGTTAAGGTGCTAAGAAAGAAGATTGTCCTGTTGGTCAAGGTTTTATGGCATAATCACGGAGCGAAGGAAGCTACGTGGGAGCCTGAGGATACAATTCGGCAACAATATCCTCACCTCTTCTAATCAGGTAAATTTCAAGGACGAAATTTTCTTTTAGGGGGTAGAATTGTAACATCCTAAAAATTTGAGTATCAATATGTTACTTGTCTTTGGGGTTATCTCGGGTATGATTTTATTATGTTCTTAATATTGTCTTGAAAAGGCTCGGGTTTACTTGGAATTAGAATAAATTTTAGTACAGAGTACTTTACTATAGAGGAATCAGGTGACCTTGAAGTTTAAGTTAATTAAGTGATAAAAGATGGCATAAGATGAGTAATTGGCAAAGTGGTGATGGCACCATAAGTTGGACTTGAGGGGAGAGGTTCGAATCTCCTAGCATGCAAATTGGGAGTTTTTATTTTTTCTTTTTCCTAGCAAGCGTCGGCCAAGCATCATTCATGGATAAGATGGACTAAATTTTTATGGTAATGAGACTTAAGGTTATGGCAAGCATGAATTAGGGATAGAATTACTTAATTTTGGGGATAGGATTTCTCAAACTTTTGAAAAATAGAGGATTGCAAGGCTTGAATCAAGGTTGATGTTTTGGAAACTTTTTCATGGCCATTTTGACCATGAATATGGACGACATTATGGACAAAAGAGGGGAGCCGAAATTTGGTGGTTAGCTTGGGGTAGGATGGTAGCTTGTTAGAATTCTTTTGGTCATTTTTGTTTTGTTTCAAGACACTTTTTCTCCATTCATCTTTTCCTTCCTTGGCGAATGTATTGGTGTAAAAGAAAACAACATTTGCTTTATTTCTTTTGGTCATCTTTTTGACCATTTGGTCATTTTTGCTAATCATTCTTGTATCTTTCTCCTAGTTCTGAAACTACCAACACAAAAAGGCATTCTTTTTTCCTTCTCCTTTCCCATTTCCGAATGCATTTTGCTCCTAAATTCATCTCTTTCCTCATTCTCTTTTCTTCTCTTTGAAAATCGAATTATAACACCTTCTTCCCATTCTCTCTTCTTCTTCATTTTTTTTATTTATCATTCAAACACTTTCTTCATTATTTTTCTCTCATGGTCGAATGGTATTAATACCATTTTCTCCAATTTTCCTTCAAAGCCAAATCTCCTATTCATCTATATTGTCTTGTTGGTTATTCTTTCAACCCTCGTTTAAGCAATAGGTAAGAGCTTTCTTTTTGGTTCTTATGTTGGCTTAAGGGATGTCTTGGCTGAATCTTAATGGTGGTAAGAAGAATCTCTTTGATCGAAATCATCGTTCATTCTATTAAACATTTTCTTTCGTTATATTTTAGTGTGATAGTGGAGGGCCGAAACTCAAGTGTTCGTGAGCGTCGAGAATCATTGGAATCGATTTAAGGTGTTAAGGGGACGTTATCTCTCGATTTTCATATTGTGGAACAAGGATATTTGTGGTAAGCCAATCTCACCCTTAAAATCGTTAGTCATAATTTCAATATATTATTTAGTCGGACTAATGATCTTTTGTCAATGGAAACAATCAAGATAGGGACGAAAATGGCGGTAAATAGTGTTCGAAAGAGGGGTGGTTTCGCTATTCCCTCTAAGTTTAGGTGAAGGGTTGTTTTGGGAATCCGAGATTTTCCATCGGGTTGTGGACCCTCATCCGAGGAGAACCAGTTGTTTAAAGTCGTTCGTACTCCCAAACCTTTGTTTGTTCGTGGATTTTCATCGGGTAATGAACCAACAATCGGGGAGAAACCACAAATAGAAGTGGTTTGAAATTCTGAGGGTAAAAGTCTAGATCATTATTTCTAAGATTCAATTTGTAAATAAATAATAGTGTTCTAATTTATCGTGATGCGTTTAGGTATCGACGAACGGGAAAGTCTAGTTCTCACAGTAACCAGGTGTGTAACTTCACACTTATCTCGGGTTAGATACTATACCGTAAGTATTGGGATAAAATTGTAAAGATGGACAAATCAGAAAATGCGTAATAATTAACATTTTTGTGTAAATGCATGAAAATAGTTAAAGTCGTGAAATTTACGAAAACGCCCTCAATGAGTTAATTGGTAAATAGTAAATTTTATGCCTCATGTGATAAATGGGCTGAAAAACTGCTAGATCGATAAATGGGCCGAAAAACTGCTAGATCGATAATTGGGCCAAAAAACTGCTAGATCGATAAATGGGCTGAAAAACTGCTAGATCGATATATGGGCCAATGTTTGCTAGATCGTTAAATGGGCTAAAATGCTATTTTGTCTTATGGGCCAAAATGAAAATTTGAATTTTTGGACTCACATGTATTATGGGCTTTTGTTAAATTATCATATGGATATATATATTGTTATGCATACATGATTGCATGGGTTGGGATAATTGACGAAGAGAAGAAAGGCACATTGCCAAAAATCTAGTTCGGTGGCTCGCCATAAATATATTTTAAATGGCTTAATGCCTCTAGTTCGGTGACTTTGTCACAATCTAGTTCGGTGGTGCACCACAATATTATTTAAAATGGCTTTATGCCTACAATTGGTGTGTTGGCGGGGTGGGTTGACTTGATCCCCACGGGTGTGTTGGTTGATACTGGTGGTGTGTAGCGGATGGAAATTAGGTTTGGTTGGGAATTTCATTTTACATGCATTTTATTTATTATATTGTTAAATCCGTAAATGAGCTCAAGCCCAAAATAATGTCTTGATGATCTGGCCCAATGAATGTGGTAAGCGAGTTATACACTGAGTTTTGAGTAACTCACTCTGTTTAATTATCCATCTCAGGTAATGGCAATTGACGGAGGCTTGGGCCGAGGATGACTTCGTGGAGGCTATATTTCGAACATGGGTTTTATAATCTATGAACTTTTATTAAGTATTTTTATTTAATTACTATTTTGGGTATGATGTAATAAGGCCTTTATTAATATTTTATGGATTTTTATGTGTGGATGGATTTAATTTTGTTTTAGATACTTAATATGGGCTGATGTTAATTCAATAATGTTTACTTAAATATTTTGTTTTAAAACATATAAGATTCTTTAATATTCTTGTTTTCAAAATTCTTTTGAACTTTTTTTAAAAAAACTACTTAAAGGTTTTTGACAATTAAATACTAAATGATAAGATTTCAAATTAGCATTTCTTTATTCATCGATTTTAAATCAAATTCTTGATTTTTACTAAACTTCACTTTCAAAAGGTTTTGTAGAACTGTTTTACCTAAATCATTAGAGAATTAAATGGATGTTCGATCTGTGTGGCAAACCAAATCTCATCTTAACGCATAGACCTGGTTTGGGGTGTTACACACAGTGCCTGATCGTGTCAAACAGTCGAGTTTTAATATTTATAAAAGAGTGATTGAACCTGTAGACTAACTATGAAAGATAGAGGCAAGTGCACCTATCGAACAGTAGTATAGCTCAGGCAAGAATATCTTATCGAACCCAAGGGAACCTAAAAGTACTACTACTCACTTTCTTTCTATTATTTAGCCTGAAATATGGAGTGATTGGTTTATGAAACTAATGAAAAACTAAACTAGATTCAAAGACAAAAGAATGAATTGGAGGAAGACTTTAGGAAAACTCAGTTGACGAAGACGATACCCTCAGGAAGAATCCACCTATGACTTCACTTATTATTTATTCCCCGAACCATATGATTTCTTTACTTAGCTTGATCCGTGAGACTCCCTACCTATATTAAACCCTCTCTCGAGGCGAATAACATCTAACCTTAGGTTAATTAGTGTAACTCTCGTTCTCTTATAATAACCCTTAAGGAAGCAGTAAATCGATCAATGGATTCCCATATTAGGTTTCACCCTAATTCGGCAAAATCTTGTAACCTTATCTCTAGGCGCCCGATCAACTCTGCTCAATTATGCTAGATCTACTCTTAGGCAGGGTCTATTCCTCCTCCACCTAAGCACATCAGATTAAATTAAGCAACATAATTAAGAACAAACTAAGTACTTCTCATATAAATTTAGAAATCAAATAACAAAATCCATCATAGGTTTCATCCCCTTCAGGTATCTGAAGGGTTTAGTTCATCACAAAGTAGGAAAACATCTCAAGAGAAAAGATAAAACAAAACATAAGAAATCCCTAAAACCCTTGAAGGAATTGAAGGAGAGATCCTCCATCTTGAATGGATCTCCAGCTTCTTGAGATGGATCAAGTGGCTATCTTCAAGTGATTCCCTAAAAGATGAAAGTTTCGGCAAAAGCCTCTACCAAAAAGCCATCCTGTTTTGGCTTCTGCTGAACTCCCTTTTTAGTTGCTACCTTGGGTGTTTATATAGGCTTTGAGATGCTTTACTTGGCTCCTAAGTATTCTAATTCAAGTAGAATTCCTCCTAGGATGTTTAAGTAGACTTAGGAATGTGTTTCTTTGCCTCCAAGCATTCAAACAAGAGTGAAATTGCTCTTTCATGGCGAGGGGGACACGCCCATGGCACACGCCTGTAAGTCGTCTTCAGGTCGTGTCTCGATTCTGTTGATTGGGGCACGGCCATGTAGATTGTGGCATGGCTATGTGAAGTAAATGGCAAGGCACGGCCATGTGGCTTGAAGTCCAGGCCGTGTCGATTTCTTGGGTTGGCCCAATTTGGTCCGTTTTAAGCCCGTTTTACATTCTTTTTATCCTTAGGTGCTTTCTTGAGCATAAGACATGAAAAGAAAGTATTAAGAGCACCTTTTTACATAAATTAGGGATAAATCATCAAAAAGCATACTAAATGTGGGATTAAAATATGTTACTTTTATGGTTTATCAGTGCCAATTACAAAGCTAAAACTTCTATTATTTCGCACACAAAGTGCTAATCTTCTCGATTACCTTCCAAAATACGCACAGTTAGCTCCACATAGATTCATTTCTTGCATAACATTTATAGTTTAATAATATCATAACCATTCATTTCACAATATTTAAACATAGCTAATTACACATATTATATTCGAACTTACCTCGGACGTCGAACTATCGAAACAGTTGATTAGTCAAACACTTTATCTTTACCTCGATCTTGATCCGAACCCCTCCTTTCTTGGTCTATACACATTCAAATTCAATCCATTTAATTCCCAATTCATTCAATTTAGTCCACACACACACATTTAGGGCATTTTACAAAATAGCCCTCACATTTTCACATTTTGACACTTTAGTCCCAATTACACAAAATCATCAAATACACAATTTCAAAACACATATGCTTAACCAAATTCTCTCTATGTTCATTCAAGTCCACACACTTCATTTATTTCACATTTTAATCCTTCAAATTTCTCATTTTCTTAATTAAGCCCAAATTAGTCAATTTCACTAAAAATCCCAATACAAACTATGTTAACCCAACATCAAGTTTTCATATTTCACTATCAACTAGCACATAGCTCAAGCATTTATCAATGGCTCATCACAAAAACATCATCATTTCACAAAATTACAACATGGGTTAGCTAGAGCACGAAGCAACGATTACGAAAACATAAAAATTATCAAAAACCAAACATAAAACACTTACTAATTGAAGCTTGAAGTGTTCGAATGTTTCAAAGCCTTAAACCCTTTATTTTATTTCTTTTGCAAACGATGGAAGAAGATGAACACACCCATTTATTCTTGATTTTTTTTTTGTTTTATTATAACTTATATATTATTATGCCATTTACTAAATTAACCTTTTAATTAATAAATAAAACATTTAAACATTAAGGTCACATTGGTCCATTGCCATCCACTATCATTATTTTTGGGCTATTTACACCATAAAACCTTCAAAATATAAAGACATCCACAATTAAGCACTTTTACAAATAGCACACAGCTTTTGCATTTTATGCGATTAAATCCTTTTCACAAATTAAACACACAATCAATAAAGTCCTCACACGAAATTTCACACCAGCTAATTCTAACATTGTTCACACAGAAAATAATATTAAAATATTATTCCAAATCTTGGATTTGTGGTCTCGAAACCACTGTTCCAACTAGGGTCTAAACCGGGCTGTTATATTCAAGGTTAGTTTTTGTTCGTTTTTTGATAATTTCTATGTTTTCGTAATGGTTGCTTCGAGTACTTTGAAACCCATGTTTTAATTTTGAGAATTGATGATGATTTTTAAATGTTTCCTTGATGAACATATGAGTTTTAAAATATTTTATGATGAAATATGGAAAATATGTGTTTGATTAGCATATTTTGTATTTGAGTTTTGATGAATTTGAGTATTTTGGACTTAATTGAGAAAATAATAATTTGAAGAACTAAATTGTGAAATAAATTAAATGTATGAATTGATATGATCATAGTGTATATTCGGCCAAGCATAGGTGTAAACAAATTTGGTGTATTTTGTGATTTTGTGAAATAAGGACTAAATAGTCTAAATGTGATAACATGAGGGCTAATTTGAAAATTTCCCTAAATGCATGTTTTACATTGAATTGAATAATTTGATGAATAAAAGGATTAAATTTGAATATGTATAGATCAAAAATCGAAGAAAATGGACTTAGATCGTGGGAAATCGAAAGTAATCGAGTAGCCGTATCTATTTTTGTTAAACCAAACTCGATGTAAGTCTATGTAAAAATAAATGTATTTGTATTAAATTATGTACATTCATATGAGATTACATTGTGATGAATGTGTATGAAATGATGAATATACGGATTCCGAGAAAGTATTGAGAAATAGACAATATCCGAGAAGTCCCGTATGAATCTAGGAATAGATAGGAATAACGTATGTCATGACATAGGTGTCCGATATGTGATATCATGTAAGACCACGTCTGGGACGATGGCATTGATTTGAGATTTCATGTAAGACCATGTCTGGGACATTGGCATCGATATGAGATTTACTTGTAAGACCATGTCTGGGATATTGGCATCATATTGATTACATGTAAGACCACATCTAGGACGTTGGCATTGTACGACTATTTCGAGCACTCTGAGTGTCCTATTTAGTTTCGAACGGTTCAACGGGAAAGTCTGAGAAATGGAAGACTATGTGAGTTGTACATCCATTTTCAGGTATGTTGATATGCATGCTTTGAATAAGCATGAAAGGTGAGTAACTATGTGCATTGATACAAAGGAATATTTGAGATATGTATATGATTGAAATATGAGCAAATGAAATGTTTATGATATGATGAATTGGTAAGCAATGGCAAACCAAATGAGCCAAAGAGATTATATATGTGTTTGAAATGAAGATATGATAAAGAATGAAAATAGCTATGCTATGAATGATTATATGTTAAGTTTATTTGTATATGGCTTACTAAGATTTTGGGAAGCTTACTTTGTTTTTGTTTGCTCTGTTTTATAGATCGTCAAAGCTACAAAAAGGCTCGAGGACCGTCGAGGATTGTCACCACACTATCGAACTTAACTTTGGTACTTATGAATGTGAATATAGCTAAATATGGCATGTATAGGCTAGTTGTTTTGGTACATGTTTGAGATGTGTAAATAGCCAAGTGATGTGTAAATGTTGGTAATATGTAATAGTGAATATGGTATATGATGCATGTTTTGGTATAGCTTGATAACAAAAGAAATGGTCAAGGCCTTGGTAAGTATATGAATGCAATATGAGTATGTATGCTTGATCAATGAAATGGTTATATGTAGAGTAAAATGTGGATGTATTATGCTTGGATATATATGTGTTTTAGTTGTGCAAATTGGTATGCAAACTAACATGCTTAGAAATGGGATTGAATGTGAAGATTTGTTGATTATTGGACATGTCTTTGGTTGTCAATTGTGCATGCAATGAATTGGTATATTGCTTATAGGGTTGACCCTTGTGTGGGTGGCAATTTGGACTTGAAAATGGCCTGTATTTGCCCACACGGTTGAGCACACAGGCATGTGGCTCGACCGTGACCCTTGTGGTTGTAATTCAAAACAAGTCAGGATCGACCACGGGCTGGACACACGGGCATGTGACTGGCCGTGTGGTGCAAGTCAGGATCGACCACGGGTGAGGCACACAGTGTGTCCACGGCCGTGTAGACAAGTTAGCATGTATGCCCTATTTTGGCACGGCCTAGAAACACGGACGTGTGACCTTTATAACTTAGAAAAGTTTTAAATTTTGAGAAGTTTCGTATGTGTTTAGTTTAGTCCCGGCCCTACTCTAAAGCATGCTTGAGGTCTCGTTGACCTATTAAAGGGACGTTGTGACTACATTGGATGAACTGTAATATGAAATGTCCATAAAATTTTTTGATTGTATGGTAATACCTCTTAACCTTAAACAAGCGTTGGTTACGGGTTAGGGGTGTTACATTCGATTAGTATCAGAGCTACGATTTAGTCAATTCTCGAACTAACGTAGCATATGAGAGTCTAGCTATACATGCCATATATCTAAATTGTGATAGTGTGATGAATCCTGACGTGTAAAATGTGTATTTCATATAGTAATGGATCCCGAAAGAGCTGTAGCTGACGATGTAGAAAGTAATGCCCCTGTTCCTGCTCAAGGGATATCGCTATCTGAATTGAGACCGGCTACGAGCAGTCAAGAGGGAGAAGCTAAACAAGTTTTCTTCAGATGATGAGTGAGTGGTTCACTCAGTTTGTGAGAAATAACCTGACTGTTCACAACCTCCGCCCTCATCTAATCCCCTTCAGACCTCAGTTGTGCCTCCGGTAATGGGTATAAATCTGTTGAATAAGCCTACGATCGATAAAATCCACAAGTATGGGGCTGAAGAGTTTAGGGCTACAAGTGATGATGACGCTGAAAAAGTTGAGTTTTGGTTAGAAAACACTATCCAAGTATTTGATGAGATGTCTTTGACTCGGAAGAAAGTATTAAATGTGTTGTTTCACTGCTACAAGATGTAGCTTATTAGTGGTGGAAAACTTTGATTTCTGTTGTTCCAAATGAGCGAGTCACCTATTTAAGGGACGCTTTGACTGCATTGGATAAACTGTAATATGAAATGCCCGTAAAAGTTTTCGATTGTCCAGTAATACCTTTTAACCCTAAACTAATGTTGGTTATGGGTTAGGGGTGTTACATACTCAGCCTATTTAATCTTCTTTAACTACTTACCATCTAACGACTGTTTCTCCTTAACTTGTTACGATAAAGTTGGCCTCACTTGATGTTTAGCTAACAAACATCCAGCACTAGCTAAACTCAAGCGAGCAAAAAATAACTCTTAACTTTGCTATAGACTTCCTACTTAAAGCGTCAGCAACAAAATTTGTTTTACCAGGATGATACTCTATGACACAATCATAATTCTTCAAACCTCAATCCATCACCTTTACAGTAAATTCAACTCTTTTTGGGTGAAGAGGTACATAAGGCTCTTGTGATCCGTATGAATGACACTTCTCTCCATACAAATAATGGTGTCAAATCTTAAGTGCAAATACCACAACTGCTAATTCTAAATCGTGAGAAGGATAATTGTGCTCATGTGACTTCAACTGTCTCGAGGCATAAGCCACAACCTTACCATCTTACATCAAAACAAAACCAAGTCCCAAATATGAAGCATCACTATAAACCACATCATCTTTTCCAGGCTCTGGTTGAACCAACATAGGTGGTGCCTCAGTCAAAACTACCTTAAGTTGTTCAAAACTTTTCTGCCTTTCATTAGTTAATTCAAACGCCACATCTTTCTAAAATAGTTTTGTTAAGGGTCCAACAATAAGGGAAATCCCTTCAATGAATCTATGATAATAGCCAACCAAACCCAAGAAACTTTGAACTTCAGTGACACTCCTAGGCAGCTTCCATTCTAAGATCGCTTCAATCTTCTTTGGATCCACTTAAATCCTTTCTACTGACACAACATGACTTAAAAATGCCACTTCTTTAACCAAAATTCACCTTACTCAACTTCACATACAACTTCTTATCTTGCAGAATCTGCAACACAACCATTACATGCACGTCATAATCCTCCTCAGAATGATAATACACCAAAATATCATCTATGAAGACAACCATAAATTGATCCAAGTACAAGTGAAATACTCGGTTCATCAAATTCATGAATGCATCAGGGGTATTAGTTAAACCAAATTGTATGACCAAAAACTCATAATGCCCATACTGAGTCATAAAAGCAATTTTCAACACATCAGACTCCTTCACCTTCAACTAATAATACCTAGATATTAGATCAATCTTTGAAAACACCGTTGCACCTCAAATTAAACAAGTCATCAATTTGAGGAAAAAGATACTTGTTCTTAATAGTCAACTTGTACAACTATCTATAGTCAATATACATCCACATCGTACCATCTTTCTTCTTCACCAAAAAACTAATGCACCCACGAAGACACACTAAATCAAATGAACCCCTATTAAGCATGTTTTGCAACTGAACCTTTAACTCTTTGAGGTCTTCTGGTGCCATGCGATAGGTGCTATAGACACTGGTGTAGTACCAAGATAGAGCTCAATACCAAACTCTACTTCATGTTTCGGTGGCAAACCAGGCAAATCTTAAAGAAGCACATCAGGAAAGTCTTCAATAGTGTGAATATCCTAAACTCTCAACTCCCTACAAACTAAATTCATCACATAGGCTAAGTAAGCCTCACAACCTATTCCCATCATCTTCTCAGCCTTCATAGCTAAAACCACATTAGGCATAAATCCCGGTCTTTCACCACCAACAACAATTTCCAACCCATCACTATTCCTCAAAGTAATTCTTTTTGTCTCAAATTCTACCTTAGCCTTATGTTTAGTCAACCAGTCTATACCAAGAACAACATCAAACCAGTGCAAAGGCAATTCCATAAGATCAACAGGGAAAACATGCCCTTGTATCATAAGGTGGCATCTATGATAAACTTTATTCACCATCTCCAAAGGAACTAATTATAGTGATACATGATAAACCTCAATTTACACATATTTTAACCCCATGCTTGGCTTATTTTTGGATGAATTCTCATTAGATTTGATGAATTCGATGCTCCTAATCTCATAATTTCATGTTTTACACTTAGAAAATCTTAGAGAGTCAAAAAGAATGAGAAACAGGCCAAAACAAGACAAAATGGGCTTACCTTAGAAGCTCACACGACCTGGGCTATCAGACACGGCCATGTGTTTTGAGAAAAACTGAGACACATCAGTGTGTGGCGAGCAGAAACGAGCACGATCTAAGGAGTCGAACACGATCTATTCAAATAAGCTACTAGTGGGCCAAGAGAGGTGTTCCAATGCCTATATAAACACCCTAGGGGGCAACCTAAAAGGGGACGTTGAATAGACGCCAAGTAAAAGGCAGAAAATACTCCAAGACAGCCGTCGGGAACATTTTAGGAGAAGGATCTCCATCAAGACCGAGGATCTCCCATCAAGTTCTTTAGAAATTTTGGGTTTTCTTATGTTTTGTTGTTTTCCCTATTCTAATATGTTTCCCTCATTAGTATGAACTAAATCCCTTAAATATCTTAGGGGGTGAAACCTAGACGAGTCTTATTATTATTTGATTTATAAGATAAATACTTTTTTTATTCTTAATTGTGAGTTTTTACTCTTGTTTTGATAATTCAGGTTATTAATCCAAGTCGAATGTGCTTATTTAGTGGAGCAAAAGTCCCTGTTTAAGAGAAGATCAACACAATTAAGTGAAGTTGATTGCAACACTAGAAATAGGGCGACAAAAATCTACCAGATTAGAGTCAAATCTAATAAGGAATCCATAGATCGAGTTAATGCGACAATAGGGCTTTTAATTAGAAAGGGATTTCAATTAATCAACCTAGAGTTAGTTGTTTTTAGTCTCAAAAGAGATATTAACATAAATCAGGGATTTCTACGGATTAAGTCAAGTGAATAAATCATATGAATCAAAAGTAATAAGTGAAGTCTAGGTGGATTCTTCCTTAGGTATTGCCTATCTCATATAAGTTGTCCAAAAGTATTTTCCCAATTCACTCTCTGTCACATTCATAGTCATTTAGTTAGTTATATTAGCTAGTTAATTTTAGATTAAAAATAAATCCCCTTAATTACTAGGCTAGATAATAAAAAGATAATTATTACTAGTAATTTTAGTCCTTGAGAATATGATATTCTGGACTCGCCATAACTATACTATTGTCCGATAGGTGCGCTTGCCTTTGTCGAAATAATAGTTAGTTTCGAGCTCCATCAAGTTTTTGGCGCCGTTGTCGAGGACTAAGATATTAGGAAAACTAATTTTTTATTACTTTGGCCATTTTATTTATTTATAATTTATTTTTTTCTAATTTTTCTTTTATTTGCTTCTGGCAGGTAATTTTAGTTGATGACTAGAAGAAACCCGTCAGGACCATTACTTTTTGATAGCGATATAGAAGTGACCGCTCGAAGAAACTGAAGAGAAATGAGGCGAAACCTACAAAACATAGAAGAAGAGCAAGAATATGAAATAATTACTACTGAAGAGATGGCTGATAATAATTCGCTACCTCCTGTGGTTGCCACAAATCCAGTGAATCAAAATCCTGCTCCTTGTACTATGTATGATTATGCTAAACCTAATTTAACAAGAATTGAATCAAGTATTGTTAGACCTGCTATTGCTGCAAATAATTTTGAACTGAAACCTAACACTATACAGATGATTCAGTAATTTGTTCAGTTTGATGGTTTGCGGATGAGGATCCAAACAATCACTTGGCAAATTTTCTAGAGTTTTGTGACACTTTCAAAATTAATGGCGTTTCTGATGGTGCCATTCACCTTCTATTTTTTCCATTTTCGTTGAGGAACAAAGCTAAACAGTGGTTGAACTAGTTACCACAAGGATAAATCACTACATGGGACCAAATGACCAAAAATTTTTTGTTAAAATACTTTCCGCCAGCTAAAACGGCTAAGTTGAGGAATGATATTTCTTCTTTTGTGCAGATAGATCTAGAAACACTCTACCATACATGGGAGAGATGTAAAGATCTACTAAGGAGATGCCCTCACCATGGGTTACCTTTGTGGCTATAGGTTTAAACCTCTTATAATGGTGTGAACCCTCAACTAGGTAATTGATTGATTCAGCCGCCGGTGGAACCCTAAATAATAAGACCCCTGAAGTGGCTCATGAGTTTATAGAAGAGATGGCACTGAATAACAATCAGTGGAAAGTTATGAGGACAAAGCCAACAAAAGCCACCAGTGTTTTCAACCTCGACACTGTGACCATGCTATCAAACCAAGTAGACTGTTAAATAAAAAGATTAATGGTTTGTGTGGTTCTTCGCAGGTACATCTAGTGATGCAGTGCGATACACACGAAGGAGGAACGAATAATACAAAATACCCACCCTACAACATTGGCATATAAAACAAACAGATTAACTATATGGGTAACAACTCTAAACCTCAAAATAACCCTTATAGTAACACTTACAATCCAGGTTGGAGGAATCACCCAAACTTCTCATGGGGTGGCCAAGGAAATCAGAGACAACAACCCCCTCTAGGCTTTCAACAGCAATCCTACCTACAAGAGAAAAAGTCAAACCTTGAGGAGATGTTAACAAAATTTATCGCTGTGTTAGAAACCCATTTCTAAAACACTGAAACAACACTAAAAAATCAGCAAGCATCAATTCAAGGGATCGAGAACCAATTAGGACAACTTGCTAAGCTCATATCTGAATGACCACAAGCTAGCTTGCCAAGTAACACTGAAACTAACCCAAAAGAGAAACTTCTTGCCGTTACTGCTCACGATAGTGAAGGGTTAGATGAGGCAAAAATGAGGCAAGAGAATGTGGTAGAGGAAGGTAAGGTTGAGATAAGCCATGATAAACAAAAACTGGTAAGTATAGAATACCAACCTCGTGTGCCATACCCTAATGCGATGAAGAAAGACCACGTAGATGAACAATTCGGTAAATTTTTTAAACTCCTAAAAAAATTACATATTAACTTACCGTTCATTAAAGCTCTTACAGATGCCCAATTCAAAAAAAAAATTAAAAGAGCTTTTGACAAACAAATGAAAGTTAGACGAGGCGTCACATGTGGAGCTAAATGAAGTGTGCTCAGTAATCCTACAAAATATACTGCCACAAAAGTTAAAAGATCCAGGGAGTTTTACGATTCCTTGCTTAATTGGTAGTTTATCTGTTGATAATGCTTTAGCAGATTTAGGGGCAAACATAAATGTTATGCCTTATAAATGTTTAAACAGCTAGGTCTGGGAAAACCCAAACAAACTAGGATGAGCATTCAATAGGTTGATAAAACTATTAGAGTTCCTAGGGGTATAACTGAAGATGTCTTAGTAAAAATTGATAAATTCATATTTCCATTAGACGTTGTTGCTTTAGACATGGATAATGACAACAATGTTCCTTTAATTTTAGGAAGACCCTTTTTAGCAACTGCTAAAACTAGAATTGATGTTGGTATAAGCAAACTCACACTTTCTACAGGTGACGAAACGATCACTCTTCAAGCTCTTGATTCAACTAGGACATCGAGTAATAAAGGTGATAACATAAATTCTATTAATGACCATTAGGTTCAACCTTCTTTTCAGGAAGTACCATGAAATTACACAATTGATTCATATCCTAGACCTCATGCCAACAAAGAAATAGCTTATGAGGAACGAAGGCTTCAGATCGATGAACTAGATGAGTGGAAGACACATGTCAAGGAGAAACCAAGAAAACACGATGAACTAAAGCAACTCCACGACAAGCCTGAGGATGAGCGAAACCAATTAAGATCGGAGATTAGGTATTGTTAGATAAAACAGACCCTCGGATCGCCACTTCAGACCTTGATACAAACGAAGAGATCCCTTTTAAGGTACTCAATGTCTTCCCATATGGAACAGTCGAGGTAAATAATCCTAAGTTCAGAACTTTTAAGGTAAATAGTACTCGACTTAAACCTTACTTTGATGCTAGAAATGATAGCCGAGAGAGGAGTTTCAACTCTTCAAACCACCATGAGTATGCAAATGAAAGATAAGTCTAGCTTAAGACTTTAAACGAGTGATTCTCGGGAGGCAACCCGAGCACTATCTTCACTAATGTCATATTTTCGATTTATAGCACCTAACTAAAACTAACCAGATTAATAAGCGCAGGTTTTCCTACCACAAGGCCTTGCACACGGGCGTGGCCGTGACCGTGTGAACACCATGAATAGGCACATCAGCATGGCAACGTGCAAACCAAAGACGAAACATCCCCAAACCACAGATGGAAATAAAATACCATGGCCATGCGATACGGCCGTGGTCGACACTGAGAAAGTAACACGAAAATTCGACACGCCGTGTCCCGAGGTTATGGTCGACACTGATTAATCAACATGGGCGTGGCAACCTCTACACAGATGTGGGAGAAACGGATGAAACACCACATAATCATGCGATACGACCGTGTGATCAAACACGCCCATGGCATACGGGCGTGGGCAGCCACCAGATCCTTGATTCCTATTAAAACCCCATTCTTCTCACCTTCTCCCTAAATTTTTCTTCTTCCAAACCCTAACCACTACACCCTCTCTTTTATATTATCTTTCTCCTTTCATTTTCCTTTCCCCTTTCCCTCACTCTTTCTTTTCACCACCATCCCCATGTCGAAGAAGCAAAAGAAACCTAGCACGGTTTCCCCTTGTGTGACCACTCTACGTAAGTTCATGTCAGCAGCTTCATTCCCTCGACAAGATAAGGACCTTTGAGTCTATTTATTTTTTCTTTTTCTTTCATTTTCATTCTTAAATTCTTTCCCTTTACCTTTCCTGTCCTTAATTTATATTAGTATACCTTGATTTCTTTAATTTAGGTCCAAGGGTCTATTAAGGAACGACCACACCACCACCAGAGTATCCACCTCCTCTGCCCAACTTTACACCGTTTCCTTTCTTTGACTCCATCCAAAAATTTAGGAAGTTTCGCCTCTCTCCCTATCTTATGATTTTTTTATTATATTGTCATTATCTATCTTTGTACATTTAGGACAATGTACATCTTAAGTGTGGGGAAGCATCAACAATACTGAATTATGCCATGTTCTTAAGTAACTTTCTCATATTACTATTAGAATGAAACTTCTATTGATTTATGATTTTTGTTGATATGTTTTGAAGTAAGTCATAGATAATTGTGCATTGATGGTTTAAACTTTAAGATATTAGAGAATTAAGCATGATAAGTCTATTTTCAGAATTAAAATTTCTAGGTTGTTTTCCAAAATTTAAAAATTACTTTGAAATTTGAAATTTGCAAGTTTGACATCAAAAACCATAATTTTTGTGAGATTTTGAGCCTTTAGAGCATATATCTTTTCATGCTCATTTTATTGACTATGAGTGTGTCAACATTGATTTGTTACTCTATAACTTGCTTCGATTATGCATGTCGAGACCACACCTTTGATTTGATATAATGAGATGATAAAGGCACCTAGGATCTAACCCACTTATTCCACCAAAAAGCTTACCTTCATAATTAACCCCTAGTCAACCCCTTTAAGCCTAATAGACCGTTTCTTGACTCACCCATCATTATTAACCCAAAACTAAATTTTTGTTTCTTCCATTTTCCTGACTCCCTTATGTTGAGATTTGAACTAATCAGTTGCCTAACTATTTTCCTTATTTTAGTTGTTAAATTCTTTCTTATTATTGTATGTTCTTATTCTTTAAAAAAAAGTAAAATTAATTCATTATTAGTTCTATGTTATTTGAGCTTAAGCAGTTAAATTTCATATTTTGAGAATATGCTCGTGTTATTAGTTATAAGTTTTCAATTGATATAATTATTCACTATTAGTCTATTATTCTAGTTAGGTAATTTGACAACTCAATCTTGATTCTAACCCTTTAATTCAGCCTTTATCCACACCTTTAACCTGAGCCCCATTACAACCCGTTTAAAAGACCTTTTGATTTGTGTATCATCTCATTTTATAGTGGTGGAGAGGTGATTTTCATGCAAGCCTATGGTAATAACTTTTCATGTTTGATTGTTGAGTGCTTTATGTTGAACCTTAAACACTTTGAGTGATTTGAGTGAATCTTTAGTGAGGATGTCAAATCTTGTCGATTTTGGATCAAAGGTAATTATTTAGGTAAGGGGAAACACCTATTTTTTCGTGCTATAAAAATTTATGACTTAGATTGTTTGAATCTTTAGGACTCTTTGAGTTAAATTATCCATGTATGAATTATCTGAGAATTATGATGAGACATTATTGATGAGAATTATGAATTGAGGGAAGTTAATTTTAATTGTGAGTTGAGGATTTTGCTTGAGGACAAGCAAACAATTAAGTGTGGGGATATTTGATAAACCTCAATTTACACATATTTTAACCCCATGCTTGGCTTATTGTTGGATGAATTCTCATTAGATTTAATGAATTTGATGTTCCTAATCTCTTAATTTCATGTTTTGCATTCAGAATAGCTTAAGGAGTCGAAAAGAATGAGAAGAGGGCCAAAACAGGGCAAAATAGGCCTACCTTAAGAACTCACACGGCCTGGGCTACCAGACACGGCCGTGTGTTTCGAGCAAAACTAAGACACGGCCGTGTGTGGTAGCAGAAGCGAGCACGATCTAAGGAGTCAAACCCGGAGTGCCATACGGGCATGTCCCTGCAATAGCAAAGATAAATTATATTCAGACTAAGCTACTTGTGGGCCAAGAGAGGTTTTTCAAAGCCTATATAAACACCCTATGGGGCAACCTAAAAGGGGACGTTGAATAGATGCCAAGTAGAAGGTAAAAAATACTCCAAGGTAGCTGTCGGGAACAACTTAGGAGAAGGATCTCCATCAAGATCGAGGATCTCCCATCAAGTTCTTTAGAAGTTTTTGGGCTTTCTTATGTTTTGTTGTTTTCCCTATTCTAATATGATTCCCTCTATTACTATGAACTAAATCCCTTAAATATCTAAGGGGATGAAACCTAGAAGAATCTTATTATTATTTGATTTATAAGATAAATACTTGTTCTTATTCTTAATTGTGAGTTTTTATTCTTGTTTTGATAATTTAGGTTATTAATCCAAGTCGAATGTGCTTATTTAGTGGAGCAAAAGTCCCTGTTTAAGAGAATATCAACACAATTAAGTGAGTTGACTGCAACCATAAAAATAGGGCGACAAAAATCTATCGGATTAGAGTCAAATCTAATAATGGAATCCCTAGATCGAGTTAATGCGACAATAGGGCTTTTAATTAGAAAGAGATTTCAATTAATCAACCTAGATTTAGTTGTTTTTAGTCTCGAAAGAGATATTAACATAATTCAGGGATTTCTACAGATTAAGTCAAGTGAATAAATCATATGAATCAAAAGTACTAAGTGAAGTCTAGGTGGATTCTTCCTTAGGTATTGCTTATCTCATATAAGTTGTTCAAAAGTATTTTCCCAATTCACTCTCTATCATGTTCATAGTCATTTAGTTAGTTAAATTAGCTAGTTAATTTTAGATTAAAAATAAATCCTCTTAATTATTAGGATAGATAATAAAAAGATAGTTATTACTAGTAATTTTAGTCCTTGAGGATACGATATTTTGGACTCGCCATAACTATACTACTGTTCCATAGGTGCACTTGCCTTTGTCAAAATAATAGTTAGTTTCGAGCTCCATCAATACCCTAACCAATTTTCTCTACAGAAATCCCTAACTTACAAGGCAATTCACTCAAAATTTATGAATGCTTAAAACCAGAATCAACCAAAAAAAAAAAAAACAATGGAGTAAACTGCAAAATAAAAGTACCTGAGATAACATCAGTTGGATCCTAATCCTCGGTTCCCTAACAACATAACCCTGAACTAGACCTCTAGACTCAACATGTGAAGCAACAATATGAGCAACAATTTGTTGCCCACCAGTCTCCCATTACCTCTACCGCGACTATTGTCTCTAATAGGCACAGAAACATGTGCCGAACTCTAAGTCTATGAAACCTCTACTCTATTTGGGCAATCCTTAGAAAAATTTCCTTCGAACCATACTTAAAACAACCATTGGTCAACTTACGACACTTACCAGAATGCCTACGCTCACAATGTGCACAAAGTGGCTAGCTAGAACCACTCGTCGTACCACCAATACTAACCACAACCCACTCTATTGCCTAAACAGATTCGGTCAAGACCCATGTCTCACACCCCTACCAGAGCTATGACTATCACGCCCTCCTTTAGGCGATCGACCTGATGCACAATCCAAAGTCCTCTTACCAAATTTAATAACCATAGAACGAGGTGGCTCAACAACGTCTCCTAAACTACTTTATCTTTCTCAACTAACTCATCAAACATCTCCACGTTATAAGCTACGAGTAAACCTAAATCTCATGATTAAGCCCAAAACAAAACCTCTTACAACAGTCCCTCTCAGAAAGGACCATCTTAGGAGCATATTGACTAAGTAGCACAAACTTTACCTCGTAGTCAACCATTGACAAATCACCCTGAACTAAACCCAGGAACTCACGTTTACGAGCTTCCATATACTACTTGCCCATGAACTTTCTCTTAAACACCTCAAGAAAATAACCCCAAGTCAAACAATTAATAGTAATACCTCTCTTAACCATAATCCACAAACGATGAGCCTCACCATCGAGTAAGGATAGAACACAACCTAACTTTTCCTCGTCGAACAAGACATCTACTCGAGGATCCTTTCAACTCCTTCCAACTAGTAGTCAGCTACGGTTGGACTGGTTCCTTTCACTCTAGAAAATTCCTTACCACCCAACATCCGAAGCCGTTCAAACTGTAAACCTCGATTAATAGGCGTAAGATTGGTAGGTGCAAGAGCAGAGTTAGCAGCAGCAATCCGCTGAAATACTCCAATCATAGCTTTTATCAGAGGCCTACACCCCAACAAGTATGTTCACTCTACGCAATGACACGGGAGGTGTAGAGGATGTACCATCCTCTTGTGTGCTAGTTCTAACATTAACACATCTATGAGGCATATCGAATCTAATTTAATACACACAAACAAACAAAGGAGTGAGTGACAGGGAAATGATCCAAGCTACGTTCCTACAAACAAACTTTAAGATTAAATGCAATATGTTCCCATTCCTACCCTACATGCAATTCAATCAGAGACATTTCAAACAATTTAAGCAATAAAAGTAACTTAAACACTTGGCTTTTTGAATCGTGGGTTGTGAAACCCCAATTGACACAACAATCACCTAAGTTCGAATGTTAGTGAACTTAGGCTCTAATACCACCAAATGTAACATCTTATACCCGGCTCGGTCACCAAGCCCAAATACAAGATGTCAGCCCATCGTCTCACATCACACATGATACAAATGAACTCATTCTTAAAGAAACATCTTCCATTTTGACATTTGCACGAGTTTTAAGTCAAATATACTCTTAATTATTGTTAAGACTTACTATACACACTTTAATTGATCATATAATAACTATTGGACATACATGAGGGCCACTTAGAAAAATTTCAAAACTGACTACGTAGGTATCGATACTGGAACATGGGTATTGATATTTTCCTTACACGGTATTGATACCGATTGAAAAATTGATACCAAAACAACATTTCGTTTCTCGCCTAAAAATATTGTAACATCCTTAAAATGGGGTTCTGCGTTTTGCTTGTGTTGCATGTGATAAATTGTCTATAATGTTCATTTAACATGTTTTGGGGTCTAGTTAAAACCCTAAGTTAGGCCTGAGTTAGGGCTAAGAATTTTGTTTTGGCATTCAAGGAAATGAAGCTAAAGGAGAGAGGGGTTAAGAGATTTTATTTGGGAAGGTTGACACAAGAAAGCAATGGGAAAAATGGCAAGGGAGGCTCCACTAGGGTGTCAGGGGAGTGACGCCACATGCAGTGAGAGAGAGCCTATGTTCGAGCTGTAGGAATTGCACTCCTGCTTATTCTTTTTCACACCACAAGCAAGGAGAGGAGTACTCAAGTGGGACTCTCTTGATGAATAAGGATAGAGAGAGTCAGATAGATGAAGATGAGGGAATTAAGGAGTTTGAGTCTTATCAAGCTCACTTGGGAGAGTTGGCCGAATAGTGGACTGTGGGCAAGGGAGGCTATCGATTTTGGGGAGCTTTTGGTATAGCCGAATGTCCCTCTAAGCTCATTAGTGTTATTTTTTTCTCTTAAAGTACTTAGTCAAAATCTTCATCTCCCTCATCTCTCTCTTTTTCTTCCTATTTTTCTCAAAGCCGAAAACACCATAGCCGAACCCTTTTCACCTATCTTATCTTTTCTCTTCACCATCTTTCTCGAATCAAACCACCACTCAAGCCGAATCTTGATCCCATCTTTCCCATCTTCTATTTTGTTTCAAAAGCCAAAAGCTTGTTGTTTCTCTTTCGATTTTATCAAGTAACTTGGTGAATACTTGGCTCAAAATCTCTCTCTTTTTGTGATTTCTCTTCATTATCTTAAGTGCCAAAATCAAGTTTGCTTTTGGGGACATAGCCAATCTTACGGTAAGGGATCTCTTCTTTCTTCTTGACCGATTTGAGTAATGCTGAACCTCTTCTGTCTTTCTTTTGATATTTCTTCAATTGTGGTAATCGAGATCTTAACTTATTATTGTCCCATGTGGTAGCCGAAACCCTTAACACCAATAGGGGGTGCCGATCTGTGGTGTTTAAAGGCCAAAGCAGTTATCAAGGTAAGGGATGACAAACTTATTTGGTATCGAGATTTATGATTATGGCCAAATGGCCTTTAGTTCTCTAATGAAATGACAAAACCGATTGTAGGGAGGGCTATTGCCGAATTCAAGGAGCCTTCGGGACTTGGTGGTTGATATAGGTAAGGGTTCAACATTAAGATCTATCTTTTAACTGATCAAAAGCCAAAGGCTAAATGTTTTCATGTGTGCTAGTGTGTGGCCAATTGCAAGGAGGCTTTGTGTGGCTTCGGGATTTGGTTGGAAACCAAATCGGCTTAAGGTGTGTTATATTTGGGGCGACATATCCTTCGGGATTTTGTGAATAAGTCGAATGGCTTTAAATCTAAAGGGTGGTATTGGCCGATTGTAGGTGCAGTAAGAACATACGTTTTGGGATCTCGTGGTATCGCGTAGTTTGGGATTTCGCGTATAGTCAGGCGTGTAAACGCTTACACACTTTATTAGTTTAATGATGCTTATTATGTTACTATATAACCCTTGGTATTAGTGGCTTTGTCTTGTGGAAATAAGCTTGGATTCTGAGGTAAGTCCCCTGTTATGTGATTCTTGGTACACATCATTGTGATCTGTTAAATGCTATGGTATATGTTATTAGCATGGCCATTCGATATTATGACATGTATGTTATGAACATGATGTTGGGTTTGATGAGATTAGGGGATGATTCATTTTGGACTGTCACTAGTGGTTTTGACCACACGACGGGTTGGCCCCGTCTTGATATTATATTTTGTGACTAAGTCCCAGTGGTTTTGACCACCAGTGGTTTTGACCACATATCGATATGTGACTCATCCCAGTGGTTTGGTACCACAGTGGGTTGGCCCCACGAGATTATTTATGGGATTGTCATCAGTGGTTTTGACCACACGATGGGTTGGCCCCATCACTTGATTTGTGACTTCGGTCATCAGTGGTTTTGACCACACCGATATATTGTGACTACGGTCACCAGTGGTTTTGACCACCAGTGGTTTTGACCACACGGGGTAGTTATAGGTGTTTGGATGGCTAGGTTATGGGTTGCATGTTTTTACTGATAACTTGTGTATGTGAGTGCACTATCGGGTTGGGGAATTACACACTGAGTCTTGGTGAGTCACCCCTTCCCTTATATTTTGCGGTGAATAGATTGCGGAGATAGAGCGGAGAACTCGAGGCTGACCATGCATGTTCGTTGGATTATGGTTTCTTTAGTTACTTTTAAATTCTAAATTTTAGTTTTAAGTTACGTAATAAGGCCGCTAAGATTTATTTTGGTTTCATTTATTATTGCTATTATTTTAACTATGTGGGATAAATGATTTTAATAATTAACCGGCGAGCATAATGTTTTTAAAACTATAACTCCTTCGTTTTTCATTAAAGCGTTGCCATCGGGTAACATCACTTAAATTATGATAACAAAGATAACTTGAATGTTTTCTAAAAACTTGCAACAATAATTAGACTTTAAGCACGGATTTCCAAAAAGGGTTTTCTAAAGAAAATTATCCGATAAACTTTAATTTTCAAAAAGGTTTTCACTCTGTGACATGCTAGATCCGGTTGTGGTGTGCTGACCGGGTTTGGGGTGTTACAAATATAACACCAAAATTATCGGTACCTTTCAATTAATATTGGTAATTTTACCTCGAGTATCGATACTCATGATATGGTATCGATACAAAATTACGATTCTGACTTCCTACACATTTGAAAATCATAGAAGTATCATTTTTAAAACTCAAATATCGATACCTCTACTCCAGACAATAAGAATTTAGCATATTTAAGCATGCAAACCAATCCAACACAAGTATATTCAACATGCATCTTTTACCATATCAAATAAAATTCAAAACGAATATAATAAAAGTTTCAAACATCGAGAATAAGTCCAAGTAATAATCATCATATCACAATTCAAATCTTTAAATCCTAAGAACAAATAAACTATGGAAACATCCAAAATATCATGAAAAGTACAAGCAAAATGTCTACTACATTGCCTTTATTCCCAAAACATAAACAAGTAATAAATAAACTACAAAGAATTATTAAAGTATCACTTGGATCAATCCCTTGGAACCATACCAAAACATTAGAACAACATAAATGTGCGAGTGTACACAATTGCAACAAGTAATAAAGTGACAAGTAAATATCAAGTTATCGTACCCACAAGGACTGTGAAGGAAAAATATTTATGAAATGTAAATCAAACACTTTGGTGATGGTAAAATAATGTTTTTTTGAAGAAGTGATTTTAAAACTAAAAATTAACTAACTAAAAAAAAAACAAAAAATAAGAACTCCTATGCACGATTTCAAGAAGATGAGTTTTAATCAATATGTCATAATTGTGTTAGATCAATTACATTCCTTAACTTAGAATTACTAAACCCATGTTCATGGCAACTTGGTAATTTGTTAACTATTACACATACATACTTATTAAATTAACCAATCTCTTAAACATTTTTCAATGCCAATTCAAACAATTAATCAATCTTCATAAGCACATATAAGATTAAGTGAGGTAACAATATATTTCTATATTGAAACAATTTAATCACTATAATCTTGCAAGTTATGCAAGGCTAATGTATCGTTTAATCGTAGCTAATTTAACCTTTAGCTACCTTAGAAGATTAAACATGCACCAATTAAATATTGTGTCAATTAATTAAATTTTCAATATGTTTAATAATTAATTCATTCATTATCTTATATTTTATAATGCAAGTATAACATAGGCATGGTTTTATTTAATTGAATAACTAACCAAGGCCAATAACAACACAAACATGATTTTAATAATTAGAATGCAATCAATCTAACACGAATTAATTTAAGCCATTTTAATTATAATGAGAACAATAACACAACAATTATTCATATTCATAATCACAACATAAAAAATAAAATTAGAGAGAAGGGAACAAGGAAGCAAATCTAATATTTCTTTGAAGCCAGACTAGTGCGCTCCTCTTCTTCTCTGCTCGTTTTGTAACATCCCATTTTTAGTCAAATCAGAATAGTGGTATTGGGACCACAAATTTGAGGTCAAAATAATTATTTTATTATTATTTTAATTTTTACAGCATGATATTTTGATTGTGTGAAAATTTCGTTAAGAAATTTTATCGTTTGAATGCTTAATTTGATAAAAATGACAAAATCGCGTAAAGTGTAAAACTTGAGTTCTATTAGCTAAATATGTCTAATAGCTATAGAAATTTAAAGTGGAGGTTATTATGTGGTAATTAGCCCATTTATAAAGTTATTGGACATTCTTGGACATGTATTAAGTGTTTTAAGTGATTAATTAATAAGGTTAATTTTGTAATTTAGTAAATAATGATAATTAAAACAAATAAAATAAAGCCATCATCTTTTCTTCTTCATTATTCAACCGAACCTAGGGAAAGAAGAAGGCATTTTTTTCCTTCAAAATCGGCCAAGGAATTTGTGCTCAATTAGGTACTATTTTTGTCCCATTTTTAATGATTTCTGTGTTTTTGAGATCATTGCAGCTTAGTCTAGCTAGCCCAGGGACTATTTTGCAAAATTGTTAAAGGTTTAGGGTTTTTCCATTGATGAATCTATGTGTTTTTTTAATGTTTGATGATAGAAAATGCATGCTTGTTGTTAGATAAACAACATTTGTAAAGTGATTTTGAGTAAAATGTCCAAATAGGGATTAATTTGTGAAATGTGTAAATTTTGACATTAAAGTGTGAAATAAATGAAAAATATGGGCTGCTAGGGACCTAACTGAAATTTGGGTAGCATGGGTTTTGGTTTAATTGCATGAATTTGTGATTTTATGAAATTAGGACTAAATTGTAAAAATGTGAAATATTAGGGGCAAATGTGTAAAATTGCCTTAATGTATAATTTGGAAAAAATTGAATAAAGAGATTATTAAATAAGTTATTTTTATTATATTAGCTCAAGAAAGGCAAAATATGAACTTAGATCGGGGAAAGAATAAAGT
Organism: Gossypium rotundifolium; assembly: GCA_025506655.1. Taxonomy (NCBI): domain Eukaryota; kingdom Viridiplantae; phylum Streptophyta; class Magnoliopsida; order Malvales; family Malvaceae; genus Gossypium; species Gossypium rotundifolium. The sequence goes on along the minus strand of CP106727.1, from coordinate 115,716,740 downwards.
TTGGATTAATCGACTTAATCTGTCATTTTTGCATTCGAGGTAAGTTCGTATGTAATAAGCTTTGTTATAATTGTATTTTATATGCCTTTATATTACATAAACTGTGAATATGAATTTACGGACATGTTCGACGATAACTCGACAATTGAGAAATCTCGGTTGAACCTTACGAATAGATTAGGATACGAATGACATATCATTGGGGTTATTATCGTTTTGGGTGCTGGTCCATACATCCTACCGGTGGCTGAGTTATCCAGCATGTGTTGCATATTCTCGTAAGCTTTTGTGAGCAACACCGTGTAGCTACATCATGACCATCAGCTTGTGTGAGCAGACCCGTTGATAACTCGAGAGTGAGCATTATTGAGATATGGTATTGAGATAGCTTCAGCTATGTATTGGCACTTCGGTGCAAGATTTTATTGAGATGGCTTCGACTATATATATATATATTGGCACTTAGGGTGCAAGATTCCCGAGTATCCTGTATTATTCCAAATGGTTCAACGGGTATATCAAAGATATTAAATGGTGAAAAATAGATACGTATCAGTATAGGTATGTACGAAAACTATATGAGCATCGAATCTATGGAAATTGTAAGTTCTTGGTTAATTATGTGATTGAATACATGTTATCATTGTAGTTAAACGTTTTGTAGTATGTTATATTCATATTATTGAATGATAATTGAATGGTGAGCTTTGCTTATTATTTCATACGAGCTTACTAAGCTTTATAGCTCATTTTGTTTAATTTTTCTGTGTTTTAAAGTGAAATCAAGCTAGCTCAGATTTGGGGATCGTCGGAGACTTCATCACACTATCCTACTATCACTTTGGTACCTTTGGACTTAAGTGTTTTGAGTATATGGCATGTGTAGGAACTTTGGTCATTTTGGTTATGAATTGATAAAGAAGGTAACTATTTGAATTGGCTTGTAAATGTCTAAAGTTTGGTTTTGTATATAGCCATGGGAGTTGGCTTATTTTAGTATAGTTGATCATGTATGTATATGTGCATATGGGTTGTGTGATGTGTTGGATGATGATCATGTGATGCTTAATAGTAATAGGTATTATGGATAGCAAATGGTTGAGTTATAAATATTGGTAGGCTAGTGGATTTAGGCTAGTAATGCATATTTAGAAAATGACCATATTGATCAATTGAGAAGGTGATTTTTGGTATGAAATTGAATGGCACATTTTGAGATTATATACCTTATATTTGTTAGCACTGAAATGGTGTAAATGATGCTTGGTTGAGGTTGATAGAATGCCTATTTATGTCTTGTTTTGGTGCCATTTGATTTGGTATAGGTGTATACAAATTTGGGTGGAAAAATGGCTTGGTAAATAGCCTATTTTTTTCCACACGGGCGTACGTCTCAGCCGTGTGTGACACATGGTCAGGTTGCATGGCCGTGTGTCCCCTAGTGTTGAAATAAAAATCAAGTCAGTATGCTCCACACGGCTCAACACACCGGTGTGTGACTTGGCCGTGTGGCATAAGTCAGTATACCCTACAGGTTTGGCACGGCCTAGTACATGGCCTGGCACACGAGCATGTGTGGCCATTTTTAGGGCACACGGGCTAGCCACACGGGCGTCTGTGTTGGCCATGTAACCCAAGTCAGAGACTTAAATGGGTCTAACACGGGCTGGGACACGGCCATGTGATCCCATTTCAAATGTCCACATGGCCTGTGACATGGGCATGTTTTTGGCCGTGTGAGACAAACGGTCGGGCCACACAGGCATATGTCGCCTAAAATTTGAAAAATTTTCTAAGTCTCGTAAAAGTTTTCTAAGTTATCGATTTAGTTCCAAACCACTTCTAAAGCATGTTTAGGGCCTCGTAGGCTCGTATTAGGGACAATGTGATTGAGTTTAAATGATGATTATATGAAATTTAAAAACGTATGTGAAATTATTGTTTAATTGTTTTATAAGTCTGGTAATGCTCCGTAACCCTATTCTGGTGTTGAATATAGGTGAGGGGTGTTACACGTTCTGTTGAATCGAGGCCTACATGAACAATTGAAAATTGTTATTCCAAGGTGGAAAAAAACTCTTTTTCAAAAGGGAAATCGGCAAGGAAAAGTAGCAAAGGGGTGTATTTATAGGTGGGAGTGGTTGCTAAAAATAGAAGATAATTAGCAGTCATACACTCTTCCTTAGCTAGCCACAAAAGGAGCAAGTTTGAACAATTCAAACTTTGTTATATTTAGCTTGGGGGAATTATTCAACGGCACAAAAAGGTGAGGGGTTTGAATGGAGTTTAAAGACACTTTGAGGGTTTTTTTAAAGTAATAAAATCGGAAAAATCTGCTGATTGGGTCAACTTGTTGGACGGTTTTGTGCTGCCAGTTTGCTTAGTGGATCAGTCTTCTCTTATTAGCATACTGGGCTACTTTCTCCTTCAGGCTTTATATTAAATTTCAACCCAATTAAATTTGGATAAAAATTAAATATAAATTACATAAACTAATCATCATTTGGATCGTCCTTGGCTGGAAAAATATTCAACCTTTCTCTTGGTTCACTTGATACAAAGATTTCCCCAACGATTCAATCCTTTCGAGGTGTCTGCCGAGCCAATTTTCAATTTTTATGAAAAATTGTCAAAAATAAACCAAATTTATGAAAATTATTATAAAAAATAATTAAAATTCAATATGTTAATAATTTAAGTGTAAATTAATTATTTTATAAATAAAGTATAAATTTTGGCAAAATTTACTACGAAATTGCATGAATAGAGCTCAAAAGGTGTTCAAAAAGTCTATATATTTTTGTATTTCCAAACGCTACTAATTTGCATTGGATTAAAAGGAGTGGGTGATCTTAACAAGCTTAGTGAATACCTAGAACATCTACCATGCAAAAATTTCATCAAGCATTAACGAAACAACCGTATAGCACAACCTCAACAGTTCCAACTCTAGTGTCATGTTATGCTCATTTATGCATTATTTATTAGTTCATTTACATGGTAATCACAATCACTTTTCAACATATAACATATTTCATATAATCACATTTAAAGATAGTTTAGCACTTCGGCTATGAAACATAAAAGTGGGCTTTATTGTAACATCCCGAAATTGGGCCTAGAAGAATTGGGCCCAATGGGCCTTGGGTGTAGGAGTATTTAAAATTTTTGAGAACAAGAGAATTTCATTACTGTAAATTGGACTTATTAGACGGTGATTTTGGAAATTTACGAGGTTTCTAGGAAGTTCCGGGTTCAAGTTAGGCTATAGGTAAATTTTTGTGTTGAAGTACTTTAAGGAGAAAAGGTAAGTGGCATCTTGACTTAAGTAAATAAGTGTGCATTTTGCTAGCACAATGAGTCTATTGGTAAAGGTGGAAAGTGGCGTGTGGAGTGTACTTGAAACACCCCAAACTCGGCCTACAAGCCCTGACCGGATCTGGCATGCTTCTAAAGAAAATCCATTCAAATCTTGTTTGAAACTTTGCTAAAACTTGTGTATTTTTGAAAACACTTGATTTGGGTTGGGCTCGAATTAAGAACCCGTATCGATAAGGTGTTAAAAACAATTTGATATTTATACTTAAGAAAAATTTTACTTATAACTTTAATTTGACAAAAATTATTTCATACTAAGATCTTTAATAGCATGCATAAACAATTTAGTATTGATAGCCTTATTACATCAAATGAAAACCCAGAATAATTCAAAACTTGGAAATTTTAAAACTATAAAACAAAATATACGATCGTCGAATTGAGTATGGCCACCCCTGAGCTTCTCCCGACCCGGTCCATTACTGATCATTACCTGAAAAAAATAGTCCCACAAGGGGTGAGTCAAACAGACTCAATGTGTACAATCAACACTAAGTCTCAATCAGATTTAGGCATGTCAAATAATACATATTCATATAGCATTAAATAAAATGATGCAATCCCAGACCCAAGCCTAGTTATCCATCCGCTACACGTCACCCGTACCAACCATCACACCGTGGGGACTACTAAGTCAACCCTCCATCCGCTACACACCATCAAAGGCAGTCGCTGCAGTCGACGTGCTCATCGCCCTTATAAAATTTGTGGCATAGCCACCATATATATATTCGTGACATAAGTCACCACATTCTTATATTGTGACAAAAGTCACCACATTCTTATATTGTGACATAAGTCACCACATTCTTATATTGGGGTATAAAACCACCAATTCACTTCCCCTTTTACATATCACCCATATGCCCCATGTCATACAATTATGCATTAACCATATCATATTCCTTATTCACATTCTTATAATTTCATGTATATGCCATAGCAAAACTTATCATACTCATAGTAGGAGTAGGAAAACGTACCTGAGTACTTTGTACCATTACATGGTACCTTAACCATAATCTTACACTTTTATATTAGCACATATAATAAATTAAAGCCGTAAATCTATCAAGATTTTGTGTGGGGTACACACCTGATTTACTTAGTAAATTCAATCCAAATCCCGAAAATCCCGATCTAAGCTTTAGATCCTCTAGTTCCTATATTTGGCCAACCCTAACATGTTAGTAAAAAGCCATTCGGTTATAAAACCAAATCCGAAGGCTTAATGTAACTAACTTCTTACCTTGCTTGCCGATTTGAGTACTTCTCAAATCCTAAAATTTTGTGATCTTGCCCCCTAGCAATCGGCCAACACTAGATTACCTAAATAATTAGTTTCTAGCTTTTGAATAAACAAGAAATAGAGTTCAACTACCAAATTTAGCTTTGGCCGATTATGATATTCACTTACCTTTGTGAATCTAAAATCTCAAAACTCATCACTTGGCTTATGAAGATGTCGAAATACCTTAGATCTGAAATCCCGGATGATCTCCCTAGAAATCGGCTAATATGGAAAATCATGAAATTTACCTTCCAAGTTTCGACCAACAAGATTAGGAGAGATTAGATTTCGATTTCAACAATCAGGAGAAGAAATAAAGAAAGTAGATTGACATAGGTGATATTCCATACCAATTTAATCAAATGTCTTTCCTTGAAGTGGAGAAATTCGGTTCCTAGAGGATAGGTGAGTATTTGGCTATGGCCACTAACATGTGAGATTCGACTTTAATCAAGGAAAAGAAAAGAGAAGAAAGGTGTATGGGACTTAGAGAGAATCGGTCAATGGCTTAGGAGGAACTTGCTTTCGGCTTTTTGAAAAGTTTGCAAAAAGAAAAAGATTAAAGTGAAGAAATCGGCAATGGTTACTTGTGTTTTTCGGCTTTTGACAAAATAAAGAGAGAAGAAGAAGAGTGGCTAGAGAATTTGGAAGAGGCTTCAAAGGAGAAAAGAATAATAGCTTTACTTTTCCTCCTCTTGCCGAAATTACTAAACCTAGAGTCTCTTGGCCAGCCACCTCTTCCTCTCACTATCAAATCCCTTAATTCACTCTTCCTTACCCTTTTCCTACCTTAGCAAAACTTCTAAGAGAATTGGACCTCATCTTAAACTCCTCCCATAGACTCCCTTGCCAGTCCAACACTTCCTCTTGTTGCCGCAAAAATTAAAGCTCCATTTAGCTTCCTACACGACTCGAACCTTGGCCCATTTACCCTGCTAGTGGCGTCACTCCCAGAGGCCTTAAGTGGCATCTCCAGGCCACTTTTCCAAGCCCAATTATATGTCATATTTCCCTTATTTATTTTCTTAAGGCCACCTTGCTTCAGTTCCCTCTTTTAGACTTAAAACTCGATATTTTTCTAAGGCATTTTCCTTATGTTTCAAGATTTTAAAATTCACATAACACATTCATAACACATAAGACATGCTATTCATATAATTTAGCCATAGTGCATAAGCCCTAATCCGGGATATTACAGTACTAATGGTCTGAGGTTTGAATCCCACCTAGTGCAAATATTTTGGATTAAATTTTTGTACTAATAAGGTAAGTGTTGGCCAAGGCTTTATTATGGTAAGGGAGACTTTTTATTTATGGCAAGGAGGCTAAGGAATATGGCAAGGAGGAAGATAAGGGAAAAATAAGGAAAGAAATAAAGAAAAAGGCAAGAGTAGGGGACATGTTAACTTAAAGGGTGGAGAGTGATGTTTTGTGTACTTTTTCCTTGAGCATTTGGGTCATCTCCTTTTCAATTTTCAACAAGGTGAAGGAGCACAAGTGATTTGTATTAACCAAATCGTTATCATCGACTCATCAAGCAAGTGAGTAAGTACATTGTCATAAGATTTGCTTTGGTCGAAGGTGGGATAACTACTAAAAACTCTTTCGCTCACCAAATATTGTTAGGCGGGATTTGATAGAGCCAAGGGTAGGATCAATTCTTGGTGCACTGAGGGAGATCACATTCGTGGTAAGTGGAGTTAGCCTAGTAAAGTGTTTCTAGTTACAATTATCAAAGTAGAGACTAACCATCTGTAAACTATCATTATAGGTGTTGAAATCTGTAGAAAGCATAACTCGTAAATAAGGTGTGTAATCTCTTACCCTTCTGAATACATGTTTGTAATGGTGTGTAATCCCACATCTCTTTGAATATTTGCATGAAATGTTTTGTGATTCGGTCAAAAGACAAATAATCAAAAACCGGCATTTGTGATCACTCGGGCGTGCGTATGTTTGTCGTGGAAACCATATTTTGCAATGAAATAGTTTTTGGTTAATAGCAGAGATGTGATTTTGAAAAATCATGAAAAAAAGGAGAAAGGGAATTTGAAAGTGAATAAGATATAGAATTAAATCTTATTGTATCTATTTTTATATGAAAGAAACAAAGAAGGAAGAGAAATTTTATATTCTGTGATATTTTAAATTTAGTGAGACTGGTTCTAAATGACTTTTTGGTTCCCTATTCTGCCTTGGAAAAATCATTCAAAATTGAACAAAGTGAATTATGAGTTATAATTTATATGTATAGATTCCTTAGTGAGTTTGGTTTCAATAGAAACAAGTGGGAGCAACATATGAAAACTGTACAATGGGATATTTGAATTTTGGGTAAGAGAGGTCAGAACCGTTGGTCAGTGAAACAAGGGAAACTTTAATGAATAAACTGTACTAAACTGCTAAGCCAAAAATTCTGGAAAAATTAGATTGAGAAGATATATGAGTCTAGTTTCAAGGAAAATTTACGGATCTAAATTTCTAGTTTTTGAACTCGAGTTATAGTCAGTTTAGTCAATATGACGCAGATGGATGATTCAATTTTTATGCCCCACATTAGTAGTTAAGTCTGGGTTGTGAAATTACGAAAATACCCTTGGATGATAAATTATCGAAGTACCCTTGGGTTGCGAGATTACCGAATTACCCTCGATGCGTAAAATTACCAAAATGCCCCTATGGGCCTTACCGAAATGCCCCTATTGGTCGTTTTGCTAGTTTGCATTAGTGGGCAAATTACAAAGTTCTATAATTGGCCGATTTACCGTAATAAATTATTGGATTAGTGATTTTTGTTTATACATGTGGATATTATGTTTAATTATGTATAACATATTGCATGGGTTGGGAAAAATGTTGAAGAGAAGTGTAGCCTGGTGGCTTTGCCACATTCTGATCCTTATGGCTCTGCCACAAATTCTGATAATGGCTAAGTGCTAAACTAAATATGGCTTTGTGCCATCGTGATTATGGCTTTGTGCTAAACGTATTTACTCGGGGCTATGTGCTTAACATATGAATTAACGACTCTGTGTCGATCATATTTACCCAAGGCTGTGTGCCGATTATATTATCGTATATGATATTCTGGTGGCTCTGCCACAATCTATTTATGACTCTGGTGGCTCAGCCACAATTATTATAAAAGGCAGCTTGGCTGCAGCGTTTCTGGTGGCTCAGCCACAAATTATTATAAATTCAACTTGCCTGCGATTGGTGTGTTTGGCGGGGTGGGTTGACTTGATCCCCACAAGTGTGATGGGATGGTACGGGTGGTGTGTAGCGGATGGATTACTAGGATGGGTTGGGTTGCATTACATTATCTGCATTATCATGTTTATAGGCCTAAGGCCCAGTTTGTTTTGTAAATAGGCTTCGGTCCAAGATTATGCCACATGGACTCCGGCCCAAGATATTGCGTTACGGGTTCAGACCCAATGGATAATGGTAAGGGGATTATGCACTGAGTTCTTGTAACTCACCCCCTTCTTTCTTAATCCTTGTAAGTAATGCTCAGTGACGAGGACTTGGGCCTATGGATGACTCGGTGGAGGCCATGCTTCATAAATGGTTTTTATTGAACTTTGGATTTCTATTTCCGTTCACTATTATTACTTTTACTATTTTGGGTTTCAAGTTGTAATAAGGCTTTTGGGATATGTTTTATTTTGCTTTGCGTTTAAACGTACTTAATATTTTGCTTGAAATGTTTTAAATGGGGATTTTTCTAAAATCATTAATAACGGTTTTCAAAAATTGATTAACAAATGGATTTCTTAAAAAAATGGAAAAATAAATTAACTTGGATTTTCTTTCAAAATTATCAACGTCATTTTCAAAAGTCAAGGTTTTAAAGTTCATTACCTCGATTTTCGATTTATCAATCAACCTCTTGAAATTAGTAGTATTTTATCAATTATTTCAAATCAAACTTGTTTTCTCAATTATAACAAAACAACACCTATTTTAGTACGAATAAAAAGAATTTAACACATTTTTCTCATGTGACATGTCAGATCCGGTCATAACGTATGTGCCGGGTTTGGGGTGTTACATTTTATGGTATCAGATCCAGTTTCAAAACTCTACTGTGGTTTGGGTTCAAAAACGATTTCCAAAGCTGCTGAAATTTGATTTATAAATGCATGTTCTAAAGGAAGTACGACACCACGGGTATCCGGCACCAAGTCAAGTAAGTTTATGCTTTCATTTTATGATTATTGTGGTATGACTATAGAAATACTCTAGAACTTTTAGCTTTAGGAGCTAAAACTATAAAGATTGAGACTTTAAGATATATTTTGCAAAACGACTTTGATTCCTATACTCCATAAAACATGGTTTAATAAATGTTGAATAGTATACTGATCCATAAGACTCTTAATAAGATTAAATCGACTTAGCTAATATGAGCGCTAGAGGACATGGACGCGGTAGACGAGGCCATGGTAGAGGTCGGGGTGCTAGGGCTGGACCCTCGGCATCGAGGATTAGGCCTGAAAGTGGGGTACCGGCATCGCCAGTGGCTGAGACGGGATCTCATGATCAAGCTGGGGTTGATGAGCAGACTCAGCTAGTTAAAGAAGTATTAAAGGAGGTTAAAGGAATCGGTGAGACACTTCGAGTTGGGTGCGTGGACTGAAAGAAGAAAAAGGATCACGGTTCTTCAAGGTCGCAATCTCATTTTGTGAAGCGTGTCAAGGCACGTCCAAACTTTTTGGCTTGCGATTATTACGGAAGGCGTCATCCGGGTGAGTGCTGGAGGAGGTCAGTAGCATGCTTGAGATGCGAGTCTAAGGAGCATAGGGCTCAGGATTGTTCCATCACCATTAAGACGGGTATGTTTTGGTTAAATGTAGAAAATTTTATGAATGAGTGATAAATACCTGTTTGCTTCTAAGGATTAGATATTTGATGATGTGAAGAGTTTCCAAGATTAAGATAGAAAGCGAATTAGTGTTATTAAGATTAGAGTGCACAGCGAAAGTGTATTATGCTAGGTTAGGATGTGCGACTGTTCCTATAGTTAGAAATTTCGAGGACAAAATTTCTTTAAGGGGGTAGAATTGTAACATCCTAAAATTGGGCTTAGAAGAATTGGGCCCAATGGGCCTTGGGCGTAGGAGCATTTAAAATTTTTGAGAACAAGAGAATGGAATTATTGCAAATTGGACTTATTATACGGTGATTTTGGAAAGTTACGGGGTTTCTAGGAAGTTCCGGGTTCAAGTTAGGCTATAGGTAAATTTTTGTGTTGAAGTACTTTAAGGAGAAAAGGTAAGTGGCATCTTGACGTGCATTTTGCTAGCACAAGGAGTCTATTGGTAAAGGTGGAAAGTGGCGTGTGGAGTGTACTAATGGTTTGAGGTTCTAATCCCACCTAGTGCAAATATTTTGGATTAAATTTTTGTACTAATAAGGTAAGTGTCAGCCAAGGCTTTATTATGGTAAGGGAGACTTTTTATTTATGGCAAGGAGGCTAAGGAATATGGCAAGGAGAAAGATAAGGGAAAAAGAATGAAAGAAATGAAGGAAAAGGCAAGAGTAGGGAACATGTTGTCTTAAAGGATTGAAGATGTTTTGGAAAGAATTTTGGTCAACATTCTTCCTTTAGGCAAATGTGATGGGCGGTTTTGCTAGGGAGAGGGAGGAGCTGAATTTTCCATACCTTTTTGCAAGTCTTGTGCATGAAAGATGTTTTTTCTCCTTTGATCATTTTGTGTTTTTGTTTTTCCAAAATAGCATTTTCGATCATTTGGTATAAGGGGAGAAACCAAAACTTTCCTTTGCTTTTGAGTGTTCTTTCGGGTTTCTTTTTGAAATTGATGTTTTGGGTACTTTTTCCTTGAGCATTTCGGGTCATCTCCTTTTCAATTCCCAACAAGGTGAAGGAGCACAAGTGATTTGTATTAACCAAATCGTTATCATCGACTCATCAAGCAAGTGAGTAAGTACGTTGTCATAAGATTTACTTTGGTCAAAGGTGGGATAACTACTAACAACTCTTTCGCTCACCAAATATTGTTAGGGCGGGATTTTAGTAGCCAATGGGGAGGATCGATTCTTGGTGCACTGAGGGAGATCACATTCATGGTAAGTGGAGTTATCCTAGTAAAGTGTTTCTAGTTACGATTATCAAAGTAGAGACTAACCTTCTGTCAACTATCATTATAGGTGTTGAAATTGGTAGAAAGCACAACTCGTAAATAAGGTGTGTAGTCTCGTACCCTTTCGAATACATGTTTGTAATGGTGTGTAATCCCACACCTCTCTGAATATTTGCATGAAATGTTTTGTGATTCAGTCGAAAGATCGAAAAATTAGAAACCGGCATTTGTGATCACTCGTGCTTGCATATGTTCTTTGTGGAAACCATATTTTGCAATGAAACAGTTTTTGGTTAGTAGAAGAGATGTGATTTTGAAAAAATCATGAAAAATAGGGAAAAGGTAATTTGAAAGTGAATAAGATATAGAATTAAAGCTTATTGTGTCTATTTTTTTATGAAACAAATAAAGAAGGAAGACGAATTTTATATTTTGTGATATTTAATTTTAGTGAGACTGGTTCTGAATGACTTCGTGGTTCCCTATTCTATCTTGGAAAAATCATTCAAAATTGTACAAAGTGAATTATGAGTTATAGTTTATATGTATAGATTCCTTAGTGAGTCTGGTTTCAATAGAAACAAGTGGGAGCAACATATGAAAACTGTAGAATGAGATATTTGAATTTTGGGTAAGAGAGGTCAGAACCGTTGGTCAGTAAAATAGGTGAAATTTTAATGAATACACTGTACTAAACTGCTAATCCTAAAATTATGGAAAAATTCGAGTAAGAAGATATATGAGTCTAGTTTCAAGGAAAATTTACGGATCTAAATTTTGAGTTTACTAACTCGAGTTATAGTCAGTTTAGTCAATATGACGCAGATGGACAGATTCAATTTTTATGCCCCACATTAGTAGTTAAGTCTGGGATGAAAATACCCTTGGATGATAAATTACCGAAGTACCCCTAGGTTGCGAGATTACCGAATTACCCTCGATGGGTAAAATTATTAGAATGCCCCTATTGGCTGATTTACTGAAATGCCCCTATTGGTCATTTTGCTAGTTTTCCTTAGTGGGCCAAATTACAAAGTTCTATAATTGGTCGATTTACCATAATAAATTATTGGATTAATGATTGTTGTTTATACATGTGGATATTATGTTTAATTATATATGTTACATGTTACATATTGCATGGGTTGGGAAAAATGTTGAAGAGAAGTATAGCTTGGTGGCTCTGCCACATTCTGATTCTGGTGGCTCTGCCACAAATTCTTATAATGGTTAAGTGCCAACCTAAATATGGCTTTGTTCCATCGTGATTATGGCTTTGTGCTAAATGTATTTACCCGGGGCTATGTGCCTAACATATGAATTAACGGCTCTGTGTCGATCATATTTACCCAAGGCTGTGTGTCGATTATATTACCGTATATGATATTTTGGTGGCTCTATCACAATCTGTATAGTGGCTATGCCACGCATAATTATGACTCTGGTGGCTCAGCCACAATTATTATAAAAAGTAGCTTGACTACAGCATTTCTGGTGGCTCAACCACAAATTATTATAAATGGCAACTTGCTTGCGATTGGTGTGTTTGACGGGGTGGGTTGACTTGGTCCCCACATGTGTGATGGGATGGTACGATTGGTGTGTAGCGGATGGATCACTAGGATGGGTTGGGTTGCATTACATTATCTGCATTATCATGTTTATAGGCCTAAGGCCCAGTTTGTTTTGTAAATGGGCTTCGGCCCATGATTATGCCACATGGGCTTTGGCCCAAGATATTGCTTTACGGGTTCAGACTTAGTGGATAACGGTAAGGGGATTATGCACTGAGTTCTTGTAACTCACCCCCTTCTTTCTTAATCCTTGTAGGTAATGCTCAGTGACGAGGACTTGGGCCCATGGATAACTCGGTGGAGGCCATCCTTCATAAATGGTTTTATTGAACTTTGGATTTCTATTTCCGTTCACTATTATTACTTTTACTATTTTGGGTTTCAAGTTGTAATAAGGCCTCTGGGATATGTTTTATTGTGCTTTGCATTTAAACGTACTTAATATTTTTCTTGAAATGTTTTAAATGGGGATTTTTCTAAAATAATTAATAACGGTTTTCAAAAATTGATTAACAAATGGATTTCATAATAAATATGGACAAATAAATTAACTTGGATTTTCTTTCGAAATTATCAACATCATTTTCAAAAGTCACGATTTTAAAGTTCACTACCTCGATTTTCGATTTTATCAATCAACCTCTTGAAATTAGTAGTATTTTATCAACTATTTCAAATCAAACTTGTTTTCTCAATTATAGCAAAACAACACCTATTTTAGTATGAATAAAAGAATTTAACACGTTTTTCTCATGTGACATGTCAGATCCGGTCATAACGCATGGGTCGGGTTTGGGGTGTTACATTTATCATCACACATTGGATACACGGATCTCTAACATACCAAATGAATAATAGAGACGAACATATCCCAAAAAGTGAAGCATATAGCTAGCACTCCCCATCACACTAAACATGTCTCGTTGAATGGAGCATAGCTCACATTCCCTTATCTCTCCAACATGTCCTTGGGCCTCAATGCCAAAATCACATAACTCATATAGGTAAGTACTCACAACCCCATGGCATGCTAACTATATCCAACGGTCTTAAAGTTCACAAGGCAAAAATATCTACTATTAACACACATTTTACATACCATTCATAGCATTTATTCACTGCAAATATCACGATACAAACACAACATTATCACCTTCATATAGCACGTAAAACATGTTCACAATAAACTCTTTTGCAATGGCCATCATAAGTTTATCTCATATGTCATAATTACATATCTTAATCCACACTTTCACATTACAAAATCACATATTAAAATTAAGAGTACAAGAAATCTTAAACTCGTAATTTTGAGTAGTAGGTTACTTTTAAATTCCCAATTAACATATTCAATCATGTTTACAAGCAGCGATTCCAAACACTTACCAATGCACTTTTGTTGAAATGCCGAAAGCTAGAACTAGCCTTTCTTTAGCTCGTTGAAGGTCCTAAAGAATCTGAAGCTTCAACATAATAATTTACACAATAACACAATCAACAATCAGCTAAAGACTCACTTTAAGCAATCAAAAATATAAGCCTAAGCTAAGTTCTCAAGTAACCAAAACCTTCAACAAAGCAAACTTGAGATTCAAATATCTCGGTCTATACTTAATCTTTCTACCTAAAAAATTTTGTTCATCTAATTATTCACCTACGTCAGATTCTGAACCTTTAAACTATAGAATACTACCCAAATCATGGTATCAAAATTTGGCCATGTTTATGGCCAATTTCACGAAAATTCATTAAAACATTATAAATATTTAACGAAACTTCAAAGTAAGTTTAGAAACCTTCTAATCATGTCAAAATTAATTGAGAAAGACTTTGAACCCATGTTTTTACCCAAAATCCCAAAATCCATCTTTAACAACCCAATTTTTAGCTTTTATTTTAAACGTGCGATTAAATGACTAAAAACTCAATTTTAAAGACTAGATAACATTAAAAACTAATTGAAAGATGAATGATTACCTTCGATGAAAGAAAAATGAGCTCTTGGTTGAAAACATGGAAAACCCACGAACTTGACAATAGAGAAATCTATGATATTTTTAGTGTCTTTCTTGAAATTTTATGGAGATTTATGGCTTGGGTGTTGATACAAATCAAAGGAATATAGTTTTGGGAAACAAAATCGAATGGGAGCACAAGGGAGAACAAGGAACGGCACAACCAAAGTAAAAGAAATAAACTATTGTGAGTTTGCTATAGAAGAAGGGAAAAATAGGTTGAATTTTAAATTTTGGTAAAACTACTTCATAAACACACAAAATTTTGACCATTTTACAAATCAGTCATTCTTTCAAAATTGAAAGCCTTTTTAGTATCTTTTTTAAAAATTGATTTAATTTTCAAAATGCCATAGACAAAAACATTTCCAAATACCATGCTAACAAAATTACTATAACAACACGTTTTTAGTCAAATTAGAATAGTGGTTTTGGAACCAAAAATTCGAGGTTGAAAAAAATTACTTTAATATTATTTCAAGTGTTTACAGTATGATAGCATGTATGTGTTAAACTTTTGTTTAGAAATTTTATCATTTGATTGGTCAATTTGATAAAAAAGACTAAATCGCGTAAGGTGTCAAATGCATGTTCTACTAGTTAAAGATATTAAATAGCTTTGGATTTTGAATATGGTGGCCTTAAATGGTAATTAAACCATTTGAAACTTAAGTGGAAAAAGATGGGCATTAATATGATGATTTTAATGGTTTATTATTAAGGTTAAAATTGTAAATTAGTTATTAAACATAACATATATAAAACAAAAGCCAAATTGATGGTTGTATCATCTTCTCCACCGATTTTTGGAAGAGAAGAAACACCATTTTAGGGCTACCATTCGGCTAGGGCATTTTTTGCTCATTAAGGTATGTATTTTGTCCAGTTTTTAATTATTTCTATGTTTTTGAGATCGTTGCAGCTAGTACTAGCTAGCCTAGGGACTAATTTGCAAAACTGTTAAAGAATTTGAATGATGCCATTGATGAATATGTATGATTTTTTATGTTTGATAATAGATTCTGAATATTTATTATGAGTTATACAAGTTTTGTAAAGTGTTTTTTAGAGAAAAAGCAAAATATGGATTAGATTGAGAAATGTGTAAAGTTAGTTGTTAAATGTGTGAAAAAGTGATAAATATGGGCTGCTAGGGGCCTTATAGGAATTCAGCTAGCATGGGTCTATTGTGAATTTCACTAATTTGTGATTCTATGAAATAAGGACTAAATTGTAAAAAATGTGAAATATATGGGAAAAAGTGTAAATGTGTTTTAAAGTAAGTTTTGGATTAAATTGAATGAATAGATGATTGAATAAGTCAATTTTGAATATATTTAGATGAAGAAAAGTGAAATACAGGACTTGGATCGGGGAAAAGATAAAGTTATTGACTAATCGATTTATTTCATTGTTTACACATCCGAGGTATGTTCGTATGTAATAAGCATTGTTACAATTATGCTGTAAATGCTTTGATATTGCATAAATTGTGTATACGAGATTAAAGTTATGTTTGATGACGAGTCGGCTATATATAGCACTTAGTGTGTGAGATCAAGATAGCTTCGCCTATGTATGGCACTTAGTGTGTGATTCAAGATAGCTCCAACTATGTATGTCACTTAGTGTGCGAGATTAAAATAGCTTTGGCTATGTAATGGCACTTAGTGTGTGAAATATCGTATTCGACAGTATTCCGAAAAGGTATGAGTTTGTTACAAATTTGTAAAGGTATGTACCTGTAAAGTATGATATTCAAATAGAAAAAGTTATGAAGTTTGCATATAAGCATATGAATAAGCATTTGAAAGGTTTGTTAGTAATCATGGATTACATGTTATTATGTTTAAATTGATAAATGGTGTATTTGTGATTAGTTAAGTTTATATCATACAAGCTTACTAAGCTATAAAGCTTACTTTGTTTATTTTCCATGTCTTATAGTGATTTCAAAGCTAGCTCAGATTCGGGGATTATTGGAGGCTACGTCACACTATCCAACCATCACTTTGGTACTTTTGAGCTTATGGTTTGGTCATATGGCATGTATAGGAACTATGGGCATGTTGGTTATGTTTTGGTAGTGAGTTTTACCATTTGAGATGACATTGTAAATGTATATGTTTTGGTTTGTGTATATAACCATGAAAGTTGGCTTGTTTTGGTATATTTTAGCCTAGTGTACGTACATATAAATATATGACTTATATTATGAGGTTTGTGGAATTAGTATCATGCTCGTGAATTGGTACAAAATGACATATGTTTGGTAAATGTTTATAGATGTGCTAATGTTATTTTGTGATGTGATTAATGTTTCTTGGAAATGGTTGATGAATTGATGATGTTGTGATTTAGGTTTAGGCTAAGAAATGCTTAGATGAAATGGTAGGAATTATGTTTGATTTGGGTTGCCTATTATGCTTTGTTTTGGTGCCATATGTGTAGGTGAAGGTGTGTATCAAATAGGGTAGCAAAATGGCTTGGTAAATAGCCTATTTTTGTCTACACGGGCAGAGACACGGGCTTGTATCTCGGCCATGTGTGACACACGGTCATGATACACGGCTATGTGTCCCTTGGTGTTGAAATTGAAATGAAGTCAGTATGCTCCACACGGTCTCAAACACGGGCATGTGATCGGCCGTGTGGCACAAGTCAATATGCCCCCTAATTGGCACACGGCCTAGCACACGGGCGTGTGACTTGGCCGTGTTGCATAAGTCATTATACCCTACAGGTTTGGCACGGCCTATCACACAACATGGTACACGGGAGTGTGTGGCCACTTCGAAGGGCACATGGGCTAGACACACAAGCGTGTGGTTGACCATGTGACCCAAGTTAGTAAACTCACTTGTTTAGACACGGGATGGGACATAGCCATGTGCTTCCATTTTGAATATCCACACGACCTATGACACGGGCATGTCTTGTGGCCGTGTGAGACACACGGCCTAACCACACGGGCGTGTGTCCCTTTTTGAGAAAAAAATTGTTAAGCGATGAAAAATTTCCCGAGTTTTTAGTTTAGTCCTGAACCACTCCTAATGCATGTTTAAGGCCTCGTAGGCTTGTTTAAGGGACATTATGATTGATTATGATTGAATTGTATTTTAATTGATAAATAGTATATGAAATGTATGTTTAAAAGTGTTGTAAGTCTGGTAATGCTCTGTAACCCGATTTCGGCGTTGAATATGGGTGAGGGGTGTTACATTTATTAGTATCAAAGTTCTAGCTTAGTTGATTCTAATCAATTCTAGGACTACGATATTAGAGCTACGATTTGAAATAGGATGTATTGTGGGTAAATAGATAGTATGATATGATTAAGATAGTGAATTTATTAAATGGTTCTTTGTTTTATGAATGATAACAAAATGTTGAATTAAGTGAATTTAAATGTTATATGATTGAGTTACTATATGGTATGATAAAGGTTGAACTCACCTTTTTTATATTTGATTTCTATGATAAGAAAACTTTACCAAGCTAAGTAGCATGTAGTGCATTATTATAACCTAAGGTAAGTTACTTGGTTTTATACTTGTGAACTTACTAAGCATTATATATGCTTACCTCGTATTGCCAACTTGTGGAACACATCATGTAGATTGTTCGAAGCTCACACTATCCCAGTATTGATTCGATAGCCTTTCTATCATCTAAAGCTCGATTTTGTGGCATATACATATGTGTTATTATATGTGTTTATATTGGTTGCATTGTTTGGTTACACTTGTATAATATTTGAATTTTGATATATGTTAATGTGGAATGGGTTGAAAGTATAAAAGTATGGACTAAGTTTAGATAAGTGATTATGGTTGTCTTGGTGTCTATTGAGGCATATTGGTTAGTGGATTGAAAAATGCTAAATTGTGGAAATGTTGGATTAGATGATTGAAATGGTGATTTATGATGTTTTGACATATATATGGAGCTTATAATGTGTCTAGGTTTTAATGTGAATAAGAGTTTATTTTGGGATGATAGTGAAATGATCTGTATATATACAATGCTTGTCTTGAATGTGCATATGATATATATTTGGTATTGATGTGAATGATTATTTTGAATGTAAGTGATTGAGTTATTGTGATGAGATTGTCATGGTGAGTAATCATTGTTTGATAATTTTAACATAGTGAATAGTGTTGCATAATAATTAAGTTGATTAAGAGATGAATGATACTTTATATGCATACAAAGTTTGGTATGAAATGCATGTAGCATAGTGTCATGTTTTGAATGTCAAATGAGATAATTTGAATGACATTTCAATGGTTATTTTGAGTATTAATGACACAAAACTATGATGAAAGGAGATGGTGAATTGTAAGAACTACAGTTGTTAATGTATATGATTAGGTGATAAGTTGATTGCTAACTTTGAAATGTTGGAGTTGTGGTTTGAAAATGAATGAATGTGGTATTTAGCATGATGAAATTGGTGATATATAGGCCTTATGATACGCTTATAAACATTCTTGACTTTGGGTTATAGTTTTGAGCACGATTGGTACATAAAACTTGTGGTACATAAAACTTGTGATTTTTTACCATCTAGAATGAAAAGTTTTCAAAATGAATAGAATGTCAAAATGGTATCGATAATGATTTTGGTATCAATACCTATCACAAATATATCGATACTTATTTCCTTGGTATCAGTATCTAATTCAAGGTTTTGGAAAGTTTTCAGATTGGTCATTATTCATGTTCTAATCTATTAAACTATGAATTGTGTGTAAATGTTTCGATAACTGTTGTAGCATCTTGAAACTTGGCTCCAATGATCAGAGTGGGTGAGAGGTATTACAATAGGAGTCAAAATTCCTATTCAAATACTTATAATCCCGCTTGGAGGGATCATCCAAACCTTAAGTGGGAAGGTAACCAAGGAGGTGAAAATCAAGCACAATCCTAACAAAATTTTCTTTATCAACCTCCACCATTGCAACAACGAGCCGTGGGCAACGACCGTGCTGCATGTAGTCAAAGATTCAACTGATTAGAAAGAGAGATGAAAATGATGAATATGGATATACGACAAGTCCAATCTACGTGTGGACGACTTGAATCCCAAATGGATAGTCTCTAGGACCAAATAAGACAGCTAAGGGCAATGTTCCAAAAAAAAGGCCAAAGTCTCCCCAGTAACATAAAGAACAACTCTCAGAGAGATGGAAAGAGCGCGCAAAGGTGATCACATTGCCATTAGGCAAGGCATTAAAGTCACCAATCATGCCCACCCATGAAGAGGAGGAGGTTCACGAAGAGGTCAACGAATCCAAAAAGAGGAGCAAGCTGAGCACCACGAGCCAACCAAAGAGGTAGCTGGACAGGAGTCTGATCTGGTAATAGCAACCCAAGCACAAAGAAGGTATCGTTTTTGACGCAACTAGAGGACAAGCAAAAGAGGGACAATGTAACACCCCAAACCCAGCCCAAACATTACGATTGGATCTGGTATGTCACAGGGTAATTTGGAAACGATCTTTTAGTGATCTTGGGAAAAACCATAAATTTTTTTAAAAAAAAAACTTTTTGATTTAAAGCGATGACTTTGTGTTTAAACAATCAGACTCAAACGACTTTCAAGAAAAAGGTTACTTTGACAAGAGTTATCATTGTTAAGAAAATCTAGAGTTTTATCAAAAATAAATTGTAAACCATTCGTTAATGTTTTTGAAAGATAGTTGTTTAATCATTTTAAGAAAATCCCGATTTGAGCATTTATTAATAATAAGTAACCAAAGTAAATACTAAAACCAAATTAAAAATTTCCAAAGGCCTTATTACAAATACTAAAACCAAATTAAAAATTTCCAAAGGCTTTATTACAAGAAAATCCCCAAATAAAACTAACTTTAAGCAGTAGAAAGTTCATAAAATAAAAATAAATATAATGACTTTTATGGCCTCCATGAGTCCACTTCGGCTCCCATATCCACAATCTACTGATTACCTGAAAAATTAGGGAAAGGGTGAGTCACAGAGACTCATTGTGTAAAACTCGCAAACATATAAATCGCCCAAGGCCCACAATCTTGTATTTAACTCATACCCAAGGTCATACAATCACAAGAAATGCATTATGCCCGGCCCAACCTAGTTTTCCATCCTCTATACACCAAACCATACCAACCATCACACCGTGGGGATTTCTACAATCAACCCTCCATCTGCTACACACCATCTTGACAGTCATGCATTCAGAAAATGTGGCAAAGCCACCGACCACTATGTGACCTTATAACAACTGTGGCATAGCCACCGATCACGATGTGACCTCATAAATAGATGGGGCAGCGCCATCGATCACTATGTGACCTTAAAAATAATGTGGCAGAGCCACCGATCACCATGTGACCTTAAGAACAATGTGGCAGAGCCACCGATCACAATGTGACCTTAGCACTTCCCCTTTATCAACATTCCCATATCCTATGCACAACATTTATATCATGACAGATGTATCATGCTAGTAACAAGGCAATAGATTATCACATACAACCAACTCATATCAGGTAATCACAAATACATACCTGGCACTTCCTGCCTTACCCCCAAGGGTATGTCGACTGCATTTACAGCCTTTTCCGGCTTTTCAGCCCATACAATTAATAAAACAAATAAGTATAGTGTGTTAGGGTTTACACACCTGGTAACACTTAAAATGACACTCTCTATGTCGACACTATCATTAGCAGAAACGACTCCTATCTGCCTACGACTCTATTCTGAGTCGGTCCATTACTCGGTGGCCAATCTCGGACTACTAACACTTCTCGCTTCTTAAACTTAGCGGCTAGGTTTACGAGTCCAACCCCCTCCTTTGCCTTGAAATCCCGAAAGGAGAGATATGGTTAGAGGTTAACGGTTTCCAGCTTGAGATTCAAATGATTTGATTTACTATGATTCATGAAATAGGCGCCCCAAAGAGAACACAAGAAAATAAGAAGAAACATGTAAGTCCAAGGATGGCCTCCCCAAGCCAATTAGCCATTCGGCTTTTGATTCCAAAAATCAGAAGGAAAAATGAAGGAAAAAGAAGGACGCTTCTTACCTTAACACAGCAGATTCGAATAACACTTAGGGGAATTCGGCACTAGCACAGCAGTGGACAAGATTCGGCAATGACCAAGGTAGAAGAGAACTAGATGAAAGAGCCGAAAAGAAAAACAAAGAAACTTCAAATGGAGGCTTAGGAGTTCCAGCTTTAGAAGACTCACAAGAGAAAGGATGTAGGAAAGAATGGCTAAGAGATTTGACCTATAGAAGAGGTTTAGAGAAGAGAATAGTGGGCAAGGGACATTCGGCTTTAGGAAAGAAATGGAGAAGAGAATGGGAGTTTAGAGGTTTCGGCTTTGAGATAGATCAAAAAGAAAAAAGAGAAAAAAGATATGAACAGATTCCAGTTTTGCAAGGAAAATAAGAAGAAGAAAAGTGGAGAACCCTATGTTGGTAGATGAGAAAAGAAGTGAAAAGAATAGGATTTGAGGCTACAAAATTCGGCACCTATACTTCCCCAAAGCCGAAAATGCACCAAATAAGTCTACAGGGTCCTATGGCCTAAGTGAATTTTGGCACTTCCCAACACAACCCAACAATCGATTCCTCCCTCCACCAAGAGTTTGAAATTCGGCCAACACCAATATCACATGCTCATCCCTTATTTTCCTCCTCAAATTCCTCCTGATCACCCATTTGAAATATTTGAACACTTCAAACTCCCATTTTTCCTCTCTGCCACACATTCAAACTATTTGGCTCAGTCCACTCCCCTATCCTGAAGTGTCCCAGTCAAGCTCTGCCTCTGCTCTCCTTGACGCCAAAAAGAACTCCCCAAAATGAGCTCCTTGTGATTTGAACCTACTCCTTCTGCTTCTCCCTGTGGCGTCACTTACTAGCATCTTAAGTGGCACCTCCTTGCCACTCTACCACCTTTTTACTTATGCCAACCAAACACCAACACAGTCCCTTAAGTCCTACTCCTCTAGCTCCTCCACTAAAGTGCCTAAAAAGGAAATTTTTTCCAGGGCTCCGGCTTTTCACCGGGCCTCTCCTAGACACCCATACACCCTAAACTAGCACATTACTTAAAGCATACACACAAAACACATCAAACGCCTAACCCCTAAATGAGGATATTACAGTTTACCCCCTTAAGAAAATTTTAGCCTCGAAATTACCTGGTCAAAAGAGATGTGGGTATTGCTGATGCATCGCTTCCTCTGATTCTCATGTAGCTTCCTCAGCATCGTGATTACGCCACAAGATCTTAACTAATGGAATTGTCTTTCTGCATAACACTTTGACATCACGATCCAAGATCCGAACTGGTTCCTCTTCAAATGATAGATCGGGCCTTACTTCGATTTCCTCTACTGACACCACATGAGACGGATCCGAATGATAGCGTCTTAGCATCAAAATGTAGAACACATCATGAATTTGACTTAACTCTGCAAGTAACTCGAGTTGATACACTACTGGTCCCACACGCTTCAACACAAAATAAGGCCCAATGAACCTGGGGCTTAGCTTATCTTTCTGTCCAAACCTGAGTACCTTCTTCCACGGTGAAACCTTTAAGAACACCTGGTCACCTACCTCAAATTCTATATCTTTGCGTTTTAGATCAGCATAGGATTTCTGCCGGTCCGACGCTTCCTTTAACGAGTTCGAATTAACTTAACATTATCTTCCGCTTTCGAAACCAAGTCCGGACCCAACAACTGACGCCACCCAACTCTGTCCAACACGTAGGGGTATGACACTTCCGACCATATAATGCTTCATGCGGTGCCATCTGAATACTCGCTTGGTAACTATTGTTATACACGAATTCTGCTAACGGTAGAAATTCTTCCCAACTACCTCTGAAGTCTAAGACACAGCCCCTCAACATGTCTTTTAAGATTTGAATTACCCTATCTAATTGTCCATCAGACTATGGATGAAATGCTGTACTAAAATTTAACTTTGTCCCCAAAGCTTGATGCAATGCCTTCCAAAACCTTGACGTGAATCTCGGGTCTCTATCCAAGATGATAGACACTGGTACTCTATGCAACCTCACGATCTCTGCTACATACGACTTATCCAATTTCTGAAGAGAGTGGTCAACACGAACTGGTATGAAATGGGCAGACTTCGTCAACCGGTTAACAATTACCCATACCGAATCCTTTTTAGTAGGTGTAAGGGGTAACCCACTAACAAAATCCATTGTGATCCTCTCCCACTTCCACTGCAGAATCTTTAACGGCTGTAACGAACCTGAAGGTAATTGATGTTCTGCTTTTACCCACTGGCATGTCGAACACTTACTCACAAATTTGGTTACTTCACGCTTCAGACCCGGCAACCAGAACTGTTCTTGCAACTCTCTGTACATCTTACTTTCGCCAGGATGCATAGCACAGGGGCTACTATGCCTTTCCTGAAGTATTAACTGTCTTAATTCCACATCCTTCGACATGCAAACCTTTTTACGAAAACACAGAGCCCCATCACTACTCAAATCGAAATTCTCTACCCCATCATTCTGTACTTGAAGTAGTCGAGCACTCAAGACATCATCCAGCAACTTTTTTTGCTTAATCCAATTTATCCATGTCGGTTTCACCTGTAGCTCAGCTAACAAACTCCCATCATCATACAAGCTAAGATGGGCAAACATCACCCTCAGATCCGAGATTACTTTCTGACTTAGCGCATCTGCCACCACGTTAGCTTTATTTGGATGGTAAGCAATCGAGCAATCATAATCCTTTAACAATTCGATCCACCTCCTCTGTCTTAAATTTAGCTCATTCTGGGTAAGAAGATATTTTAAGTTCTTATGATCTGTATAAATGATAGACTTCTCCCTATACAAATAATGCCTCCAAATCTTCAAGGCAAACACCACGGCTGCCAACTCCAAATCATGCGTGGGATAATTTAGCTCATGCGATCTTAGCTGCCGAGATGTGTACGCAACAACTTTCCCATCTTGCATTAACACACATCCTAATCTCGTGTGAAGAATCACAGTAAACCACAAACTCTTTTCTAGCCTCGACTAAATCAACACCGGATCTTCTGCCAAAACCCTCTTCAGCCTCTCGAAACTTTCTGCTGCTTGTCAGTCCACACAAAAGATACCCCTTTCCTCAACAACTTGGTTAGAGGTGCTGCAATTAATGAGAACCCTTCAACAAACCTTCGGTAATATCCAACAAGGCCCAGAAAACTTCTAATCTCTGCCATAGACTTAGGTGGCATCCAATTCAAGATAGCTTCAATTTTTTGAGGATCAACTCTAATTCCCTCTGCCGACACAACATGGCCCAAAAAAGTAACTTCGCTTAGCCAAAATCCGCACTTACTGAATTTGGCGAACAATTATTTCTCCCTCAAAATTTGCAACACCACCCGAAGGTGAGAATCATGCTCCTCCTCTGGCCTTGAATAAACCAAAATATTGTTTATAAACACTACAACAAATCGGTCCAGCTAGGGTTGAAAACCCGGTTCATCATATCCATAAATGCTGCTGGTGCATTGGTTAACCCAAACGGCATCACCAAAAATTCATAGTGTCCATAGTGAGTATGAAACACCGCTTATGGATATCCGTTTCCTTAACCTTAAGTTGATGATACCTTGACCTCAAATCTATCTTTGAAAAGACTCAAGCCCCCTTCAACTAGTCGAATAAGTCGTCAATCCGCGGCAACGGGTATTTGTTCTTGATTGTCAATTTGTTCAGCTGGCGATAATCAATACGCATACGCATTGATCCATCCTTCTTCTTAACAAATAACACCGGCGCTCCCCATGGTGATACACTCGGTTGGATAAAACCTAGATCTAAAAGTTCCTGAACCTGAGCTTTCAGTTCTACTAGCTCCTTCGACGCCATTCTATAAGGAGCGATAGATACAGGCGCTAACCCTCAAGAAGATCAATTCCAAATTCCACCTCACGATCAGGGGGTAATCCTAGAATCTCCTTTGGAAAAACATCGAGAAACTCCCTCACTGTCCTCACGCCCCCCACGGATAGTTCCTTACTCTCCAAAGTGTAAACCAAGGCTATGAACGCCTCGCATCCTTTCCTCACCATCCTTTCATCCTTTAGAGCGGACACCACGTTAGACAAATAATTCCTCCTTTCTCCTATTACCACCACCTTCTCATCTTCAGGAGTCCTGACCACCATGTGCTTAGCAGCACAATCCAAATTTGCTCGATACCTCACTAACTACCCATCCCTAAGATCAAATCGAACTCCCGAATGGCGCTCCATCGATCGACCAAAAAAAAACCACCCATTGCACTTCTAAAGGTACATCCCTATAAAATCTATTTACCACAACCGATTGTCCTAACGGACTAATTACTGTCATTTCCCTAGAAGCAATCTCAGAGTCTACACTTAAAGTTCCAGATACCACACTAGCAACATAAGAATGTGTCGATCCTATGTCAATTAATGAAGAAAAAGGCAATCCAAATATTAAGAATGTACTGGTTATGACGTCCGGTGCGTCCCCCTCCTCTCTGCGTCTAGCTACATAAACTAACCCCGGCTGTCTTGCATCGGTGTTCCCTGCACCTCTGCCTGGTATTCCACTACCTCGACAAAAATCATTACCCCCTCAGACCGGACCTCAACCTCTCTACGGTTGCTGGCTTCCTCTACCCAGATGAGTATAACCTTGATTCCCTAACCTTACACTGTCTCGCTCCTGTGGACAGTCCCAAATCTGGTGATCAGCCGATCCACACCTGTAACACCTTCTGTTATTTCCCCAACATTCTCCAAAATGAAATTTACCACACCGAGAATACCTCTGAGGCTACCTATTAGCAACGGGTCCCACTATCCGATTGGGCCCATCTATCCTAGGTATTTTCTGAAAAAGTCCAGTCGACCCAGATGATCCAAAATTCTTTTTTTTACCATCCCTATCTATGTCTCGATTCTTCTTTTCTGACCGCTTCACCTCCTCGGCTATCTTAGCCTTTTCTACTAAAACTATGAATTCCCATTCACGCTATGGCGCTATCAATACCTGCAGATCATCCCTCAACCCATTTTCAAACCGGACACAACGTTCATGGTCTGTAGCCACTATCCCCCAAGCATAGCGACTAAGGCGTAGGAACTCTGCCTCATATTCAGCCACAGATTTACTTCCCTAAACCAGATTTAGAAATACCATGCGCTGTGCATCCATGTAGCTCAATCTGATGTACTTACATTGAAAAGCCATTTTGAAGAAATCCCAAGTGATATGGTTAGCCACTGCACCATCCCTAACCGTAAGCCACCACTGATACGCTTCGTCCCACAAAAGAGACACAACCACTTTCAACTTTTCCTCTTCTGTGAAATCGAGGTCATCCATTATACGCTCAACTGCCTCCAACCAATACTCAGTTGCACTAGGGGCTAACCCAGAAACACCCCTAAACATTTTCGCTCCATTAGCCCGAAGTCGTTTCGATACAGATTTTAGGGCCCTTGTACCCAGGCCTGCGCCAACAACTCTCTCAAACACCAGTATCATTGCCTGAGAAACTGCATCATCACCATTTGTTTGATCCTGAAACTCTGTCTCCGCAGCTGGCGGTACTGGTATCTCATTTTCTGACTCATCACCAGATCCTACTGGTTCCGACAAGATAATTCCGCCTCTACCACGGCCACGCACACCACGTCTACGACCCCTAGAGCTCATAACTAATGTTTATGATTTAATCTGGTTAAAAATTTTATGGGTTAGTATTTCTTTCACTATTTAACAGAACAACGAGTAGTTTTATGGATAATAGTTTTAAGGAATAGTTTTATCAAGACGCATCAAACAGTTTCAGTCTCTAAAGTTTGGGTATCTTGAAACTTAATAAACACACTCGCTCATGCCATCGATCATTTCAATCATACATCACCAAATAGTTAGAATCACTTACCTGGGTGGATCGGGTGCTGACAAACTCGAATGCCATATTTTGCTCAAAATAGTTTTCTCTAATTCCCGTTGATTTTATAAAGTACTGTCGAACCCATTTCACAGCCCGGGTGTTAGTAACTTGGCTCTAATACCAAAATTGTAACACCTCAAACCCGGCCCAAACATTACGACGGATCTGGTATGTCACAGGGTAATTTGGAAACAATCTTTTAGTGATCTTGGGAAAAACCATAAATTTAAAAAAAAAACTTTTCGATTTAAAACGATGACTTTGTGTTTAAACAATCAGACTCAAATGACTTTCAAGAAAAAGGTTACTTTGGCAAGAGTTATCATTGTTAAGAAAATCCAGAGTTTTATCAAAAATAACTTGTAAACCATTCGTTAATGTTTTTGAAAGATAGTTGTTTAATCGTTTTAGGAAAAATCCCGATTTGAGCATTTATTAATAATAAGTAACCAAAGTAAATACTAAAACCAAATTAAAAATTTCCAAAGGCCTTATACAAGAAAATCCCCAAATAAAACTAACTTTAAGTAGTAGAAAGTTCATAAAATAAAAATAAATATAATGACTTTTATGGCCTCCACGAGTCCACTTCGGCTCCCATATTAACGATCTACTGATTACCTAAAAATTAGGGAAAGGGTGAGTCATAGAGACTCAGTGTGTAAAACTCTGTAAACATATAATCGCCCACGGCCCACAATCTTGTATTTAACTCATACCCAAGGTCATAAAATCACAAGAAATGCATTATGCCTGGCCAACCTAGTTTTCCATCCTTTACACACCAACCCGTACCAACCATCACATAGTGGGGATTTCTACAATCAACCCTCCATCTGTTACACACCATCTTGACAAGCATGCTGTCAGAAAATGTGGCAGAGCCACCGATCACTATGTGACCTTATAACAACTGTGGCATAGCCATCGATCACAATGTGACCTCATAAACAGATGTGGCAGTGCCACCGATCACTATGTGACCTTAAAAACAATGTGGCAGAGCCACCGATCACCATGTGACCTTAAGAACAATGTGGCAGAGCCATCGATCACAATGTGACCTTATCACTTCCCCTTTATCAACATTCCCATATCCCATGCACAACATTTATATCATGACAGATGTATCATGCTAGTAACAAGGCAATAGATTATCACATACAACCAACTCATATCAGGTAATCACAAATATGTACCTGGCATTTCCTGCCTTACCCCCGAGGGTATGTCACTGCATTTACAGCCTTTTTTAGCTTTTTAGCCCATACAATTAATAATACAAATAAGTAAAGTGTGTTAGGGTTTACGCACCTAGTAACACTCAAAATGACACTCTCTATGTTGACACTATCTTTAGCAGAAATGACTTCTATCTACCTACAACTCTGTTCTGAAGCCGGTCCACAACCCGGTGGCCAATCTCGAACTATTGACACCGCTCGCTTCTTAAACTTAGGGGCTGGGTTTACGAGTCCAACCCCCTCCTTTGCCTTGAAATCCCAAAAAAAGAGATATGGTTTAGAGGTTAACGATTTCCAGCTTGAGATTCAAATGATTTGATTTGCTATGATTCACGAAATGGGCGCCCCAAAGAGAACACAAGAAAATAAGAAGAAACATGTAATTCCAACGATGGCCTCCCTAAGTCAATTAGCCATTCGACTTTGGCTTCCAAAAATCGAAAGGAAAAATGAAGGAAAAAGAAGGATGCTTCTTACCTTAACACAGCAGATACGAATAACACTTAGGGGAATTCGGCACTAGCACAGAAGTGGACAAGATTCGGCAATGACCAAGGTAGAAGAGAACTAGATGAAAGAGCCGAAAACAAAAATAAAGAAACTTTAAATGAAGGCTTAAGAATTCCGGCTTTAGAAGACTCACAAGAGAAAGGATGTAGGAAAGAATGGCTAAGAGATTCGGCCTATACAAGAGGTTTAGAGAAGAGAATAGTGGGCAAGGGACATTCGACTTTAGCAAAGAAATGGAGAAGAGGATGGGAGTTTAGAGGTTTCAACTTTGAGATAGATCAAAAAGCAAAAAGAGAAAAAAAATATGAACAGATTTCGATTTTGCAAGGAAAATAAGAAAAAGAAAAATGGATAACCCTATGTTGGTAGATGAGAAAAGAAGTGAAAAGAATAGAATTTGAGGCTACAAAATTCGGCACCTATACTTTCCCAAAGCTGAAAATGCACCAAAGAAGTCTACAGGGTCCTATGGCCTAAGTGAATTTCGGCACTTCCCAACACAACCCAAAAACTAATTCCCCCCTCCACCAAGAGTTTGAAATTCGGCCAACACCAAATTCACATGCTCATCCCTTATTTTCCTCCTCAAATTCCTCCTGATCACCGATTTGAAGTATTTGAACACTTCAAACTCCTCTTTTCCCTCTCTGCCACACATTCAATCTATTTGACTCAGTCCACTCACCTATCTTGAAGTGTCCCAGTCAAACTCGGCCTCTGCTCTCCTTGACGCCAAAAAGAACTCCCCAAAATGAGCTCCTTGTGATTTGAACCCGCTCCCTCTACTTCTCCATGTGGCGTCACTTACGAGCATCTTAAGTGGCACCTCCTTGCCACTCTACCACCTCTTTACTTATGCCAACCAAAAACCAACACAGTCCCTTAAATCCTACTCTTGCCAGCTCCTCCACTAAAGTACCTAAAAAGGAAATTTTTTCCAGGGCTCCAGATCGAGCCTCTCCTAGAATCCCATACACACTAAAGAAGCACATTACTCAAAGCATACATACAAAACACATCAAATGCCTAACCCTTAAATCAGGATATTACAGACAAGGTAGATTTCATAATTTTTTTGAATTTATTTAAATCTCTCAATGTCAATTTGCCGCTATTATAACTTATTGATAAAATCCCAAAATATGGCAAGTATTTAAAGGAAATCACAAAGCGACATAAGAAAATGAAAAAAGGACGAGCAAATTGGCATTGATGCCTAGTGTAGCAATTGCAAAGAAGATACCCCCGAAGTTAAAATATCTGTGTAGTTTTACAATCTCAATAAAGATAGGGGATAGATATTTTATAACAACTCGATTTCGTGCCTGGTCAAAATAGTGGTTTCGGGACCACAAATCTGACACAGCAAAGTTCATTTTTATTATATTTTTATGGTCTACAATTTCATAGAATGATATTTTGAAAATTTCATTCGAAAATTTTGACGTTTGGGCACTCAATTTAGCCAAAAGGACTAAATTGTAAAAAGTGCACAAGTTGAGTTCTACATGCTAGAGGTGTCTAATTGCTATGAAATTTTAAATTGAAGGTCCTTAGATGCTTATTAGACCATTTTTTAAGATAGTGGACAAAAATGGACATAGTGAGATAAAATTTCAAAGTTTTAAGTGAAGGGCATTTTGGTCATTTGGTAAATAAAAGAATAAAAAGGGAAAATCAAGCTAAAACCTTGTCCATCTTTTCCCTCAAGTGCCAGAAATTAGAAGAACACCATAGCTAGGGTTTTCCTCAACTTCCAAGCTTGATTGTAAGTGTAACACCCCAAACTTGGCCTAGACTGTAACACCCTAGACCCGACCTAGAAGTTAGGACCGAATCCGGGAATGTCACATTGAAAGCACAATTTCAAACAATTTTGCTAAGTTAAAATTTAAGGCCTAAAAGCGCAAAATCCTTGAAAGTTGTTAAGTAATGATATAAAAGCCCATGTTTTTAAGTAAAAGCCCATAAGTTAAAGTTATCTCGAAAATCATGTTTAAACTTAAGAAATTTATTTTAGTTTAATAAATAAACAGTTGAAACAATAATAATAAAAGCCCATAAGTAAAGTCAATTTGGAGATACAAGGACTTATTACATCCTTCAAAAATAAAGCAATTAAAATCATGTCTTTTGAACAATTAAGTAAAACTTCTAAGTATCTTGTAGTGTGGCCATCTCCGAGTCATTTCCCATGTCGGGCCATTTACTGAGGATCACCTGAAACATTTACTAAAAAGGGTGTGAGTTTAGAAACTCAGTGTGTACGACCCTTGGCAAACAATTCAATATGCAATTATCACATTGGGCCTAAGCCCTATCAAAATCGGTGGTCTTGGGCCTTAGCCCACAACGACCTCATATCATATCATATCATATCACATGAAAACAAAGTTATGCAAAACCTTCCCCAAAAGTCCATCCGCTACACTCTATTTCCCTTCCAACCCTACACTCCTGTGTGGATTTCTAAATCGACCGACCCATCCGCTACACTCCAAAGGTAGCACCAACAGTGGACACTACTCAACGTTCCAGCAAAGCTGCTAATCATATAATGGGCTTAAAGCCACCGGTGGATCCACAGTCGTCAAGCGACTATGCGATCCTCAAATTCTTCCTCCATACTACAATTCCCACCCATATGCATCCTAAACAGAATATCATATCAATGCAGCATGCACATGAATAACATTCATAAACCTCATACTCATCACATAGGGGTATTTTAGTCATTTCACAATTAGGGGTATTTTCATAATTCTACCCTACAGGGGTATTATCATAATTCTTCTCTGTAAGGGTATTTACGTAAATTTCTAAATTAGGGGTATTTTGGTAATTCTACAAATTAAGGGCATTTTGGTAATCTCGTAAATCGAGGGTATTATGGTAGTTTTCCAAACTAAAGGTATTTTGGTAATTTTCTAAACTAAGGGTATTTGGTAATTTTGCAAAATAGGGGTATTTTAGTAATTTTAAAAATTTAAGGATATTTTGGTAATTTTCAAATTAGGGGTACTTGGTCCCTCTCAGGTTTTAGTTATAGACTTTCGCCTATTAACAAATCCTTGCGGCTAAAGCGAACAGACACTATGCACCAAGTAGGATTCCAGAGAAAAGGAGGTCAGCCACTAGGACCGCTTAAATATCAAGCTCTCCCTATATCCAATCCTAGACATGCATATGTCTATTGCCACACTCTAACCCAGCGAATTGTTCACGGACATGTTTAATTATTAGATTAAGTCTTAAGAGTTGTTCAAAACAAGACCTAAAGTCCATTAAACCCTAGCATACTTGTCTACGTTCTCATAAAGCTCATCAAGCCTATTTCACGTTTATATAGCCCCTTATTCCCAAATCACATCCTCATGGCCCATTAGGCCCAAATCTCATTCTTATGGCCTATTAGGCCCAAAACAATTCTAGATCATGTAACATGCATGACTAACTCAATTCATATACCAAATCAATCAATTTCATCAAACTTAGCCTTAGGGTCCACTGGGCCCATTTAGCCACTTTTGGCTTTCTGGCTTTTCGGTATTGCCGATGTTGTGTGTGTATAGTGTTTGTACACACCTGGTTACTACGATGTGCTATTCTATCCTTGGTCTTGAACCTACAACCAACCAACCTCCAATCAATCACTAAATCAAAACATTTACCAAAAGTCAAAGCCTTACCGTAACCTTACTGTGTGCCACAAGGTTCTAATAGCCCTTCCTTAGCTACTAATTAGGAGTATCCCTTAAATTTGTACTCACACATACACCATCACAATTCAAGTGACTCCTAATCCACACAAGTCACCCCTATAGATCATACACATTCGGCCATTCATTTAAACCATAATTGAGTTGAGTACACTTACACTTTGCTAACAATCCTTACCACGCTTGCGATCTCTGATCCTTACCCTTGTTAATACATGATAAATGACAATGAGAAGTTAGATAGCCCTTCGGCTTTTAACAAAACACACTAAGGGGTTAACTGAATACTTACCGAAACCACATTTGATCCTGCGGCCTAGATAGCTACTAAACAAGATTCAGCTTTTAACCTTGACTGAGAGTAGGTAACAATCGATTTGTGATGGAGGAACAACCACAAAGATTCAGCACTAATAGGAATTTCGACAAGAAAAGATGGTGGTAATTCGGCAATAAGAGAATTTAGCTATTGGAGAGAAGAGAAAAGTATTGAAAATCGAAAGAGCCCTTCAAAAGAATTCGGCACAAAGGGATTCAGCTTCTGAGCACTTAGAAAGAAAAGGGTGTTTAGGCAACTCTCAAGAAAAGAATTCGGCTTGAGGGAAAAACAAAATTTTGGCCAAGGAATGATGGTTTCTTTTTTCGGTAAATGGAATAATTCAGCTGAGGGGGAGAAAAGAAAAGTAATGGAACCTTTCAAAATAATTCATCATCGCCCTTTATAGCCAAAAGCCAAAACTCACTACCTCCTAGAGTCCCATTCGTTACGAACATATCCACACCTCAATTCCCCATCTTTTCTCTCTTATCTTTACCTTAATTTTCTCTCCTGAACACTCCCTTCCAGGGTCCACTCGAACGCTACTACTAACCATTTAGAAGGCAAAAATAAAACCTCCAATTTACCACTCTTAAGCCTCGAACCTTGGACCTCTTCACCTACTAATGACGCCACCTCCTTGCTCCCTAAGTGGCCTCACTTTGCCACTACACCACAAGCTCCTCTTGTGTCATTTTCCTTCTACATTTATTTAAAAGGCCTACTAACTGAAGTCACTGTTTCCTAGGGGTAAAACCAAAATTTTTCCTATACCCTTTCTTGATCCCAAACATCTCCAACACCCCTAGGCACTCCAAATTCATTAACCATTAAAGAAATCATACAATTTGTCATTTTCTTGCTCACTTAAAATTTTTTGAGACCCAAAGCCCAAAGCCCAATAGGCCCAATACTTCTAGGTCAAAATTTAAGGAGTTACATGGATGTTACGGCCGAATCTGACGATCTCACATGATAGTGTGTGTAACACCTCTTACCCGTGC
This sequence comes from Gossypium rotundifolium, assembly GCA_025506655.1. Taxonomy (NCBI): domain Eukaryota; kingdom Viridiplantae; phylum Streptophyta; class Magnoliopsida; order Malvales; family Malvaceae; genus Gossypium; species Gossypium rotundifolium. The sequence continues at coordinate 115,682,587 of CP106727.1, read as the reverse complement.
CCAACATCAGAATAGGATACAAGGCATTACTGGACTTAACTTGCTCAAACATACATTATTTGGCTATAAATTTTTTAAACTCAAAACTTTTCATTAATATTCATAACATCCTTATTATGGGCCTACGAGGCCCTAAACATACTTACGGGAGGTTTCAAATTAATCCAAAAACTTTTACACTCTTAGAAAACTTTTACCTAAACAGGGGCCACACGTCCGTGTGAAGTGGGACACGCCCGTGTGGGCAGGCCGTGTAGTCACACACGCCCATGTCCCTTGCCCGTGTGGAAACAAATTTTTATTTTGAACCTATAGGGGTTTTCACACAACCGGACACACGCCCGTGTCAATGGCCCGTGTCTCTTACACGGCCTAGACACGCCCGTGTGTGAAAACCTTAGCATTATATTTATGACGTCAGGAACTTCTCAAGGGGCACACGGCCTAGGCACACGCCTGCGTGATGAATCAAATTCTCATATATTTGGTGCAGGGGACACACGGCTTATCAACACACTCATGGGGGTTGACCGTGTGTCACACACGGCCTAGACACATGCCCGTGTTCTACCCATGTGGACAATTAGAAGGCTACTTTCCAAGCCAATTATCACCCTGAAACATAAACACATTTATACCAACTCAAGCAATACATAATATGGCAATAATACCCTATAAAGAACCAATAAGCATCATTCAAACACTTCATATTTTACCTCATTATTTGCATAAACTCTCTTTTCATAAAACTTATCATCATTAAAATATGAAACTTGACAAATATTGGCCTATTCCCTATGGCCATATACAAAGTGAGTGTATAACATTAGTAGCCAACCCTTTGGCTCTCAAATATGACATAATACAAAATGACCAAGTTCCTATACATGCCATACCCAAAATAAATCAACTTTACTATACCAAGAGAATGATTGATAGTGTGATCTGAGCTCCGACGTTCTACGATCCTCGAGCTAGTTTGGCAATACTACAAGGAAAAAGAAAAAGAGAGGGGTAAACATATAGCTTAGTAAGTTTGCATGAATTAATATAGCAACATAAGTGTTCATGGTAAAACCCATTCATCTCATATAACAATAGCAACACAAGTTCTTAAGTGCTTAGGCATACTTACTCATACTCTTTCTTACCATCACACATCACATTATGGTTTCATAACTTGAAATTTTTCTCATGGTACCTGTATCACATAGTCACATGATTTAGCACTTATGCTAACTTGGACATAAAATTAAATCATCATCATCCTTAACATAAAGAAATTCATTATCAATCTTGTATAAGTTAACTCTATAGCATCTTTGCTTACTTAGCTTTTCTGCCTGTTGAGCTACTTGGAATATCAGAGTGTACTCAATCTCGTCATACATGTATCATGATGCCAATGCCATATCTCAAATATGGTCTTACATTGGATCACCTCTTGATGCGGATGCCATATCCCAAATATGGTCTTACATAGGATCTTTTAGCTCGATGTTGATGCCATGTCCCAGACATGGTCTTACATGAGACCTTCCTTATTTGATGCTGTTGCCATGTCTCAGACATGGTCTTATACGGGACCGCCTTTATCTCATGTCGTGACACAGGTATCCTCGTTATTTCGAATCTTCAACCGGGACTTCAACTTGTCATATTCTCTTCACTTTCTCATTGAGGTATAATTAATTAATTTCATGGAAATAATAATATGCATTTCTAATAATAAGAAGAAATTTAAATATGATAACATATGTAGCCTTAATTTCACACAAACTTACCTCGGTACTCAAAATGTTTGTAGATGTTCGATTTAGTCCAACACTTTGTTCTTGCCTCGATTTCGATCCGAGCTTCGTGTTTCTTAATCTATAATGACAATTTCACTTGTTTCATACTCACATTGACTAAATTCACTCATGAATCATACTTTGGAAAAATTATAATTTTTCCCCTAAACTTTTACATAATTACATTTTTCCCCTAGGCTAGTAAAATGATTTTCATTTAACTTTCTTGTATTTCAAGCCCAGCCGAAACATTACCTTAACTACAACAACATTTAATTTCTACTATTTCACTCATGTATGACCATTTTTACAACTTTTATAATTTGGTCCTTTTTATGCATTTTTCATGAAAATCACTTAGAAAAGGATGTTTATCATACATCAAACTTTCATATTCTTCCATAAAACATCAAATTACATGCATTTCATACATGGGTAAATTTTTGAAAATAAACCCTAGCTCAAAATATAGCTAGAAATAGCTAAATCGAGCTATAAGGGTCTCAAAAATATGAAGAACATTAAAAACGGGGCAAAGAGACACTTACAATCAAGCTTGACAGATGAACAAACCGTAGCTATGTCTTCCTTAGGGAATTTCGGCCAAATAAAAGAAGATGAACACAATTTTGACTTCTTTTTCCGTTTTTAATCTTTTATTTACCAATTGACAAAAATGCCCTTAATGATCCTTTCTTGAGATTTTTCCTTCCCATGTCTATTTTTGTCCATCTTAACATATAATGGTCTAATTGCTAAATAAGGACTTCTAATAATTTTTATGATGCCATCTCATACTTAAACCTTTTAGATTCACATATTTTCTAATCCTTGCAATTTAGTTCTAATGGACAAATTATTTACTAATTAATAAAATTCCTTCATGAAATTTTCTCACAATCATGCAAATACCTCGTAAGCCTTAGAAAAATCATTAAAATATATATTTCTACTTTGAATTTGTGGTCTTGCACCACTATTCTGACTAGGCTCTAAATCGGGCTGTTACAATTCTCCCCCTTAAGGATTTTTGTCCCCGAAAATCTTACTAGCGAAAAGGGTTGGATACTGGTTCCTCATAGCCTCCTCTAGTTCCCTATAGCCTCCTCTACCCCATATCTTTGCCACAAGACTTTCACAAGAGTAATACTTTTGTTCCTTAACTATTTGACTTCCTGTGCTAGGATCTTAATCGGTTCTTCACCATATGTCATGTCGGGTTGAATTTCAACCTCTGCCGGTGTAATCATATGCGAAGGGTCTGATCGGTAGCGTCGCAACATAGACACATGAAATACATCATGAATCTTTTCTAACTCAGACGGCAAAGCCAATCGATAGGCTACTGGCCCTATCCTCTCGGTGATCTCATATGGTCCGATAAAACGCGGACTCAGTTTGCCTTTTCGGCCAAATGTAAGAACTTTCTTCCATGGCGACACTTTTAAGAATACTTTATCACCTACTTGATACTCAATCTCTTTTCGTTTCAAATCCAAATAGGATTTTTGGATATCAAAATAAGCTTTTAAACAATCTCGAATCACCTTTACTTTCTCTTTGGTTTCTCTAACCAGATCAACCCCGTGAATCTATTTTTCCTTAAGTTCAGTCTAATATAGAGGCGTTTGGCACTTACGCCCATACAAATCCTCATAAGGAACCATTTTCAAACTTGACTAAAAACTGTTATTATAAGCAAACTCTACCAATGGTAAGTACTTTTCCTAGCTGCCCTAAAACTCAAGAACGCAACACCGGAGCATATCCTCAAGTATCTTTATTAATATCATCGACTATCCATCGATTTGGGGGTGAAAAGCCGTACTAAAACTCAACTTTGTACTCAAAGCATCTTGCAACTTTTTCCAAGATCGAGACATGAATCTTGGATCTTTATCCGATATAATCGATATAGGCACTCCATGAAGTCTTTCAATCTCTGAAACATACAAGTTTGCCAACTTATCAAATGAGTAGTCAACACGTACAGGTATGAAATGGGCTGACTTCGTAAGTTTATCGACTACAACCCATACATCATCTTTCTTGCCCGGTGTCAACGACAAACCCGTTACGAATTCCATTGTAATACGATCCCATTTCCACTCGAGCACTATAATAGGTTGAAGCAAACCTGAGGGTACTTGGTGTTCGGCCTTTACTTGCTGACAAATCAAGCATCTTGAAACAAACTCAGAAATATCTTTCTTCATACTCGGCCACCAATACCATTTCTTTAAATCATTATACATCTTGGTGCTACCAGGATGTACAGATAGGCATCCACTATGTACCTCATGCAAAACTTTACGAATGAGCTCATCGTTCCTCGGTACACAGACTCTGTCTCTGAACATCAAACATCTATCTGAATTAATCCAAAAATCGGACTCAATACCTGACTCGCACTAAACTCTTTTGGCTTGTAATTGTCATCTTTCTAAGCCTCATATATCTCTTAGAGGAACATCGGTCTAGCCCTCAACTCAGCTAAGATGGAACCATTGTCTAACAAAGTCACCCGTGTATTCATAGCTCTCAAAGCAAACAAAGACTTTCTACTCAAAGCACCGATGACTACATTCACCTTTCCCGGGTGGTAGTCAATGACTAGCTCGTAATCTTTTATCAGCTCTAACCATTTTTGTTGCCTAAATTTCAATTCCTTCTGAGTCATCAAGTGCTTTAAACTTTTGTGGTCGGTGAATATCCAACATCTTTCACCATACAAATGGTGTCTCAAAATCTTCAACACAAAGACAATGGTAGCCAACTCTAAATCATGTGTCAGATAATTCTTCTCATGTGGCTTTAACTGTATAAAAGCATATGTTATCACCTTACCTTCTTGCATGAGTACACAACCCAATCCATTCAAGGATACATCGCTATAGATCACAAATTCTTTTCCCGATTTAGGTTGTACTAGAATTGGAGCCTTTGTCAACAATGCTTTTAATTTCTCAAAACTCTATTGACACTTTTCCGTCTATTCAAACTTTACATCTTTTTGTAACAGTCTCGTCATCGGGGTAGCTATCATAGAAAACTCCTTGACAAACGGTCTGTAATAGCTAGCTAGGCCCAGAAAACTTTTCACCTCTGTTACGTTCATGGGTGGCTTCCACTCAACAATGGCCAAAATTTTGCTTGGATCAACTCGAACTCCATCTCCCGATATGCCCCAAAAATCTAACTTCCTTGAGCTAAAATTCACTTTTGCTAAACTTGGCATACAACTGATTATCTCGTAAAATCTGTAAAACTATCCTCAAGTGCTCAGCATGCTCATGCTCATCACGGGAATATATCAATATGTCATCAATAAAGACAACGACAAACTTATCCAAGTATGGACAAAAAATACGGTTCATTAAATCCATAAACACTGCAGGGGAATTTGTTAAACCAAAAGGCATGACTAAAAATTCGTAATGCCCATACCTCATCCAAAATGCAGCTTTCGGCACATCTGAATCTTTCACTCTTAACTAATAATACCTTGATCTCAAATCTATATTGGAAAACATAGCGGCTCCCTTCAATTAATCAAACAAATCGTCGATCCTTGGCAATGGGTACTTGTTCTTTACGTTTACCTTATTAAGCTGTCGATAATCTATGGATAATCTCATAGAGCCATCTTTATTTTTCACAAATAACATTGGTACACCCCATGGAGAATAACTCGGTCTTGCAAAACCTTTGTCCGTTAACTCTTGCAACTATGCCTTCAATTCCTTCAACTCAAATGGAGCCATTCTGTAAGGAGCAATCGATATCGGTACAGTACCGGGAGCTAACTCAATGCCAAGTTCAACCTCACAAATCGAGGCAACCCTGGCAATTCTTCTGGGAAAACATATGGAAACTCACACACTATCGGTACTAATTCAATATTTAACTCAGTTTCTTTAGCATTCATAACAAAGTCAAGATAGGCTTCATACACCTTTCTTACATACTTCTGAGCAGACATATAAGAGATCAATATCGGTGATCTGTCTTGTTCATCTAATTCAATACGAAGAGTGTCCCCATTTTTACATCTCAACTCAATGTATTTCTTTCCACAATTTACTACCGCATCATGAGTGGTTAACCAGTCCATACCAAGAATTATATCAAATTCATCAAATGACAATAGCATGGGATTTGCCTTAAAATAGTGACCTCTAATCATCAACAGACAATCTTTGCATACTTTATCAACTAATACACTTTTGCCTAGTGGATTGGACACTTTTATCATAAACTCTGTAGACTTTATGGGAATGCTCATACTAGATACTAATTTCATGCAAATGTATGAGTGGGTAGATCCTGGATCAATAAAAGCAATAACATTAGTATCATGGAGAGAAAATGTACCTATAATTACATCAGATGATGATGCCTCTTCGTGAGAGCGAATGGCATAAGTCCTTACAGACGCTCTACCCATAGGCCTCGCAGCCTACTCTCGGGGTGTACCTTTACTACTCGTTCCACTACCCGAGTTTCTCTGTTGTCTTCCACTATTATGTAACATCCCAAAAATGGGGTTATTTGGAATTTAATCATTTATCTTATGTAAGAGCTGTCGAGTTATTATTTATGGAATGATAATGATCAATTTAAGGCATTGTGTTGACTCGATTTGGTGGGAAATTTTAGTTTTTAATCATAAGGTAGGGAGCCTTAGCAAGAGGGTGTTATAAGAATAAATGGGGATAATTTGGACATAAAATAAGCCTAGATTAAGTGGCAAAGCAAGCCCACTTAAGAGCTACATGTGGCGCCACCAAGGAGTAAGGGAGAGCTTGTGTTCGAGTCATGAAATCCCTTTTTGTTTTTATTTTGACTCAAGACATGGGGGAGTTTCTCCTCTCTTTAAACTCTTATTATTATTTATTTATTGATGATAAATAATAAGTTAAATGAAGGATAATATAAGCATATTATTTTAAGGATAATAGGGATATTACATGGATTATTAAGGATTATTATGTATTATTAAAAATTAAATCATATTAATTTAAATGAGTGGCTTGGAGTGATTCAAGGAAGGTTGATGAATCTTGAACTCTTTAGAAGAGGTGGACGGCAAGGACACTAGGGGGTTGCTTAATGCTTATATAAGCACCTAAGTGATCACCTTATTTTCTTTTCCAAGTTTGCTAGCGAATCTCTACACCCCTCATCTTATATTTTCTTTTT